>OX458979.1:2802112-4201918 GCA_949774945.1 Hoplodrina ambigua
CACTCGAAAGACTTATAACGGGGCACGAGCAAATTTTTGAAATAGAAGTTAATGTAAATGAATGATTACCACATCTGTGATACTTTTGAGAATCCATGCAGAATTAATACTAATATACCAAAAACTACAACCATAAAATTGGTAATCTAAATAGGTATATGAAAATCATTCAGTAGGTATAATAAACATAACATAACATCACGTCTGTAATCCCCGAAGTGTTAGGCAGAGGTGTACCTATTAGTACACCCAGATTTCGAAATACTAAATAAGTATATTAAAGTCATTCAGCAGACATAAAAATACGAGTCTAAAAATTAAACCAACTTGTCTGATTCTACAATGAGAGAAAAGACAAAACTAAAATATACCATTAAAAAACCGCCACCGACTGCACTACATCAGACATCTGAAAGATATTAAAAGTCAACTCGAACCAGGATCAAGTTCTACATTTATATAAAGGTTTCCACCTTTCCAACGGTGTCCAACTTCGTGTTATTTGAATTGTAAAACACGCTCATAGTCGATTTAAATTTGAAACGACTTGGATTGATGTGCTGTTGTGGGCTTTGCCAGTTAAATGACGGGTATTCAGCACTCGAAACTGTTCAAAATATGCGTCATTTTTCATTCATTCATTCATTTGTTTGTATTTTATAATATCAACATTTTTTAAAGCATTCGAGATACACAAGGGCCTTATTATAGAAGCTTTGCACTGCCTCGTTGTTCTAGTCAAAGTGCGACTGTTGAGCATGTGGTCTTGGGTTCGATTCCCAGGTCGGGCAAAGGGTTATTGGGTTTTTCCATCGTGAATTCCTAAGCAGCAGCCTTAGAGTCTGGATTTGTGCCCGGTTGATTGCAATAGGCTAGCCCCCTATTACATGAGACTTAAACATAGCTGGCAAAATGTGGGTGTACTAATAGGGACACTTCTGCCCAATGTGATGTTATGTATGTAGATGCTTTGGGAAGACCTGTGACTTTATCAAAGAAAATAAAAATATATTTTTCCAGTACGGTGACAACATAAGTGGACTTAAAAAAAGTCAACTCTTGAAAAAGTTGCGGATCAATAAAAACTTACAAAAGTGAAATGGCATACTATCAATCTGTTCAAACTTTTATGTACCTTAATTCTCTAGGGTTTGATGTAATCTACATAAATATCCTATAACCTAGCTGTAGTTTGCTGAATGAGCGCTTTGAATTTTAAACTGACTGCTTAATTGGCTTCCGAACTGTTACGAGAACTCAGTTCATAACCAAGCAGTTTTGTCTGTGTTATTCAAAGAAAAATATAGTGTTAGGTCAGCAATATGCTAGTAGTTTGTGAACTCTGATCCTAACAACTAGTTAGAGGATTTTGAGCAGTCTATAACTTACCTGTGTAACCAGCAGTGAATCGACTAGGCTCTTTTCAACTGTTAATTAATAGAACTCATAGATTGCCTCATGGAAGAGTTAATCTACGGAGGTGCTGTATTTTCGTAATTTAATGCATTGTTTTTTTTTTTAATAATAAAAAAATATCATCCTTGCCTGTGCCCGGTAGCGAACCCAGCCTCGTGCATAAGAAGGGGGTGCTTTAACCACTGGGCCATTACCGGTCATCAGATTTATCTACAAAACAGTCACTATTTTTTTAAATTTTAAACTAGTTTGATGATAGCTAATATTTCACAATCACAAACATCGATCTCATAACCAGGGATGATACTAATACATTGCTGATCTTATAAAGCAACGTACACACTTTAATAATCTTGCTCAAATAACATTTCTAAAGTATAACGTTGAACTATGAGCTGTAACATTTAAGTGATGACCTATGACCTAAGCTGTAAGGCACCGAGACCTACGTGAGAACACTTGCCTAAAGTCTATGCGGTTTGTTTGCTTCGGGCTTATGTTCAAGTACGTTAAAATTAATGATTGTCTAAGTAAGTCGGAGTATATTGTACAAGTACATTCTCATATTAATTACAACCATGTTTGAGTATGAAAGTGAGTTGTCTGTAATGAGAATAATTAATTCGAATATTGTTTGGGTTACTACTTTTGTTTAAGTTGCAAACTAGACTTGTATCGGTTTTATATACTATTTTTATATTTCATATAAAAATTAACTCAAAATTATTAACAATTAAAATTATTAACTTGTAGGTATCTAGTTTTGCTTTTTCAGTCCATCAGATAAATCCTGTGTTTAAAAAAAATGCAATTTTAAATATTCTGTCGTGTGGCGTTTTAACTTTATCTTAATATTTTTTTTTACTACTATATTCTTGTTTTAGTACTACATATTTAAAGTTAATCTATACAACTTATGGAGGCGTTGTCTTGCAAAATACATAAAGAGACTGGTTGCAAGCCAATATTGTAGCGAGAGCATATTGGTTCGCAGAAGGAAAATTGCAAATAGAATATTAAATTGCATTAGCAATATGTTGCTGATGGGCGAACATTCACCTACTAATACTAAAACCATAAATAAAAAATGATAATAATGAGAGAGTTTCAATGGATGGATGTTTATTATTCCATCACGCCACAACGGCTGAAAGGATCTGGATGAAAGACATAGAGGTAGATTCTAGTCTTGAATAGCACATAGAATAGGCTACTTTTACTTCGGGAAAAAAGTATGGTTCCCGTGGGCAGAAGCTAGTCAATTATAATATCAAATATCATGAATCAAATCTTTATTTCTTTAAAAATACATTTTCGTAAAGCAGTATGGTAGTAACAGTAGTAGGAAGTAATAAATGCCTCGGAGAATTTAGGCGCTTGAGGTGACCAGTCAGTCCCTCTTACATTGTGGCTCACCTCGACCTCACTTCACCTAAATCCACTTATGGAGATATTCGCAGAATACAGTGGTTGATATCAACTGCTCAGGAGATGTTTTAGTATAGTGTTATTTTAAACGAAACTAAAACTTTAGTATTTCCACCCTTTAACTACAGGTTTTTACACATTGTAAAAGGACATCGAAGACAAAGACTTTTGCCAGGAATTCAGGAAATAATTTACGACCTACAATCGAAAAAAAATGTGTTGGTAATAAGTCACCATTAGGCAAATAGACTGTCGCAACTCTGCCATTTATGTATCAACAACTTTACTTACCATATTTTCGTTTACTACATTCAGCCATGTCAAAAACATGCTATTTTTCACCTTTAGACGCGGTGACGCTAATATAATTACGTTTCCGACACGCAAATCGCACATAATTTTGATATCTGAACCATGCAGTGTAGCGTGAAGGTTTTATAGCTTTAAATAATATTTTTTCCTAAGTTAATGGTAGGCTGTAATCTCAATGGAAGCATTTTTACGATAGGTATTAGGTTTATTACCTATTTGCTGGCGATTTGATTTGGGTCATCAGTTTGTTCCACCAAATTAAGTTAGAGCAAGTTAGGTTTGTTATTTTAATGGTTGAGGTAAATGGGTCATAATGGGATGTCGACGGGGGTGAAAGATAATTTTAAAAGTGTGGAGCAGTGTCTTCTGTCTGCTAAAAAGTGTCAGTAGTTCGGTGCTTTGTTTGAACCGAACTATCGCAACTGAAAGTTTCAGTAGTTCGGTCAACCGGACTAACCAACTGAATTACTGCTACTAGAGGAAAATAACTATTGAAATGTTCAAAAAAATGTAGCATTCCTATTGCTAGAAATATAATAATACCTAATATTATGTCACACTTTATAAAACTACACTTGAAATAGTTACTCTTTTCTTTTCCATATTTTTGTTAGAAAAATAAACTATTTATGTACAACTGACATAAACACAATGTTAATGTGACAATAATGTTTTAATTTAACTCAGATACTTCAATATTTGCATGCCTAATTTTAAGGTAGATTGTACAATGGATGCAAGTGTTGAATATATTTTATATGAATGTTGTGTACTTATATTTTGTACAAAAGTTTTATATATATACCTGTTCTATTTCAAACGAAAAAATGTTTGATTGGTTTGTAATTCTAGGTATTACAAAAACTGTAGCTCTCTAAATTTGGTTTTACCTTTGACGCGATACCTACGTTAATAAAAATACATTTCCCGCTTCCCGTGATTCATATCTCACGTCAGTCGGTATTGACATTTGCCCGGAGCCCTGTTATACCTGATTGGCTTTTACAAGTTCGGGGTAGTGCTGTCAAAATTTCGCTAGCTATTTTCAGGTATAGAATAAAGGATTTTTAGCTGAAATAGTCCACCAGTTGAATATTGCAAAAGCTTTCAGTCGAATTTTATTGAGTACATTTAAGGTGTGAGGTAACTTGAGTCGTTAAAATCATTTGAGGACTGGCCATTAAATCTTTTAACATTACATCACGCCTGTCAGCCCCGAAGGGTTAGGCAGAGGTGTTATGTACCCATTAGTAAACCCACATTTCGCCAGTTACGTTTAAGTCCCATATAATAAATAAATAATAAATCTTTTTACCATCTTTATTTAATTTTCATCTAAACCCAGAATTTAAATCTATTTATAGAAGGTTTTTCCATTCGATCGGTGCCGGTGTTTGGTAAATCATTGATCTGAAATAACCACGTAGGTATATTTGTTTATCTAACGCACACGTCAACTCTAACTCGACAAATAAACTAAAAAACACCAAAACCAGCAACCAACGAACGCGTCGAACATTTCAAAAAAAGAAAACGTGTTTACTCACAGTGTTGCGAGCGCAAAAAACAAAATAATTGAATCGGGAAGGGGTCGCCCCGACCGTGCCGTCGCGCGTTGATTGGCCGATATTCAAATTGAGAACTAACGAGATATCGTGCGGCGTGTGCGCCTGATGACGTTTTACGGTGCGGCTAATATATTTCCTATCGCCTTAGGGAAGGTGTTAGGGGTAATGAGCCGAGGAATGGAGGGAGTGACTTAAAAATTGCACGACGATATTGGTTGGCAAGGCTGTAGGTATATGAAAGATATTTTTTATTTATTTCATACATATTTTTTGCTGTCAACGTAGTTACGTCTATCTTTTGCGACGATCCAAGATATACACTGAGATTAAACTTTTTTTCTTTTTTTATTAAGCCACACATACAATTTTATACATACTTTCGCTAATGCTCTCTTTGATACTTGCACGTTATGATGGAAAGCCCCTGCCTACAATATCCACATGTGTTGTCCCAATGTTTGTGTTTGTTTATGTTATCATATTTTGTAATAAACACGTAATTCAAATAAACATACACAACACAAGCTCACACGTGTATAACAAACATGTCTTGTATATGAAAATAACATGATTTAATATCCATGCTGCTTCCGTTGTTCCTTCCATCGCTTACACTGTATAGATTGTACATGATTTGCGTTTTTCCTTATTAGGCTCGCATTCTGAATCAACATGTTGTATATGTGATCGTGAGGAATTAAATTATTACGCTAACTTTGATAAGAAGACAATAATTAATATTAATGTTGTCGTGTTCTCACACTTCGAGTACTCGTATGTCGAAGTCTGTATTTTTAATGTGAAAATACATTGTAATATCGGCCCTATTTCATGGCATGGAAAAGGCCTTTTCTCATATAGAGAAGACACGAACATTGGTCGCCACGTTTGCTCAGTGCGGTTTGCCCATTTCACACTTGGGCGTAACTTTCTGAAAAATAAAAAGTACAATAAAGAGAGATAACTATCGTATTTATGTATAGTCAACAAAAGGATAGATCCAGGGTTGTCATAATTATGTAGTTGAAGTTTATTACAAACTGATTGACTGATTGATTGACTGATTAAACTTTATGCACATGTAAAAAATACACTGTTTATATCAACATTTTAAATTCAATTACATTTGAAAACACTCATCGGTTTATTTCAACGGAAATTTTCAACTATATCTGACGACCTTGCATACCTGTCTCTTTTGTCATTTTCAAAACATAATACCTAGCTGGTGTCTTTAAAAAGAAAGAGTACTTACCCATATTTTAAACAGACATTCACCACTTAAAAGCCCATAATCAGCTATTTACTTATTCTAGCATCTCCATGAAAAAAGTTCAGGGAATATTAGTTTTTATATTTCCTATAAAACCCATGAATTTCATGACACCGTAAACCACGGGATCTCAAGATGGTCGCCTATGAAAACATGGCGTATGGTTACTTGGATGTTATGGGACGATATTTATTCATTATTATACATATTGTAGGTTTATTTTTATATTAAAGGGGTAAAGGTTTACGTTGTTGAATACATATAAGAGGATGTCCCTCCATTTTTATTGGTAATTTTCTATTCTATTACGCACACCATACTGTAATATTATATGTTTGACCTCACATTTTGTATTCCGGTTCAGTTAAAAGAAGGAAAGAACGAATATTTATTTATTTATATCCACAACACAACTACCATTTATTGTATAGGTGAAATATTTGAAGATATTTCTTTTTCTTTTGGTGTTATTGGGCTTTTCCATTAGAAATATCGCAGTAGCAGCCTCGGAGTCTGAATTTGTGCTCGGTTGAAGGCAATAGGCTCGCCCCCTATTACATGGGACTTAAACATTACTGGCAAATTGTGGGCTTACTATAATGGGAAAACCTCTGCCAAACCCTTCGGGGATTACAGGCGTGATGTTATGTTAAGAAAATCAAAGTTCAATGACCTTTACTATAAGCACATTACATACCTACCTTTTAGTTTTGATTACTATCTCCAAAGACTTCCTCAATAAAAATCGGATGATAAATAATGTATAACATTGTTGGTTAGGGAATGACAGTGTCAGTTACTTTTCTGGTTAATTTAAAGTCTCCGGCTTTAATGGCGAACTTTATGTACCGACTTTTATGTGCCAATAAAGTTTCTTTGAAACGAAGCAAGGCCGTTAATCTAGAGACCTATTAAAAGAAAAAAAGTTGCCCATGACGATGATAGCGTGGTTATTTTTTGACAATGGGTAATTCCTATTTTGGCTACTGGGTCAAATGATCCGGAATGGCCAGATGATCTTATCAACTTTGACGGTCATCAAGCTAACGGTAACTCAAAGTAGGTGCAGTCATCATCATCACCTGCTTAGCCTTTTCCCAACTATGCTGGGGTCGGTTTCCAGTTTAACTGGAAGCAGCTGAAAACCAGTATTTTACATGGAGCGACTGCCATGCCATGGAGCTATTACAGACGCCACGCGAATTTTGCACACTATAACAGACTCCGAGACGAATTTACTGTATTCGTTATTGAGCACTACGTCTTCAAGTTGTCCTCCTTAGACCAAAAGCTATGCTCATACTAGATTTAAGGATAAAAAATAAACAGTATCGAAAGTGAGAGGTTACCTCAACAGGGAGGGAATCCGACTGATCGGTTTTTGAGTGCCCCAAGCCAACTGAGTGCCAATCGTCTCGAAAGACTGATCGTAACGCAGATCTTGTTTACCCGTTTGGGGATATGACTCGAGCGTTTTTGGACGAAAAATGAATTGAATAGTTTTATCCGGCGGAACAGAGACGCTGCGACAAGAGAAAATGCTTTTGGCATGCGCTTGACCTTAAAAATAAACACAACTCAAGTATTCCCCGAAAACCTTTGTAGAGGTGTAAAGTACCTGGGCTGTCAACTATTAAATAAAATCACCGTTACATTTGGATGCTAGTTTATTAATGACGTAAGTACACAATGACACAGAGCAGGCACGCACACATTGTACATACACCTAAGTACCTCACCTACATTTTGACAGATTTTAATGTATCGTAATAATAATAACCTCCCGACCGAATTTCGGTCACGGTGGCAAATCTCAATAGAGGGCCAAGTACGCAGGAGATATTATAGTGCACGATTATGTGAGCCAACCGACACGACCGTAGAGAAATCATGCGCAGAACTAACCGCCGTGCTTTCCGAGGCACAGAGGTGTCACACCACCAACTTCCAAACTCCGGGCTGCTACTGAGAAGTTCCTAATGAAAAAACGCAATGACACTTTTTGCCCGACCTGAGAATCGCACTCAGAACCTCACGCGACTACCATGAGACCAAAGGGGGCAGTCAAATCCCTTCCATGAATATCCACTCCAATCCGTCCATGAACCTACCCAAACTGCCTTTACCTACTCGAGATAAAACAATTATTTTTCGGTACGTGCAGGTATTTCAAGGTACCTTCCTTATAGGCCATTGACCCAACAATATTTCGCGTGTTGGTTACCTAGGCGTACCTAGACTACTTATTCATTCTACGCGCGTCATCAGGGATAATGTTGTCCGACATGTAGGTGATGGGCTAACAGACTGTTCTTATTTAACTTTACGTTATAAAATAGGGGCTCGAGCTTTACTAACTAAATGTGGAAATGACGGGTTTTGTGGCATTCACGTGTGGTCGTCACTTTTTAGTTTTAGATTAAATTATTACTGCAAACTAAAAAATCTCCTGTATCTATCTTTCAAATTAATAAAATAGAAAATAAGGGTTCAACATTTCATAACTTACCTACTCCGTTCATTATAACATTAAAAAATATCGTTATAACGCTATCGTTATTTCATTGTTAGAATGCAATATGCTTTGTTATATTTCACGATAAATACAAACCAAACCTAAACTAATTGCTATTTACATTAAAAAAATTACCAATACGTAGTTATTTCTACAATATTCCTTAAAATTAATCGTTATTTGAAAGCTTTTTGTCTAATACTGTACATATATGTCCATGGTATATGGTTTAAATTAATAAGACTCTTTTTATCAAGCGTTAGATAACACTATTACTCTGCAACGTAACACGTGTAACGCTTTAACAAAGCAGAAATACTATTTTCACACATTACTTATCGAAGTCAAAGATATAAACGGATGTTAGGTCACGATTTATGGGCACCCATAAAAGTTTCGTTTGTGAAAGTAGGGAGGCATTTCCTAGGATATATAGACGATGTGATGTTAGCAAAACCAAGAAATAAAATGCGTATTTCCATTTGTGATCTGACCAAATCTTATAACCTTTTATGTACATTCAACAAAACAGAAAGGTATACAGGGTCGTCAGATATGGTTGAAGTTTTCTTAGAAACCGATAGATGTTTTCATATGTCTTTAATTTATAAAGTAGATCATCAGTTAGTTCATTAATTAAGTTAAGTTTCAATCGAATACATCCATCGGTTTCTAAGAAAACTTTAACTAGACGACCCTGCATACCTATTTGTTTTGTTGATTGTACCAGTAGCGGTCACAAGTGGAGTAGCAATCTCACAAAGCAATAGGTTGACACTTTGGGTAAACTTACGACCGAATTTTGAGGTGTACGTAGGTCATACTTATTTATACATACAGATATAAGCACGGCCTGTACCGCGAGTTCACAGCAATTCAAACCTTAGCATGCTACTGCACTTATGACCTCTTATCGTAGATCACTCTCCAGGTGTTTAATTTTTAAAATCCATCGTACAAAATACCATATAACTTCAATCGTACTCGACAACAATTACCAATCTTTTTCGAAAGTTCAATTTCTATACACATTTCACAATCCATCCGTTCGAGCGCTTCAGTGCTAGACTGAATAACACTTCAATCGCCACTTGCAACGATTGAAGCGGACAAACAGTGGAACAGTCGCTCCCAATTCGTCCGCTAATTGAATATTGCCCAAGGGTGATATAACTCTCAACTGTATACGAATCTGTGACGACTATATCCGAACTGGGAGCCAGTTGTTTTGCTTAAACAACAATATATGTACGTCAGGGAATAAAAAATGGTGAAAAAAGAGAGTTTTGGGTAGTGTTTGTTACGTTCGACCGCGGTCACAGGGTTTATGTTACCAAAGCAGGAATCCGGTGGTGCGTGTTGACCTCTGGAAATAGGAGAATATAGGGTATGTGAAGTGTGTGTTATCATCCAAGAGTAGTAGCTATTTTTGATATTTTTTTTTTAATTGGCCTTCGAATCTCTGAAAATCATTTGTTTACGTCAGTTTCTTTTTCTGCTGAACTTTTTGCAAAGCGCGACAGCTGAGCATGAGGTATTAGATTCGATTCCCAAATCGGGCAAAGTGTTATTGGGTTTTTTTCTTAAGGAGTTGCTCAGTAGCAGCTCAGAGTCTGGATTTGTGCTCGGTTGATGGCAATAGGGTCGCCCCATATTACATGGGACTTAAACATAACTGGCGGAATGTAGGTGTACTAATGGGTACACCTCTGCCAAACCCTTCGGGGATTACAGGCGTGATGTCATGTTATGCAAAAACTTATAATCGGTGCAAATTTGTGTTTAAGATTTCTGAGGTATAATATTAAGCATCGTCATTCTCATACACTCAAACACGTTGAACCATTTCAAAAAGCATGCACAAAATAGCCCATAACATAAATCACACGACAAAAGAAACCCCATAATGTTCGTTACTCAGAATTTTATTGCGTCTAAATGACGTACAACGAAATACCAACGTTCGGTTAGCGTATATACGCTTTAGTTTTATCGCCGCGTTTAAGGGTTAAGTGCGAAAAGGAATGTAGATACGTCGCAGGGACGTGGAAATACTTTCGCGGGTTATAAGTACTTACATGACGTTTATGAGGCGTGGATCGTTCTCGGTTCGTCTGTTGTGCCGTTTATATTGTTAGATTAAACAATAAATAACGTTTTTTGTGTCTTGTTGGACGTGAGGGTCGATGAGATGAGGTAACTTTTGTATTTCCTGATGTCCTTGTGAAATGACTGGTGTAAAAAGGACGTTGCGAGGTCGTGGTCCAATTATAATGTCGAACCAGTAGGAATTGCCTTTGGCAGTTGTTCTTGTTGCAGGTTGTTGAGAATGTCAACAAAATAACTAACATAACATAACATCACGCCTGTTATCCCCGAAGGGTTAGGCAGAGCTGTACCCATTAGTACACCCACATTTCGCCAGTTATGTTTTTAGTCCCATGTAATAGGGGGCGAGCCTATTGTCATCAACCGGGCACAAATCCAGACTCCGAGCTGCTACTGAGAAATTCCTGATGGAAAAACCCAATAACACTTTGCCCGACCTGGGAATCGAACCCAAGACCTCATGCTCAGCAGTCGCGCTTTGCCACCACTAGAACAACGAGGCAGGCAAAATAACTATTTTATATGTATACCTACATTATTGGCAAATAAACGATTTCTATTACTTATCATTATTTTAGTTGGACGGTTCCGTACGTGGTCCAACCAAATAATTGTATTTAATAATAATATTGTTATTGAATTATATTGTTTTCATTTAGTTTATCATTCTCAATAAAATCAACACTGTAATTTGATCTATTGTAAATCAAGTTTCAAAAAAATATACTTTTTTGAAAGCTTGCTTGAAAGCTTTTTTTGAATGCTTTATTTTAAGCAGTTTATTTCATCAGTTATCATTTGTATCATGTCATCATTTTCAATCTGGCTTACCTACTAAACTGAGTGTGAAACGTTTCGCCAACAGTCGGTTGGCCCATGAACTATTCGTCAACAGAATCTTTCAACCACGAACTTTTCACCCAAAGCACTTTTCACCCACGAACGTTTCGCCAACATGATTTTTCGCCAGTGAATGTTTCACCAACAGAATGTTTCGCCCATTCACTTTTCATCCAAAGCACGTTTGGCCCATGCACTGTTCTCCAACAGAACGGTACGTCAGTGATTGTTTAACCAACAGATTTTTTTTTTGTCCCCATGAACTTGTTTGAAAAGTTATATTTCAACATTTCATTCCTTCCCGAATATCTACAATATCCATTGACTTGTTTAATAATGCTGCTTAGTTTATGTTTACTTATATTATTACTGTTGTTGTTAGGTACCTACTTAATATAATCTATTAATTACATTCATTACACATTCACACATTAATAAGATATTGTTAGGGCTGTTCTATTTAAAGTCTCAATAATATCACCAAGGGAAAAACGCCACTAAGCATTTTACTAAAGAAAATAATATTAATAAAAAAAAAGTATTAGGGAAAATAATCAAGGAAATAATACTAATATCAATCGATTATATTAAGTACCTAACAACAGCAATAATATTTCCATATTCAGTAATAATTTCAGTTGTAACCGTTGAAAAGATAAAGTGTTTTTAAATAAAGGGTTTGTTACTTAAAAGAAATGAATACAATACAACAGCAATAATATAAGTAAAAAACAAAACATAAACTAAGTCAATGGATATTGTAGGTATTCGGGAAGAAATGCAAATGTGGAAATATAACTTTTTAAACAAGTTCATGGGGGCAAAAAAAAAATCTGTTGGTTAAACAATCACTGACGTACCGTTCTGTTGGAGAACAGTGCATGGGCCAAACGTGCTTTGGATGAAAAGTGAATGGGCGAAACATTCTGTTGATGAAACATTCACTGGCGAAAAATCATGTTGGCGAAACGTTCGTGGGTGAAAAGTGCTTTGGGTGAAAAGTTCGTGGTTGAAAGATTCTGTTGACCAATAGTTTATGGGCCAACCGACTGTTGGCGAAACGTTTCACACTCTACTAAACTTCTCAAAATTATTATTAATCCAGTATTACTGTATATATTTTATAGCTAACAAAATACCAACATATATATATAAGCACAAATCTTATAAATCAACAATTAAATGTCCATGCTACGTGTGCACTTTGCAGTTCACATTAGCTATTAACAAACATAAAATATCTTCTATTATCTTTATCTTTATCTTCTATTATCTTCTATATTCTTAAATATTTACATTACTAAATTAAATTATTTATATACTAGGACACAAGAACACGAGAACACGAGAATGTCAGAAAAAGTCAAAGACCATGTCAATGTCAAAGCTTTCATCACCCCCCTCCGTAATGCAAATTTTTCCAACAAGTTGAGTAAAATTTAGCTTTAAAACCTAATCAACAGACATAGGGATGAGCTTTGTGACATGATATAGTCCAATAGATCTTGATCCACGACCAGTATTTATTTTAAAAACCGAATCCGATATTTTTTCTTCAATTTCAAACGGACCAATTCTTATTTCATCCATCTTCTTTTTGTTCAATTTGTTTCCATAGTCAACATATACTTTATCTCCTTTTTTAAATTCGTATTGTAATCTATTCTTGTCAAATAAAGTTTTATTGTATTTATGTGATTTTATTGACCTTTGTAATGCTATTTTCCTGTCTTCTTCCAAACTTTTTGTTAATAACTGTTTTTCTTTTACTTTATCTGGTAACATATCTGTAGACTCCCCGGATAGCAAATATTTAGGAGAAAATCCTGTTACAGAATGGTTTGTTTCATTGTATCTATTTCTACACTCTTCTGCTATTTTCGACCAATTTGTTTTTCCTTTTGATTCATTCATTTTGCATCTTATTTTATTTACAATAGTCTGGTTAAGTCTTTCATTTAAACCGTTAGAGAAAGGTGCATCTACAGCTGTAAGTATTAATTGAATATTTCGGCTTTTGAGGTAATTTTTGAATTCAGTTGAATTAAAAGCTGGATATTGATCAGATAATAAGATTTCTATTGCTTCTTCTTTAGGAATTTTTCCTATAAGTTTAATAAAGTCTCGTGCATGTTGATTCTTAGAACATAGGATATATGCATACCTAGTGAAGTGGTCCACTAGTAAGTGTAAATATCGTTTAGTTGAACGTTGACCCCCAAATCCTCCTATGGTATCCAGTGACATTATTTGAAAGGGTCTGTTAGCTGGACCTAATTGCGACATCAATCCATATTTTCTATTCAATCTTGTTTTATTTTTAATACATATGTCGCAGTTTTTGCATATATTTTTAATATTTTCTGATAGATGTGGTGCAGTATAAAATGGTTTTATTTTCGATTCTGTTTGATTAATTCCAGTATGACAATATTTTTCATGGGTCTCTTTTATTATTGCTTTGCTGTAATCTTCGCTTAGAATTATTTTTCTATTTTTTCCGCTTTTCTTATAATAAATTCCATCTTCTAATACAATATTATTTTCAACTTTTATCATTTGCATGTTTTGAGCTTGATCATATTTTATGTCATGAATATCAATAGTATTTACTGTTCTTAAGTTATCTTCATTATTTTCATCAATGTTTAATACTGGATTTCTGCTCAGACAGTCTGCTTCTTTATTATTTTTTCCTGGGGAATATTTTATTTCGCAATTATACTGTGACAGATAAAGTGTCATATCTCCTAGTTCATCGTCAGGTCTATTTCTTATATTTAACTTCTCTAGAGGTTTGTGATCCGTGTAGACAGTAAAATAGTTTCCAATCAACCAGTGTTGCCAGAACTTGATGCTCTCTTTTATGGCTAAACATTCTAAGAATACAGCTTTTTTATTTTTCTGTGATTCATTTATTTTTAAGATTTGTGCTTATTTTAGCAATGAACAACCATGTGATGTCTCTATAAGAAAGAATTTTATTTAATAAAATATCAGTACTTTTAAAAAATAAAATAAAAATAAATGAACATTCACTAACCTATAAGAAAGAAAATCAACAATTAAATGTCCATGCTACGTGTGCACTTTGCAGTTCACATTAGCTATTAACAAACATAAAATATCTTCTATTATCTTTATCTTCTATTATCTTCTATATTCTTAAATATTCACATTACTAAATTAAATTATTTATATATTAGGACACAAGGACACGAGAACACGAGAATGTCAGAAAAAGTCAAAGACCATGTCAATGTCAAAGCTTTCATCACCCCCCTCCGTAATGCAAATTTTTCCAACAAGTTGAGTAAAATTTAGCTTTAAAACCTAATCAACAGACATAGGGATGAGCTTTGTGACATGATATAGTCCAATAGATCTTGATCCACGACCAGTATTTATTTTAAAAACCGAATTGAATTTAATTGTTGATTTTCTTTCTTATAGGTTAGTGAATGTTCATTTATTTTTATTTTATTTTTTAAAAGTACTGATATTTTAATAAATAAAATTCTTTCTTATAGAGACATCACATGGTTGTTCATTGCTAGAATAAGCACAAATCTTATATATATACAGCTGTACAGGATTAATAACAATATATTATTTTGGGTGGAATATTAAAAATACCTTACTGCCCACACGATAAGAAGAAGAAGAAGATTAAAAATAAAGATCTTAATCATTATTAGTCGTGTCAAACGATATCCGGACAAGGAATTATAACGAAGATATAATCAAGCGTTACACAGGATATTATCATGCTGAGTAACCCCACTTCCATTTTCCCTTACAACTAAATATCATACAAAATAACCATTACGTCGAAGTGTCGTAGCCCCTCGTAGCAGATCGTAGCACATCGTAGCACCTCGTAGCACATTGTAGCGACCCATGGAATACGTTAATGTTTCGTAGACAATGGTTATTGTAACATGTTCGCAGTATTGAGGTTACATAATAAAATATATTATAAGTACATACTATATGGGATATGCTGGGTTTGTATGTTCTTATCATGTTGTAGGTACTTTTTGCGTCGCTTAAGTACCCATGGAGGAAAAGGTTACTTAGAGATAAATGAGGCTATTAACAAAATTATTAGTAGGTGTAAAGAGATGCCGTAGCCGAAAGCTGCGTGTTCTACCCATCATTGGGGTTAGCTTTTTGTTTAAGACCCAACCTAGGAACCTTCTAATTACGGAGATATTGAAGTGAACTTTTAACTCGTTTTTTTTTGGTTTAAAAATGTTAAAACTTTACTTTACCTAAATACTGCCACCACACCAATACTGTTGCATGCACCCGAAAGAATAGTATAATTTAATTTAATTTAATAATTTAAGACGTCTTTTCCCAGAACAAATAATGCTTAAAGTTACTTTTTTTGATGGACAGTATGCTTAATTAACAGTAACAGTGATGTGTTTTTTTTTAAATACTATTACTTCTACACATTCATACTGTCTACCTGTCTTCTTATTGTTTACCTATCACATAACGATTCTTATTACTTTTCTATGCAAATTAATTTTATTATTTTGGACCGCCGTTACAATAACTAACTTAAATTCTCTAGATCTTGTTTGAAATCTAATCTAGCTGACGTCAGATAAACACATTTATTGATAAAAGAATTACAAGTCACAATATATAAGTTTGTTCAGAACCTGATCCTGACGCTAATGATGTTTACTTTCTCAATAAGTATCTATTACACAATTCCTGTGAACTTCATAATGAAGGGCTTTATTTCAGAATACTTGAACCCTCTCTGGTCAGAACTTGATGTAAGTATTAAACTTAAGTAATTGTGTATATTAATAACCTAACATCACAACATACATCATCACGCCTATAATCCCCGAAGGGTTAGGCAGAGGTGTACCCATTAGTACACCCACATTTCGCCAGTTATGTTTAAGTTTCATGTAGTTTTATCGATCGGGCGCAAATCCAGACTTTTACGTCCATTAGACCAACGAGGAAGTAAAAAAAAAGATATATTATTATTATATTCATTTACAGTATTGCATTCAGATTCTCTTTTATTTATTAAAATACATATAAATTCATATATACATTCAGATTTTATTCGCAATTATTAAAATTTTCAGAAAATATTTAAAGACTCACTTCAAATAAACTGTAAGAGACAAACTCATTCAGTGCAAACGCCGTCAACGTAATCCCAAACCTCCAAATTAAACTGCAACCCAACAATGGCTTACAAAATTTTATTCAAACACAATTCACGAAGTGGATATCTTTCGATAATGACTGCTATTCATACTAACAATACAGCCAGACCGGATCTATAAAATCTCTCCATTCAAGACGTAGGTGCCTTATTCAACGGGATTTCTTACGAACGAGGCTCTATAACAATTCATTATAAGGCCATTGAGCTATTTCTATTGTTAACTTGGCCCATTATAGTCTCATTTAGCTTAGACCGTATTATAGGGTTAACAATGGCACTTTGTCGGTTCAATTATATCACGGGGATGTTCAAGTAATTCGGGGTTGATGTGTTGATGGGTTAGAGTATTTATGAGGTATAGAGCGCACTAACGGGACGTGGATTACGGTAATTAAGCACAATTTCTACTTTCATTTCGGTAGTATAATGTTCGGACAGCCAATTATAAAATGCAATAAAGATAACGATACCTTTGTACATTGTAGGTAATAAATATATATATACAAAATTATTGCAACCCTTTAATCTCACATCTATAATTAATAATACCCTATGCATATGGCACACAGGCCCATTATGATACTCGTATATTTGTAATTAAACCTCGTTTTCGTTGACCCTTAGTCAAGTTTGAGGTGATATGTGGGTATGAGTATGCAGTTTCCTAAATAACTGACAGTAGATATCCAAAATAAATCTTTTAAAAAAAGAATTTAAATAGACATTATATTATACTATTGAAGGAAGAAGGTTCTTATGGAACATTTTTTTTTAATCCGCCGGCTATGTCGGTTTGCGACCGTGCGAAGCCGGGGCGGGTCGCTAGTTTATAATAGTAGTAAGTGCTTAATCAGGACTCTACAGCTTATTAAAACCACAAACATGATCTAGTATTGCATTTCAATTCCTGAATGTAATGCTTTGTGATACTGTGTTTAGATGGAATGTGATCGCTGGTATCGTTGTGTGGGTAGGGTAGTAACTAGCAAATTATTATTAACTGTTTCTGAAACAGTGATGACACCATACGCTGCTGTACTTGATCTGCTTTTAAATTAAGGAATGAAGGTGGGGATTGGATTTTCAACGAGACAGTAGCCTCGTAAACAGTTGGAAGGTATAACAAGTAAAAGGGACATCGTAAATAAGACTTGTTAACTTATTACTTACTAACTAATTAAAAACTAGAATGCTTATGGACTTTTTAGCTTTTACTGAGCCTGTTTCTTCTTGTTCTAGTAACATGTGGAAACGTAGTGAATTGTACGTAAACCTATTTTATTACTAGGTTTTACCTGCGACTTTCTCCGCGTAAATGCCCCGAATAGTGGAATAGCTGTTAAAAACATTGAAACAAACAATGAAAAAAAGAAATGATTCTTAAGAGGTACGAAGTTCGCCAGATCTGATGTAAAAAATAAAACTTTTTCAATGGATTTAGTTAATTAAATTAGCCTTTCCATACTTTTTGACAATAATGTTGTGTTGGACTTTTGTTTGTGGACGTTTTATTTTTCAATAATCATGTAATAATCCATTGTAGAACTTTTTATTACGATGTCTATTTCATATCGTACAGGTCTAGACGACTACATAATTAGGGCTCTTTTATCAAAGGTCTCAAATCTTGAAACCAAAGAAAGAAGATGTTCCAATATTGAAATGTAATAAGTTATCAACATCTGTCTAGCCTTTACCCAACTTATTGGGGTCGGCTTCCAGTCTAACCGGATACTGCTGAACACCAGTATTTTATATAGAGCGACTACTTATATAACCCTACTGTGCTACTAAGTAACACGATATCCCTTAGTAAGACTGATTGACAGATTTTCGGGCTACTGACTGTCAAAGATCTACGAACGTAATAAGTTATCTTGGTTCATTCTTTGTGACGGTTGTCATGTTATTCGGACATTTATTTGACCTATTTGATTCTATTTCTGTACACACTCTATGCGAACGTAATTATTGACATACTCACATCAATACGTCGTAATAAGATGTTCTATTTTTGATATTGGGGCTACTGTGTTTTAACAAAATATAATTGTAATGCCTATAAGTTGTTAAAGTTGAGAGGGATGATATTTTTGTCTTTTTTACATACATCATACATTTTTGACTGCCTCGTTGGTCTAGTGGTCGCAAAGCGCGACTGCTGAGCATGAGGTCTTGGGTTCGATTCTCAGGTCGGGCAAAGTGTTATTGGGTTTTTCCTTTAGGAATTTCTCGGTAGCAGTCTCGGAGTCTGGATTTGTGCCCGGTTGAGGGCAATAGGCTCGCCCCCTATTACATGGGACTAAAAACATAACTGGCGAAATGTGGGTGTACTAATGGGTACACCTCTGCCTAACCCTTCGGGGATTACAGGTGTGATGTTATGTTATGTTATGTTTTTACATACATACATACATAAACTCACGCCTTTTTACCATGGGGGTAGGCAGAAACTACAGAACGCCACCTGCTACGATCCTTACATACTCCTTTCGCCTCATCTACGTTCATACATCTCGTCATACAAGCACGCCGGTTACGAGTACTCCGCACCTGACCTTTCTGAAGGACCTCACCAATAAGGTCAGTGTAGGTCTTCCTAGGGCGACCTCTCCCGGCGTTACCACTCACCTCTGCCATATAAATACCTTTTGTCAATCGTCTTTCACTCATCCTCTCAACATGACCGAACCATCTAAGCATACCCTTTCCCCTTTACCCTTTTGTCTTTTTTATATTGGAAATATTGTCCGATTCTCTTTAACTATGTAAATAGTTCTCCTGCAACCTGATTTTACTAATAAATGTGGTTATTGAGTTAGTCTACTAACAAATCCTTAGGTAACATATTTTTAATTATAAATATCAATAGCTTTAACATTAATCATCTAAGGCGCACAAAAGCTCATCTGTAACTTTTTCCGTGATAGACGGACGATGTGAGTTGAGCACTGTATTCTAATTTAAACTCCACACGATCCAACAAACCGACGGTATTCCCAAAATTCAGCTGATCCCTCGGAAATAATTGAAAAGTAATATAGCGTATACTGCGAACTGGCAACAACTAAACGTGTTTATTCGTACCACTGCTGAGAGTACCACTACTCTCTAGTAGTTCTAGAACAACTTCATACCGCGTACTTTAAGTTGGCAAGTTCGTAAAACAAATAAGGCATTTGAATTTCTCTGCCCACTTCCAATTGAATACCCCGACTTGGAGTTTTGAACTCACCGACGCTTTAAAAGTCATGTTTTAAAAGACTGCTAAAGTAAACTAAAGGAAACTTTGTTCAGTTGGGAATGTATCTATTGGGATGACTTACTAGATCGGCCATTTTTAAGTCTTATGAAGTGAATAAGACCGCGTTCTTATCCAAATCATTTTTAGGGTTCGGTACCCAGCGACGTACACGTACGCAGTTAGTATTGTAGTATAGTAGATATCATGTGGCTGCAGTCTCTCGAAAAAATCCAGAAAATAGGTGTAGTCTATTCATGGCTGTTAAAAAGTATTTAACTATGTTTCGGTAAATTTTACCACATTTTCAGGGAAAAATCTGTGCTATTTCAAACTAATTAACTATTATTAACATCTACATTTAAATTCTCGTTCTTAACAGAGCGTCTAGTCTAGAAGCAATAGTGTTACACTTCAATTTATACATTAATTTGATATAGCGCCATCTAGTGACATCAGCGGGGATCACAATTATTCGCGTAGAAGAGACTGTACAATAAAACATATTTTTTTAGCACTCAGAATCAAGTAGCTTTGAATTAGTAAACAAAAAAAGTGATGGGAAAAAAACAGAACCCTCAAAATACCAAAAAATACATTGAGAAAGGTTTAATCAAAGATCTTTAAGGAAAGTTTCCGTATTTTATTGAAAATATAGGAGCGTTTAAAAGATATATGTATTTTCCATGTGATTTTCAACGCTAGTAGGCAGGTATACACATAGCACTAGGCATTCAATTCCGAAGTGACATTCGGATGTCAGAATTTAGTGAAAACTGTTCTCTGTTTTCAACACTGACGCTGCTAGGCTTCCCAGCTTAAAAATATAGTGACGGAATAGCATACATGGGCATGTCGACTAACTATTCCACATGACGTATGTAACATTACTATAGCTTCTTTTAAGTAGGTAAAAGGTTGAAGGTTAGCTTTGTTAGTGCCTCGTAATGATAGATTTTACTGACTAATGATATTATTAGTATTTAACATAACATGAGTCTGTCTAATTGTTTAACCTAATTTGATTATAATACCTACCTACTATTATTGTTTCTATTGTGTTCATGTTGTAATTTACTTTACTTGCAACAACTATATAACGCACTGGTTTTTGCCCGCGACTTCGTTCGCATGAATGTTCGTTATTACGGGGATTATTTTTACCCTAATTACACAAGTAACACAAGTTAGCAAGTCGTAACCTAAAAGTAACCAAAGTTATTCCTTAATCCGTAGAAATCGGTCCAGCTTCTTTGGAGATTAGCAGAAACAAACAGACAGACATACGGATAGGCAGACCGACATTTTTTTTAATTTAATTTGGTTTATAAAATCCTAGCGCTCTCCCCGCGACTTTATTCGCGTATATTTTTTTTACGAATGTCTATTTTTTTACAATAAGTAGCCTATTGCACTCACTGAAACCATAGCTTCCAATTTGCAATTCATATTGGTTTAGTAGATCCAGAGATTATAATCTACAACCTCACAAACTGTCCCTTTTTAAAATATAGTAAAAAAAAATGACATGTTCATCTGTTCTGAAGAACACGAAGTGGTTTTAATAACCTTTACGTGTTCACAAATTTATATTGACTGTTGTAATTTATTAATTGCTTGTATAAATAATTTACAAGTAACCATTTAATGTTTACAGTATAGTAAATAATTTAGAACAACAGACAGTTGTAAATACACTGAAATCATTGTTCTAAGAATAATAGCTATCTCGGTGGGCTGGAATACACGTTTTCCTCAACGTGCGTGTCAAATACGTTAATAATAACTCTTCATTTGGCCTTTATGTTAGTATAAGGTAGATGAAAATGGAAAGAGGAAATCTTGCTGATCGATGATAGATGTAAAGGACATAATACTACGCCTGTAATTCCCGAAGGGTTACGCAGAGGCACCCAAATTTCGCCAGTTATGTTTTAGTCCCATGTAATAGGAGGCGAATCATGAAACCAGACTCGAGGCTGCTACTGAGAAACGAGGTTGTGGGCTCAATTCCGGGCAAGTACAACTGTGACTCTTTCAATCCGTATGTACTGTATAGTTTATCTTAGACATCACTGACGTAGGTGAAGGAAAACATCGGGAGGAAACCTAGACTTAATTATTGCCTTGAGCAAGCGTGGTAATTAATGGTCGTGCCTTCTCTGTATGAGAAGACGCCTTTGCTCTGCTGTAGAACAATAATAGGCTGGTTTTCTTATATAATTATTATACTCGTATAATTTGAGACAAGACAGATCTAAATCATTGTAGCATGGCTGAAATTTTCAGGAAAGTTCCAGTCTTCAAAGCGTCTAGCTAAAGTTATAATCTAACATATGGAAAGTGTCTCGTATGATGGCTCTGAACAATATTTAGTAAAACATTAAAACCAGCCGTCACATTTAAAGCAAGTGACTAAGGTACCTTTTTTACAAGACCAGCTTCTGCTTGCGACTTCGCTCGCTGTGTTTTTTTTCCACCCACGTTAAGGTACGTTTTTGGTTGCTGCCCCGCTCACGTAGGCCGTAGCGTGGTGTTATACAGAGTGTTAGTGTAAACATTGTTATCCTTGAAACCAGTGATTTTGTTTCACTAATACAACCTAAATTCAATAAAAAAAAAATCTTTGTTTTCAGAGTAAAATCTCCATTTTTACCTAAAAAATATTTCACCCTATATTACAATGATGTAATTAATTAAAACTTATGTAGGTAGTTATGACGGACGGCTAGTACAGCAGGTCAACGCCCTTTGCGGTGATTACGTAACTTGGGCGCATAGTATCCATGAATTTACGGACGGTGTCGAAAAGAATTTTTTAATTTTTGAAAGAAAAAATTGTTAATTTATTTTTAATTCAGATAAACATTTTTTATAATAAATCAAGTACCTATAGTTGTAGTGACAACGGTGTTTACACTTACAGCCTGTATAGCTAATACTAGTCCTCTCGAATTTGACTATTATTATACAAAATTTCCAATCCGCCTCGTAGTTTCAAAAATTTGCGCGTTTAAACACACAAACTGAACAACTCTTCAGCTTTATAATATGAGTAGGTACAGATAGTAATAGATAGGTACACCTGAAAAAGGGTCTAACATTAAAGCTATCTAGTGGGCATACCTTCCACAACATATTCCTCTATCTGACCTCATAACTCAGGTATGTTCAAATGATCTTGGTCTAGCGACTCTGGAATCTTGGACCATTTGTAGTATAAATGAAGATAAATTTTCAGTAACATACCGGCCAAGTGCAAGTCGGACTCGCACACTAAGGGTTCCGTACCACCATACAATATTTTACTTAACATAAAAAATAATTTAATAATCACAAAAAATTGATTATTTTGCTATGTAACTAAACATTTACAATTATCGAATTGATTACTTTATTTGTGCTACATGGCGTTGCTTCCTGTCAAATTTCGTTATTCTAGGTCAACGGAAAGTCCCCTATAGGTTTTGATTCCCGTGCGAGCGTCAAAATATGCCCTTTATACGACCTTACTTTAGATTATGTTGACTAAAATGTTTAATTTTTTCACTGCACTAAGAGGTAGTATACTTAAGTATTTGGTATGAATTTTAGCTTGATATTTCCACGCATTCCTGAGTAAAAGGGTCTTGACTGACAGACGGACAACAAAGTGATCCCATAAGGGTTGCGTTTTTGCCGACTGAGGTACGGAATGCTAAAAAAGAAAATGTATCCAACGCGTTCCTGCTTCACATAATTATGATGTCGACAATCTTCACATCGTAGTAAATAGATTGTCAGCAAGGCAGGCAGGTTGCATCGCCGCGGAGGCTCTTCTAATGCACTTCTAAAGCTCGTACACACGGCAGCAGAACTGAAGGGCTGCTAATAAGAAACCTACCTACTTTACAGAATGTGTAACAGAATAAGTGCAAGTCGTCAGGCACCCGAATTAAAAACCAATTAATTTTCTTATTAGTATTTATCAAGTAATGTTATGTTTCTTACATAACATCAAGCCTGTACCTAATCGCCAAGGTTTAGGCAGAGGTGTACACATTAGTGCACCCCTATTAGCTTAACCCGAGGCTTCTACTGAGATATTCTTACTGGAAAAAACTCAATACCACTTTGCCCGTCCTGGGAATCGAACCCAAGACCTCATGCTCAGCAGTCGCGTTTTGCGCCACTAAACCAATGGGGCAGTAAAAATTAACTACTTTTATTAAACGGTATGAGTTGGTTCAAGTAAATAATTGACATGGAAATATTTAGGAAAACCCTTTGTCCAGCCGCAGGATAACACAAAAAAAAAACAAAGTTATTCTGTAACACGATGTAAACCAAAATTGCAAACACGTCACGAGCAAAGCCACAGCTTAAAGTTAGTCTTATAATTATTTTCGAGGTATCCCTGCAACATTGTTATTCAAAGTGTGTCACTCACAAATCGCGGCCCTCTTAATTGCGAGCGTAATTTAATATTTTTCCAAAGGCCCGTTATACGAGCCGCCACCCCGCCATCTGTTGGTACACTGATGACGTAATAAGTGCTTTGTGATGATAGGACAACTATTTACTTATCTAAATGGGTAAATACGGTAAGTTTAGGCACTTATATCTTATAGCCAGACTAAACATTAGATTTATGTTTGAATTGAATATTACGTTAGCTTTATTACAGGCATGAAATAGATACAAAAACAATAAACACTGATTTCAGTACGTGGTTCTAGACCCATCGCAGTTAGTTTTTTTCACAAATGTAGTAGGTAGCGGCCTAGTCAAGTTTAAAACTAAGATTTTTCATAATATTTTTTTTGTTAATCATTTAAAAACCAAATACAATTATTAACCTTAACATAAAACTTGAGAGTAATTATAAAATTATAAAATATGTACAATTTTAATTTTTTTTTTCCTTTCTGCCTTTTTTTTATTAACAAAAAGGCAGAAAGGAGGAACCTCACAGGGCCTCAAAAAATTCGTCCGCGTCGCTGTCAATGGGGAAAGGTGAATAATATAAATGAAAAATATCATTTTTTAATAATTGACTAATATCACACCTGGGGGGACAACATCCCATGCACCTTGTGTAAACCTTTAATTAATTAGGTGTAAATTCTGGTAATTATACCAATAATGTAGGTATTTTGAAACATACCTCCCAATCAGTGGTGTTCTTAACTTCACTTATAGTAATGTAATCATATCAGCAAAGAGCGCCAACCATCCCGGTCTTGGGCAGCCCGCATCCATCCGCTGCTCACCATCTTCTTTAGATATTGTAAGACTTTATGAAAATACCGTAACTGGGCCTGAAAATCGAACTTAACACGTCACATTCGATTGCCGAATTTTACATTATACAACTACCAATAAATGTGTAGTACATACTTCACCATGTACTTATTTATTACTTTATTTCAATATCCAATATACGTAACACGTATTACGTGCCTAGCCGATAGGTTGTGAACATTTCAAAGGCTCATAGAACCTTGTTATCCGTCGTAAAGGAGATCAGTTATGACGTCACACACAGTTGAACACAATAGCCTATCTTACTGGCACACTTTACCTACATTCTATGTCAAATATCGGTGAAATTTAGCCTTGGGATAGACAGAATGATGGAGTGAAAAGTGATTGCTTTGTTTGAGAATATAAGTTATGAAACCTACCGATCTATCTATAAATATGTGTTGTGTACTGGTTTTTATTTAAGGGTAGTCTCTTTCACAATTCAGCGTAGTAATGCCAAGAGGAGCTAACCCACAACCGCTTAGTAATGAAAAGAATTATGTTGAACTAATAAGCCAAATGTGCTACATTAGTATCCAGCAATAACAGTTCAATATACACTTATATATTTAAAATTAATCAGCACTAAATATCCAAAATCTATATAATTTAAGAATGGGAGAAATATTGATGTGGGTTGGTTCCTTTTCGCAAAACGAAATCCAATTATTATAATTATTACCTACTAGTTTTTGCCCATGACTTTGTCTGGGTAAATGTCGGTTATCGTAGACGCATACGAAGCCGAATAAAAAGTGGCTCATGTCCTTTGTTAAGGTTCAAACTTATCTTCCGTGGTTTAGCCGTGAAAGCAGCAGACAGTCAGATAGAGTTACTTTTGCATTTATAATATTAGTATGGATAGTTCTTTTTCTTTATCGTGTGGGCAGTAAGGTCTTACGACCCCACACACCCTAGTGTCAGAGTTTCTAAACCGCCTCGAAGGCAAAAGAAGGAGAAGAAAGAAAGAAAGAAGAAGAATGTAATTGTGCCATATAATGACTCTTTTTCAATCTGCTTTAATGCAGTGTAGTTAGGGTGCCGCATAGTTTCAGGAATAAGTACTTTTATAATTTGAATAACAATACAGTCACTATTTTTTATGTAATTTTAGTACCTTTCAGCTTGTGGTTACTGTCTGCAAGATCGTGTAGATTAATATTAATTTCATCATATTTCGATCCATCTTCCATTCTATACTTAGATTTCACTTGTATTCATATCGTATTTGTGCAAGTTTCACATCCCACACTAGTTTCACAAAGCCTTACACTTCGAGACACCGAGAAGTTGCAAGTCGAGCAAAGTCTTGCAGTCTTGTAACAATTTGCAACAACAATGTTATGGTACAAATTTTGCACATGTAAGTACCTGGAATTTTCGCTTAGATGATTTTACAGTTTGATTCAACGTATTGAAGGTTTCCTATAAAACAATAAACGTTTTCTTGTATAGGGAACCTCGCCTATTACATGGTTAACCCTTCCAATCAAGCAAAACGTGCTCATGTTTAGAGTTAGGTACTCGGTCATGCGGAGATTGAACTCACCGCCTATTGCTCTACGGCAACAACGCCATCCACATTGGGCTAGGTCCCAAACCAAAATAATTTAAGTGTTCACAATCCCGGTACATAGAAACAAACCGTTACATGTCAAGAAACTTAAGTTTACTCAGTTTACTATACCACTTCAGAGTTTAATAGTACTTGTAGGTGCTCTCCGAATACCACAACTGCGCTAATACTATGTAATTGTGCAACACTGTCGTCTTATGTCACCACTTCGCAGCGTGCTGTAATTCAGTGCAACATCTGACTTACGGCTTATTGCTTCGGTCAGTGGTTTTAGAGAACATCGCACTGACGCTATATTGATGTGAATTTAATCTATCAAAGAATTTTAGATCCAAAAGATTCAGATTTCTGAACTAAAATGTTGAATATTTTAATTAAAATGATGACAAGATTAGTTTAATCACTTAGGCACCTCGTTAAAGTACACACATCGATGCAAACCAATTAGTTATTCAAGACAATTGACGCTACACACAATACGTTTGGGTAGAGTGGACTAAGAAAGGGCGCCAACTTTCGCGCATGCGCGCACCAAAAACAGACCAAAAGACCACCAGTCACGCGGAGCTAGTCTTCGCGGAGACGTCGTACAGAACGGACGTTGCTCGAAAAAATCAAAATTACATTTCGCGAGTGTTGAGACTTATAATGATTCGGTTGGTGGTTCGGGGCTTAGTTAGGTAGTAGCGTGCGATGCGCGGTTTGCGCGATGTTAGCTTACGTGGTCGTGGTACTGACAGTGTTGGACGTCTGTGTACCGCTGTACCATCACCAGTTCGCGGTGTTTGTCCCCGGTGGGTCGGAGAAGGCCCACGAACTGGCGCATAGACATGGCTTCATTAATCACGGGGAGGTAAGTGTGGATGGGATGCTGCGGACAAGTGATCTATCTTGCGTTGTTTTTCTTTCATTTCTGCGAGGACTAAGAAAAAGCTTATTGTACGGACGTTATTAATGAACTGTTTGGAGAGAGGATTATGCCACCATTTCTTATAAGAAGTGGTCTTATAGTTGGGCTTGAATTTCAGAAAATATGTCTGGAATAATTCTGAGCACTGAAAAGTTTTAAGGTTTGAAATAGAACACTTTTTGCTCTACTTTCGAGTACTTAATCAATTATTTACTACCTTTCGTGTTCATAAACGGTTCAAGCAGAATTTCAAGCAGTTCTAATATTAGACGCGGTAGTACCGTTTAGATTTAAAGTCTAGATAAACTGAAATAGCTCTAGCGCGTTGCCTGGAACGCGAAGGATAAGGAAATCCTCTTAATGTGCTGGTTTACAGTAGCGTGATAAGATTTCACAAAATTTCTTTCTAAGACACGTAGGCACTGTCTTAATAGTTCTTTTTAAATTATCAGTAGAAAAATGCGATCTCGACAGAGGTTATTCAATTGCATAATATTAGGTCCAGGAACATTACTTGTATGCTCTTTCAATTATAAGAGACATCGTTCCCTTAAAATCTACTCACAAATATGTCTCCGAATAGTTTCTGAAAAAGATAGAAAAACAAGGATCGGTCATTGTGGCTATCTTTAAGGAAAGCTTATGTCCATCAGTCAAGTGGACGTCATTCGGCTGATATATATAATAATGATGAAAAAAACAAAAACATAATTTAGAAATCCTCCCCTATCATAAAATATCATAGAAAAATAAAACAGAAAACACTGACCAATAATTAAAAGAGAATAAATACAGAAGACAAATAAAACGTATGATTTATAAACAAAAGCTGTAATTTGACATGTAACAATAAGAAATAATTTTTAACACCAAAATATTCATTGCCTTTTTCCTACTATATGGCAACAAATAATAAATGTATGGGCAAAAGTTGTTTATTTTATTCATGCACATAAATTACGATGCTAGATCAGACTATGTTCAGTGAATAAAAATAGCAATTTTGGTGTACCAATGATGAGATTCGCCTACGTTCGTGGTACTTAAGTAGGCTACAAAAATATTTCAGAATTTTATATTTAACGTAATGATTACTTCCCTTACACCATAGAGGAAGTAATCACATATTTTTGTAGGTTCTAAGACGTTCAGAAATACGCAATTTATACAATAATATGTACCTACCTGTACCCAATTTACTTGGCAAAGTTTTAATGGGAAAACGTTTTCTTTTCCTCGTGTATACGTACCTATTTAGAAGTCATAATAAAAAGTTTTTTATTGTATTGGTTGGTTTGTATTGGTTTCCCAAAACTGAAGATTAACTTTCTTTTTCCGAAGAAATCGTTCTCCCATTTTCAATAAAAAATAAGAAAAAAGAAATGTTTTGAACATCGTTACCTCCTAATACAATAAATGCAAA
The DNA here is from genome assembly GCA_949774945.1 of Hoplodrina ambigua. NCBI lineage: Eukaryota > Metazoa > Arthropoda > Insecta > Lepidoptera > Noctuidae > Hoplodrina > Hoplodrina ambigua. The sequence goes on from OX458979.1 coordinate 2,831,219, forward strand.
AGTTTTATTACATTTAACTTCAAGGCAACTAAGTGGCCCTTTGAGGGAAACTTTTAGTAAATAGTCTTGGATAAAATAAAATAAAATAGTTATATTTGGGCCTTATGTGCTGGTTAAAGGCTTAAATATGGTTTGATACAGTTTCGAGAAAAGTTTATAAATTTCTACATACAATGTTTAAGAAGCGATGTGTGGGTCAATTATTGTATGTCATGATTGTTTAATGTTTCTAAATAGCGAGATATTCGCACAAGCAAGTATGCGTACTATCTCATCCGTAATCGTATGTCTAACACCTATAAATGCAAAAATACTTTTAAACTTTTAAAAAGTTAACTAAAGTTGTATGTTTTTGCATTTCAGTAGAGTTGATGAAAGTACTTATGTACTTAGTAAGTAATGATTTTTCAAACGTCGTCGTTAATCCTGGACACATGCAAAAGTATAAAATGGATATTTAAGTGTTGATTGTGCTCAATTTTTTTTTGTGCTATTGAACAAAGATGATACAATTTATAGATATTTATTGAACATATTTTATATTCTATTTTTAAATATTGGCAATAGGCTCGCCCCTATTATATGGGTCTTAAATTTAACTGGCGAAATGTGGGTGTACTGATGGGTACACCTCTGCCTAACCCTTCGGGGATTACAGGCGTGATGTTATGTTATGTTATTTTCAGATATTTTCTCAAAGTTACTACTAAAATCACAAATCTCATCTAATTATGACATCTACCTAAATCGAGAATTATTCAAATGTTCGTAGATTGAGTGATCGAAGAGTAAATAATGATATAATCTCAGCTATATTGCCGCGTCACGATTAGATAAGCAAAATAAATACCGCGCCTCTGGGAAGCGTGGAACATAAGTACTGTTTAGGCGGCAAAATTATACCAGGAGATGTTTGAATTTAGAATATTATTTGAGAAAGGAACTATTTTAGCTCACTTTCTTATCTGAAGTAGGTACTATTTCAGTAATATTTGTTGTCCTTTTATATATTTTTATGATATTAAAAATATTATTTTAAATTTTTATATTACTGGAAAAAAAAACAAAATTTTACAAAGTATGAAATAAAGACGGTTCCCGCTCTCTACACTTAGATCTTTTAAACTAAGCAACGGATTTTAATGCAGTTAAAAATGAACTATAACCACTATTCAAGAGGACGGATTATGTATCCACATTGAACCCGTGCGAAGCCGGGGCGGATCGCTAGTTTAAAATAAAACGTTGTTAGTTCAAAAAAATGCTTTCCAACATTTTACGGCTTTTTATAGCTGTGTCATCAATTTTTCGTTACAATATTCAATGATTTCAGATGAGTACTCAAATCATTATGTCGGAATACTATAAGAGATAATATAAAGAATCCTTACATAAACTTGCTTTAACTTATAAAAGGCGTTATTTTAAGCAACAGAGGCTCTTCTCTCGTTCCCAGCTATGGAAATATGTGAACCGAGCCATTTAGCGCTAAATATTCTAGGCTAATTTTATTTAAACTTTGTTCTGGAGTTTTCGTGCGATTTTGTTCGTTAACCGTCTGTAAATGAAAGGCATAACTCTGATGCTTTTGACTATGAAATGAAATATTTTAGTTACAAACTCACGTAAACGTTGCGAATTCCTTTGGTACTGGAACTGCTTAAAGTAACTGTAGTTCTCGTCTTTAACGTCAAAATTATTTTTAAATTTCGAATTAGGTCCGGTATTAGACATCTGTTTATGTATTTGATTATGTAATTGTAAGATTGCCGTAACTGTCCTGTTGGTCTCGTGGTTCGATTCCCAGGTCAGGCAGAAAAGTGTTATCAGGATTTCCATTACGAGTTTCTCAGCTTCGGAAAGCATGTAAAGGCTGTTTGTCATGCGCCTGTTCTCCCTGGTTGTGTTAGGTTGCTGTCCCATCGAACTATGACAGTGACCTGTAGAAGTACACCTGTGTTTGTTCACCATATTTACTCCTGCGTACTTGGCTAGTCTCCATTGAGATAACCACTGTGACCAAAATCGTTTTGGAGAGTATATTACAATTTGTAAGATTGGGTTAATATTTATTGTTCCTATTGTTGTCTTTCGTTTTAATATCGTCAGCAAATTATTTGTATTCGCCATAAGTAACTGTTTGCTAACTTGGGATAATATTGATAATCCGGGATTATGTCTGTGATCTTTCCATGTAAATACATGGCTATTTCTGCGAAGCCCCTGTAGCTTAGAGCTTGTTCTACAGATTGTTATCTATTCTCGCAAGTCATGTGGGCAGATAAGGAAACCGGGTTCCGTAATAAGAACGGGTTTCTAATGAATGGGATAATAACTTGTCAATGCTTAGGGCAGTACCTAAACCCTTGTGTAAATAAGACACGTGAATAGTGTCTGGGTAAAATTACTACGTGTGTGTAATTACTATGTGGGTATGTCGGCTCGTATTGGTAGAATTTTCTATTACGTATTGTCTATGACGGCCTCGTTGGTAGTGGCGGCAAAGCGCGGCTGTTGAACATAAGGTCTTGGGTCGATTCCCAGGTCAGGAAGTGTTATTGGGTTTTTCCATCAGGAATTTTTAAGTAGCAGCCTCGGAGTCTGGATTTATGCCCAGTTGATGGCAATAGGCTCGCTTCCTATTCCATGGGACTTAAATATAACTGGCGAAATGTGGGTGTACTAATGTTATGGGTATCATCATCTGCCTAGCCTTTTTCCAATTATGTTAGGGTCGGCTTTCAATCTCACCGGACTATACCGGACGGATGTACTAATGTGTATACCTCTGCTTAACCCTTCTGGATTAGAGGCGTGATGTTATGTTTATCATAAACATGTGTTATTTTATCATAAAAATAACAGAAAACCTTAGAACGAAAGACTTTGCTAAATATTAAGGTTTTCTTTACTAAATGCAGTATTTAGATTTACAAAAATAAACATACCAGATGAACTATAAATGTTTAAGGACAATTCCAGCCAGGCCAAAATAATTCACAAAGAAATATACCTTAATCCGTTTCTAATTTCAAATGCCATTTTAAGCTGCGACTTAAAAAAAAAAGAAAATGACGGTAAAAATCTTAAAGACAAATGACGACATTCGTCCAAAAGGGAGAGAGGGGAGAGATGATCTTTTCGTGACGTAATCAATTGTTACAGAGGCCTCAAGATAGAGGATTAATGAGAGGATAAATCCCGCGATTTATTTTTGGGGTCACCATATTTTTTGTTAAAGAAATGGTTCGCGGCGGTACTTTTAAGTCTCCGGAAATTAATATTTCCGACAGTCCCAGCTTAATATTATATTATATTTTTTTTAAGAAATTACGATTTCTCCTAAAGTATTTGGGTGTTACGTTTTTGTCTCATGGGTAGGTGACGTGAATTTTAAATCGGGTTTTAGGAATGAATCAGTGGACCCAATAATGAACCTTTAAATAGGACCTTTTTTTAATTTTACGCTTTTTAGAAAGTTTGGGTCGGGTAAAAGGTAGGTACCTATTATGATATTTACGTGTTAATTCAATTCAGTTAATAATGATAAGGTCGATAGCTATTCCAGGTACAACAAAGCATAGAAAATGTTGTTCGAAATTACTTTTTCTATAGAATTAAGAGTTTTTTGTGAAACAGTTTGTTCGGGAAAGTACTTTCACTTTATTTTTGCCGCCAAGTCTAAGGAAATGCGTTTCAGTTTGAAGGTTAAGATGAAATTACAAGGACACCCGAGTTTCACTTTGTGTTGTAGCACATTTTTAAATAGAATTTGTAAACATACCTACCTTCCGCAGGCGTTACCGTTTTTTCCTTTACTTATGTACTTAATACGGTAGATATTCTAATAGTTGCCTCGTTGATCCAGAGGTCGCAAAGCGCGACTACTGAACATGAGGTCTTGGGTTCGAATCCCAGGTCGGGCAAAGTTATTGAGATTTTCCATCAGGAATTTCCCAGTAGCAGCTTTAGAGTCTGGATTTGTGGTCGGTTGATGGCAATAGGTTTGCGCCCTATTACATGGGACTTAAAAGACATAACTGGCTAAATGTGGTTGAAATAATGGGTACACCTCTGCCTAACCCTTCTGGGATTTATTTACCTAATACGGTAGGTATTCCAAAAGTATAAAACTTTTAAAAATCTAAAAAAAAACACAAAGAAACTCTTTATATAAATTACACGTCACGTTGTTTGTCCGGGATGGACTCCTAAACTACTCATCCATTTTTTATGAAATATGGCTTACTGTTTGTAATTTGGCCAAACTTAAAAGATAGGATAGTTTTTATCTCGATTATTGACCTCAACATCTTGTCTTCTTCAAGCCACAGCAATGCGTGGCCGAGTCAGCTAGTATTATCGTTATACTTATTATTCATAACATCAGCATTCAACTAGCCCAAATGATTAACCAAAATACCTACATACGTACTACTTGATGATAATATGTGATGTATCAATATTTGCCCTATAAAAAATATTATCTATATCTCTGCCCTTACAAGCTAGATTGTTTTCAATAAGAAAGGTCTATTGACATAGCAGTTAACAATGGTATTATGTCATGAGGATGTGATCTCTGCTCTCACTGTGGTACACTATCTATCTTAGGTACTGAGAATGTCTGCTAATGTAAACTTTGTCATTCTACATACACTCTATTGAACTAGTGTGTGGGAATGTTAATTATGTTAATAACGAGTTCCACGAATTTGTCTTAATTTAGCAAAATATTAAATCTAATTTAACATGTGCAGCAATCATGTGTTATTGTAGAATAATTATACATTTTTTCAATTAATCTATACTGGAGCCGATTCCCTTGTTCACAAACTAGACTAAATTTAGAGAATTTACATCTTTTACTAACATACAGCGAAAGAAAAGGGCGGTGACATTAAAGAACTAAGTTAGCGATGTCAAATTAGTTTTGCCTTGAACTTTTCCATACGTTTTAAGGTGTCAACTATAATTGTATGGATGTGTCAGATTGACTAAATTTGACAGCTCTTATTTATATTAGTTTCTTTCTTGTTTCATTGGACAGAAAAAAGATGGAAATCGTCTAATTTTAGTTTAGTTTGTGACCAAGATAATCGGGTCCACTATCTATTTATTTTGCTCTCCGTGTTTACCGCATAATATTGTACCTACATTTAGTCCTAATCCTTATAAATTGTACTTTTATGTATATTAACAGTGTAACAATTGTAGGTAAGCCTGGTAATAAATAAATCTATATCATTTTTTAAATACTCAAGTCCCACGTAAGGAGGCACAATTGATTTTCTATTGTTCTGACTTAGCGGTAACTCAGCCGGGGCTTGACCGGTCAACATAAGCTGAAAAGTTTTTGTTTGTTTGTTTAAACATGTTAATCTCTGGAACTACAAGTCGTGGAAAGGTATAAGCTATATATTTTTCGCGTCTTTGGTTACTGCTTACTCTCGTGGGTCGTAGCATGATGTTACGTAGCCTACACTATTCATCATTAACCTGGCTATCAAACACAAAAAGAAATCTGACTGGAAGGTCCAGAGCTTAGCGCGTTTAAACGAACAAACAAAAAATCTCTGCAGCTTTATGATATGTACATTTTAATATAATGTTTCAGTAATTAACGGTTAGCGCTTATCATGACACATTTGCTATGCTAACATAATTAAGGGGTCTACGGTCTGGCACTATAATACGAGTTGTACGGTTTAATTACTTTTAAAGTTACAGCTCATTAATTACATACTAACTTGTCAATAATAGCTTTAGTATTAATCATTCTTGAAAATTAGTCGCTTTGTTTATCGATTTGCCACATTTTTCACACATTAGTGATGAGTTAAGATTCTCCCGATCAAGGTTCGGTCACACCGGACAATCTCAATGGAGAGCATCCTAGTACGCAGGAGATGATATGGAACCAAGCATGTACAGTCGATCAAGCGTCTTGGTATACAGGCAGCTAACTTGCGACTACTTTTAAACAATGTGTCGAGTGTGTCAATTCTTCTAATTCAATCAGTCTAAATAGGTTTTAAAATTATCAGACACCGCAACTTGATAAGTGATCATAAATAACAATGAATTTTGGCAGCTTGATATTAAGAGATCGGCAAAAAATCATTTATATTTCTTATTACAGGCGAAGCTACGAGCCACAGTTAGTAATAAAATTAGGAAACATTCAATCGTGATTCGTTAACTTTTATCTAGACTCGTCAATGGTTCACCCATTTTCTGGAATCGTAATCAATTCAAATCCTCATCAAGGCCCGTGTTTGCTCTGATTATTTAAACAGAGATAGTCAGATTGTGAATGTAGTGAGGGCCCAGTGGTAAAGCTGCCCACCTCTCATGCATGAGGTTGCGGGTTCAATACCGGGCATGTACCAATGCTGCAATGTGACTTTTCAGTTCATATGTAATTAATAAGTTTATTTGTAACATTACTCATAACGGTGAAGGAAAACATCGTAAGAACGTCTGGACTCATAATTAATATGAGTCTGAAATTGACAATCCGCCTTGAGTAAGCGTGGTGATCAATGCTCGTGTCTTCTGTGTGTAAGAAGAGACCTTTGTGCCACAGTAAGATAACAATAGGCTGGTATTATTATATTATAGTAGTATTGGTTTTCAGAATACGCTGTAAACAGTTACTGGTCTACAAATAGCTTAAGTTATGATTTAAGACACTTAATATGAACGGAATTTACATAAAATAATATTAATAATATAACGCGTGAATTCCTCTAAGAAGTAAGTGTTTAGTTAGTACACACCCACATTTTGCAAGTTCAGTGGTAATTCGCACGTATTAGAATTAAATCAAATATGTTTATTTGGTAGAAGACGGTATATAAGGGTAGTTGGTATATAAGGGTTACATTTAATTTTGTTTCAGCATATCCTGCCATACATGGCGTGCAAATATTTCCACTGTAAGTGATGTCTATAAAATTAATTTACGGGTCCTACCGACTCGGGTCTTTCGGGTCTTCAAAATAGTCTTTAATAGAAAGTTCCGGTGCGTAGTCTTTGTAATCGGCTTGCTTGTGTGAAAGTGGACGAGGCAAAAGGAGTATGTAAGGATCGTAGAAGGTGGCGTTCTGTGGTTTCTGCCTACCCCCATGAGAAAAAGGCGTGAGTTTATTTATGTATGTATTTATGTAGTCCTTAAAAGTATGGTAGTATTTATGTAACAAAAGTTAAATATAATGATTCAATTAAACCATTTCCAAGCACTTTTGGATTGTTAAGGAACTGATCAATTAGTCAGAAAGTTGAAGCTAGTTGTTAGTATTTACTTAATAGAGTAGTTAGTTTTATGAAGGCAACCGAAATCCATCATTAGGTATATGTTTGACTATTTAAAAACATAGATATACGGCAAAGGTTGAATTTTAAGGTATTAAAACAGTGACGCAGTACATCTTTATATTTTATAATAATTATATGTTATATAAAAGGCAACCGTTACTGACTGACTCATCTATGAACACACAGCTCAAACCAAATCATTGAACGAATTGCGATATTTGGCACGCACATAGTTGTTATGGCGTAAGCAAGCGAAATTTTTTTTTTTTTTATAAATTCACCCCCTAATGGGATGATTCCCAATTCGGCGCCTCATCCTTCCAGTGGAGGCCTTTGCCCAGGAGTGGGATAGAATAGGCAAACAAGAAAAAAAGGGGGATGAAACGGGCCAGACTGAAACTTGATGGGAATTAGTCACGGACGGCTATGAATATTACAATGCTTGATTATGAGGCTGAAGCGTTTGTATCTAAGACACAAAGCTAAAAATGTCTTATGTATGAATTTTAGGCCAAACATATTTGAACTCCTTTTTGAAGAAGACACGACATTAACAAACGTCCTCATAACATTAACATTTCTTGTGATGTCATAGTTATGTTTAGTCTAATACTATGTTTCTGAAGCACCCCTTATATTGTTATTAACTTAGTAGGCTGAAGCAACAAAACTGCCTACCCAGTTAGGAACAAGGGTATAATCATAATCCCAATTCATATCTAGCGTAATGAGGCACTTCCCAAACTGCTGGTGACGCTAAACGTTGCCTTCGAGACCTAGATTTTTATTATCCTGTGTTTTTTTCTCCTTCAACGTAATATAATAACAATGTTTTCGACTTTAGTATGTTTGTTATAAAAAGTAATGCTGTGCCGTAACCTTCCTTTTTCTAATCTTCATGAAATTCTTATTTATAAACCAAGTTTGAGATGTGATTTTTAGAGTAGGTGCTTGACTTGCTTTTTACCATTTCATTATTTCCCTGGAGAGTGGCTTAGTAGGAGAGTAAATTAGACATGAAGTTAAGTAAACGTGGCAGACGTAGGATGCTAGGTGGAGCCACGATCTGTGCGGGGCGGCCGGCAGTAGCTAGACAATAGTAACATAAGATCGAGATGATGACGATGAGATATAAAGTAAATACCTTGGTATTTAAAACTTAGTTGTATACCATTTTGAACTGAAATACAATTTAAATAGCAATTTTAGTATTTGGACTGCGTCGATGGTCTAGTGGTCGCAAAGCACGACTGCTGATCATGAGGTCCAGGGCCCGATTCCCAGGGTTATTAGGTTTTTTATCAGGAATTTCTCTGTAGCAGCTTCGGAGTCTAGAATTGTGCCCGGTTCATGGCAATATGCTTGAGTTCTATTACATGGGACTAAAACATACCCTACCTCTGCCTGACCCTTAGGGGATTACAGGCGTGATGCTATGTTATAGATATATTTGTAAGAATTCACATAAATCTATAATATTATATATACTGAAGCTGAGCTTGAGGTGAGCTGTCAACTCGTAGCATCGTGTGGAATAACAGCTTATCACACGTAACCTAAATTTGGCGAGGGAGATTTTTACAAAACAGCACGATAGCTTGTAAAATACTTGTATGTTTATGTAGTTATCCTTGCGCTAGAATGCTTCTTTCACCCTACATGAACAGGGCAACGAATGGGGTTCGAACCCACGGTTTCTTGCTCGCCACTCCTTCCCCTTAACCGCTGGAAATTCCCACTACTAAGTTGAACCTCTTACCTACAAACGCATGAACGATTTCTTATAGAATGTACTTTACCGATAGATCAAACGATAAGGGAGAAGAGATTAGAGTTAACAGATGTTTGTTCCCAAAGGGAGTTAAACCTTTTAACGTAACTGCTCTGATCTCCAAACTATACCGCCATGTACATAATATACGTGGCTTACGGTCTCGCCCCTGGGCTCAAACATAGGAAGCGCGGAAAAAATATAAGAATAAAAAATCTACCTGTGACAAAACAAAAAGAGATACATAAGCACCTTATATATAATGTATATCTCTATGTGACATACCACCTACATTGTCAATACTAAGTATATACAAAAAACGATGTTATGTACCTAAATTAAACAAAAGAATGCTAGTCTTTATGAAAAATGAAGGAAGTTGAAGAATGTACAGCGATATTCGTTTACATGTGTTAGATTAATAACGGGTGTAATTACACTTTTTTGAATGATTTTTAGGAATATATCCGCACATATTTATTGACATACCCACCACCTACGCTTAAACTGCCCATCAAACTATGTAACTTTAAGCTAAAAAAATTACTGAGATATGTACGATTTTCTTTTCAAAATAAGCACAATGTTATGAGTGCTTTACATTGTTCGCTATCAATAACATTGATTTTTCAAACCATAAATAGTTGTTTCCTTGCTTAGTAATGCTATGTGACGCGTCTTGTATCTGTATAATGAGAATTCTATATTAAAAGTCTATTTAAGTTTACCTACCGCAAAAAATTAAAATTTTTAACATATTTCTTAATTTATTACTGTGTTGCCTTTGTCCAGAATAAATAATTATTCAATTATCGTCTTCTTTGTTGTTAAAGAAACAAAAAGGTTCTCGGGAAAATTATTTTCCATATTTGATAAAAATTACCAACTTTATAACGTTCTTACACTGAAAATCATTACAGCTCCTTGCCTACAAAGAAAAATTAAAATAAGTTTACTAAAGACTCGCTGTAGGTAGGTAGATATAAACTACGATATACCTTTACTAATTCTCTTAACCTACTTTAGGAAACTAAATTCGTAATTTTTAAAAGTCGACTTTGTTGCTAAACGAACAGCGTTGAATATCGAGTGCAAACGACAATTATATTTTTACTACTTGAAAGTGGGGAAAGTACTATTATTCTTATCTCTTGTTCTCCCAAAGGCATTGCTGAAGTTTGCAGAAAGCTTTGTTTAAGACAATGTAGGTAACTTGGTTTTAGTGTGTAAAACAACATTTTAGTCGGGTGATCCGGGCGTAGCTACCTGTGTCTAAAAAGTAAGTTACTTTCAAGTTTAGACTAAGAATAAATAAAGTAAAATATAAAATACCTAACGTTTATTTGGAACAAGTTCGAGGGCACAAAACAAAATGAAACAAAACTACAGAAGTAAAAACTGTAGCGTAGCTGTCAATGCTCAGATTATATAATAAACATAGTGCATTTGCTCCTACTAATAATTAAAAGAAAAAAATAGGGGGGGGGGGCAATAAAGCCACTGTGCAACTTGATCATTGTACTGTCTATTGACTATAAACTCGAGCTACTGTTAATTTTTTACTTTTTTTCTAATGTAAAATGCTTTAGATCGCAAGGAAAATTGCTAGAGTTACAATGCTTAGCAGGCGGATTAGCAATGGTCAATGTTGTAACAAATATACCGGAAGTTAACTGCTTATTCACTATCCAGTTATGACAACATAATGACGGAAAAAGACTTTTTAGGGATCCATACCTAAAGGGTACAAAACTCGTCCAGTTTTTACCTCTATTACTAAACTCTTTACATTTTCTTTATACAGTAAAATCTACTTGCTTCACTGTCCTAACAAAATAGTCGATAATTTTATTCTATACGACATCTGCAGCATCTTAAAACAAGATCTTGATTATGTAGTTTCTTACTGAAGTTTATTCTGCAGGTCGCTCGGATGCACCTGTTCGCATAGAGCCATCGATAGGAATCTATAAGCTGAGCTACTTTTCGAGCTGACTCGGAAACTTGGATTCGATTTTAATCTTTTACGTTATTCAGTAGTGTTGAAGGGTGGATTTAATTTCTTTTCATTTGTGTAAATTAGAACATAGTATTAAGGAAGTATGTAACAGTGTGACTAACAAAATGTGTGTAACTATTCGTAATTTGTAATGCTTCGTACGTATTTTTATAAGCGTTATAACGGTTTTAAGTAAAGTACATCACATTCACGTGTAACTATATGATCAGAGATTAGAAGAAGATGAGAGAAACAAAGAACAATTACGGTAGGTATATAGAGTTTTTCCCGATCTTGTTTATACGAAACTACCTTTAAAGGAAGGGGCAACTAGATTCTTTTTAATGAAAATGACGTTCAATAGTACTTTTTAATAGTCTAATTGAAATAAATAATTTGACCTAGACTTTGTGACTGTGTTTTCGAGTAATCTTTTGAATGTAGGAAGTTTGGCAACGCCATAGGCCTATTTCGATTCGCTGTTATACTTTTGCTGCCATAATTATGGTAAAATAAAACATAATTATAATTTAAAAACTAAGTACCCATTCCATGCATTTCAGATTTTCCTAAATGTACAAATCAAGCACGCAAATACACCCCGACTCTAGACGGCACTCGCCGTAAAAATACCCCAGTTTTCCAATTTAAATTCTACTATTCACTTCACATAGACTAACTCCCTTGAGCCCTGCTTCCTTAGAACCCACAAAAGAATTTAATTATGTAGGTGAAGCGAGGTAAAGTCTAACATTGCAAATAAAACCAGAAATTCGGTACATATTTATTAGGTAGGTACGCTAAGGTGGTTTATCTCTAAAACAACGAGCGCAGAATACTAATGCTTTGTGCTCCAAATGTAATCATTTTTTGGAAGTTAACAACGAATCCTAAATTAGGTTTGACTTTGTTAAGATTTAAATTAAATTAGAATACGAAATTTTATTCTGGAAGCGATTCTGAATTGGCTTATTTTTTCGGACGAATTAGGGTCCCTTTTTTATTAAAAGACGACGTTACCCTACACTATTTTCTTCTTAAGTCGCGATTGCGTTTTCCACTTATGTAGATATGACGTACCTAAACGTACATAGTGTCAAGGTGAATATATCCGTGCTATTAATTCAGAGATCAAGAAAAAAATACCCTTTACGTAAAAACATTTCTTATAACTCTCCCCCTTCTATTTAAATTACCCTAAGGACAAACAAGCATTTTGAGAAGATAATAAAAGATAAACTTACAAAAAGGACTATCAGAAAATAACCCTTTACGTAATGAAGTCTTATGACACTTCCCCTCCATACAATACCACGGGGAATACCACACATCCCTCTTCATCAGTCATAAAAATAAACACATTAATACTTTGAGGGCGGTTCATATTTGTGCTACCCGAAACACGGTCATCGGTTGAATAACCCTTCGTTGCTATTTACAAGGTCTAAGTGCGGTGAAACCAGAAAGTAATGAAACATTAACGTTTTTGTTACGTGTTACGGCGTTACATGACTTCTATAGAATTTTACGGTTAATTTTAGTTGGAGATTTGAATCGGTTGTGTTTATTTTATTTTTTACGTTGAAGTTAACAAAACCTTAGGTGGTTATTAAGGAACTATTAGGAACATTTTTAGCATGTAACTGATGCTTATTAAGAGAGGAAAAAGGCGTTGTAATTGGTGGTCGCTTAATAGCCTTGACGAACCACTACGATTACGGGTTTCCTTAAAACAAAGTTTGGCGACCGAGCTGGTGCGAAGACTTAGTGGTTTGGCATTTAGCGCTGCGGATCGTGGGTTAGATCTTCTCTAGAAACTAACATCGTATAGTTAGTTGTTTTTTGCGAATGTATGATTTATCGCTACATATAAATCTAAGATTATCTACTAAACAAGAGGGTGTGTACTGGTCTCTAGAAATCGATTAGGTAACAAAACAGTCTGTCTACGTAAAGCACTCCCCAGGTAGCTTCCTCTCGGAGTAGTAATTACATTTTTTCTTACCACATTCACGTAACATACTAACTTACGTAGTATAGGTACTTAGAAAACAGGACTTCCTATTCTAAAAAAGTTAAATAAGATTGTGTATAACTCGATGGTCGCATCGAATAAACGTTTAATCCTTAATAACGCGGGTTCCTTGTAAGCAGATCTTCACAATGTATTACTTTATTATTTTTAGACTAAATGTATAAAAAAAATTAGGGGGTAGGAGGAAGGGCGAAAGAACCGAAAACACCAAAAACATGCAATGGCTCTTGCACGTTTATTCGATGTGACCGTCAAATTAATCAGAACACCAAGAAATAGCCACAAAACATGTACTTAACGCCACCAAGATAACATCCATATAAAATACCCGAAATCACGGACTGTCGGACACAAAAGTTTTTTTCCCATCGTTTCTAACTTTGCGAGTGTTGAAGTACATTCAGTTAGAAAAGTTTTCGCTACAGAGTTTATCCGGACAACTGCTGACGTATAGCCATGAAAGGAATTATTATTAGGGAGTATTAGGACTTGAGGGCCATCTGTTTTTTCTGCGAAATTAAAGATAAGTTTAAGCAAAAATAAGTACGTACCTAGTAACTTTAATGTATAGATACAGATCCCGTTTTGTTGGTCGCGTGGTCGCAAGCGCCACCGCCAAGTGTGGGGTCATAGGTTCGATTCCCAAGTCGTGCAAAAAGTTTTCTTGGGTTTTTCCATTAGGGATTTCTCACTACCGCGCCTCGGAAAGCATGTAAAGTCGTTGGTTCTACGCCTGATCTCTCACTTGACTTTGGTCAATCTTAAAAATAACTACTTAAAATGGACGCTTTATTATCGTAAAATCATCATGAGTCTAAGTTATTTATTTATAAAATAAGGAACACTTACAGTTAAAAGAAACAGAATAAAAATAGTAAGTGAAATTGACAGCCTTCACTTATAAAAAACAGACTGGCAAAGTTGGATATTTACATTTTTTATAAAAGAAAAATGTTTCATACATTTTGAATCGATGTAATCTATCGTTCGACACCGCAAAGCACGAAACCAAACTGCGCTATTTAAACGGATGTACAAGAACGTGTTTCCTAGGGTACTCGGAGTATTACCATGTTTATCAGCTGTCAATCATCAGGGGAACTGACCAGCGATGTTTACGTCACATGTGTTGTTTGTGACGTGGACTTTACGCCTGGCGTATAGGATTACATAATACACCATTTTGGCTCAGTGTGTCCCCGGATTAAATGGTGAAGGTAAACATTTTGAAAGGCCACCTTTCAATGGTATTTTAGGCGTATGGGGAATTAATGTTTATGGATATGAAATAAAGCTGTTATTCGCAGGAAGTTATGGTATTTTTAAATCCATTAATTTCAGAATTTAAGATTTATTTGTTTAATAGTTTGAGGCTTCTAAATGACCTCGTGCGTTATGAGTCGTTTTATTTATCATTTTGAAAAATGAATGCGTGACTATTAATAAAATGCCATAACATTCGGCCAAAAACTTCGCCTCCGACCATTTTCTTTATAAGTTCGCTAGGTGCTCAAATAACTTCACACAGTTCAAGGTTATTAACAACACAACATCAAAAATATATCGACAGTAATAACAACACTAAAAACTACGATTTATCAATCACCATCCAATCTCATCTGCCACCGTCAAAAATGGGGAAGCAAGGAAAAAAGAGTTTATCACATAGTAAAAGGAAGGCAAACAAAAGCAAAATAAATTATCCTCGTGACTTGGGTACCGGAGGGATCATGTTGGTATCACAATCCATCAATTAACTGCCTATCAAACGTCAATGGGAAACGATGTCCCTTTTTATATGTATTTTAGTTGTTTATTTATCAAAGGAAAATCACGAAAAGGTGCCTCTGAAAACGATCAAACTGTCCTGTAATTGAAAGTAGTTCGCTTCGAAACGAACAGAGGAAAATCAAACACCATTTCCGAAATACATATTGTATTATACAAACATAGGTTTTGTTACCTCAGAGTATTAAATTATGCGCAATGTTTGCTTTCACTAAGACCTTACTGTCGTTTGACCTTTACCCAACAATTTGGAAACAAAATAACACTCAGCATTTTTATTTGCCACCCACCAAACTATCAAAAAGTAATCACAAAATATCGTGCTCAAAAACATCGCCGGCAAAGTTGCGACAAAATCAAGTCTATATTAAACGAGGTCCTTATAAAAATTCGTCATAACACCGGAGAGTACTTCCCAAATTCATTACTGGGTACGCTCATTTGCTCTAAATGTGAAAAGAATGCAAATCGCTAAGGGAAAAATTGCCGACCTCGAAACGTTTGGAAGTTTCCTCGCATCGAATTGTAGTTACAGTGGTCGGTCAACAGATGGCGTTAGAAGTTGCACGGTTACTTCTGAAGCACTGTTTGTTTTCGGTTCGTGTTTTAATTTTTTTATTGGCTGCTTGGCCTTGAATACAGTTTGTGTAAATGTTTGGTGCTCTGAGCTAAGTTGTAATGAGTTTTATGAATAATATTGCAAGACGGTTATAAATAATTTGTTACTGAAACCCCTAAAACTAGAGTTGGGTAGTGAAGTCTAGGGATGTTATCATACTAACTTAGACCCGGTTTTGTTGAACGCGTGTCTAGCCAACTAATATCCTAACAAAAGCTGATTTATATGGTTTTGTGATAGTAAGGTATCTGTCTAGCTGACGTAGCGCTATTTAGATTTTAACCTCTTCAAAAATATCGTTATTTATAAAATTTTCGGAAAGTACGGTCAACAAAAGAAAAAGCAACCTGGGTCGTCCGATATTGTTGAAGTTTTCTTAGAAATGGATGGATTTCTTCGATTGAAATTTAGTTCAGTTAATGAATAGCTGTTTATTATCCACTTTTAAATTTAATTACATTTGAAAACATCCATCCGCTCTCCTAAGAAAACAACTATATCTGACGACCCTAGTTTCTCTTCTGTTCTCATCTCTTTTGTTGACTGTACATCAAATCTGGGCCAGACTTAAATCCCATTTTTAATTAAGTAATAATTTGTACTTAATCTGTTAAAAATTATGATCAAATATTAACGAGGAGATTATTTCCGTTCCTTGGGGGTCAGTCAGTAATGACAGCGTATCTAGACCCAGAGGATTAAGGTTTTGGAACAAATTAATTAAAGTTAAAAAGTAATCCAGCCAAAATAATCTTGGAATTTTATTTCATTAGTCTGAATGAAAATTACTTCTTTTTTTTGTATTTTTATAAGAATAATGAATGAATCAATCAACAGTAATATAAAATGGGAACAACAATAGCGTCTCGGATGAGTAGGATGGACAAAATGTAATTTGATTTTTTTTTGTTAGATTGATGAGAAAAAGTCCGAAATAGATTATTCATTAGGTAATGTTATCAAATCTGGCAAAAAATTTATCTTTAGTTTAATGTATAAGTTATATTGAAGTCATTTAGAGATAGATTTTTACACTATTGGTAACTATAAACACTACATACATACATAAACGCCTTTTTTCCATGGCGGTAGGCAGAAACGGAACGCAACCTGTTATGATACCAACATACTTTTTTCGCCTCATCCACGATCATACATTTGGTCATGCAAGCACGTCGCTTACGAGTACACACACGACAGGACATGACGTTTACCAGTATATACACAATTTTGTAAAAACACATTTTATCACTTAGAAGCTGTAAGTCAAAAATATTACTTCTTCATAATAAACATAAAAAGCTTAGGCCCGTTTGAGCCAGTCAAGGTTATCATTTAACTCCTTTAGTTGTTAACACGTGCCTATTAAGTATAACATATTGTAATTTAACCTCGAGTTAGCAAAGAATTCTGAGTTAAGTTTTTGGTGCAAGTGGGCCTTCAAATATCAAAAGTAACAAACACAACACAAAGCTGAGCCCACATTAAACTGGTGATACGGACACATAAAAGGCTATTCACACTAAACACGTTTCATTACAGTTTGGGTACAGATAACACTGAAAATCAATTTAACAACAAAAGTGAACACGTTGGGTACGGAAGGGTACAGTTTCCATTGAAATTTTCTGAAATAGATATTAATTAAAGCCACAAATGAATGAAAAATATTCATTGAATGCGCGAGTGTGATGACAATAGGGCGTCGGAGTGAGAAGGAACAAAAGCTCTGGATAATTGGAATCTCGCTTCCACGCACTTCGAAGTCTTTGTAAAACTGCCACTTCATTGCGGCGCATCGGCTTATAAATTATCTCACGTGTTAATTGCATGCTTTATCATTATTTTAATAGCTCGTAAACGTCTGTTGAATATCATGGAACTCATAGATGACTTCCTCAAAGTCAGGGGCGTTATTGTTTCGATCTTTTACATTAACCTTTGTACAGTAGCGGTCATAAGTGGAGTAGCAATCTCACAAAGCAATAGATTGACACTTTGGTTACACTTACGACCTTCCGACGCCGTGTGCGAATTTTGAGGTGTACGTAGGTACTGTGTTTATACATTACTTATACACACAGATGGAGGTATGGCCAGTACAGCGTGTTCACAGCAATTCTACTGCATGCTTCTCTATTCCTTAGCATGCTACTGCACTTTTGACCGCTTACTGTACCTAATTCAAAAAGAAAAATAAATGAAAGGGGACCTCTTGCGTACTGTGCATTTAAATAAAATTTGAATTAATAAAATATGTTACTAATGAAGCTAATTTTACGATACAAAGTATGCTCATAAGTAGCTTGTATGTTATTACTATTAAAAATTCGTAAGTTTGGATGGATGGATGTTTGTTACGCAATCACGCACAGAACAGCTGAGCGGATCTGGATGAGATTTGGCATAGAGATAGATTATAGTCTAGAACGAATAAATGCTACATTATAGGCTTTTATCCTCGAAAATGTATAGTTCCCGTAAGATAATATTATTATATTAACTTTGACGCTGACGAAGTCGTGGGCAGAAGCTAGACTTGAATAAAAATGATTTGACACTTTCGAATGACGATTCAATAATTTTCGTCTCATAATTTACGTATTTGAGTACCTATACGTTTTTTTTAAACATCATTATGATGTGCCTAATGAATTATTCAAGGGATACAAGACTAGACACAAGAAACATCCTAACTTTTCCTAAATAATTAATATCCACATGAGCATCTTTATCTCTAAAAGAAAAAAACATGTTGCGTTTCACACTTCGTCACGTAAAAGATATAAATGTTGGATGCAAGTGGCTCCTTATCGAGTTCTCCCGGCGGCACAATAACTGGTCCCAATTTATGCACCATTGCAATCTTAAAACCCCGCAGTTTATGGTCGTGTGAACTCAGATAGCACTTAGTGGAATCGCCTGGAGTTTTGTCTACTAAAATCTACTAAAATTATTCCTTTGTGGGGTGCTCGTACTAAATCAGTCGCTACTTTAGTTGAACGCTTAAGAAAAATTCTAGAAGAATGTTTAAGTATTCTGTGATTCGGTTATCTATCGGACAATGCTGACATAATGAAACTTAATTTGTGTTGGGGCGAATAATAAGTGTGACTAAGTATTAAAACTTAAATGAATTTCACCAAACAATAGTAATGCACTGCAAGTAATGCAGTAATGCACTGCAACTCTATATATTTGATATCACACTACGACCCACGCAAGCAGAATACTCATCAATGCCGTAATTTAACACGGGTAAAACCGCGGGGTATTGCCTAGTATCTCTATAAACTTTGGCAACAGAAAAGCCATATATTCAACAAACAAAATACCTATTATTATAAACATCGGATCACATACAGGGAATCATAAATTACTTGCTTATCTTCAAAGGGTTTTCCTTTGTCTGAATAGTTTTAATAGATCGCAAAACTTCATAATAAAGGTCCACATTAAGCATAATACTCAGAAGGTCAATTCGCGTGCTTGAAATATTTCATTCTCTATCTCAATGCCGTTAATGTCAATAAATAAACAGCTTTATTTAAAGGCTACGAAGGTTCAAATTGAGGAATCTGATCCGATCGGTTTAACCACGCACGAAATGATCAAGACTGTTCAGTTTTAATGATCTTCTAATAATAGTATTAAATCTGGCTGTTCTTGAAGCTTTTGCAGCCACACACACACAGATAAGATGGATTTGAAGTTTGGAATAAACCATGTGTATATTATCTGTGGATTGGAGAAAACTGTTGGGGCAGCGCGGTCGATACTAAATTACTTTAGTCTTATTACCTAATATGTTGGTCAAAAAGGAATTCAGCACGATGTAACTTTCTACCCTAGCACGGTCAAGCGAGTTTGGTTTACAAACAACAATAATATTTTTTTTTACTACATTGCATAGCTTGTAGTGTTTAATAATTTTGAAACCCATTGAGATTTAAAAAAAATTGGCACACTCGAAAAAAAAATTTAAAGTAGTTGTAAGTTACCTGTATACCAAATAGCTTGTTCGACTGTACCCTAACCAAATAAGAAATTTTGTCTAATTGAATTATTTGTTGATACAAGGCGCACTTTTGCACCGACGCTTCACCAAATTTTTGGAGGTTGTTATAAAATACATAAATAATCAAATAAAATATCGACACCCTCATATGTTTAGCATTATTTTAGAATACACTTCTTTCATAGAACAGAATCGCCCGTTGCGTATGCAATAGGTAGTGTCACGCGCCCAGCGATAAGACGGCAAGGCCGAATTAGAAAATCATAAAAAAAAAACTTTGAATTATCAACATAGTTATCTTCTTGACTTTATTAAAAAAAAAATGGATGAAAAACTACACCTTGTATATAACCAATTTGCTTTTACAAGAAGTACAGTCCCCTTTTAAGAATCGGATTTTAATTCTATTACAATTAAGTCGAATTTATAACGTAATGTTTGTACCTATTCTATCTCTCTAGCATTAACCTCCCACCGCACGTCATTGCTCGTAAAATAGTAAAGTCAGTATGCGAGTTGGAACTGACACACTTATTTAACTCGTTACGAGTCGAGGCTCGAGGGATTGTAGTAAGCCTCGCAGTATGACGTTAAATAGGCCGCGCAGATTACCGACAATTACCGATCATTAGAATGATTAATTTGAAATTAATTGTGAATAGAGACGGCCTTATTATATACGGAAACTTTCCTGGAATAAACGTACTTACCGACTCATAGTAGTTATATTGAATATTATATTGAAGGAAGTGACACTTTTTGGTTTTTTATTTCTAAAAATTTTGCAAGCAATCCAATGAAATGTGTTTGTTTTTTTTTTTTAAATCTAATTCCGAATGTAGGTACGAATAGGTACGACTCAGCGGTCCGTCTCGAATCTGACCCTCCTTCAAAGTGACAACTGGTTTTATAACTTCGTGTGCCCTGACCCGTGATAACAACTACCTTCTTTTATCTTATAAATGTCTTATTTATTCACACTCTCAAATATTCCAATTGACTACAAAGCCCCAACAGAGTACCAGCGTACCTGTAGTAATTAATAAATTATTTGTTTAATCTTGTACAAAAGACTTAGTTGTCAAATTCCCGACAAAATAATGGGAAATGTGTAACAAAACAAAGGTATTTTAAATTAATTAGAACCGTTTGTAACAATGGAAACAAACTGAGTATGGATAAACAGCCACAAAATGCTTGACCTTATTTTGTGAACGTTTAAAACGGGCCGCGTTTACACCGGACTGTAATTTGTGTATCATAAAATATCTAATATTTTTAAATGTAAAAGTTTTTTCACCAAATGTAGCTTATATTTTCGTTACAATATGTTCAAAACTATTTTAAAGAAGCGATCATTTCGGTTCCATATTATATCTAGAAAACAAAAATATTTTCCACATAAATCTGCTCGCAAAGCTAAAAATCTTATATTCAAAAATACTGCTTTTCGTATAAACAGACGGATCTATTTCATAATAAACATAAAAATGTTTGTTACAACCAATGAAAACACAGCAATATCATTTACAATGAAACCTCCCTAAGGGCATCAACTAACGATCAGCCAAACTGCATGGGCGTGTACTGTATCAATGACACAATATTGTGATCGCAACGGCCTTTTTTGAGCAAAACGATACTCGATCCGAGCCTAGCATAACTATAGGGTGTCATTTTTTATGGCCGATAAAAAATGTTTGAGTTTGAACCCTTTGAGCCTCTATGTTGATTTCATTGCTTTTATAATCTGTGACATGAGATCTAAGAAATAGTTTTAGTGATGTAAACAGCGGTTTTATGACGTTGCTATTTTGATAAAAATATGGTATGCAGGCTTTCGGGTTTTGAGCTATATTGTACAGTAAGGGATGATTCCCATTAGAGCGTGCCGTGCCCGGGCCGGGGCGTGGACGAGCCGACGTGGTATTGAAGTGCGTCGAGAGGGCCCGGACGGGACACGGATAATGCACTGTGTAATATAAATTGATTCATACAAAATATATGTAACAGATTTAAAACCGTGCCCCGTCCGTGCCCCGTCCGGGCCCCGCCCCGCGCACGGCACGCTCTAATGAGAATCATCCCTAATAGGAGCCATTATTGAATAATCTATACTAATATAATAAAGCCGAAGAGATTTTTTGTTTGTTTGTATATTTGTGTGTTTTTTTAATGTGACATTTACCAGCAACAGCTTGTTATAAGTGACTGCCTTGTTAGTCTAGTGGTCGCAAAGCGCGACTGCTAAGCATGAGGTCTTGGGTTCGATTCCTAGGTCGGCCAAATTTTTTTGGGTTTTATCATCAGGAATTTCTCAGTAGCAGTCTCGGAGTCTGGATTTGTGCCCGGTTAATGGCAATAGGCTCGCCCCCTATTGCAAATGTGGGTGTATGTACTAATAGTTACACCTCTGCTTAATCCTTCGGGGATTACAGGCGTGATGTAGCTGGCTATTCTTGAAAATAATAATTATTATCATTTCATATCCGTGTAAATGTTGTCCGGGCTTACAGTAAGTAATAAATATTTGATGTAGTCTGATTATTTCTACTTGGAGTTTTCTCTCCCAACAGACATTTTTTAGTCCGATGTTCTTTTTTCCTGCTCTCATTTAAAAATACATTGGTAACTGCCTCAGTCCACTTTTATATTCAATGTAATGTAAATAAAATATGGTCCTTTTACAATTATAATTGTTGCTAAAATGTAATTAAATTTCCATTGTTTACACATGTAAACACATACATAACATCACACCTGTAATCCCTTAAGGGATGGGCAGAGGTGTACCCATTAGTACACAATAAAAAATAGCGGAATTAAATAGTATATAAATTATTTAATTCCCGCAGTCGAGGACTCAATTAATCGGTTTAGCTACAGCAATTTATGTTTGATTCATTAATTATTAAATTATGGTACTGAGATTCGTGATTAGCCCATTAGTAATATCAATACAAAACAATTATACATTAAACCTAACAACCAATTATCATAATTATGTATTAATTAAAATCTGTATTTTTAACGCTTATTACATTAAAAACTCACTTTGTCTTTAGATAAAACCCTTTAATTTTTACTTCATTTGATTATTTGTTGTTATGGCTACAGACAGCAAAGTCTTAGTAATAGGGTTCCGTCTGACACCGTTCAGGTATAAAATCCCAAAAACCATGATCATGGTACTATTGAAAGTGTCTACCCGCGACTACTTATTGCTACGGGCTACGGCGTAGCCGCGTAACCTCGTAGCTGCTACGACGGGGCTTTAGAATTGAGCCGGCAATTTACCAAAATCTTCGTATGTCGATGTACGTAAACTATCACTTGGTCGTAAAACAAAGGGTTACCTTTACCTTAGTCGTTTGTATGTAGAATATAAAGGGCGATGTATTATAAACCACACTTGTTCGGTAAAACATAGTTTTATTTATTGAATTATTTACAATGAATAAATCTCACTTGAAATCAGTAGGTACAATAACCAAATCAGTATAGGTACGCGTCAGTATAAGTATGTGCTGCTAGTTAATGACGAGTTCCATTTGATTGTTTATTTCCGAAAGTCCTTGTTGGATCTTCTATTTTATTAGATCACAAAATTGATATAGGATCACCTCAGGAGTATATATTTAATGAAATTATTGAAAATCGTTAGACATTCGCCGAAAAAATATCGGTGGAAATACATAAAACAATGAAAACATACAGTCGAATATATAACCTCCTCCTTTTTGAAATCGTTTCAAAATAATATGCTGTTCACAAAAACATTTCCCTACATGTAAATCTTAGAACATCTTTTCCATTCCAAATGTTTTTTTTCTCATCAAAAGTATACCTTAACAAGTTCAAGATAACAGTATAATCACGTCATGCCTTTATATTTGAATTCCTGGTATATCATAATATTAATGTAAGCAGAACTCGGTCGGGAACGCGAGAAATGTCAGGAACGCATACAGAATGAAGGATCGTCTTGCTTACGTCATCACAGCCAAGTTGCTGGTTGCATGTAATGATTTTAATAAACATTAAAATAGTGAAAGTCAAAGTAAGAGCATTTATTTCAATTAGAATATTTACAGGCACTTTTGAACTGTCAAAGAGTCGAGCAATAAGTCAGAAAGTTGGAGTCAGTTACTCGTTCCAAAACGTAAATAGGCCATGGAGAAGAACGAGCAAGAGACTGCACGGACACTATTTTCAATTAGGTTTTTACATAATCCTGGTTCTAACATTCTAGTTGCTTCTTTATGTGAAAGCAATGATGGCGTGCTTGTATGACGAGATGTATGAATGTGGCAAAGGTGAAAGGAGTGTGTAAGGATCGTAGCAGGTGGCGTCCAGTGGTTTCTGCCTACCTCCTTTTGGTAAAAGGCGTGACTTTATGTAGGTATGTATGAAGGTATATATAAAACAATAAAAACAATGTAATCATTGACAGCATTGAATTGACAGCGCCCGCTTACGAATATAATCAGTACCGGGGTATCTGCTTCTTTACCAACGTGACGAAAATATTTTGAGGTCTCTGTTACGTGTCTTGTTTTGGCATTCGTCCTTCCTCTGTCCCTCACGTATATCACAGACTTATCCTACCTGCGTGATTGTTTTTATTCTGTACTATATAATTATGGTTCCCTTAATATAATATAATACGAGCATATTATTGTTGTGCTACAAAGAGAAAAGGTCTTTTCTCATGCAGAGAAGGTATGAGCATTGATCACCACGTTTGCTCAAGGCAGAATGGCGATTTAAAACTTGTATTCATTGTAACCTCACGATGATTTCTTTCACTAATGTCAGTGATGTCTAAAATAAATTGATCGAAATTGTATACAAAATAGAAAACATCACTTTAGTGCTTTCCCGTGTCCGGTTGTAATCTCACAACCGCGTGTATGAGAAGTGGGCTATCATGACATTATGTTAGTATCTGAATTAGAATATATTATATATGTATATTTTTCTTTGCAGATTGGCAACCTGAAGCACTACTTCTTGTTGTCCCACCCACACGTCAGTAAGAGATCACCGAATGCCAGCATCGACCATTTTAATAATCTCAAAAATGACCCACAGGTTAGTTGTACTTACTTTATATTTATAATTTTACTTACAAGCTTAATTCTGCCAGCGACAAACAAGCCAGCTTACGATCTATCAATAATTGCATTAGTTATTAATTAACTACATCAAACTAATTCAATATGTGAAATTAACATTATCTACTTTCCAGCAGTAATAATGTGCATTCCAAGGTTATGCTTAGAATAGATCCAAAACGAATTTTAGTTAAATATCCACTAATGACATAATAACTTGACTAATGACTTCGAAAATAGGATCAATCTCAACGTGAGTTGGCCCGACATGGCTAAACCGAATTATTACCTAAAAAGTCCCAAAACCACAAAGGTACATCGTTCTTATACCTACTTACTTACATTATACGTAAAGTATTTCTCTTGGGATGCGAATGGAACTGTGGACAAAAATGATTAAGTAGGTATTATTATCCACTGTTAAACTGAACGTTTCATAGCAGGAAGGGAATGTGGAAGGATAACGTAGATGTCATTTTTTCCTGGCTTTACTTTAAAGGCCCAAATGTGCTAGGGCTTCACAGCTTACTTTAAGCTTAATACCTACAATAAACTAGCCTATGTATGCTTCCATCTGTCTTTGCCGGATAGTATAAGATCATAGAAGGAAAAAGAAAAACACATTTTACTTCTATTATAAATGCGAAAATGTATGATGATGGATGGACGAATTGATGCTTATTACTCTTTTACGTCTAAACGGCTGAAGGAAATTAGTTTTGGAACACATGGGATATTTTTTATTCCGTTTTTGTGTCTTGCGGGATAATTTAGGACTCTGGCTTAATTTTGAAGTAAACGCCAACGATGAAGAAGTTAAACGAATATAATTGCTTGTATAAATTACTAGCTTTTGCCCGCGACTTCGTCCGCGCAAAGATAAAATAAAATATAGCCTATGTTATTTGCAGATAATAACATAACATAACATCACGCCTGTAATCCCCGAAGGGTTAGGCAGAGGTATACCTATGAGTACACCCACATTTCGCCAGTTATGTTTTTAGTCCCATGTAATAGGGGGCGAGCCTATTGCCATCAACCGGGCTCAAATCCAGACTCCGAGGCTGCTACTGTGAAATTCCTGATGGAAAAACCCAATAACACTTTGCCCGACCTGGGAATCGAACCCAAGACCTCATGCACAGCAGTCGCGCTTACGACCACTAGACCAACGAGGCAGTCAATGTAGCTTTCTAATGGTGTAAGATTTTTTAAAGTCGGTCCAGTAGTTTTTGACTTTATCCGTTACAAACAAACAAACACATATACAAATTTTCCCTCCTTATAATATGATTAGTGTAGATGTAGCATTACTCTTAACAGTCTGAAAATAAAAATACAAAAGTAAAAACAGATTAACACATAATTTGGTGATTATTTACGTAGGTACTATATCTTTATGTCAAAGGTTACGATAATTTTGTCTTTGAGACCTAAAACTGTAATTAAAAAGTTATAATTAATTCTCGAGTTCGTAGCGCGGTAAAAAATGCTAGCCATGTTAGTTTATTTACGTGGGTTGGTAATTATTAAGTTTAGCAAATTATATTTAAATTATTCTACAAGTCTAGACAGTAATTGTACCTTGGTTGTTCAAATTAAATGTTATTAAGGTTACGGGTGTGGAAAAAATCGAATTAATGTTGATGTGAGACTGATTTATAATGATGTCGCTTTACTTTTTCTATAATAACTACAAAATAATTCAAAAGGGCAATTGAGGTGCTTGTGGCACGGTAATAACAGCCGCACGGGTCGATTCATCAGGTTAAGCTACGCTTGCCAGGATTGGTCCGTGAATGGGTGACGAAAGCACGTTAAGCCGTTGGTCCCGGCTATCATGCGTGAATCTTTGACAGTCGTTACAGATCGTCAGAACCCGAAAGTCTAACAACCAGTCTTTATGTAAAATATTTTAATTCAGTTGCAGCTGCAGCAGCTTAGACTGGAAGTCGACCTCAACGCAGTCGGAAAAAGGCTTTCTTTATCGTGTGGGTAGTAAGGTTTCACGACCCCACTCCCTAGTGTCAGAGTTTCTAAACCGCCTCAAGAGCCTCTGACATGGTTTGAGTGGAACAGTAAGTCCAGGTTTCCTCACGATGTTTTCCATCACCGATGCCAGTGATGTCCAAGATAAACTTTAGAAAGTACATATGAATTGAAAAAGTCACATTGGTATGACCGGATTTGAACCCACAACCTCATGCATGACAGGCGGGCGCCTTAACCACTGGGCCATCACGACATCGGAAAAAGGCCAGACAGATTTATTGAATTCAAAAGGGCAATTCTTGTTTACTTCACATAACTATCTCCTCTATAGTAGTTTTCAAGTTAGCATTACGTCACTCGTATCCAATAAACTAACATAGTAACCTCCTTCAACCTCCAATTTACAACCATTTGTTTACGAACCCAATCAATACACGTTAATTTGATTGACATCAGTCCTACATCAAATTATTCATTGGGTTTATCCTTAAAGTTATCGGCTTCGATATCATGACTTGCTCCGTTCTGAATAATTGATTCTATGCTGTATTGACGCAAGGATTTTGTCTCAAGGGATTGGCCAGTTAGTTAATCTTTCAATTTGAATGGGATTTAGTCATCCATAAAGTTTTCATGTCGACTGGCTGTCTAGAAATCCGTCCGATGAAAAGATCGATTTGCTTAAGTAATTTTTGTGGTTGATTAAGTTAAAGTAGTACCCAGTAAAGATAAAAGAGAACTGTTTGTCTTGGTATGTGCGTTGAGAGAGGGTTGAAACACATATGACCAAAAGAGTTATGAATAAAAATATGGATGGATAGAAAGAGAGGAAGACCAAATAAAAGTCGAATGGATTGTGTGAAGAATTATATTAAATAAATGGTAGTCAGTGATAACATAACGGTTGACAGGACGAAATGGAAGAATATATCTTGTTGCACAGACTACAAGTAAGTCCTTAAGTCTGACTGCTTCGTTGGTCTAGTGATCGCAAAGCGCGATTATTGAACATGAGGTTTTGGGTTCGATTCCCAAATCGGGCAAAGTGTTTTTGAGTTTTTCCATCAAGAATTTCTCAGTAGCAGCTGCTGAATTTGAACCCATAACCTCATGTATGAGAGGCGGGACATCAAGACACACAGCTCTTGTGTATTGTATTGCTATTTTACACGGAGCAAGTATTTGACCTCCGAAACCCAATTACTTGGAAACTACCAATATCCTAAGTTTAGACATAATAGGTATTATCATTGTTAGCAAGTTCAGCAGTTCTAGACTAGTTGCTGTTAATATGGCGTTGTTTATGACTAAAACGTGACGACTCACATTTTGTAACATTACTAACGATCGAAGCGTTAACGAGTTTACATACATGTCGTGGGTTAGTGAATTTAATATAGGTTTATTACAATTGTGCTCAAACTAAATCAATATGCTTAATGTAACTGATATTACTATAAAGTAGTACAAAATTGTAATTAATTAGTAAGTAATTGTTTTAAGAATAAATATAACTAAAACCAACTAAGAAAAAAACTAAAAAATTGTAGACGACCTCGTGTATAAATGTTAAGAATCTTTACAGACACATTATTTTTTACGAAGTTTGTTTTACAATTATGTCTGTATAATTATGTAGTAGGTATTATGCTATAAGATAAATATTTATTTATTGTAATATGTAATCTAACTTCTATTACAAATTAGATATTAAAATACTTAGTATGACATAAGCTGAGGTGAGGTCCTTCAGAAAGGTCAGGTGCGGAGTACTCGTAACCGGCGTGCTTGTATGACGAGATGTATGAACGTAGATGAGGCGAAAGGAGTATGTAAGGATCGTAGCAGGTGGCGTTCTGTAGATTCTGCCTACCCCCATGGGAAAAAGGTGTGAGTTTATGTATGTATGAATTAAGCATTTGGAATGATTTACAGTCTAAGCGGATGTTTATTTATTAAGGGCAGTTATTTCACCTTCAACCTAATAGGAGCTAATCGCTTAGCTATTGAGCCAATTGAATCGTTAAATTGAAAATATGATCTCAAATCAAATTGATTAGTAGATAAATAGCACTCCAACCGGTGAAGTAAAGTATTTATTCATACTAATGTACATACACACATTCATAACTCTATCTGTCTGTCTGTTAGGTTTATTCGACTAAAACACCGAACCGATTTTGATCAAATTTAGTACCGGGTAAATTTAAACCCCAATAAAGAACATAGGCCTGCGTCCGCAATACGTTGACAAAGTCGCTGGCAAAAGCTACTTTCCTTATAAATCATCCTAACTAATATTATAAATGTGAAAGTAAGTTTGTTTGTTTGTTTGCTACCATTTTACGCCTAAACCACTGAACCGATCATCCTGAAATTTTGCATATACGTTGCCAGGTGTACAGGGACGAACATAGGGTACCTTTAATCCCGAAAAAAAGTACTGTTCCCGAGGGAAATCACAAAAACGTCCTTATGACAGTAGATGGCGCCACGTGTCTATCGGATCATGATTAAATTTTAAGTTTACGCATCCAATACATTTTGAGTCTAGACTGTCGATAGACCAGTTTCAAGTAAACAACCTAGGAGTACGAAAGTTGTTTGCTTTATAATTTTTCATGCCCAAAACCGCTGAAGAGTATCCTGACTTTTTGCATAAAGTGGCTTCCAGACGGACGGACCTGCGGTTGCGGCAAACCGCAGGCCGCGGCTCCAACCGCTGCAAAAACACACCACCGCGGTCACAGTGGCGGCCTGAAGTGTCATTAGCGTGGTGTTTGTGCTATAACCGGATGTCAGTCAATATGGCTAACCGTAACGTTGTCTTATTACATTCATGACTCATTCTCTCCTCTCAGAAGATGAGAAAAAAGGTAGGAAAAAACACTTGAGGTGTGAGGTACTTATCTATATTATCATTAGCATCGCATATTACTCTTAGGAAAGTGAAGTGTGGATTAAATTTAAATTATTATTAAAATTAAACTATTTCTATTACAATTTCTATATTTTACAAAGCAGTACTCGCGGTCTGTTGTTAAAATTTGCAAAAGACGCGGCCGCCACAACATTACGCGTTTGTCTGGGACCCACTTTATTTACGTTGTCAGGGATACAGAAAAACTGCATAACTGACACTGACATTACTGTATCGTCGCTGACACTTGGCAGGTGTAAACACATTCATAGAGGAAGTATGGAAGTATAAAGGCGAACTTATAACATGACCCGTCAGTAAAGCATGGTTAGGTTAGGTTAGGTTAGCTGGGCTGTTTCCGCACTTAGCCTCTTTATTGGGCCATTGTACGTATGAAAAGAATATCCTTAAGGAGTTACTCCAACCATCCCAGATCCTCCCAGAATGCCAGCAGTCTTTTCAGACTGTTGCAGGCTTCGGGGAACGATACCGGCGATTGGAGAGTCCGTGCCCGTTGATCTGCCACGCTTCTGCACTCCCAAGAGCACGTGCTGTGGTGTTTCTTCTGCCTCCATGCATCCTCTGCACAGAGGGCTGTCTGTCACACCTATGGTGAATAGGTGTTTGTTTAGGGGACAGTGGCTGGTTATGATGCCTATGATCTTCCGAATTTCGTCCCGTTTCAATCTAATAAGGCTGAGGGCAAGTCTTTTTGATGCTTCCGGAACTGCATTCTTTGTTTGCCTGCAGGTTACACTGTTTCTCCATTCCGTTTGGTGTGTTTCCTCGGTTTTCTTACGTAGCCATGATTTTATTTGGGCTTGAGGTATGGGGAGCAGCGGTTCCGGGCCGTATACTGTTTTGTTCTGTCTTCAGATAGCCTCTCATCGCCTCTTTTAGCCAATTCATCGGCTGCGTCGTTACCCAGTGAGTTACTGTGCCCTTTTATCCATTGCAGGGTTACTTTGTTTGTGATCGCAATGTGTTGGAGTGTATTATGACATTCCAAAACGAGGGCAGAAGTTATAGTGTTGTTTTGTAGCGCTTGAAGCACCGATGAACTGTCTGAGATAATTTTGATGTTGAGATCTCTGACGTCTCTGGCTGCAACTGCTTGAGCCGCTCTGGTGATGCCAATGCATTCTGCTTGGAAGATCGTGTTTAGTTTATCTAAAGTTGTTGACATTTTGATGTTTAAGTCGTTTGAGAAGACGCCAGCTCCAGTACCATAATTGTTTTTGGACCCGTCTGTGTATATCCGAACTTCATTGATGCCAGAGTAGTCTTCAGCTTCCGCTTTAAGTTGGATACCATATCTTCGATCAAAGATGTGGTGACATGAAGTCCTGTCCATGGGTGCCTCCAGGAGTGGTATTTCCTTTAGAACCCCTTGCAGAACTTTGGAGTGTGTCAGTGAAACGTACTCCGCGATTACTCCGCCAATTATTGTGAAAATTGATTTGGATGATTGATTTTTTTTTTGTTTGAGAGTTGTTTTTTTTTTTCGAATTGGTCCCATATAAATATTGTCATGATCTGATGATTAACTTCGGAGATATGGAACGGAACTCCTCATAGGATCACAGCAGGACTGTCGTAACAAGTAAAACTGCTTTATTTAATGCGTGTAGTCGATGTCTAACTGAAGGAAAAGCTTAGTTGCTAAACTAACCGTGGCCTATGTCGATGTATGTAGACAACAGTTTTTCAACGGCAAAGTTAAGTTTGTCCCTCAGTACTATTATTTTTTTTCGTTAGAGGTATGTTCGGTGTGTTTTAATTAGGGTAGGTAGATTAATTTATTTTTATTTTAAAATATCTCGCAGATCCAACTCAGGCAAAAGCTCATTGCGAGCCCGAGCAAAACTTACTTCTCAATCCCAGGAATCTTCCGTTCACGTCGCATTAAGAAGGCAAGCACAACCGGAGAGACAAGCAGCTTTGAGAGCTGATGAGACATTTTCTTAAAGCCAAGAAAGACTGGAGAGCCAATCCCGCCAAGTTTCTCTGAGAGTGACTGTGACTCCCTTCCAAACGCAATTGCTTTTGGAGGAACAAGCGGAAAGCCAGAGAGCTGTAAGAGCAACTGAGACGCCTGTTCAAACACAACTTCGTCTCAGAAAACAAGCTCAGCCATTACAGCATCAGAAACTCCAGAACAGACGCGAGAAGGACCTCTCTGGCAGAAATGCAAACTGAACGCCGACGGACTTTTATGAGTCACAGTTGGTCCGTATTTAATAATTCTGGATCTGGCACAAGCCGAGTACAGCCCGAATTGTTTGTCAAATTCTAAACAAACGCGGGCGAAGCCGCGGGTAAAAGCTAGTTATTCAATAAAATAGACAATGAATAATAATACTTTTTTTTAAAGCCCACCGAATTATTTCCCATTCTTTGGAAGCTTTCAAATTCTAAGCACTCTTGCCCGCCACTCCTTAACTTATCAAAGAGGATTAAATACAAATAATTTGACAGGTGAGATGGGTGATGCAGCAGCGAGAGTTACGGAGGTCCAAGAGGGACCACCTGTCGAAGCCGAGGCATGTGATGCGACAGTCCAGCGCGCCAGCCTTCCCTGACCCACTGTTTAAAGAGCAGTGGTATTTGGTAAGTAAAAAATAAATTATAAATACATATATATATATATATATATTTATATATATGGTATATATGAGTTTATGTACTTGTGTACGTTTAAACTTGTTTAGATATTTGTTTTCAATGATTTTAAAATTTCATATTTGATTATTTCCTTATATACATTTTTTTGCACCTGCTTTGTTATCTCTTCGCCACCTTTGGTTGACTGGTAGAGAATGCCTAAGGCATTAAGACCGCCTTTGTAATTTTTTGTTGCATAAAGTTTACATAAATAAATAATATTACATCACGCCTGTTATCCCCGAAGGATAAGGCAAGGCAGAGGTGTACCCATTAGTTAACCCACATTTCACCCGTTACGTTTTAAGTCCTATGTATCAGGGGGCGAGCCTATTGCCATCAACCGGGCACAAATTCAGTCTCCGAGGCTGCTACTGAGAAATTCCTGTTGGAAAACCCAATAAGACTTTGCCCGACCTGGGAATTGAACCCGAAACCTCACTAGACCAACGGAGCAGTGAGAGGAAACAAAAATTTAAATACAAACTAACTTCACCTCTTCGTAATATAAATATATATTTCCACAAGGACAAAATATCGATCATTTTATTATTAACTGAATAAGATATTTTCTAATTAAGACCTGAAAATCCCCAGGGTAAGATACTTTTAAATTCCCAAAAAGAAAGTAAAAAAGCGTCGAATCGTAAAAAGACAAAGATTTTAAATCGTTTCGCTACTCCTGATAAAGTACTGCCCATTCTCCTTTTATGAGCGTCCGGCATGCCCTGTATAACAATTAAAAGACACATTAAAACGCTAAATTTTCGTTTGCTCTCATTGTGAGAATGCAAATAATGAAAAAAAAATATTTTACTTTCGTTTTTAGACTTGGTTTATAATGTGGAAAGAGGAATTTAGACGAATATTTTATTCTCAATGTCAACATTGTGAGGTCTTATTAAGAGCATTTACCGTATTTCATACTAACTTTTAAGTTTTTATTTTTTTAATAATTAAATAGATTTAGATGAAACTTCCATCGATAGGTCCATAGGTTTAAAAAGTTATTAGAGAACATTATCAAAACAATATGTTACGATTTTAAGCTTTCCATAGAAACAGAGATTTCTAATCTTGTTTTGAACATTTTCTTTGATAAGTTTTTAGACCTATGTATCATGCTAAATTCGTTCATTCATTTCGAAAAATAAGGCGTTGTTTTGCATGACATGCCGTACGGCGTAAACGCTCTAAAGATATGTGATATATGATAATATGTCCTTTATAAATGAGCACCATCATTAAAGCAGCAATTGTAGCTACCTCTTGCGTGTTGTGTGTATTAAAGCCTTGTACAGATAATCTGTTTTACGCACGTATACTGGACGCGCGTAAAGCGCCTTATCTCGGCATGCACTAATCCTGAAACCAGACGCGCGTTGGCACGACTCGTGAACTCTGCGGGTTATTTTCATGACATACACTTTAAATAAATAAATAAGTTCTAAACAAATGTTAGTAACTGAACTATAAGTTACTAATCTCTGCATAGTATATTACAAAGTCGCTACCCGCCGTCTGTACGGCAACAGAATTTAATGCGGTTTTCATCAATAGATAGAGTAATTCTAGAGGAAGGTTTATGCCTCTAGTTATCCGGGGTGGATCACTAGTTTAAAATAATGATAGTATTTATTAAAGTAATATAATAATGATTGTAATCCATCACAATAAAATAATGTATTTATGAAACTAATGAATATAATATTACTTCATTCTGAAAATACGTGATAATAGTTACAATTCAAGTAATAAAAATAATGTACTACTTAAAATTCAGCCCAAGTACAAAATATTGCAGAACATTTCAGTGGCAGATGTTAAGCATAATTTAATAGTACGAGTGTACCAAGTCGACGAACTTTAACAGAACAAAGCGAGACGGTATCATTTGTACTTCGTACTAAAATTCATCCGACAAAGAATAGTGGGGGAATTACTAATTCAGTAGTTCAGTCCCCAGATCGAGGTATAAAGTGAATATCTCCTTTTTCCAGCGATATAACCTGTGACCTTGAGATCCTATTGTTTTATAAGGCCACTCGTAATGTTTGCTGCTTTATCGTACAGAGGTACAATTTTATTGCACAGAGGTTGACTAAAGCGAGAATGAATTTCGTTGAATAAAATATACGAAGGTATGAAACATTTTCACCGGTGTGATGAATTTGTTCCAGTTTATTTGGTAGTAAGCCGTCTATAACAAGTTTCACTGGATACGACTTCTGAGTCTGAGTACGTCGAATACGAACTTAGTATTTTATGTCTCCGTGCGAATACATAGAAATCCGGTTTTAGGTTAGGTACAGTCAACAAAAAAGATAAGAACCAGAGTAGTCAGATACAGTTGAAGTTTTCTTAGAAACCGATGGACGTCTTTGAATGAAATAAAATTGTAAATTGTTTATTTCTATTTTCATTTTGAAACATTCATCAGTTTCTAAGAAAACTTAACCTCTATCTGAACACCTTTTGAACTTATTTCTTTTAATAACTGTTTTTTCAAAGACTTCCACTTCTCAGGAGCACGTTAACTTCTTTTTTTATGCGTATTTTGATCGTAACTAAAAAATATTACTGAAGTTTTTTTAGAACTCCAATTTGCTAACCTTCATAATGAACAATCTAATTTTGTTTTCATCTTGTTTATTGCTTTTACTTACATATTATAATGGTAAGCAACATTAACGTTCTTACTTATATGTCAGGTAAACCACCTCCGCGGCACGCACGTATCTATTACTTGCACGCGACAAAGTGTACACAGAGTGAGGGGACGAAGCGATAAGCGAAGGCGTATTCATGCAAAAGATTTTCTGTGTTTCAGGCAAAGTGTGTTTTTAATAAAGCCCTGTCCAGAGTCTTTATTTAAAACACACTTTGCATGAAACACAGAAAATCTAATTTAATAAATTCACAAATAAAAAAAAAGAGAATAAGAGCAAATTAAGATCACAAAATTTCGGATAAAATGTTTACTGAGGCGCGTGTTCCACTTTCCGCGCAGTCCCCACTGTGGTCGCAGCCACATATTTTCCGCTCACCGCTATTCTCCCATTCCACGTCAACACAAACACTTACATTAAGTATTCAATGCGCAAAGCGTAATATCCGTCCACTTGAGTGTATTTCTAGGTTATTTTTAGATATTAACCTTATTTTTTGTTTCAGAACGGTGGTGCAGCGGATGGATTAGACATGAACGTCGGCTACGCTTGGAGGAAAGGATATACAGGGAAAGGCGTAGTTATAACTATCCTGGACGATGGTATTCAACCCAACCATCCAGACCTATCACAAAATTATGTAAGTATTTTTTATGTCTTATATAAGTAAACTGAAACACACATCAAAGCAGCTAAGAACTCTAAATGAAAACTTAATTTGGAACAAACGATTTCTCTCTACCGCCCACGTATTTCGTAACTGAAACCCGATATTGTAGGATCCTGCAGCATCGACGGACATAAATGGGAACGACACAGACCCCACACCGCAGGACAATGGCGACAATAAACACGGCACCCGGTGCGCGGGTGAGGTGGCTGCGGTCGCCTACAATAGATACTGCGGCGTCGGCATCGCTTACAACGCAAGCATCGGAGGAATCAGGATGCTCGATGGCCTTGTTAACGACGCAGTGGAAGCCCAGGCACTCGGATTTAACACACATCACATAGACATTTATAGTGCGTCGTGGGGGCCTGAGGACGACGGAAAAACAGTCGACGGCCCTGGCCCTTTGGCTAGAAGGTATTGTCTAATTGCATGTGATTTAGAGAAACGGTTACAGGCGAGCTCATTAAAAAGTGCTTTGTTTCAGGGCGTTTATAAATGGCGTGACGAACGGAAGAGGAGGGAAGGGATCTATTTTTATATGGGCGTCGGGAAACGGCGGCAGGCATACAGACTCCTGCAATTGTGATGGATATGCGAATAGCATATTTACTATTTCTATTTCTAGTGCAACGCAGGGGGGATATAAACCATGGTACTTAGAAGAATGCTCATCAACAATAGCTTCAACTTACAGTTCAGGGACTCCAGGCCGAGACAAAAGTGTAGCTACTGTAGATATGGACGTACAGTTAAGACCGGACCACATTTGCACGGTAGACCACACAGGTACATCGGCATCGGCGCCATTAGCCGCAGGTATATGTGCATTAGCCTTAGAAGCGAATGCATTACTAACGTGGCGAGATGTGCAACACCTCATCGTAATGACGTCTCGGTCGCAACCACTGGAAAAGGAAGAAGGATGGATCGTAAATGGCGTAAAAAGAAAAGTGAGTCACAAGTTTGGCTACGGACTAATGGACGCCGCTCAGATGGTAACATTAGCCGAACAATGGACGAGCGTACCCCCTCAGCACATTTGTAAGTCACAAGAAATAAACGAGGACAAGTCTATTGAAACATCTTTCGGTTATACGATATCAGTGCACATGGATGTGAATGGGTGCAGCGGGACGATGAACGAGGTCAGATTCTTGGAACACGTTCAATGTAAAATTTCACTGAGCTTTTTCCCTAGAGGAAATTTACGGATATTGCTTACGTCGCCGATGGGGACTACTTCCACCCTTTTATTCGAGAGGACGCATGACGCAACGAGTTCTAACTTCGACGATTGGCCGTTTTTAAGTGTCCATTTTTGGGGAGAAAGTGCCGAAGGGCGTTGGACCCTTCAGATATTAAACGCCGGTAATATCCACGTCACTCAACCGGGCATATTGAAAAAGTGGCAGTTAATATTTTACGGCACGGCGACGAGTCCGATACGGTTGCGAAATAAAAGTTATTTTAATTCAAACAATGTTTACCAACGAGAAAAGGCTTATCATATTAACGATGTTTACGACGCCTCAGAATACTCGCAATTCCTCAATGAAATCGAACTCGGCATTTCTGATAGACATAATTACCCTAAAAATATTCCCTCTGCACAGCGGAAAAATGTTTTGGCAGATGCCAACGATAAACAAGTGCAAAGACTATGTGATCCGGAATGTGATTCACAAGGTTGTTATGGGAAGGGGCCAACTCAGTGTGTTACTTGCAAGCATTATCGTTTAGATAATACATGTGTGTCTCGATGTCCTCCGAGAAGCTTCGTTAACCAAGGTGGGGTTTGTTGGCCGTGCCACGAGTCGTGCGAGACATGCGCCGGGGCTGGCCAGGATTCGTGCCTCACATGCGCCCCGGCTCATTTGTTAGTAGTTGATTTAGCAGTTTGTTTGCAACAATGTCCGGACGGATATTATGAAGACCCCGACGCCAATGCCTGTTTCCCATGCGCAGAGCATTGCGACACATGCGCCGAAAAGGCAGACATGTGCTCCTCGTGCGCTCACAATTATGTCCTTTACAACGGTTCTTGTTTAGCAGCTTGTCCCCCTGGAACACATCGAAAAGATGATTTTGGATGCATGCCGTGTCATGAAACGTGCGAATCTTGCTACGGCCCCAGCCAAAATGCCTGTGTTTCATGTCGCATTGGAGATTACGCATTCAAGAATTGCTGTATACCAAAATGCCCCTCAGGATTTTACGCCGACGCGCAAAGAAGAGAATGTTTGCCGTAAGTGTTATTGTTATGATAATTTATCTTTGCATTCCATTTCGTGATGAAACAGAGGTCGTCAATCTTACGAGCGCTCGGAATTTCAAACGCCTCGCTTTGAACTGAACATTGCGCGTTTAATTGTCGCATTCATATTTAATCTTGTTTAAAGAATACAACGTGAATAACTGTGTTGTCTTTTTAGGTGTCCAATTGGCTGTTTAAATTGCACGTATGCCGTTTGTTCTGTTTGCCAAGAAAAGTGGATTCTGACTAAAAGCGGAACTTGTCTCCCTGATGGCAATGATAAATGCGACACGAGTAAGTAATGCCCTTAAACAGTGATATTTTTTCTTTCACATTCCTCGCAGACTTAAAGTGACTTTTTGCAGGTGAGTATCACGAAGCAGGAAGGTGTAAAAATTGCCATTCGACCTGCGAGAGATGTAGCGGATCGAACGAGTGGGACTGTTTGTCTTGTTCGAGTCCCCTGTTGTTACAAGGATCGAGGTAATGGCCCTTTATCCATCTAGACCTTTTCCTGTACGGTTTCAAGTGTTCAGTTAACATGAAATATTTATTTTAGGTGCGTGGCTGAGTGTGGACAAGGGTTTTATCAGACGGCAGGTAGATGTACGCCGTGTCCGCACACTTGTAAGAAATGTGTGTCAAGATTGAACTGCACATTGTGTGCTGGTGCCTTACGCTTGCAGTCCGGGACATGTAGGGAGACTTGTGCTCCTGGCTACTACCCGGATGAGGGGACCTGCTCGAAGTGTTACTTGTCGTGTGAAACGTGTACGGGTCCTAGACGAGACCAGTGTGCATCTTGTCCTCCTGACTGGAGGTTGGCGGCAGGAGAGTGTCGACCTGAATGTCCTCAGAACTTCTTCCCATGGCAGGAAAGTTGTCGCCGCTGTCACCACTACTGTCAGGACTGTCATGGCGCTGGTCCTCAGCGCTGCACGTCCTGTCCCCCACATTTTTCATTAGAGAATGGTTTATGCGTGGAGTGCCTTAGTTCCCAGTACTATGAGCCTAGAAGAAGGACCTGCCGTCCATGCCATGACTCCTGCAGGTCTTGCTCAGGACCTGGGCCGACCAGTTGTGTCACGTGTGCTCATCCACTTCGATTAGATAGGTGAGTTGTTTCAAAACAATTAAAGCAAAGCGTACATTTTCCGGCTGAACGAATCTAAACTATGGGTGAGCACGATTGAGTGAAGCACTATAGCAAAATGTCGTTCGATTGTTTCACGTTGTTGGAAATGGGAAACATTTAAATTAATTCCGGTTGTAATTGCTTTATGGAACGAAATTCTAACTGTATTATTTGTGTTTATCGATGACGAAAAGGTATCAGATTTAGCTTAAGGCAAACATGACTGAATAGAATGGACACTAGTTTTCTTTCCAAATTAAATAATTAAAAAAAAAATACATGGTTGAGCAACCAAGTTGTGAAATGTGAAATAAATTCAGTCTTCTAAAAATCAGTAAGATTGGAAGAAAATACCTTCAAATCATTTCTAATTATTGTAATACTCCTACTATTTAACTGAAAGAAAAATAGTTTATCAATTTTCTAAGCAAACCATAGTTAGACTGCATATAATTTTGACCGACGAATACAGGTTTAAGCCACCGCTATATCCGGGTTTGCAGCCTGACGTCTGGCGCAAATAAAACGGTTATGTAAACACATTTTTCATTTGCAGAGTGAACCACAAATGTTTGCCATGCTGCACAGAGAGCATGGTATCGCTTCTCGTAAATAGCAATCAGACGGATTGCTGTCACTGTGATAAGGATATAGGTAAGCTATTTTTGTTACTCTTTTTCTGCGCGAAATTCCAAAAATAAAAGCGTCAGTGTGTTTTAGACTGCTTTTTTGTGAAAAATCGGGTTAGAATTTGCTTCTAGGTTTATTCGTAGCGTCCATCATCTGTCAAAGCCAATGTTTTGTGTTTACTGTGGATACAAAAGGAATGAACATAATCCTTCCTTTTGTTTTTAAAAGTTTCGTTGCGCAAATTATATTACTGGAACCGTCACGAATAATCTGTAGCTAAAAGGAATTCTTATAAAAAGGCTACGTCGCTATCAATGAATATGACTTGGATAATTCAAAAGAATGGTTAATTTAAACATCCATAAAATAGTTTTTCTACAATTCATAGGAACGTTAGTTTTAGGTTTATTTATAAGGTATTACTTAATTTCTTTTAATACATATCGTTGCTAATTTCTAACACCACATCTGTC
The DNA here is from genome assembly GCA_949774945.1 of Hoplodrina ambigua. Lineage (NCBI taxonomy): Eukaryota > Metazoa > Arthropoda > Insecta > Lepidoptera > Noctuidae > Hoplodrina > Hoplodrina ambigua. The sequence goes on from OX458979.1 coordinate 2,871,299, forward strand.
AAACATAGCAACTTTACAGGAGAGTAAATTAAAAATAGAAAATTTGCACAATTAAAAATAGATCATTTTACAATACTATTTTATAATTTGTTTATATTTTAAATTCGATATATTAATATAAAAAAATAAATACGATTATTATTCTTAAGTAAAAAATGCAATTAACCCGACTTTTTTGCCATACCCTTGTAATTGATTGTTACAACTTAAACGAAGTTATTGATAACGTATTCCTTTAAAAACTAATAATTAATTAGCCGTGATTGACATGCTACTTACAAAATAAACCCGAAACCTACGCCTAGTAAGTACCCGCTAAGAAAGAAAAATCCAAAATAAATACTTACATAAACTTTAGGGTATTTCCAAAGTAAACGGTACCAACTTTTGTGATTTATAAATCTCTGATGAGCACTTCATCTTATTTACGAAGTTTTATGTTCTAATTTGTGTTTAAGTCTGATCTTTTGTACTAAAGTCTTTACAAAAACGACTTAATTGCCATATTTCATTTAAAAAAAATTATACTAAAACTATTCCAAACCATTTAAATCAAACTAGATTTCAAATTTTACATAGCAATTAACTTATTTTGGTAAAGATTCTAGTACGAAGGAAAGACCTAGTTATTATTTAGGGAATAAAGTTCCGTTTAACTATGATAGGCACCAAGTAAAGCCAAAGTCAAAGCGTTTATTTAAATTAGACCATTAAAAGGCAGTTTTGAAACTTTATTTACAAGAAAATATTTAATCTACTTGCCCTTTCCAAAAGTTGGTAGTAGTTAGCTGTTGTTTCGTATGGAGAAAATTGTAAAATACATTTACTCGTTTAAAAATAATAGCTTTACAATAGTTTGTTAAGATAATTAATGTAGCGACAATACCGATGAATGTAATATTTTGAAAGTCATTTTTGTAACCTATTTTAAATTGCTCCTTCTTCCTTATTTTCGTCATTTAGACACATAATTTAACCTTTATTTAATATACATGGGCGCCGTCAGGGTTAATTTCAAGAAGGTACAACAGTACCTACACACAATATTATTGACTAATCAATACATAGTATAAAACAAAGTCACTTCCCGCCGTCTGTACCTACGCTTAGAGCTTTTTTACTACATAAGGGATTTTAATTCGGATTTCATTAATAGATAGAGTGATTCAAGAGGAAGGTTTATGTATCTACGTTGCACCGTTGCGAAGCCGAGGCGGGTCGCTAGTAAAATAATTAATTCATACAGGTTTATTACGTTAATTAATTGAACAGCAACCTTAAGTGTTTATTGATACAGGAAATAAGCACAAAAATATCTTAATATTTTCGGGTGTAAGCGCATCTTACTGCCGGCGCCCATGTTATATAACTTAATATATACTTACATAACTTAAGTGATGACTCAATCACATCCTAGAAGGTCGGAAGTGATTGACTTTCATGAATCCCAACCACATTTCTTAGTAAAAGCATTTATGCCAAGAACGTGTTTACAATCAGTCAAAGGAAATTACATTCTCAGTTGACCTTACATTCAGTCAATGCCCTGAAGTTGTACACACGACGATGTTCAAGCTATAAGTATCCAATTTCAGTTGACCTTTCATTGTATCGAAAGCCTGTACAGTGTGAGGTCAGCCTTGACTGGAAATGAGTGTACTAGTTCCAATGTATAGGATTTACTGATAGTAATTCTTAACAAATACCTTTTGTCCGTACGAAGGTTGCTCAGCTATGTATGTAGAGGGTTAGGAAATGCGAACATCCAATAATGTGGCTACATTTATTTTGTGAAAGGGGATTTGCTGAATGTAATGACATTGAAGAATTTAATTTATGTTTTACTAAGCATTTGTGTTAAAGATATTGTAAAATCTAAAATAGCGGCAGAAGGTCACAAAGAACGAAAGATCATGATTTTCGTGGCTGGATTATACGGTGGATATTGATGTGAAGACCTACCTAGACCCGCCAGCGTAGAAATTTATTAGGCGTAATTAATATATAAAAAAAAAATACAAATCGAAGGTCCAGGTACCTACTTACATGTACTTGACTGAAACGATGATGGTGATGATGATATTTTATTAAAATATCAGCTGATCCATACAAGATCAAAATGTATGGAACAGCTGGCTGCTGATTTATTGTTTAAATAAGCGACGACTTTCAACAGTGATTGGTCTAGAATCGAGTACTGAATTCATGGTACAACATTATGCGTCTATATCTATTCTACTCCGTATAGGTGCAGTCAGTGGGTACCATGAATTACCTGACCCGTCTTTAATATAGGTAGATACCTATAAGAAGACGATATCTATAGATACCTTTTTAATAAGGGGTCAGGCAATGTTGGGCACTGACCTTTTTATCGGACACTTTAACTTCCAAACGCTATGACTTAATGTCCTGTCTGCAGTATGACTGGAGTTACGGAACCATGGAACTGTTAGCTCAAAAAAATTTTTTTTTAGGTGGCTGTCTAAACGGCTCATCAGCTGGCAAGCGGCGAATAGCCGAGAACATTCGCACGCACATCACAGCTTCGTTCTTCATAGAAGATTCTAAGGACGCCTCGAACTTTCTAGAACGTAACTCAGTAGCAGTGTGGAGTGTGGGCGCTGTACTACTGGCTGCAGTCGTCACAGCAATTGCTGTTAAGGTAAATAAGTATTTATAGTGTGGTTTTAAAGTTGAAAACAAAATGTTGTGTTACATAACTATATTTGCTGACTTACTTTTGTTTATAGTGATCATATTAAGTACATTAAGTTTCTATTTTGCGCCCATCTAAAAAACAAACTAGCAAAATTCAAAAAAGAAAATTCAAATACGTGAAATTCACGAAAATAGTCGTAAAACTAAATTAAAATAATTATTTTCTTTCACAGTTAAAATCAAGAAAATATAAACACCGAACTTTATACCCGAAGACAGAATACTCTCAACTGACCACAATAGACGAAGACTTGATAGCAATGACGTCATCGACGACTTTGAAAGCCGTTGATAGTGTACAAATACAAACTAAAAGTGAACTTGAAGAACCAACATAGCAATATGAACCTTCGTGTCGATGAAATTAGAGTATATTTTACACTGCAGACTGATACGTAGAAGATTCAATATACGATTCATGTAAATAGTTGGAGTATGCTATTACCTAACTATCGAGTGGTTATCATATGGTTTGAAATGAAGTTATAAGTACGAGATTTTTTATTTGTGTTATAAAAACCAAAGTTATTTTAAGACGTTTCTGATTAGATAAACTATTTCTATAAGAAATAATTTATTTTGAATTATATTTATACGATCTCGTCTCGCCTAATTATTCAATTTAATTATTATCAATCATTTAATAAAACAAGCCGATGGTTTTCAGACGATTGGCGTTTTAAAGAAAAAAAAAACGACTACAATTGTTGGTTTGTAATAAAAAAAAATACGTATTATTTATCAAGTTATGCATGATTTATATACAAACCACGACCATGTTATAACATTTCTTGCATAAAAAGTTAGTTAAACATTTCTATGCAAATGAATGCAATTCATCTCGCATGGAGCACCTACATACTTAATTGTATTTATAATTAGTTCATGTAGCCATGTTTGATGTCAAAACTTAATTATTAATTAGGGTGAAGCATTAATTGTTGGTTACTTTTACGTTTTTGCAAAATGTTTAGCCAATTATTATAATTATCAAACGATGGAAGTTTTTAGACTTTAAACCAAAGTCTTTGCTTAAATCAGGTTTAAAAAACCATCGAGTCATTTTTGTATTACAAACTCTATCTTTATCGAAATCTAAAAACTGGCTCTTTGGTTTAAACTTGGTTAAAGCAAAGACATTGTTTTAAAAAAAAGGCGGTTTCAGTTTGAATAAATACTGTTAATGTTAATTTTCAAGATTTTCCGATTGTAACTAAACCGCGTAATTAAGTCCACGCCGTCGGGATACAATGGCGTGGGGGTAGCACGAATACGGTGATCGGGAGAGGTGCGGGCGGCGGGTGCTTGTGGCGTTATATACAAGAGGCGAAATGTACACCGGACAGTTCTTAATATATGTGACGTCTCAGTGGTTTAGCTTTCAAGTTCCGGAGTCGACCTGCAATTTTTGAGGTGTTTTATTTTAATTAGTTTGGAGGAAACTTTTAATATCCTAAACAACAAAATTGCTTCACCCTACTTTCCAGTGCATATTTTAATGTAATAGAAAAATCAGGTATAAAATTATAAATGTTCTAGATGTTTCTGCACTGTGTGTAAGCAAAATTCTATAAGACTGACATTACTTTTGGAATACGCATTTAACATAGATTTGTGAGGACGAAATAAAAGAAAAGACGGCAATGTAAGTGGTTTGGGTTGAAAGAACGTTCAATTAGATCAGAGGGAAGCGATGGCGGAACGAATACGCCTTACTGGTCTGATTCTTGCAATTGGGACAAATATTTATCTTATTTTAGTACCGATATAGATTTTTATTCGTGAATATATTTTTATTTTTCGACTGTAACTAAACCGCTTAATAAAGTGCTTACCTGTGAGGTACAGTAGGACGAAAACGTGGATCGAAAGAGGTATAGGCGGCGGGTGCTCGTGGCGTTATATGCAAGAGGCGAAATTTGCAATGAACAGTTTTTAAGATATGTTGTCACAGTGGTTAATGGTGAACAGTATTTTAGTACATTATTAGTACGTTTATTGTATTTATTAAGAATTATATAAAGAATAGTTTTGCATTCACGTAAAATTTTAGGAGGTTTTCAAAAGAGGCAAAATAATCTAATAAACTTATTTATATTATAAATAATCCTAACTAATATTATAAATGTGAAAGTAAGTTTGTTTGTTTGTTTGCTACCATTTTACGCCTAAACCACTGAACCGATCATCCTGAAATTTTGCATATACGTTGCCAGGTGTACAGGGACGAACATAGGGTACCTTTAATCCCGAAAAAAAGTACTGTTCCCGAGGGAAATCACAAAAACGTCCTTATGACAGTAGATGGCGCCACGTGTCTATCGGATCATGATTAAATTTTAAGTTTAAGCATGTAATACATTATGAGTCTACACTGTCGATAGACCAGTTTCAAGTAAACAACCTAGGAGTACGAAAGTTGTTTGCTTAATAATTTTTCATGCCCAAAACCGCTGAAGAGTATCCTGACATTTTGCATAAAGTGGCTTCCAGACGGACGGACTTGCGGTTACGGCAAACCGCAGGCCGCGGCTCCTAACGCTCCAAAAACACACCACCGCGGTCACAGTGGCGGCCTGAAGTGTCATTAGCGTGGTGATTGTGCTACAATCGGACAATCGGACGTCGCAATCGGACGTCAGTCAATATGGCTAACCGTAACGTTGTCTTATTACTCTCATGACTCATTAGTCCTCTCAGAAGATAAGAAAAAAGGTAGGAAAACCGTTTATTTATACACTTGAGGTGTGATGTAGAGATAAACTACAGTAACATGTCGCGCCCTTCCACAATTCAAAACGTTTGAAAGTGTTTTTAATAGTATTAAAAATACTCACAACGCATGTGTGCGTATTGAGACGGCTCTCGAGACAAAAACAAATCAGCGATTTGTTGTCCGACTAGCGGCGTCAAAAATTACTCATTATTATTAGTATGGCGCTGCACTGAAAATCTCTATGAAAATGAGAGGTATGTCGTCTTGCGCGGTCGGCTATTTATGATTAGTTGACAAAAAATATCCTAGCCTGCTACTGAAGACGATTACTCACAAAGTCTTTCATACGAATGTGACTACACACATTGAAATGGTAATATGGAGGGAAGCGTCAAGGTATAATAGTTTATCTCTACCTATATTATCATTAGCATCGCATATTACTCTTAGGAATAGAGAAGTGTGAGTTAAATTTAAATTATTATTTAAATTCAACTATTTCTATTACAATTGCCATATTTGGCGTCATTTTACAAAGCAGTACACGCGGCCGGTTGTTAAAATTTGCAATTGACGCGGCCGCCACAACATTTCGCGTTTGTCTGTGAACCACTTTATATACGTTGTCAGGGATACAGAAAAACTGCGTAACTGACACTGTCATCACTGACACTGACAGGTGTAAACGCATTCATAGAGGATGCATGGAAGAATAAAGGTGAACCTACGCTCTGTCAACGAAGCATACTCTGCGATTACTCCGCTAATTGTAAATTGATTTGGATGATTCTTTTTTTGTTTATTTTTTCGAATTGGTCCCAAATAAATACTGTCATGATCTGATGATGAACTTCGGAGATATGGAAAGGAAACTCCTCATAAGATCGCAGCGCAGAACTGTCTTAACAGTAAAATTGCTTTGTTTAATGCGTGTAGTCGATGATTGACTGAAGGAAGAGGTTAGTTGCTAAACTAACCTTGACCTATGTCGATGTATGTAGACAACAGTTTTTCAACGGCAAAGTTAAGTTTGTCCCTCAGTACTGTTTATTTTTTCGTTAGAGGTATTTCCGGTGCGTTTTAATGAGGGTAGGTAGGTTACGTTTTTCAATTTTAGAATATCTCGCAGGTACAACACACAACCAAAAGCTCATTGCGAGCCCGAGCAAAAATTACTGCTCAATCCTCGGAATCTTCCGTTCATGCCGCATTAAGAAGGCAAGCACAACCGGAGCGACAAGTAAATTTGAGAGCTGATGAGACATTTTCTTAAAGCCAGGAAAGACTAGAGAGCCAAGCCGTTCGCCCTCCAAGCTACTCAGAGAGTGACTGAAACGCCCTTTTAAACGCAATTGCTTTTGGAGGAACAAGCCGAAAGCCAGAGAGCTGTAAGAGCAACTGAGACGCCTTTTCAATCAAACACAACTTCGTCTCAGAGAACAAGCTCAGCCATTACAGCGACAGAAACTCTAAAATAGTCGCAGGCGAGAAGGACCTCTCTTGCAGAAATGCAAACTGAACGCCGACGGACTTTTATGAGTCACAGTCTGTTGGTCTGTAGGTATTTAATAATTCTGGATCTGGCCGAACAACAAGCCGAGTACAGCCCGAATTGATTGTCAAATTCTAAATAAACGCGGGCGAAGCCGCGGGTAAAAGCTAGTCTAATTGTATAATTCTCGGCGCTGAGCCGGTTGTTGAAAATCCAACAGTTCGCAAGGCAAAGTCATCATCTGCCTGGCCTTTTACCAACTTCATTGAGGTCGGCTTACAATCCAACCGGATGCAGCTGAATACTAGTATTTTATAGGGAGCGACTGTCAAAAAATAATACTGTTTGAAGACATGAAGTAGGCCTCCTGGTCAATTATTAATAAATACTTGTATTTTTGTTGTTTATATTTGACAGTATTAAAAAATAGACAAAAAAAAATCATTAACCTATTTAATTAATTATTGATTTGTGTTGAGAATTACTAGCATAGTTACCGCCTAGAATTTTACAAGGATGCATAGCTGTGCCTGATCGGGTCGTACACGGAAAGATTTTTAAGAAACAAAAAAAAAATTCTAAATTTTTTATAGCTCAGAATGTCATCTACAAATATTCTTTTTGCGTAAACCTATACAAAAAGCGACGCAAAGGCATAATAACCATTTTTTCCGATTACCATTGACTACTTTTTCACCATCTCCCCATTGTTTCTAACCAAATTCAGTGGATTCTGCATCGATAAATGTGAACACACCTGAATGGACATCGCGAATAATTCCCCCATAACACCGCGTTGAATTTTGTGTAAACGATCGTTGCTCATGTGTGGGTGCTTATGGCGATCAGTGTACGGAGTCGAGCCAATGCCAGTCCGTACCTATATGTATGGCAAATATCATTCAATGAAAAGTAATGTCGGTCTAATAACGGACCAGTATATTTTCATGGGACCCAATACACCGCTTGATGTTTTTGCGTGGAACATTATTTTCATAGTAACGTTAACATATCTAACGTTTTATTTATTAAATGTTATTGTTTCAAAGTACTGTACTGTGTAAATACGGTTCAATTATTACTTGTAATAGTATTTGATCATGTAAATATGTAAATAATTGACAGTTGTAAATATATCGATGGTTTTTATGACGGATAATTATGTGGTTTGTTTTATTTTTAACCCTTTGCGTTAATTGTTTTGTCCGCACTATAATTATGACAGAAATAGTCTAGAAAACATAAATCGGAAAATAAACGGCTTCACAATGAATGTTGTATATAAAATTCCAAGAAAATTGAAAGTAATTTTTCAAACTCAAAGTCAAATCATTCATTTCAATTAGACCATTAACTGGCACTTTTGAAAAGGTTATTTTCCCTCTCCCTAAATTAGTAGCAGCAAACGATTGAACTGTTAAATCTGCAAACAACAAGATCTTTAACTTGCATAATAATTCCTGAGGGTATGGTAGAAGAAAGATGCTTTCCTGGGAAACAAGGAAAAAAATAGCAAAAATTCACTGTGTAAATCAGGGCTCGGAACCGGTTTCAAAAGAGCGGTTAATTTCGATCAAATACCGGTAAAAATATCGTTCCTTAATTTACCGGTTAATCAAGTGAACTGTTTTATCTAACCCAAACGATAAAGGTTACCGGTAACATAAGCACAAACGGTTTTGACACCCAAATTAACCGGTAAAACGCAACGAATATAAAATTAAGATATATTAAACCCTTAGCTATTGCCTGAAATTCTGAAAGCCTATTCATTACGTGTTCAGTGTCTGTTTAAATTATATCAAAAAAGTAACATTGGTAATCGACTTTCGTTGTTATCTTGGTTTTAACCGGTTAATTTTCAGTATCAAAACCGAAATTCGTGGAAAACCGATAAATCGCATAAACCGGTAAAAACCGGTAAAGTGCAACCTTTAACCTAAATTGATTTCGGTTTGGGGTCAATGACCGTTACCGGTTAAGAATTTCAACCGGTTTCCGAGCCCTGGTGTAAATTCACTGGAGGAGAACGCCTCATCGTAATTTATACCATAAGAAAAATTGTGTAAACTACTTACTTATCTACTTAAGCTACATCTCTACCTAACCCCCAAAGGATCACAACCGTGAAGCTTCATTCATTATTCAACGTAGCGGGTAAAAGCAATAATACAAAATTCATCATCACAACGTTATTCCAATTAAATATTTAATGACTTTATTTAAAACAAAAATATTGCTCTTTTGAAAACACGTTTAGAAGTGCCATTAATAATTTAATAAAAGAGAAACAGCTTTTAACACATTTTTTATTTATTAATAGGAAGGGATTTATTCAGTTCATCGTTCACAGAATTTATTTTACCTTTTAACTCGGAAACTGAATCGATGGTTCGTTGGTTCTATCGATTGACTGACTGCGGATATAAAAACCTGAATTGTTTGTCCGCTACGTTTTATATCGATACTCAAATAAAAGTCTGTTGTTAACGAATAATGTTGTAATGGGAGTGCACCTTTATAATTTAGGATATGGTTGGGGATACGGGTGAAAAAAACGACGCGGCCGATGGAGTGTACGACTAAACGCCGACAGACTGAACACCGACAAGACTTTACTTCGACGGGACTGTTCGCCGACGTTGCGGGACGTCTTAACAGGATACCATGGCCCCGAAACGTAAAGGGCAACAGAAGGAACAGGGTGGTTTTTTAGTCAGTAAAGTCTGACAGTCCCTTCCACCCCACCCAGGGCGGAAGGAGTCGTTTGATGATGTTTACCACCTAAAAAAAAGAAAAAGGATTCATAGCAGATGTGTACATATTCTTTCTTTATAATCTTTCAGAATCACTTTTAACCTAAATGTCTTTTTACTACGAAACCTTTATTCACTTCTACTATGTGCCCTGTCAGCGTTTAGTCGTACACTGCGCTTGATGTCGTAGTCAGAAACCAGTCTTATACGTATAACAACAATCATATATAACAACGAAAGAGTAGTCTAAACTTTGGCAGAATCCTACATGTAGACAGTTATCATACGGTTGAATTAAACAATTAAATTATTCCAAGCAACCTGTCAACATTACGCAAATATATTACACAAAACGACTTCTAGAATGTTTAAAGCACATTAGCTATTAATTTAACGACTATATCTCTGTGGGTTTTATAAAAATGACACCATTAGTGGTGCGACAATAAAAACAGATTACATCCACTCCTAACGACGATACGTAACTGCGGGACACACGGGTGACGAGGTTATACAGCATAAAAGTTGATCGGGAACATCAAAAGCTAGGTATTTTCTTTGAATTTTTTAAAACTAATATACATAAAATAATAAGTAACAACTAAAAGTTTTATCTGTTACTGAATGTTTATGCTAGTATTATGGCTAGTACAAGCTTCCGAGTGAGTTTTTTTTAAGTAACAATAAAATGGTTTTATTAAAATCAACACAGACTTTTTTAAGTTGCAACCACCACACAAAGATCTCCATCCTTTACATCTCTGTGTCCCGAGAGCGACTAACTCCCGAGATAAACTGTTTCGCATCCGAAATACATCTTCTGGAAGGGAACAAATGCTTTGAGAAAATAAGCCTTTATTTCCATAGCGAGCACAATGTGTTAAACGACTGCTACAATGTGAATGGGCCACGGAAATCTAGAATTAGATTAGTGCTAGCCTTTTGTAGGAATCTTAAGTAATGTTTATACGTTTGTGAGATCGTTATAGAGAACTGTAAGAAGATTTCTGGGTGAATAGTTGGTAGGAGGTAGGTTGGGATCTCCTTTTGTGAGTGGCATCAAAGACTGCTGTAGTATACTGGCAAAGTGGCATTTTATGTAACAAAATGTAGGTTATTTAGATAAATGGCTTAATAGTTATCTAGGTAAATCTTATCGAAGTTCTGATAAAGTTCGGTTGAATTCTCAGTTCAAGTAAAACGTTATTGGATTTTTTTATTAGGAAATTCTCAGTAGCAGCCCGGAGTTTAAAAGTTGGTGGTGTAATATCCCCGTGCCTCGGAAAATGCGTCAAGCCGCTCCACGGCTGTGTCGGATTGCCGTACGATCGTACTATGAGAAGAAGGTAAGAATTAGTGCACCTATGTTTGTGCCTACACTTGTACATTATAATATCTCCTGCGTACTTGGCTACCCACCATTGATATCTGCCACAGTGAATGAAATTCGTTCGGAACAAATTATCTTCAACGTTCAACCGTTACTGACTGATCCACATACACAGCTCAAACCCGCGGAACAGATTCCGCTGAAATTTGGCATGCGAATAGTTAATAATAATATAAGATTTCCCGAAATTCATCCTTTACGGCAATAAAATGACGTCAAAAAGAACGTCAAATTCATCCTTTACGGCAAAAAAAGACTTTTTTTATTCAATACAATATAAACTATTCAATTTTTAAATACTAATATTAAAAAAAAAAACATTTAAAAAATTTATAAAATAGTAGCTCACCGGCATCGGGAACAGGGTCCTAGCTACCGGTGGTCAGGGGTCCTACCACGAATTTCCCAAATTGAATCGCAAGTTTTGGTTTCGTTCGTTCAATTCGGTACTGTGATGTATACGTGTATGAAGGTATTTAGAAATAATTCTTTCTTGATAAATATATCTACTATGTGGGTAGAAGGAGTAAACTTGTTAGTTACTTGCAATTTCTTTGTGTGTCAGTCCAAATATACGTATAACCGCGAGACACCAAACGTTTGGTGTATTATTTTCGAAAACAAAGTTTTTCAGTGCTATTTTAGTGGAATTCTACAAAAACGAATGTAAGTACCTATACGTTAATTTTTCCTTTAAAGTCTAAAATAACTATTTTACATTTATTTCAAACGCCGCTCAGTCGCAAATTGCGATCCTTTATTCGCTTCAACTTCTTCGTATTGGACGTCATGATAGGAATTTGAGCGATGCAGTTTAAGCACATAAACTAAAATGTCACGACTATCGGCACAATCATTGCTGTACTCGAATCCGACACGTCGACAACATCGCGAGCCAAGTCAAGATATTTCATTTGCTTAATTTCTTAGATTAAAAGCCACATCCAGCGTAATTGGTCCTAATTCTTCAAAGACTTCCTTGCCACATCTTTGACTAACCAAACATACCTATATCTACACTACATACCTCCACAATACCTTCAAACTGAGGGTCGAACCTTTGATTCTTTCATGTTTTGTACATGATTACTTCCCAAACCGTTCGATTTCCCCGCACACCGAACCGAGGCGAATCGGAAGAACGAAACAAATGAAACCTCAGAGAGATTTATTCTAAGCGACCGCTAAATTAACCCTAGAAAATGTTATTCGTTCCCTTTTTTATAATTTAACACTCGGACTTTGTTTTTTCATGGACAAAGGGCCTGGTATAAATAAGAATAGAATTTGTTACCTTTATATACAGGACGATTTTTTTATCACGTTCCAAATTTTTTCTAGGCATTTGGTATCTTTCAAAGACACTATTTTTGAAAAAAATTGGTATGTTAAATTTTCAAAATAAAATATTGTTATTTATCCGGAATACCTTTGCCATTTGACGGTCCTAAGCCCGTGTAAGTATGAAGAAAAATTTTGCAACTTATGTTTAATTTGATTGTTATCAATGTTCGGGGGTGGGGAAGGCGCGCGAGTCGGGTCAGTGTTAGACGCGGCGTATACTGTCCACTACTATGTGATGCTATAATCTTAATATATTAATTAGTACTCAGTGACACTTAAAGAAAAAACACGTATTTTATAATTTTCAATAAACATCATAATATTTAAATTTGGAACTTGATAAAAGAATCTTGCTGTATAAAACCGCAAAGAATTTTAGGTAAGAACAAAGAAAGTGGAGTTTAAATTTTTTATTTTGATTCGGTTTTAGGGTAAATGAATATAGGCTGTTTGGTTGGTTAGTTATCGTTGGGTAAGAACTTTTAAAAATTGTAGCTTTAATTAAATCTTTATCATTAAATAAAACATTAAGCTTTAATTAAATATTACTACCTACTAATATTTTAAATGCGAAAGTTTGTTACTCTGACACAAAATCTACGGAATGAATTTTGATGAAACTTAAATTTAAAAGCTTGTACTTATAACTTAAACTTTTTATCCCGAAAAAATGTACGGTTCTCGTGAGATAAATGGGATTTTTTTGCTTTATTGTAAACTCTACCTAGACGAAGTCGCGGGCAAAAGCTTAGTGATTTAAAAAACTGTAATCGTACCTACATACATACATAAACTCACGCCTTTTTCCCATGGGGGTAGGCAGAACCCACAGGACGCTACCTGCTACGATCCTTACAAACTCCTTTCGCCTCTTCAAAGTTCATACATATGGTCGTACACACCTGATTAATATTTATCTTTTACAAAATATCAATCGGAATAACTGATAACTTGAATTCGAAGTAGTTTTCACGTAGTTTCGCGTTCGAGTTCACCTTTTTCGCGGCACTACAGGTAGAGCAATAAATATCTGTGCGCAACTTTTAAATAATTCACACAGAACAGCTGAAGGTCAAACCGTTCCGTTCAACTGTTACAACTTTCCTTGAACTGGTAGTATACTTTGTACGTCCGTACCTGTGTATGTGGGAATAAAAAAGTTTATCACTTTTTTTTTACATGAAAACTTCTTAAAGAAAAGCATACCTACGTTAAAATTGGGAAGACTAATGTCTTTTTAGAGTTCCGTACTCAAAGGTTAAAACGGGACCCTTTACTCTGCCGTCCGACTGTCTGTCTGTCACCAGGCTGTATCTCAAGAACCGTGATAGTTAGAAAGTTGAAATTTTCACAGATGATGTATTTTTGTTGAAGCTGTAACAACAAATAAAATAAAATAAATATTTTAGGGGTACAACAAATGTGAATTTTTTTTGCTCGTTTTTGCTCGGTATTGATAACGACAACAGGTAGACGCTTGAAATATTCACAGAATATTGAGTAATATATTACTTAAAAAAAAAAGAATTAATATTTAAGGGGAGTCGCAGGCAAAACCATGTAAAGTAAAAAGGAAGAAAATTACCAATATGTATCATCATATTCTTCGTCAAACATAACAATACAAATAAATCAAAGAGACAGTGAGACTCAAGAAAACATTCCCATTCATTCTCTTAAAGATATTGAATTACTTACGCGGAAAAATATACCGTCAAACTAATTAGGTTCATTACATTGTACCTTTGTACGGCACCTACAAGTAACTTTTTTATAAGAAATCGGTTTATACGGATTTTGGTTTTTGACGGTACTGTGATCTTTTCAAGATTCGCTTACTCTTATGCAAAGTATTAAGACCTGATCATTGATAACATAACATCACGCCTGTAATCGCCAAAGGGTTAGGCAGTGATGCACCCTTTAGTAAATCCACATTTTGCTAGTTACGTTTAAATCCCATTTAATAGGGACCGAGCCTATTGCCATGAACCGGGCGCAAATCCAGTGTTTTTGTAATGGAAAAACCCAATAACACTCGCCCGACCTGAGAATCGACCTCATGTTCAGCAGTAACGCTTTGCGACCACTAGACCAAGAAGGCAGTCGGTATTCTGTTTCCATGTTTAAATACCTAAAGTAAAAAAAGCTTGACCCACTGCGTACTTATTTGTTCATTACAAAAAGGTGGGAAAACACTTTCAATTTTACTTAGCGCCTTTATCTCTAAAACCTCAAGTTTCTCTATAAAAATTTAAAAGCATCTTTCAGACGAGAAAAATAAAAGGAAATATTTCCAACGGATCGCCGGGCGTCCCGATTCTTGAATTATTGATTTGCTTTGTTTGAAAAACGTGTAAAGACCAACACAAGTCGACCCCTCCAGCTGTACCTCAACCCCCGCTTAAACAATCAATTGTGGAACATTACGAGGGGGGTGGGAGGTCTCGTTAAGTGTTTCTTAGCAACGGTCAATTGTATAAAGGTTTGAAGGATCAAAGGTTGACCAGATGATTACTAAGATTCCTGAGGTTTTCTTTGTGAAATTCTGTGAACGTGTACCATAGCTATAGTTTGGGATCGAAATTAAGTGGAGTTTGTGAAGAGGGTTAAGTACTTAGTATATTTTTGATAAATACTTACCTACTACGATATCTAGGCTAGGCCTGCTTGTGGCAGCCAGGGTTATCTTATTATCTTCAATTTAGGTGCCAATACGAGACCATTTTTTTTTTAAACTAGGTCTAATAACTCGGCGAATCACAGTGTCTCGGGAATAAAACGACCTTGAACTCATTATAAGAAAAATAACACCTCGTGTTAGCAACTCATCATCATCTGCCTAGCCTTTTCCCAACTATATTGGGGTCGGCTTCCAGTTTAACCGGATGCAGCTGAATACCACCATTTTTCATGGTGCGACAGCCTATCTGACCTCCACAACCCAGTAACTGGGTAATATGATACCCCTAGGTAAGACTGGTTGTCAGACTTTCGGTCTTCTGACGACCCGTAACGACTGTCAAAGATCCACGTATGACAGCCGGGACCAATGGCTTAACGTGCTTTCCGAGGCACGGAGGAGTCTCGGTATGTAAAGATGGTCACCATCCACGGACCAACCCCGGCAAGCGTAGCTTAACCTGACGGATCGACCCGTGCGGCTGTTATTACTTAGCCACGAGCTCCTCGTGTTAGCAACTAACTCTGTAGTATATTGCCTGATTAGTCTTACGTAAACGTTAATTAAATCGTACGAACATTAAGAACTTACAAATTGATATCAGCACAAAATAAATAACATCACAGAAAAATAAATGAGAAGGGGGGGAAATATTAAAAATGGCGGAAGCAAACATTGGGCAAATAATTTGTCTTGATGACAAATACCGGGCGAGGGCGTCCAATAAATACGGATTCATAAGCATTGTTTCCAGATTCTTGCCATTAATCATTTTTATGTCTGTAATTAATATAAAGATCCTGACGACAATAGGATCTCGAGTTATTATCTTTTTGAGAAAAACTGCCCGGTGGGCACAGGACACACCTGATATTCGACTTTAATCTTTAATGAAACGTGTTACGGTTGATTTTGTTGTGTTGGTTGTTTGATTTTGATCTGATTTCTCGTGTGATCTCTGATGTTATCATTTTAATTAATAATAAAACCAGACTGTAGTTTTCTTATTGCAGGGAAAAGGCCTATTCTCATATAGAGATGACACGAGTTTTGTTTACCACGCTTAGTCAAGGCGGATTGGCGATTTTAAACTTATATTAAAGTCTAGGTTACCTAAAGATGTTTTTCCTCACCGATGTCAGTAATGTTCATAATAAACATCGAAAGTCCACATGAATTGAAAAAGTCACACTGGTACTTTCCTGGTAACCAAACTATAACCTCAATGATGTTTATCATTATTAATAAAAAATATAATCTATCATCAGAGATTGAGCCCTCGTTCAGTTACGTCTTCGGCTACTGCTCTGCTCACGTGGATAGTAGCGTGATGGATTTTGCCTTTACTATTTCGCAGGAATCTGGGTAACATAATGTACAAAAAGATTTTTTCCCAATCGGACTGGGAGTTCCAGAAATTAGCACACATAAACAAACATAAAAATTCATCAGCTTTATTTAGTTTCACAATACCTGCATATTTACTGCTAAATTAATATTAATAATATCTAAATATAACTTGAATGCTTTACAAATTCAGCAATATTTAACCCTAATTGAAATTACACAAGAATAGGGATTAGGGCGAAACCCAATTAGCACCTCCACAGTATTACTGAATTCAATACTCAGACAAACAGATATATAGATATTTAATCAGAGTTACTATCTATACATATAGGTACAATACAAATGCTCAGATTAGTTCACCTATCGCAAAGCCAAGAACCTATGTCATCTGTCAAAGTCAAAGTCAAAAGTCGAAGCATTTATTTAAATTGGAATTTCTTTTTTTAAATTGTCAAGTCAGTTAATCAGAAAGTTGAAGCTTGTTGGTTGAAACGTAGGTAGGCCTCTATGGAGAAGAACGAGCAAGAAACCTAACGGACACTCTTTTCGATTGGGTTTTTACAAAATCCTGGTTACAATATTTTTATTGCTTCTACATGTAAAAAAAGGGTAGGTAAATAAAAACTAAGAAGTAATAAAGATGTCAGCCATGGCAGGTAAGATATAACTAATCCAAACTGACAGTGGTGCCGATTCCCTTGTTCACAAACTAGACTAAATTTAGAGAATTGACATCTCTTACTAACATACAGCGAAAGGAAAGGACGGTGACATTAAAGAACTAAGTTAGCGATGTCAAATTAGTTTTGCCTTGAGCTTTTCCGTGTTTTTAATCCATACGTTTTAAGATGTCAACTATAATTGTATGGATGTGTTAGATTGACTAAATTTGACAGCTCTTATTTACATTAGTCTCTTTCTTGTTTTATTGGACAGAGAAAGATAGAAATAGTCTAATTTTAGTTTAGTTTGTGTCCAAGAGAACCGGCACCAATGTTCATGTATATGACGCGTGGATCAGCACCATTTAGCTCAACCATCTTGAAGGAAACCGAACGCACGCCCCACTATCAACAAGACATTTTGATGTATAGAATATTTACAAAATTATATAATTTTAGACGAATGTGATCTACGTGGAAATTGCCACTAGCAAAAACAAATGTCTCTTGGCAACAGGTGAGTTAGGCACCAGTTCTGTTACTAAATCAGAAATAATATATAAAAAGCAATTTACGAGTTAGATAAGGTTACTTTTATGTAACCAGAGTGTTCATTCAGCTGGCGTAAAAACTCCGCACCGAAAATAGCTGTAAAGTATTTTTTGACATTAGCTAAAAGGTTTAAAAATAAAATAATGGGCGCCAAAAAAGGCTTTTTTTAAAACATGATGTTAAAAACGTCAATCAGCGTCAGTTACTAAGTGATCAGCGCTATGTTTTACAAAAAAAGTAAAAATAAATGAAAGGCTTGATTATTCTTTTTGTAATATATATTAATAATATTATGCATTTATTATACATAAAAAGCTATAAATATCAAGTTTTTCTCATTGTTTGTTTTACTTTATCATCAGATGATGGCCCAACTTACTATAGTGCCCAGTGTCCCTACACCTGCGCTTTATAGGACATTAACAACCCTACTGATGAACGTGGCCACCTACTGAGCCCAAAATTGTAAGAAAAAGGGTAAAAGGGGATTATCTAAAATCATCGACTCGAAAAAAAAAAGACTAGGTTTTTTTTTTGTTTTTAAAGGATGTTAAAACGGTACTTTGAATATTTTTTCCATGCAACTACGGCTCGAGGTATCCATGGAATTATAACATACAGGATTATTGTTATAATTAATCCCCTGTGTACATTTTATGGATGCGAGGTCTGCCAAACATGCGGTGGGCCAACAACGCCACACAGTGAACAGGTGGTGTCCAAGATTGGGTCACGAGAGGCCACGAAAGAACCGGTGACAGATCATATTAAAACTAGTAGTAAAAAGCATTGAAAACTGTTCAATAAGTTAATCAGTTGATGCAGCGACACAGCTAAGTTGGAAATCTTTTCGAAACTTTAGAGTAATAAACTTTTAAGTAAATAATTCCGCCATTTTTTTTTTTTTTTCGAGAATTTCATGTATCAAAAATGTAATGACGTGTCATTTATCCCAATCTGTTGAGCCGTTGAGTAGTTACGCGTGGACATACCTACGTACATACAAAGGGGTCTAACACATTACCCTCCTTTTGGGCTTCACTGCAGTCGGGTATAAACCGAACAAAAATGATTTCTGCCATACACATATTTTATCCTACCATCGTACTAAATATAAAAAGAGTTGAGGTCGATAGTGACTGTAACTCTCAAAGACCAGTGAGTTGGAAAATTGAGAAGTGGATTAGGCAAATCACTTTTCATTCCGACCTATGGCCGACGAAGTTTGCCCTTTTAAATTTTATTATCTCAGAGCAACGCTGTCTGGTAACATAGTAAAAGCGGGAAGCGAGACATTTTTTAATAAAATATTTTTTTGTGACTTTTTTTCTTCTCAGGGTAATCGGAAAGGAAACACCGAGCTCATTAGGTAAAATTATATATTATTTTACCTATTTAAAGAATAAATATAATTTATAATTTAACTAGCTGCTCCCTGCGACTTTGTTTGTGTGTTTTCCTTCATCCATGTTACGTCTTTGGTTATGTGATGTTACATAGCCTCACGAATCTGTCTATCACATACACAAAGATTTTTTCAAATCTGTCTGTGTGATTAGCTCGTGTAAACAAACAAGCAAAAAAAACTTTTATGCTTTATTATATTAAAGTGATAGCGACCCGCCCCGGCTTCGGACGGGTGCAATCTTTGATGAAAGCTACCGGCGCTTTGGCCTGACTTTTTTCGACACTTCCGACAATTATCGCTATATTTCAACTGATATACCTACATAAAGCCTTATAAATGATAATACTTTAAAACACTTTATCTATTGGTGAGAACTACATGAAAATCCGTTTAGTGTTTTTTGAGTATATCACGAATAGACAGACAGACGCGGCGGAGGACTTTGTTTTAAATTAATCTAGTGATAGATAACTACTGTATCCAGTAACTTATGCTAATCGTATTTACCGAATTGTGGGACACTTAAGGACACTGTAAAATCGATATACCTTAGTAATTTTATCACTCAATCGGTTGTTGCGTCCCTCCACTGGATTTCAAATGAAAATTATTCTCATCGCGATTGAAAGGCCTCCCTTACTTACAAAGCTAAAAACAGTTTATTCGTCACCTATTTTACAATTTATATTTCAATATTTGTTCTCGCAAATTGGTCGGTTCTCGGCGTCGTTAAAGATTTTCTATGAATTCAATTGGCCTCCTTAAAATTGCTTAGCGAGGACGAATTTTTGATTGAGGTACAGACTGTAGTATTGAATACGACGACCAAGATATTAAAAATTATTCTTAGCCATGAGAAATATTAATAAATGCTCGTGAATAACAGCTTTTGATTTGTTTATTTTTACTTATTTTTATGTGGATGCTATTTTTTCTTTTAATATGCTCTTGTCGTTTTTTTATTAGTTTCACATTAATTTAATTCAGGCCGTAAATAATCACGTTACTTTTATGTTACTTCTAAAATTACTACGAGTCAAATAAGTGTAAATAAATGTTATTATTAAATAAAGCAAAGATTTGATGGACTCATTTTCAATTAAATTAAGGATAAACGCTTCTGTCTGTTGTGTAAAGTTAGGTCTCTTATCAGTAATTATGTTTATAACTGATCTTTTTTAAAAATATAAGCAGAAAATAATTAACATTTAAGCCAAACCGAAAATGATAACGTACATCTTGCCGACAGAATTCAATGTAACAAAAGATAAAGTGTAAGTCAAACTCGCACAGGAAGGGTCCGTTTCTTGTGTTATGGTAAATTTTAAGTTAAAATCAAAGTTTTAACTTTACTTTATTTTTATTATTTGTTGTAACGGCAGCCATAGCCACCTGTAATAGTTTAGAAGATATAGCCCTGTGACAGACGGACGGACAGACAGACAGCGGAGTTTTAGTAGTTTTAGCGTTTGAAACCGGTTTAGAACGGAACAGTAAACATTTTTTTTCCTAAGCCGAATTGTTTTTTTTAATCATTAAATCCATGTTGTCGTACCTTTTTAACTCATAACTGTACAAAGTACCTTACAACAATTTTCCGGTATCCGTCCCCATGAGTTTTTAAATCACGTAAATTTAATTTACTTCGGAAATTCCATTGAAATATTTGACGCATTTCAAAAAGATGTCGAGTGGGGCGAAATTAATTAATTTATTTTTGACGCGCGACCAAATATTATTCTCGGACATTCTTTGTTTTTGGCTAGTTTGACAATCTATTTGTCATTTAAAAAATGTCACACACTCTCTACTATTATAAATGCGAAAATTACTATCAAACTATTACTATTATTATTTCCTACTCAATCACGTCAGAACGACTGAATGGATTTAGATGAAATTTGGCACAGAGATAGTTTAGAGTAGTGCTGTAGCAAGGAAGAAGTGTTCTCGTGGGATAGCATACATCAACTTTGACGCGGACGAAGTCGCGGGCAGATGCTAGAATTAAATAAAAACAAGCTGTTGCATACATTTTGATTCAGTTTATAGAGGGAACAGCAAATTCTTATTTTCATACTTCAGAGTTGGTCCTATATAGTAAATAAGTAGTTGTTCGTTTTCATGACTTTTCAGTGAACGATCCGCAGTGAATGGAAAGCGCAGTAAAAGTCATAAGAATGCATTATTCATGAAAGTTTGGCAAAATAAAAGGGGCAAAATGGTAAAAAGTCTTTTAGGTAATTGACATTATTTGATTGCATATGGACACATGTAAAATGTTTGTACACACAGTATAATGCTGATGGCATTTAAATCGAAACCTTTGATGTGAAGCACTCTCCATGCAGGGGTGAATACATTTATGTTTTATTCTCTACTATCTTTTGCTCACGACTTCGTCTGTCGGTTTTTTATACTCGTGCGTTATACTCCGCTCTCTGATCGTAGCATATTATTACACATACATACATACATACATGAACTCACGCCTTTTTCCATGGGGGTAGGCAGAAACTACAGAACGCCACCTGCTACGATCCCTACATACTCCTTACGCCTCATCTACGTTCATACATCTCGTCATACAAGCACGCCGGTTACGAGTACTCCGCACCTAAGCTTTCTGAAGGACCTCACCAATAAAGTCAGTGGTCAGGTGGTGGCCCATAATATTATATAGCCTACGCTATTCCTCATGAATCTGGCCATCATATTATACAAAAATAATTCTTGAAATCCAACTGGTAGTTCCAAGAATTAGCACGTTTAAACAAACAAACAAACAGAAAAACTTTTCTGTTTTAATATTAAAGTAAACATAACTGTATGTACGTATATGTATGCTTTTAAAAATAGTTAAAAACGGTAATTCGCTTTGTTGTTTTGCAATTATTATTATTTTCCTTAAAAATTATCAAAAGAAAAATGCGAACGATTCTCTTTGTGCCTTACTTTAGTTATGTTTGTTATTGAGATTCGACTAGGATGCTATGCTTCTTTTGTTCATAGTAAATTAATAACATGGTCCTCCATACAAATGCTCCCGCTGTTATTCTTTTTAGTTTATGACGTTAAAGCGATGATTTTTCTAAAGTAAAGTACCTAGTAAATTTTGTTTTTAATGATCTATTATTTTTATAAGCACTAGGAATTACAGAAAATGCTCAAAATTACCTATTTATGTAAATGTGAACAGAGACCTAGACAACAATTTTGAAAACTAGTAGGGAAAAAATATACCTAGTAGCACAGTATCCATCCCTCTTATTTAGTTTATAAAATATCATTTATATTGGTATAATTTAGAGACGAAAATACGCGAGAGACAAACCCCGATCTTTTTACCTAGGCTAATCTGATCGCGATCCAATTTAGGGCCTAAACTGAACTGTTCTTCAAATTCGTACCATGACGTCAATATAACGATTTATTTAAGGCCATGCTATTTGACAGCGATTTTCCCAAATTCAGTCGCAAGTTTTGGTTTCGTTCGTTCAATTTGGTGTAATTATGAAGGTACTTAGAAATAATTATATCTTGATAAATATATCTACTATGTGGGTAGAAGGAGTTAGCTTGTTAGTTACTTGCAATTTCTTTGTGTGTCAGTCCAAATATACGTGTAACCGCGAGACCCTAAATTCAAACGTTTGGTGTATTATTTGCGAAAACAATGTTTTTGAGTGCTGTTTTAGTGGAATTCTACAAAAACTAATGTAAGTATTCTTTAGTCTTTCCTTTAAAGTCTAAAATGCCTATTTAACATTTATTTTCAAACGCCTATTAATTGGATTCAAACTTGTTCCTTTGATATAGCATGTGTTTCTTTATTACGGATACAGTATTCTTTTTGATATTCTCTCTCTTCTATAACTCAGAAGTACGTATCTCCTGTGTGCTACACGACCACTCAATTACGTTAATATACACGCATATTACTTTACCTACATATATATCTACATCCTCGAGACAGAATTCGTTATGTCTTTCCCCTTTACTTCGAACAAGAGCAACATTATGACATCATATTATTAAACTCAACCCTCCGAGGGTCGAAAAGTAACCGATCCCACAAAAACACGCCGGAACTAAAAGTGTCGTATATAATATAAATACAAAAATGTCACTACAGTACCCTATCTACTATAACAGAGGGAGATCCCATGCAAATTAGGTGGGCACCTATTTATTTTCAAATAACATCGTTCTGAGTATAGCAGTTTGACATGGGTCGGATATATCATACGGCTGTTCCATATTTCCACACTTTTTTTTGTTGAGCTGACAGTCGTGGACGCGAGATGGCGACCTCCATATATTACTCGAACACATATCGTTTTGTAATGAAGTGCCCGGAATTGGCAAGGGATGATTTATAATGATATACTTAGGCTCGCTCGGGGCGTGGACCTGGCAGGCACTCTGCGTTAAAGCTCAAATTCGCAATTCATTTACTGTAGGAAAATGAATCTAAGTATTATTGTGTTCAGCTGCAGACTAGGTAACATTATAAATGCGAGAATAACTCTGTCTATCTGTCTGTTTATTACTTCATCACGGTAACACCACTAAGCCGATCGTAATATTTGACAAAGATATCTGGACAATGACATAGGCTAGTTACTTCGACTGCATCCGCGATGAGGATGAGATCCGCGATGAGGTGAATGTCCGTTACATTCACCTAGACGAAATTGCGATGTTGAATATTTTACAAAGTGTAGGTACCTACTTACAAGTTGTATTTTAGCTCACCATTTTTTTAATAGTCTCCTATATAGTACTTATAAATACTCCTAGCTTATACTAGGCTGTCAGCTGATATTTTCAACCAGTTCAGCTGTTCAAATCATTCCGACACGAAAATGGGAGGATTATTAAAACCATACTATTACTAGTAACTGCACAAAACTCTTGCAATTAGACCGATTACAGGCACTTTTGAATTGTCAAGGAGTCGATCAGTTAGTCTGAAAGTTGAAAGCTAGTTGAAGCTAAAATGAAATGGAAATACAGTAAAACACAATAATTTATTATTGTTTAATATTTTATTAGGTATTCTGACACTCCTGGCGCTCGCTGGCCTGTCTTTATGCTGTTGAGTGCTTGTTATAATATTTAACACTTGCAAGATGAGATTCGAATGGTTATGGGGAACCATAAGCGTGAGTGCTTGAATTTGTACTTCCGAGTTTGAAGTGCATCTTGGGGGTTACGGCCGAGAGTGAGAAATTAATGACACCTTCAGAGGTCACGATTTTAAAGTTAATCCACTAAGTTTTCGTCAAATGAAAGTCGATTTTAAAAACGTCTATGCATAATGACTGTACCTTTGAAGTAAAAGCATCTTCACCGAAAATGAATTATTCAGATCTGCTTTTAATAAATCAATTTCGAGTTCAATAAAAACACATTGTTTATGTAAATAAAGAGAAAATCTTCACCTAAATGTATTCCGAACAGAAATAAAAAATCTTTCACTTGGAACTAAATAACAAAGTTTCGCTAAGTCTACGGTTTAGTCTATTATCTCTGTCGATATAATAATAAAAATAATAAACAAATGAAGCAAACAGAGGCGAATAATAAAGAGGAATCATCAAATAAAGATGGTTGTCTACTCGGTTCGTCTGCCAATGCTACATTAATAGTTTGCGAGAGCAATAACAATAAATAGTGTTATTAAGATAAAAAAAATGGCGAACGACAAACTAAATCGCCAGTATATTACGAAAAGAGCGGCTTGTTGTGTCGTGTTGGGCCACAATAAGCGTGGGCAGGGCTCGTAAACATTTGGTATAGACGCAATAAAGATATTAGTGGCGGCACTTGGACCAGCGCGAACGGCCATGTATGCTCAAACATTTTTTATGTGCGTAATGAAAGAAACATTTTTATTCAAATAAAATTCCGAAGGAACGAAACGAAAAACCTTTAAATATAGAAATTGCGTTCGAAAATGTGCTTGCTTTATTTTTATCACGGGAAATAAATTATGTAATGGGCCAAGGGTTATGTGCGTCTGCTATTACGTTGAGTACATTCGCAGCTAGAGTCACGATGTTATCTGGTGCAGAAACGCTGATAACACACAAGTATAGTATTTCTTACAGTGCGCAAAAAAAATAAAATGAAAGTCAAAATATTTTCTTCTATCATAGCATTAATTATTATATAATAGTTAACCAGAAAATTAAAGTCTATTCCAAAAACTAGGTAGGTCTTTAGAGGTAAATAAGCTGGACACTATTTTTATAAATTTAGTTATGCATTTCAAGGTGTCCAAAAACGGCTAGAAGATAATACAAGCAAAGTCACAGGTAACAGTTAGTTTATTATAAAAATAAGTTACACAGCACTATGGTAATAAACAGCAAGTTCGATGCCAAACAAGTACGAACTTTTCCAGTCATCACATTTCAAGTTACGGAACTTTAAAAGCTGCCTTTTGACTGAGTGAAATGAATAATCCTTTCCATTTCGACCCGCACTTTCGCAAAACAATAGACTCCATCAAGTATAATGATGGTTTTAAACAAAACAGGCCATTTCTCAGCGAGGATCCATCTCCCCTCAAGGAATTGTGTGCTGATTTATCTAACGTTTCATGTCGAATTAATAACTTTAAGAGTGACTTAGAATAATCTTTTATGATTAGACGAGAAAGATACTATTGTTCAGAACGGATCGCGTTTCGAACTGTATGTTCGGATTGTGACTGTAATTAAATGTTTCGTTACAAATTACTTTTGGAACAGAAGTGGGATTTCTTGTTCAGCAATTTTGCGTTGTTATAATTTTCTTCAGTAATGTATGTCTGTGCTCTTAGAAGTTTCAAGGCACAGTCGAAAGGTTAAAAGTTTATATACGACGTGCATCATTAGGAAAGTTCTGATAATTAGGTTTAGTTCTGTCAAAACGAACCAACCCACGACGAAATTCACCGATTCTTTGAAATAATTGTTATGATTTTGGATATCTATTCTACCGGATTCTATTGTGCGGTACCTGATGTTATATGGGAAATTGCAAACTTACGTCACGTATTGACCAACTCGATTGATTGTGAAATTGAAAAGTTACTCAGTACATACTTAGTTACTTTAAAATCAATGTAACGGTTTTTATTGATTTCAAAGTAAATAAAAATTAAATTGTAAATTTACTGAAAATTAATTAGATTTTCTGAACTTAAATAAAATATGTTTTTAAGGATCTTAGATTAAGGTCTTGGATTTATTATTATCCTACTACTATATATCCCTGTAGCGAATGTGGTAACCGTACTAATATGATATTTATTAAACTCCATACAATATCTGTTACCTAATTAATATTTATTTTAACGGAATAAATAAATGTATTTTACGGTTAGCCAATCTAATTAATAGCACTTCATGATTAATTTTATATTGTGCAAAACATTTTGAATGCAATGAAAATATAATAACGTTGTGACCTTTCATGTCAAACCGCTACAGCCTGTCCTATACACGAGAGAAGCAATTTATAATAAACTTGGTAAAACTTATCAATCACATCTTCCGACCATGGTTTCACCATGACTCGGCACAGAAGGACTGGACAATGCAAGGACGTTGAATTTTTGAGGTCGCCCCTCTGACTCCTGACGGAGATTAATGGACCAGACGGCTTCAAAGACCCTACCATACAAAACGATACATAACCCTCCCATTCTTTATAACAATCCAATGCCTTTTTGCGAAAATAAAACTATAGCAAAGTCGAATAAAAACCGCAATGAATGCAATAAAAAGTGATGTTTCAGCTTTGATATTTTCATCCGGACTGTGAGACCCTGAGGGAATTTCGCGTGTTATGCAGGAAATATGTGGTTTATTGATTGAAAATCGCTGCTACCTATGCGATTGAAAAAAGAAAGGTTCACCATTCGATGGTAACGGGGGCTCTCGAGTGGAAACACTTGATTTTTCACGCATTCCGTCCTATTGAAGCGAACGAAATCGACGATTGTGATGATAAAAGATTATTTTATTATTTTGGTGTCGCAATTTTTGAGAAATTGTTTAACTTGTGTTGAAAATTCTCGTTCATTTTCTTGCTTTTATTCATTGGTTAAGAGGCTTAAGAGTAGTAGGTACTTACTTCAATGATACAGGTAGACTTTAGTTAGTTACCAGAAACTTTTCTATAATTATTTTTTTGTCCTAAGTTTGAACTTGAACCGGTCTTATTTTTGCCCAACTCTCGAGTTAATAAATCTTAAATATTTAAGCAACTTAATTACCGAAAATTCCAAGCAAACATTTCTTAAGCTTCCGTTACTAAGGAGACATAATCCGAAGAATTATGAGCCATAACTTTATTTAATATAAAACGTATTCACTTATCTCACATCTTCGCTATATTAAAACCTTAATAATTTCGAACCTTCTTAAAAAAAAACAATTATTTTTTTATTACACCCCATTGCGTGTTAATACTGGCATAAAAGGCTGTCAGATTTATTTCCTTTGCCGAAAATTCTTTATTAAAAAGAAGCCACTGCTTAACTTTTCATTGCGATTCACTTCACTTGCAGCTATAAGTAAATTTATCAGAAGCGGTGAGGGCTCTCGACGTTGGCATAAAAGGCGAAACCCTTTGGCCTGAGTTTGGAACAATGGTGGCTCTAACAATGGTACACAACAGGCTCTTCATTGTACTACGGACATCTTGTGATACAAGGATCTTCTACAACTAACAAAACCGGTATTTAATACGATGGCTTCATTAGGGGGCTTAATTGAGTGCAGTTTAATTGGCACGTGTGATGGGTGACGTTTTTTAATTAGCATTGTTTAAAGTTAATATATGATTAGAATTGTAGATACCTTCAATGTGTACTTATTTCTTCTTCTTTTAGTAATTTAATTATGTAACTAGATGCAAGACATTATGTAAATTAAATAAGTTGTTATATTGTAAATTTTCTCTAACGTCGAAACATCGAACGTCTAAATGTGTTGCTAAGTACAAACTGAAGAATAACTGGATATATTTAGTTTTTGTTGTGTTCATAAATTCACAGAGAAGGTTTATCTATATAAAGATTTGTTTTTGGAAAATCAATTAGAAAATTCAAAAAATTAAACCCGTACGAAGCCGGGGCGGTTCGTTAGTTAATAAATAAGACAACAAAATACAAAACTAGGAAAACCAGTCAGAAACTTTATAGCTCTAATGTGCATTTATGTGATTAAATTATTTTATTATCAATAATAATACTGACCTATTATTGTACCACCGCCGCAAGGAAAAGGTCGCTTCTCATACAGAAAAAACACAAACATTGATCACTATGTTTGCTCGAGGTGGATCGTAAAATTCAGACTTAAATTAATTATTCCAGCTTTCCTATATTGTCCTCTAAATTAACATTTATTGATTGAGAAACCAAAAGAATCAACAAAGTAAAAGTGTACCTGCTTAATAACGTATCATACCATCCATTAACCGTAACTATTTTAAGCAAGTAGGTAATTAATACCAACTACTTTATATTAAGTGACCAATTTTACAATTAACGACAACATTAACGACTATCATTCCAATTAAAATGATTTTGTAAAATAAAACCGACGAATGAGCTCCGAATACCGCTACTTATTACAAAAATCAACGCATGAATTTATCCATTGAATTCATATTGGAAACAATAACCACTAGTTATTCTGTGTCAGTTTAAATGAATTGCATTAAAATCGGTGACAAGCGATATTCGACCGAAATGTGGAGTTATTAATAATGTTTACTGTCGAATTTTGTTTAACAAATATTAATCTTTGGGCGTTCATTTTGTTGATATTTTTGTGAAATTGTGGTGGACGGTTGGATTATTAAGGTTTTGGAATTATTCTCATTATATTATGATTTCAATGATATTCTACAACGTAAGAACTTTTTCTAGTAACTGATCAAAAAATAAATCAACAATAAAAAGGGTACCTGTGATTGGTTCTTTATTATTTCATTGTCTTAATTTTGTTATGCACGTCAAGTCTGGTTACTGCTTCGCTCTCTCTGACCATAGCGTGATGTTTTATATTCTCATAAATTTGGCTATCACATAAAAAAAAATCTTCCAATCCGTGTGGCAGTTCCAGAGATTAGCGCGTTTAAACAAACAATTTTTTTTCAGATTTATTACATTAGTACCTATAGACAATCAAAACAAAAAATAGAACCCATGACCTCCAGGCTCAACAGTCGTGTTTGTGGTTACAAGACCAAACGGAGCATTCAAGTCGACATTTACCCTAATATAATACCCTAGAGCAACAATGAACCAAAACAACAAACTTAAAATTCAAAATATAACAAAACTATTCAGATAAACCTCTCAGAAAGTGTAAACCCCAACCAAAAAGTTTCAACAATCAACACAATCGAAGAATATCGTGATTCAAAACCATTCGATTGCACCATTTTAAGAATAACGACTAAACTCAGTTTACGCTTTGGCTCGAGTAAAAGCAGCCATTGCATATTGTTGCGAGTTTTATTCTCTTTGACTAAGTTCCGATTGTACACCGCAATGCGCCGAGACCGCCTTTAAAAGTATTAAGAGCAATCACAATAAACCAGGACTTAACTTCGCGCGAACTTTCGTCTGTGTAACCGATCCTTTTAGGAAGTTTAACATACTGAACGAAATAGGGAACTTTTTTCATAACGCCAGTATGTGGAGCTTTTAATAACGTTCGAAGTTTTTTAATTAGATTTTGAAA
Source organism: Hoplodrina ambigua (assembly GCA_949774945.1). NCBI lineage: Eukaryota > Metazoa > Arthropoda > Insecta > Lepidoptera > Noctuidae > Hoplodrina > Hoplodrina ambigua. Next base: position 2,901,127 of record OX458979.1, read on the forward strand.
GCTTGATATATTTACATTGTTGAGCTGAGATCACCAAGTGTCATGTCTTTGTGGGTCATACTCGGGTATTCTTATCAAAGATAAAATTAATATGAACATATTTTTTAAAAGCATGGGGTAATAGCAAAAGTTGACAAAAATTATAACAGGTTCAGCCATATTGAACCAATTAGGCATGCAAAAGATACAGAAAATGCAACTTTATAGCTAAATAACTGAACAAGTTAATAACATTTTTGATTTTTACATACTAACACACGATTTTTTTTTATAATAATAATAATAAACTGGCAACACTAAGTCAATCAGTCGCATCAAAATTCATAACAAAAAATATTTCCTGATTTTTAAGAAACATTTTATTTTTAAACTTAAAACCTGCTTCTGCATACAACCTTATATATATAATCCACAATAAAACCAAAAATAAATAGTGAAGGAATGGAAAAACTAAAAAAACCACTTTTATAACCATAATGACGGCTGTCAAGGCCGTCATAAGAAAGGATTGAAAATATGTATATGGTGCGATGTTGACAAGAAGCCAGAAAAAACTAGTAGCACGCCCACCACCTCCGGACTCGTTGCTCAGCTCCGCCTCGCCACCGCCGGAATCCAGCCCCATCGTGAGTGCTGTGACACCGGCCTCGGCAGTTGCGTCGAGTTCGAGCGACGAGTATTTCTCTCCGCCTTCGACGCCACCACCTGTTCGTCGGCGGGGAGGACGCCGGCCGCCGGGTTGCTTAGGACTCCGAGGCCCACTGGCCTCTGATAGGGTCCCCGCTTCCGGTGGAAGTGTGCAGCGCATGAGATGGACACAGTCCGTTAATGAAAACGTCATGCGCTCATACTTTGGGGCTACAGAGGGGGGAAGTAACTTGACTGCGTACCGTGGTCGGATGCTCTCTCTGTTTCAGGTGCTTGAGCCAGCTGTCAACGTATCGGCACAACGTCTATCGGATCAGGTGCGTGCCATCCAACGTAATCATATGTTGAATGACATTGTGCTTGATCGACTGCGCATCGAATCACGGAGTAGCCACGTTACACTTGCTTCGCCAGTGGTTGCAGTCGCGGTTCAATCGCCGAATTTACCTAGTGATTTACCGCGACTCGACCGCATAGGTGAGGAGGCTGATGACGGGGCTATTACTGTGAGTTCCCAGTGTAATGTACAGTTGAGGAGTGCTTTGGAGGATGCGTTTCGGGAGTATCGTTCTATGCAGCCTGAGCTGAGACCTCGATTGCCTCGTTTGCCCATGCACAAGAAAAATAAGGCGCTGGTGTGTGCTCTGGATTCACAGCTGTCAAACTGTTTTGACAGCAGTGTAGACCTTGTTGATGCCCACTCGATCTTGTACTGTGCAGCTGTAGCGGCATGTCGTGTAGCTCACGTCAAATTTCCCAATAGTGACGGAGCTACACGACTAAAACCAGCGGTGCCAGCATGGCAGTGCAGGATCGAGCGTCGTATCGATGTGGCTAGAGCACTCATCGGCAAGCTAATCTGTTTTAGGGAGGGCAATACTCGCCCTAGAGTAATGCGCTTTGTGAGGCGGCCGTTCTCGATTATTTGTCCCGCGTCACAGAGCGTATCGACTTCCTGAAGCAGAAAATCTGTGCATGGGCAAACCGTATTCGTCGGTACAAGCGGCGAGTGGAACGATACACTCAGAATCGCATATTCCAAAGTGATGAGAGGTGGGTATACAGAGCTTGGGAGCGACCAGGCCAAGGTGTGATTGATACGCGCCTACCGGATGATGACGCCATGTGTTCGTTCTGGCGCAGCATCTGGTCGGTGCCTGTCAGTCACACTGAGAGCGATTGGACACGGGAGGTTGAGCGAGCGTGCGACCTGATACCAGAAATGGGGGCAATTACCATCAGCCCCCAAGATGTAGCTCGTGCGGTCCGTTCATTGCCTAATTGGAAATCTCCAGGGCCGGACGGGCTGCATAACTTCTGGATCAAATGGTTCAGAAGCTCGCACGTTTGCTTGGCGTCCCAGTTCCAGTCAGCTTTAGTGTCTGGATCGTTGCCCCAGTTCTTAACAACTGGAATAACCCACCTGCTCCACAAATCGGGTAGCACAGCGGACCCCAAAAATTATAGACCGATCACTTGTCTGCCGACGGTCTATGAAGTTCTTACATCCATTTTGAGAGCGAAAATTAACAAACATATTGAAGACAATTCTATCATGTCTGCCTCTCAGAATGGATGTAGGAATGGGTCCCGTGGTACTAAGGAGCTGCTCCTCATTGATATGGCCATTAACCAGCAGGTTCGACGTTCTCGAAAGGATCTATCTACATGTTGGATAGATTATAAGAAGGCCTATGACTCGGTGCCACATACATGGCTTATGAGGGTGTTGGAGTTGTACAAAGTAGATGCAACTTTACGCACCTTCCTAATGTCATGTATGGGGCAATGGAGGACGGTACTTCGCTATCCAGGATGTAGGCAGACTCCAGAGAGCAGCGAACCGATAAGGATAGAGCGTGGTATATTTTAGGGTGATAGTCTGAGTCCTCTGTGGTTTTGTTTAGCCTTGAACCCTCTAAGCACACTGCTGGAGGGTTCGGGTCTGGGCTATCGGTTGAGAAGAGGTGGTCAGGTCATATCTCACCTTCTTTACATGGATGATCTGAAACTCTTTGCCCCCAACAATTCGCGACTGATGGAGCTACTGAAGGTAACGGAAACTTTCAGTAGTGCCATCAGGATGGAATTTGGTGTGGACAAATGTGCAGTCATGCATGTGAAGCGAGGGGAGATTATGGACTCTGTGGGAACCCAACTCTCGGATTCCATAAACCTTAGATCCCTTTCCTCAACTGAAACCTACAAATATTTGGGTATGTCGGAAGCGTTAGGCATCAATGCTGCCGATATGAAACAATCGTTGAGGGAGCGCTTCTTTGGCCGCCTGAATAAAGTATTAAATAGTCTTTTGTCAGGCGGAAACAAGGTGCGCGCCTTCAACGGTTGGGTCATGCCGGTTTTGATGTACTCTTTCGGCATACTCAAATGGACTCAGACGGAACTTGATGCCCTGGATAGGAGGGTCCGCACATTGTTGACCGCAAATCGGATGCATCACCCACGGTCATCGGTAATGAGACTGTATGTCCCGCGGAAGTGTGGAGGTCGAGGCTTTTTAAATGCTAAGACCTTGCACAACCGTGAGATATGCAGTCTCAGGGAGTATTTCCTAAAAGCCGACGTGGGTATGCACCGAGATGTGGTCTTAGTGGACAAGGGCCTCACCCCGCTCTCCTTAGCGAACGAGAACTGGCGCAAACCTGTAGTATTGGATACTAATGATCGCATGGAGGTATGGAAGAGCAAGGAGCTTCACGGGCGCTACTACCGGGCCCTACATGGGCCTGATGTAGACTTTATGGCGTCCGTATACTGGCTGCGCTTTGGTGACCTCTTTGGGGAAACCGAAGGTTTTGTCTGTGCAATTATGGACGAAGTTATAATGACGAACAACTACCGGAGATATATTGTGAAGGACGGTACGGTTGACATTTGTCGGGCATGCCACCGTCCCGGGGAATCAATCCGGCACATTATATCTGGGTGTTCTCGTCTGGCTAACGGAGACTACTTGCATAGGCATAACCTAGTAGCCAGGATTATCCATCAGCAGCTTGCCCTTAAATACAATCTTGTGGAATCGGAAGTACCCTACTACAGGTATGTGCCCGACCCAGTTCTTGAAAATGGCAATATCACATTATATTGGGATCGATCTATCATCACTGACAGGACTATTGTTGCCAATAAGCCTGACATAGTGGTGATAGATCGATTAGAGCGTCGCGCAGTGATTGTGGATATAACAGTCCCGCATGACGAGAACCTCGTGAAGGCTGAGAAAGATAAACAAATGAAGTATCTTGATTTGGCTCGCGAGGTTGTCGACATGTGGGATGTGAGTACAGCAATCACTGTGCCGATAGTCGTGACGGCCAATGGCATAATAGCCAAGAGCCTCGACCAACACCTTAGGAGGCTCTCGTTGGGCGGTTGGATCAAGGGCTTGATTCAGAAAGCGGTACTCCTGGACACGGCGCGTATTGTTAGGAGATTCCTTTCTCAGGAGCCCTGACCACCGGTGGCTTGGACCCTGTTCCCGACGCCGGTGGGATACTATTTTTTATATTTTTAAATGTTTTTATATCTTTTTCATAATAATATTTAAAAATGTAATTATATATGTATACAAAATAAATAAATGGAATAATCATTTTATTTGTGTAACCTACATATATAGTGAATACAATTCTTAAAATAATAAAAGTTTATCGGTTGCTATGTTATGCCAAGAGGCGTACAAATATGGTTGCATGCGTATGCATCATGCGATAGTAAAAAATACTTAATAGTCGTTAAAAAATATACTAACATAATTATTATATTTTCATTCAAGAACTCACAATACTTTTAATACAATACTTTTTTTTTCTTAGACTCACTATTATTTTGACAAGTCTCTATAACATACTACAGAAGTGCAAGTTGGCTCGTTTTCTGCTAGGGTCGCGAATATTGTTCGAAAGAATTGCCGTAGCCCTAGAACGCAAAGGGCATTAGGAGGAACACGGATGAGTTTTAGCCAGTAACAGTCTGACACTCCCTCACGTCCAGAGTTTAAGAAATCATTTGATAATTTCCCATCCTTAAAAAAATAAAGTGAGCTCGTTTTGAAAGTTCGAGAATGTAATTCGTAGTTGTATTTTTTTTTTTTGTTTTTGTTTATTATTCACCGCCATTGTTTTCACATATAGAAGCAACAAGAATATAACCAGGATTTTATAAAAACCTAATTGAAAAGAGTGTCAGTGGAGTTTTTTGCTTGTTCTTCTCCTCTGTTTTGAAACGAGCAAAAGTGCATGTAATTAGTCTAATTGAAATACATATATGGTTTTCTTTCACTTTGAATCAACCCGTCATTTTATGTTGAGCCGTTCTGGTTGTTTGTGTTTGTTAACACACCTTTTTTTTGTGAGTGAGAAATCCTCATGGACTTCCTCTGTCATGGGACTCTTACCGACTAAAACCACCGCAGTGTTCCACCTCATTGCGGGACGTCTTAACGGGATACCGTGGCGCTGGAACGTAAAGGGCAACAGAAGGAACAGGATGGTTTTTTAGTCAGTAAAAGTCTGACCGTCAGAAGGACTTATATATGATGATTTTTAACACCTTAAAAAAATGTTTCACCTCTGCCTTTGGCCGGGAGTTCGAGATTCGCATAAGCATTCACCGCTCCCCCGTCAGGTTGCTAACACCCCTACGATATAAGAGAAATTCTTAATGTGGGGTAGCATTAAAAAAAATTGTCTTCTTCCATTACGACTTTTGTAATGAAGTTTCCTTCGGCGTTCTGTTTATATACTCCAAGTTAATATACCGTAGTTACCCAACTTACTAAGATTATATAGGTTTAAGTTTATAATTAGACATACAATATTAATATGCTTGTTCATGTTACAACATCGTGTATATTAGAGCTAAGTACATCAGTGAAACAATAAGTAGTGGTAATGTTTGTCTACGATATTATATTTGAAGATGATTAATGTTAGAAGGTGTGTGTTCAGTGTTCATTTCGTGTCTTTACGCTCATCTCGTCGAGTTACAGAATTGGGGTTAAGCAAACGATGATATGCTGAAATGAGACGTGTGTATACTAGCTGCGTCTTGTGGCTTTGTCTACATGTTTATTTTTAATTTTTCGTGATGTAAAGTAGTTGTTTCCCTTCTCCGTAGTCTATCCATTCTTAATATTATAAATGCGAAAGTAATTTGGCCGTCTGTTACGATTTTATGACTAAATCATTGAACCGATTGTGATCAAATTTGGTACGGGGTTGGTTTGAACTCTAAAAAGGGACATTTATTATTTTTGATTTCGCAACTTTGTCTGAGTTCGCGATGACCGGCATGGTATCGAAACTGCAACCTAATGTATGAGAGGCAGGCGCTTTAACCACTGGGCCATCACGACATTACAAAATTATTGTTACGATTACAAATAAATTCTCGTTTATAACTTTTAGGTTGACGTTTTGTCATAGTCGGGTTTCGTTAGTAATAATGACAAAGACACAATCGTAGTCTTGCTTGCGAACGGCGCTTTTTCTTGTACCGTCGAACAAGATATTTGCTATACAGACAAGAATAATTAATTAAATCTTTCTTTTACATTGTTATTCAGTGTTCACTTTTTTCAATATAGTTATTCAAGCAGTTTCATTTTATTATACCTATATACTATCAACAAATCAGTTTTAAGAAGAATTTACGAACAAGCAAGTAGTGCACTTAACAATATATTAAGCTTGTGGTGTTTGTTTAATTTGAAACCTATTTACTCAGAGTGATTGAAAAGAATGACACACTCGAAACATTGTTTAAAAGTAGTTGCAAGTAAGATGCCTGTATACCAAATGGCTTGTTCGAGTGTAGTTTACCGAAGATACGGCATCTTTGTTAAAGTATCTAAAAAACTTGTTGTTTTCTCACTGCACTTCTGTGTTGATTAAGTTTGTTGCAAGTTGCAAGACAGTTTACTTTTCCCTGGGACGCGTTGAGTGTCAGTTCCTGTTATGCTGTGTGTTTGTTTAAGTAAATTCTGAAGTAGAAGAGAGTACTCTAAGGAATGGGTATGAGGCTGAACAAGTATGAATATTAAGTGCTTTAGTTCATAAAAGAGCCACCAACAGTTACAAATCCAATAATTTCAAGACACAACTTACAAATTACTTGAGTTACAGTTATCTAAGAATAAATATTAGAAATCAAATCTTTATTCTTAGTTATTATAATTCAAATAACTATGGAATGAATTAAATTTTTTGTTAGTCTTTATTTTATATAAAAAAATCTTTTTAATTTTTTATTAGTAAAAATAGTAATTTTTGGATATGCGTACGGTTACACCAACCATTATTATTATTTATTTTCATATTAAATCAAATATCTGAAGAGCAATTTTGCAATTTTGCAAATTACAAAATGTTTAAAATCTTGTCCCAATTTCATCTTAGCGACAGTCGCAAATACTAAAAAATGTACAAAAATTAGAGCCAATTTTAATAAATTGATACTAGATGATATTGCGATCGTTGCGATCCAACATTTTTAAAAATCGAATTGTAGTTCCTCCTTTGTATAACATAGGTAACAAGATCGATCGCTATGGCGTCAATATTTCCTCAATACAGTCAAAATATGAAGGCACTTCGTTTTCAATTTCTTCTTGTTATTACAATAAAGTCTAGAGTATTCAGAATATGGTTGGCAGTAAAATGAAAACAGCAACGCTCTGGCATGAAGCCAGCAATGTAATGTGGATAAAGTGATTCTATCCCCAAACACTAAGGAACTTTAACTATGTATACTGGTGACATTAGCTAGGTTCCCTACAGAGGTGCAGAAAAAAAAAGGTGAAAATTGTCAGAAGTTAGATTAAATAAGTTTTCGAGTCGACGGTAATGTGAAATGGTTTCATTTTGTATTCCTGTTCGTGCTACGTGTATTTCGGTCATGAAATTATAGTTTTGTAAGGGTTGTACTGAATTTTATACAGAACTTTAATGTTTTTCTATTGTTGAAACTTGATTTTCTTCAGTCTGCTGAATTCTTAAGTAGTTGAGTTCTTGAGAATTTGCTTATTGAATATTCTATGAACGAATACTTATTATGGAGCAATTTTAGAGTGGGTTGGGTCGGAATTTTTGAAGGTTAGCTACTATTTTGGTGTTTATGTTGTTATTCGCCCCCTATTCTATAGGCTTTCAACTGGATGTTTGTGGGTCTACCATGCACCTATTGTATATCCACATTTCCAACTTGTTGCTAGAATTGTATCTTTTCGGTCTTGCTCAAGGCATAATAGAGTAAAGAAAAAATATAAACAGTCGTACATATATAAATCCTTGATATTTTTGTATGTTTTAGGTACAAACAACTGCCGTGTAAGAGAACTTTGACCTTATTTTCATACTTTATGATTGTGACCTATACTCTATAATAATCTATAAACACACAGCTCAAACCACTGAACAGTGAACAGATTACGCTGAAATTTGGCACGCAGATAGTTAGTATGACGTAAGCATGCGCTAAGAAAGGATTTTCCAAAATTCACACCCTTAATTATACGGGAGTCCGAAATGAATACAGACGAAGTCGCGGTTAGAAACTAGTTCAATAATAAAAGTGGTCTTCAACAAAAAATCATGTAAAAAAATTGAGCGTTTCCACAAAAACTACTAATTAACGAAATTACTCACACTCCACTATATATACGAATGAAAAAGCAAAAACAAAAAGTAACCGACGCCATTTTTTCCAATTCTGCTCGGTAAACCAGCGGTCAGTCGCAGTACTCAGGGGAAATCTGCTTCTGTTGATTCAATAGAATTTTTTTATACCCTTCACATACTTCGGTAAGTTTAAATAACAGTATTATTATCCACTACATTCATAAATACGTAGAAACAATAATAGAACAAAAAGTTAAAATTGGATAGAGTAATGTGGGTTCTGTAGGTAGGAACATATTATATTTTTTCTATCATTGATCACAGAATTAAATAAAAACACAGTGCATCGGTGTTATAAATTTCAGTTTAATTATTTAATTACCTGAGTATATTGCTGGTGTTGTTTCCAGATTTTGGGCTGGTTTTTGTCTCATTTGGTTTATAATTTATTGTTTCGGACATTTACATAAGCGAAAAAAATATAGACATAAACATGATTGTAGACCATGCTGAAATTCATAAATGTAAGTATAGTATAAGTTTTTATATGTGAAATTCTGGATTGTAACTTAAAATGTAATTAATTCGCTTTCATGATGACAAAAAATGTACTAGGTAATATTACTTTTGGTTGTGCAAATCTGCAAAAAGATTGTTTTTATTTTATTACACTTTAGTAGTACATAAAATAGTTACATGTTAAAAAGTATAACAGGATTCATTGTAAGCGTGAAACTCACACCAATATCTGCAAAATAATGTTATAAAATCGGTAGTTAAATGCGTGTTTTATTCTTATAACAGAGGGAACCCTAAATATAGAACGCATAAAATATGTATGCAACGAGAATTATGTTTGGTCGGAAAATATTTGTTCTATTCACTATTCACATAAACAATATTTACACAATTCATTGGAAATAGGAGAAAATAATAACGCCAATACAAACAATTATCGGTTAAAGGCTAGAGGTTAGACTGGAAAGCGAGCGGTCATAAGTTTGAACCATGTCGATTACACTACAAAACGTCAATTCACGTTACGTCAACGTCAATCTACGGGACGTCTACGTCAAGTCCATCACTAGCTACCTTTATAACATAACATCACGCCTGTAATCCCCTAAGGGATAGGCAGAGGTGTACCCATTAAGTTTCCAGACTTCAAAACCGGTACTGAGAAATTCCTGATGGAAAACCCAATAATTTAACACACATACCTACAACTACAAAAACTACGAGATGTATGAACGTGGATGAGGCGAAAGGAATATGTAAGGATCGTAGCAGGTGGCGTTTTGTAGTTTCTGCCTACCCCCAATCATTGAAATGATTATTAAATAGTAGATTCTTATAACTGCTTATAACTTAAATATTGAGATTATTTGAGATGTTTAATAGTAGATTAGCTGAGCCTTTCCGAGAGTCATCTAATTACATCTCATGGGTGTCGTACTGAGCAACTAAGGGATTATTGGAGGTGAAAGGGCTGTACTTAATTACAAACCTATCTTTAATAGGTAGGGAGGGGAGGGCGTAGATAGGGGGCGAAGGTGAGGTAGGTAATCTTGCTTTTTTCTTTTGCCAACTATAATATCTGTAAGCCTGTCTTGAAAGAAGCATCTGCTCGTTTAGAGATTGTAAAGTTTTAGAACTAATTATCTCTTTATTGAAGAAATATTAGCTACTGGCTATAAGGATCTAGTTATTAAGAATAAGGAACATAAGAAACGATATCTTCAAAAAGTACGGTCAGCGTTAAAAGTCGATTAGCACTGTTAGTTTTACGTTCATTTAAAAAGATATGAAATAATACAATGCACTTCTTCTCAGTAATTCAGGTAATACTCATAACTTAGAGTTTATTATTATCTTTAGTGTTTTTATTTTATCTTTATTTAACCCATTTTCATTTCTTAGTTTTGAATCAGGTGACCTGACTTACAGATTTTGAAAAATAAACTTTATTCTTCTTCTTCTACTTTATCATGTAGGCAGTAAGGTATTACACCCCCCTAGTGTAGTGTAGGTACCAGTTTTCCTCAAATTATTTAAAACATTGTATATTTTTATGTACACTAAAGTTAACTTTTAACAGTAATTAAATAAAAAATCTATTTTATTCAATTCTATCCGTTTCGTATTTCATTTGATATTGTTCTCCATAATTAAGATTTAAATGTCTGAAATGTTAATTGAATTTCTGTTGCTGTCTGTACATTGTAATGTGCAATGTAAACTAATAAATTCTTGTAATTCACTGGAAGTATATCTCGCCACAAACTACATTTCCTTGACTATAAACAAAGCAGACACAGACCAATCTAAATTACACTCACACTTGCGTAAATTTAAATAAAGGACGCCTTACATATGGTAGCTAACTATGCTAGTAACTAACAATACGAATGAATAATTAGAATAAATTGGTACTTTTAGTATGTGGTTTTCGAATTTGCACTAGCCATCTTGCGGCTAGGTTTAGGTAGGTGGAGCGATGAACACGCACGTACGCAGTGTCGCGCGACACTGTCTATCGTATGCGCAACGGGGTGATTCTGTTCTAGGTGTATTCTGAAATACTATCAAACATAAACAGCTAAAAAATACAAAGAATTATTCATTTTTGACAGGTGTCGTAATTGTTATTATTTTTTAAAATTAATTTTATTATTTAAAATTTTCATAGTGTTTTGTTTTATTATTTATATCTTTTATGACAATCTGCTGAAATCTGACGAGGATGTAAACCTGCACTTTGTATTATCTGATAAAATACTCTCCGCAGTGTAAAAATAAATTACTGCGTATGTTACGAAATATGAAATTAATGAAAGTTTTCGTTCCATTTTAATTTCACATATTTTTGTAATCGTCTTTTATCAATTCTATTAATAGTCGTATCATTCAGTATCTGCTTTTGACATGTAATTACAAGTTGCGTCATCGTTATTTGATAAATGGCGTCCCTTTTATTTAATATTGATGGAAAAAAATTAGGTTTTATTTAAATACTAACTAGTCTCTAAGATTTTGTACGCGTGGTTTATTTTCTCTTTCGTAACTGCTTCGCTCCCCTGGAATATAGCGTGATGATAAATAGCCTATATTATTTCTCATGAATTTGGCTTTCATATACAAAGAGAATTTTTCTAATCCGGCTCGTAGTTCCAGAGATTAGCGCGTTTAAACCAACAAACAAACCAAAAATCTTTTTAGCTTTATTATATTAAAATAGTTCAAAAATATTGTCACTGAGAATTCGATTGAGCACGATCTGAACCTAAATAACAAGTATTCTTATCTTTCACTTCCATTCCAGACCTTTTTAGGCAAAGAGTAGGCTTAGAATAAATAAGTTTATGCAAAAACTTAGCCTCGGGTTTTGGAACGAAAAATTAATGCGACAATTTTACTAGCACGCATAAAGTGCCACGATTGGTTGGCTGTAATTTCAACAACCAATCAGCTTACACGCAGTTGACAACTTATTAAATTTAATTTGGGAAAACCAGGGAAAAAATTGATGCTAATCTATACTAATTTAATAAAGTTGAAGAGATTTTTGTGTGTTTTTATACGCGCTAATCTCTGGAACTGCCAGTCCGATTAACAAAAATCTTTTTGGATAAGACAGCCAATTTCGTGACAAATAGTATAGGCTATATAATAACATCATTCAGTAACCAAAGACGTAACTTTCTTGGGTGAAAAAAAACCAAGCGATCGAGGTCGCAGGGACTTGAAAATCAGAGGGTAATATTTTTTTTAATAATTTTCTTCAAATTCTTTCGCTTTGTCTTAATCTGATCGTTCCCATTCACCTACTTCCCTTTCTTGTCTTATCTGTGAGAAAGGGACAGCAATAATTTAAGACAAATGTAATTAGACAGAACCGGGCCCATTACATTATCCTTAGAATACAAGTGTGACAAAACATAACCATCACTTTAATATAAATTATAAAGGGGAAGGTCTTAACAGTAAGAATTCTCCAATTAATTATATTAAGGCGGAGTCGCGTTGGAGTTAAATAATGGCGCAAATCTGCGTGTTATCCCCTTGGGCTGCTGACGGGGTAAAACCTACTGTTTGCCGCTTTCGGATTGTCTAGTGTGGACACACTGGTTTAGAGGATGTCAAGCTGTTTACGTACTGACGTTTTTTTTTGGGTTGAAGATTTTATAAGAACGCCAGTCAAACAATTAACTATTCTAAAAATCTAAATTAGCCACTTGTTAAAGATCGCTTTTTTATAAGGCAGTTTTGTTGTGCTTTTCCTAATAGGTATTTGACTAATCTTTACTCTTACATTATAAAGCTACAGAGGTGGTTTGAACGAGTTAATCTCCAGAACTACTCGTCTGACTCTGTAAATTTTTTAGGAAGCTGCGTTATCCCTAAGTGGTTTTGGCTATATTTTATTATAAAAAAATAGGTAACCGTAAAGAAATTAACGCGGTCAAAGCCGCTGGCGAAAGCTAGTGGTTTATATAGATGCAGCAGATTTATAGCTATATATACAAAGACAAATACTTACAAAATTTCACTAAGCAATGTTTTGTTAAGTAGTCAAGGTATTGTAAACGAATTTTAATTTGTTTTTTTTTCGTCATTTTAATTACTCAAGTCCTACTTAATAAGACACAATTGATTTTCTATTGTTCTGTCATACCGGTAAGTCAGCCGGAGCTTGAGCGGTTAATAGCTCGTGTGTATAAAGAATAAGGTTGCGATTTCTATTTAATTCGCGTTATAATGAGACGTGGAGCAGAAAATTATCTAAACAAACGGAGCCACGTGTAAGTTTAAATTATTAGAACATAATTAAAACACATTCTCTAGTACATTTGTGTTAAATGTAATGCTATGGTGTACTTATAATGTAGCTGTATAACATACAACATCGTCAGTCACGTGACATCAGTTGTTACTTAGAAACTAGACAAACTGTGTATTTATTTCTTTTTTTTGTTTTAAAACTTAGTGTCACTCTGGGAATTTCACCTGTATAGTCGGTGCGTTTACATACATATAAATTCAGATATACAAACAACCAGGTGGAACTCTCTGTAAGCCATGTTGCGCAAAGAATATTGGGAGGAACACGGATGGGTTTTAGTCAGCAAGAGACCGACAGTCCCTTTCAAAGTCATTTTATGAAGGTTATAAAAATATTTTGTTCTGTGCGGAAATCAAACCCGCAATAAATAGGCAGTGCAGCAGTCAATCGACCATCCACTAAGCCAACTGTGTCGTCAAATTCAGTATACACTTTCACTAGTCACGCTAAGCTAAAGAATCCTGAAGAATAAGCTTAAAAAATCACTTCCAAAATATATATTCATTACTACTCCGTTCTCGTGGTTAACAACATGAACTTATAAAGCTTATACTATTTCTCATTAATCTTGCTATTACAAAAAGATTTTTCCAATCCGACTTCCAGAGATTAGTTTGTTTGAACAAACAAACAAAAAATCTTTTCTCTTTATTATAATTGTACACGTATATTATTATATTGATTACATGGATCTAGGTCTCAAAAGAATCAAATTGAAGACTTTGCAAACATAATATAAAGATTAGTAAAAATAAAAATGACTGTCGTAAGTAATCAAAGTGTTACACAATTAGGGTGTTAATTATGTGATGAAGTAATTATGTATTAAAAAACCAATATTTCAGAGCCCTATCAATCAACAATGTATAATAAACCTCATTAGTATTCACTGCAAAATTAAGTAGAAGTGTCTCATGTTCCCATAGTGATTTATATTTTGGGCAAATGAAGTGTCATTCCCATCATCTCAATTAAAATTTTAATGAAAAATTATGAAACCAAGCGTTTTATTAGCACCCAGTAAATTACGATTTCTGGTAGGCCTACAAAATAAGGCTTTTAATGTATTATCAAGTGGACCAAACTACAAAAAAAATCGCCATATCATCTTAGGATTGGTAATACCTGAAATAATTTGGCTATCTGTAAATTGTTGGACGAAGATTCAATATTGGAAAATTATTGAATTAATTGGACATAAATATTTCTCTAAGTAAATTCTGAAGTAGTTACATAGTTCTGACCCAGTTACAAGTACACGCTTTTCTGTTTTCAGCAATAGTGTCTGACAAAAATAGAATCTAGAAACATCATTATCATCATCATCATATCAGCCGTAGGACGTCCATTGTGAGACTTTGCTGACAGGCTAGCTAAAAAAAATGCCAATTTGTCAACTTCTGACAATTAATAGAATGATATTTCATTTATAGTATTTTTAGTTAGCCTTTTATTTCAGAATATTTTAATATGTACAATAAATAGTAGGTAAAAATAAATTGAAAACATAAAACGTTTTCAATTCAGTTTTATATTTTAACACTAAAACCAAACACATTCGCTTAAATCAAAATTCGTAGAATTAAATTGACACGTTTCATTTTGTATCTACACGAATATAACAGAATTCGGACAAAAACAGCTTTTGAACATGAAAATTAATACGGATTCTGATGCGGTTTCCATTAACGTAAAGTTTCCAGTAACATAAAAGCCCTAGCACGTATGGATTTTTTTTTCGTCTACTGCTAACTGACAATAAAATACTTTACTTAAAAACATACATAACATCACGCCTGTTATCCTCGAAGGGTTATGGTACATAAGCATTTCGCCAGTTATGTTTAAATCCCATGTAATAGGGGGCGAGCCTATTGCCATCAACCGGGCACAAATCCAGACTCTGAGGCTGTTACTGTAGAATTCCTAATGAAAAAACTCAACACCACTTTGCCCGACCTGGGAATTAAACAAAAGACCTCATGCCTCACGCCCTTTGTGACCACTAGACCAACGAGGCAGTCTTAAAAAGCATTTTAATAAATTCTTTTTTTACTAAATAAATACAAGGTGCAACAAAAAAAGACTCCGCGGGTGACGACCCTTATACTCGAGTACGTCAAGCACCTGGGGTACTTGGGTAGCTAGCATTCAAACTCAAAGCATTTATTTCAGATAACCCATTTACAGGCACTTTTGAATTGTTAAGGAGTCGGTCAGTCAGAAAGTTAAACCTGGAAAATCATTCCAAAGCTCATAAGTTCTTATGGAGACGACTGAGTGTTCAAAAGTGCCTTATTTTGGCATAATTGAAATAAATTATATGACTTTGACTTTGACTTAGAAATGTAACGCATAATCTTATTAAGCTAATTTCTTTCTTTATTGCCTGACTGTAACTTGTAAACAGCAAGAGCTATTCTCTACCCAAACTGTGTTACTAGTTGCTAGTTTCTTAAGCTAAAAAACTAATTATTTATCTTAGTTTTTTTTTATAATATTTTTAGTTTAAATTCTTTGAAAATAATATATTACAAATTAATAAATGCAATGATTAAATAGCGTAAAAAATATTAATTGGTCGCATCTTTACCAAATATTGAATTATTTTAATCTTTCATCTCCCAGTTACAACTTGTACTTATAAGTTATCTACGAAACATTAAAGATAAAAAGGCCATACAACTAAATAATCGCTGGTCTACTTATAACTCATGCTCGGATTATGAAAATTTAGGGTTCAAATTTGTTTTGAAAACAACGAGGTAAAGTGGCTTAAGGTACAGGTAGAAGAGGGGTAAGTATACTTCTTACCTGAGATAATTAGGGAGAATTTAAAGAGCCATGTCTGTTAGTAAGCACCTCGAGAGAAGATTGAGGAGGAGTTTGTGGCTAAGTAATAACAGCCGCACGGGTAGATCCATCAGGATAAGCTACGCTTACCGGGATTGGTCCATGGATGGTGACCATCTTTACATACCGAGACTCCTCCGTGCCTCGGAAAGATACCATGGCCCTGGAACGTATAGGGCAACAGAAGGAACACGGTGAATTTTTGATTTTTACCATCTTTAAAAACACCGTTACGGGTAGTCAGAAAGCCGAAAGTCTGACAACCAGTCTTACCAAGTGATATCGTATTAACTAGTAGCTGAGAAAACTCTTTAAAATGTCGTATTTTCTCGAATCCAATAGGCCTAAATTACATCTACGCCCTTCCAAGAGCTGTCAATGTCATAATTCCAGAATAATCTGATAACTCTCGAACGCAGTTCATATGTTCTGAAAATATTTGATTTTACTGGCGAAATTCGCGCTTAGAAGTCTAGTCTCTTGGTACGACTTCAAGAGTCACCTTACTTGACATTAGTTGGTATCTCAAGATCAAAACGCTTTTCTGTTAGTATCAAAATTAAAGAAGTGAGCAACTGAGCATAGTTCTGTGATAAAAAAGCCTATTCGACGCGTTGTTGTCGTGATCAGCCGAACGACGTCCACTGCTGGACAAAGGCCTTCCCTAAAGATAACCACAATGACTGGTTCTGCGCTGCCCATATCCAGCAGTTTCCCGCGACCTTCACCAGGTCCTCCGTCCACCTCGTGGGGGCCTGCCCAAACTGCACCTTCCTGTAGGTACATGATCGCCTCTAGAGAGTTTCACAACCCCAACGGTAACGGTTTTCACCTAATTAATTGTAACTTAGCTAAATCCTAACAGGATTACAGTTCCAAACAATAAATCATCAATCCATTTATATCGGATACCAGTTTGATCCATTACCCAACCCAATCACAATTTATGTTATAGTTAACTTTCGACAAAGTATATTTGACTAAAGTTTGTAACTATTTCCATCGGCTTGAGGACGTCAAACTGTTTACCCTCACGGAGTGGACCGTCTCAATATAACTTTGTGAATATATTACTGTAAGAGAAAGGTAAAACAACTTTCAATGACGTTATTGCTTAATGATGCTTGAAAAAGGTAGAGATAACACTTTATTTCGTCTGATATTCTTTCAATATTTTGTTAATAAGATTTTGTTTATCGTAACGCTACTAGATATTGAGTGGATTTTAATATTATCTTGGTATATAAAAAAGCTTGGTTGCATTCATTTAAAAATTTTCGAAGACAATTTATGGACAATGCGTCTACACTAGGTATCGGATAATCAGATGCATGTACGCTGTTATTAAATTATAACTTAAATAATACATGCCTATTAATGTCTCACTGCAAACGCCTTTTCTCATACAGAAAATACACGAAAATCGATTACCACTCTTACTCAATGCGGATTGGCGATTTCAGACTTATATTCATTATAAATCCAGATTTACTAGATAGTCCAAGATTAACTTAAAAAAAAAAACACATTCGTAATTGCCCGGGTGCCGATACCGCAACCATTGGGCCATCACGAAGGACTAAAATACACCTAAATAAAACGAGACATAAAAGGTAATTTACTTTGTCAAAATCACAAAGCGAAGGTCAGCTTACCAATCGCTTATATCTTAAGCCATACACTAAGATAACAACAGTCTAAAGTCCCACTCTCTCCCTCAAAATGTTTTACGAACAATTTAATCAAGATTTCAGTGAGATATTGCTATCTTGTTTATAACTAAAATTAACCAAAAAATATAATGGACAGACTCATAATTTTTATCCAAGTTATTACACTTTTCAAAGTTTTTGGGACGAGCGAACTTCTTTTGTTCCCCTAATTTATATTTACTTTGAAACTAAAATTTCATACTCTCATCATAGCTTACTTTCTACTCGTAAAATATTGGTTTTTGTTTACGATTTTTTTTTTTCATTAAGTTACTGGCTTTGCTCGCAACTTTGACCATGTTCATTTTAAAATCAAATTTATCTATCTATGGTTTTTGGGGACAAGTCCGCCCGCTATTCCCATCTACTGCAACTGCTGAAAGCCAGAATCAACAGTGGAGACCGCCAGACAAGCGCTGAGGCAATGAAGCTCGATGAGTCCCGGAGAAACAATAACGGATAAACGACGACGCAACGAAATCTATATATCTACTATGTGGGGTTTGCAATGGTTATTGCACTTAGTACTTGGAATTTGGATACCTGGATTAAATTGTACTACACCCCAGCTCACGTCATTGTATTTTTTTTTTGGATGTTAACGTCTTATTTAGTAAAAAAGAAAATATGTTTTACCTAGACTGTAAAAGCTAGCTTCAAGTTGTGCCTAAGTGGCGAAAGCTGTAAGATAGAATGTTTTGTCATGTCTTATGAAGCATATTTTGAAAACTTTTTTAAGGTTTTTTTAGGGATGCTACATTAGGCAACATATCTTTTAGTGAATACAATATTAAGACGAAATGCGAGTGGTTTTTTCTCTACAGAAACACTCGCCAATTTTTTTTTTGGTTTATGACTTTAAAGTAATGATTTTTTAGAGAAGAGTAAAATATCAACTATTTGTATATCCCTATGTTTTTCTTTTTATTAAAGATACGTTATTATTATAAGCACTAGAACCCAAAAAAATTGCCTGGTTACAATGCTATCAACAAAGGCCTAGTACCTATAAGTATTTTAAAATTTAATGAAAAAAGATAAACATAGTTTCACAGTATATAATAATATATCTTTCTTATTCACTTTACTTAACACCGAATTATGATTTTTACCTAGGCTATACAGTTGGATCTGTAGTTACTTTTGTCCTTTTAACGCACGGAGCACTCGCAGTCGACTGCGATAGTTTTCTTAAATACCAAATTTTTCAAAAAATCTCTCCTTTCTCGTTTTCTTTTAAATAATTTAAGACTCGTATATGTACCAATTTCATTTTCATAGTTTCATAAAACAAAAACAATACATTTTCAGCGACTATTTGGGCTAGATTTGAAGACAAATAATTTGCAAATACAACAAAATTATTCTCATTGTCGAGAAAATATTGTACCCGTACAACATTAACATCAATAAAGAAGACATCTAAGCAAAGAGTTGGATAAAAATTGATAGGATGCTACAAACGCTAGCATTGGTACTAAATAACACAAACTGCCATGCAAATTTCAACGTTACTAGACGAATTTTAAGGTTGCTTATCCAATAAAGGTCAGGCCCCAAATATACTTATGTACGTAAATAAAATGTGTCAGAGCGGGCCGCGTGTTCGCTAGTAAGGTTTAATAACGTCGGTTTAATCTCACAGACTTCAATATACTGGATAGTATACTCATATACTCTCATACTGGGTGATTTACTGCACCACTGGCTGTTTTTTGAGATGAGAATTAGGGATACTGCACGTTGAACCGAAGTACTGGGAGTTGATTAACTTGGTCGTACTAGATACTTACTTACCTATGTGTTATGAAGTCTTTGAGGGTGTGGTTTCGTGTCTCATGGAAATTTTAGGAGTTTAATTTTAGGTGTACTGATGGGCGCATCTCTGCCTACTATTTTGGGGATTACAGGAGTGATGTTATGTCGTTGTTATGTTTATCAAAATAAGTAACTAAATTTCTAATTTTACAATACACATTGTATGTCATACTAGCTTTTACACGCGGCTTTGGTCGCGTAGAATTTAAGTATACCATTAAACAACCTCGGCAATAGTGTAGCTTTCTATCAATCAATATTTAATTTGTAATCAGAAAAATACCTGAAGATTTAACTGCCTCTTACAATCAAAAAAGCTAATTAACTATTCCGTTTTATTATATCAATTAATCTAGACTTATCTACTTACTTAAATATAATGTTTTAACCTTATTTGGAAACCATCAAGTCATGGCAAAAATAAAAAAGCTGGTAGAATATTGCCACTGGACACACATTCAGACTGACATTCTCCTAATGTGGTAAGACAGGTGTTTACAGTAAGCGGTCGACGTGGTGACATCCTAAGATGAGGCGCTACTTATCAAGTACCATACGGTTGAGACGGTAATATTTATACAAGGTGCATTTTCGCATCATTGTCATATTTAAGAAGATAACTGTGCTAGTAATTATGAACATAAATAGTTTTTATTATAACATAACATAAACATAACATCACGCCTGTAATCCCCGAAGGGTTAGGCAGAGATGTACCCATTAGTACACCCACATTTCGCCAGTTATGTTTTTAGTCCCATGTTATAGGGGGCGAGCCTATTGCCATCAACCGGGCACAAATCCAGACTCCGAGGCTGCTACTGAGAAATTCCTGATGGAAAAAAAAACCAATAACACTTCACGTCACGTCAGTTTTTATTATAAAAAGTATATATAAAAAAAGGCAAAGTGTTACTGAGTTTTTCAATCATGAATTTATCTGTAGCAGCCTAGGAGTCTTGATTTGTGCTCGATTGATGGCAATAGGCTCGCTCCCTATTACAAGGGACTTAAACATAACTGATGAAATGTGGGTGTACTAATGGGTACACCTCTGTCTCACCCTTCGGGGATTACAGGCGTGATGTTATTTTATAAAAAGGTAAAGTGAAATGAACTCCTTTTCAATTAACCTGTACCATCAATCTCCCACAATAGCTCTCTTCACGTTCCCATCTTTTCGGTTGCGACATAACATCGGTCCATTCATTACGCAGATTGGTTTCATTGATAGATCAATTCAAACCGCAGCTTACAAAACCAATTAATTATCCCATCAAATGAAGCCACCATAGAAGGGACTAATCCTGGACACACGTACAATATCAAATGCGAACATTAAACTAGATTGAAAACCATGCTTGCTTTAAGCTGTCATGTCCTGTGATAGGTAGCCACTAAATTTGAGCTGGTTTGAACATGTTTTGAACGATAAATTTGCTAAATAGACGTTTTAAAGGTCCGTGTTACAGATCAGCGCGTGTCTGAATGTGACATGTTGGAATGGAAACTGAGGCTTACAAATCAAATGGGATAATTGTGTTTTGGTGTGCGGTAGGCTGTCTTTGTGTTAACATTATACTACCATTGAGCATGTTATATGAAGGCAGGTAACATTCTCGTGAGGAAAATTATGAGAAAAATATTCGGCTATAACAGTGGTTTCCAAACTTAATTTGTCTACTTTGAAAATAAACTATTTTTAGCGCCCCCCATTTTTTAACCATCTTAAAAACCACTTAGTAGGTTCAATTACAAATCTCCTCCCAAGCCTCTATACAACGCCGCGATTTTTCTGGTTTCTTACCCCCCTTTAGGCTTGCAGCGCCCACAAGGGGGCGTAATCGCCCACTTTGGGAAAGGCTGGGCTATAAGAATAGAAGAAGACAAAAAATACTATCGTTGGATTGTGAGAGGGATATGAGCTAATAATAGCTGACAAAGACGACAACTGCTAGGTATTTTGTACAATGGGTCCTAAAATTGTAGGACCCATCAATTAATGTTAATTTTAATCTGTAGGCAACTCGGCTTTACTCTGTTATAAACGTCCCTTTGTGCCTATTGGCCAAGTCCTCGTCTCCTGATTTTATATGGCGAGAGGTAGGAAATATATTTTTGTTTAGGTATTCCTCCGTTTAGGTGTTACTGTGCTTAGGTATTTCTCTCATTAATTGAGAAAAGAAGAACGCAAAGAAAGAAAAAAGGTTTATTTGACACAGGTCATGTGCACATAAAATAATAAAAACAAAAAGGCAAAAAAAAAGAACCATTATTGCGTGCCCCACTGCTGCGCCAAACAGGCCCAGTTCAGCAAAAAATGCCAGACCATTGTGCCTGACGCTGGTTTTTGAACTGGCCCTTTGTGTGTGACGTATAAGGATGTAAACCAATAATGGTGATACAGGATCCAAATCAGTTGAATGGTTTCTCCGGGGCTCGTAAAGCTTCACAGCTTTGGTGCTATTCTAGCGATCGGTAATGAATACTGTGACGGGCTGGACTCAATAAAAAAGGAAAATTCATATTGAATAGAAGTAGAATCGCTAGATTCGGGCAGCGCAAGACCGGTCATAGGGGGTATCTTTAGGGGAAGCCTTTGTCCAGCAGTGGACGTCGTTCAGCTGAAGATGATGATAGAAGTAGAAAACATTCTGCACCGTAATAAATTAAATTAAATTTGTGTGTCGTGATGGCCCAGTGGTTAAGGCGCCCGCCTCTCATGCATGAGGTTGTGGGTTCAAATCCGGGCAAGTACCAATGTGAATTTTTCAATTGATATGTACTTTCTAAAGTTTATCTTGGACATGTCATGACATGTCATGTCAAACCATGTCAGAGGCCCTTGAGGCGGTTTACAAACTCTGGCACTAGGGTGTGTAGGGTCGTAAGGCCTCACTACCCACACGATAAGAAGAAGATAAATTAAATTGGGATACCTACGCGTATGAGATTATAAAAATACTGCCATTGCTTAATTAATGATCCTGGTAAGATAAAATTCAGACTTCCAAGTCAGATAAACTTAATTAGCAGAGTCTTTTTAGAAAAAAAAGTAATTTGTTAAATTCATAGTAGACAAGTAATGAGAACGTCAAAAGCTGTAAGTACATAAAATTTTCATCTCGCCACTTTTTAATATGATGGAGTGGCAGGCTAGGCTATTATTTTTATCTTTGTATTGAACTCATTTTTTATTTTAAGAAAAAAAAAATACTTTTAAAGAATTAACAAAAAATACATTTGATGTTTTATTAAGGATTTTTAATATTTCTGAATATCCATACTTATATTACAAATGCGAAAGTGTGTCTTTCTGTTACCCCTTCACGCTTAAACCGCTAAATCGATTTAAGTGAAATTTAAGACCCGGGGAAGGACATAGAATAGTTTTATCCCGGAAATCACCCCCTTAAGGGGGTGGAACTTAAAAGGGGGGTGGAAGTTTGTAAACAAGTTGGACATGGACGTAGTCAAGGGCAAAAGCTAGTTACTTCTATATTGTAGGTAGGGTAGCGCGTAAAACAAATAAAAAAGTACCTACCCACTGTTGTTTTAAGGCATCAAATTAAATGTTTCCAGAACTCCAATCATTATCATTTACAAAGCGACGTGCGGAGGTACCAAGCCGGGAATTATTTCAATTATTTTAATTGAACAATTAAGTTATTAAGTCGTTACCTGAATTTGTATTGTACATAATTATTTCCATCAGTATTATAGTGCTATGGCGTCATCCCTTGAAAAGGAAGGTGCGCTTTATTTCAGAACGAAACCTTTTCAAAGGCTTTTGATAATATTATGGATTATTATAATCCGCATTGTCCTATAATTTGTCATTAAGGTTCTTTGCACACGGAGCAACTTAAGTTGAGGCAACTATCAACTCTTTAAAAGTTTCCTGTAAAAGTGGATAATTGCTATAACGTTTACGGTTGCCGCAACTTTATGGCAATCTGTGAGCAACTTCCACAGCCGAGTTGCCGTATGCGGTTGCCGTAGCGACACTGGCATGAGAGGGAGGGAGGGTGTGAAATCACCCGAACCGTTGCGATTGACGGTTGAGGAAACTTTAAAAACCGGTATAATATTTAACAGTTACTAGTTGCGGCAATTACCAACTAACTTTATCATCGATTGCAGTAACTGAAAACTGTTGACGATTGCAGCAACTCGAAACTCGAGTTGCTATGTGTGCGCAGTCCTATTGAAATATATGTATGTAAACAGCTAGTCGCCAGCAAGTTGCCAGTTGCTGCAATAGTTGTTCTGTGTGCAAAGCGCCTAATTGAGCAACAAGTTATAATGTTGGTGGGAAAATGTTAATTTCAATTTATAATTTTCCATATTTTTATTGGATACCAAGTAGGTAGTCCTTTACCACAATAGTATTATATATGAAAGTACTTCTGTGTGTTTCATGCCTCACCAATTCATAATCATTGAACCGATAAAGAGGTAGGTTGGGATCTAGATCAGCACATTGGTGCCGATTCTCTTGGTCACAAACTAAACTAAAATTTGACTATTTCCATCTTTTTCGGTCCAATAAAACAAGAAAGAGACTAATGTAAATAAGAGCTGTCAAATTTAGTCAATCTGACACATCCATACAGTTATAGTTGACATCTTAAAACGTATGGATTAAAAATACGAAAAAGTTCAAAGCAAAACTAATTTGACATCGCAAACTTAGTTCTTTAATGTCAGGGAATGTCACCGTCCTTTCCTTTCGCTGTATGTTAGTAAGAGATGTCAATTTTCTAAATTTAGTCTAGTTTGTGAACAAGGGAATCGGCACCATTAGCAAATTTTTAAATGACTGACTTTGTCGGCAATCGCTATAACCGATATTCATACGGACGAAGCCGTGGTCAAAAGCTAGTTCTATCCTCGTCAATGTTTGTGAGATTGGATGCATAGATGTCTTATTCTTACATGCTTAAACAGCTGAACGGAATTAGCTGTGCTCACATATAGTTATTGACGCAGATGAAGTCGCGGACAATAGCTAGTCATATCCTGTTATAGGTACTACTATTATAAACGTGAAAGTCATACTACTATTTAAACGAGTAACAAACATACATCCATTCGTCCAATGAGGATGAATGGCACTCTTTGACGCTTAAACGGGCTCAATAGAATAAGCTGCATATTGATCATTTTAAACGCAGGATTATTATTCCATTTTCATTTTCCTGTGTGATAATTTTATTTTTATTACATAGCCAATTTTTTTTTTATTACTAGCTTAGGCTAGTAATAAAAAAAAAATTGGCTTATAGTTCGCCGAAACATCAGCTCAATACAATACGCGCCAAAATTCATAATCTCATGGGCACATTTTCGAATTAATCTTCGGAATTACACTGTAGTGTCGAAAAAGAGCTGTTCTATACACCACCGTTTGCCAATTATATTTGGCAAATAGCGTTAAATTGGCCATTTGTGGCACAATACCTTCCATTTTATAGTTGAATGAGTTTTTTGAAGCTGTATATTCTGATAAGCGCTGTAATGAGCTTTGAGTAAATACAATCAGTGGAATATTCGTTGTGTGATTATGTTTTTTTTTTGTAAAACTTAATTAGAGAATCTTTAGATAAAAAAACTACCTCGACTGCCTCGTTGGCCGCAAGCGCGACTGCTGAGCATGAGGTCTTGGGTTCGAATCCCAAGTCGGGCAGTATTATTGGATTTTCCATCAGGAATTTCTCCGTAGCAGCCTCGCAGTCTGGATTTGTGCCCAGTTGATGGCAATAGGCTCGCCCCCTATCACATGGGACTAAAAACATAACTGGCTGTGGGTGTACTAATGGGTACACCTCTGCCTAACCCTTCGGGGATTACAGGCGTAAGCGTAGGCGTTATGTAATGTTAGGTTAGAAAAAAAAAACTATTAGGTTAGTTAATGAGACATATTGGGCAGACATTTACGATTTTTTTACGAATAATTTTGCTTGCAGATATTGACTAGACCTAGACTAGAATCAAGACCAAATACATTTTGTACACAAATAATTGCAAAAAAAATATATGTTAACTTTATCTATGCTTATATTATGAAGAGGTCAAGTCAAATCTAGTTTATTACTCATTTTGCCTAAAATAACTACCATTATGTTTCGTAGACATATTTTACTGTGACAATCCAGCAATTTCTTTTTTCTTCTTTCTTTATTAATTGGTCATGCTGAAATTGTATACAGGGTAATTGAAAATATACCCGAAACCTTAAAAGGGGTCATTGTACTCATCATTATGAACAACTTTTACTATGGGACCAACACTGAAATCATGACAATAAAAACAGCTGATCCATACATTACGATCTTGTTATGTAGCATTTTTGTAGGGAACAGCTGATTTTTTTTTTACGATTTCAGTGTTGGTCTCTTAGTAAAAGTTGTTCATAATGATGAGTACAATGACCCCTTTTAAGGTTTGGGGTATATTTTCAATTACCCTGTGTTGAAATAATTGATAAAAAAGGCATAAAAAACTCGGCATTTCGTATTCTTATCGGTAGATTAGAAGGTTACTTCTGCCCGACCACCAGCACTCCACGTCCGAACCACAGTCGAATCCTATGAGGAATAGACTTTGTTATAATACCAACACGGAAATCGATTGCCATGACAAGCTGGTTAGCACAATTAGGGTGCTGGAATAGAGTTTACATTATTCAAGTCAATACATTTTAGTTACTTATGAAACCACGACTCCATTATATACTACTAAATTCGGAAATAAGGCGTATTTCACACAGCCGAGACTCGCCTTGACACCCTATGTAATCAAGTAATTAATTTGATAATAATATTGATTGTATTATCTAACTCAAAGGTACTTATTATATAACTGGAACGGGATTGAATCGGGACTTGCTCATGTACCTACTATTATTATATGATTTAATTAGTTATTATAATTGTTTAATTAGTATGCCAATTGATTTGTCAAACAGACGGGATCACATATAGTTTGTTAAAGATGTAAGTCAAGATTTTCTCAATGGAAAATTCTTTTTTTTCTGTCATCATCATGTTAGCCGAACGACGTCAATACAATAGGCCTCTCTCAAAGATAGCCACAATGGACGGCGAATTATGGGTAGCTCGCCGACCAGGCCCAGGTCGACGCGACGGCGCGTTTTGTTCCACGCGCACCTTAAAGAGCGGTCAGCACAGGGCCGGATCCCCAACAGGGCCAAACGCCTACCGGGTTCGCGGGACGTCTTAACAGGATACCGTGGCTCCAGAACGCAAAGGGCAACAGAAGGAACAGGGTGGTTTTTTAGTCAGTAAAAGTCTGACTGCCCCTTCCGCCCCCACCCAGGGCGAAAAAAAAAGATAGCCGCAATGACCGGTCCTGCTTTGCCCGCTTCCAGCAGTTTCGTCGTCGGTCCACCTCGTGGAGCACCTTCCCACACTGCGCCTTTCGATACGTGGTCGCCACTCGAAAACCATCCTCAGCAATGAGGGATTAAGTATTGTCTGTTCACCTTAAGTTCAATTCACCTAAATTCATCTTAGACGATTATCATAGAGTACAGCTGTATCATTTATTTACACCAAAAAGCGTCTCTCTTGGCTGTTCAGACATTTGTTATAAAAAAAAAGTCCCTTAAAAACACGAGTTTTTTAAATTACACATACATTTTTGAGTAAAAAATGCTGAATTAATAATCGTTCTACCCAGTTACGGCCACGGCTGAAATAATATAAGTACAAAAAGTAGATAGGTACCTGTGTGTACCGTAATTTTAAATACTTATTTTACCTTTTTATTTAATTACGGGGAGTTGTTGGCGAAATTTTAAATGTGTAGGCCAGATGACCGAAAAACGTCCTTCCTTAATGCAGGCTAAATGGGTATTTTATTTTTGTAAAATTTTAATCGTAAATCGGCTCACACTGAAACCGTGGTAACGTAAACGGCGAAATAATTTTAACAACAAAATGCGTAGGTACAGAGTGGAGCATTTTTTTCATTAAAATTTAATTAAAAAGGAATTGACGACTAAAGGAATGTGCCCATTACATCGTATTAAAATATAAAAAATAAAATCTTGGTTTTGAAAAGTATGAATCTCATTTCAGACTATACTGTAAATAGCATAGGTATTATAGGTTCATAACACAACCATTTATTATATTATATACATTAATACATAGGTATATAGTTTAGCAAAGTGTTAAAGTCTCCAAATAATTCGAAATTAATGTATGGTGAGCGATATTGTTGTGCTATAAACTATATAGCATAATGCTTTATGCTATTATATTATAGCGTAGTCTGAAATGAGCATAAGCGCCACGCACGTAGTTTTGACAATTACTTTATAAGCTGTAAGTCTTCCATGCTTAATTAAATAAATTAATTGTCGATTGATACGTTCTGGTGAGCATAGTAGTCCACGTCATGTTTCGTTTCGTGCTTATTGCATTAATAGCACGGTTATGGGATGGTATGGTATAGTGCGCAGACTCCTTTAACTGTCCTGTAATCGTTGGAAAATGAGCCTTAATTAAGCCCAACCTGTGTTTTAACTCGGCTTAATAAGTTCTGATATACCTGATGAGCAAACACTTTACGTTGGGACCGTTTCCATTAAAAACGACATGTACCTACCCACCTATATACTTATTGGTAACTATATTTTTGACCCATTTGGGGTAGATAGCCTCGGTTCGTGTGCCCATAGGCTTTTTGAGAAATTGCCCAAACGGTTGGTTGTCACTTCCTTTACCTTTCCCTTCCTTTGACCTTTACCAGAGGCTAAGCATTGCCATCTACTGCCAGGGTTGCAGATATTTTTGCAAAAGTTACCGCGGCCCTGAAAAATAAAAGGCATTAGAAGGAACACGGATGGGTTTTAGTCAGTATAAGTCTGACACTCCCTTCCATTCCGCCCGAACGGAAGAAGTTATTTGATGATTTAACATCCTTAAAAAATAAAAAAGCATTCAACGTGGAAATACCAATAGTCTTTTAGACATAAATATCCGGTTGACGGCGATTCAGAGAATTTTTTGTCGTTTTGTTTTTGTTTATTAATATGTGACTGTTATAAGTATATTTTTTATTAAGTGTGTAAATTTTGTATATTATACATTATTTACGGTATTTTTTATACTTCGTCTGAGTCTGCGATAACTGATATTATGCGGACAAAGTCGCGGGCTAAAATATCTAGTGCATACTGATATATACCAATCAATAACTACTGTAAATTCAATAATGTTTAATGTCATGAACAAATCCTTATACATATTGTAGAACGTATATCGATATTAATTTACATACTTAGATAACATGAATAAGAAGCCAGATTCTCAGAGGATTCACGTGTTAAATTGTTCAGGTATTTACGCCCCCATCTTGATTGAATCAGGTCCATTTGACGTGTTTCTGTAAGGTTGAGTTGATTGATTGATTGATTGAATAATCTATCGACTAAGGTAACTGAGGATATTCACAGTGTTTAAGTTTGTTGTGTATTCGGACCCTAACCTTTCTGTATCTGAGGATCTACCTGTACCTACTCTTTCCAGCTTACGAAACTTGAAACAGGAGTACCCACCTATATTTATAATGTACCTTATTACGTAGGTACTAAGTGCTATGTTGTGATAGCATAAATATAGGTTAAGACATAGGCCAAGTTGATATCGGGGTTTCAAGAATGACCGCTAAGCATAGGGCTCTAGGTTCGATTACCAGGTCAAGCCAAATCCTAACTAATATTATAAATGTGAAAGTAAGTTTGTTTGTTTGTTTGCTACCATTTTACGCCTAAACCACTGAACCGATCATCCTGAAATTTTGCATATACGTTGCCAGGTGTACAGGGACGAACATAGGGTACCTTTAATCCCGAAAAAAAGTACTATTCCCGAGGGAAATCACAAAAACGTCCTTATGACAGTAGATGGCGCCACGTGTCTATCGGATCATGATTAAATTTTAAGTTTAAGCAAGTAATACATTATGAGTCTAGACTGTCGATAGACCAGTTTCAAGTAAACAACCTAGGAGTACGAAAGTTGTTTGCTTAATAATTTTTCATGCCCAAAACCGCTGAAGAGTATCCTGACATTTTGCATAAAGTGGCTTCCAGACGGACGGACTTGCGGTTACGGCAAACCGCAGGCCGCGGCTCCTAACGCTCCAAAAACACACCACCGCGGTCACAGTGGCGGCCTGAAGTGTCATTAGCGTGGTGATTGTGCTACAATCGGACAATCGGACGTCGCAATCGGACGTCAGTCAATATGGCTAACCGTAACGTTGTCTTATTACTCTCATGACTCATTAGTCCTCTCAGAAGATAAGAAAAAAGGTAGGAAAACCGTTTATTTAAACACTTGAGGTGTGAGGTAGAGATAAACTACAGTAACATGACGCGCCCTTCCACAATTCAAAACGTTTGAAAGTGTTTTTAATAGTATTAAAAATACTCACAACGCATGTGTGCGTATTGAGACGGCTCTCGAGACAAAAACAAATCAGCGATTTGTTGTCCGACTAGCGGCGTCAAAAATTACTCATTTTTATTAGTATGGCGCTGCACTGAAATTCTCTATGAAAATGAGAGTTACGTCGTCTTGCGCGGTCGGCTATTTATGATTAGTTGACAAAAAATATCCTAGCCTGCTACTGAAGACGATTACTCACAAAGTCTTTCATACGAATGTGACTACACACATTGAAATGGTAATATGGAGGGAAGCGTCAAGGTATAATAGTTTATCTCTACCTATATTATCATTAGCATCGCATATTACTCATAGGAATAGAGAAGTGTGAGTTAAATTTAAATTATTATTTAAATTCAACTATTTCTATTACAATTTCCATATTTGGCGTCATTTTACAAAGCAGTACACGCGGCCGGTTGTTAAAATTTGCAATTGACGCGGCCGCCACAACATTTCGCGTTTGTCTGTGACCCACTTTATATACGTTGTCAAGGATACAGAAAAACTGCGTAACTGACACTGTCATCACTGACACTGACAGGTGTAAACGCATTCATAGAGGATGCATGGAAGAATAAAGGTGAACCTACGCTCTGTCAATGGAGCATACTCTGCGATTACTCCGCTAATTGTAAATTGATTTGGATGATTCTTTTTTTGTTTATTTTTTCGAATTGGTCCCAAATAAATACTGTCATGATCTGAAGATGAACTTCGGAGATATGGAAAGGAAACTCCTCATAAGATCACAGCGCAGAACTGTCTTAACAGTAAAATTGCTTTGTTTAATGCGTGTAGTCGATGATTGACTGAAGGAAGAGGTTAGTTGCTAAACTAACCGTGACCTTATGTCGATGTATGTAGACAACAGTTTTTCAACGGCGAAGTTAAGTTTGTCCCTCAGTACTGTTTATTGAAGTGAACACTTTTTCTGTAATGGGTATAAAATCTTAAAGTCGCGTCAGGACACGTGACCTGATCGAAAAAGCGTAAGACGGATGGAGAGTAGACAGCTATCCCCACTCTACGGTGCGGCGAAAGTGTATGCCTGGGCCTACTGTTTCGTTTAGGCAGCGCAGGGCGCTTGCGCGAATGTTCGTGTATAACTTTTTAATGTAAAATAATTGTAATAGTTTTAAAGTGTTAAATTTTTAATGTAATATAAATTGTCATGTTTGTGTACGATAAATTGTGCGCAATAAATGAATATTGTATTCTACCACATAAATGATAGTACTTTTATACTGATAAAGCAATTGGTGCAAAATTATTCCCTAACCATTCCAAAATATCAAACATGCTCAACGTTAATAATCAAGTTTTCACTTCTGCCGGCACTCCCGGAGTGTTTTTTCGTTAGAGGTATTTCCGGTGTGTTTTAATGAGGGTAGGTAGGTTACGTTTTTCAATTTTAGAATATCTCGCAGGTCCAACACACAACCAAAAGCTCATTGCGAGCCCGAGCAAAAATTACTGCTCAATCCTCGGAATCTTCCGTTCATGCCGCATTAAGAAGGCAAGCACAACCGGAGCGACAAGTAAATTTGAGAGCTGATGATTCTTAAAGCCAGGAAAGACTAGAGAGCCAAGCCGTTCGCCCTCCAAGCTTCTCAGAGAGTGACTGAAACGCCCTTTTAAACGCAATTGCTTTTGGAGGAACAAGCCGAAAGCCAGAGAGCTGTAAGAGCAACTGAGACGCCATTTCAATCAAACACAACTTCGTCTCAGAAAACAAGCTCAGCCATTACAGCGACAGAAACTCTAAAATAGTCGCAGGTGAGAAGGACCTCTCTTGCAGAAATGCAAACTGAACGCCGACGGACTTTTATGAGTCACATTCTGTTGGTCTGTAACTCTGTAGGTATTTAATAATTCTGGATCTGGCCGAACAACAAGCCGAGTACAGCCCGAATTGATTGCCAAATTCTAAACAAACGCGGGCGAAGCCGCGGGTAAAAGCTAGTGTTTATATAAAATATTCAGATATGCTTTGATGGCAAATAATGATTTGAAATTTATTCTGAAAAGAGATCAGTATTTTAGCTTTCATATTTTGAACAAGAAGATTTTTTATTTCGCTCATTAAAAAAATAGTAGTGTATTGTAAAAACAGCAGTAGATAAATCTCATTTAGCATATTTTTTTTGAACCAATTTAAACTTTATTTACTAGTAATAACGATCATTTTCCTTAAGCCGGATGCAGTATAACATTATCAAAAAATATCGGTTTACTAACAAACTAGGAGATCGTGAAATTATTAGACACGACAGACATCGACAGTCCATTAATTAAATCGGAGCGAAATTCCGTTGTAATTAATGAAAGCCCATTTGAGTACGGTTTCAACGATGCTTGCAGAGAAGCGTGATCGAATGCTGTGAGGTTAAATAGCAATATTCTATAGGATAACATATAAATATAAATAAACAAAACCCAATAACACTTGGCCCGACCTGGGTATCAAACCAAAGTCCTCCTGCTCAGCAGTGCGCTTTGCAACCACTAGACCAACGAGGCAGTAACAAACATCCATCCATCCAAACCTTTTTATTTATAACTAGCTTATGCCCGCGTGAATGTCAGTTTTCTGCAAGGATTTTTTTTTTGCATGGAACTGTAATTCTTTTTCTAAAATCCCGTCCCAAAAGTCCCGTCAACATCGGTCCGACCGTTTCAGACAAAATTTGAAAAAAAAAATGTTATTTTGGCATAAGTACTGTGTATAGATTCTTATGCATGTAGTAAAAAGCGGTTAAGTTTATATTACAAACAGACACTTCAATTTCATTTATTTGTATGTATAGATATTAACACACTTTTTTTTTTTTTTTTTTTTACCGATGGGAAATCATCGAATGACTTTCCCCGCCCTGGGCGGGGCGGGAGGGAGTGTCAGACTATTACAAGATTTCGCTGTAAATACCAAAATCGATTAAGGATTGTGCAGTGTAATCGCGGCTTCCGTTTGTGGCCAAATTTCATGTAAGCTGCATTAGATGGATCGCGGGGCGTGGCCGCGTGGCACACCGAACAGGATGCGGGGTTAAACTAACAGGAGTTGATCACACCGTGCCGTGCCATGATGTGGTAGCTCTTTAATGAACATGGACAAGCTGGTTGACAATGACGTTTGACTACATCAAGGATCAACAAAGTTACGTTATAAAGAAGAGGGATCTTGTTGTCCTTACGTTTTATCTTTATTTTTATTTATTTATTCAATGTACAATGTACAGTCAACAAACCGATAGGTATGCAGGATCGCCAGATATAGTTGAAGTTTTCTTAGAAACCGATGGATGTTTACAAACGAAATTTAATTTAAAAAGTAGATAAAAACAGTTCAATAATTAAGGTAAGTTTCAATCGAAGACATCCATCGGTTTCTAAGAAACCGATGAATGTCTTCGATTCAATTATACCTGACGACGCTGGACACCTATCTGTTTTCTGTTTGCAGAACATAGTTTATACGCTAGGCGTAAAACTAGTGAGTACATGACCCTGTTAGGGCGCCTGACCCTGTTATGACCATGTTATGACGCAAGACGCAGTTAGTTTTTTGAAGCTATGCGTTGTTTATTAACATATATACATATAATCACGCCTATTCCCATGGGGGTAGGCAGAAACCACAGAACGCCATCTGCTACTATCTTACCTACTCCTTTCACCTCGTCCACCGTCTATTAAGTAAATTGCAAAGCCATTTTGGGAGTAAAAATACATAGATAAGAGCTATAGGATGCTATCAATTTTAACAATTGACAACTTCTCCAAATACAAAATCAACTTTGTCAAAGCAAAATCGACTTAATTGACTGACAGAAAAATTAAAATAATCCAGCAGCTTACATCGATAAAACACAAAAATGGCCGTAATACATCCTAACTAATATTATAAATGTGAAAGTAAGTTTGTTTGTTTGTTTGCTACCATTTTACGCCTAAACCACTGAACCGATCATCCTGAAATTTTGCATATACGTTGCCAGGTGTACAGGGACGAACATAGGGTACCTTTAATCCCGAAAAAAAGTACTATTCCCGAGGGAAATCACAAAAACGTCCTTATGACAGTAGATGGCGCCACGTGTCTATCGGATCATGATTAAATTTTAAGTTTAAGCAAGTAATACATTATGAGTCTAGACTGTCGATAGACCAGTTTCAAGTAAACAACCTAGGAGTACGAAAGTTGTTTGCTTAATAATTTTTCATGCCCAAAACCGCTGAAGAGTATCCTGACATTTTGCATAAAGTGGCTTCCAGACGGACGGACTTGCGGTTACGGCAAACCGCAGGCCGCGGCTCCTAACGCTCCAAAAACACACCACCGCGGTCACAGTGGCGGCCTGAAGTGTCATTAGCGTGGTGATTGTGCTACAATCGGACAATCGGACGTCGCAATCGGACGTCAGTCAATATGGCTAACCGTAACGTTATCTTATTACTCTCATGACTCATTAGTCCTCTCAGAAGATAAGAAAAAAGGTAGGAAAACCGTTTATTTAAACACTTGAGGTGTGAGGTAGAGATAAACTACAGTAACATGACGCGCCCTTCCACAATTCAAAACGTTTGAAAGTGTTTTTAATAGTATTAAAAATACTCACAACGCATGTGTGCGTATTGAGACGGCTCTCGAGACAAAAACAAATCAGCGATTTGTTGTCCGACTAGCGGCGTCAAAAATTACTCATTTTTATTAGTATGGCGCTGCACTGAAATTCTCTATGAAAATGAGAGTTACGTCGTCTTGCGCGGTCGGCTATTTATGATTAGTTGACAAAAAATATCCTAGCCTGCTACTGAAGACGATTACTCACAAAGTCTTTCATACGAATGTGACTACACACATTGAAATGGTAATATGGAGGGAAGCGTCAAGGTATAATAGTTTATCTCTACCTATATTATCATTAGCATCGCATATTACTCATAGGAATAGAGAAGTGTGAGTTAAATTTAAATTATTATTTAAATTCAACTATTTCTATTACAATTTCCATATTTGGCGTCATTTTACAAAGCAGTACACGCGGCCGGTTGTTAAAATTTGCAATTGACGCGGCCGCCACAACATTTCGCGTTTGTCTGTGACCCACTTTATATACGTTGTCAAGGATACAGAAAAACTGCGTAACTGACACTGTCATCACTGACACTGACAGGTGTAAACGCATTCATAGAGGATGCATGGAAGAATAAAGGTGAACCTACGCTCTGTCAATGGAGCATACTCTGCGATTACTCCGCTAATTGTAAATTGATTTGGATGATTCTTTTTTTGTTTATTTTTTCGAATTGGTCCCAAATAAATACTGTCATGATCTGAAGATGAACTTCGGAGATATGGAAAGGAAACTCCTCATAAGATCACAGCGCAGAACTGTCTTAACAGTAAAATTGCTTTGTTTAATGCGTGTAGTCGATGATTGACTGAAGGAAGAGGTTAGTTGCTAAACTAACCGTGACCTTATGTCGATGTATGTAGACAACAGTTTTTCAACGGCGAAGTTAAGTTTGTCCCTCAGTACTGTTTATTGAAGTGAACACTTTTTCTGTAATGGGTATAAAATCTTAAAGTCGCGTCAGGACACGTGACCTGATCGAAAAAGCGTAAGACGGATGGAGAGTAGACAGCTATCCCCACTCTACGGTGCGGCGAAAGTGTATGCCTGGGCCTACTGTTTCGTTTAGGCAGCGCAGGGCGCTTGCGCGAATGTTCGTGTATAACTTTTTAATGTAAAATAATTGTAATAGTTTTAAAGTGTTAAATTTTTAATGTAATATAAATTGTCATGTTTGTGTACGATAAATTGTGCGCAATAAATGAATATTGTATTCTACCACATAAATGATAGTACTTTTATACTGATAAAGCAATTGGTGCAAAATTATTCCCTAACCATTCCAAAATATCAAACATGCTCAACGTTAATAATCAAGTTTTCACTTCTGCCGGCACTCCCGGAGTGTTTTTTCGTTAGAGGTATTTCCGGTGTGTTTTAATGAGGGTAGGTAGGTTACGTTTTTCAATTTTAGAATATCTCGCAGGTCCAACACACAACCAAAAGCTCATTGCGAGCCCGAGCAAAAATTACTGCTCAATCCTCGGAATCTTCCGTTCATGCCGCATTAAGAAGGCAAGCACAACCGGAGCGACAAGTAAATTTGAGAGCTGATGATTCTTAAAGCCAGGAAAGACTAGAGAGCCAAGCCGTTCGCCCTCCAAGCTTCTCAGAGAGTGACTGAAACGCCCTTTTAAACGCAATTGCTTTTGGAGGAACAAGCCGAAAGCCAGAGAGCTGTAAGAGCAACTGAGACGCCATTTCAATCAAACACAACTTCGTCTCAGAAAACAAGCTCAGCCATTACAGCGACAGAAACTCTAAAATAGTCGCAGGTGAGAAGGACCTCTCTTGCAGAAATGCAAACTGAACGCCGACGGACTTTTATGAGTCACATTCTGTTGGTCTGTAACTCTGTAGGTATTTAATAATTCTGGATCTGGCCGAACAACAAGCCGAGTACAGCCCGAATTGATTGCCAAATTCTAAACAAACGCGGGCGAAGCCGCGGGTAAAAGCTAGTTTTAAATAAAACATCAATTTGGAAGGTATAATTAATCCAACTCAATCACCCTTGTGATCGGGAGCAAAGGCCGTTTTGTTAGAGGCTTAGCGAGAGCGGATCAATGCGCCGTTTGTAAGGACGTATCAATTATGCGCTTAAAATACTTCGTCCTAAGCTTATTCGCTTTAGAGACCTTTTCCTGTTAAGACTGGGAGATAAGGGTTCAATATTGTCTTTGATAAAGGTTTCTTTTTAATTTCGGTGTCCTTCATATGAAGGTAAGGTTTGGGCTTATAGTTCCGGTTTTCCGCAATATTTTTGGGGTCACCATAGATACCTACCTACACATAAAAAAGTAAAAAAAACCGACTGCATAAAATATGAAACTTCTCTTTACTTATATCAAGTTCATGTTTTATGCAGTCGGATTTTTTGGATTCTTAAATTTTATTTTTATATTTTTTTTTGTGAGAATAAGTTTCTAGCCAACTTTAAATTGTTATAAATCTGAAATGGTCATTCGAAATGAAAAATGTCGACATATTTTTTTTTCTTTTTACTTTAAGGCGTCTGGTCGTCGCCATATTGAATTTTGATTACTGTAAAGTGACACTCGCATGATTAAGACAACTCAATTGACGCTATAATCATTAAAATTGGTCCACGCGTTTGGTCTCTGAAGCGCCACGAAGGAACAAATTCACCTACACACACATAGGCTGATATATACATTACTCTTTGCGTCACGCAGTCTGGTCGAATGGTTGATAAATTCCACGTGTTCATATGGTTCTTAAGTCTCAGTGCCAAAGTTCAGGGGTACTTAAGCACCCCTAAACTTTGGGGCGCCGTTTTTAATCATGATAGTATAACCAGAATTCTAAGAACATCAATTATTTCAAGTCCTGAAAACAATTTTGAAGCTTCCGATTCGTTGTCTAATATAATTACTGAGAAAGCTAAAATTGTTTTCAGGAATTGAAATATAACACTTTGTATCTATTACCTATCATTTTTAGCAGGAATTAGTTTTGACGATTTGTTTAAATAAACAAAGCAAAAAATCTATTTTAGTATTCAGTTTTTAATAGGCGTCAAATTACTACATTCTGTTTTTATTTTCTTTGAGACTGCCTCGTTGGTCTAGTGGTCGCAAGCGCGACTGCTGTGCATGAGCTCTTGGGTTCGATTCCCAGGTCGGGCAAAGTGTTTTTTCCATCAGGAATTTCTCAGTAGCAGCCTCGGAGTCTGGATTTGTGCCCGGTTGATGACAATAGGCTCGCCCCCTATTACATGGGACTAAAAACATAACTGGCGAAATGTGGGTGTATTAATGGGTACACCTCTGCCTAACCCTTCGGGGATTACAGGTGTGATGTTATGTTATGTGTTTTTATTTTTTTACATTTCGTTGAAGTTTAGAAAGGCAATTTAAAAGCTTCCTACTCGAAATTATCAGTAAAAATGCGAGTTGACTTTTTATAGACTTGGAAATATGAAAATTCTATTTTGATCTTAGCTTTTACACTCCAAAAATCTCCTTAACTTCATTTTTATCAATATCAATGTACCTTATCAAATTATGTACTGTCAATTTAGAAAAACAGATCACTTTTACAAACGCTTGTAGTTGAGAATATTGTTTTATCCATTTGCCAAATTACGGACACGTAAAAGCCATCATGACAAGGATACGCCCCATTGTCCCAAAAAATAAAATGAAAACAAAACCCCGCGACACAACATGTCCGTTCAAAGCCGAATTGTGGGCAACTTTTATTGGTTTTATTCCAACTACCATCCAACTTTTCTGTTTCACATATCTATCGGACCAACCAACTATTGGCCGAGTTGAATTGTGTACAGTAAATAGCTTGTTTTACTGGAAAACATCGAATTTCCTCAGTGTTTTATTGGATTCCCCGTTATAACAAGTTTGTAAAGAAATTTTCTCGGTTTTGGGTACCGTTATTGTGTGGCGAAGTCTTTTTAAAGGGTACATGCGAAATTGTTTTTGTTTCCACAGAAAACATGGAGTTGGAACAATAGATGGAATGTTTTCTATGAAATTGGCAGAAGTTATTTTGTAATAACATAGTGTGCTTTTGAAATACCCTGGGTACAAGTACTTACCACTGAACAAATTCACAGAATTCCACTTTTAAACTAAAGCTATATTTATACCTGAAAAGATGTTTATTTATGTGGGATTGGTGATGCTAATATTGTTTGCGTCATAGAAAATGAAACCAAAATAGTATGGGGTAGTCTTTCAATTCGAAAATCGAATCGAATGGAATGAGGTATAAATATAGTAGCGCGTTCTTGCTAGGTCTTCTGAACTATCATCACAAAACGATCTTTGCAGAGAGGGACCGAGTCGGGGGAGTGGATCATGCGTAATGCGAATACCTGGCTTCCGACTTGTGGTAGCAGGAGGAACCATAGGTTTTAGTCGGTAAGAGTCCGACATAACCCTAAGTTATCCTCAGAAGGAGGGCATACATGAAAACAAAAATGGTGGAAGAGACGGGTAACCTGTTACAATGGATTCAGTACATAATTTTAGACCCAAACAATGACATTTGACGTTGTTTCTTAAAAAAAAAAGCCAGTTGCGATTCCGAGTAGGATTCACAAAAAGAACACGTTTCTTGTATGATGACGCCCTTTAGATTATTCACTTTATTTAATTTTAATTTGCTGTTTTAAAGGCCACAGTACATACACAATCTGTAAAATTTTCAAGTGTCTACGATCCTGCAGGCGGACGAAAAAACAGCAGTCTTAGTAAAAGGTTTAGGTACCTTTTGTGTACCTACGGAATCCTAAAAATCAGTTTCAAAAGTTCAAATGCAGAATCTACTAATGTACAGTACTGAACCCATGACGAACTTTGCGCATCGATCTCCACCGTGTATTTACACAGTATTTGGTGACTTCCCACAGAACCTCAAATTCATGCAAGATAGTATGAAAATCGACCCTTTAATTCGAGTTTCATATCAAGCCTTTGTAAATAGACACAAATGACTTTCCCTATTATGTGAATATTGAAGTTATTTACTATTTTCTGACGAGGGGTATGTCGGTGATTGAAATCTGCGGCCAATTGGTTTTGTTGTAAATATTTACACCGATCTTTATATATTCTAAATCTAGATACATACATAACATCACGCCTGTAATCTACACTGTAATTTGTACACCTATACTTCGCCAGTTATGTATAAGTCCCATGTAATAGGGGACGAGCCTATGGCCATTCACCGGGCACAAATCCAGACACCGACTGCTACTGAGAAATTTCTGTTGCAAAAATACAATAACACTTTGCCCGATCTAGGTATCGAACGCAAGACCGCATGCTTTGCAGTCGCCCTGTACGACCACTAGACCAACGAGGCAGTTACACTAAATAACAATAAAAATTAAAAGACTTTATTAGTATAGATTAATAAGGAGGAAACCTGGACTTATACTAGTATTGTCCCATTAAAACCATGTCAGAGGGCCTTGATGCGGTTTAGAAACTCTGATACTAGAGTGTGTGGGGTTGGTGGCGGATTAATACCTGCCGGGGTGCGGAAGAATGCTCTGAGCGCCCCCGTGCCCCGGCCACAGGTAATTGGAAAAACACTGTGGGGTTTTACTCGGTAAGAGTCCGACACACCTCTCCGCCTTCTCCGAGGTAGAGGCAGTCCATGAGGATTTCCCTACTAGGGTTGTGTGGGGTCATAAGACCTCACTGCCCACACGATAAAGAAAGAAAGAAATAAGAAAAAAGCGTTAACGGTATCAGAAGTCGTTTACACCATCTGCACAAAAAATAGGACATCTTATTTTAATCAGTCTCAAATCAACGTTTTGTTATGAAAACAATATCAGATATTTATTTTCGATTCCACTTTGGTCGCGGTATAAAAGGAAACGAATCTGTTTGTCCAGCCGCCTACCCTCTCAAGTTGTACGAACTACTCAGGGTGAATTGATATGATGTTTGTAGAAGGGTCGCCGACCTGTTGCACTTTGTGCATTTTACTTTTGTTTAAACATGATAAAACATGTTCTTATGTATGTTTGTTACTGGGTTGTGGAGGTCAGGCAGGCAGTCGCTCCATGAAATATTCATTGGTAAAGTCAAAGTCAAAGTCAAATCATTTATTTCAATTAGGCCAATAAGGCACTTTGGAACGTCAAACACAAAAAACAAAATAGAATTGAATCTAGTTGCCCCTTCCAAAAGATAGTTTTGCATGGAGAAGAATGGGCAAGAAACTCCATAATTCAGGTATTCAGCGGCATCTGGTTAAACTGAAGGCCGACCCCAACATAGTTGGGAAAAGGCTAGGTAGATGATGATGATGATGTATGTTTGTTAAACTATTCGGCCTAAACTGTTGAACGAATTGAGATGAAATTGAAACATAAACACCTAGATCTGAGTTAGATTACCAAGTTTTCGGAGTTTGTTTTAAAGAGTCACCACGGCATTAAAAAGAATACGGATAGGTTTTAGTCAGCAAGATTCTGACACTCCCTCCAGCTCCGCCCAGAGCGGATAAAGTCATTTGATGACTGCTCCATCCTTATTTATTTATTTAAACTTTATACAACAAATGTACAAAGGCGGACTTAATGCCTTAGGCATTCTCTAACAGTCAACCAGAGGTGGTGAAGAGATAACATGGTAGGTGCAAGCAATTTTTACGAGAGAAAACAACAAAATCAGAGATTTAATAAAAAACAAAGTACTCAAATATAAAATAAAGTGTACACAAGACCATCCGTCGTTAGACCTGAGTTAAAACAATGTATACTTTTTATCACGGTAGTATGTTACTATGGGGTAATTTTCGGCATCTACGCGGGTAAAATTGCTGGTAAAACCGGAAAATGGCTGTGAAAAACAACCAATTAGCCAATTTCGTCACACCGAAGGCTTTTTGCAAATCCCCTGTAATTGTTTTATATTAAAGCTCATACTTTCCAATTACCTTTTGTTACTTTATCCTAGGCAATGATGGTCTCTAGGAAATGAGCATTTTGCAGAAATATTCTGATAATAAACAAACGTTTGATTGAAAAATACAAAACAGTATTGTGTCACAATTTATAAAATTCCAACAAAAACAAGGCAACTTCCTAACTAATATTATAAATGTGAAAGTAAGTTTGTTTGTTTGTTTGCTACCATTTTACGCCTAAACCACTGAACCGATCATCCTGAAATTTTGCATATACGTTGCCAGGTGTACAGGGACGAACATAGGGTACCTTTAATCCCGAAAAAAAGTACTGTTCCCGAGGGAAATCACAAAAACGTCCTTATGACAGTAGATGGCGCCACGTGTCTATCGGATCATGTTTAAATTTTAAGTTTAAGCATGTAATACATTATGAGTCTACATTGTCGATAGACCAGTTTCAAGTAAACAACCTAGGAGTACGAAAGTTGTTTGCTTAATAATTTTTCATTCCCAAAACCGCTGAAGAGTATCCTGACATTTTGCATAAAGTGGCTTCCAGACGGACGGACTTGCGGTTACGGCAAACCGCAGGCCGCGGCTCCTAACGCTCCAAAAACACACCACCGCGGTCACAGTGGCGGCCTGAAGTGTCATTAGCGTGGTGATTGTGCTACAATCGGACAATCGGACGTCGCAATCGGACGTCAGTCAATATGGCTAACCGTAACGTTGTCTTATTACTCTCATGACTCATTAGTCCTCTCAGAAGATAAGAAAAAAGGTAGGAAAACCGTTTATTTAAACACTTGAGGTGTGAGGTAGAGATAAACTACAGTTACATGACGCGCCCTTCCACAATTCAAAACGTTTGAAAATCCTAACTAATATTATAAATGTGAAAGTAAGTTTGTTTGTTTGTTTGCTACCATTTTACGCCTAAACCACTGAACCGATCATCCTGAAATTTTGCATATACGTTGCCAGGTGTACAGGGACGAACATAGGGTACCTTTAATCCCGAAAAAAAGTACTGTTCCCGAGGGAAATCACAAAAACGTCCTTATGACAGTAGATGGCGCCACGTGTCTATCGGATCATGATTAAATTTTAAGTTTAAGCATGTAATACATTATGAGACTACACTGTCGATAGACCAGTTTCAAGTAAACAACTTAGGAGTACGAAAGTTGTTTGCTTAATAATTTTTCATTCCCAAAACCGCTGAAGAGTATCCTGACATTTTGCATAAAGTGGCTTCCAGACGGACGGACTTGCGGTTACGGCAAACCGCAGGCCGCGGCTCCTAACGCTCCAAAAACACACCACCGCGGTCACAGTGGCGGCCTGAAGTGTCATTAGCGTGGTGATTGTGCTACAATCGGACAATCGGACGTCGCAATCGGACGTCAGTCAATATGGCTAACCGTAACGTTGTCTTATTACTCTCATGACTCATTAGTCCTCTCAGAAGATAAGAAAAAAGGTAGGAAAACCGTTTATTTAAACACTTGAGGTGTGAGGTAGAGATAAACTACAGTTACATGACGCGCCCTTCCACAATTCAAAACGTTTGAAAATGTTTTTAATAGTATTAAAAATACTCACAACGCATGTGTGCGTATTGAGACGGCTCTCGAGACAAAAACAAATCAGCGATTTGTTGTCCGACTAGCGGCGTCAAAAATTACTCATTATTATTAGTATGGCGCTGCACTGAAATTCTCTATGAAAATGAGAGGTACGTCGTCTTGCGCGGTCGGCTATTTATGATTAGTTGACAAAAAATATCCTAGCCTGCTACTGAAGACGATTACTCACAAAGTCTTTCATACGAATGTGACTACACACATTGAAATGGTAATATGGAGGGAAGCGTCAAGGTATAATAGTTTATCTCTACCTATATTATCATTAGCATCGCATATTACTCTTAGGAATAGAGAAGTGTGAGTTAAATTTAAATTATTATTTAAATTCAACTATTTCTATTACAATTTCCATATTTGGCGTCATTTTACAAAGCAGTACACGCGGCCGGTTGTTAAAATTTGCAATTGACGCGGCCGCCACAACATTTCGCGTTTGTCTGTGACCCACTTTATATACGTTGTCAGGGATACAGAAAAACTGCGTAACTGACACTGTCATCACTGTGTCGTCACTGACACTGACAGGTGTAAACGCATTCATAGAGGATGCATGGAAGAATAAAGGTGAACCTACGCTCTGTCAATGAAGCATACTCTGCGATTACTCCGCTAATTGTAAATTGATTTGGATGATTCTTTTTTTGTTTATTTTTTCGAATTGGTCCCAAATAAATACTGTCATGATCTGATGATGAACTTCAGAGATATCGAAAGGAAACTCCTCATAAGATCACAGCGCAGAACTGTCTTAACAGTAAAATTGCTTTGTTTAATGCGTGTAGTCGATGATTGACTGAAGGTAGGGGTTAGTTGCTAAACTAATCTTGACCTATGTCGATGTATGTAGACAACAGTTTTTCAACGGCAAAGTTAAGTTTGTCCCTCAGTTCTGTTTATTTTTTCGTTAGAGGTATTTCCGGTGTGTTTTAATGAGGGTAGGTAGGTTACGTTTTTCAATTTTAGAATATCTCGCAGGTCCAACACACAACCAAAAGCTCATTGCGAGCCCGAGCAAAAATTACTGCTCAATCCTCGGAATCTTCCGTTCATGCCGCATTAAGAAGGCAAGCACAACCGGAGCGACAAGTAAATTTGAGAGCTGATGAGACATTTTCTTAAAGCCAGGAAAGACTAGAGAGCCAAGCCATTCGCCCTCCAAGCTACTCAGAGAGTGACTGAAACGCCCTTTTAAACGCAATTGCTTTTGGAGGAACAAGCCGAAAGCCAGA
This sequence comes from Hoplodrina ambigua, assembly GCA_949774945.1. Lineage (NCBI taxonomy): Eukaryota > Metazoa > Arthropoda > Insecta > Lepidoptera > Noctuidae > Hoplodrina > Hoplodrina ambigua. Next base: position 2,945,561 of record OX458979.1, read on the forward strand.
GAGCTGTAAGAGCAACTGAGACGCCTTTTCAATCAAACACAACTTCGTCTCAGAGAACAAGCTCAGCCATTACAGTGACAGAAACTCTAAAATAGTCGCAGGCGAGAAGGACCTCTCTTGCAGAAATGCAAACTGAACGCCGACGGACTTTTATGAGTCACAGTCTGTTGGTCTGTAGGTATTTAATAATTCTGGATCTGGCCGAACAACAAGCCGAGTACAGCCCGAATTGATTGTCAAATTCTAAACAAACGCGGGCGAAGCCGCGGGTAACAGCTAGTTAGTTCATATAGCCTTAAATCCTTTCGAAATTTATTTTTTACTCGACCTGGGAATCGGACCCGGGATCCCACAACGGGGCAGTCAAAAGTCAGTAATTCATTAATAATAGTATTACTAAATGCTTTTTCGGATTCTACATTTGAAACTAATGTAATTGTGTATCTACAGTTTGAAAATAAAATTACTGACTGTAATTTAAAATATTGCGCTATATTTACAGCAAGTAAGTACTTTAAAATACCAATAGAGTAATTAAAATGAAAAATGAAATCTTTGTTCTGACAATATCACAGACCACAATATTGATGATTTATAGTTTACTGTGAGAAATATAAAACAAGTCTCCACAATCTTTGAACCTGAAGAGCTGAGATCAGTGATTAATGGTCCAAGATGTCCGCGAGACACCAGATTGTCAGCCTCACTTAAGTCCCAAGCAATTTGTCTTATAGGAAAATGATCGGAACAATTATTTTTTAATTTATCCTCCAACACAGAGAGGAAAGTGTTCTTCAAAATAATAGAACATTATTAGAGCTTCATTTTATCCGTCCCTAAAAATTAATGCTCGCCCCAATTTTTCACATTTTTACAGCGTATCAAGCAATGGCGCTGTTCTAAATTCCTCTAACCTCATGAAGGAAAAAGAGAAAGTTAAATTTGGAATTTTATCCACGTCTCACCAAATATTTTTTAAACTTTATTATTATTACAAGCACTTCCATTCCTTTCCTGCCAGCCCTTTGTGTCGGTTATTAAATGACCTTCTTTCATCGCAAACTCTTCGCAATCCTCGGCCAATTTCGTCCATTGTTCCCGAACCCCCCCATCCCTTTTAACGATGACACGATTAAAATTGTTTAAATGTTCCACATTCTTTTACCTTACCTGTATCAGTTGCGCGTTACCCGACCTTCCCCTCGTACTTTATTTTACGGATATTGATGGGATTTTAGGGACGGAAATATTTTATTTTTTGTAGGCGCGTATCGCGTGGGTTTATTTATAATAGAATTGAGTTTATGTAACTTTTAAATGGAGGCGTTTATTTCCTATTTCTTTCATTTGCGATCGAGACATTTCTTATCTAAGAAATGATAAAACGCTAAAATCTAAAAATAACATAATCAGCCAAAGTTTAGATGGATCATAAAATGATCTCCGGTACTTCAAGTCCGGAGACAGGTATTGCAATTGGCTGTCATAGAAATCTTTTGATATCTTGAACTCAAAATGGATGTTTTTGAAAGCCTTTGACTGCTTGTTACAAGTGCTATTATTATTTGAATGGGTACTGCGGAAATTGCTATTATACTTGTCAATCCCAATTGACATACTTTTTATGACCTGTTAAAACGAGATTCTTCCATAGAGTTTGTATGGCAATAGTAAATTGTGAAGCCACTTTTTGTTAACTCAATTGACTGAAGCGTGGCAACGTTATTTTTTAAGAAAAACAAAGTACATATATACCAATACTAAGAACTAATACTTCTTAAGAACGAATGTACGATTCTTTCAAAACCTTATTGCTGAAGCCACAGAATAGCATTTATGTTTTAACCACTCTCGAATCTAACCCAATTAAAAATCCTTAGTATTCTTACTTAATTATAAATGTATCGAAAGTAACTATGTCTGTCTGTCTGTAACGCTTTCACGACTAAACCACTGAACCGATTTTGATGATGAAGTACAGGGTAAGTCAGAACCCCAAAAAAGGACATAGGCTACTTTTAATTCCTTGCTACTTTTTATTTAAGATTCGGGTAAAAGCTGGTAAAAAAAAACACGACTGCAAAAATTGGACATATTTGTACTTTTTTTACACGTCAGTTTTCTTAACGACATTTTATACTTAGTTAGTTACTTAGTTAGTTATTTTATCTTTCTTGAATCTACTTGTCAAATTCTAGACGATAAACATAGACACGACCAGATTCATTAAAAAAATAAATTGCGGCTGGTATTAATTTTCGTTTTAAAGTGACCACACCGGTTTCTTACTAGCCTATGTTACTCGGTACGATGCAAGGATTGTAACGATACCCCATACATCTAAATCGGTTCAGGCGTTTAAACGTTATGGTGGAATAAAGAAACTCACATACATACATACATGAACCCTGAACACATAACACACCTTTTTTTGGGTCAGTCGTGTAAAAAAAACAGAAACTATGTCAAGGAAAATAATACCCGCACTTGTTATGAATGGAGGTGGGTAAAATATGACCTATTGTTGAACTTGTACTAAGTATCCTTTGCAATATTGAGTAGGTAAGACCTAAGTAACTGGCATTGTTAAAACTTTTAAATTGGACCCCCTTGTATCTTGTTGCTATTCTCTTACGTACCCGACGTAAGTTATTGAAAATAATTACGTTACATTCTTCCCATCTTCTCATTCGGTTCCTTTTAGACTCAAATTGGTTCTTTTGATAAGTTATAAGGGGACTTTTGAGAAGATGAAATTCCCAGTGTGTTTGGGCAAAACATGAAAACAGAAAAGAATGAATAAATAAATCTGTGCATTGATTTCCTACTGCCTCGTTTAGGACTTGTGGTCGATAAAGCGCGACTACTAAGCATAAAGTATTGGCTTCGATTCCCAGGTTGGGCAAAGTGATATTGGGTTTACCTATCAAGAATTTCTTAGTAGTAGCCTCGGAGTTTGGATTTGTGCCCGATTGATGGCCACAGGGTCGCCCCCTTTAATATGGGGCTTAAACATAACTGGCAAAATGTGGGTTTGCTAATGGGTACTTACACCACTGCCTAACCCTTCGTGGATTACAAGCTTGATGTTATGTTATACCTATTTAGCCAACCTAAAAGAATTCATACATAAAATCTATACAATATGGATATTTCAATACGATATTAAAAAAACACCGACGAGTGTGACGTATTGCTGTTACTACATTCATTAATTACGAACGGGACAACTCCATTAATTAAAATACTACGGCCCAGTAAAATCTGTAATGAAATATAGTCTATAAACTGTACAGGATGAAGAACAATTTTGTAGAGATTAATTTAAATTTATACCCGTATTAAGATTACTATTAATCCTGTCTAATCTAAGTTTAAAGATTAAAACGAACGGTTTTAATTTGGGACGGTGAACGTTTGTTATGAGTGTCTATAGGTTAATGTTCTTGTGTAAAAGGGGCTTAAAGGGTTGAGTGAATGAAGAAGTTTTTACGGGGATGATTTTAGAGGTGTTAAAGTTTTATAAGAAGGAAAGGATTGTAAAGAAGGTATATATCTTCAAGAAAATTAAAGTCTAAACGTTGTTTTTGTTCAAAGCAAAATTGCGTGCAGTTACTTTTATTTTAAAACATCTATTTGCGCACTTTGCCATCAAAACGACCAGTTAGCCGTGACGACAAACGGCATGACGCTCTCCCATGACGTCATGCACCTCCGCAGCCCTCGGATCTCTTGTGACTCTTGTGGGTGCGTGCGCGCAATAAACACACTCCGTTGCTTCTCTGTAAGAGCTGCTTAATTACATTGTGTAAAATCCGATTAGACTAGAAGTCGACTCCAACATAGTTGGGAATAGGCTAGGCAGAAGATGATGTTCTAAAAATACTTGTATTTTGCCATATTAAGTAATTTATTTATTTAAACTTTAACCAACAAAAATACAAAGACGAACTTAAGGGACGTCTTAACAGGATACCGTGGCCCCGGAACGTAAAGGGCAATAGAAGGAACTGGGTGGATTTTTAGTCAGTAAAAGACTGACAGAACCTTCCACCCCACCCAGGGCGGATGGAGTCATTTGATGATTTTTACCACCTAAAAAAAAAGGCATTTTCTACTAGTCAACCAAAGGTTGAAGAGATTACATTATAGTAGGTGCAAATTACTGCCCTAGAAACAACAAAATTAATAATAGTTTATAATTAGTAATTAGTGAAGTTTAGCTCATTTTTACAACTATAAGGCCATGGTTCCACTTGAACTGAGCTAAGCTAAGCTACGTTGCTAAGGATGTGTCTGATTTACACTAATAGGAGCCTAAAGGCCCAGACTGTGTTCAATATTCATATTGTGTTCATGTGAAAGGATGTAGAATTTATTACAAAATATTATCAAAATACATACTGCTTCATTATAGCATAATACACATTCTACATTACGCTGCTTTCTGTGGTCGACGCTGCCCATGCCCGCGGGCGAACACAAGTTGATTATTAAAGTTTCTTGCAGGTAAACAAAATATTTTCATGGGTCTATGAAATATAACCTATAATTAATTAATTCAGTTTAAATACAATCGCGGTTAGAACAGAACATATTTCAAGAAAGCATTTACAAAAAGTAAAACAAATTAAAAACTTCGACTGTGTAAAAAAATAATTTTAATTAAAAACTAAAAAGGAAAAGAACAAGTAAGTACTTCTAGCCTTTTACAGCCAGGACTCATTATAAGGACGCAGCCGCTGGTCTAAATTTTTAATGGACCTCGACTGCTGAAGTCTTCTCTTTTTAAGAATTGTATGTCCAGTGACATTTGCGCCATCAAGACGAATCTAATGACATTATATTAATCAAAATCGATTTGACCGTTATGTAGTTACAAAAGTCAAAGTCAAAGTCAAAACATTTATTTCAATTAGACCATTTACAGGCACTTTTGAATTGTCAAAGAGTCGGTCAGTTAGTCCGAAAGTTGAAGCTAGTTGAAGCTAGTTGCTCGTTCCAAAACGGAGGTAGGCCTCTATGGAGAAGAACGAGCAAGAAACTCCACGGCACTCTTTTAAATTAGGTTATTACAAAATCTTGGTTACATTATTCATGTACAAGCGGAAATAGGAACAGACATGCTTACATAGCAGGTCAAACACATAACCCTAATTTTAGGTTTCGCCGCAGTCGGCTAAACAATTTGTTTCCAATAAATCAGAACAGAGAACATGATCTAAACAATGTTTGTAAACTTATACATATTCATTGTTTATGTATGTTCAACATTATGTTTAAATTAACCAAACACACACACACACTGACTAAATCATACATTTTCATAATAGAACTACACACTCAAAGGTTTACGTCACACTTGACCTTATCGTGACGTCATCCAGACCCAGCTACGATGTGCCCAAAAAATTGGACAAGTATGATGAGGACTCGCGCACTGAGGGTTCCGTGATCTGAGACAGAAATCTTTTTTTTAATTTTTGCTGCTTATTATGTCAGACATAGCATCACGTACTTGCATGGTAAACATTTTACCCGGCCACAAAGATATTATTACAGTTATGAAGATATAGTCCTATGACAAACAGACAAAGCGACAGACGGTCGCAGGTTCACAGGATCCAGTTGACACACTTTGAATGCGGAACCTTAATAAAAACGAGTTCATTTATCACAGCGCCATTTTGTTTGGGTCTTTCTGCATAAACTCGTGTTTTTGGCACCGACAGACTTTGAAGCTCACAGATAAAAAAGGCAAACATGAACAAAAATTATATCAGTCCGCTGTGAAACGGATTTGCGCGCCAAAACTTTTGTTGACACTTATTTTGATTTTCACGTCTGTATTTTGTAAAAAAATGCAGTACTTGTTTATATTTTCCCTTTGCCTGAAAAGGGGTCATTGTTTATTCATCATTAAAAGCCACTTTTATTAAGAAATTAACACTGAAATCGTACAACTGCCACATACAATAATTGTGTTTACAGAATTTATCAAAATTATTGAATTGCTGTATTTTTTAACACATTCATAAATGGGTGTATATCATGCAAGAATCATTAAATTTCTTTATAATTAATAAACAACAATTTTTATAGTTCATAAAAAAAACAAATGATACGATATCTTTAACCACTAATTACTTGGAAGAGAAAAAACCGATACTTTATAACCATTTAACGGCCCACTTGCATCAAATACTTAATTCAAAGTTAGTTGCTAAATAATATAATAATATATGACGAAGCAGGGTCCTCGCGGTTGTTTTTAAAAAACGTGACGTCAGCATTGCTGACGTCACTAATATCCTGGTCAGGGTTGCTGCTCATCTTGGATAATGAAAATAAACACAGTAAATGCTTTCTGTAATTTATTCTTCGACTTACCGAGGAGGTCCGATCGCTACGACGGCTCGAGTAAGAATGCCTGAGTCCGGCGAGCGCTCGGCTTTTTATAGTAGAATTGAGTGTGTCATTCATTTGAACAAAACACCCACTTCCGCACAATAAAATTAGTTTTTACATTATAAAATGTTACTATTTTATAAACAATCGTTTTATAACATTTTTAAATCAACTAACATGCGTAAATCTATTTTTAAAGTTAACACGTGGTCAAATAATGACCACGTGTTTTTATGTTTGAAATGTAGTTTCTCACCCACGTGACATACATTGAAAATAATCTGTATTCTTATAAGTATTACTAATTTGATAATTAAATGATTTGAAATACAATTTTTGACTTAGTTACAATCAACAAATGTGATTTGATTTTAAGGTTATTCCGGAAACGTGCTTTTATTTGTTATCGAATTGTAGCGACCGCCGACACGGCCATTCTGACAGGCGGCGCGTGCTCTGCGTCTGCCTGCGTTGTGAGGTTAGATGCCTGAAATTAAGAAAACGTTTTCCTTTGAACTAGGTATCCGTTAGCAACCTATATTGCTTATTATTATTATGATTATTGTTGTAAGCACAGTACACAAAGACGTCTCTCGTGCCCTGCCTTGTTACTTTAGAATCTGTGGTGTATACGTGTCTACCCATGGTTCCACAAGGTGTTTCAACGGTATCTCAGGGTTCACTAGTGGATGCATCAAGGACCCATAGTTAGCTCAAGGGTAACACATGATTTAGCTCAGAGGTATCACTCTCCAGATCTTTTATTCTCGTAGTTTGTTATTAAAGATATTAGAGTTGAAAATATTATGAAAATAATAATTTTTAACTCACCGGTTTTAATCCGATGATAAATTTTCGTCGTCGTGAGCTACTTGAACTGGCTGGCCAGCTTGTGATGTGGATGGTACCGGATCGGGAGCGGTTGTAATGTTGTTTAGTGGTGTATCGAGATCTTCTCCCGCCGACACGGCACCTTGGTCTCCCGGTTGTGGTGCACGCCGAAGTTGGTCATGAGCAACTTTTCGAGAGCGTCCTCTGCCGACCACCTTTTTGACCATATAGCGGTCATTTTCAAGTACCCTGATAATTTCGTAGGGCACACTGAATTTGAGATCCAGTGACGTTTGATTGCGTGGATTGTTCTTAATCAGGACATAATCTCCACGTTGAAAATTATTTATTTTAGCCTTGCGAGAGTTGAAGCGTTGTCTGTCATACTCAGCGGTTCGAGTCATTTGTTGCTGTACTTGTTTGGTCAGCGCTTCTATGTCGACTGTTTGGTGGTCAATGTCAACCAGTTTAAGCAGTTCTGGTGGTACGCAATGCTTTCGTTGAGTGATGAGCGTGAGTGGTGCTACTCCTGTCACACGATGTGCTGTGCAATTCATCGCTAGTTGTAGCTCTTCAAGGATGCTGTGCCACTGTTCGGTCTCGTAGTTCTTGATCATTACCAGGGCATTTTTTAATGTAGCTACCACTCTCCACCTGGACATTCGCTCGGCTGATGCCTGGTGCTATCGCATGAATATTAATGCCAAACCGTTCACAAAACGGTGCGAATTCGGTTAAAAATTCCCTTCCTCCATCCACAATTATTTGAACTGGTGTTCCGAATAAATGTACTGTACGTTTTAAGGCGGCAAGGGTACTGTGTGGGGTTTTATCAGTAGCATGGTATAAGAGTACGTATTTTGTGAAGGCATCCACTGTTACAATGACGTACTGTTGGTCTTCTTGGGTTCCCAACTTACCTGTGATGTCCATGTGGATCACTTGTTGGATGAAGCTGTGCCTGTGCTGCACCCGATGTGCCTTTACTAGTTCTACACACCACGCAGTTATCGACGTATCTTCGGATTGTGGTGCTCATCTTATCAAACCAGTAGGTTTCTTTAACTTTCTGTAGGGTCTTCTCCCAACCTGGGTGCTTGAGTGTAGTGTGGATGGAATTAATTAAACTCCATTGGAACGACTTTGTTACTACTATTCGTAGTTGTTGGCCGGAAATCGGATCTAATACATACTTCTTCAGTACCCCGTCTTCCAAGGTAAAACCTTCTACCGGATTGTTGTCAATCAGGCTATTCTATATTGGCCGAAGTTCTTCATCTCGTCCTTGTTCGACCTTTAACCATTCCACATCTTTTGCAACGACATTTACTGTAAGTTCACTGTGATTTCTGCTAAAGAAATCAGCATGTTGGAGCCGGTTTCCTTTACGATATTCGAGCTCGAAATTATAGTTCTGCAAAAATGCCCACCAGCGGTGAATCCTTGGTAACAAGTCTTTCTTGTGTTTGGATGCCTTTAGCGAATTGCAATCAGTTATTACTGTAAATTTTCGTCCGTACAGATACTGACGAAAGTGCTTTATTACTCGGACTACTGCCAATGTTTCTAGTTCATAGGAATGATAGCGGCTTTCAGTATCAGTTGTTCTCATGCTCATGAAAGCCACCGCATGTTGTCGTCCGTCAATAATTTGAACGAGAACTGCCCCAAATCCGAGACTGCTCGCGTCTGTATACAACTGTATCGGTGCTCCTTCTTGAAAGAGAGTCAGCACTGGAGACGAGGTGAGGCATTGAATTATCGTCGTCCTGGCTTTCTCGTGTCGGTCATCCCATTCCCATTTAGCTCCTTGTTTGGTCAACTCGTACAGCGGTACCATAATGCGTGAAAAGTCGGGGATGTACTTCCTGAAATAGCTCGCAAGCCCATTGAACTGCCTTACTTGCTTGACAGTTTTCGGCACTGGTGCTTTGACCAGAGCTTCCACTTTTCTTGGGCTGGGTCGTACTTGGCCGTCTGATACCACGTTGCCTAGATATTCGATAGTGTTTATCGGCATTAATGGAAATAAGGCTATTAAAATGCGTTCAATGTTAGATAGCCCTTCGCTGAAGTTTGTACTTTTGCTCAGTACGTCATCGACGTACACCTGTGCAACTGTTCCCAAGAGTTTGTACAATGCTCTGTTGATGCACCTCTGATAAACGGAACAGGCATTGCTCAATCCGAACGGCATGGTAATGTATTCATACAAGCCGTCTGGTGTTACAAACGCGGTCTTCTCGATGGACGTTTCTGCGATGGGTATTTGATGGAACCCTGCCGCCATGTCAAAGCTTAGTGACGTCAGCATTGCTGACGTCACTAATATCCTGGTCAGGGTTGCTGCTCATCTTGGATAATGAAAATAAACACAGTAAATGCTTTCTGTAATTTATTCTTCGACTTACCGAGGAGGTCCGATCGCTACGACGGCTCGAGTAAGAATGCCCGAGTCCGGCGAGCGCTCGGCTTTTTATAGTAGAATTGAGTGTGTCATTCATTTGACCAAAACACCCACTTCCGCACAATAAAATTAGTTTTTACATTATAAAATGTTACTATTTCATAAACAAACGTTTTATAACATTTTTAAATCAATTAACATGCGTAAATCTATTTTTAATGTGTGTTTTTATGTTTGAAATGTAGTTTCTCACCAACGTGACATACATTGAAAATAATCTGTATTCTTATAAGTATTACTAATTTGATAATTAAATGATTTGAAGTACAATTTTTGACTTAGTTACAATCAACAAATCTGATTTGATTTTAAGGTTATTCCGGAAACGTGTTTTTATTTGTTATCGAATTGTGACGACCCGCCGACATATATATTTTGGTTGACTGTTATAGAATGACTAAGGCATTAAGTCCACCTTTGTACATTTGTTGCATAAAGCTTAAATAAATAACTATTATATAAATAATTATAAACGATGTATGACTTATTACAATTTAACCTCGCGTTACAACTAACCTCATAACTTATTTATGTTTTTTGATGCAAGTGGACTTAGACTATCAACATTGGTATTATCGATAGCACAGACTGTCGACAGAATCAAATTAATAAAACCAGCCTACATAACCTTAAAGATAACGATAACTACCCTTCGAAAGATTCATTCATATCAAAGTTGACGGGAAAGGTAAAATGCAATGTCGTGAACATAAAAATAACAGTTAATACCTGTGGAACCCCTCACTAAGAGCGTTAGGTAAGAGTTACTTCACCTCAATAACACTATCTTCTAAAAGTTTTTGTCAAAGTTGGCTTAAGGTAGGCAGCTGCCTTGAAATCGCCGGAGGTGGAAAATAATGTTGATTTTGAATAAAATCTCTATTAAAGTTGTATATTATATAATATGCATTCAATATGGACTGCAATTTTTCTGCAATTCACTGTTTGATAATTCTTTTTTTTTTTTCAATTAGCCTTTAATGTCGTACTGCTGGACAAAGGCCTCCCCAATATCACGACAGGTATAAATTCTTTTCTTAATCAGTCAATCTTGAATCAGTCGTTGCGGTGCGCGTCTAGATTATTTCGCCTCGTGTTTCAGTTTCGGACTTAGCAACACCGTCCATCTTTAGGCACCAGGACTTAGGACTGTGGCTGCTTGAAGATTTTTTCCCAACGGTCACTTCGCATGCGGTGATATCACTGGACCAATCCTATTTGAACCTGGCTTGGATTCGATCAAAAATAAGTAAATTAAAACCAATAAAATTCCATTGCTTCCACTACTTTTACCAAGTATCTTATGACCTTGAATTTCACCAAGGTCGCGCGAAATAAAACCGCATTGCCATAATTAAAGTTATAACAACTCATTATTGTTATTATTCGAGGTTGTATGTCATCAAAGTTTTAACACAGTTGATGTAACTAATATAATAAGTTGTTCCAATGTTATGTTCCGATTGTTTTGACAACCAGAATTAGTTTGCTACATGTGAAGTTACGCGTTGAAATCACAATCACGGCGCGAATGAGTGGATGTACTGTGACCCTGTCTATGGTACTTCCGAACTATGGTAGACCAAATTATTTGATCACAAGATCAAGTAGGTATGAACGTACCAATTAGTTATACATTTCACGAAAAAAAATATCGTTCATGTGATGTGGCTTCTAAAAAGGTAATAAATAAAAATTTGTAACATGTATTATCAGAAAGGTCAGGTGCGGAGTACTCGTAACCCGCGTGCTTGTATGACGAGATGTATGAACGTAGATGAGGGGAAAGGAATATGTAAGGATCGTAGCAGTTGGCGTTCTGTAGTTTCTGCCTACCCCCATGAGAAAAAGGCGTATATGTGTTTTATTGCGATGCTACGTAGAAAACTTATTTCGACTGTGAATGTGAGGATATCAATAAAAAAAATGCCAGTGAATAAATTTTAGATAAATTAAATCCTTAAATATCAAAACTGTGTTTTTTTTTAAAAGAAGTTACTTAACACGTCCTGCTGTAGGTGTTAAGTCACTTATGCGCTATATAAAAAGCGCTATGCCCTCCAGGCAATTTTCCCTCTCTTTCTCTCTAATTTTTTCTATTCTGTTTTATACAAACTACATAGAACGTCAATTCTTTTCAGATGAAACTCTCTGTGATCATAAAAAGTGCTTAAACACCGGTTCATCAAAAAGTTCGGTTTTTACTGAAGCGAAAGGATTGATTTCAAATGTCACTGCGCTTGACTAAAAAGAACTTCAAAAAACTTCAAAGGCCATCAAAGTACTTTGAAAGACCTTTGAAGGAAACCAAAACAATGGTTCTGAGAGATGAAGAAAGTTTTTCAAGAAATCTCGTCCGTAACATCATGTTCTAGTGACCATTACAAGATTTTAGCAGGATGTGATGGGATACTAAACTCAGGCTCTTTCGACTGCCTCCCCAACTAGCAAAATAAATAATATGTAACATAAGCGTCAAATTGAACACTACTATAGAACTGTTAACTGTTAAAAAACTATTATAAAACTTTTACATGAGGTCTTGGGTTCGATTTCCAGATCCGGCAAAGTGTTATTGCGTTTTTCCATCAGGAATTTCTTAGTAACAGCCTCGGAGTCTGATGGCCATAAGCTAGCGCGCACTTAAACATAACTGGCGAAATATGATAAGAAGAACCTAATAGGTAGGAATAATTTTGTCATAGATCCAAACTATTTGGGTTATGATTTCCACAAACAATTCCAAAAGCTAGTGTCACATAGTAATAGAACTTAATAATAAACTCAGTCACAAAAATGAAGCTGACAACTAAATATAGTTGCTACCTTTAACCTTTTGATACACACGATGCTTTAATACGTAATTTAAAAGCAAAGTAACCGACAGTTTGATCATATAACAGGCTTTAGGACAACCTAATTGAGTACCGTCAAAAGAAATTTAATTATTTTGAACTAAAACATCAAAGGTCTCCTGAATCTATTTTAGAAAAAATGAAACAGTATTATCCGGTGTGTTTTATGAAATTTGGAGGCTCGTGAAAGACTTTCTACCAGTTTTCGTTATTTTAAGGTAAAATTTTACAGAAAATTAAGTAATATTAAGGGTTTAAAGCACATTCTTCAATTATAATTTTTTGCCCCGAAGTGTGTTAATTACAGAGAAACCAATTAATTATTTGTTAAAATCAGATATTTTTCTCTTCGAAATACGTTATTAATTCTTCATTTTTGAATACACAAGGCTTTGTTCCTTCAATCCGAACCTAACCAAACCCACGTCACAATTTTGCCTATATTCGATGTTTTCAAAAATGATTTTGAAAAGAAGATTATTATTTTTATTGTTAGCTTAAGGTTTATTGCACTGTTTTTCATGAAAAAAATAATACCTACATATTTTTTTAATTATTTTAACGTAATTCATTTAATTATTAAAAGGCTAGCTTTTTAGTATCTCCAAGCTAAAATATAATTACAATTGCAAAATTGTTAAATTTTCAAAAATATAAAAAGAACATATTTTTTTCTCTTGTATATTTATTACGTTCAAAAGTGTCTTTTATTAGTCTCATTAAAAAAAAAAACGATTTGACTTTGACTTTGAAAATGAGTCTCAATAACAAGCTAAAATAAGCAAAAAGCGCTAAAATAACTACCTCAGAATCCGTTCTTCATTCAAAGCAGATATTTCCGCTGTGATAAGTCCGTAGGTCTGGTTCGAAATGAAGGAATAAATCATTTTTCCACATCTTTTGAGTTTCGCTAACATGATAGTGACGGAAAGATGTCGTCCGCTGGAATGGATATGCTTCATATCCATTCCATTTTCGGTTCCTTTGTTAATAAAAATCCATCCATATTTTGTTCTGAACGAAAAAATGGATATTCCAGAATATTTTTATGCTTGAAATATTTGTACATTGTTATTGAAAAATTCAGCATGCGGTATGCTAAGGGATTTATATTGAATATTGCTGTTAGCAATACGTTTTTTTTGGCTGTTTTACAAGATATTTTCTAAAATTATTAATAATTATTGCCGATCTTTCCTTGACCATAATTTTTACCTTTGCCTTGAAGTTCCGACCTTTAAGGCGACTGATAGAAATAATGGATTTATCTATTATTAAAATTTCGGTCATACTTACATGGAGTAGTATGGCCAGGCCTGGTGATTACCATCTTGGATTATTTTGCTGTTTTGCAAGACATTACCACCCATAAAACTCATAGTTAAGTTACATCATTATTAATTTCGATTTACACAGCCGACACACACACAATTGAGTGTTTTTGAAAGCCTTTGATCCCGGCTGTCATACATGGATCTTTGACAGTCGTTACGGGTCGTCAGAAGCCTAAAAATTTGACAACCAGTTTTACCAAGGCGTATCGTATTACCCAGTTATTGGGTTGTGGAGGTCAGGTAGGTAGTCGCTCCATGTGCTCCGGTTCTCAGCTGCATACGGTTAGACTGGAAACCGACCCCAACATAATTGGGAAGAGACCAGGCAGATGATGATGATGATTAATTTTGGTATAAAGTTTTTTTACATATATCGAGGTTTAAGTTACGCATAATATTCTTCCCGGTTTATTTACATAAGTATGTAAACGTTTTTAGCAAATGTAAATTTCACAAAATCGTACAGCCCATTATGTATACCTACGCACACCGAAAGTTGAAATACGCGTTTACTTGACAAAAAACCAATGATATCGTTACCTTAACGCTTACTCCAGAAAATGGCGTTTATAAAAACTCTTCATATATATATTTGCTAGTGTATTTATCACCTGCCAGCTTCTGAAAATATTTTTCTTCAAATCTGCAATACCTACTAAGAACATAAAATATATTTTACGTACATCTTTACTTTGGCCGCCTCGTTGGCATGAGGTTTTGGATTCGATTCCCAAGTCGGACAAAGTGTTATCGGGTTTATCCAGCAGGATTTTCTCAGTAGCAGTCTCGGAGTCTAAATTTGTGCCCGGTTGATGGCAATAGGCTTGCCCCCTATTACATGGGACTTAAGCATAACTAACGAAATGTGAGTGTAATAAGGAGTGCACCTATGTCTAACCCTTCGGGGATAACAGGTGTGATGTTATGTTTTATCTTTGTGACACACAACAATAGTTTGCGAATATACCACAGTAGATGTTTAATTTGATTTTACACTCTGGCCGCAATTCTATTGTTGTTTTTCGCACCTGTACCTATTTCATTCAAAATTCACTGCGATGCTCAAAAATATATTTATTTCTTATTCTTCATCTTTATTGTATAACCTTTTGAACTAAAATCCAAGAGTCGCCAGATCTACATCATACCTCAAACCCGAAAAAAGCCTAGCGTTGCAGCTATTTTATACGCATATCTTAGCGACATACGTATCCTCAAAATTTATTTGCTATCCCAATCTTTGCACGTTTTTGGTTGTCTTTATCAGAATTATTGTTCGTTTTTTTTTGTTACCAGTTGAAGATTTTAAAGGACTTTAAATTCGGTTATGTTGACTGAATCCTCAAAGTAAAAACTATTATTTTTTTATAAACTATTCTAAAAATAACAGCTTTACCAATACACTGTATGTTGCAAATATCCAATCTTATAATATTTTACGCTCCCTGATATCAGCGTTATATTCTTTTAGCCGACTACGGCAAAGCCATAGAAGGGTAATGATTTAGGCAATCATATGCATGCATGTATGTACATCATCATCATCTAATTCTCCGAGGGAAATTTTTACAGCGTAACACTGCAGGTCTTCATATTCCCAAACACTCACACCCAGAACATATCATAGTGAATGTAACACTTTATTTCGTGTCCCAGATAAGTGTAACCAAATTCGATAGCCGTACGCACCTGCACCCGAATAACAGATAACAAACAAGGAACTATTGAGATGCTCCAAAGATATAGGGTTGAACGTTTAAGTTTGTGAAAGAGGGTCGCCGGTATCTCCTCGAGTCGTTACAAGGGTGCCAGCTACAAAAGGAGCGGAGCTGTGTAAAAGTCAATCAATGACACTTATCTCTACACCCCTTCCGGGTGGGCCGAGCAGTGTGAGGATGCAACTTTGAAGGCGTTTAAATCTGTTCAAGGTGTTTTGAGCCAAGAATTGTCCTTACAAGAAGTAGGTTATTTGGACCTCTTCATTATAGGTGGGCATTAATAGAGATTTTTATCTAGATAATAGATACTAATATTTTAAAAGGCGACAGAAGTAACTTGGTCTGTTTTTTACCTCATCACAGATATCCAGATATAATACCAAGGCAAGAATATAATAAATGCTTCTTTTTAATAATCCACGGCTTCTTTTGCATCCACAGCGATGAAATCGCGTGTAAACACTAGTTTTAAATAATGCTACAAACTTCTGCACGGTGGTTGAAGTAAATAGCCTCTGAAATGTATCAAAAGAATGAGCCAAACCAAACAATAGTTACTGGCAGAAGTAATATGTATCCATGGTTCTATTAAGGTAGAATGATGTGTGAAAAGGTTTAGGTTTTTGAACAGGGGAGTGAAAATCATGACGCTCACTAGTCAGCTCCATGTCCTTTGGGCTCATACAACCCGAATGAGCGTTGAAGTGTCAATTTCAATAGAAATATAAAATTGGAATAAGGACAATATCAATAGAATGAAACATCACACGGCACGATATTCTGAATAAGTTATACACCCCTTCCTCCACTCTGTGTGCATTATACTTCAGTTCGTTTTATGTACCGTCACGTAGTGTCACTGTGTATCTTTATATGTGTTTATTTTTTAATAAATTCAAAGTTTTTAATAAATTCAAAAAGTACTACAACATAACATCAACTGAAAATTTTCGGGGACTTTATTGATTTTTCGGAAGTGAACTATCAACTACCCTTTTTCAACCTTGAACAATGATTGGATTCAAAATGTAATGTTCAGTAATCGCTTGCAACCAGACGAGAGCAACGAGACAATCTGTGACATAAGTGTTATGAAAAATTCAAAGACACACACGACACAAGCTCCCCTAAATTTCATCCAATTATTTGATAAAGAAATAGCAAAGAAAGGGTTCTCAATATATTCTTCAGAAACAGATGATGTAGGGGTCTTGGCATAGCAGATAGCAAATCTGATGGGTCAACTAAAGAGTAAAGAGAATGGAACATAAAATTGAATGTCAGCAGTTTCGCGTGGACTCTACAAACATTAGCTAAGGCCTGATCCAATAAGATTGTATGCTTTGAAGGGACTTGGCGAGGCCATAGAGAATGTCTGGAAGTGCTAGTATTACGCCTGACTCAACTTTACTATTAGTTCCTTCGTAAATGAAGCTTTTACGACAAACTTTATGTTGGTCTGAATAACATTCTAAGTGTTCTGTTTCCCTTTTTTCTAGATTTCGATTTGGATAAAACTGAACTGTACTAAACGACTTTGTCACATTAAAGTCGGCCCCGTAATTATCACTATTGTTGATAAAGTACTTTTCTTTCTTTATGTCAATTATATCAGATCCAATCATTCGTATTCTATAACATATTTCCGAGCTCTTCTTGATAAATCTTAAAATAAAACGTTGACTCTTCCATAAATCCCAACATCTCACCCAACACCATGTTTGGTTAAAACTAACTCATACGAAATTACCCTTGCGGGCTTTGTAATCTTCTCAGATAGCGGTTAATATGAATACCAAACCTGGTTTAAAGTCAGGTTTGTCAAACTCTTGGCCCAACTCTTGGTGTGTTTGTTTTGTGCGTACTCCAACTGTTGGCACAAAGTTTGTGAATTGAATCTTGATGAAGTTACGTCGAGTTTTGTTACCCCAATCTGTGTGCTACGGTATTGTTTTATGACTGTGTGCCTTTATATTGTGACTTCAGAATGTATTACTGTAGTAACATTT
The DNA here is from genome assembly GCA_949774945.1 of Hoplodrina ambigua. NCBI lineage: Eukaryota > Metazoa > Arthropoda > Insecta > Lepidoptera > Noctuidae > Hoplodrina > Hoplodrina ambigua. The sequence continues at coordinate 2,963,183 of OX458979.1, forward strand.
CATTTCATTCGAGTATATGCGATTCTTGTATCGTGTGATTCTATTGTACAAAACATTCGACGTTTTTGAAGACACTACTGTACAGTCAAACTTACTAATGCTTCAATTGGTCTCCAATATAGTTTAATTTAATCAAATCGACTCAAATCGTGACTGAGGTCAATACTTTGTTACATCATGTAGATTAAATGTATCGACAAATATGAAAATAGATGAGACAAAACATGCAAGAGATCAGAAATTCCATTATTGTTAAAAACGTAAATATCGTATGACGTCAAAGATGAAAAAAAAAACATGACACAAAACAAAAGTACCTAAAATTCATCCAAGAGGCAAAAAACCTTTCTTACAAAATGAAAGCTAAGCAAGCAACAAGAGATCGCGTGCATCAGTGTTTGTAACTGAAGATTCGGCCGTAACAAAGACATCAGAGGAGCCATTGAGGACATAAATCCATCAGACACCATGAATGCGACATATCACGTCCGAGCCGACGCGCATTGCGACTTGTGTCGACTTTACGACGAGCCTTGGTTCGTAAAACTTGGGCGGATCAAGTTTAAGAGAGACGCGGGCAGAGAAACAAACCTCTTTAGGGCTGAGGTTGGTAAAAAGGTGGTTTTAAATAAGGAATGTGGTTACAAAAGTGACTTAACTGCTAATCCCAGGTCAACAAAAATATACATATTCTTTCTTAAATAAATTGTACGTAGTACTGTAGTTTATTCTGAAGTTTTTCGATATGACATGAATCTGAATATTAAATCATTAGCAAAACGATTATGACGTAATCAGGACGTAAATTTTAAAAAAACCCAGCGGTTTTTCAGTTTAAATAATTATATTAAGTGCATGAATGCTAGATAGAGAAGAGAACATACATAGTTAAGCTAAATTACGTGCCAAATAACGTTTTGATTATTCCACATTAATCTACCTGTATACTGGACTATTAATCTAGAATGACTGACTGACTGACGATGTAAAGACCTGAAACTAGAAGGATGTGTTCTTTGTATTACATAGGCATCTGATAAGAAAGGCTTTTCAAAATCTTGCCCCCTAAGGGGATGAAACGGGGTTTATTTATTTTTTATTTATTTATTCATTCCTTAACAATTTCCATTGTGTCGAATTACAAAATATACACATAAAAGTAACAATAAATAAAAAATAATTATGAATTTAATGGTTAACAAAACAGTTCCAAAATTTTTATCAAATAGCTTTAAAAGTAATGTATCAAACAGTTCCAAATATAATGTCAAAATAGTTGTAAGTAGGTATAATGTCACTCAGTTAAAAAAAAATATATATTAACAGTTTTAAATATAAAATAATCTCACAAAGCTTTAAATATAATGTCAAACATTTTTAGTTTATAATTTGATGTCTAATGACGAAAAATAAAAATTACAATAAGAAATTCATTTATGATAGTTTGAAACTGGGTTCCAAAGTATGTACGGAGAAACAAGATAAGATCGCCAATAACCGACATTTACGCGGAGGAACAAGAAGCTAGTAGGTATATATATTATGTGATGAATAAAATATGAAATCGTAACCTTCTTACACTTGCGCCAACAGCTATAATTCCGTCAACGAGACTTGGCGTCGTACCTCGGTTGGCCCGCATGTACGTATGACTCTCGAAATATCTCAGTTACGACCGCCGTCGGCTCAGCCATTGTGTAGAGGTGAAGACGCAGGCATGGCCCAGCTTTAGTGATGTGTGCGAATTATAATGAATGAGCTTCGGTGGTTGATTGTTGACGAGTGCGAAGTGATAAGATTTCGCTTGGGATATATAGATAACGAACTTCTGTTATGAATTGTTTAGTTTAGAAAGGGAGTTTCTGATAATGTGGGTGATCCTAGTCTACCTGTTCATAGGTAATATGAGTCCATGGTATGAGTGTCACCGTCAAAAATATAACTAAACTTCTTTTGACGTTCACGTTTATTTGGTTTCACACTGTGCCCATAGATTTAATATGATTGAGGTACCTAATGTAAATTTACAACAAATATATAGCAGTCAGTGATAACGTAAGTAGCTCACAATTTGCGAAAAAAAAATTAAAAATCGGTTTAGTAGATTTAGATAATACTCCCTAAAATCTCAAAAAGTTTGCGTTTTTATAATATTAGTATGGATTTTGATTTTAAAAGAGTATACTACTACCAGTTTGTATCCAGTAACTATGTTCAACTTTTTGATTAACTCCCAAAAAAATCAGAAGCGCCTTTAAATGATTTATTTAAAATAAATTATTTGAGTTCAATTTGAACTTTCCAAAACCTAACTAAATTACGTTAATTAATCCAGTAGATACATGGATGATCAACTCCCATGCAAATATGATCGAATCAAAAATAAATATGGTCCGAAAAGCAAATAAAATGAAACAGTAACTACATTACCGGGTACGGGGGATAGTACAAACATTTCCTGGCAAATTAACAGGGGATTGATCAGATTTCCGTCGCAAACGGGGCGCGAAGTCCATCGCAATGCCAATCAGAGGAGCGCTCTCTTTACTCTCAGCCCACTTGTAATTTGCTGTTTGAATGCACGCAATAATATACAGACACGTCTACTAGGTTTGGTAATTACCGAGCCCAAAAGCTTGGTAATTGCAAATGAAAGATGTATCGGAAAATTCAGTTCGGAGTGTAATTTGATATATGTTCTGATTAAGCTTCTTATGGGTGTTTGTTTATGCGTAGTTTGTGATCGCACATGAAGTAGCCACAATTAAAGGATTTTGGTTTTTAAAAATTTTGAAACGGTAGGTATCTCCTATTACATGGGGCTTAAACATAACTGGCGAAATGTGGGTGTATTATTGGGTACACCTCTGAGTAATCCATAGGGGAATACAGGCGTAATGTGGTTTATGTTTGAAACCGTTTGTAGACACTTCCCGTGTCTCAAAGCTGTCTTTAACATTGGCCAGAGGATAAGCATTGCCATTGAACGTGATTGCCACGTAGATGGCAATGCCGGTTGGGCACATTACGGGTCAACAACAATGTGGAGAATTTTTTCAGTGCCACATTAACTGTTACAATATTAGTTGTGACTTTGACTTTGATTCAGCTGCATCCGGTTAAACTGGAAGCCGACCCCAACATAGCTGGGAAAGGCTAGGCAGATAATAATTTATTTATAAAATATATATTATTTATATAAATAAATAATTATGTCACTACTTGCTGATTCAGATAAATTAAGCCATACTAAATTTGGTAATTTTCTTAATACTGTACCATACTTTATAATGGATATAAAGTTTAATAACTTTTGCATGAGCTGTTCAGTAACTTAAGGGTTATTTTAGAAACTAATATTTATTTGTAGGAACTACGGTACATTTATGACAAGGTTTAAAGTACTTTTAAATTAATACGACTGGGTGATGCAGGTAGGTAATTTATCAACAAAACTCAAGACACATACTTGACACTAGTAGTTCCACCAACTTAAAGCCTAATGAAAAAGGACATAATTTTTGTTTACAGCATCTACATTAACAACAGGCGAGCAATAAACTTGTGCTCTCACAAGGCACGTTTGCGTCGTCAAATTGTACTTACATAGTTAATTGTACAACATTTCCTTCGCACACAAAAACTTCACCACAACATGAACTAGGAATAGTACCCTTCGGGGAGACACCAACGTTTTACAACTTCGACCAACATAAAGTATACACTAGCCTACCCGAGGTGGTAGTCGGGGACTCGCTAAGCGGTTTTTGATGTCGCTCGCCCGCAAAGGCGTCGTAAACGCGTGTGTTTGGGCCTCAGAATATGCCCTGTCGCGGACCAAAATGTTTTTGTGTCGTCATTCGAGCCCAAAGTTGATGTTTACTCCGAAACAAATGAAGGTGCAACGGTCTCCTAAGTGGAATGTAACGGATATACAACGCGGACAAGTTACAGTTCCCATGACAAGTTTAGAAGGAGAATTTGTATGCAAAGTGTCCTATTTCCAACTTAAATGGAAAACTAAATTATATTTCTGATGTTCCGCAGTTGGGGACAGACTTTGCAAGTTGCCGGAGTAAGATTAATACGTCCATGGATAACCTACATAATTCTGGAAAGTTTTGTTAGCAAATTAATGTTGGAATTGCTATTTAATTTCGTTAATACATTAAATATCGAAGTTTATTTTTGAATTTCCTACATTATGTTCTTACTCGTTTGTTTCGATCAACAGACCTGTTTCCAATCTGAATTTAATAAATGTTCGTGCTTATCAATAAAATGCAATGATTTTAATTATTGATCTGATTCTATCAGACCTTTCAATTAGGCGTGCTCAATCAACATGGGATTTTATGTTATTTTCAGTAGAATGATAAAATCAATTCAATTCTAAAATTAATAAAAGTTGAATGAATTGAAAAGCGATATGCCTTATCAGTTTAAGGTAGGTACTGTGAAGGTTGCAGACCACGGCAACCTGATTGAAACGTTTTTAATCTAAACACTCAGTCAAATACATTAGGGACTCGAGTCTGAAAAAAAAATAACGATTGGGTTTTTTACATCGTGCTGTTGTTTGGCCAAGCTCGTAATGTGAGCCCGCAATTTAATTATTATTTCAATGTAATTATAAAAAGTGATTCAGTGTTTCAGTTAAATGTAGTTGGAGCCGTACACCTGGTACCTTGATCACTTAGTTAAAATGACCACAGTGCCTACCTGAATATTATCTTACTAATTATAGCTAGCAATAGAAAATTAGTTATTTTGATTGAATACAAAACCCATTTATAGGGTTATTTTTATTTAACCAGAAACGTGAAAAGAGGTCATTGTATTGTAAAAAAAAAAACTGTTTTTTTCATGATTTCAGGGTTGGTCCCATTGCAAAAGTTGTTCATAATGATGCTGCATGTGATTGCAGGAAGCAAACTCCGAAAAAATCAAAAGGAACTTATGTAATAACAACTTAAATTGATTTTAGAATGAACACATACATACATAATCTCTCGCTTTTTTCCCATAGGGGTAGGCAGAAACTACAGAACGCCACCTGCTACGATGCTTACAAACTTCTTTCGCCTCATCTACGTTCATACATCTCGTCATACAAGCACGCCGGTTACGAGTACTCCGCACTTGACCTTTCTGAAGGACCTCACCAATAAGGTCAGTGTAGGTCTTCCTAGGGCGACCACTCCCGGCGTTGCCACTCACCTCTGCTATATAAAAATAAATAATTGTAAATTTTAAAATGAATAATTGTACAAAATACAAGGAGTACAATATTAATCGTTAAGCACAAAATTGTATGAAGTGATCTGCCCTATTTATGTCGGTTTCAGGTTTTCATATTAAAATTAATATTTTCGTAGTTTTAATGAGTAACATGAGTAGGTTTCGTCATTAACCGTGGTCGTTAAAATTCGACTCGGCTTAGCGATACTCAAATTATATCTTAGAAGTGAAAAAAAACCCTAATTTCCTTTTTAAGGGGTCCGTTATCAGATTTTGCGGAAATATGTTTGTTCGTTCAGAATATTGCATGCTGAAATTTAACATGAATATTAATGTATGCAAACATTAGATATACATTGTTCGCCTACTTTATCTGTACAGTAATCTACCCTAAATCTTCAAACAAAAGTATGCAGTTGGGTAAATACAGAATGAATCACAGCGTAGGCGCAAACCGTGTCGACGGCGCGTACGTGTTCCACGCGCGCCTCAAAGAGATGTCAGCAAACAATTGAAGGGGCCACTAAGGGCCGATGCCTGCCGGGGCTGCGGGTTGTTCGAAAGAGATACCGCGCCCCCGGAACGCAAAGGGCACAAGAAGGAACATGGATGGGTTTTAGTCAGTAAAAGTCTGACACTCCCTCCCGCCCCGCCCAGGGCAGGGGAAGTCATTTGAAGATTTCCCATCGGTAAAAAAAAAAAAAAAAAAAAGCGTAGGCGCAAAATGCGATTCTAAATAAACACATTACTATTCCTAATGACACAAACATTACATTTTTGTTTACCAATATTTATTGCAAAGAAAGTAAACACACGTTCTTCATTCTCCAGATTAAACATGTCGTTTGAATATTGAAAGTAAATGTTTGCTGTATACTTTTTTTAGGCCGCCTGTGTACGAATATTTACGAGTACGAGACGGGGCGAGCAAAGCGAGGCGTCGATTAGGCGTGTTCGTCTAGTCGCATGGCATCGTCAAACGCGATATGTTAATACGAACTTTTTGCAAAAGCATTACAGTAGAAGTAATTTTAATAGGTTTTTTACACATCAACTGATGAATACTGAAGCGCGTAATAAATTTGGATGAAACTGTAAATTGAATTTTAAGTTCGGTCATATTGTGTTTACAATACATTAGCAGGGTTGATGGCTTGTAAAAGTCAATAGAGACAAAGTTTTAAAAATACGAGAGGGCGACATTGGGTTTAGTGTAGACATAAACAGCGAGATAACATGTACATTTTGAAAATGTAAAAGTAATTTACTTAGTTGAAAAGCTTCACTTTGTATCTCCTTTAATTTGTTGGGTTGAAACACTTAGTAGATATTTGTAGAATCTATTGAAACATAGCTTAACATCACGCCTATAATCCCCGAAGGGTTAGGCAGAGGTGTACTCATTAGTATACCCACATATCTCCAGTTATGATTCCGAGCAAAAATCCAGACTCCGAGGCGACTGCTGGCTATTGAAACAGTCGATTTTTTTTTAACATGTTTATAATTTACACGGCTTGGCAATACTATTATTTTTTAGGAACGGTCGCAATCTAACCTCATTTTTTATTTGTCAAAAATTTCTCTAATACTTTAGTTACCGGCATTTTTTGACATTGATTGTCGCTGAGATGAGATTGTACTCGTAACTAGATTTTGAAAGTTTTTAATTAGTAGAATTGGCCTTCGGGGGAGTAATTCTACTAACTTTTAGGAACGGTTGCAAATTAAATCTGTGTCAATCTATCAAAAGTGTCTCTTTACTTATTTTTTGTCATTGATTGTCGCTGATACAAAATCGCGACTAGGTTTTGAACGGTTTTATAAATTGGAGTTCAGATATCATCGCGCTTTTTTAACGCGAGTAAAATTTTACAAGTAAATTCATAAAAAATATTTTTCCGCAACAACAAAACGCGAATACATTTCTTTTAACAAAACGTATCTTCTTACCGGTTTCTAGTAACAAAAGCGGTTCCGTGAAGCGTATTAGTGATTTATGCTAGCATTTTACAAGGATCGTTACGGCTAATAAATCTTGGTTAACTTGTTGCGAATTAGGCTTCCCTTATAAATGCATGTTACGCGCGATTTTTTTTTCTTCGCGCGTAATTTATACTCTGTGGCACGGGATTTGGGATCGTGTAATAGAGTAATATTTGAAACAAAGTGACGTAGGTGAGTGGTTTATGTTTACGTTTGTTTTAGATTATGGGTGTAATGTCGCAGTTTTGATACTTTGAGATACATAGTATCAAAACTTAAATGTGTTTTGAACAAAATGCTTGATATTTTATAGTACTGTTTTTTTCACATTTCTTTCCATGACCTTAGAAAAAAAATAAAGAATTTCGTTTTAATAACATATTTTATGCATATGTTACCTGTAGATGTTTGCCAGTCACCTAAGGTATTCATTGATATATTGGGAAAACCAATAGTCACTCATTCATTTTTACACGACTGCCCCAAAAAAAGGAGTGTTATGTGTTCAGGGTTAATGTATGTATGTATGTATGTATGTATGTATGTATGTGAGATTCTTTATTCCACCATAACTTTTAAACGCCTGAACCGATTTAGATGTATGGGGTATCGATACAATCCTTGCATCGTTCCGAGTAACATAGGCTAGTTAAAAATAAAAAGAATCCTCTGTGGTCACTTTAAAACGTAATTTAATACTAGCCTTAATTTTTTTTTTAATGAGTCTGGTCGTGTCTATGTTTATCGTCTAGAATTTGACAAGTAGATTTAAAAAATATATAACACTGTAAATAAAAAACGTCTAAAAAAAACTGACGAGTAAACAAAGTACAAATATGTGCAATATTTGCAGTCGTGTTTTTGAATTTTTTAAATTATAGTAACTTGTTACTTCTTAAAGTAACAAAATTCTGTAAAAAAATTGACTGGTCGTCAATTTTTTTTTGTCGAATGTCTTTTGTCACAACGTCTTAGAAGACGAGGATCCAAAATAGTAACTACACCACCTTGTACCAATATTTAGTATCATTTCTTAGACAAATTCAATTATTTATATCTATTCCCATGATCACCATAAAATTCAAACCTAAAAACCGTCAAACTTCACCTCACTGCCCTAACAACGAAACGAGGTAACAAAACCCTTACACTTCGGGCCAAAATTACTGGCATACCGTACAAATAAGGCTCATAAAAAGTTCCAACCTTTATACCAAGTAATACTGTGTCAGTGTTAAAGTATGTTCGTCACGATAGTTGCAGAAGTTTGATAAGGCCGTTTACGGCGACAGCGAGCAGTTCTCATGTTGTTTTATTTACATTTGATGGGAGAAATAAATCGAAATCGCTTCCGGGATGAGGGAATTATGTGTGTTTATGTGTTACTATACAAATACGTTTGGTTCAGTATTGACTACGATTATTATCCGTTAGGATTGGTCCGCAGTAATTAAATAGTACGTGGTTTCAGTTGAACGTCAGATTTTAGTGGAATAAAAATACTTAATTTAGTATCGAACATTATTTTATTTTGAAATAATTCCACCGATAACATATCGATATATACAGGGTGACCAGTAATTATTAATATGAGTACAATATGTTGTTCAAGAATAGGTCATTAATTTCCAGTCACCATATATAATACATACATATATACAGTAGTGCATAGACTAGTTACTTATATTCATATATCAGCAATGTTAAAGCCTATGGCGCTTTGCACACGGAGCAACTTAAGTTGAGGCAACTGGCAACTCTTTCAAAGTTTCCTGTACAAGTTGATAGTTGCTATAACGTTGCCGGTTGCCGCAACTTTTTGGCAATTTGTGAGCAACTTTCATAGCCGAATTGCCGTATGCCGTTGCCGGAGCGACACTGGTATTGCCGGGCACACGGAGAGGGAGGGAAGGTGTGAAATCGCCCGAAGCGTTGCTATTGACGGTTGAGGAAACCGGCAACTTCAAAAACCGGTACAATATTTAAAAGTTGCTACATGCGGCAACTAGCAACTGACTTAGTCATTGATTGCAGCAACTGACTTAGTCATTGATTGCAGCAACTGAAAACTATTGACGATTACCGCAACTCGAAACTCGAGTTGCTCTGTGTGCGCAGTACAATTGAAATGTATGTAAACAGCTAGTTGCCTGCTAGTTGCCAGTTGCCAGTTGCTGTAATAGTTGCTCTGTGTGCAAAGCGCCTATATGATTATTTCTATAGGTAGCAATGAACTTTCAAGATCAAATAATCCGCCGCAGACTTGCTGTCAAAACTGACAGCAAATATGAAATCCCTGCATAGGCTTTTAAGGTTATCTAATGTTATTGTATTGACGAAGAGCTTTATAGATAAACATTTATAATAATTTTAGGTTAAATTATGTTCAAGATATTTTATATTTAGGTAATCTGAAATCTCATTATTCAGTCTAGCCCGTGGTATCAGATTGACAGCTCTTTTCATCAAGTTCGACTTTAATATTAATAAAATATGACTCACTATCACTTTTGTATTGGTTTTTTGATAATAATACATTATAAAAAATATATTTATAGTCAAGTTTGGAGAAAAAATGGGTATTTTATTGTGTGTACATTTTGTAATTAGTTATTGTAATTGTTTTAAGGTTTTTTTTTCTCAAACATATTCATATTTATTAATTTGCATAATTATCACAATAATGTATAAAAGACTTATAAGAGAAAGTTACATAAGGCTTTAAGCTTAAGTACAATTATGGACCCTGTTAGGGCACAGCAACATAGCATTAACTTAAAATAAAAATAGAAAAAAAGTGTATAAAAAAATGCATTTCTTAAAAGTACTTAGTTCTAAGCAGTCCTTATTATTTTAGTTGTTTTACGCTAATACAATAATTTGCAACTGGCATGTAATTTCTTCACCACCTTTGGTTGACTGTTAGAGAATGCCTAAGGCATTAAGTTCGCCTTGGCCCTTTTTTGTAGCAAAAACTCAAAATATTATACAGTTTATTATCCAATCTAAAAGCTGAAAAGCTTATTTTCATGCAAAGATAACGTTTTTAGGTCTACAGAGGCTCTTACATCAACAAACACAGCTAGGTAGCTACACAAATAATTATGTGCCCGCAAGCATCCATATTTAACACAGGCCGGCATTACAGCGTACGCAATTGCGTCATCAAACTCAATTATCCAGTACAGTGGAGCCCAAAAACAACAAAATAGGAACATGACGTCACCAAAACAAATGCCTGTCATATATTATAACGCCCTACATAGCCGGGTCATCTAAGTGTTTTTGTCTCGGCTACATAGTGTTAATTTCCCTGGAGCAGTCAATTCTGCTGAGCCATCAATCTACGTCAGTGTCGCAGTAACTAAAGCTTTTTAGACGTGCGTATATCTATGTTTATATATATATATATTATGTATATTATAATGTCGTTTTCCGTAGAGGAAATATTTATGCAATATTTTAGATGAGAGTCAAACTATCTTTGTATTTTGAATTTATGGAAAAAAGTAAAATAATAAATTAAAAAATATTAAAGATAGTATGAATTTATTGCAAGGCGTCATAATAACCACAAAGCGTTTAAAATAAAATTACAACCTGTATTTTATTATAAAAAATCTTATGATAAAATAAATTCAACGAGAAACAGACTATGTACCTACGCTAAAATGCATAAAGATACCCTCTGTTACTTAGTTCACCCCTTGCAGGTGTGTCGCATGAAGCCGTTTGAAGTCAAAGCAATACTATACAACATACCTACTTATTCAAATATTTCAATATTGCAGTTCAGAGCTTTGATAATACCCACACTTCACAGAATAATAAGGAAAGTGAATAAATAACTAAGTAGGTACGAAGGCGTATTGTTACATTATACATATCATGTAGAAGTTTGTAGCAATATATGCAATTAGGAATTACCGATGTGCCTCAATTACGGTGCAATACAACTACAGCAAAACGATTAGTGAGATAAGATAAAAATAAATTAAAATTAATTGTTGACTGCCTCGTTGGTTTAGTGGTCGCAAGCGCGACTGCTGTGCATGAGGTCTTGGGTTCGATTCCCAGGTCGGCAAAGTGTAATTGGGTTTTTCCATCAGGAATTTCTTAGTAGCAGCCTCGGAGTCTGGATTTGTGCCCGGTTGATGGCAATAGGGTGGCCCCCTATTACATGGGACTAAAAACATAACTGGCGAAATGTGGGTGTACGTTTGGGTACACCTCTGCCTAACCCTTCGGGGATTACAGGCGTGATGTTATGTATGTAAAATTAATTGTTGGTCTTGACCAAAAATTCGGTCAGGAGAATATATAATAGGTAGACCTATATTTTTATAAAAAAATACTTGGCTTTTTTTGCACTACTCACACTGTACTTCTCTCTCTCTCTTTATTTTAACCCTTCTAATATTATAAATGTGAAAGTTTGTGAAGCTGTTTGGAGGTCTGGATGTTTATTACTCAATCGAGCGTAAACCGTTGAACAGATTTGGATGAAAATTGACACATAGACCATTCCCTGGATTAACACATACGACACTTTTTATCGCGGTAGTGTGTTTTCTTGCGATAATAGTTCAACTTACTTTATGAAAAGTTGCTGTTTACGCGGGTGAAGCCGTGGGTAGAAACTAGTATGAAAAAAATACTTTATGCCGTAAAAACAAAACGATATATTTTCAGCCGAAAAACGTCCACCGCTAGCCTATATAGGCCTCCGCCAGACGTTGCCACATGGACCACTCCTGCAATCCTGGACGCATGAAGCAATCATTTTAATAATTCTCGATAAAACTCTTTGTCTATTCCAACTGTTCCCATTCTGCAAATTGTTTATTGGAAATTCCACAGTCAGAGTTGTTCTTAGGGTAGACAAATTAAATCAATGTTTTAATTTGACGACTCTAACGGGCCAATCTGAATAATTCGATTACTCCGCTCTTTCGTTCATAACTGAGTTAAGAGCAGTGAGATTTATTAAAAAAAAATCAAATATTCATCATTCCGAAGTTGGACTGAAGTTGAAATTCCAATTTTATTTGAGTTTTAAAGTTTACTTGTGTTTAATTTAAAAATAAATTGAAGTCAATTTGTTTGTTTAGATTTTTTAGGCAAAAGAGCGTCTGGTAGAATAAATTATGATTTCATAATAGATTTTATTTAAATAAGTGTTCTTTTTATTTAATGTAGTGCTGTCAGAAAACGAAAAATATTAAAAGCAATCGAGATAATTCTCATTATGTTCGTAATAATAAGCATACAATGTCCAGACCACTAGTTTTCTTGTGGTTTTAAACTCAGGATTCGCAATTTACTTTTTATAATTATTTATTAAAGATAAATTAATAAATGAAGTTCTTTTTAAAAGTCACCTTGTGCTCGCAATAAGTGACTTTTAAGAGTTCTGGAGCGAATAAAATGTGGTAATTTAAAACCATTAGTAGTAACTTTAGTCAAAAACAGATAATTTACGTTATTAGTAATCAAATATGTTTTGAGTAAAAGATAGTCGTTTTTGTATTTTTTTTTAACTTGTAATTAAGGTTTAAAAGTTGAGGGTTAATATTCTCTAGACTGATTTCAATCATGGCGGCGAATCTCAATTGAGACTAGCCAAGTACACTGGAGATATTATATTGCTCAAGTGTGTGACTTCCTCACTCTCATAGTCCGATGGGACGGCAATCCGACATAACCGGGAACAGATCAGGGGCAGAACCAACGGCTTCACGTGTTTCCGACGCGCGGATTTGTCACAACACCATCATCAAAACTCGGAAATCCCTAATGGAAAAACCCAATATCACTTTGGCTGACCTGAGAATTGAACTCAGATCCCCAAGTTCAGCAATCGCGCTTGCGACCACGAGACCAACAGGGCAGTCAAAACTAAATTTAACTAGGGTACTGGGTCGTAAGACCTTACTGCTCACACGTTAAAGAAGAAGTTATTTGTATTACTTACACAACAAAAAAACAATATATATATACACCATTTCATTGAATAGTTTTTTAACGTATTACTAACACAGATTTAGGAGAATAACTAAAATAAATGTACCTTTAAAAATAGACAGCCGTTTAGATGCTCGTTCCATACGAACGACCAAGTAATGTACCTACTTAGGCTAACTAGTGTTTCTCATTGTAAGTGAATTTATTATTCGGTTTTGAGAAAAAAATATCTTAAACCTTAACAATTACTTACAAAAACACACACAGCCTCTTAAACAAATCACACTGACCCGACCCGTCAGTTCCACCAAGTTAAAAACGCGAAAAACTGTTAAATGCGGGTACATTTTAAAAGGCCTGGATGACGGCAAAGTGGTTATAGATAAGCGCAGACTGCGCAATCTATCTTCCTCGCAGAGACGTGTGTGATACGGGCACCCACATGATATAATCGAAAATCGCTTACCGCGATCCGTCCACATATTCCTTCTGACATGACTAAAATTGGCTTGAAGGCTTTGTTGGAGTTTCATCAAGCATGATCTAATTTTTAAAGTGAAATTGAGGGTAGTTTTGAAAAGTTTTTAAAAATGGAAATGGCGTATTTGATGTTTTCATTTATAACATAAACATAACATAACATCACGCCTGTAATCCCCGAAGGGTTAGGCAGAGGTGTACCCATTAGTACACCCACATTTCGCCAGTTATGTTTTTAGTCCCATGTAATAGGGGGCGAGCCTATTGCCATCAACCGGGCACAAATCCAGACTCTGAGGCTGCTACTGAGAAATTCCTGATGGGAAAGCCCAATAACATTTTGCCCGACCTGGGAATCGAACCCAAGACCTCATGCGCAGCAGTCGCGCTTACGACCACTAGACCAACGAGGCAGTCATCATTTATGTTTTCTTATTATTGTTTATAAGATTTAGTGTTTTATGATTTTACATAAGTTAATAATTTAGGGCTTCTACGAACTTTCAATAATCACTTTTATTGAAATGATATTATGTTTCAATTTGTGTAATAATGGAGTAGATATAGACGACCGTTCAAAACGAGTCATATTATTTTCGAGACGTCATTTTTTTTTGACGAGGTTTATCTTTGAACGTTCATAAGGCGAAAGGAGTATGTAAGGATCGTAGTAGGTGGCGTTCTGAGGTTTCTGCCTACCCCCATGGGAAAAAGGGGTGAGTTTATGTATTATGTATGTTATTTTTGACAATATTTTTTTATATATCCATTGAATATGTAAAATACGTATTTTTAATCAATTAAAATATCAGAAACTCCCGCTCAAACGTAAATTTAAAATTACTATAAATCACAGTAACTACAAAAATATATGCAAAAAAAAAATATTTCAATCAAAGATATTTGAATATCACCAACCGGGTAGTGGATCCCAATTAGCTGGGGAACCAATTAATTCGGTGCATGGATCTGACGAACTGACAGTAGCCGGTAAAAAGTACGATTGGATTTTACTGAGAGGTTTAGGAACGAGCGCGAGTTAATTGAAATACATATGTCTGTTAGGTGGTCCAGGATTCGTGAATGCGCGAATTTTGGTAAAGTTTTTAGTAAAACATAGCAATGATAAATGTGAACTGGCAATATACATTTTTTTATTACCATTAGGGCGATTTCAAACGACTGCAATTTTTTGGAATTTATCGGTGTGTCTTTAAAGACTTTAGAATTTATACTTTATGTCTCGGGTCATAACGTACTTATTCTGAATGATTAAATACTGATGTTTGACTGTTTCGTTGGTCTAGTGGTCGCAAAGTGCGACTGCTGAGTATGAGGTTTTGGGTTCGTTTCTCAGGACTGGCTAAGTTTTATTGGGGTTTTCCATAAAGAATTCCTCAGTAGTAGCGTCGGCTTATACATAATACACAGTCAGTGAACATTTAAATGGCTACCTATTACTGTTAAAAACAGCAATGTGACAGACAGACTGACAGTAATTGGACCCGTATTTCTATCCGTCTGTCACCACTTAACACCCTTTGGATATGGAACCCTAAAAAAAGATTTCATTTTAGATAAACTTGAATCGCATACCAAAACCTAACATCGCCCCTATCTGAATCGCGTTCTACCCGGAGATCAAAAATGCATGTTCGTATGCAGATAGGCTTTCCAAAAACCAGTACATACCAGGTGCATGGTATCTGTACACGTTCCTATAAAGGATTGAAAATAGAAATCTGTGAATAAAGCGGATATATAGTGTGGATCGAACCTGAATAATGCTAACGTGGAAGTACTATGCACTTTTGGAATACAATCTTTCATAGAATGCTTTTAATCAAATAAAAATATAAAATTAATAGATTACCTAAATGCGGCATTTTTTCTTGCACTCAGTCTTTAGACTTGTGTATCAAATCAAGTTAATAAAAATCAGATAATTATTTCTTGGAATTTTACTTGACAGATCATAGCAGGTGGCATTCTATCTTTCCCCCCAAGCAATGGGAAAATGACGCGAGTTTATGTATGTTACGTGTACATCCAGATTACAAAAGCGGTGCAGCATTACGGCTGCATACGCGTAAACTAAAAGAGCACTAAGTACAAAAATTAAGCATTGAGCAGCATTATTAGCTGTTAAATATTTACACATAAATAATAGTTACGCGTAATAAATGACATTTCCATTAAAAAAGCTTATTTAATTCAACCCGGACGTGAGTAACGGAAATTAAACGGCACAGAAAAAGCCGGGTTCAGCAATCAAAGATATGATATACGAATTTGCTGTCCACTACTATCATGGATGTAATTGGATTTTTCACTCCAATGTTCGTACAACGAACTTACGTTACGCTAATTTATTATATCCATTGGCGATCCATATTCTACCACGAGCGCGCTAAAGTGAAAATATTCCGTACGAATCGGTTTTCAAAATCTATCGACTAAAACATATTAAAAATAATATCAGCTTATTGTTTATCTACTGTGTTGCAGTTCCGACGATGTATAGCTGGTGGCGGACAGTGAATGGATGCAGGCTGCCCAAGACCGGAATGGTTGACGCTCTTTGGGGGTGGCCTACGTTCAGTAGTGGACGGCTATAGGCTGATATGATGATGATTATCGTTCCACTGTAGGGCAAAGGCCTCTTCTCTTACAAAGGCACGAGAATAAAAACAAAAGAAAAGGGGCACTAGTATCCATCACCACGGAATACTATCCTATTTGTATCTAATGTTTGCCAAATTCCAGTTAATGACAATCAGTCGTTTCAATTTTTGGGCTTATAATACATACCTAGTAGGATAATGATAAAATTTCTCAAAATTTAAATTGTATCCTATTAGAAAAATTCGATCAACACCTTTTTACAACGTAGATAAAGTTATTTTTTGAGTAAATTTGAATTGATTTTGTTCTAAATATACAAATTCGATTACCGTTTCAAACAATTCTTAGTGAAAAACCGTCGGCCTTCCACATCGGTAATACAAAATGAAACCCGAATGAATAGTTAATGATTCAAATGTGAAAATTGAATGAACACACACAATTGTGTATTCGGTATTCGTTTAATACATATCTATTATTTAGGACAATGTAACAACATAGCATAAACCCTCTTTATTGTATAACAAAAATAATGGTACGAAAAACAAATACGAGAATCCATTGTGATTTGTCTGACTGTACATAATTATAATGGTCGTGGTTTTTAGTCGAAGAATCATTGACAAAAGGATTTAAATATCACAATTTCATACTTTGTGTAAACGTTATTTGACGATTGAAAATTCCGCGTTATTCATACTAATATCCATACTAATATTCTAAATGCGAAAATACCTCTGACTGTCTGTTTGTCTGTTAAGCTTTCAAAACTAAACCACTGAACCGATTTTGATGTTTGGTACGGGGTTAATTTGAACCCTAAGAAAGGACATAGATAAGTTTATCTGAGACTTCGACTGCGTCCACGATGGCCGGTATTTACGCGGTTGAAGTCACGGGCAGAAGCTAGCTTGTTATAAATCGTAAGACACCAATTTTTATAAGTCATCGATTCTCATTATTATGATAACGAACATTTCTGGTAGGTACTTATTATACAATGCTAGTATTCAAAAAGCGATTCTAATAAATCGACAAAATTATAAGTAACGCCAGCTAGCGCCCTCGTCCCACGAGCCATGGGATCCATTCCATTATTTATGTAAAATCTACGTGGCGAACAATAATTTATGATTTTCCAACGCGACGTGAATAATAATATAACGAAATAACCCTAATTGTTATGTTATTGGTAATTTGAATGATAAACTGATGAAATTCGCGGTTCAACGGGTGGGAAATTTTGATTAGCTTTACGTAAATATGTTTAATTACTGCTAGGTGTGTGAGAGTGGTGAATTATCGTTCGTGAGCATGGGTCTTTGGGAATTTGCAATATATTTATAGGTAGGTATTGACATGTACACCTACGCGTTGCATGTTGACAGTATATTTGAATTCTCAATAGTTCGCTAATTTTTAATTCAAAACCCTAACATGAATAATGAACAGAGACAGGTTAAAAATAAAACTATTTCAATTAAAAAATATAAAGACTTGGTACTTTCTGATTAAATCTACAACGTTTTATAAAATTTTATTTTATAAACTAGCTATAAATATCTTACCACAAAATCTTGACCTGAACTAATTTACCTCTGACTGCTTTTCACAATTTCTGAGAGGTCTGCTTACTACATTATCGACCTCACAAATCTTTCTTTCATTCAGCGCAAAATTAAATGCGCATCAAACGTTAACCAGCTTAACCTCGATCTCCATTTCCTTTGTGAACTCAAGAGTAAATCCATTCACAGATAACTCCAAGTTTTCTAAGATTTTAAACACAGATAGGCGAATAAAAAATACATCCCAATTACGGGAGTGAGCGACCCGATAAAAGAGCAAAAAACACGACCGCTTCGGAGCGCTCATTATGCTAAACCCAGATATGACTTGACTGATGTCAGCTAGCGCCGCAATTTGTCGACTACCCTCCACTTAACGAGACTTAGGATTAAGCAAATTGCTTAATATTGTAGCACTTGTGAATCACGTTTTCATTTCGCTTATAGTGAGTGGATATCATTTGTTTAAAGTAACGTTACATTTTCGTTTTCGAGGTTTAAACCAACGGCATCGGTTCTTTGTTCGATGTTTAAAAATGTATAGTGACTTGGCTTCCATTCTGAACGCGTACGCAATCGATTTAAGTGGTCGAGTTACGTGTTTAAGTAATGATTAACTCATTATTGACATTAATTCTTAAAGTGAGTACTTACTTTTAAAAACTTGTTTAAAAATTCGTAAATACTTGATTAAGTATTTACAACTTTTTAAATATTAGAACGTGATGTTTAAAATTTAACTAGGTCTTTTTGGTTTTATCAAAAATTTAAATTTATTTTTGGGTTATAAATACTAGTAAGACTTAAATATAAATAATTAAATTTTAATAATGCATAGCTTTCAAAAGTTCTCTTACAATAACTTAAGAATAATATGTACCTACTTGCTTATACAAAGAACCTACTAAAGCGCTGTGCAAATGTGGACACTTTTTGCCGACACGGGACACTATGCGGTCGCGTCCACCGGCCACAGTTGCCGGTTGCTACTACTGGACGTTTTTAGTGCTTGTTTTTCCAATATTCCGTCAGTGACATGTGTTGGTTTTAAAAAAATATTATTGTTGCAGGTGTAGTCCACTAGAAACTGTAAGTTTCTAATTCTTTTGTGATCGGTGATCAGTGTGTGTTGAGTGCTACAACAGGTGCCGACAGCTGCATCAACGTTTTAGTAAGTTGATTTTATACATATTTTTTTAAATGATATATTCATTACTGGCTGCTAGTTGCTTATGTCAGACACAAGACACTAAAGTTTCTCCGTTTGTGCGGGGCCTAAACCAACAACTAACTTATTTGCACTAGAATAATGTAAACGTGTAGTTACTTATCAAGTTCAATGACCGCGTCTCACTGTGGTGTGTGACTTGAAAAATTCACTTTATCTTACTAACAAAATCTTGTACACAGTTTCATGTTTCTTAATCATATTTTGTTATATTAAACGAGTTCACTATTTTTGTAAAATAATATCTCGTTAAAATTCTGCTTAGTTTACGTAAGTTCGCCATTTTAAATTAATGACAATTAAAAGCAGTGAGAAACAGGCGTCAGACATTTTGTGAATCTCCCGAATTAAAATGGCGTACAAAACCTACGTAGGTAATTATTAATGAACATTGCTTTATATTACAATTTCTTCGTTTAATTTGTTTTATTTTGAATTTTACAAGGATCTTGACAAATACGGATTTGCCTCGTACTCAGTATATGATGACAAATTATTAAATTTCAAACGATATTCAAAAATATTTAAATGACAATTTGACCAAAGCAGGTAATGAGTTTTATAAGATACTAGCTACTGCCCGCGACTTCGTTCGCGTGGAAGTCAAGTATGCTATAAAATATATCCTATATTACTCCCAGATAATGTAGCTTTTTAATGGTGAAAGAATTTTCAAAATCGGTCCAGTAGTTTTTGAGTTTATCCATTACAAACAAACAAACATACAAATTTTCCTCTTCATAATATTTGTGTAGATGTAGATTAGCTTCTGCCCGCGACTTCGTTCGCGTAAATGTCGCTTATTAGCGATTCAATCTTGTTTCTCCGTACAAACTTTGAACCCCTGTTTTCTCCCTTTGGGGCAGTTTAGGGGGTGATTTTTGAAAATCTTAACGCACGCCTATGTCATAATAACTATATGCGTGCTAAATTTTAACGCAATCCATTCAGTGGCTCGAGCTATGTGTTGATGGATTGTCAGTCAATAGAGGTTGCCTTTTATATAATATAGACGACTCGAAAATTTAAACTTTAACAGGTTTCTATTTTAAATCAGAAATGTTTATTTTCTCTTATTATACTTCGATTTAATTCTATTCTACCAATGTTGGTGTGAAATACGAAAAGCAGTTTTACGTAGAACTCAGTACATAAACTTATCATATTTAGTGCTCTCTAAATTATTTTCTATGAAATTTATGTTCGTTACGGGGTTCTGATTTCATTTAGTGAATTAATAGCTTAATGAAAGGGCAAAATGCTGTAATAAAATTATATAGAGCTTTTACTAAATGAAATTTTCATTCAAGCTTGCTTTTTACTAATTTCGTTATCAAGCATTAACATTTATTACTGCTGTGTTATATGTAAAACGAGTAATTACAGTATTTTTTATGGCGTTGTGTCGTAAAGTATATGGAGATACGAGTTATAGTGTTGCTCCTACATAACATCACGCATGTAATCACCGAAGGGTTAGGCAGAGGTGTACCCATTAATTAGTACACCTACATCCTAACTAATATTATAAATGCGAAAGTAAGTTTGTTTGTTACCATTTTACGCCTAAGCCACTGAACCGATTACTGAAATTTTACTTATAGGATGAGTCACAGTTGGTCCGTATTTAATAATTCTGGATCTGGCCGAACAACAAGCCGAGTACAGCCGGAATCGATTGTCAAATTCTAAACAAACGCGGGCGAAGCCGCGGGTAAAAGCTAGTTTCGTATAAATGGAATAATATTAAATTAAATATTAATAATATTATAAATGCGAAAGTAACTTTGCCTATATGTCTGTCTGTTACGTTTCCACTACTAGAGCACTAACCCGATATTAATGAAATTTGCTACGGGGTAAGTTTGAACCCCAAAAAGGCACATAGGCTACTTTTTATTCCGCGACTTCGTCTGCATCCGCGATAACTGACATATTTAACGCTGATGAAGTCGCGATCAAAACCTATAACAACAAAAGTGAATTATGGGAAAATACCAATATAATATCGTACAAAACTAGACTAACTAAACTAATAGACCGTATAATGGTGTTAAGTGAAACTTTCTCTCATAATTTAGTATTTCTAACTAACCGTGTTGATGATCATTAATTAGGAACGCCACGTCGCCTGTGCGGCTAAGTTCCCAGGGTCTCGTTGGACACCGTGTGTTCTTGAAACACTATTAATTTAGTTACGAGGTAAATAGTTTTAATAAAATTATGTTACTTTGTCGGGTGAAAAATGATGATGTGATTTTTTCGACTAGCAGACTGCCTCGTTGGTCTAGCGGTCGCAAAGTGCGACTGCTGAGCATGAGGTATTGGGTTGGATTTCCAGGCCGGGTAAAGTGTTATTGGGTTTTCCGTCAGAAATTTCTCAGTAGTAGTCTCGGAGTATAGCTTTGTGCCCGGTTGATGGCAATAGGCTCGCCCCCTATTACATGGGACTTAAACGTAACTGGCGGAATGTGGTTGTACTAATGGATAGACCTCTGCCTAATCCTTTGAGGATTGCAGGCGTGATGTTTTGTATGTGTAATGAGTTGTGAGACGTGGAGGTTTCTGCTTGTTCTTCTCAATAGAGACCTACCTCCGTTTTGGAACAAGCAACTAGCTTCAACTTTCGGACTAACTGACTGATTCC
The DNA here is from genome assembly GCA_949774945.1 of Hoplodrina ambigua. Classification (NCBI taxonomy): domain Eukaryota; kingdom Metazoa; phylum Arthropoda; class Insecta; order Lepidoptera; family Noctuidae; genus Hoplodrina; species Hoplodrina ambigua. The sequence goes on from OX458979.1 coordinate 2,984,922, forward strand.
TTGACAATTTAAATGTGCCTGTAAACGGTGTAATGAAAATAAATACTTTGACTTTGCATTGACTTTGACAACGTCAGTAAAATCAACAACAAAAAAAGACAACAATTTACATTAAAAACATACTACAAAAATCTTACACCTACAAAAACAGTTCTGAATGAAAAACGTTTGGAATATAAAAAAGTGTTTTGAAAAACTCCATTTTCTTTCTAGAAGTCCAAACGAGACGTAACAACTAACACATGTCAGAACTTACGAAGTGTTTCCTTGATGCGAGTCTGGGGAAGTTAGAAAAGAAAGAAATACTTGTTCTTTCTTTTTATGTCGTAGGTACAACTTTCTTAGGTTTCACGATATCTAAGAGCGTAGTGGTGACAAAAAAGTACATTAATCAACTGACATTGACGGTAAAATAATAATTAAAAAAAAACATAATTATATCATCGAAAATGCGGTTGGCGCAGTAGCTGAATGATTGGCTGTTGCGCTGCGTGTCGAGGGTTAGATTCCAGCATGAAAACAAATAATTTGTATGGCCTCTATGTAGTTTAAACACCTGGTTGTTTTAATAAACGAACCCACGACGCTGAAAAAAATAGTGGTAGTCAGGGGCAACGTTTAAAAAAACTTAATCAAAAGAAATTACTTTGCTATTATATTTGTTTTGAATGCCATGTTTTTTTTTACCTTCAAAAACAGTGGACTTTCTCAAGTAGTCTTGTAGTATGTCTTAAACGAATAGGATAATAAATTACATAAACGTTTTTTCCTTTGGTATCTTATAAAGAACTATCAAGAATAGCCTCCATCTCCTCGAGTATAGCCAGGACCTGTCTCATACCAGTTAAACGGCCAAAATCCAATTTTGAATAACATTTCCTTAACGATTGTTTACCAAACAGTACTTTTGACTCAAGAGCTCGCTGTCGCGACCATTATATAATAATAATATGGAACAACTAGTACCACGCAGAATGGGACTTAAGTGCCACTTCGCACGGTCGCCGCGTGAGCACGAATACCAATATTCTAAAAGCATGCTCACACATTCCGCGCATGTTTTGTATGATGCGTTTTATTCAAAAAGCTTTTTTCGTAACATTCAGGGCAAAGCTCGCTGGCTCGAAATTGAAGGATATTATGAGTTTACTGGGAAAATATTTTACTTAATTCATGTGGCAGAGTTTGGATTTTGGTGTAAAATAAATTCTCTCTCTTTACGGTTTTGGTAAAGCTTTTAAAGATTGCCGTGTGAAATAGCTAAGAAAATTGGTCTTTGCATTAAAATACCGTTTAACCTACTATCAAAAACCTTCGTTTTATTTCTGACAAGTTAAAAGATAAGATTGAGAAGTTATTTCTTATAATCAGTTTTTGCTCAGTTCACAAAAACAATGAGAAAGTTGCGCGGTTTGAGCGCCGTAGGTCTTGCTACGTACCGTGCTACGGCGTAGCTCGTCTGCTACGAACCGCATTCTACAAAATTGTACGGTTCTTTATTCAAAATATTCAAAACCAATTTATTTTCTGTTAAACTATTCTAAACTTAAGATTAAAAACAGGACAGAAAATTTAAGAATCATTAGTATGTTTGCAATAGTTGTCTACATAATAAAATGCTAACCTTAATTATGTGACTATAAATCCTTCTCTTATGTACACACATTGCCGTTAACGGTAACAAAAACTATTCCCATATATCAACGGTAGCGAACTTATTATCTCGTGACGTCATCGGAACAATGTCGCCGGGGGGCCCCATTATAACTCCCATATCGAATGTGCCTATCCATTTCACCGTTACACTGTTTTAGTAGGATTCCGTACGTTAAAAAGTTTGTAATGGGCCATTCTGTTGTTGTACCGGACAAACAACACTGTAGTTTTGTTGTGTTTTTCTAGCAGATAAAACAAAAAACAGGATCGGAGAAAAATATAATGCCACAGTAGATAATTATATAAATTATTGTTATTTTTTTTAAATTAGCAAGCGTATCATTGTTTTCCATGAACTTTTGACACCCAACCAATTTTGACTGCTCTAAGCTGTTTCCATCCCTTTTTCTTTCTACTTGTTAGTGAAAGATAGCATTACATAATTTAAAAAAAAAAATATTTTTATTTCATTTTAGTAGGTGTTTTGAAGAGTGAGTGAGTTAGCGCCAATTGTCGTCACATAATCATTTAAACCCCTTTTCTTTCTCTTCTTTTGGGAAAAAGCGACGGAATAAAAACAAAAGACTAATACTGATATAATTTAACTTTCACATAAATCATAAAAATAGTAAAAAGTAAAAGATAAAAGAAGTAAACTTATTTTAGAAAAATATTCTCAATTTCAGTGTTCTGTGTCTAAAACAAAGTAGAAGTTGATATTATTTCAAGATATTCCAGTATTCACGAAGTATTTGAAGATTGTTGAATAGTTTTATAAAGCTTTGGTAAATGTGCCTTTTGTTTGGTTGATATAACAAAAGGCTTTCAACATAGGCTGCTGTTGGCTCTTTTAATTGTCGACTTTTAACGAACTTTCATTTTATAATTTAAATCAAAGTCTAGTCTAGCAGACACTGGTTTAGCTCCACGTGTAACCGTTGCCGGGGACCATACGACTAAAGCGCTTTGCACACAGAGCAACTATTGCAGCAACTGACAACTAGCTGGCAACTAACTTTTTAAATATATTTCGATTGGACTGCGCACTCATACACACCCTCCCTTTCTCGTGCCCGGCAATGCCAGTGTCGCTACGGCAACGGCATACGGCAACTCGGCTGTGAAAGTTGCTCGCAGATTGCCATAAAGTTGCGGCAACCGTAAACGTTATTGCAACGATCAACTTTTACAGGAAACTTTTAAAGAGTTGATAGTTGCCTCAACTTAAGTTGCTCTGTGTGCAAAGTGCCTTAGAGTAGTTTTTTTTTCTCGAGTTCTGATGAGCAGCTCCACCTTCTGGTACCCGCTTAACGTTGATTTTTGGGACACGTGGTATTGTGTTGCTTACTCAGATGTATATGAATAAAAACCGCATTAAAATCTGTTGCGTAGTTTAAAAATTTGGACCAAAATTTCCTCCCCTTTTGAGGAATATCGGAAAATCCTTTCTTAACAAACGTCTACTAACTATGTATAACATACCATCCCGCCTAATAGATTTTTTCAAACATCTATCAGCTTATATCCAACAATGTGTAGTCACAATAGAGAACAAAAAAAAAAACTTCATGCGACTTGTTGATTTTTTTCGTGTTATTTTCACATGTTTTATATCCACGTGCCTTTCAATCCCGATTCGCGCTTGACAATTTCATTTTATTATATAATCCTGCAGATAACAGGAGTTGGTCTCTTCAGGGAGTCTCAGTGTCAGGGCTCATGATGTTTTCCATTAGACCGGTGACGTGTATCTTTGTGCTATCCCGGAGGTAATGTGGCGTGATTTGAGAGAGGACAGCGGGTGTGGCAATTGGGCGTAAACTAGCTTATACGTAGACTAGCATTTTCCTGCGGCTTCACTCTCGTTAAATCCAGGGTGACGTAGTTCACTCTATGATAGAACTCTATATGCAAACTTTGGATTCCCGTTTTAGGGGGTGAATTTTGGAATATTCTTTCTTAGCGCATGCCTACGTTAGAATAATTTTCTGCTTGATAACTTCAGCGCAATCCCTTTAGTGGTTTGAGCTGTGTGTTGATAGGTCAGGCAGTTATTACCGGTTGCCTTTTATATATCTAAATTAAGTTCAGGTGGAACGAACGGCTGATAAAAAAAAAGTTTAGGTACTGTTTGTGAAAAAGAGTCAGTTACAAGTCTACCTGTAAAAGGATGCCAGGTCAAGCGGTATTTGTTGGTAATTTTTTTTTTTAAAGTTAATAGTCATATTTACTTTTACTGATTCAGTGATCTGCTTTATTTGTAAAGCATGCCTCGTTAAAATGCAGTGAAATCGCTTTGATTACCTCCCTTACGTCCCCAGCAAAAAATAAAAACAACAAAACGAACTTGGTTCTAATAAATTGTATTATTTTTCTTTTATAATGGAACTCTGTAAATAATCCCCACGTGTGACCTTGCCTTAAGATTAGGTTATGAGCAATTGTAACCATACTTTGTTACACTTAAGACGGTAAATAGACGAAAAAAAATCTCATAGAAAAGGAGAGATTCGGATATTCTTTCTCTCTCTACAGTCATCTCACGTATTGTTGGATTAACAACCCTCGGCTTAGTGCCGAGAGTTGAAAATCTAATGTTGCGCTTGTAGTCAATGTTTTCACTAGGAAAGTTTCGCATAATAAATACTCTAGATAAAATTTTGTCGTAAAATAACTGTAATAAAGATTGCCTTGCAAAATTAAATGGTAGGCACATACAATTTGTACTGGATAAATACTTTGCTTATATACATACACTCACAAATACTCTTATGTCAAAACTAGCGTCTGCCCACGACTTTGTCCGCGTCAAAGTTGATTTCTCCATACAAACTTTTGACCCCCGTTTCATCCTCTTACGAGGTGAATTTTAAAAAGTCCTTTTTTAGCAGACGTGTACTAATTCCTAACTACCTTCTTGCCAAATTTCATCTCTATACGTTAAGCGGTTTTCGATATTGTTTGCATATATAGGTTTTTAGATAGATAGATTTAACAATACTTTTTTTCACTTGTGCAAACTAAATAGAATTGACAAAAATACGTTTTCAAATAAGCCTACTTGGAGAATGTATTGGGGCTTTTCAGTGCTTACAAAAACTGACATTTAAAATAATATTAAAACATGAAACGAATTTCAAAAAAGCATCGTTAACCTACACGCCAGCTGCATTAACGTTAATGGCGTGTATCAAATAATTTAAAAGTAATCTGTATACTGATACTGAACATCAGGGATGCTAACCCTTCTTTAACGATTATCATAATGTGATAATGCTACTCTGTAAGTTTAACGTATCAAGTTATAAAACGTTACAAGAATGATGCAGGAAAAATAGAATATTATCTGGTTATTCTGTTTATGGTGACCAAAAAGTAAACTTGCTATAGACCATTTTCATCAAAGAGTTTTATTTAATTACTATTTTGGAGACTGCTGAAAATGAGGTTTTGGGTTCGATTTCCAGGTCGGCCAAATTGTTATTGGGTTTTTCCATTAGAAATTTCTCAGTAGTAGACTCAGAGTCTGGATTAGTGCTCGGTTGATGGCAATAGGGTCGACCCCAATTACATGGAACTTACAAAAACTTAACGCGAAATGTGAGTGTACTAATGAGTACACCTCTGCCTAACCATTCGGGGATAACAGGCGTGATATTATGTTTGGTTTTTGATTAAATGAAAGCGCCACAATATAGTTTCGATTTCCAAGAAACAGGAATAAAGTACACTTTAAAACTCAGGCAGCTGGAACTCCAAAATAAGGAACAGATAATCTCGTGAATAAAAAATCCCTATCGACGACTACTTTTACTCCACAAAAGAGATAACCGCCGAATTTTCACTATTGTAAAAAGTTTCATAATAATATTACGTACGCCTACCCAGAACAGCCATTCAAAGTAAAAAGTATTATCGATATTAACACTGTTTTCACTTGGTTTTATCTAGTTTTCTTCGGTCGTCAAAGCAACGAAACTATTTTAAAGTTAGATTGAGTTAGAAAATGTTGTCTCCCAAGTATTTTGTATGGTTTTTGTGTTGCTTGTCCCCCAACATATTATATGGCCCATATAAAGTTTAGGCAAGTTTGTATAGGACCAAAACTTCGATTTTATGTAAAAAGGTCATTCTTGTTTTATGTAAAACCGTTATATGGAGGATACAATGTCTACGTCGAATATTATGTGTGTTTTTTATGCTTTTATTTCTTGAATATAGGAGCGATCATAATGTCTATGATTTTAGATAAATCATACATACGTGTGGTAATAAATCATTTTGATGGTACGGCTGAATAGTTAAGCAGGTAACTTCTTTGCTGCGGGTTGCAAGTTCTAATCCTACTTTCGACTAATAGATTTGTACCTATCGTCTACAAATATAATGTTGTGGTCACATTGTAATGTAAACGCTGCCTGAAATGGAAAAGCAAATGAGTATTGGTTTAAGCTTGCTAGTAAGGTAAATAAAAGCACAAAATACTTCATATTTTTTCATAGATCACATACCAACTCGTTTCACACATACCTACTTTAACCAATGTCACTGGCCGTATTGAATTAGCAAAACAAAACAAAAGAAATAAGAACAGTTTGCTCCATAACCATTAAAAAAAAAATTGTGCATTTGGAATACTTCTTAAATTCTAAATTCAAATACTAACCGACAACTTAACCAAAAAGTAATTTTGTTAGATGTTTATGCAAAGATGTGTTTGGTCTAGATAAAGATACGACTGAATGCCACATCGTAAATGTCGTTGGCACGATTCCGAATGCGAGATACTAGCTAAGAAGTCGCAAAAGGTGGCTTGGAAGACGTAGAATTATAATGCTTGCCTTTTAAAGCTATTTTTCTTCTAAGAAGTTTAAATAAATATTATTATAGGCATGAAGACTAAAATTATACAAATCTCTTTATTAAAAACAGTTTTGTTTAGTAATTGCTATAAATTTAAAAATTAAAAGGATTTCTGAAACTTATTTAAATTTTAAGTCCCATGTCATAGGGCGCGAGCCTATTGCTATGAACCGAGCACAAATTCAGACTCCGAGACTGCTACTGAGAACTTCCTATTACATGGTACTGTAAAGCACAACTGGCGAAATGTGGGTGTACTAATGGGTACATCTCTGCCTAACCCTTCGGGGATTACAGGCGTCATGTTATGTTTAATTTACTTTACTTAATATTCAGATTCATTAAAAAAGAACAGTAGCATTTTACGAAATTGCATAAAACTTTCCACAACCAAGCAAGATTAAACCATCTTTGCGAACTAACAATTTTCTTCAAGTTACACTTTTAACCACAAATATTTAGCGGGCGCTGGTTCGATCGTTCCCAAGGTACAGTCGGTTTCATGCATTATGCAAAGTTTCAATTGTCTAGGACGGTACAGTGGCGTTCATGTTTAAAATTCATTTTGTACGCTAGCAAACCGGCTGATACACTGAGGGGCTAGTCTTTATCGTTTCTTATGTATTCTTCGTTTGCGTTTAGTTGATTTTGGGATTTATGGTAATTATTTTTGAGCTCTACTTATATTTGTGTGATAGTTTAAGGATTAGGGGCCATGTATGCAGAATGTATATACAGATGGACTGGACTCGTCACACAGTGGGTGTCGGAAGACGTCGTCGCTGACGGAGGCCTAGGAAACGCAGGCGTGAAAACTTGGAGACGTTTAATGGGAGTAAACCGGAGCGGGCAACTGGCAGGGATAGGTTATGCCCAGTAATGGGACAGTACCTACAAGTTAACAAAAAAAATATAATACCTATATAAGGGTAAGGGTTGATTTCTTTGACCCCGGGATGGCATGTTAAGATTATTTTTAGATATTATAATCAGCACAACTAGAATGTTGCTTCATCATATTATTATTTTATTTGCGATATGCTAACAAAATTTTATTATTTTAAATTAAAAGCGTCCTGCTGTCATAATCGTAAAAAATAAAAATCTTAGAGAAAATATGAATTGCATGTCTCTTTACTGTGCATTTTTTAAACTCTATTATATTTTTCCTTTATTATATTTTGTATAATCTCATCAAACAAAACAGATGCAATTTCCCAAAGTGCCACAGGAGCGAGAATAAAACAAAAAAATTGTTAAAAAAAAAATCATAAAAACGCAGCGCGCTTCGAAGCCGGGCGAGTTCAAAAGCTATTTGTTTCGTGGCTTCAACCGAAGTTTTGAGGGTTTCGCAAATAAACCGGGCAATGCGCGCCCTCGCCACTGGAAACAAACTTGGATTATTAAATGGAAGATAGGAAAAGCGAACGTTTAAGAGATATTGTTTTATTTTAATAGGGGTTTCTGTTTGGTGTGAATAAAACGTGGTCAAAGCTGTTAAAGTATTTTTTAATGGAGAAGAAAAAAAAAAGATTTACTTTGAAGATTGTTTCTGGTAACACTTGTTTCCTTGTTTTGGTTTTCGGACCAACATTAAATATGGTGAAGGTATCGTGATTAAAAACAATACCTTCATTTTTATTTTTGAAACAACCGTGATTTTAAAATAATAATATGGAGTATAAACAATGTTTTTCATCGATATTATCTATAATAGGTACTACAAAGTTGAAAAAAAAAATTGTTTGTTGAAACGCGCTTTTCTAAGGAATTTCTAGGCGAATTGGAAAAAAAAAATTATATAATAGCCAGATTCATAAAAAAATGTATAATAAGCCACATAACATCATGCCACAATCTATGGGAGCGGAGCAGTAACCAAAGACGAACACACGGGTAGAAGCAAATTTTATATAATTTCGCCAGCGACGAGGACGAATTTTTTGATGCCCTATGAGGTTTTGCCCTGTTTGTAAATTAATTATATTATTAACATAACATAACATCACGCCTGTAATCCCCGAAGGGTTAGGCAGAGGTGTACCCATTAGTACACCCACATTTCGCCAGTTATGTTTTTAGTCCCATGTAATAGGGGGCAAGCCTATTGCCATCAACCGGGCACAAATCCAGACTCCGAGGCTGCTACTGAGAAACTCCTGATGGAAAAACCCAATAACACTGCCCGACCTGGGAATCGAACCACTAGAACAACGAGGCAGTCCTATATTATTAACAATTAATAAAAATATTATAATTATATCGATTACTTTTATTTCGTTTATTTGAATTTTGTATTTTTATGTTAGGAGTCGGCTGAAAAACTTTAAAAATAAACTGGGCCGATAAAACAACTCTTTTATTTTAATCCGAATAAGTGAAAACCACCGACTACTTCTTTTATTGAAAAATATTGAAAACCGATTGCAGTTTTATTTAAATCGAGTTCAAACAAACACTCATCTCGAGAGTATAAAATCACTCGAGTTTTCAATTAACTCGATTGCAATTAATACGAGTAGATACCCATAATAATATGACCTTTTTTAGTGTGCGGTAAAATGTGATATTAAATGGCGCTATTTTCAACAAACTTTGACAAGTCACCATTTTATGTTATGTTCGATAAATTTTCGTACTTTAATTTTTTAAAGCCATGTTAAAAGGATAGTTTTATACGCATGCTGAAAAAACAATTACTTACAAAAACAATTCATGCTTAAAAAAGTATGAATTACTTACAAAAACAATTCATACTTAAAAAAGTATGAATTGTTTTTGTAAGTAATTGTTTTAACATGGTTTCTTGAATCATAACTAAAAACACTCTCGATCAAGTCACACAAAAAACAAAATCGATTCATCCGTTTAGGAGCCACAATACCATATACAGATACACACGCTCAACTATTAACACTTCTCGTTTTTCGTCTGGGGTTTAAAATTAGATATCTCAAAATTAGTGCAGATAAATTATGGGTCTTCTACGAAATATTATTAATTTAATCCCTAAATACAGTTTCTATTTAGGCCCAATGCTGTCTGGCGGTAAACCCCAGACAACGTCGCCATAACTGTCAGCAATAAAATATATATAGACAGGGACGTGACGAGTATAACTAATGAAAGAACAGAGCTGACTAAAATGTATGAAACGGTTTGCATTTGCATAGTTTTGTAGCAAAGTGAGCTATGTGAGACTTTAAAGAATTAGTTTTTCATGAAAATTGTATTTTGTTTCTTGCTAGCTTTTGCCTGCGACTTCGACCACGTCGGTTTTGGATATTAAAAAAAAATACGTTTTCATAATCACATTTTCATGCAATGTGCATAATGTACGAGTATTCAAAATTCCAGCTCAATTGAACACCGAGGTATGGGTCACATTGAATTTGTAAGATTTTAATTAAGTTTCTATGGCCACTTTCCGGCTTTATCGTCAAACCAGGTCTGTGACATTATTATAATGCATTGTCATTCAAATTACACATTTATTACTAGGTACCTACCTAAAATCGATACTTAGGTATTTGTTACAACTTTTTAAATCCTTTCTTAAATTACTTTTTTGTAGAAGATAATGGTGCCGATTCCCTTGTTCACAAACTAGACTAAATTTAGAGAATTAACATCTCTTATTAACATACAGCGAAAGGAAAGGACGGTGACATTTCGTAACATTAAAGAACTAAGTTAGAGATGTCAAATTAGTTTTTCCTTGAACTTCTCCGTATTTTTAATCCACACGTTTTAAGATGTCAACTATAACTGTATGGATGTGTCAGACTGACTAAACTTGACAGCTCTTATTTACATTAGTCTCTTTCTTATTTTATTGGACAGAAAAAGATGGAAATAGTCTAATTTAGGTTTAGTTTGTGACCAAGGGAATCGGCACCAATGTCCATGTTTAAGTGTTACGTACATTTTTCATGTGTGTGATACTTCAATCAACTAATATTCAATGTAGGTCATTACGTCTTTTTCTACAAAAAACATGAGACTAAGTACTTCAAACATATCCTTAAACGAATATGTCAAACCTATTTCTATGTTCACTAAGTAAGCCCCCCGTTTCGCTTCGTTGCGATCCATTACTCCCCGCACTTTGTATTCGACAATACAACGACACATTTAGAGGTGTTGATAACATGGTACATTTGATGCGTACAAGTAATGGAAGTATTTTTGGAAATACGTTTCGAAACGCGACGCATTAAGTTACAGTTTACGTTTAAGGATAGGTTATAGTATTAGTTTTGTTTACAAATTAACTGTATTAATTCTATTATTTTAAGTACTCCTTAAAAGGTTCTGCCCGCGAATTCGACTACCTAAACTTTAGAACTAAGCCAATGGCAATGTCCAAAATCAGGAACACAAAAAACGAGATAAAAATTATTCTATGTGTATATGTATAGTTAATTTAAAATTAAAAATAAAATAGAAGGGATCGGTTTCTTAGAAAAGTTCAACTTTATCTGACGTCAAATAAATTTGAAGTCTTTTGGTACATAAATATTTGACACTCACCGCGAAAGTAAAACTTTAACCACCGCGTAACTCATGAAAAAACTCCCATTGATCATACCAACTTCCCATGCCCGATAAGCTGTCAAAACACCCTTTAAAAACATTCACCCCGATGTTATATCGTCATTTTACTACCACTAGACTAAAATATCAGCTCGATACCCAATGAAAACGGTTTTTTTTTTTCGTTGAGAATACACCATAAAATCGCCTTAGGGACCATTTTGCCCATCGACGTAAATGTGTTAAGCCACTTTCACAAATTGATACGCCTATATTGACCTCTATGCCGTTGTAATAAGATCTGTAACTGAGCGTATGAAAGTCAAAACTGATACAGTTGAGAATTAAGTAGTAAATCAATACGATGACATATTTTATGAAAAATATTTGGGCCTTATTTTTTACGGCTAATACCTATGCTGTGCTGATTAAAATAAAAAAAATTAGTAGGTGTTCTAAAAGTTTTGTTGATATATAAAAAAAATAATAATACTAAGGCTGATTTTCTAATCGTCAAATTACTTTGTCAATTGATTATTTCGAATATTGGTTTAATAACACAACATCACGCCTGTAATCCCCGAAGGGTTAGGCAGAGGTCTACCCATTAGTACACCCACATTTCGCCAGTTATGTTTAACCGGGTACAAATCCAGACTCCGAGGCTGCTACTGTGAAATTCCTGATGGAAAAATCCAATAACACATTTGCCCGAGCTGGGAATCGAACTCAAGACCCGCAATCGCGCTTGAGGACCACGAGGCAGTCGTGGCAGTTGAGGCAATTGGTTTAATAATTATATCCGATTGCTTTTCCAGACTATAATCTATGTCTGTGCCAAATATCCAGATCCGTTCAGCCGTTTAGGCATGATTGCGTAACAAACATTAATAAATTCATGCTAACTTTCGCAGATTAGCAGTGAAATACAATTAAAATACGGATGGCAAAACCAGCCAGAATCTCGGCAGTACTTATACATAAAAAAAAATGATATCTTTATATTTTTTCAACTTAAATGAAGCTGTCCAACAAAAAACTTAAAAGATTTCTTTCTTCAATAATTCTTGTCTAAAGAGCTCGGTTTCCGTATTACTTCGATTCAGTCTCAAGCTTGCTACCACACCGGTTAGTAATCCTCATAAAAACTACATAAGTAGTAGTCTTGGAAGCTGTAAAGCCTTTCAAAAAAAGGTGAAACCAACTGTTGTATTCATGAGCTGCTTTATATTTCCGTTTCATTTCGTTTCTTTACAGTCTAGTGGTTTTGAATCGACTGGTTTTTTATTGTGGTGATTGAAGAGGCTGTTGAGCAATCCATACATATAAAATGCTTTGTCCTGAAGGGCTGACTGACGGATCAACGCACAGCTAAAACCGGTGATAGTAGAAACCTGAAACTTGGAGGGTGTGTTCTTTATAAAAAAATACGTAGGTAAGTACCTTTTTAATATATTTTGCCAAAGCCTCAATGTAAAGAATATCTAAAAGTCTGCTTTTTAATTTAAGGAATATAGGAATAGTTTCAACCCAGAGGAAAAAGTGTCATTATAAAATATTAATATTTATGTACAAAAGCAAAAAAGGAGCAGTTTGGCAGAGGTAAATGTCGTGTGTAAAAAAAAATATTTCTGTGAATAAACACTTTTTTTTTGTATGACATATGCTTCTGTTAAGAAAGCATTTTCCATAAATTCACCTCCTAGATAGATGTCTCCTACACGAGCATTAACTGTTTGAGTACCTGCACATCTACAAAACTTACCGAGACAAAAATTTAAAAAAATACAATGCCAAACCGACTTGACTCGCTGTTCCAATTTCACTACACAGTCTTCTACTTCATGTATGTAAATTTTAGCGTTACAGGAATAGACAGACAACTCGATGTTCTGTTGAATAGCAATTTTTGCGGTAATAACAATCGGGAAACATAAGTGGGACGCGGCCCGACCCTTTTCATATCTTTATTGATATCTGTCACATTCCAAAGCTATGAAGATATTGTAAATGTGATATAGGATGTTTCGGATACGTCGAGTGAGATATTTCATTGCCTTGATTATGTTATTATGTTGTATTAATGATAAGGTTGTGAATGTCGTGTTTTTATTGGTTGTTGTTGTTATATTGTTTTTGGTGATTGTTTGTGTCAAAGAAATCTGACGGATGCCATGCACGTTTCGTTTTTTTTTCGTTTAAGTACAAACCTGCACATGTTTATACTCGTGCAAGTTTGAACTTAAATAAGTAGGTATGTAAGTATTAAAGGGAGTGGTAGGAATTGTACAAGTATCTAAGCCATTTGTGGGCACAACATCGTCAAGTTAACTGGTAGGTACAAGTTTAAACTTTCACAGTTGATGAAACGATATTGTTGTATTAGCTACGCGGTACCTTTAGGTTTTTTTATGGAACGAAGTTTTTTTAATGCGACTTGCAGTAGGAGTTAACTGGAAAAAATCGTCACATAAGGAAGAAGCGTTATGCCCCCCACAAAATGACCCTTCCATCTCTGTCCCTTTCTATTATATACGATTGTGAGAAACTTGGTTTTATTCGAACTTTTTTTTTGGATTCATAATTTATTTGAGTATTGCTATTTTTATGGTATTGCATGCCTGAGAGTTAGATACAAATTATCGTTCTGAATTCAAAGCGCATCTCCTAGTGTACGACTGAACGCTCCTCAAGCAGTTTCCAGGTCAATTAACTTGATTAGTTAATTTTGACACAATGGCTTGAGCTAAGTACCTATAACTACCTCAACGTCACGACACAAACTTATCGTATCTTTGCTATCTGTTATTAAGGCATATTCGAATAAATTATAAATGATTTGGTAGATTATTTTATGCAAGTTCTGTTCCATTTTTTTAATATAGGTACAGGGTGACCCAGATAAGGACGTCCAAATGAAATTTTTGAAAGCCTCACTTTTTGGGCTATCCACACTCCATGTATGTTAACATTTTTTGAGATATTCCTCCTTGCATCAGATTTCGTTGATTTTCTCTTTATGTATCGCATTTTCTGGAAATATTTTTTCTGATAATTAATCCTGAAAGTATGGTCTTCGATCGATAAAAACAACTGTCTGGTTTATCGTCAAATTGCCAAATTTTAGTTGAAAGAGAAAAATGTTGTTTTGCAAAAGTGTTATTGGGTTTTTCCATCAGGAATTTCTCAATAGCAGCCTTGGAGTCTGGATTTGTGCCCGATTGATGGCAATAGGCTCGCCCCCTATTACATGGGACTAAAAAACATAACTGGCGAAATGTGGGTGTACTAATGTGTACACCTCTGCCTAACCCTTCAGGGAATACCAGGCGTGATGTTATGTTATGCAAAATTCGTTGTTGTTTTTGGGCCCTTAAAGAAAAATTACAATAAGAGCCCAAATGGCCTGAAACTTCCACGGACCCTCAGCTCTTTAAAACAATACAAATAACTAGTATTGTGTAGGACATTATTCGGTGCAATTCAAGCTCGAACATGGTATGGCGAAAAAAGCAATATTTTCTTTTTTTTTATTTAATGAATTAAAACGTACTTTTATCAAGTTTTTAATACAATATGAGCTCTATAAGTACCTGTTGTTTAAAGGTGATAAAACGGTCCTTTAACAACAATATTTCTTCCTTAATTACATCCGCATTCAATTCAGATCCGCCACTTCAATTACGTGTCTCACTCGAGTGCCTTAGATCCGGGAAAGTTTGCAATCTTATAAGTATAATGCTAAGTAAATTTTCGCTGTGCGTCGCTCAATGTTTTTCGCCATTTTCTCGTGTGATACGTAAATGCGATGTTTTAGCGTACCCAAAAGATAACTGAGTTACCCCCGTACAGTTACCGTCGAGATGAATTTACAAGGAACGGATAAACAAGGCAGGGTATCCGATACTTTGTGAGTTTCTCATTATAATTTATTCTTTGAAAATCTGGTAGACGTGTTTTTAGCGAAAAATATGAGCGGAATAAAGATTGTAAAGAAATTGCTTTTAAAAATTAAGGCTTTAGGTTTAATATTTTGGATGGTACGGTCAACAACATGAGTCTATTGACACTATTATCATTACATAATCATCGTTATAATATAAATATTTTCAGCATGTCATGTGATTGATTGACTGATTGAACATCCATTCTGTTCAATTTAATAAATATAATTTGTAAAATAAAAGTGTCTATGGACTTTTGTTGCTGACAGTATAGGATTTAATTTTGAGAACGCGTTGCTAGATTTAATCTTCGAACTTGCTCATGAAGAATAAAAATGATATAGTGACTATTATAATGATTTAATCTTTCTGAAAACTAAGTAGGGAGTTTTCATTAAAACTGGTGAAAATATTCTAAGGACTGAATTTTGGTAACGGTGGACAATCGAGACTAGCCTATTACGGAGGAATTATTATACATAGTGCACCAGTGTGCGCAAACACAGATGGCGCAGCAACCACCAACAACACTTTTCCCGACCTGGGAATCGAACTCAGCAGTAGCACTTGCGACTACAAGACCAAATACTACCAAATAATGTTCCTAAAATAACACGAGTTTAAACGCAATACAATTTATATTTCAGTTTACAAATTGCAACTCTTCAAGAATTCTTAATGCTTACGTCCAAATTTTAAATCCACTTAGCTTTTACTGGAATTTTCGATGTCAACTTTGAAAGTCTTAATCGCTATACATTAACGTAGATGGCTTCTTAGGTAAGAACTTAATTTATTTTATTGAAATACTTAAAATAAATTCTGCTGACCTCATCACTTGAGTAGGTAGGTATCTTTTGAAGAAGGAGGAGGGTTATGTTTTTAGAAGGCTATGTTTCAAAAAAACTTATACTTGGTTAATAATGTTAATCTTATTAGCTTTTAGAACCACACATGGTTGGTTGAATAATTAGATGGTTATTTGGTTAGTTGATTGGTTGGTTGGTTGGCTTGTTGGTTGGTTGGGTGGTTGGTTGAATGGATGGATGGTTGGTTGGCTTGTTGGTTGGTTGGGTGGTTGGTTGAATGGATGGATGGTTGGTTGGTTAATTGGTTGGTTAGATAGAAGGTTGGTTGGTTGATTGGCTTGTTGGTTGGTTGGATGTTGGATTGGTTGGAAAGTTGGTTATTTAGATGGTTGGTATAGTTAATTAGTTAGATGAACATGATGATGTTTTAAATATGTAAACTGACTATTAAGTAATCTAATTACCACGTAAAAACGAAATATAAAGCTGTTGATATACGTGTACTTTTCTTCTAAAACGTTTTGAAAACAGAATCCTGTTTATATCGCATTTTGTAACGACCAAGAGAAATAATAAACTGGATTTGTAAACTAAAAAAAAAACTGTCAGAAAAAAGATTTTTTCTTGTTTTGCATGCGTTTTCTATTTTTCTATTTTTCATGCGTTTGTACACAACAGAGTTTCCTGTTTGGCTTTCCACTAAATTGTTTTTTTTTTTAATCTTATTTTAAAACCTCTAGTCCAATATGAACAAATGGTTTTTTTGTGAACTCTTATTTGAAACGAGTTTGTTAAACGTTTCAATATAAGTCTTTTAATTTACTGTTTGGAGGTTACATCGCCTGTAAATCCTAGATGACCGACAAATAATAAAAATGTTATATTTTGTCTACAATATTGTCTGTGACACTTCTATAAATTAAATGGAGTTAGTAATGTGATAAGTATGTAGAATTTTAATTATTTTGTACTTGAGTACACTTCATATTATTTATGTAAAATTTTGAGTACTATTTTTTTTATCTCTATTTATGTTGTTATCATGTTATCTCTTCACCACCTGTTAAAGAATGCCTAAGGCATTAAGGCTGCTTTTGTATCTTTGTTGCATAAAGTTTAAATAAATAAATATAATCCAATGCATTTGATGAACTATGCAAGACAGCTACGTAATGCTTGTTAGATTCTCTTTAAAGTTCCACTTTTCCAGACACCAAATAAAAGCTAAAATTATTATTTTTCCCATTAAAAATTACAATGTTTTCGCTAAAAACCGAGTACACTTGCTTTTATTCGTCTCTCGCAAGCGGCTAATTGTCCATTTGCGGGCATTCGGGCGTGCTTTGCGAAAAACAGAGAAATTCCCAGTCACCATTTTAATTCAATTCTTTCGAACAAAGCTGCTGTTGCATTTTTCGCTGTTCACTCCATGTTTTGTTGTTGAAAAGTGCAAACGTCTATGAAATGAAAATGGGACAAAAAGCGTCTTAATTTCCTATCCTTTTAGCCCGTCAGATGGCTCGCAGATAACTTCATAAGCATTGTGAAAATTTCAAGAGAAAAAATTGGGGGAAATGAACCCCTTCCTAAATGGTGAATCCTTTAAAGAAATATTACGGCCTTGAATAGAGGTAAGGGCTTCTCAAGTACATGAAGAAATGTTTGCGAGAATTAGAATTTTAACAAGATTTTTTGCTTGAGAGGAAGTTTCTAAAAGGTTTAGATTATCTTGGTAAATATATTTGTTTGCCAAAATGATCACCTAAGCATAATTTTAAAGGCTTACAGTAAAAGTTTGTTCGAAGAAAAGCTTTATCTTAGATAGCATTGGAACTTGAAAACAATTATTAAAGGTCTCTATTCGCTATAAAAACACTGCTTTACTTCCTTGAAAAGTATAACTGAAGATGTACATGCGCCTGTGTTAAGGCACTTCGTTCGTCAGGTGATCTTGTAGAGAGGATACACCCTATTGGCTATTTTGACGAGGCGGGGTGTCTAAGCACAGGGATATTTTTGTGTATAGAAATATGTGTATATATTACGATGAGTGTTGTTGTTTTTTTATATTAAAGTACTAACTATAGTCTCTAAGTTTTTGTTTACTTACCTTTGGATCCAGTTGTCCCAAAATAAATAATATTGAATTTGAATTTACTATTCCTACTGTTACAATTAGCACTGACCTTAACTGATAAAAATTAGCTCAATGTAATAACTGGTCTAATCAACAGCCAAGTATTTCCTTTAATTAAACTACGACTAACAGTATCACACAAATACTTGATATCAAGAAACTCCTGTCAAACTCCAAACAAAACTTGTTGAGATTCTTTTGCCAAGTTCATCGGAACTCGCAATCTGGTCGGCTACTGTCGTTTAGAATTCAACCCGAGTCCAATACCATTCCGTTATTAATTAAAGATGGTACAAAGTTCAGGGATTCCTCACACAATTCGGCCCACCCCGGTTTGTGCTCGGCAGGAATGTAATTGGAATTGTTCCGGTCGGAAGGTTAGAATGTGGCCAATTTAAGATCGGGATAAGGACAGCTTTTGGACAGTTGCTTCAACTGTTTGAGTAAGTTCAAACATGTTAGAGTTGAAAAATTAATTTGTTTCGGGTTGACGCGATTCGGGTTTGTTTTGTAATGGACAACATTGTTTAGGCTGTCTTTGTGTAAACGAAGATAAATTGTATTTTAGTTACATAGTTTTTTGAAGTTTTAACTGTCAGACACTTGTAGTATGGTCGAATCTAGGCTTTTGTAACTTACTGTAGCTGCATTTCTCAATAATTATAGTTCTGTAACCAAGGGGTCCAAACGGAGCTCTAGCTACTATTGCTCTCACTTGTTCGTTCGTCTGTCACACGAATGTCTTTACACCATGATTAGTGGACACTTGAAATTTTCGCCGATATGGCCGCTGTAACAACAATAAAAAATCAAAGGGCTCCCTTTGATTTTTAGTCAGTAAAAGTAGTAGAAGTAGTAGTCTTTAGTTAATCAAAGGGCCTTCAAGTTTTTGTTGATTTTTTGCTGTTGAAATAGAAATAGGTACAAGAAACTTATTGTTTTCGCCGTTTTTTGGTCATTCTTAATGTTGTACAGTGATATGGAACCTTTCATGTGTGAGTCCGTCTTGCTCATGGCGGTTTTTTTTTCGATAAAAGCAGCTTCTTATCAAAAATAATTTACGTATCGCATTATAGTCATAATCTGCCTAGCCTTTTCCCAATTATGTTGGGGTCGGCTTCCAGTCTAACCGGTTGCAGCTGAATACCAGTATATTACATGGAGCGACTGCCTATTAGACCTCCACAACCCAGTTACTGGGTAATACGATACCCCTTGGTAAGACTGGTTGTCAGATTTTCGGACTTCTGACGACCTTTAACGACTGTCAAAGTATGACAGCCGAGACCAACGGTTTAACGTGCTTTCCGAGGCACGGAACGATGTCAGTAATGACTAAGATAAACTTATAATGGTCACATTATAGTATAGGCAGAAATATTAAATTCTACGAAGCATTCTATTAAAAATTCTCACAAAAATTTTAAACGTTATAGATATTATTAATGACACTTGTTATCTAAACGCAACTAATTAATTAAACGCTTTTACTCTATAAAGCGTGCCTAATTGAGTTGTAAACTTGTAATGAATTATTAATTAACTTAGATTCTAAATAATTAATTAACCATAAGAACGAATATTTTAGTATAATTATTTTAATTATTATTTATATTGTTGACTCGCCAATGCGATTTTAATAAAGTACCATTAATATACCTACAGATCATTACACATTTTGTCTTCCTAACCTGTTCCAACTATGTTAAGGTCGGCTTCCAGTTTATTTAGAGTGCAGCTGTATACCAGTATTTTACATGGAGCGACTGCCTATATAACCTTCACAACCGAGTAACTTGGTAATACGATACCCCTTGGTTAAGACTGGTTGTCAGACTTTCGGGCTTGTAACCATCCGCAACGAGTGTCAAACATGACAGCCAAGACCAACGGCTTAACGTGTTGTCAGTGATATCTAAGATAAAGTCACATTGGTACTTGCCCGGATTTGAACCTAACAACCTCATGCATGAAAGGCGCCTCAACCATTGGGCAACTAATGGCATTTGCTTCACAGCTTTTTTAATGACAAATAAAACATAAATTAGTGCAAACATAAATCACGGGACGCCTTGGCCCGGAAATGTATGAAAAGGAAAGAAGAAAAGATGTTTACTTGCGCCCACAATGATGCATGGAACTATAAATAAAACTCTAAATAAGTTAGTTACATGCGCAGTGAAGCGGATCTCATGTCGCATTGGCCTCTAAGAAATCCCTTGATGCCTAACATACGTACACCGCCCTCCGCGGCGGTGCACGGTGCCTTGTGTTAGTCGCCTAATACAATCCTATTATTGCTCATATAGAGAAGGCACGAGCGTTGATCACCACGCATACTCTAGATGGATTGACGATTTATATTAATTATGAGTCCGGTTTTCTTTACGATGTATTCTCATCATTATCTTTAGGGGAGGCCTATGCCCAGTAGTGGACATCGTTCGGCTTGTATGGTAAGCGTTATCCCACACACATCACGATAGCTATGGGCAGTTCACCACAAACTCACATGACATAAGTTCATCAAGGATAATATTCACAAAATAGCACTGCAGATACGTACTTTAGATACACAATAGATATATAATTTATTAATCACTTGCACTCAATAAAGCATTCTCCGCCTAATTAAGCTGTAAACTGCTATTTACACTTAATAGCAAGTAACATTAAGATTTATAGTTAGTTAAACTAAGTTAATTAATTTGTGCTCTCAGCCGCGTCCAGCTAATACATATTAGTTCCTCATTAGGTCAATTTAGTTCCGTTGCCTAGCAACGGGATAGGTTATAAATCTAAACTTGGTAATGGAGATGTATGGTTGCGATTGGAAGTGAGTCATGTTGTGTTTAGTTTGGTATGATGATGATTATTTTGACTGTACGTGCCTTGAAAAGCACGAATGCTGGTTGGTCCCGCGTTTCGTCTTTTCCTAGTCATGTTGGATTGCCGTCCCATTCCACTATATGTGTCTCTGCAATGTTTCAGAAGTTTCCTCAATTCATCATGGATTTCAACATCAGAACTAGATTTAAATAAAAATGAGACTAATCTCCCAATCTACCTATACTTTCAAATAAAAAAGATTTATTAAATAGATTTATAAATGAAAGAGCATTAATTGATTTTAAAAATAAATTACAAATGTGTTGAGAATCACCTTCTATTTTTAAAGTAATGTAAAAAGAGCACTGTCACTGGACTGCAGCAGTCCGACAAACACATACAATTAAATAGCCCTAATTCTGTCATACTATTGTCATATTTACTGTGACAGAACACAGCAAATATACCTGCCTAGAGAGAGAAAGATATACCTTATATCAATTTGCACAAACATACGTATTGATCTGATTTAAAAGTTGGCAACTGAATCTCGTAATGGCATTTCTTAAAAACAAGTGAACTCATGAATAAATTGAGGTGTAATATGGAGCAAAAGCCGAGAAAGAGGTGAGTAAATAAATAATTCCCCCAATGCCACCAACATAAGCTATTTATTTGGGAAATTGAATGAAGTGGGTGTGCCCCAAGAAATAATTTATCAACAGAATGTGTTACATTACATCGGTTTCGTAAAAAAATCGCGTCGTTTGTTCACGACGCGTTGTTTTCTCTTTTCTAAATTGTGTTGACTGTGGGGATACTTGGCACGTGCTATGCAACTATAGGAAGTCTTTTTTTTAAGTAATGGCGATATGACCTTGACGAAAAGAAGAGTACTTGGAAGGTCTTGGGGGAGATCTTTAAAGTGTAATAAAGCAGGCTAGAAATAAAATAATAAGTAGGAGTAACGATTTATTCACAAAGTACGTAGTATTCATGGGTAATACAAACATTTGCTACCAGTAATTAAGCGGTTCTGACCAGACGAACTGAAGTATCTTCAATAGTGATCAGTTAGCAATATCTAACAGTAAAAATGTAGAAATATGATTGGCATTCAATATCAATGTTATATTTGCTGCATAATGTAAAAAGGCAATGGCAAAAACGCAGAAGAACACTGATGCCTACGCTTCTCTATAATAAATAATAATTTTATTCTCCCGATCGTATATGGGTCATGGTGGTTAAATATGCAGGAGAAATATTATAGTGTAGTGAGTGCGCAAACACAGGTGCACTCCTTTACTCTCATAGTCCGATGGGACGGCAATCCGACACGAACGGGAGAGATCGGGAGTAGGACCAAAATCCGTTAACGGACGTCTACTCACTATAATCTACCTCCCTGCCCATCCTGATATGTCAAGCGGTTTTCGATATTTTGTGATGAGTGAGTTGGTGGACATTTCTCTTTTATTCAACCGACTTCAAAAAGGAGGAGGTTCTCAATTCGACGCGTATGTTTTTTTTTTTTTTTTTTTGTTTTTTTTTTTTTTGTGTGTTTGTATATTTACTAGCTTTTGCCCGCGACTTCGTCCGCGTAAATTTCGGTTATCGCGGACATAGACGAAGTCACGGAAAAAAGTTACCCATGTTCTGTCATTTCAATTATTTAGTTAAAATCATGATTCGAAACGACACGTGGCGCCATCTATGATCATAAGAACGTTATTGTAATTTCCCTCGGAAACAGTACTTTTTTTCGGGATTAAAGGTACCCTATGTTCGTTCCTGTACACCTGGCAACGTATATGCAAAATTTCAGGATGATCGTTTCAGTGGCTTAGGCGTAAATTGGTAACATACAAACAAACAAACTTACTTTCGCATTTATAGTAGGTAAGTTAGGATAGATAAGATAGATATAAACAGCAATATACAAGAATGCATTTAACAAGAGCTGCAAACAAAATACCAATAAAAACTTTGAATTAAATACAAACAGCGACCCGTGAAGTCGTCTAGACACGTTGACATTCATCCTAGCCGTCACTTGTTTGTTCATCCGGTTCAACTACAATTCATTTAGTTTTTTGCTCAGTTTGTTGCACGACAGTGTACTGTCAACGTAACAGTGTGAAATGCACAAATCTTGGAGTGAAATATATTGCTTTCAAGGCGGAACGAATGGGGCCCAACTATCGGATGTTTGTGTATGTTTTTGTACACGTCAAGTAGTGGGATGTGTTTTCTTCGTGGGAACAAAAAAATAAGTAGGTAGATTTTGTTGTGTTTTTTTTTGTGCAGTTGCAAATTTTCTTTTTTGTATGGTTTATTGCAGTCCATAGTTTATTCTTGAAACTGTTTTTAGGGTTTCGTGCCCGAAGGGTGCTATCGGGACCCTATTATTAAACCTGGACTGTCCGTCTGTCTATCCGTCCATTTATCTGAAAGCTGACTGTGTCTCATGAACTGTATATAAATGTTTCTGTGTCTTTAATTATTTTAATTGGTTCTGTAACCGTTATAATTAAAGTAAAAATAAATAAATAAAAATTAAATATGAGAGGACACACAAGAGACTATATTGATACATTTTCTACAATGGTACGGAAATCTTCGTGTGCAAGTCTGACTCGCACTGACCCGTAACATTTTCACACAGCATGTATTTCTACAGCTGCAAAAAAAAAGTTAAAAATTTAAGGGAGGTCCCCCATCCAAGAAACGTGTTTTCTTTATGAAATGGTCAGTATTATACGGTAGTACGGAACCCTTCGAGTTCGGTTCGCACTAGGTCCGTTTATTTACTCTAAACACATAGATTACTGAAACAGCCATCTAAATCACCAGTACAGGTTTTCAGAATACTTAATTAGCTACAAACGAATTTTAAGCTAATGAAAGCTCTCATCCAAATTTGTTTAACTTTCTTAAGTGCTCTTATCTATATTTCACTTAATTAATTTAACGTTAGATCAAATTAATATTTTAAATTAGTTTTTTTTTTATTCTGCTATATTTAGTTGAATTTTTTAAGTTAGCCACAAGTATTTTTAAATTCTTCACGTTTCTTTTAATTGGCGCTATATTGAGGTACCTAGTTTTTAGAGTTCCATGGTGCTAAATTACTAATGGGAGCCTATTAGGTAGCCTCCGCTGTCCGTCTGTCCGTCAACGAGCTGTATCTCAAGAACCGTAATAGCTAGAGGGTTGCAATTTTCACAGAATGTGTATTTATATAGCTACTATACCAAAAAAAAAACAAATAAATTTTGTTGTTTTACTCTCGTACAAATAGCTTGCACCTACCATGTTATCTCTTTACCACCTTTGGTTGAAGAATGCCTAAGGCATTAAGTCCGCCTTTGTTCATTTGTTGCATAAAGTTTAAACAAATAAATAAATAATAAATACACATATATATAAAAGTTAAAACAACAAAAGAGACCTGATTTTTATTTGCGTTTTGACTCGATATTATAATGACATATATCTTCTGAGATGGTTCGGAACCCCACTTGACTGGATTTTTTTTATTACGAGCCAATGATCGATTCACAGTGACGAATGTGTTTTTACGCAAAAAATATAAAATACCAATTTTAGGTAGGTAGGTACCATGCCATTTACTTTCGTCCAATCCGGACGTCGTAATCACGTAAGATCGATTGTAATCGACAAAAAGTTTCGCTTCGGCATTTTTCATTACGATCAAAAGAAACCAATTCCGATTACAAGAATGGAAAAAAAAATATCCGATTATAAGAATGGGTATGTCAGCTTTACTTAGTGCTCAGAATTTTCCTTATTTTTGCTGATTTTAGTAGAATAATATTTTACTTCTATTTTATTTAGATAATAATAAATAGATTTGACAAATGCAGTGATGTCCAAAGTTCACTGGACAGCGAATCATCTAAAAAATACTTCAAAATACGAAAATGACTAAAATATATATTGCTATATTGTTATGCTTATGCTTGTTTTAATTCCTTGCAAATAAAACAATCAAATATTTTAATAGTCAACATAACACAATATCACGCTTGTAATCCCGTAAGGGTTAGGCAGAGGTCCCAATTTACCTACATTTAGCCAGTTATGTTTAAGTCCCATGTAATAGTGAGCGAACTTATTGCCATTAACTGGGCACAAATCCAGACTCCGAGGCTCCTACTGAGAAATCCCTGATGGAAAAACCCAATAACACTTTAGCCGACCTGGGAATCGAACCCAAGACGCCTGGATTAACATATCTGATACTTTTTCTTTCCCTTGGGATAATAGCTCCACTTACTTAACGGAAAGTTACTTTATACGCGAGCGAAGCCGCGGACAGAAGCTAGTCACCAATAAGAACGTAGGTATGGCAACCCAAGATATTTTTAGAAATAAATATGACATCCAAACGATTTATTGAAAAGATTGAGTGACCTAATATTATTACAGCGTTACAAGGCAATATCTCTTACCCTCACGTCACAAATTGCTCGTCCTAAGTGCTTTAATCCTGACCTGACTGATAAATAAATAATTCCTACTTAATCTGTCTCTCTCTCACGGAAATTGCTTTTAGGGACCCTTTTTATGCCTGCACTAATTACTTTGGAGACATACTGTTAAGGTTGTGGTGGACTGAAGTGTAATGTAAGTGAATATACTTGTTTTCTATGAAGCTCTAGTAAAGAATTAAGAAACAGAAAAGTATATTAAAACTAGTTTTTGACTGTGACTTTGTTCGCGTGAATTTTCTTTAAGGATCCTTTAGTTTTTTGAAAATAAAATAAAGCGTTTGTTACTCGCAGATAATTTAACTTTCTATAAATAAAAAAATATTTTTAAATCGGTTATCTAGTTTTTGTGTTTATTCGTTACAAACAAAATTGTTTTTTTTTTTTTTATAATTTTAAATCTGATTAAAAAACATTGTTAGTATCATTTTACGGAATTTCATTTAACATTACTATTTTCTTAGATATCTAGCTTATACGAATATGCCTTTTGATACTAACATTGATTTCCCGCCAAGAAGCATACGCTACATTAACTAACCCATTGACTAGAAGCAAACCTAATCAGCCAATCAAACATCCCTATGTACTTTGACAAAGTTCCACAGACTACCAATGAGACCTCACTCCATTAAATGTGTACTGAGACCTACTTATTATTAAACCGTTTTGAGCCCTTAACTGCAAGAAATAAATAATATATTCGTCACAGTGGTCTGTGACGTCACACTGTATATTTCGCCTCTTGTATAACACGCCACGATCGCCCGCCACCTGCATCTCTCTTAATTTACCCCCACGCCCCTGTACCCCTGTACTTGTACTCAATTAAACAGTTTAGCAATAGATACGATAAAGTCAGTCAATACCTTTACATTTAACAGGGTAATTAGATAAACTGTACAACCTCTAGGGAATGTTAGCCTTCCAATCAATCGGTGTTAATAATAAAATGAGCTTGCGTATTGGCTGTTAGGAACTATCAATTATGAAACCCCTTTCGCGTACCTTTATCTGAAATAGTGCTTGTTTTGATTGGATTGTTTTGTTGTCAGTTCATTAATGTATACTTTGATACTGGAAAATCTAGAAAATAGTGAAACACTAACATAAAAAACATCACGACTGTATTCCTCTGAGGGTTAGGCAGATATGCAAAGCTTCAGTTCCTAAACTCTTAAGGCACACACAACACTCAAAAAAGCCTTTATTTATTTTATGAAACCCCAGATCAAATTATTTATTTATTTAAAATGTATGCAACAAAAAAGTACAAAGGCGGACTTAATGCCTTAAGCATTCTCTGCCAGTCAACCAAAGGTGGTGAAGAGATAACAAAGCAGGTGCAAAAAAAATGTATATAAGGAAATAAACAAATATGAAATAATCAAATGATTAATAATAATTCATTCATTCATTCATTCATTCATTCATCTTCGTTTTTTTTCTTTTTTTTTTTTAATAATTTTTGTAGTTTAGCTTCTGCTCGCGACTTCGTCCGTGTGTTGTTGTTTTCATCCGAGTTAAGTAACGTCTTTTGTTACTGCTCCGCTCCCGTAGATTGTAGCGTGATGTTATGTAGTACTAGTCCTTATGAATCTGGCTATATTATACAAAAATATTTTTTCCGACTGGTGGTGTTCTAGCGATTAACGCGTCTAACAAACACACAAACTAACAAAATATCTCTTCATCTTTATTAAATAAGTAACTAGCAAACCGCCAGGTTTCGCACGGGCGCATATTTCTGACTTTTTTGGTGCATTTTCCAAAAAAATCTTCCATAAGAACTTTTTTGGGAATTTTTTTTTATTTATTTAAACTTCATTCTGCATTCTCTAATAGTCAACCAAAGGTGGAGAAGAGATAACATGGTAGATGCAAGCTGATGTAGTACGAGAGTAAAACAACAAAATTAGAGATTTAAAAAAAAATGTACCAAAAAAAAAATTACATAAATTTTCGAATACAACAAAAATAGAATGACACAAATAGGTCTAGCCGTTCTCGAATTCTGCGCATAGCAACACATTTAGCGAATCATGTTTATTATATTATGAAACACATAGATAATTAGCGCACACTTAAAGTCATGACGTCACCACACACTCAAGGCTACCAACCAAATCGCACTAAATCTCACACTACCCATAATAACAGTAATCGTTCTCATCTATTTCAATCACAATGAAATCCAATCTCTTCAAACATACTGTCGTTCATTACAAAACATAATTGAATAGAGATTTGACATGTCTTCTGTAAGCCGATCTCTGGAGTAGGTTTTGGGTCAAATAAGTAATTAAATTAGGGACGGACCCAGGGGACTGACGAGTTTAATATTATGCATCTACAGACCGCCTTAATCAGTGCTGTTGGGTCCATTTTGTAGAATTTCGGCGCTTTGTTTTGAGACCGTTTACCTATAGAGGTTTTTATATACCTTTAATAAGATAATTATGTAAGAATGGAACGTTAATGATGAATGAGTGTGTGAGAGAGCTAAATGTTAAGGTGTGAGTGAGAGAAATGATGAACGCTAAAGACGTTTATGACATTAATGGTGTTTATAAGGAAGATTTAAATATGACATTAATGAGAGACTAGATATTGCTGGCGACTTCGTCCACATAAATGCACTTTTGCATTGTCAAGGAGTCGGTCAGTTAGTCAGAAAGCTGAAGCTAGTTGCTCGTTCGAGCTTCCAGAAAAACTCCAAGTACACTCTCGCGGGCGAATATCGCGGACGGAGACGAAGTCGCGTAATCAAAAATAGCCAGTAGGGTTCAGAAAATACGGTTCGGTGGTTTGGTAGTGAAACATACTTTCACAATTAAAATATTAGTATAGTACAGATAACGAAGCTTGTTACATGCTAACATTCAAACGACGATAACGTTAAAAAACGATATTTAATAAACACGTACAATACTTATAATTTTATTATTCAATCGACCCTCAACAGCAAAAAGAAAAAACCAACCCGAATATTAGCCACGATTCCTAGGCGTTCACATCAGTACCCACCCTTGGGGCAGCCACGAATTTCAGCGTTCGTTACACAAAGATAGACAAGAAAAGGTACAATAAGGGTGACATAAAAATAACGTCGGCAGTACTAATTGTTCGGAGACCAAGGGACTGGACGTCGTTGGAGCGGCAAATTGTATTAGGCTCGCAGTAATGGGTACTATGACGATATTATATGTGGCTGATGAACACTGTTTTGTAGATATTGTTTTTAGTGGCTTTTGAGCGGCTCGTTCCATTTTATTCGGCCGTCCAAATTGAGAGATTATAACTAGTAACTGTTTCATAGTTTATGATGAGCTTAAGTGCAATTTTATTTTCGAAGCACGAGCAAAATGTTTGCGAAAACGGACGCAGCAGTCGTAAACTTAAAATTAAGTAATTCGTCTACCATACTTGTTTGTTTTATGATAATAAGTCGGTACCCATAACAGTTTTAGCTAACTAGTTGCTGCATGGTTCATATAAAAATTCCAGCTCAGCGGGAAGGAGTTCAACTAGTGTAGTATCTACTAGCTCGGAGATTAACTTCTACAGATAATGAATACTCACCTCTATCACCACCATAGTACTCGTTTAAGGCTTCATGTCTTTTAAAATACACCTTATTCAATTTTTTAATACACCTGTTTTTTAGATCTCGAACTACGTACATACATAAATTTACGCTCTTTTTCCTTTGGGTGTTGGCAGAAACAAAACGCCACCTGCTGCGATCCTTACATACTCCTTTTGCGTCGCCCATGATCATACATCTGGTCATAGAAGACTCAATATCGAGTATAAAATAGACCCCAATATAGAGGTCGACTTAGACCTCGGTATAGACCCAGGTGTTGAACGTGAAAAGCTCTGGAATCCCAAAAGCAATTCTACAATGATGTATTCGAAAGATAACCGTGTATCACTTTTTTCCAGGAACGATCAGAGACTTGTAAAAGTATCTCCAATTTTCTTTTATAGAGAGAAAACCTAGTAAAACTGATTACCAGAACGGCTATGTTTACAGCTATTAAAGAAACCTCTAATAAAAAAAATAAGATACAGGTAGATTAAAGTTTGAATAAAACAAATACCTACTTTGTATCGATACACAATTTCATTAAATGTAACAGTTTAACCTTTACAAGTGCTAAACAATCTTGAAATCAATTTCTTAAAATAACTGAGGGATAAAAAAGTATTACAAATATTCAGACTTAACGTTTTCTGTGTAGGACGTTTTCCAAATGAATTTTCAATAGTTTTATTTTCCAAGTCCTATTGTTTTTGTTTGGAAACGTGCCAAATGGGCTCACTGCTCCTTTGAGGATTGATGTCTTGATGTTGGGAGGAAACTTGAGTGAATTATGTTTATTTTCTTACGATTGCGGAAGTATTAAGAGGATTTAGACGGACGATCTTAAGATAAGTACATGTACACTGGTGTATGGTGGATACTTGTTTGATTATGTATATACAATACTAGCTTTTGCCTGCGACTTCGTCCGCGTATTAGAAAAATCCATTCATAGCGGACGTCTATTGACTATAAAATACCTCCCTGCTAAATGAAAATATAAAATATTTTAAGCATAAATTAATAAAGCGCTCTTCCTCTCTCTACTCATTGTGATATTTTGCAGTGCCCGACAAGGTCCATGATTGATTATGTTATATCTATTTTTTTATTTACCACCTGTATGTTTACATCATGGATTACAATAAATGATTTGATTTGATTTAATTTTTATACGTCAAACAGTTTTCGATATTTCGTGATGAGTGACACCTTTCACTTTTATAATTATATTTAACCAAAACCTCTCGGTTCCTCCTGCTGTAAGTCAGGAGCCCGGTGTTCGCATAACACATGATCCGCCCCTCGACTGTGCTGACCATACCTAAGCAATTCTTTATACTATTACCAAAAAGAATAAGCAAACCGAATACTCAAAGTAAATCTTAAATTACCAATGCATGAAACATAAACTCCTAAAACAAAATAGTTGTCTTCAGACCAGCTGAGCAGAATAATCGTAGGACTTAAAATAAATTACATGCTTGTTAGGTTAAAGGCTTCTCGGGAATAACAGGCGGCTGAAACTAAAAGTTTCACAAAATTACCAAGTTTATTTTCCTAGTGAATTCGTTTGTCTGTTGTTGAAAAATTACTGAAAACGTTACTTGTACTAGGAACGGGAATAAAGAAAGGCCCTTTTTTCACACCTTTTTTATTAATTAACTAGCTGTGTTCGCGGTTTTGTTCACGTGGATCTAACTGCAACGATGTTTATGTATATTATATAGCATTTTATAGTAAGTATGTAGAATTTAATTATTTTGTACTTGTGTACACTTTATTTTATTATGTAAAATATTTGAGTATTTTTTTATTTTTATTTTTTTAAATCTCTGATTTTGTTGTTTTACTCTCATAAAAATTGCTTGCACCTACCATGTTATCTTTTCACCACCTCTGATCGACTGTTAGAGAATGCCTAAGGCATTAAGTCCGCCTTTGTACATTTGTTACATAAAGTTTAAATAAATAAATACATAAACGAAAGGTAGTATTGAATACAATGTCATTTCAATCCTCCAATTGAACTAAGTCTTAAAGCAATGCCGTGTTAAACTATAAAACAAAGTAGATAATTAGAAAATATTGCCAGAGCAGTATTCTTTCATTTAAACAAAAATATTTTCGGTAGTAATTGCGTGATACTTCAACAAACAACTTGATTTTGTTTTTATAAAAAATCTTTTTTTTCTCTCATATTTTTATTGAAATGTTTGCATTCTCCCTCATCCTACCAGCCTTTTGTCAAAAATACTTCTAATTTACTTAATTTTTTGACGAGCTTAAGACATTGACTGTCGCAAAGATAAGATTGCGACTACATTTTGAACGTTTTTATTTATAAGAATTAGTCTTCTAGTCAATAATGTCCATTGCAAGATGGTAAAACAGGCACAAATTATATCTACACAAAACGATGTACGATTTAGCATACCTACCTAATATTAACCCTTCCTCCGCTCAAGTGTACTCTGCATAAGATTACACAATTCGCTCGCAGGTAACCTAGTGGACTAATAGCAAGCATCGCAGGGTTGGAATGTGTTTGCACAGTATTCCAGGCAAAATGCTTAACATTCTAGAATATTCGAGGTGCGGCAATTAAATAACGGAGAGATTCTGCGATGAGTTTATAAAGTGAACACATTTTGCATTGGTTTCAAGTGAATTTAGTTATCAAAGTAACCTGTGTAAATGAAATAATTAACGGCCGGTATTTTAAATCAAATATTTGGTTTTTCTTTTTCCTAATATTATAAAGAGGCATAGTTAAGTTTGTGAATTTATCACGTTGTAGGGGGTAATCTCTGGATTTACTGAAGCGATTTTGAAAATTATTTCGCAAATTGGAAGTTAGAAAAATAGGGATCCGTATGAAAAATCTCGTGAACGAAGTCGCAGGGATCGCTAGTTTTTAAATAAAATTATCTTTCGTTTATCTTTATTACGGTAGATAAGATTTATTTATCTGATGTATGATTTATTTATGTTATTTTTTTACGTCCGTCCGTTTACCACAAGATTTTTTATTTTTACCACTCTCATCTATACTGCGTTATAAAAATAAAGTTACATATTCAATATTCCGATACATGTTTATTCAATCGTCGCATCTCGTAGACGTTTCGTAGCACGTACTACGTACGTAGCGTTCCGCGTAGCTGTGGTGCTCTTGTCGTCACGTCAGCGTAGCGTGCAGTGCAAGTAAATATATTGCATAATCAATATGCTTACATACTTTACTTGAAATGCAATAACCTCGATATAACGTAGAACTAAGGAAGTCATGTACCAACTATGTATGTACTTTATCGATGTATTTTTCTGGTTTAAAACATCTGCCATACTTTTCTATAACTCATTAATTTGGCCATATTTGTAAAATAGATTGATACGGAACAGGTTATTTTTATTGCAAAAATATATTTTTATATATAAAAATAAGGTAATATAACCCTGTAAATAAACAAACAAAAAACAATCATTTTATCTAGTAAATGTTATCATTTTAGATAGAAAATAACTATAAAACGTACCCGCCTTTCTATAATAACTTTTACTTAATTACTTAGCGAAAACCACCGCCTCTAATTACACAGAAACACAATAAAAAGTCTTCACCAACGACAATTTACTATAAGGAAACAAAAATCTCAAGGCGACCATCCGCGGTGTTGGTTTACTAAAATTAAGTAGAACCTAAGTAACCAGCAAAAACTGGTTTAATCCGCTCCTAACCAAACAATACCGGAATGGAGGGAAATGGCCGTTTGTGGAATTATAAAGCGAATACACACAGCTCGGAACCAAATAGACCCAAAAAGATACCAATAAATGTTGCTTTAATAAAACTTTCGTTCTTTTTAGTGTACCGTAACGAGAAATGGTAAACATTTGTCTGTTTTGGTTGCTTTTGATGCTGTTTTGTTTTTGTATAAATTGAGTTCATTTATAATTTTGATAAAGAAAAGAAAAATGATTGTATTCCCGTTTCAGCACCTATTTTTTTGAGCACCAAAGGTATTGAAGGTAAAGATTAGTGCTCAATGTGTTGGAACTAATATTTAAATGTCCCGCCTATCCATAATTTTTCTTTCATGGTATTACATACTCTGTGGTGTATTTTTTCTTCTTAATAAATTCTCTATGATTCTGTAGTACAACAACGAGTGTTATAATTTATTATAATTCATTTATTTAATAATGAAATTATCACAATGCATACAGATGCTCAAACGGGAATATTTCATATACTTGTACCTTTTTGTTGCATAAAGTTTAAATAAATAAATACTTCGCCTAGCCTTTTCCTATAATATGTATCTGTTAATCTGATGCGGCTGAATACCTTCCAGTATTTTACATAGAGCGACTGACCTCCACAACCTAGTTACTTCTGACTACCTTGAATGACAGCCGGGATCAACGGATTTACGTGTTTTTTGAGGGACGGAAATGAAAAATTATTTAAACATGAGCTAAAAATTGAATACCTATTAATAAGTTTATTAAGTATGTCAAAAGTTTTTTTTTTATGACTTATCTGTGGAGTTGTGTAATCACCGTTCATTTAAACAGTTTTATATATCAATGATTTACTTAAAATTATTTCTTTTTTTAAATGTTCAGTACATTTAAAAAAGAGAAATAGTTTTAGTTTCAGGTTTTTTTGTATAGGTATTTTTTTCCATTTTATCATATTTTTATTTTCTACCATATTTAGAAAAACGCAATATAAAGTATGTCTTGAAGGTTACACTTCTAAACTATTATAAAGAGGAAAAATTTGTATTTTTGTTTGTTTATTTTTTTGTAATGGATAAACTCAAAAACTAATGGACCGATTTTAAAAATTCTTTCACCATTAGAAAGCTACATTTTCTGCGAGTAACATAGGCTATATTTTGTTTTTGCGCGGTCGAAGTCTCGGTCAAAAGCTAGTTTGTAATAAAAACCCCTGTTACTTATTTACAACATCGTCGCCGAAGCAGAGAGACCAGTGAATACTTTTCTTAACACACTAAAGAGTACAAGTTGTAATGAATAGAATAAGTTTGTTCCAAACACATTGCAATCTCTCCCAGACTGTACGGGGATACAATACACGTGAACATTACGTAGCGAGTTTTGTTTTAACAGTTGTTTTGTAATTGATTTTTGTTAGTTTGTTAACATGTTGTTTTTTTACATAAGTTATAATCATGCCTCTAATCCCTGAAGGGTTAGGCAGAGATGTACCCATCTTTTTCTTCCTAGAGAGAAGACCAGACACAGATGAAATACAGTTTTTTTCTGATGATCGCCGCTGTTGATTTTGGCTTACAAGAGTTGCAGTGGCTAGAAAAAGGGAGGTGGGCATAGTAAAAAAAAACGGTTGTGGCGGTTGGTGAGTGGCAACGCAGGAAGGGGTCGCCCTAGGAAGATCTTCACTGACCTTATTGGTGAGGTTCTTCAGAAAGGCTAGTTTCGCAGTACTCGTAACCGGTGTGCTTATATGACGAGATGTATGAATGTGGATGAGGCGAAAGGAGTATGTAAGGATCGTAGCAGGTGGCGTTCTGTGGTTT
This sequence comes from Hoplodrina ambigua, assembly GCA_949774945.1. Taxonomy (NCBI): domain Eukaryota; kingdom Metazoa; phylum Arthropoda; class Insecta; order Lepidoptera; family Noctuidae; genus Hoplodrina; species Hoplodrina ambigua. The sequence goes on from OX458979.1 coordinate 3,019,372, forward strand.
CTGCCTACCTCCAATGGGAAAAAGGCGTGAGTTTTTGTATGTAGTACTATAATGGTATTATCTCCATTTCACACTCAATTCAAAATCACAACCTACCCAATTTCAATTACCAAAATACCTATTAAAACAGATAGTGGCCATATTTCACGCCAAGTGACGTTTAGTCAAAAAGCTGAATCTAATACGCGATTAACCCTTCACTGTTCGCGTGGGTCGCAACGATTTCACATGAATGGTGGAGGGTTAGGCCGGGATAGTGGGCTGGCGTTAATCGGAACTTTATCGGCGAAGACTTACAAAAGACGGGATGACTTTATTTTCTAATAAATTTAACACACATTTTAGATATTTTCCGGTGAGATTATTATTGTATTATTATCGATTATTGTTGGGAGTAAGGTTATTGACCTAAAACGTAAGGTATCTTAGGATAAGTAAATAACATTATATTGAAGAAAGGATCGGGATAAAATTGAGTTCGTCTGAAGAATTAAATGTTTTATTATAAGACACGAGACACGACGGGACAGACAGACGACTAGCTTCTGCCCGCGATTTCGTCTGTGTAGACTTTAGAATGAAGCTATAGTTCTTAACTTTTCCTTGGGAATACAAATAGAACACTAGGTTTTCTGGTTTGATATCATTTATTCTCATAAAAATTACAATTCACTTACATGAGAATATTTAAAACTATACATATAAGAAAGTAAAACTAAAAATTTCGGACGTATTACAAAAAACTGGACGTCGATTATAATGTTTTGAGGGTAGGTAACAAATTATGAACAATACTAGGTTTTAACAGAGACAACTTCTCCCGGCACTCAAAGGTACAACTAAAAGTCAAATCATTTGTTTAAAAATATTATTAACAGACACTTTTAAATTGTCAAGGAGTCAGTCAGTCAGAAAGTTGAAGCTAATTGCTCGTTCCAAACAGTACATTGCTATGGAGAAAAACAAGCAGAAATAAAACGGACACCGTTTTACCTCGTTTTGAATATCGAATAACCTTTCACTCACAGATCAACGATCTCAATTAACCTCCACCAACAAAGAAGGAGCCACAAGGTAAGTACCTACCTACCTACACACGAGTACCTGTGTTTCAGTCTGAATCTCAGACAGGGCCGAGTTCGTGTTGTCTCCAGCAATTAGTGTAAACACCGTCGACCTACAACCGTGAGGGCACTTCACTCCGAGCCGCTCCACCGCGGGGTGAGGCTTAGCGATAAGCGGTAGCTACAGCGATAGCGGCAATAAATATTGAAGTTATCAGGCTCTATGAATTTTCTTCGAAACGAACAGCTTCTTCCCGCGGCGATGTCCGCATAGTAGCAAAGAGGAGCAATTCTACTTACTTTAAGGAAAAATATACAATTTAATGTCAGTCCCAATCTGTCAATAATACCTCTAATTTACATTGATTATCGCTGAGATGAGATTGTGACTAGGTTTTGAACGTTTTAAATTAGTAGGATTGGTCTTGAGTATATCATAAAACATAGATTATAATACTCGTACTTGACGATATATAGGTTTCTATATGAGAGAATGTACAAACATTATTTCACTTATAGAATGCTACATAATCAAACCAATACTTTCAGAATTTGCTTCTTAAAAATAAATCAAAAATACAAACTTTCCCTCTTTTTAAAATTCGAATAGTTAGATATTTTAGTGATCACATAAAATGTCACTTGAACATTTTAAAATGTTTAATTAAGACCGCTACAATTACCACTAACACCACTGCCTAAGCCCTCGTCAGTAAATGCAGGGAACTTGCACCGCACGCTTGTTTGCTCCACAAATATGTCTACAAAAATAAGGGGTATATTTCAAATAAAAAATAATCGTATCGAGCTTATTTTCTTAGAGGATTAATGGACTTTACCTATACGTACTTTCACGTCCCATTTAGTAATATTGTTACAATGTACACCTACAATTTCAGTAAAGAATTTTCTAATAAGTACCTAAATCAAGCCTAGTCCTAAGAAATAAATTGTTAGTTTAGAGTCACACTAGTATGCACTAAACCAATCAGATTTATATTTATAACACTTTGATGGAAGTATAAAATACGTCATTTTTTGAAATACTTATAGTAACACTAGTGAGTATTAAAGCAATAACATCTACTATTACGTTTAAAGTCTATACTAATATAATAAAGCTAAGTAATTAAAATTCTGTTTGCTAAAAATGTCTATGTATGCTAATGCTCCAGATAGGATAGAATTTTTTATATGATAGCCTAATTCAAGAGGAATAGTAAGTCATCATCACCTGCCAAGCCTTTTCCCATCTACGTTGGGGTCGGCTTCCAGTCTAACCAGATGCAGATAATATTAGTATTTTACATGGAGCGGCTATATGCGAGCGACGATACCCCTTGGTAAGACTGGTTGTCAGATTTTCGGTAAGTATAGGGTATAACATCATGACGTAAGGTACACCACGACACACAGGGGCGGAGCAGTAACCACAGACGTAATTAAACACGGGTGAGAAAAACCAAGAGTACAAAGTCACAGAGAGCAGCTAATAAATTAAAATAAATAAAATATGTGGTAAAGTACATTATTTAAAATAAAGCATTTTAACATTCGTTATGAAGAAAAAAAATAAATTGCTGTTGTTTTATCCACATTATATTGAAAATGTAAAGAGCTTGTTGCAAAACCCAGTGAAACATTTATATTCATATTGAATTCGTGACGTCATTGTACAGCCATTTTGGAAAATAATAATTAAGTAATCGGATATGAGATCCGATTACTTAATTATTATTTTAACTGGTATTCGAATATTTCATTCATCAACATAATTCTTGTGAATAAAACGCTTTTAAATGAGTTCCTATTAACAACATAATACCCAAACAAAAAGAAAAACCATTTTTAATTACGGAAGGTGGTCATAATATTATTTTTAATTCCACAAATAGATAAAAGATATCCAAGACGCAGTTGCGATAAAAGAAGAAAGAAAATTATGAAAGACAAGCTTAAGAGGAGTTGTCAGGTGACAGCCACAAGCTCCGAGCTTGTTCTCAGCTGAATAAAGGCTGGATAAAAATTGTGTGCGTTACCGTGGCCGGTGCACCTTCATTTTATTTTTTATTTTAACTACTCGTAAAAGCGTCGTCCCAAACTAGGATTTATTTCTGGATTGTTAGTGCGTTAAACTCACATACATAAACAACCAAACCTAGAACAACTATCTGTAGGCCATACAAATATTTGTTCGAAACTGCATCCGTTATCGCGACATCGATACACGGTTGTAGCAAAATAATCAAAGATTTTCTTTGATTATTGTGAGAGTCTGTGTAATGGCGTTTAAATACATCTTATTAGTAGTTTTATAAATACTTGAGTTACCTACGTACTTTTACACGAGGAAAAAACGTTATTTACGATTACATAACTAGCGATATAATGTGTCTACACTTAGGTTTTAGGCAACATAACGGTATCGTCTAAAGTATGTATGGACAATTTATTACAACCAGTCTTTAGTAAAATTTTCTTTTGCGGTCTTCTTATACCTGCAAAATTCAGATATTGCATCAAAAACTAAAGAATACTTTATTTTTAATAGAAAATAAATCATTTTTTGTACCACATGGACCCGCTGCTCTATCGCACACACCGCCTCTAAGATATCAGGTGACGGCCTGCCTTCATATTGCTCGTTAAACAAGATAGTAAGTATTCGCTAATTCTGCAAATAACTTGCATTAAAAATACAGACGCTTTTTTGCACACTGTTTATTTAATTTAATATGAAGTGCAATGAATATAATCTGGATAAAAAGCTGTCTGCAACTGTTAGTTTTATTAATAAATGTTTTATTTCAAGACGTCTTAGTATAGTTTTATGATGCCGTCTGTGCGCGCTGCGGATTATACAATTAGTGATAGAATGCAGCAGTAAAATTGTGGCATTGACCCTAGTTATTTTGTCAAGGTACTAGTTTGCATCATGACTTCATTAGGATACAACTAGACGAGGTGGTTGTATTATCCTAACTAATATTATAAATGCGAAAGTAAGTTTGTTTGTTTGTTTGTTACCATTTTACGCCTAAGCCACTGAACCAATCATCCTGAAATTTTGCATATACGTTGCCAGGTGTACAGGAACAAACATAGGGTACTTTTAATCCCGAAAAAAAGTACTGTTTCCGAGGGAAATCACAAAAACGTTCTTATGACCATAGATGGCGCCACGTGTCGTTTCGATTTGAAATGACAGGACATGAGTAATTTTTTCCGCGACTTTGTCTGTGTCCGCGATAAACGAAATTTACGCGAACGAAGTCGCGGGCAAAAGCTAGTAAGATATAAATAATCAAATAAAATTACGGCATCTTGGGGTCTACCCCCATATCTTAAAACAGTATTATTTTAATATTACTTTGCTTTGCACACTGTTGGATTTTCAATGCTCGGCTCAGCGCCGTGAGTTGAATATCGAACAACAGAAATTACAAAGAATTATTAAAATGGTACTGTTTTAAGTGATGGCGGTAGGCACCCGGTCAATCAATTAATAAATATTTTTGATACAACTGAACAATATGTTTGAAGTTATCATTATACTATTCTAACATATAAAAAAAACCGTGAAGTTTCTTGCTCGTTCTTCTCCAAAGACGCCTGCAGTTTTGCAACGAGCAAGTAGCTTCAACTTTCTGACTAACTGACCGACTCCTTGACAATTTTAAAGTGCCTGTAATTGGTTTAATCAAAATAAATGTTTAAACTTTGACTTTTAAAATATATGGACTAACCTAAATAACAGTTAACTAATAAATCAAAACCACAAACATTAACTAGTGAAACACATTCGTTAAACATAGGTACCATTGTTACGCTGTACAAATTCTATCGCACCTATGTTTAGTTAGGCGGGGACTAACATTTGTAGTATTCTTCATACAATTCGAAGAACCAGGTGCGTTTGGGTTCTTGCTCAAACACTTGGAACAAAACCGGACCCGACCTCACAAAGGAATAGAACTGTTTTGATGGCAAATAAGGGTGCTTATGACCGTCCTAATAAGTTTTCGCTTTATGCGGTATTTGTTTAGGTTCTTTAATACGGTATTTTATTTGGGAAATAAGTGAATAATAAGTTGAGCTGCTTATGTTGATTAGAAGGGCTTGGTTAACGTTTACGGCGATATTTTAAAAGATTTCAATAGTAGAACCTATTTGCTAGGGTATAATGAAAAAGGATTGCTTTATAATTTCATCCATAAGGTTTCCTCAACATTATTATTTTAAAGAGAAAATTAATAATGCCACTTAATTTAAAAAAATCGGGCAAATTCAAACACCAACACTTACTTCCAAACTGGAGAGCTACAGAGAAATTCGTAATGGAAAAATCCACTTTACTTTGCCGACCTGGAAACCGAACCCAGGACCCTAAGTCTTACGGAATTCGTTTGAAAGAGTTACCGCGGCCTTGAAACGTAAAGGGCCTTAGGAGGAACACAGATAGGTTTGTTCATTAAGGTAGTCTGTCACTCACTTTCACTCCACACAGAGAGAAGAAGTCATTTAATGATTTTTATTTTATATTTACTCTTTTTTTATTTTACATTTACTAAAAAAAAGAAGTACCTAGCCCAAGACCAAGGCAGTCACAACTTCTCAGCTATTTTTTTCTTTTTTCTGTAACAGTACTTAATTTAAGAACTGTAAAACAATAAATAAGGTACATAACGAATTTAAAACAGCACACTGAGTGTGGACTGCAAATATTCGTAGTTCCGACACTCGACGTGTGCACTCATAACCAGGGTTGACAGTTATACCGTCGACTTTTTTGTTAGATAAATGCTATACAACCCTGCGACTTTTTATTCATATTTTATTTTGATTTATTGTATATTTCATTTATAGATATAGCTAGGATTAAAAGAACTGTGAAATAAGTGAAATTGCTCTTGTATTTAATTTTACATGCTTTTATTTTTCACCTATCCCGGTGTGTGTGTTAAATCTTACAAGTTCAATTCGAGCCACTTCCCGATGTTCGATTAAGCTGAAATGTTTTATACATATGCACATAATATGAAGATGTTTAAAAAAATATTTATTTTAAATAGAACAACTTTTTGGTAAGACTAAAGCTCTTACATGGGCATTTCTTTTCACTAATGTTTTCTAATAAATCGCTGGTTAACCTTTTTCTTCTTTTAGTAGGTAGTTGATGGTTTAGATTCATACATACTTTTTTTTTAAATTATTATTTCTTGTACTGGGCTCAAGTACTATACTTGAACCCAGTACACGCTACAGAAACAGAATTTGTAACATACTACGTTAAACTTAAAACCGAAACTCAGATGAGACCATAATTTCTAAAACTAGCAAATCCAAATCTCATCCCTGCTAACCCTTAAAGTAATTCCCGGCGTTCTTAACTTGGGAGCTTAAAATGGTACCGTGTAAAGTGACTCGCACGAACCAGCACCAGCCTTAAGAGGTCATGACATAGTCGAGAAATAAAAAGTGAGGGCAAAATTATAACTGGAACGAGCTTTTTGCTTAAGTGGAACGAAACTCTGTTTTATGAACAGATTCAAAGTATAGTGTACTAAATAGGGAACAGGGAAAAAGCATTGTGCTTTTGTTGTTCAGACTGTAATATATTATCTCTTGAAGGAGTACTAGTAACAAAGGATGTATTGTAGCGAATGAATGGTTGTGCGGTACGTGATAAGCAAAATGATGTATGCATAGTAATGGCTCAATCTAGTCTTAATTACATATTGCTTGGAGCGGTGCGGTTGCATGCAGAGACATAGCTAGCGGTGACTTTTTGTCGCGATGCAGTATCGCGTTTTAGGTCGCTCGACTGTGATTTGTGTTTCTATACTAATACCTATTATTAAGAGGTGAAGGTTGTTTGTTATTTGATGTAAGTGAAAGAACCGGTCTGTTTATAAAAACATATCTCATTGAAAGCGACACTATATCCGAGTGTTGTAGGCTATGTTTTATGATTGTTTATTAAAATAATTGATTTACAAAAATACTTAAAGATTAAGGCATTCAAAACTATAGGTAAATATAATAGGATTCTACCTGAACTAGAAATAAACTTGTATCTCAAATAATATTTTCTAAGATTCCTTAAACAAATACTTAATAACTTGTAAAAAAATATACATATAATTAATTAAATTGTATTATATTTTATTGAATTGTATGTGACAGTTCTGTTGGTATGATTATTATAAAGAAATAAATACGAAATACAGTTCGCATAGACAACTTTACCACAGCGATTTATTATTATTTCAATGAAGCATTTGTAATGCATAACACAAAAAGGTCACTGGGTATTTGTGCATACATAGAAAAAAAATATGTTTCTAAAATGTTATCATTGCATTTGACTTCCAAGAAAACGAAATCGATTACAGAAATTAGTTAGGTATTTCCTCCTAATGCCCTCTGCTTTCCAGGGCCACAGTGATTCTTTCGAACAAATTACGCAACCCTGGTAGGGTAAATTGCCGCTAACCTAAAACTATTGATTACAAAAAAAAAAAAGAAAACGTCGAAAGACACCAATAGTATTATGGCAGGCGTTCCCATGCAAAGTCCGGTAAGAAATATTCTAACAAACGTACAAACAGTGGCAATAGCCGAAATAAATGTAATCGTGTGGTCGGCACAATAATCATTTGAATACGAATGTACTGATTTTCTAGGGAAAAACGTTTACTTTACCGACCAAGTTGTCGGGAACAGGCGACAGAAACGAAATACTTTAACATTTTCGGTGTCTTTTTTTTACCAAGGTGAGCTTTGCGGTGTTTCGCCTAAATTGTAATACGACAGTTATTGTTTTTATCTGTGTGACTTTTTTGTTTATGATGATAGACAATTTTGGTGTACAAAAAATTCTATGTTATTTGAAGTCCTAAATGATCGTAAGTAGTACTTTATAGGTACTTTTTTCTAATCCTGGTAAGTATCACTGGTTACTAACTGAAAACTTTACAGAATAGGAGAATAAATTTAATACATAAGTTTTCTTTTAAAAATAATACAATTACAAATGGCTTGATTTAGTTAATACAAATCCAATTCTTAATTTAAATTAACTTGTTTAAGTCACTGTGACTTACCGTGAAGACACATACAGATACATACATACATAAACTCACGCCTTTTTCCCATGGGGGTAGGCAGAAACTACAGAACCTGCTACGGTTCTTTTAATACTCTTTTCGCCTCATCTACGTTCATACATCTCGTCATACAAGCACGCTGGTTACTCCGCACCAGACCTTTCTGAAGGACCTCACCAGTAAGGTCAGTGTAGGTCTTCCTAGGGCGACGCCTCCCGGCGTTGACACTCACTTCTGCCATATAAATACCTTTTGTCAATCGTCTTTCACTCATCGTCTCAACATGACCGACCCATCTAAGCATACCCTTTTCTATCTTTGTCACTACATCTTCTTTTAAGACAACATCGATAAATGATAGTGTTGTTGCGCCACAATGTGTGTCCGCCAGTGTATAGTCACCTACCTCTCAATACCGGTTGTATCGCTTTTCCACGCTTCGCCAATAATAACCGACTTTTACGACTATCTCACCTATTTCCACTTCACATTCGCTTTTTCTTTGCTTACAAATGGCTATGAGTTACAATGAACGTGTCATATAATTTTATTGTTTTTATTTAGCTTTGCGTATTGTTGCTGTCACGAAGACATTGCGTTTACTGTCGAATACCTACTTTCTATGAGTGTTGTTTGGAGTATGACCTTTTTTTTAAAGTACAATCGGAATCAAAAGGTTAATTTTATTTGTTTTGTTTTATTTTAATAATTTTAGGAAAACTTACAGATGATCTTATGCAATAGTTTGGTTGTTTGGTTGCTGATATTATGCAATATTATGCATTTTACATGACAAGACTCATTGAAATTTTACGCAACATCTAATCTATATAATATTATGAAGTTGAAGAGATTGTTTGCCAGATTTTTTACGACAATAATTTTGTATCCTCTTTTTTTGTGATATTCTGAATATTTTATATGGGTTTTACTATTTTTGACAAAAAATTATGGCACCAAAAATAAAATTCAGCCAATCAATATCGTAAATGCTTGTCGTCAATCATTGGATGTTCGGCATATAGGTCGTTCGTAACTACTCACACACTATATCTAAAGTAACCATACGTCCTGTATATACGAGACTGTCACCGTATTTGACTGTCGCGTCCCGTATAAGCTAGACATCCCGTAAATGCCCTGGATTTCAATAATTTCGACAAAATTTAAGCGCTCGTTTCTATGGTTACATTAAAACAGAACACAAGATCGAAAAGCAAACGTGAAAATCAAGCTCAAAATATGACAGAGCTATAAAATAAACGTTCATTTAAGTTAACATTGTTATAATAAGTTTTTGAATGAAAAATCTGATTTCGATTTTTTTTATTTGATTACTTAGAAACGTCCCATATTGGTCCCTGAAACTTATGGCAAGCCTAACTATACCCATACTTACGCAGGTAACCGTCAGTCGTTTTCACGGCATAACACGTTTTCTAATAAATTATTAAAAGCGCGGGTCTCTACTTGATGTTTTCCATATAATCGTACTCGAGGGAAATGGAAAATCAACTACATTTCACGTCTGGCAACATTTGAAACTGTAGGGAAACTTACCTTTAATTAAATATGAATACGAGTGTTAAATGTATTTTAAAACGTTTAAAGATTAATATTTTATCTGAGTGGAAGCTGGAAAGATATGATGGAATAATGTCGAAATTAATAAAAACAGTATTAACATTTTATCTCTATAGGTACTAATAGTAGGTAAAGCTGAAGAGATTTTTCTTTTGTAGTTTTTTCTTGTGTAGTTTGCGCTCTCTGGAATTACTAGTCGGATTGGATAAAATATTTCTTTATAATATGATAGCCAAATTCATGAGGAATAATTTAGGCTATATAATATCAAGCAAATACGTAACAACACGAGTGAAAAATTATGAAGTCATAGGGTACATAGAGGAAATAATCTTACTACTATTACAAACGCAAAAGTTTGAAAGAATGGATGTTTATTAGTCAATCACGCTAGAACGGCTGAACGGATCTGGATGAAATTAGGCACAGTCATAGATTATCGTCTTGAATAGCACATATAAGACTACTTATTTATTATCTTGTTTTTGTGTTCGCGATGGATAAATTAGGACATCTTAAATGTACACAGACGTAGTGTCAAAAACTTAGCAAATGAAGAAATATCAGCAAACTAGTAGGTACATACCTGCACAAACTAAATGCCTAACTTTCATTCGTTAATCCAAGTTCCAGTAACTATAGTTGGTATCGCGTGTATTCTGATAAGTAAAATTACATTTAATTGGATAAAGCAATGGAAAATACAACCTTCCTAAACCGTTGTACCTTATCTTTATAAAGTACATTCTATACCACAAGTAATTTAGCAATCTAGTTCTGCGACAGACATGCAACTTACATAACAATGTAACCTACTTTCTGTGTCCTCAATAACAAAGTTTTTGACTTTTTATTGTATCAACCTTCAAAATGATATGCAATTTTTACATGCATTGCATCTTTCTATGCAATAAATGCTCGTTATTCTCAACACGAATCGATAATAGAATAAACAAGTTTTTTTTTGTAAGCGATTATCGAATTCGAACTAGCCATCTTGTCGCTGGGTTTAGGCAGGCAGGGCGATGAACCCGCACGTAGACAATTACATAAATAGTCGCGCTACACTGCCTACCGCATAGGCAATGGAGCAATTCTGTACTTTGAAAGAGGTGTATTCCGAAATAACATTACATGCATAACATAACATCACGCCTGTAATCCCCGAAGGTTTAAGCAGAGGTGTACCCATTAGTACACCCGCATTTCGCCAGTTATGTTTTTAGGCCCATGTAATAGGGGGCGAGCCTATTTATTTATTTATTTACTTTATTTGGGAAAATAAACGATATTACATTACATAAAGGGCTTATCAATATGTTACATGAAAACAAAATCAATGTAATAACAACAACATTTTCCACATATTAACAAAGAGGTGTCTATGCTATGATGAGGACTAGATGAGCCAGTTACTACTTACAATCTAGGTAACATTTTATAACGTTACAAATCAGTACAAAAAATAAAAAATAAAAATAAGGAGAGAACAATAATAATAAAAAAAGCTAGGTAGTTAGTTAACAAAAGCTACATTTAAGTTGTTCAGTACATTAATAACTTTACTTCTAAAAGCATTTCTATTGAGCATAAATATGTCTATATCTATGAAGTGTTCATTATAAATTTGCGTGAGACGCCAAAGGGGTGCACGCTTACCCGCGTTTGTCCGACATGATGCCTGATCAAACAATCGGTACTCGCGCACTCCACGGCGGTTAATCGATCTAGGTACTACAAGTCTAATATCATTACTAATGTCTACACAATTCAGCTTATTATGATAAATGTCATGCAGTGTCATTACTTGCAGAAGCATTCGTCTCTTCTCGAGTGTGAGTAAATTATACTTTGCTAATAGGTCTTCGTAAGTCATCCTCCTATTGCCATCAACCGGGCACAAATCTAGACTCCGAGGCTGCCACTGAGAAATTCCTGATGTAAAAACCCAACAACACTTTGCCCGACCTGGGAATCGAACCCAAGACCTCATGCACAGCAGTCGCGCTTGCGACCACTAGACTAACGAGGCAGTCGAGTCCGAAAGTCAGTATTCTGAAATACAGTCAAGTATAAGCAACTTAAAAATCGAGTATTTACTAATTATTATTGATCAGGTTTCGTAATTTAATTTGATTATTTATGTCTTTCATGATAACTTCCTAAACGAGGATGCAAATTTGCAATTTGTAACGTTTATAAAATTCTTTCCTTTTTATATAATACCCTAAAAGCAATAACAACTACCTACACGCCTTCCAAATTTAACCTCCAAGCCATTAAAGTACAAACGATTCTGATTCTTGCTGACCATGAGTGTTATTAGCCGTAAGAGCGAATTTGGCAAGCACATAGATCAGTGAACTTTTCGTTCGCAATATGTTTTTCGTAAACTAGTATAAAATTATACGTTGCAGTCGAAGCATGCCAGTGACGTTGTAATGTAGATATTCACAGATATTTGAGCCCATATTCTTCTTGTTTTATGATTGTATCGTGCTGTGAATGAATTAAGCTTTTCAAAAATATAATGGTAGTATTTTTATTTAACACTCCTATTCATTGTCTGTTGCAATTTGTAAAGATCAAAAGCCTTCGTGCAGAAAATATATCGCGTAGTGTAGAATTTCTAGTTGAGAATTTGAAATTTTTATAAAGTATGTTTCTAAGCTTTTATAAAAATCTTTCTACAAAGCTGATTTGTAAACTGATATGATTTAAAGTGATTATGGGTGTGTTATTACAGCTAAGCTTTTAAATAAAATCTACAAAATTAATGTGTTCAGTTTTAAAAATGTAATTTTAAAAATGTCTAGACACAATTCATCGTTTGTCGTGAGACTCCCCGGGGGGTCGCGTGGGTTTGTGCATTTATTATACTTTACCTCCAGACTATGAGGTAAGTCCACATACCAGCGTCCAACCTCATTGGCATGTGGGCTGGCCAGTATTCATGAGACACAGGTAGCCCCAGTTTTTAAACTTAAGTAGTTTTCCTTTTGGCTCCATTCCAGCGCTGTAATAACCGCATTACAAATAAGTGTCTCTCTGGATCGCATCGCATACATTGTAATTCTAGAGAATTCGGTTTTGGCAACGAGAATGAATAATGTCCCGAAGATCTATGCCGCTAATGCTGGCCGTTTTATGTGCAACGTTGGTTACATTGTGATAAGCGAGTGGCTTTTGTTTTTACGCTTATGGTGATGGAAAAACATGTTTTATTCTTCACTCCTTATATATTCTTCTACGCCAGTGCCAGTATGTGACTGTAGACGAAAGTCTTTCGTTTTTATTGGTCGTGGTTTGACAGAAATGTCTGTGGAGAGTTCGAAAGAAAAATCTCTTAACTTTTTTATGACGACGCCTTTGGCTGACAACTGGTCTATTTATCTGCTGAAATATTACCCACATTTTACAAGATTTTTCTTTTTCGTTTAGTGGAAAATTGTCTTTTCTTTCAGCAAAAACAAAATGTCGCTAGTAATTGGTACATCTACCTTTACAAGGATATAAATAACTTCTTACTCAAGATAGATTGCTAAGCCATTTAAAGCAGCTGACGAAAGCACCCTTCTTCTTCATTAAAGCGCTTTACTGGCCTACTGCCAGTCGGGGCTGTTTAACGGGCGCTCATTAGCACCAATTCCTTAATCCATTAATGGTATCGAACATAGGAGAAACATACAATTCTTAGTTTTATGATCTTGATTTTGGCGCTGCATGTCCAAAGGTGTCAATAGGTTACGCGTTTTTAAAGTCAAAGTCAAATTGGTAGCATTCTTAAGCATCCAGTGTCGCTTCAGATTCAGTGCGGTGTTTTTTTTAAGAAAAATCTTGAGAGGAATTTGCGGAACCCAGAGTCCCGGCCAAGGACTATGCTCAACTGACGAGCTCGTAACCACTAGACCAGGGGTGGCCCTCTTGATTAGATTTCTAACGAAACCCTGAGCAATATAATAAGTAGGTAAGCTGACTTCTTAAAATTTTTAATGGGGCAGTATCGTTCAGTATACTGTTATTTAGGTATTATTTTTTATTTAATTAAGAAGAAAGAATAAAATTACGCATTACGTTGCACAGTGTGTTATACGTATATATATTTTTAGCCTTGCCGCAATCGACTGGACTAATAGTCACTATCGACCGGTTGGCGATCCCTGCACTAGGCCAATGGGCTCATTGCTTGATTTTGATTGACTTATCACAATCAGGCATCAATCAGGTATTCAAATTATTTTTTACTTGTGTAAATCTTACTTTATTTATGTAATTATTTAGAATATTCTTTTTACTTTCTAATTTTGTGTTCTCATATAATAATTTGCACTTCCCATGTTATTTCTTTACCACTTTTGGTTGACTGATAGACAATGCCTAAAGCCTAAGTATTAAGTCCGCCTTTGTACTTTTTGTTGCATTACGTTTAAATAAATCAGCATTCAAAATGGTGACTACTTTCAAAATACAATGATAAAATAAACCATAGTAGCGGCGTTACAATGGTTAACAAAAAGGTGTTTTCAATATTTAATCATATATATCCGTGCTTGCTTCTAAAATGCACGTTTCGTAACCAAACAAGCGATTGTATCGTGAATATCGTATGTAGTTCCGTATCGATTCTTGGCGTATGTGTTAATTGTAGGTTTGGTACAACCAACACGCTTGAACCAGGAATACTTAAGTTATGTAGTTATAGCGTAGTTCTGTAATTACAGTTCAGTCGTATGGGTGCTAATTACTTGCTCTGTTATGACTTACTTATGAGGTTCTTGTCGTTCTCTATATAGGAGTTATGTTTGAGAATTAGTCTTGAAGAATAGGGTAGATGATACAAGAAATTGATGTAGTTTTTATAACCTTTCAAAACGCGATTTTCTCATAGATTTTGCACAGCAGAAGACAACTGTGACGTCTCTTTTTTGCCAAATCAATTGACTGTTTATTAATTTGAAAGCAATTAAAAATAAAATTTTACCGTAAATTTAAAATTAATCGGGATTCGGGTTTTCAGGACTTAAATTAAGTGTTTTTATACAGAAGTTATGCTTAGGAATTATTGGTTAATAGTGGTTCCAATTACCCAATTGTCAGGCTCATGGCTGTTTCTGGTTCTTCGGAAGTTTCCCAAATAGACAGAATAGTCTTTTTTCAATTCATATGTACTTTTCAAGGTCATCTCGGACGTCTTAAATTACAATTAAAATAAGTCTGAAATCACCAACCTGCTAAGAAGAGACCTTTGCTCTGCAGTCTGACATTAATAGTCTGATATTGTGGTTGCTCTCAGTTCGACTCCAGATGCAAAATACAAAGCCCTAATTAAAACTTTTGTAAACGTTTTATCATAGCATTTAATCTGATACTTATAATAAGTACTTGTTTGGGAAACAAAGATTATTATTACTAAACTGTCCAGAAACTTCCACAAAGCCCCTAACAACTGCACTTTGTAAATGGATATAGGATCGTAATTCGATGCTAGCTATAAATGGCTGTATTGTTTTATTGTGATTCTATTATTGGAGAACAATAGGCATAATTTTGAAATTCGAACAGCATCGAAATACTCATTTGTTTTCAAATAAATTCAACGAATTCGCCATGATGCTTTATTTTTAAAACAAATCAGTTCGTTTATTATTTGTTCTTTTATATTTTGAATTTTTCAAAGTCAAAAAAATTCAAAGTCAAAGTTACCGATACCAATAGGTATCGGTGATGGAAATCATCGTGAGGAAACTTTGACTTATAATAAACAAGCTTTTGCCCGCGATTTCGTCCGTGTTAATGTCGGACTCCCATTTCATTCACTTAGGGGGTGAATTTTGGAAAATCATTTCTTAGTGGACATCTACTAACCGAGTAACCTTTACTTTTAGATATTTAGGTTAAATCTTTAATCGCCTATCCTCGAGTAAGCGTTCTCGTAAATGCTCGTGCCTTCTCTGTATCAAAGTAGGCCTTTAGTTTGCAGTGAGAAAAATTATATGGTTTTTACAAAATGTAGTAAGTAGGTACTACCTGAATTTCTCAAACAATAACAATGGATTCGTGACAAAACTCTCTCGTTATATCCCTACGGGTATTATCAGGTGACATTAACCTATTTCTGTCGACCTTGAGGACCGTCGGTCAAACAATAGGTCACCCCATCTCCCGTGGGCGTCATAAAAGTTGACATTAACGTTTTATTGAGTCTCACATGTGTAGTCTGTCGATTAAATGTGAACAAAAGATATTCTGTTCGAATTTTAAATCACATGTAGGATAAAAATATACACCAGGGGGTAGTTCTGCTAACTTTAGGAACGATCGCAATTTAATCTCAGTCGAAAATGGCTTGCTACCAACATTTTCTGACTTTTATTCTCGCTGAGATGAGATTGCGACTAAATGCTGAGCGTTTTGAAATTGTAGAATTAGTCTTCTGATGTAAAAAGAGAAAATTATGTAACAATATATATATACATATATTATAAATATCACAATCCCCAGACCGTAGCTTGCAGCCTTCATAATACAGCCAGACATTCAATAATAACCAACATACCTATAGAAGGAAAATAATCAGGTTACATAAATACATAAAATATTTCTACTCAAACACAACGTAGTGTTTTTAGTAAACACAAAAATAAACATTTAAGTCACGAATAAAATTTAGTCGAAAATAAAAAAGGTACGTC
This sequence comes from Hoplodrina ambigua, assembly GCA_949774945.1. NCBI lineage: Eukaryota > Metazoa > Arthropoda > Insecta > Lepidoptera > Noctuidae > Hoplodrina > Hoplodrina ambigua. The sequence continues at coordinate 3,035,821 of OX458979.1, forward strand.
AAAAGAATCGTTGCCATATTTCTACGAACCTCTATCAAATATGGCGTCATGTAGACATGAGGCAGGTGTGACGTCATAAAGGTAACTAAATGAACGAACATGTCAGGGCAATCCATCAAAGGATTTTAGAGAACCACGGATTAATTTGTGAAAAATTGGATTGAGCCATGAAAAAGTTATAGGCAGGGCCGTTGGGGCCACGAAAACTGTGGGCTTTTCAGCTTTACCCAGTAAGATTTCTGTTTTTTATAGTTGGGGCGAAATTCTAGTAGTCTTCTAGTAGTCTAATATCTTTTCAATTGGAGTTTACTAATTAGGGTGTTTTCATAAAATTAATTAACAATGCAAGTACGACTTATGGGTTTACCCAAACCCGTTTTTTTTGGGGTTGGCTACGCGTTCTTCATAAACTAGAATTTTGTTCATAAGAGACCTTCTAATAAGTCAGTTTTAAAAAAAATAATAGAATTTCTACACGTTAACTTATCAAATCGTATTTTCCGTTATGAGTTATTTAGTTACGTATCATTTTGAAACTAGGTTTTTTCATCTTAGGCCGAAATATGACTAGATTACGCTTTGTATAAAGCGCACAGGCGCGCGGGTATACAGGGGGCTTAGACTAAGTAACATCGCTTCGTTGATTGACCACGTGACTTAACGCGGCTTATGTCAATCCCATACATTTTAGTCTTTTCTAACTTCGTTATGGTTTTGAAATTGTTACTTCGTCTGAGCCCCCTGTTTTCTTAATTAAATCACACTTTTTCTGAAAAGTTACACTGATTTTTTAAAAAAATAATTAACCCAATTAGTAAACTTAAAACTGCACTTTATCATATTTCTCTCCGCTGATTTCGTGGCCCCATTTTCGAAGTAGGATAATCTGATCAAGTTACAGGCGTCACAGCAATGGTGGCTTCTTTCATCAGCGTTACCACGTCACTTCATTACTGAGCATAAAAATATAGCTTGAATTCCGTAAGAATTTGAAATTTAATATGGGAAGAGCACTGCAAAGGATTTTTTTTTTTTATTTGCTCAAAGAACTCGTATGACGGTGGTGTCGTAATTTTTTTCGTTTTACATACAAATCTTATTTCGAACAAATTGGATTTTTTATAAAGAAGATAGGTGCTATTGCTTCTTTTTATTTTATTACTAGCTTCCGTCTGTGAGTTCGCCCGCTTCAAAGTCAATTTATTATACCACGGGAACCGTAAATTATTCCGGGATAAATAGTAGCATAATTATGTGCTATTGCAGACTATATAATATCTCTGTGCTAAAGTTCATCTAGATTTGTTCAGCCTCTGGCTTGATTGAATAACAAACATGCATTTAAACTTTCGAATTCACAATAATAGTAAGATGGGCGCTTACTTGTGACAAAAACTTACAGATGTTTGACATTTTGTAATTTTACCTCTGAGTTAAGTTTTTGGTGTATGTTACGGCCCCGGCGTTATCACCGGACGCCCGCGGGACTTCCTACTGCCGTGGGCTCCGGTGTGCGGGACTTCACGGTGCCATGCCAACCGGAGTTCCTGCGCCGCGTCGCGAGAGCGCCCCACCACACAACACAGTCGTTGCCCGTGTGCCGAAGCGAGACCACGCTCGTCGCACGCGCCAGCAGCGACTTCACCAGAACCAGACCAGCAATCAGCCATATTTCATCATCATCAGTTACTTAAGTTAATAAGTAAATAAATAACACAGAGCTAACAGTGTAAGCGGGCTTTAAATTTAGATTACGTTTGGTAAAATCGAAATGATTCGCATGTATTTCGGTTTTACCAAACGTAAATGCAATAAAAAATACGACTTTCTTGACCACATAGTGCAACATATTGCCCGGTATTATAACTAAGATATGAAATATTTCACATTGCAAAAATATAGTGAGAAACATAATCCCAAATAGGAAAATCTACTAAACTTGGAAAAGCTACTAACTCTGTCAAGTGTTTTGTGTACTGCCGATAACACAAGTAGGTACTACTTTACAGATGACATCTCCGTCACACCTGTCCCCTATACTACTACGTCACAGGTCATGCCTTAAAAAGTAAGCACAGTGGACATTTGTTAGAAAACCGACTTCCAAACGCCGGGCTGCTACTGAGATATTCCATATAGAAAAACTTTATCACACTGTACTGTTCGGAACCCTTCGTACGCAAGTCCGAGTCGCACTTGGCTAGTTTTTTATAACTTTTTAGTGTTTAAATATCATATAATGGTATAGACTGCCTCGTTGGTCTAGTGGTTGCAAGCGCGACTGCTGTGCATGAGGTCTTGGGTTCGATTCCCAGATCAGGCAAAGTGTTATTGGGTTTTTCCATCAGGAATTTCTCAGTAGCAGCCTCGGAGTCTGGATTTGTGCCATTGTTCGGTTTTCTTTAACCTTGAACATTTTATTTTTTCGTAATTTTATAAATACGCCCCTAATAGTACTTTTTCGCCCCTTACACGTTAAAAATGGCATCCTAATTCAAAACATTTACACTAAATCTTGATCACAATCACAACTGGACGAGCGAGGCCAGTGCACACTGTTGCCATTTCGTATTTAATTTTATCCCAAGGCACCGGACAGTGGGTCCTCGCCTAATTAATTTACCTACCGAGTCACGGTAGGAACACTCTGCTGATGAGATTCTGCAGGGCTGCTACTGCGCTGAATTGTTTCAATTCTGACCTACCTAAAATATCTCCCTGGGTAAATTTAAGTGAAGTGAGCTCGAGGTGAGGTAATATCTCACTCATACTAGTATACATACAACTCATCTCAAACTAACTTTTCTAACTCACAAGATGTTTGCAGAATAGCTCTATTGATATGACTGCTATCGCGCTCATTTGTTTCAGCTGTGACAGTCGGTTGTATACCTACTTAACTTTTCAGGTAATCTTAACTTATATAAATTACACGTCACGTTGTTTGTCCGGGTCGGACTCCTAAACTACTTAACCATTTTTTAAGAAATATAGCTTACTGTGAGTTATTTGATCCAACTTAAAAGATAGGATAGTTTTTCTCGATTGATGACCTCAATATCTTTACTTATTTCAAGCCACAGAAACGCGTGGCCGAGTCAGCTAGTGTTACTATAAAGGTGAGGAGGTTTTCTTTTTAACAAGATGTCCCTCCATCGATCCTCAAATTTTCAACTATCCTTAATTAAATGACGCAGTTCTAGCGACTCAGGGACTTCAATATAAGGTAAATCATACAAATTATAATTTTCTCAGTCAGCTTAAAAATACAGTAAAAGAAATAACAAAAATAAATTGAAAAATGTGCGGTTAATAAAATTGCTGTAACCAAGTTCAATTTTTTAAATGTTTTCCAATAAACTCGATTGAAATGTATTTATTAAAAGTGAAATAGTTTGTGTGCAATGTGTACAAATTAAAAACTTTTTTCATTTAAACTTATTTATTGAAACTGAATATAGATTAAATGAAAAAGGTTTCAAAGTATGCATCAATAAATTCAGTTTACGCAAAAAAGATGCGGGTTTGAACAATACGCAAACATTAAACGAAATGGGAATTAGTAGACCGAATCCTTTTAGTATTATGATAGATTTATAAACCAAATGTTTTTCATTTAACACATCCTGTCATTCTACCTAATGCTATGGATTGGCAGCTCACGTTCACTTCAGCTTCATCGAGGAAGATTTTTACAGAATAACATGGTTTTTTTTTAGGTGGTAAAAATCATCAAATGCCTCCTTCCGCCCTGGGTGGAGCGGAAAGGGCTGTCAGACTTTTACTGACTAAAAAACCACCCTGTTCCTTCTGTTGCCCTTTACGTTCCGGGGCCACGGTATCCTGTTAAGACGTCCCGCAACCCCGGAGAATAACATAGCTTCGTTTATTTTTTACATAACATCCTCCGCTGCACAAAACAAGACGGTTTTTACACATTCACACAAAATAAATAAATGCACACGTCATTCCCTTTAAAAATAAAAATAAACTTCTCTGCGTCCCCTAGTACATCATCCTGCATTTTTAAAGTCCACAGAGACATTCTACGTGACCCAACTTATCTACAAACGTATTAAAATTTCACCAAATATTTTGATAAGACGAGAAAAAAAAACCCTTTTTTTCCTTAACATTTATCCCCAAGACGTTAAGACTGACCCACAAACCAAGCTGTAACTTAACTATGAGGAGGGTAATAACCTATGTAGGGTGAGTGAGCGGCAGGGTATTGTGTGGCCAAGACTTGGCGCAAGTTATAAGGTGCGAGCTAGTGCTCGCGACTTCGTCCGCGACTAGCTAGTTTGTTTTTGGTAAGGATGCTAAAACATATCCTATGACACTTATTGGGACAATCCTACCATACTATTCCCAACCACTGTAACTTCTGAAAGCCAGAATCAACAGTGGAGACCGCCAGAAAAGCGCCAAGGCAATAAAGCTCGACGAGTCCCGGAAAAACGAAACGAAAAAAGGTCGTGGGTTCGATTCCCACCCAGGACAAATGTTTGTGTGATGAGCACGATGATTTGTTCTGTGTCTGGGTGTAATTTATCTATAATAATATGTATGTATTTAGAAATATATAAGTATATTTATCAGGTATGGTTACCATAGTATAGGCTCTGCCTAGTTTGGGATCAGATGGCGATGTGTTGGTTGTCCTAAGATATTATTATTATAGCTATTCTATTTTGTGAGAAATCGCCCCGCTACCTCTGGTCCCCCGCACCGTCGATCGCCGGCGTCCCAACAGACAGCTCCGTCAGGCAAGCTACCAACTGCACAGTGGTTAATTAAATTCTATCCACTGCCCACCCACTGTATAAAACCATGCCGAATACACAGCCTTAATAATATTAACGTAACTTGTAATAAGTTACTGTTTCCACCAGTTTATAGCAAGCTTTTGTTTTAGTTCTGTTTTTAATAGCACATTTTTGTTTTAATTAGTTTTTGTTAGAAATATTGTTGGTTGGTATTTTGTAAAGCCGTACCAGTACTAGGCGTTTATGAACTGAGAAGTAAAATAAAGTGTTATTGGGTTTTTGTATCAAGAATTTCTCAGTAGCAGTCACGGAGTCTGGATTTATGCCCGGTGGATAACAATAGGCTCGCCCACTATTACATGGGACTTAAATATAACTGGCGAAATGTGTGTGTACTAATGAGTACCCCTCTGCCTAATCCTTCGGGGATTACTGGCGTGATGTTATGTGTTAAAATATTTTTAGTTGCAAGTTGAAACAAAAAGGTCTATGTATCATCTTACAGATTGAAGTACCAGAGTCCTATTTATTTATTTTTTACTACAGAACTAATGTTTTTTTTTTTTTTTACTACTCAACTATGTCCTTAACAAACTACAGGAAAGTCTAATGATGAACTCAAAACTTACTTTTTACTTTGCGTCGTTTATTCAAGAAACTGCAAACGAACATTTTCACTTGAGTTCCTAATAAAAATGAGTTATGAGATGGCTTAAGTACGAGAATAATAAAAAGAAGTGTGCTTTTCTTAATTTGAAGTATTTCACTTAATTCTTATAGTATTACAAGCTGCCTCGTTGTCTAGTGGTCGCAAAGTGCTACTGCTTAGCGGGAAGTCTTGAGTTCGATTCCCAGGGCGTGATGTTATCAAGTCTATCCTATACCCCATGAATCTGACTATCATTTACAATAATTAATGTATTTTTTCCAGGGAGTTCAGGGAGTTCAACAAACAAGTCAGATACAGTTGAAATTTTGTTAGAAACCGATCGATGTTTTTCAATGTTATTTAATTTAAAAAGTAGATAATAAACAGTTCATTGGCTAAGTTAAGTTTCAATCGAAGACATCTATCGGTTGCTAAGAAAACTTCAGTGTACTGACGACCCTGGATACCTATCTCTTTTGTTGACTGTACAGTAGGGGTCATAAGTGGAGTAGCAACCTCACAAAGCAATATATTGTTATTTTTTAACTTACGAGCTTTAGACGCCGTGTGCGAATTCTGAGGTGTTGGCAGGTACTGTGTTAATACATAATCACTTATACAGACTGTTAGTGTAAACACCGTTGTCACTAAAACCATAGGTACTTGATTTATTATAAAAAATGTTAATTTGAATTTATAAATAAATAAACAAAGTTTTCTTTCAAAAATTAAAAAATGATCTGTCCGACACCGTCCGTAAATTCATAGATACTATGCGCCCGAGTTACGTAATCAACGCAAAGGGCGTTGACCTGCTGCACTGGCCGTCCGTTATAACTACCTACATAAGTTTTAACTAATTACATCATTGTAATATAGGGTGAAATAATTTTGAGGAAAAATGGAGATTTTACTTTAAAAAGTAAAGATATTTTCCACTGGTTTCAAGAATAACGGTGTTTACACTAACACTCTGTAGACACAGATGTAAGTACGGCCTGTACCGCGTGTTCACAGAAATTCAAACATTAGCATGCTACTGTACTTATGACCCCTTACTGTACATAAAAAACTAGATACTTAAATAAATTCAGGATTGGTCACGTTGGCAGCAAACAAAACTAAAACTAGTTTGAGTCACGTTGATGCTGCCATCACGTTGAGAACCAATGGCGTAACGTGAATCATAGTTATATAATACAGTCCTATATACTCAAATAGACACGTAAGCTAAAACTAGCAATTTTATTTATTTATAGCAAAACGTAGAATTCCATAACACATAACATCACGCCTGTAATGCCTAAAGGGTTAAGCAGAGGTGTACAAATAAGTACACCCACATTTTGCCGGTTATGTTTAAGTCCCATGTAATAGGGGGCGAGCCTATTGCCATCAACCGGGCATAAATCCAGACTCCGAGTCTGCTACGTACTGAGAAATTCGTAAAGGAACAACCCAATAGCACTTTGCCCGGCCTGGGAACCAAACCCAAGACCTCATGCTCAGCAGTCACGCTTGCGACCACTAGACCAACGAGGCAGTCAGTGTATGTATATATGTATTTATTATTATATTTTATTCTCGAAAATTTTCTATATCTGTGCACCTACTATGTTTTGTCTCTGCATCACCCTAAGGTAGACTGTTAGAAAATGCCCAAGGCATTAAGTCCGCCTTTGTACAGTGTATTTTTTTACATGTGCATAAAGTTTAAATAAATAAATAAAATAAAACAAAGTAAATTAAGTATGGCATAGTAGTAAGTGCACTAAACTATAGGTAGTCTACAACTGCCAGGATTTCCGGCAGAGCTAATTTTCCAGCCAAACAATTGACCGACTTTATGGTTCTGCAAAATACTTATCAAAATTCTGTGTTGTATTAATTTTATAGACGAAAATTATGCTCATAATATGAAATAATGTATGTTATAGCCTTTCCGTAATGAGGTTGGATATTTGGGACCATAAAATCTAAAAGTCAGCCATAAAAGTGTATTAACAACGTTAGGTTAGCTAGGGTAGCAATGTTATAATATATTGCTATAAGACAAAACTTAGCTGAATTGCTCAGTAAACGATTATTAAACGCACTTACTTAGATTATGCTCCCATCTCTCTCTTGCTCTTGTAGTTTGACAGTTGTGCGACAGTGACGGAATTACGTTAAGCCGAAGCACATGTTAAAGTAAATTTCATCTAGGCGTAAGTGTTTTACACACCTCAAAAATAAAAATTATAACTAATGCGTAGAATTGAACACTACTAAAAAACTGTTAACTGCTACAAAACTATCAAAGAACCTTTATATGTCTGTTAGTTGTATAATTGTAATACTATCATCTTTTTGCTAGTTGAATTACTACTGCCGGGGGTCCGGAATAATGCCCAGAGTGACCCCCATACCCCGGCCAAAGATAGTTCAAGGAACACCGTGAAGTTTTAGTCTGTACAAGTCCGACATTCTTCTATGGACACTCCTCCGTCGTCCCCTAAGCGGTCCTCGAGGATGACAGAGAGGTGTCCATGGAGTTCTGAGGATGTCCTCACGATAAAAAATTACAATTAATAGTCTATTATACTAGCACCCAGAGTAAACCTAATCGGGCTAAATATACAGGATAACCTACAGTGTTATTCTGTAGGAATCTCAGTCTTACAGATGCTAAAGATTGAAAGCTTAACCAATCCGTCTGGTAGTTCCAGAGATTAACGAGTTTAAACAAAATAACAAGCAAAAAAGCTCTTAAGCTTAGAATAGAATAGGTAACAGGATAGGTATCTACAGAGTTACGGCATTATTCCTTTTTTAAAATCAATCAGCTTTAGAAACACTTTCGGCTTTGCACACCTAGCAACTTAAGTTGAGGCAACTATCAACTCTTTAAAAGTTTCCTGTAAAAGTTGATGGTTGCTATAATGTTTACGGTTGCTGCAACTTTATGACAATCTGTGAGCCACTTTCACAGCCGAGTTGCCGTTGCCGTAGCGACGGGCCATTGCCGGGCACACGGAGAGGGAGGAAGGGTGTGAAATCGCCCGACGCGTTGCGATTGACGGTTGAGGAAACCGGCATCTTTAAAAACCAGTATAATATTTAACAGTTGCTAGTTGAGGCAATTAACAACTAACTTAGTCATCGATTACAGCAACTGAAAACTGTTGACGATTGCCGAACTCGAAGCTTGAGTTGGTGGCGCAGTCCAATTGAAATACATATATTATGTAAACAGCTAGTTGCCAGTTGCTGCAATAGTTGCTCTGTGTGCAAAGCGCCTAAATGTCATCTCATTTCCATGCACGTAACACGTATGTTTATAACATTGTAAACCAAAAACAATTAAAATTACCAATTTCCACGTAAACATTTAAAATATCACTATCAAAATATTAATTATTCGATTTATGAAATTCATTAATTGAAGCGCGTACGCTGTCACGTCAAAAACCTTACATTCAAAACCAACTGTACGTATCGTTGATATGTCTAACGCTAACAAAAGCTGCCTTAATTGGATTTGACTGCGTTGAGTGTTGGAAATCAAATCAACGTGTGTACCTGTACCTACTGTAAAGCAAGGTGCTATGTAATTTAGGACAAGAAAAAATAGATGTTGTTGTAGTACTAATAAAGTTCAATTTTCGGTCACAGGAAAACGAGCGCGTTTTGTTTTAATCGTCTTGGATTGGAAATCAATTTCTTTTCAGAATTTATCGGTTCTCGGCTTCATCAATTTGGCTATAATTAGGGGAGTGGGTTTTTGTGTTGGCTTTTTCTGTTATTTGTCTGTTTTATTATTTAAAGTGATTGACAATGGATGGGATTGTAAAGGATTGTCCGTCGAGGACGATATAATCACTATACTTGTGACGTCCTGATTAATTATCATTATTTGTTGTTATTTTTCCGCTCTGCTTATTTATAAGTTCGTCGTTTTAAGTACCTAGAATTATTTATGAAAATTTGGGTGTTTCACGCATTATAAAGAAATAGTAATTCAAAAACAATGAAATCATAAGCCTAATTAACGGTACCTGAAGTACACATGTATCAAAATGATTTTATTCGTTTATTTCAATTAAACTATAAAAAAAACACTTTTGAACGACATTTACAAGAAAGATAAAAAACAATAATATTTTTCCCAGTCCAAAAGGTAGTTTCGTATGGAAAAGATTTGGCAAAAAGTTGTGTTATTAATAATTGCTGATTTAAGGACCAAAGCAGGCTAGATACTCCATACGGCGAACGGCGATCAGCGTATGGAGTATTTTGAATCCTTTGTCCCCAATCCAAATGCTTCTATTCTCACATATAGGTACAAGCGCCGGTAGCGTTCGAGTCCCTTATTTAAAATACGATGCAGCAACTCTATACAACAAAACGCGATGCAGCATCGATGCAGTCACAAAAGTATCGCCAATCGCCGATGCTAAATTTAGGCAGTATACTTTGGCCCTAGGCCAATTAATTAGAAATTCATGTTTGACTTGAAGTTAGGGAACACTGTACATAGATAAACAAGGCTTAAATGTGCAATGCGACAGTAACTTTATTACAATTTATTGTTCTTGATCAGCCTTTCCCAAAGTGCGATAACGCTCCCTTGTGGGCGCTGCAGGCCTAAAGGGGGGCGGAAAGAGACCCAGAAAAAAAATTTTGGGTCGTTGTTAAGGCGCTTGGGGAGCGATTTGTAATTTCATCTACTAGGTGGATTTTAAAAAGGTCAAAAAATGACAAAAAACAGGATACCGTGGCCCTGGAACGTAAAGGGCAACAGAATGAACAGGGTGGTTTTTTAGTCAGAAAAAGTCTGACAGTCCCTTAAGGGTGGAAGGACTCATTTGATGATTTTTACCCTGTTTTTACCCTGTTCTTCAATAATCTGGCGGCCTCTCTCGCTTACCTAAACATCTACAGAACTACGTATTGTAATATAGGTATCACTCGTTTGTATCTTTGATATCCTGCATCCCATTTATAGATTAACTAACTTCTGCCCGCATCTAATGCTACTTTTATACTTACCCGCGTGTCGGTAATATCGGTGAAATGTGGGTGTGCTAATGGGTACACCTCTGCCTAACCCTTTGGGGAGTACAGGCGTAATGTAATGTTATCAGCAACCAGGAACTTGCAAGATATCTTTGTATAACCACATAATATAGAAACGACTTAGTTCTGCGAAAAGGAAACCTGTTCAAAATAAAGAGACTGAATATATACAAAACCAGGTATACAAAATCACAGTTTTAAATCTGAAGCTAGAAGCAGGAGTAATTAAATCGTGCAACGAAGGGTGACCATGAAATTGCAGTTCTGAGGATAGCAATATTTTTGCTTTATTTATCAGGATCTTGATTTTTGATTAAGGTTTTTATTGTGTATTGATATGGCTTTAACGTTGTGTTTCTTTTTTAATAAAAAGTCGGTCGAACATCAGTCGTCCAGATAATTTTATTTTTTTTTACTTTAAAAAATCATGCTTCGTTTTTAACAATTTGTGATCATTTTTATATTCTGATTAGTTTTTAAAATGTAATGTAATGTGAAAACAATACGTGGTTGTTTCCACAATAAGCGGTTCATAAACGCGTTTTTGTTAAGTTTATTATGATAACAAGAAATAATAATAAAGTACACGTCATTGAATTATGTCGTTAGAAGGTCACGTTTTATGGTTCTAGCAGACAATGGAGTGCCATGTTGGCACATGTTCAATGCCTTTTAAATCTTTGATGAACCAATGGGCATTGAAAATGCCTTGGCTCTTGAGTACGGCCACCATTATAAATGTAGTGACATTTTAGTGTTTTATGTAACTAAGGTTATTTTTTCTATCGCTTTCAACTGATCACACAGGTTAATAGCTTTTACGTCGTACGGCATTTTGTAAAAACTTTTTTAAATGAATGGACCGATTTTAATGAAACTTCAAACATAATCAGAATTCCTACTACATAGGTCTAAACAGTTATATGGGAACATTTTCGAAAAATCGTGTTACAAAATTCGATCGATTTTAAGTTAAGAAATAGATTAGAAATATAAAAGATAATTAGAATAGATTTCCAAGTATCTTTTTTTAAATAAGACATTTCGAAATTGTTCTCTTAAGCCTCAAGAGAACCAAGAGGAGAATGTGGTTTAGAAAGGTTAATTTATTTAAGTCGACTTTAATTTAAATCTTTAAAACTTGATTTTAAAAATGTACATAGAATTATTCTAAATTAAATTCAATTACCTTAAAATATACACACAGATTGTTTTTATTTTAAAAACCAGTTTTTATTTACTTGTCTATCGATTGTAAAAATAACAGTGGTTAAAAAAAAACGGGAACGTTTACAGTGAATTTTTAAAATAGCCTTTGATTTTTTAACGGCACGCATACTTAATTTATTCAATTAAATAAATATTTTGAATTCAGTAAAAATATGCCATATACCGACCGATACTCGCCAGAATGCATGAAAATACCGAAACTATTAAAAATACCGCGAAAAGAATTTCAAACATAGATTTTATACAATTGTTTGAATGTTTAAATGTGTTTGTCACACATTTAAAGTAGTGAAGTTAAATTGTTCTTTTTTTTTTCTAAATATAAAATATAATTGTGTTTGTTTACTTTGGACGATTAATAAATTAAAGGAGAATATCGCCTTGATAAAAAACTTGTCCCACTGCTGGGCAAAGGCCTCGACCCTCCATTTCTTCCATCTATCGCGACTTTGCGCTACGTCTAGCCAATTCTAGAGGAAGTCCACTAAGTCGTCCCGCCGTCTCCTTCTTGAAGTGCCTTCCCCGTCCCGGGTTTTATTATTTTATAAAAATCTACAGACGCTTACGTCTACTGACCTCTACCTACAGATGCCATTATTTATCTAATAATATTTAAACTATTAAAAAAGTCTTAGTAAAATTTTAAATCATGGTGCACCTAGCCTTGATCCGCAGACGGCAAGTAAGCAAATTACCTTCATTTGTATAATTGAACATCTAATGTTTTTCATCGTTAAATACTGCTGACACAACTGAAATTAAATCGTGAATACTTCTATTTAAGTAGTGGTACAAAACTAGGTTAAGTGATTTCCGAGCTTTTGAGAAGTCAGCCTTTTTTGTATAAATTACCCGCAATTTTCACCATTAACTATTTTAAATAAATGCAGATATTTACATAATGTGCACCTTAATTTGGGTCATCAGAGGCCCGAAATTCTGACAACCGTCTTACCACGGTACCCCTTGGTAAGACGGTTGTCAGACTTTCGGGCTGATTGGTATGGTATTACCCATTTACTGGATTGTGGAGGTCAGAAAGGCAGTCGCTCCATGTAAAATACTGGTATTCAGCTGCATCCGATTAGTAAAACAAAACAGAATGGCCCTGTTTGCGTATGCAGTAGGCAGTGTTGCGCGACTATTATCACTGTGTGCGTGCGGGTTCATCGCCCCTCCTGCCTAAACCCAGCGGCAAGATAACTAGATTAAATTAAAAAATCACGAAAAAATACCTGTTTTTGATATTCCTGATTCATCATGAGAATTACTAGCACAGTTACCTCCATGAATTTGTTTCTAAACCACCTTGCATATCATCCTATCTGCCTCTCGCTCTGTTACGATTATTGCTCTCACACTCTATTGCACAAGCCATTTTAATTGCCGGAAGAATTTAGCACATTAATAATGATCGAGCTATTTCCATCTGTCTATTTATTATTAGTGCCTATATTAGTTCTAACATTTACGTCCGTTGCCCGCATGCATCGCATTCACGTTTCAATTATAATTTGATTTACACAGTTGAGATAACACGGCTCAGTTTGTCATTAGTATGATTGCAATTACCATTGGTCGCCAAATTAAGGCAATTGAACGTGTCATATGATCGATGTAGTAGCCGATTAAGCGTTCTGTTTTTGTTTGTTTAATTTTATTTAGATATCTAACTCGTGTTTAGTGGTTATTGGATGGATACAGCGTGGTGAAAAAAAAAAAAAACAAAAAGTATATTTAAAAACGTTTACGTATTGGAAAGCCAGTCTATTTTTTATGATTCCTGACTATTAAAGTCTAGACTACAGTACTTAGTCTAGAGTACTTACTCGTGATTTTTCTTTTTATTTTGAATTAAAATTACATTTTTAAAGAACGGCACTGCTGACCTTCGTTTTGTTTGGTCACCTTTTTATGGACATATACTGTAATACATCAAAGTCTATTTTAACTCAAATATTACTAATTTCAATTGGACTATAAAAATATACTTTTAATAATTTTAAATAAAAATAATACCAGCCTATTACTGACCCACTGTAGGCCTTAGGCCTCTTTTCTTACTGAGAAGGCATGAGCAATTACCACCACGCTTGCTTAAGGTGGATTGGCGATTGTAGACTTACACTTATTATAAGTCCATGTTTCCTCACGATGTTTTATTTCACCAAAATTAGTGAGGTACAACTTAGAAAACACATTATGTATTGTAAGAGTCACATTGGTACTTGCCCGGTTTCGAACATACTACCACTGGGACAGCACGACACCCTACTGCATTTGATTAACTTAAATCCTTTGAAGACTTGCTGTTATGAAAGAAATTGCTTCAGATATTATAAAAGAAGTTGTTATTCAACAACTGGAAGCGATGAGTTAGTGAATGTTATCAAAACTAAGAAGTCACATAACGTAAGTTTCAACAGCCATGCTTGTCATTTTATTAAGTGTTTTTATTCTTTCATTGCTCTTTTATTTTCGATGGCAAACGTCTCAACTACAGTGGTTAACTCTTGAAGTCTGGTAAACAGTGCTAAACGGTGGTCTCGATGTTACAGAAAGTTCGAAAATATTGTTAAAAAGTTTGAGTAGTTCTTTGTGCCAGTTGTTCTAAGTTTAGTCGTTTGTGGAGCCCAGGTACGTCGTTGATTAATTTATCGAAATGGGTTCAGTAATTTAGACGTATAATGTCGTTTAAATGTTGTGTGTCTCAAAAAAGACAGCGCGCGTGCAGTACTCGTAACCGGCGTGCCTTTATGACGAGATGTATTAAAGATGATGAGGCGAAAGGAGTATGTAAGGAACGTAGCAAGTGGTGTTCTGTGAAAAAGGCGTGAGTTTATGTATGTAAATGTATCAAAAAGAGACTCACTTTAGCACATATGTTTTATTATTACATACATACATACATAAACTCACGCCTTTTTCCCATGGGGGTAGGCAGAAACTACAGAACGCCACCTGCTACGATCCTTACATACTCCTTTCGTCTCATCTACTCATTTTCTCTCTTTTATTATTACTCATAAAATAATTGCTTAACTAAAATGCATTTTTTTTAAATATTATTCCTTACAGAGAGTTCAAAAACTTTTCACCCTATCGAAAACTCAAAAGAAAGATGTTTCATCCACTGACCGCAAAAAACATTTCGTTTGTGGCACACCTAAAAAACTAAAACCTTTGAGCACCTGTTGAGTTTACTTTTTACTTTTAGTGTGCGGTGTGCCTAAGCCTGACCTGCGCAGGTTTCCTTGTACACTACCTTTTAAAAATATCGTTTTATAGTCGACATTGCTTAATTTTCCTTTTTTTAGAAATAATTCTAAGGACTCAGCTCAGTTAAAATTACTGACTTCAGTTTTTAAAACCATAAAAATTGTAGGACTTTTTTGTGAAATAGATTCCAGTAAGATTTATTTTTATAAACCCCTTACGTAAAAACGACGGGGTGTAAGTTTGACGTGTCTGTCTGTCTGTGGCATCGTAGCTGCCGAACGGATGAACCGATTTTGATTTTGTTTTGTTTTTTATTTGAAAGGTGAATTAGTCGGTAGTGTTCTCAGCTATGTATGAAATAAGGTCCAAGAAGGGACGCCGACTAAGGGAAGCCGACGGTGGTTCTTTAAATTTTAAATTTTATTTACGGTTATTTTAAGACTATTTTTTATCAGTGAAGTCTAGTTTATCCTATCAGCTTTTTATAGGTTTACTGAGATGTCGCTTGCCACCTAAAGCGACCCAGGGTTTCGTCCATTGCCCAGCCCAATTCCGTTTTACTGTGGCAATTTCCTAAAAGACATCACGTATTCTTTTGATGGAACAGAGTGTCCAAGTTAGGAATACTACCAATCCTAACATGAACTTCAAGTCAGATTCGGTTTTAAATCAAAGGAATTTACGTTACGTTATTCCACGTGCTCATATTAGGCCGTCAAATGTTGATGACGTCCATAGATAAAGGTCTACTTACCAACATACAGCCAGTAAGCTTGCCACCATCATGGATTAAATAAGACATAATTACATTTCAAATTTAGAACGTCCAAAGTCTTTTGAAGTCGGTAAAAAAAATCTCTTCTTCGAAATAAACACAGTCTGCTTCGCTTAGCTTCACTACCTAGCTACCTCGCACATCTCCGCTAGAACAACAGCCCTAATATCGTCTTTCAAGTATTTTTTGCCCAAAGACTGTTTATTACTACGGTTAGCCCAATCCTTAACCTCACTTAAGTTAACAGAAACACGTGTATTTGATAGTGGTCTATTGTTTAACGTAAACTTAGACGTCTGGTGGCCACTTAGACCGGGGCTAACACATTAAGAGAGCTCGTAAAGTCGTTAAGAGATGTTTATTGGTTGGACGTGCCTGTCTTTGTCCTAGTTTTGCGAATAATGTACTAGCGATACGTGAGAGAATAGTGAGATATGTCGTGAAAATGGTAACCATGATATATTTATATGACAAGAAATTAAAGACCACCTCGTTGGTGTAGTAGTCGCAAAGCGCGACTGCTGAGTATGGGGTCTTGTGACCGATTCCCAGGACGGGCAAAGTGATATTGAGTTTTTCCATCACGAATTTCTCAGTACCAGCCTCGGAGTCTGGATTTGTGCCCGGTTGATGGCATATTGTATTTTGTTTTTATTATTGTTTTAAATTCATCTTCATTGTTTTCACATGTAGAAGCAACAAGAATATAGTAACAAAGATTTTGTAAAAATTTAATTGAAAATAGTGTCCGTATCCGTCTTGTAGCCGCACTTCTACACAGTGACTTACCGACTCAAATATGCCTATACGCAAAACTTTCAGGCTGCGAAAGAGGAAAGACTTTCTCACACTCTGTACGAGTGCGAGTTTGTCTTTTTCATAAGATAGGCGAACATATGGGTATGTGTCCCGAACGATGTCAACACTTACGAAGTCCAAAATAAACAGCAACGAAATTAAATTCCGATCAAAACTGTGGTATCATACCTCTAAACCAGCCTTTCCCAAAAGTGGACGATAACGCCCCCTAGGCGGCGCTGCAAGTCCAGAAAAAAAAATCGGGGCTTTGTGTAGAGGCTTGGGGAGCGATTTGTACTTTCATCTACTAAGTGGTTTTTAAGTTGGTGAAAAAATGGGGGCGCTAGAAAATAATTTATTGTCAAAGTGGGCAGTAGACAAAATAAGTTTGGAAACCCCTGCCTGTAAACTAATCAATAAAATTAGAACCCCAGCTACCCAGTTTATTCCCACAACATTAACAATGATACATTTGACAGGAATTACAAAACAAACAACTGCTAAGTGAACGGGAAATTTGATCAATCATGGCTACTAGGTATACTGATATTGAAATAGGGTAATGCGATTCCCTGATGAGTGTGTGACGTCATCGGCTGACAATCATCAATCAGTGTCCCCAATTAATTACCTATCTAATGTGGAACGATCGGTTTTGTTTTGATAGATGTACCGTCAGGTTTGGGAACGCCTTTGGATAGCTGAGGAAATACCAGTTTAGTGATAAAGATAGTTTTAAGATTTGTGACTACCTTCTTTGTCTAGTGGTCACAAAGCATGAGGTCTCGAGTTCGATTCCCAGGTCGGGCAATAAGTTTATCATTAGGAAATTTTCAGTAGCAGCCTCGGAGTTAGGATTTGTTCCTGGTTACAATAGGCTCACCCTATTAACATGGTACATAAACATAACTAGCCAAATGTGGTTAGACTAATGGGTACACCTCTGCCTAACCTACTTATGTATGTTATGTTTATTTTTATATTCAATGAAAACCATTAATAAAAAAAATAGAATATACCATAGAATATTATAGGGACCGAACAGACTTCTTTGCGGAATCAATCGCAGAAACAGTCAGTTGTCTACTAGGCTTATTCTTAGAATTTTACACATATCTGTTAAGAATAGCTGTAAAGATATTACGTATTCCAAATTTAGGTACAATCGCTTTTCATTCGTCTACTGTTCGTTTTAAGAATATATTCAGATAAGCGAATTCCGGTTTCAGAAAATCGCATATCTTCAACTGTCTTTCCGCACAGGTTTGAAATTCGAATTCTATTTTTATTCAAATTTCAAATCGTTCTTAAAATTCATTATGTATCTACCTACATTCAACAAAAGAGATAACTATCCAGGGTAGTCAGATATAGTTGAAGTTTATTTAGAAACCGATGGATGTTTTCAAAATATAGAAAAGGAGGTCAACAAAATCCCGAACATTTTTGACCAAATATGTACCTCGAGGTACACATGCACCAAATCGTAGAGAAAAAATAGAGGAATTCGAAAATAACTTTACTTTTATTCATAAATCATTTTTAACTATTTAATAAATTATTTAAATCTAACTTAATAATCTGTAATACAATTAAAACATGTGGCATTTGCATGTACGATTGCGTTCCAATTGGTTGTCACTTGGGTTGACATTTCGTAAATGTCATTTTGTTGACACTTCACACATGTCATTCCGTTCGTTTATGCGTTTCGGGGTACTCGTCTGTCAACTTGACAGTTTTTTTAGGTGCTTATTTACTAGAGTGCCAAAATGGCGTGCTTTTTATTACGATAAAAAGTAATTTTATTCTTTTCACCGGGCAACTATATATAATTTAAGAGTGCAATATTATTCAGTGTAATCTAGTGTATTTTATGCCACTAAGTGTACCTTCTGTACTAAATTGGCCAGATCCTGTTGAAATCTTTTAATTTAGAAAGTAGATAATAAACTGTTCATTTTAAACAAGTTAAGTTTCAGTCGAAGACATCCATCGGTTTCTATGAGAACTTCAACTATATCTAACGACCCTGCATACCTATCTGTTTGGTTGACTGTACACATACGGGGTATAAAAAGACACCGCATAGACGTTGACTACGCATACTGCCCATCAAACTAAGTAACTTTGAGAAAAAATTATTTTTATAATAACATATTTTTTTATAATTATATCTTTTTATTTATTCTTATATTTTATTATTATTGTTTATTTATTTATTCACTTAAATATTTTATTTGTATTCGTTTATTTAATCTTACTACAATTATAAATGCGATGTTTAGATGGATGGATGTTTATTACTTCACGCCAGAACAGCTGAACACCGGCAGATGCTAATAATTATAATCATTTAAATGAATACCTAACTAAATGTATAGACCTAAGAAGATGGCATAGTATTTTAATTACTCGAGTCCTACATAATGAGACACTATTGATTTTCTACTGTCTGATTTAACGGTAAGTCGAGCTTGACCGGTTAAAATAATTTAGAAACAATTTATGCCATACGAATAACCTATATGACAAACTATACGTACGTGCTCAAAAACAGTTCACCTTTTTCAAAAGGTTGGCAAATTAAACGTGAAAAACGTGGCAGTAAAAATATAAAGGGGATATTCTATCGAATTAACTTCGACGTAAATGGAACTCAATCAATCGCGCGTCCGCTTTGAATCGCTAGTTCATACTCGCTAACATAAATAAAGGACATAAAAAATCTTTAAAATATTTTGATTTACATAAACACACATTGAAGGGTTAGGCAGAGGTGCACCCATTAGTACACCCACATTTCGCCAGTTATGTTTTTAGTCCCATGTAATAGGGGGCGAGCCTATTGCCATCAACCGGGCACCAATCCAGACTCCGAGGCTGCTACTGAGAAATTCCTGATGGAAAAACCCAATAACACTTTGCCCGACCTGGGAATCGAACCCAAGACCTCATGCACAGCAGTCGCGCTTGCGACCACTAGACCAACGAGGCAGTCAAGTCAGTTTTATTATAACGTAATGTATAATTTGATTTTAACTATGGTAGTTTGTTAAAATTTTCCTAAAACCTGCCTAAATAAACCTAAAACCTAAAACCACAGCTTCAAATTTTAAAATAGGTACCTATAAATACAGCGTGTTTTAAAAAGAATGAACGAAAGCTTTATATCAACCGTATTATGGCTAAAAGCATTCACTTGTTCAACAATGATTGGCTGGCGTTGAACGACGTGCCACTATCCAGGATAGCCTAGGTTCGATTTCAAACGGCTGACACTTCTGTAAAATCTCCTTGGATTTTACTCGTCTGGCTTTTTTTCTAGTATTCGTTTTATAAAGAAATGTGTATTGTGAATCAGACCTTAGGTTGGCGTTTTATGGTATCGATTTAAACTATAAAATGAAATGGGAAGCAAATATTTATAGATTCCAAACTTTCGTTCTTACTTCAGCACATGATATTAATAATTTTACTTAGAGAGAAATACTGTAATGTCTTTAATTTTATCTTAATACTACCTGATGAGGCCACCCATTATCTCACAATTAAATAACGTTTAAGTTACGCATTCAATGTGTTACATTACTTTAAATGAATGAGTGAATATTATATATTTATTTGCAAGAATATAGGTAGATGGGTAGGTTTTATGTTGAGAATATAGATAGCTAATATAAGTTCTTAAGGTCTATGGATCTATGATCTATCTATGTTCTTTACAGCTATAACTGTTCAATGAACGTCTAAAACTAAAGAATAGATTAAAGACAAAAAATCAATACAAAAGTCGAAAAATGACATACGTGGGTTGGTCGTTTTATTTATGTTATTTTAAGTAGTTTTGGCAGAACTATACCCCCCCCCCCCCCCGCAGACCTGGGGACACCGCCAGAGCTGGTTCTACAGTTGGTGCTAAGAGCTGGATGGTTAGTGCTATTGGTGCTGGAAAAAAACACTAGAGAAATACGTTCAAGGAGACTCTTACTCAGTAAAACAACATTTCCAATAAAATAAACAGTATCTTAATAGTGCTAAGTTATAAACCAGAGGGAATCGAAAGTCCCAAGCGCAGATCACACATCTGAAGCGCAGTAATCCCACTAACTACTGAATGAATTAAACAAAAGAGCAACAGCTTAAGTAAAGCACCTGACAAACAAATATTAATATCACTCCTTCTAGAACTTTCCCGAGCATCTGTCGCCCCGGGATGGTTTCATGCATAATGCAAACGGCTGATTGTGCCACATAGGGCCCTAGAGTTCTTTGCGAAAACATTCATCCTGTATTTGCTCGGTAGCATCGCGCCGCGTTTATTTTCTTGAGCGCATGTTACATAATGCTGCTGTTGTCTACTGTTTTGTTTTTTGTTTTTTTTAGGGTACAGTATAAATTCCGAAATATTGGAAATTAATATATTCTATTTACCTCTCTGCATTGTGCTTCCAGTGTTTGAACATCATTTTAAAACAAAATAAACAAAACTTTCTAAGATGGTTTTTGTACACCATTTTTTTTGCCACCGGAACGCACAAAGACTTAGTGCAACTAACAAGTAATACTACAATAGTTTTAAGTTTTATTACTAACACAATTATTATTATTATATTTTATACTTAGGTTAAGGTTAAAGGTTAAAGATCCTCATAGATATTTGTAACTTAAGAATAAATGGTTCATTATTATTATTTAATTAAAGGGCTGATTTTTCAATAGTAAGATAACTTTTAAGCTAGTTATAAATATGACAGTTTGACATATTTTCCATACGAAAGCTGTCAAACCACTTTATTTTATCCCTTCGTTAAGAGTTATTTGACGATTGAACAATTAGCCCTACACGTATAAAACTTTAGAAAAAAAATACAACCTTTCACGCCAAATCTTCCAAAACCAAGAAACGCAAAAAAATCTTGAACCATTCATTAACCCTAACACACCACAAACGAGACCCAACTAGACAAAAATCTGAGCTGCACCGTACATTCAAAGCACGCCACATGAATACCAAACAAGACAATCTCTCATTTTGTTGTTACAAATCGTTCCCACAGCTGGGATAAATCATGGGATGAGGCAAAAACTGGGTCCAACGAAACGTGACTAATTCACTAACATGGAAAAGCTTTCACTAAACAACTATTGGATGTACATAAGTGTATCGGATGTGTTTTACGTCCCCACTGGGGGGTTAACAAACCCTGTGCTGTATTTTTCATATTTCTATAATATTATGTTGGCCTCAAAGGTAGGAGAAAATTACGATTTTGAAGGTAAAGGTTTGCGCACCTGGGTTTAGGGTTATAATTATCATTTATTTATAGATTCGTGTAGATAGAAATAATGTAGGGAAAATCTATGACTTTTTAAACGATTTTTCGAAATATATATAGCTAAATAACAAACAAAAATACTAACCATTTTTTTTTATTTCTTGAACGAGAATGAGGAAAAGTACGTACAGTCAGCAAAAGAGATAGGTATCCAGGGTCCTCAGTTATAGTTAAAATTTTCTTAGAAACCGATGGGTATGGTAAATTAAATTACATTTGAAAACATCTTTCGGTTTCTGAGAAAACTTCAACTATAACCTGACGACCCTACATACCTATCTCTTTTGTTGACTGTACATAGGTAATGCTTATTTCTATAGAAATCACTTCCAGCATACCTGGAGATTTTTAGGGTTCAATGCCTAAACGGCTTTAGATTAAAAAAAAGTATGCTTAAACCAGGATAAAACCATTGAGCCAATTTTTGTATTACAAACTTTATCTTTATCGAAATAAAGTTAGAAATATAAAAACTGGCTCCAACAAAGACTTTGTTTTATAATAAGGCAGATTGGGTCTAATCAGAGCCCTATTGCTCTCGTTAATCCCGTCCGTCTATCGGTCCCTCTGTCACGAGGCTTTTACCACTACCGTAATGGTATTCTAACGTTTCCTTACTTTGCACGTACATTCAGTGCAAAAATAGGATACTACGCAAGCTATTATTGGCGTCACGAGTCGTGAGCACAGATTGTAGGATTTCGCGCATGTACACTTTTGGCCAAATAAAGGCTAATAAATATGTATTAGCCTTTATTTGGCCAAAAGTGTAAATGCGCCTTTTAAAAGTAATTAAAAAAAAAAAAACACAGCAATTTTATAAAACGAACTAATTAAAATGAACTATATTAAACCAAAACACAACAAATACGAAATTAAAGTATTAAAAAAAAAACATTTAATACGTAATACCAAAAATAAACTATTAAAAATTCAAAACGTTATTCACTAATATTGCACAAAAGTGTGCAGTAGCGGAATGACAGGCGATAGACTAATAGACGATGAGCATCAATTGATGAACCAATCGCATGCAGCCGACTGCAAGACCGGCGCCCCCCGCCTCCTTCATTCCGCCAAAGAGACCGGAATATTAACAAATGCGCTGTTAACATTTGTGCTCACCATTCGTGGCGGTACCTATACATAAGAACGCACGCAACTTTTAAGGCAAACTGTCAGCGTGGTCGAAATTGGCACAGGATATAATATGTAGGTAGACACTTGAAGAGTCCGTATTGATATGGCCGGTACGTGATTTTCTCTTCGTTTTTTTTTTTGCTCTATTTATATATTGTACCTAAGGAGGCACGGAACCCTTTTATGCGAGTCCGACTCGTACTTGGGCCGATTTTTTCTTTTTGTGTATTTCTTATTTGATCGAACTTCGCAATAAAATTACAACTTCCTCGAATAGTTAATCCCTGTCACCATTCCCAATTCCTAGACCTGGATTTCAAACCAACATTATAATAGCTTTTAAATGTTAGAAGTACTATTCTAAGAATTCTCGGAGTGGTTTCAATAGTTCTTAAGTTGGAACAAAGGCACAAAACAAACTTCTTAGTGGAACAGTCGCAAAAGTGAGAAAACTAACTCGAGGTGAACCGAGTTCATGTCTGGAGACCTTATAAATAAAATGAAGTTTCCATAACTATGAAGAAGATAATAATTATCTAATTTATATACCGTCTTTTGTTTTGGAGTAAGTACTCAGTGCAAGTGGGCTAACAGTGGTACAGTCTGAATAGTATCGCTGCAGCTTATATTAGTTGCACTGTGGTCATGACAGAAACGTTTTTGCGATATAGTAGCGAGAGAACGACAACAATACCTCACTGTATCGCTGGTGGTTGCGTAGTGGCTGTAATGTGGTCTAAGCTATATCATAAACACGGTTGAGTTTGACGAAAAATGTGTTCAATTTAATACGTGTGCTGTCGTTGTGGTGTGATGGGTTGTATGAAAATAGCATTAGATAAAACACATTGAATAGCTTGAGTTTTCTCTAAAAATCTATCTTTGTGAATTTTGGTGAAGAGAGTTTGAGGTGAGCTCTCATCCCACCTGTTGCTAAGAACTGACAGTCTTTTGTTTTTCGTATCTTACGTCGTCTTTCGTACTTTGATATCACAATTACACTACTCGTTAAGACATTAGAGGTCAATTTTCTTGTCCTTTAGTTTGCCTACAGTTTTTGACATTGATTTGATTGTGACACTTTCTAGAAGTTAGTAGAATTGCCCCCTGCTTAATTCATAACTTTAGAAAAAGCGTGAATATAACATTTGTCTTGCTAAGAATACGTCGTGTTTGATCGTGATAGGTTCATCTCGGTTAGCCTCGGGCCGTGGATCGTGGATCGTGGCGTTTTATATCTGTTTCATCAATTCTTTCCGCGTTTTTTATACATAAATATAAGAAACGTCGATTGGTCGATTGCTTTTATCAAAGTAAATGGAAGATAGGTATAGTAAATAGATAGTCGGAAGCATTTACTTTAGTTTTCGTAACAATCATTTCTGTTTTTCGGTAAGATTTCAATGCAGACGACGGAAGAGCGGTATTTCCCAAAAATAGTACATTACATTGAGTATTATTACAAAATTCTATTTCATTATAAAACATTCATAAATGACTGTTTACAAAAACAAATAAATTATTAAAAAATAATAGTCTTTTACAGGATAAACCTATGTACTATTCTAAACTGTAAACAATTTTCACTCAGATCCGTTCAGGCGTCTGGCGAGATGGAGCATTCATTTATCCAAACTTTTATAATAATAGTAAGATTTATCAATAATTCCGCCAACCAATCAATACCATCACAAAACGCAAACATTTTATAACATTGTTCGATTTCTTGCGAAATATCATAATGAGTCTGAAGTCTCAAAGCATCGCAATAAGATCTAAAATACTTCAAATACCTATCTATTCCTTACTTTCACAATCTCAACCACAACAAGCCAACGTCTTCCAATGATTTTAATAATAGTTTTCAGACATAATGGTGGTTATTTCGAAAGCAATTTCAAGAACCACTTACAGGCCGGCTCGATACTCATTGATAATTCGTATTTCATCAATCACTACTTGGTATCGATCGGGTTACCCTACCTTCGAACAATGAGTATCTTCGAAGTTATTTGTCTGCCGTTCTATGAGTTCGATGGTACTAAAATTATTTTATACTTTAGCCTGGCTGAAATATGGCGGTTTTTGATTGAATAGTTTCGTGAACTATGGAGACTATTTAGGTCGAATGCGTGAGCTGTATTTTTAGAATGGTCTTCGGACACGAGGTTAGTCTGCGAGTGAGTTCAGTGACTGGGTTTTTGCTTGACTCGTGTACTTATTTCAAGACAATTCAGAACTGACTGGAATTGTGGAGGTCGCGCGCATCAGATCACTCAGTAGAATAGGCCACTGAACTATCATTCAAACTTGTCCAGTGTCCGGAGCCTATGAGCCGTTAATGCTAAAATTATAAAATCTTTGAGCAAATAGGGCTTCTTCATGGAGAGGTGGCATGTGTCGCCGCAATGTCCACCGCAAGTAATCGCACCTTTACTCAATCAAACTTAAGTACGCACCGCCCACTTCGCAACGCACGGCGTCTCCATAAACCAACGTAAAAATGTATTCTAATAATTAACAAAAATATTTTCATAAACCTATATTTTATTTAAAAATTTAAAGTAGGTAGTTATAAAAAAAAATAGAATAGGATCTTAAGAAACCTCATTAGCCGCGTTGAGCAATTTTTAGTAGGGACAAAACTACCCAATTAACTTATAGGAACGCGTCACCGACATGGTAACATGACGTTAAATTTTCATTTCTGTCGGCGGTCCCTATGCTGCCTATTTGTTTTATTACAGTTTACTATCAATGCAATGCAATGTGTTGGAAAATATCTTATAACAACTCGTAATCAAATTATCAAAAAAGAATTTTCCTAACATTAAATAAATTTATTTGACCTCTAACAACACACTGCTATTAATATTCAAGAAGTAATAAAACCTTTTTGGAATCATCTGGGATATAAACGAAATATTGTACGATATTTTTATTTATATTATTCCGAAAAATCCCGGATACCGGTAAATCCTAAGATTTACCGTCGAATCTCGTGATTTACTGATAGCTAACGTTAAACATTATTTAGTTACTAGGAACGTAATATCATGTATCTAATAATAAGTTATAGGTAGATTTACTCAGCTCTTATAGGCTTATTCAGAGTTTCATGATAGTATGTATTCTAGGTAATAACAAGAAGATATTTATTTAAATATAACCGGTATAAAAAGACTCTAAACGTAGTCGAAAGCGAAACCATACTTGGAAACCTTGAGGTTACGGAGATGTTATAATAAAGGTTCCAACTATCGCACGTTTTTTTACAAAATCCTATTATAAATGTTATAATAAAACATAGATAACATCACGCCTGTAATCCAGGGTCAGGTAGAGATGTACCCATTAGTACACCCACATTTCACCAGTTAGTTTAAGTCCCATGTAATAGGGGGCGACACTATTGCCATCAACCGGGCACAAACCTAGATTCTGAGGCTGCTACTGAGACATTCCTAATAGAAAACCCATTAACTCTTTGCCCGACCCGAAAATCGAACCCAAGACCGCATGCTCAGCAGTCGTGTTTTGCGATCACCAGACCAATGAGGCAGTCCAAATGTTATAACTATACTTAAAATACTGTCACGACCCCTAGACCGCAGACGTTCAATGTTTTGCGTACATTACATTTCGCACTAATAAAAACAGTGATTTTTAATGGGCAGTATGTATAGTTAACACGTATAGTACATTTTCTGTTTTTAATAGTTATTAGTTACTTTTATTGAAATGTTTACTATTGATAGTAGGTATGAATAATACTGAAGTCAAATAACCCGTTCCCGAAGATCTAGGTGGACATAAATCTACGGTTGTCGGTAGGTACCCATTAAAGTCAATAATTTTATTAATAACACCCTAACAGCAGAAATAGACTTACAACACGCCACGCCGCGTCAGTGAAGCGTACTCATTGACCACATTTTATCTCGTGAAGCTACTCTTCATCATTTGGTCCATAAGCACGATGGTGGCGGGTCAAGTCGGGTGATACAAGTACACAGCGGTCTTTAATATTAATATTGGTTCAGAAGAGTTGCCGCGGCCGTGGAACGCAAAGGGTATTAGGGGGAACACGGATGGGTTTTAGTCAGTAAGAGTCTGGCACTCCCTCGGAAGTAACGGAAGAACTTATTTGACTATATCCCATCCTTAAAAAAAACAAAAGCCTAACAAAGAATTTGTGAATGGAAGCCGCAACTAATCTAATTATTATTGTAAATACAATTCTATTCTATTTTTACTCTTACAATACCGATTTTTTTCACAAACTAGACTAAATTTAGAGAATTGACATCTCTTACTAACATACAGAGAACGAAAAGGACGGTGACATTAAAGAACTAAGTTAGCGATGTCAAATTAATTTTGCCTTAAACTTTTCCGTATTTTTAATCCATATGTTTTAAGATGTCAACTATAATTGTATGGATGTGTCAGATTGACTAAATTTGACAGCTCTTATTTACATTAAGTCTCTTTCTTATTTTATTGGACAGAAAAAGATGGGAATAGTCTAATTTTAGTTTAGTTTGTGACCAAGAGAATCGGCACCATTGTCCCACGCACAATTATTTACAACGTTACAAAATTACACCGATTTGCTATTTGTCAGAATTAAGCCTTTGCCCTAACATAAATAAAGTTTAATTTCCTGTTCCCTATTTAACGTTTTCAAACTTCCTGTACTAAATTAAAACACAATGATTAGTTAAACGTCCCAACTACACATTGTTACTGTTCGAAACACCTCTTTTGTTTGCATTCGGCCAGACGAATGGGGCTATCTATCAAAGTAGGTGAGCAGAATACCGGCCCCTGTCATTAATAACCGTGGAAAGTAATGGAGCGAAAACTTTCTACGCACGTTTTTCATTAAATTCTCAGTGGGGAAAGCGAATTTATAAAATCAATGGAGGCCAGCAATAGAAATTAAGCCGTGAAATATTGCCGCGCCAGCAGATTTGTTGTGATACCGTTCGGTTGGCTCAGAATTTAGAATTGGAATACTTTTTGAATGTTCATTGCTTGCAATTTTGGGGAGATGCTCTTTTGTTTTTGATGAACGCCCTTTGTTTTTTTGTGTTTTCACGATGAGAAGCTCCATCAAATATTTTATAAATACTTGTCTATTTTTTATGGAAGCTGTCAAATAATAATTAACTAGCGTTTCGCCCCGGCTTTGCGCCGCCGCCGGCCCAATGTAGATACGTAAACCTTCCTTTCGAATCACTCTATCTATTGATGAAAACCGCATTAAAATCTGTTTTTTTTTTATACAATTTAAAGATACTTGTACTATTTACAGTACGCGGAATAAATCTTACCTTGAGTTTACCTTGCCCTGTACAAAATTACATAAAAATCGGTTCAGTAATTTTATCATGAAAGCGTAACAAATAAACGAACTAATTTCGCATTTATAGTATTAGTAATATATCTCAGTAGCAGCCTCGGAGTCTAAATTTGTGCCCGGTTAATGGAAACAGTTTCGCCTCCTTTTACATGAGACTTAAACAAAACTGGCGAAATGTGAGTATACTAATGGGTACACTTCTGCCTAACCCTTCGAAGATTACAGGCATGATGTTATGTTATTTTGATGTAGTATATATCTTGTTTATTTTTAATGGAGGTTGTCAACTTATAATTCATAATAATATATTACTTATAGAAAATATTCTATTAATAACGGTTTTTAAAGACATCTAACTAATATTACAAACAAGATAAACATTCGGTTCCGGCTCCCGATAACCGAACTAGTGCAGCCCAGTTTGGCGTTGAAGTGTCAAACATTGCTCAGATCTGACTGCTTGATATCTCTGCTAGCCTAGTAACTATCAAGATACAAGTTGGTATACTTGTAAAAGAGGAAGTAAGTAGGGAATGCGATAAACTTTGTATTAAGTAAAGGGTAATATATCCTGGGGGCTTAGACAAAGTAACAATTTCAAAACGATAACGAAGTTAGAAAATACTAAAATGTATGGGATTGACTTAAGCCGCGTTAGGTCACGTGGTCAATCGACGAAGCGATGACCACATGAAAGACTAAAATGTATGGGATTGACATAAGCCGCGTTAAGTCACGTGGTCAATCGACGAAGCGATGTTACTTTGTCTAAGCCCCAGAGTTGACGAGACCTTTAGAATAATTTTCAGAATATTTTCTTCTATTATAAATGCGAAAATTGTGAGGTCGTTTATTACTCAATCGCGCCAGAACGGCTGAACGGATCTAGATAAAATTTGTCACAGAAATAGATATTATAGTAGCACATTTGGAAAAATGTACCGTTCCCGTGGGATAATATATCAACTTTGTCGACGAAGTCGCGGGCAGAAGCTAGTAAAAATTATAAATTATAAATTAATTTTCGTTAAGACGAAAATAGAAAGTTTATTTATAAATAAATCTTTGAATATTTTACAAGGTCTTAGATCTCATATTAAATAGGTACTTATTAAAAGCGTTCATTATTTTATCATGTTCCAGTTTTATCTAACTGAATTTAACCGGATTTCTTAACATGTTTATAATAATAAAACGAGCTAGTTGACCTTTCTTGACTTATTTTAGTGATAAGTTCAGTTTGAACTGCTTTTGAACCGTTCGTGACAAACAAACATGATTATTTTAAACCGGTAAAAACTGCAACTGTTTATACTTTTGTTTTATAATATTATGAAAAATAACAAAAATATTATGAAACATTCTCCTACAAATAAACGTCTGATTTGAACAGAAAATAACAAAAATCGCACAACTTTTAATTTCTTTTAGTTACTAAGGAAAAATACTTAAATAAGCCTTATGACCTGAAATACAGAGGTTAGTTTCAAGTGCCTTGGCCCTGCAATGGGACTAAAACAGAAAGGTATATTTTATTATTAACGTATCATTACAATAATGCGGTTTATTTCATTTTCATTTTACAAAATAAACTTCCATGTAACTGCTCCCAATCCGGTCTAGACTCAAACGAGATATTTCAACAAAACTCATTTGACATAAGCACCCGCTAAATGGACATACGCCATTTGCCATCGCATTTGAATTTAGAATTCACAGAATATGAGCTGTGGCCAGTACCGAATATACATTTTTATGGCCAGAGCCAATCAGTGGTCAATCACCCAAGAATATGACTAAATCGTGTCTGTACATGTTTTTTACTTCTCATCGGAGTAAATATCTCTTAAAATATAAGTAAATATCTGTTTACCCGTCTGTAAACTGGTCGCTGTGATGATAATAGGGGTGATTATTCAAAATAATTGCTAATAATTACTTTTTTGTTAGTTCATAATTTCAATTTACAAAAGTGATTTTGTGTTCAGGGAAAATTTTCTGCAGTAGGTAATAAACAATATAAACGGTCTTACGATATGATACTTTGCTTAATTCATTTAAAATACATTTAAATTGTATACCTAATGTTTTTAATATTACCACAAAAATAAAAATGTAGGCCCTGAGAGAAGAATCTCCAAATAATTCACGCTGTGTCTAGGAGTACCGCTTTATAAATCAAACCTTTGATTCAACTGCCCAACTCAATAGGTGTAAGTCGAGACTTTTCACTGCTATGCCATTGGCCGATACTATGACACAATGGCTGTGATCAGATTCAACATGTCGACAACCTAATGAGCCAAGTAGAGATACTTAATTTGCATATCATTGTCTATTATAACTTTCAGGTTCATCAGAAAAGTCAGATGCGCAGTACTCGTAACCGGCGTGCTTGTATGGCGAGATTTATGAACGTGGATGAGGCGAAAGGATCTGTAAGGATCGTATCAGGTGGCGTTCTGAGATTTCTGCCTAGCCCCATGGGAAAAAGGCGTGAGTTTGTTTATGTATGTATGCATGACAGCTTTCACGAGATTCTCGTCATAAATATACTACTATTACACAATTAAGCTATCTTTTCTTAAAAAGTAATATTTTATATTTACTTAGCCACAGGTAGTGAAACGTAGCGTAACTTTTTGCAACAAACCTTGGCACAGTTCTCGAACTTATAATTAGATGTCAGTCACGAAGTTCGAAACTTAAATGTATTTATGTTTCACGACGCTAATGCAAGCCCAACTTTTTAAGGGTGTTTTCACACATACCCTCACACGTTTATAATTTATTATTAATGTGAGGGTCTCCTTACGATGTTTTCCTTCCCTTAAAGGTTGGTAATAAATTTAAATGGACTGCATATAGCACGTGTACGAGGCATGACCTTTTTTTAAGTGAATTGGTGTCGTTTGTTTACTACTTGCTTATGAATAAAATATCTATAAAATATTGGGCAATTTAATGACATTTTGCGAAGACGTGACCTGTAAGTGTAATGCGTAGAGATTGCCGCCTTCTTGCTTATATAATAAAAAAAACAATTGCCAAAAAAATGTATCGCTTCCGAACGGTTTGACTAACTTGGCTAATTTTTTTATGTTGTGTTCGTCACTATTTTGACAGGCTAAGGTTTGTATGATTCTTCATCTAAAGCACGTAGTGTAATGTGCGAGATTGCTTAAAAAAATCCATTCGAACCATTTACTTGTCATACAGGCGACTTTTTTTTTTAAATAATATTGTAAGTGTGTTTTGCAGCAAATTCTTTTACATCAGTCTAAGAATGCCTTGCTTAAAAGATGAATATTTTTTTCTGCATACCAAATAGGTAGTTTGTACCAAATATTGGCACTTGACAAACACTAAGCTAATTTTAATACAAAACCATGTCCTTAAGCGCTTGCTTTAACCTGACCAAAACGCCAAAAAAATAGGTAATAACACGATGACCCTAATACAATCGCTTAATCATCTAACAACAACACAATTTTTCCTATTTTCAACAGAAACAGAGCAATTTCTCTCTAAATATAGCAGTAAATTAAAGTGTATTTGCGAGGCAATATTTCACACAAAACAATTGCCAAGGTAATATTTAGCTTGCAAATATAGCGTCGGTTTGCTACTTAAAATTAATATTACAGTCCACGGGTAGTCGACAACAGACTTCTCATAATAATTATTGTGGAGAACAAACCGGCGGTTGGTCTTCACAATTTATGTTGGAATACCGGCTGTTGTTATATTTATAGGATTGTCTTTTGTTTATCAATGTTCTTAGTTAGTTTTTCTGTTGTTGATCCGTGTGTTCCTGTTGGACCCCCAGGCGTAACCTTCTTGGGGTGGCCAATGGGAATGCGTTTACTTAACTTCCCGTTGCCCTCTTTGATCTTGTCCTGCCACCTCTATGTCTATAATGGTAGTATACCGTACGTACTAATATACCTTATAAGTGTGTTACTCATATTTTGCTCAGTTCGATCGTGTACCCAATCTTTACATTACATAAAACAAAGCCGCTTTCCGCCGTCTGTACGTTTAGATCTTTTATAGTTTAAAAGATCTAAGCGTACAGACGGCGGCGCAATGGATTTTAATGCATCTACATTCTTAGTGTGGTCACCAGTGTGAATATACAGTTTTTCTTTCTTTCGTTCTTTTACCTCATCCTTGAATGAACTCGAACTCATCTTTAAACTTGAAAAATACTTTAATTATGTGTGAGGTATTACTGTTCGTAATTTCTCAGATCATATAGGTACAACACCAACTTAGAAAGACTGTAAATATATACCAGGAATTAATAGACTTCTACTACATACATTTAAAAATTCTGTTGCAAGTTCTATCGAAACGAATAAAAATCCTTTTAATAAAATTGTTACGGAAAAAAAGTACCTACCTATGCAATAAAGGTTAACGAATCTAATTTTGAGAATAATAAAAAGGTTTCCAAGTAAAACCTTTTAGACTATATTGGGTAATTGTAATCTACTCAGATTTGCGAATGCTCGATGTTACTAGACGCAACCCTTTCCAATCCAATTCTCATACTAAACCTCAAGTCTAATAAAATTTACATAAAAAACGAAGGGCGAGACTGTGAGCTTCATTTACATTGATGGTTCTGTACTATTAATGTTTACTTTCCATTGAAAGAACTATCGTTTATAACGTAAGTAGCTTCTTCAAAGTTGATTTCTCCATACAAACTCTGGACCCCTATTTAAAGAAGAAGCCCCCACCCCCCCTAGAAGGCAAATTTTGGAAAATCCTTTTGAAGCGGACGTCTACTAGCTCTAAACTACCTCCCTGCCAAATTTCATCTTTATACGCCAAGTGGATTTCGATATTTCGTGATGAGTGAGTGAGTGAGTAAGTGAATAATTTAATGAGTGACCTTTCACTGATTATGATGTTTCAACAAATTGATAAAGAATAAGACAATTTATTAAATGAAGTGGTTGTTATTGACATTACTGTCAAAATGACAGCTTTTTCCATAATAAATATAAATGTTTACACGATACCTACACTCAATTTTTGCGTCGGTCATTATACGACTAAACACCAAAAGACATTACACCCACAGACTGAACACCGGCTATACTACTTCGACGGGACTCTTCGCTGACAGGACTCATAGTACATAGATGTGAATAATTTGTTTCTTTATAATCTTGTCGTTTCGTGAGGGCCTTCTTAACCTAACCTTCTTTTTAATAATAATGAACCTTTATTCAAAGTAAAGTCTTGTCGGTGTTCAGTCTGTCGGCGTAGTGTCTGCGGCGTTTAGTCGTACACTGAAAAATGTCAATTAAAATTATACTTTACTATACATATTATCTTATGTATTATACTACTAGTACATATATTATAATTTTTTTTTACAACAGTTCGATTAAATGTTTGTTACTCAATCATGCCAGAACGACTGAATGGATCTAGATGACAATTGGAACAGATATAAATATATAGATTATAATCTAGACTAATACATAAGCTATCTCGGAAAAATTTATAACCGCTATAATAACGTTAATAATAATTTATAACCGGTTTATATGGTTTCCGTGGGATAATATATCAACTTTGACGCGAAAGAAGTCGCAGGCCGACGCTAGTAGAATAAACGTATTGAATCCATGAAAAAAGTTCGTGTATCTAGACGGTACTACAGAACTTTTTACAAGTAACAAAATCAAGACCAACTCAAACGGGTGCTTTTAAACTCCACTTTTAAGCAAGCCGCACACGTCCGGTTTCCGAATCAGGTTTCCGGATCGGAAGCGTATATGTTCATACACACACATACATAAATTACAATACATACATTGTTTTTTTTTCCATGTGTGTGTGTATTATGTGAAAACTGGACGTCTGCGGCTTGCTTAAGGCCTGAATTCCTCTGTCGCTGACGTCGGTCGTGTACCATCAGTCGCGTAGCGCGCTGGCCATCAACGCCAATGAAAACATCTGTAGTGCGATACCGAACCGCTCCACACAATGCAGGACGTAGGCGCACCTTGGCAATCACACGTTCGGTATCAATATTTATGGCAAATATACGCGCACGCGTACTATTTAGCCGATGATCGGGAACAAAATGCGGACGCTCATAGCATTCTATAGCGCGTCAGTCGATCGACTTACGTGGCGCTGAAGAGCGAGACCGACGCGCGCCATACGCTGCGCAAAGCAACTCGCGCGCCGCTGATGTCTCAGCGGCACAGTGTGGTGCTATATAGAACACAACGTAGGTATATTCGTACGCGCGACCAACGTACGCGACATTCGTCAGCGACAGAAGAATTCGGGCCTTAAACTCCGAACAACACAAAACAAAACACAAACGCCGGTCTGCAACACCCAGCAAATAGCAGCTTGGCTAATAAACATACCACTTCAGAGCACTTGGTTGATTAGACCGAGGGAAATCATGCGAATTAGCAATAATGTCGGACCAGCATCCGTCTTACATACACTGATTTAATCAAGAAAATAGGTCAGGGAAGAAACCGAGCGTGTTTGTAATTATGCTGCGGGCTAAGTAGTGCGGTTTAAGATCGTGAAAAGCATCTTTAATTAGTATTTCGGATTGCTTTTAGTGAATTAAGTGCGATACGGAAGGGACAAAAATTTGTGGGTACACTACACATTTACTTAGGTCAATTTTCATCGTATCTTTCAAGGTACAAAGACTTTGCACACAGACTCAACGCAAAAGCCACAAGTGGTCAGTGATAGAAACTATTTAGAAAAAAAAGAAAACGTAAAAGATTTATATTCGTTTGTAATGGATAAACTCAAAAACAACTTAACCGTAGTTACGTCTTTGGTTACTGCTCCACTCTCGAGGATCGTAGCGTGAAATTATATAGCCTATACTATTCCTATACAAACATACAAACATTCATTTTTTTTCGATTTCACAAATAGTTCCAGACATTAGTGCGTTTAAACAAACACCCTCAACTGCCTCGTTGGTCTAGTGGTCGCAAGCGCGACTGCTGTGCATGAGGTCTCGGGTTCAATTCCCAGGTCGGGCAAAGTGTTATTGGGTTTTTCCATCAGGAATTCTCAGTAGCAGCCTCGGAGTCTGGATTTGTGCCCGGTTAATGGCAAAAGGCTCGCCCCCTATTACATGGGACTAAAAACATAACTGGCGAAATGTGGGTGTACTAATGGGTACACCTCTGCCTAACCCTTCGGGGATTACAGGCGTGATGTTATGTTAAACAAACAAATAAACAAAAAATCCCTTCATCTTTATTATAATTGTATAACTACAATCATGTATCTTTATAATCTGTATATTGCAACATGAATATTATTATTCTTCGTCACAAAACCTTATAAACAATAATACATACAATAAAACCTTATAAATAACACTTCCATTCTGAAAATAAAAGATCAAAAGTAAGTTTAAAAAATGAAGTTCTCAGTAAAGGAAACAATTAAAATTAATTGGCACGAAACAATATTCTGAAAATATTTATACAAATTCTGACTACTACCTACAATTTGTATAAATAGTCTTAGAATTTACTTTAACACATTTTAGTTTTCAAAGTATTCAAATTATGTAGTCTTTAATGTCACTTATTTTGTCTAAGTTAAATTCATTGAATTACTTAAGTATAATTATTGTCCCATCCTACTAATATTGTACCTAAACGCGGAAATATGTGAAAACGGATGGGTGTATGTTACTTTTTCACATTAAACGACTGAACGCAATTACCTGAGCACTTATAGTAGACTAGCTTTTGCCCCCGATTTCGTCCGCATAAAATGTCGGTTATTGCCTATATGTAACTTGGGGTTCTGGCCCCGTACCAAATTTTATCAAAATCGGTTCGGTGATTTAGTTGTGCAAGCAAAGCAGAGGTTTAAAGCAACCATCTATCCTCTATCTAAATGTATAAAAGCGAAAGGTCACTCACTCACTCACTTATTCATCACGAAATACCGAAAACCGCTTAACATATAAAAAAGAAAATTGGCAAGGAAGTAGTGTTTATAGTTAGTAGACGTCCACTAATAAATAATTTTTAAAAATTCAACCCCTAAGGGGGTCCAAATTTATACAGAGAAATCAACTTTACGACTCAGAAGCTAGTCTAGGTATAAATTCAAAATCAAACTAACAAGTGGCGAGGCTATTTCCAGGAACACTTTACAAGTTATAACAACCAGCTCCTTTGCAATATTAGTCAAGATATTCCTTAACGGTTCCAGAATTTCGAATACTGTGTACCAACAAACTTGGCCGCCACTGTACCGAACTAGTTTTAATTAATACAGTGGCATTAGTGAGCTTTTCGGGCGATTGCATTACACTGGATGCCCACTTAATGATCCATGTAGTTGTGGACCAATTACGGAGTCAACTGCGTGGTAACAGTGCAGTGAACCTGATCAGGTGTCGAGCTATCGGTTTTATGTTGATTTGAATATATTT
Source organism: Hoplodrina ambigua (assembly GCA_949774945.1). NCBI lineage: Eukaryota > Metazoa > Arthropoda > Insecta > Lepidoptera > Noctuidae > Hoplodrina > Hoplodrina ambigua. The sequence goes on from OX458979.1 coordinate 3,072,636, forward strand.
TACTAAAAATACACGCAGTACGTATTTTTGCCACGAACGATGATACTTGTAGTGGGGAGCTTGTACAGGTATAAATGTACGAAATAGCTATCCATAATTTGTGTATCTATTCAAGGATTTTTTAAACGACATTTAAATTAAAATTCTTAACAATATTCTAATATCTATAGTCAAACTAAAATATATTAAAAATTTATGGAACGAAATTAATGCGAAACATGATGAAAAACAGTTAAAGAATTTTATTTTCATATTTTTATTTAACTATACTATCCTCTGTCCATGACGTCGCCTTCGTGGAAGACAAGTGTACCATAAAACATAGTTTATGGCATTCAGCAAAAAACAAGGTTTTACTCAGTGAAAATATTATCTCATACAAAGAAATAAGCAAATAAACTTTACCTTCATATAATATTAGTAGGTAGTCGGCCGGTCGGCCGGTCGGCCGGTCGGCCGGTTAGTATAAAACATAAGTACTTACTTGCAACTAATAACCATGGTAATTATGAGCATAAGTCATTATTAATAAATGTATGTAACATATATAACACCCGAGCGATGTCGTACCGAATACCTGGTAAATATGTAGTACCGATAGTAAATAATGTCTATGGAGACCGAACATTACAAAAGCGTATCCCTTACATACTCAACAGCTTACCAGGCGAAATCAGAGACGAAAAAAAGAAAAATAAATTTAAGATAAATCTAAAAAAATACCTACTAAGTACACTGCCATAACTTTACATTTTGCACATCCTTAACTACTATTTTACATAAGCTATATACTCTTAATAAATAAATAAATATATTCATACTTACGTACTTAATACATCTGGCTACTAATGGATTATGCTACTTATAAACCTGGTTTATAAAATCTTAGTGATAAGTACTATACATACATAACATTATATAATCCTACTATACGATATTTAGAATTTATAAAAATACACTATAAATCCTATATGTAATTGCTAATTTAGTTCATAAGATATTAAGTAAATAGTAATAAGTTAGATCCAACAGACAAACTATGTGTAATAGTTTTGTTGGACATTGTGTACGTTATAAAACTTAAAATGTACCTTTTTGATCATTAATAAATAAATAAATAATAATAGTACAGATATAGATAAATCTTTTACAAAATATTTGTCCAATTTGTCTCTCGGGTAGCATATTGATGGATCAAAGGCTGATCCAGTTAAAGATTTTGTCATCAATCATAAACTGTTGAAATCAATTCTGAATTCGAATTTTTATTTTTAATGGTTGTCACTTTCATTGTGATAATGATGATAAATATTTTTTTATTCTATATCTTTTTATAATTTTCTTGTATGATAATAATGCTTACAAATAGTAATATCATTTAAATAATTTTCTTAGTGAACATAGAAAAAAAACAATGGTTCCAATTTGGATTTGTATTATTTACCAGTTTTATTGTATTGTTTTACATGACAGCCGAAATTTTAATAAATATTAATCAAACAACTATATTATGTGAATCCATGTAATAAGACTATAATCAAAATAATCGTAGAGATTCTTACATATAAAAAAAAACCATTCCAATTCGATGTTCAATTAAAAAAAAGAAATTTCCTGTTTCGAAAACATTCCACAGAAATTCTGTATTTAAATGTGACTATTCTTTTTTATTTTAATTGCTGGCTGTAAACATAAGGTAATGAACCGTAACAGACAAAAAAAATCGGTTCGTAGGTACAAACCAACCGAAACATTTATTCCCTTGTTTACATTGACGTAAACGTATTTATAAAAGAATCCTTTTCGATTTTCCAGATGTTGATTTTATTGAATCCCAAAAAGTCTAAAAAATTCAATTGCTACTCATTTTATGTTGCTTTTATGTGAATAAAAAAACCGTTGTAATATTTTTTCCACTATCAAATTATTGTTCGTTTTTATTTTTTTTTATGAAGTCGTGTAACCGGAGAAGAGATTTTCTGAGTAAGCCTTTTACTGTCGACATTTAAAACAGAGTTAACTGTGTTCAAGCCATTCAGCGATAATTAGTTCAGCGAAATTAAAACTTGCTGCGGCATTAACACAATTTATAGCTTTTCACAATTATAGTCCAGTAATGTCTTTAAGTGTTTGGTGCTGGACTATTGCGGTGCCGGGCCGGTGTCGTACTCGTATGATGCACTGATTGTTGTTGGTTTTTCATAAAGTTGACTCACATCGTTTTTCACATTGTTTTCGTCTTGCCGTCGTGCGTGTACTTTATTTGTCGCACTGCTCTGTAAATGCGTCAACTGTGTGAAAAATACAACCGTCCGTATGCAGTACGTAAACCGCTACGATACCCTCACCGCTTCCTCTAAATTCCTAAATCAAAAGAGCCGTAATAGTTAGTACCGTCAGCAACAAAACACGCTTCAGCTTGTTAAATTAATAAATTGAATTGAAACTTTAACTTAAAAATGACACCGTCAATCATTAAATACTTTTGTTTGGTTTTAGTTCTAATAAAAAAAAACATAACTGGCGAAATATGGGTTTACTACTGTGTACATCTCTGCCTATCGCTTCGGAGATTACAGGCGTGATGTTATGTAAAATGAACAATATTACCAACTTACATTGCTGACCGTATAAACAAGTCGGTTTAACTTGAACAAAAGTGACTCCACACTATAAATACGGCCACCGCGAAACCACACAATTTAGGGTAATCGTTTGAATAATAAATAGACGTTGCACACTCCCCACTGGGGTGCCCGTATCAAGGGCGCCGCAGCACACACAAATCATATTATGCAACACACTCGAAATAAATGGTGAATGTAGCCGAGAATTTGTTCTCTTACCAGAACTGACCGAATCTGGTAGTTTTGACAAATTATCTTTTACATTATAATAAATGCGAAAGTTTGGATGGATTTTTGTTACTCAATCACGCTGGAACGGCTGAACGGATTTGGAATAGTATATAAGGAAAAATGTGCGGTTCCTGTGGTATAATATATCAACTTTGACGCGGATGAAGTCGTGGGCAATAGCAATTTAAATATATAGTAACTATTCACAAAAATCGGTGTATGCCAACGTTATTTTCCTATTTAAAATAAAATTCCATTCGAATGTTCGTAGGTGTTAATTACCTGAATAAAAATTCATTAATTTTAGCAGATTGAATCGACAAAAATGGCGGCCTAACAGCTTGCAGCGGAAACTACATAGTACCGGGAGTATCACGAGTGTTAGAGCCAAGTGTCGCAAGTGTCAAAGTCGAGTATCACAAACCAGTAATCAATTTTAACTTCAATTACCTCCACGCATTCCTGATAGGATCTTGATAAACAATGAAGTGATTTCCTTTTTTCATTCCGATGTCAGAACCTTAAAAAAATATTAAAACTATAACAGTATAAATGTAGTGTAGAAACAAACAAACAACTGTTATTTAAAATATTCCAACTATTCACAGACCACATTCCTCCATACAGTCACATTTTTTATATGTTTTAAACCTACAAGTGAAAATAGTATAGCACTAACCGCATGGAAAAGATGACAGAACTCCATTAGAACATTTGATTTTAAATTCGGAGTACCTTTAAAAGTGTCTGGAGTCCCGTTCTACGAGTACCTGCGACAAAGTTTTCAACGCCAACCAAACTTCTGATACATGAGAATCCTTTCACAATGCCCTGCTTGCCTACTCAATAATATAACAATTAATGGGTGGAAAGCTCCTCAACTTAGAAGAGTGCAAACCTAAGTTGTAACTTATAAATAGTTGGGGAAAGATTTCTAAGTCGCAAGTTGCTAAGTTACTGAGATGCTCTCTAAAGTTGGTAGGTGCTGGAGTCTTAGGAAATAAGTTGAGGTGTAAGTTGTCGATGACTGGTTTGGTACGTGGTTTAAGAATCTTGTCGGATTTGTTTGGTTGGTCTATTTGCTTTGTTGGTCTTTAGATAAATACTGAAGCTTTTATAAATCACTGGAATGAATGTTATTAATTTAATGTACTCAGAATTGTATGTTAAACAACATAAATAATAATGAAGTTTTATTACCTGTATCATTTCGTTGTTGTTGTCATGACCGAGTGGTTGGTCAGAGACGTGTCAGGCTCTGTCGCATGAGGTTGTTGGTTCGAAATCAGGCAAGTACCAAAGCAACTTTGTCAATTCATATGTATCTACTTTCTAAGTTTATCTTGGACATCATTAACATCGGTGAAGAAAACCCTCGTAAGGAAACCTGGATTAATTATTATAAGTCTTGAATCGCCAATCCGCCATGAGCAAGCGTGGTAATCAATGGTCGTGCCTATAATATACTGGTATTATTATTACCGTTAATTGGTTAATAATCATCTGCCCGATAGAGCAATCACATTTTTTGGCCAGTATTTAAAATAATAGTTAAACATTCTTACTTTAATTTAATTAAAAACCTTTTACTAGTTACTGTTATTTATTCGAGCGTATTTTGTAAGCGAAAAGAAAAACTAAGCTAATAAATAATTTTGGCCAGCAATAAAAAGGAAATAATAAAAAAGTTAGGTACACGCCGGTAAACTAATTATAAACATTTATTTTCTAAGAACGGGTATTTTATTAGCGTAAACTATTATTATGTTAATACAGTTTCAAGGAAAGTTATTATGATTATTGCTGTAGGAAATGTGAAACAATTTTTTTTCTACGTTTGTTTAATAAATAGAATTAATTTTGGTGATTAATTTGTAGATAATAGTAGATATTGTTTAATTATGAATTGACCAATGCGTAATCACTTACCCCATCCAAAAAAAAACAAAAGAAAATCCAAGTAAACCTTTTTGAATTTCAAAAGTTCGTTAGTGCTTTGAAATATTTTATTTAAATAATTCTTTTGAATTGTTTTTTATAATTATATTCTCTAAGTGCTCTATCCAAATAAATTATTACACAATATTTTTGTTTTTAGTAAAAAATATATTTAAAACACCAGCAGCAAGTATCTATAAATGTTTATTATTGATGTCGTATAAAAAAAAGGTTTTAAAATAAAAATACCTCGACTAATAGACTGCCTCGTTGGTCTAGTGGTCGCAAGCGCGACTGCTGTGCATGAGGTCTTGGGTTCGATTCCCAGGTCGGGCAAAGTGTTATTGGGTTTTTCCATCAGGAATTTCTCAGTAGCAGCCTCGGAGTCTGGATTTGTGCCAGGTTGATGGCAATAGGCTCGCCCCCTATTAAATGGGACTAAAAACATAACTGGCGAAATGTGGGTGTACTAATGGGTACACCTCTGCTTAACCCTTCGGGGTCTACAGGCGTGATGTTATGTTAAAATAAAAATTTAGTCTAAAAACATTCAATCGCGAAAAGAAAGTCACTCAACAAACTAGTCTAAAAAAACCCATATCACATAGTATTTTAATTTAAATATATTACAAAACTTATGGTATAAATTACAGCGTTTCCTAGAACAATTCCTTAGTCCGGCATCGGTGGCCGTCTGTAAATTTATGCGGGACACTTTACAGCTATGTGCACATAAAAATGTTAGGTTTAGTATACAAAACGCTTGCTGTATTTCATTCTTTTTGGAATACCTTGTATGTATCTTAGTTTATTTTATTTTGAGTCGTAGTTCCATCCCATTATCAAAAATAACGTGTGAATTTGTAAAACTTCTTGCATAAACTCACGCCTTTTTCCCATGGGGGCAGGCAGAAATCACAAAGCGCCACCTAAGATCCTTACATACTCTTTTCGCCTCGTCTACGTTCATACATCTCATTATACAAGCATGCTGGTTACGAGTACTGCGCACCTGAAAACTTATTAATTAAGGATTAATTAATAAATACACCGTAAATGAGTACACCACGAAGGAGGTGGCGGGACGACTTGAACGGCTTCCTTGAGAATTGGAAAGACGTAGTGAAAAGTCGCGACCGATGGTATGAATGGAGGGACTTACAGGGATTACAATAATAATAATAGTCCTTTTGTCAGATTTTGATTTTGTTTAGCTGTGTAGTATATAAGTTATTCAGTAATTTCTTTCTTTTGTTGTTTTGTTCCTGTAGGCAACTGCAGTGTCCACAGAACATAGTATTATTCTGTATTTTATTGGCTGACAGTCTAATTTCTGTCACTAGTCTGTTTTCTTCTAGCTGTCGGTCTCCCATGTTACTTAAATAAATAAATAAATAGTATGATAAATCAGGGTTTCTTACCCCTGTAACGCTTGTTAATTCGCGAGTCAATCATGGTACATTTTATTTGAATTAAAACATCTATTGGCGAACTATGGCAATAAAATCAACCAGTTTGCCGTGACGACAAACGGCATGACGCTCTCTCATACCGCCATGCCCTCTACGCTACTGCTCTCAACTCCATAGGGTGTGTGCGCGCGTGTATTATTTATTTTACTCCATTTTTTTATGGTATTTTGTTTTTATTAATTAGGAATTTCATTATCCTCTGAGATGTTTCACATCTTTCGAGCGTCCCGCCAAGGTAATTTTTTTTTTGTTACTTCTTCGCTGTTCAGATTTGTCAAACTCTGTTGCCATGTACAATAACTTTCTCAATACATACAAAACATCGTCGAGAACTTTTATTTATTGTCGCACATTCCCAACATTCTCGCACTACGCTTTGTGTGATGTCTGTAGAATTTAAGATTATTTAGGTACTCGATTTTGTTCAGCGACTAAGCAAATTCTTGAAATTTTAAAGTGTCACCGCAAGCTGTCTAGACTGTAAACGATCTCCTTGTAAATATCTGATAGTGAATTTACATATATTTAAATCAATACAAGTGTTTACAAATATTTAGAATAAAAAATTGCCAGCCTAAAAATGTCCCACGGCGGGTCAAGGGCCTCTTGTCATACAGAGATGACTCAAGCATTTATCACCACACTTGCTTAAGGCGGATTGGCGATTACAGTTTTACATAATATAATAATTTTAAAAGTCAAGTTTTACTTTCGATTTTGCCCTTCACCGATGTCAGAAACTTAGAAAATACCTAAATTGAAAAAATATATAATCACCTGATCCAGTAACGAACCCACAACCTGATGCATGAGAAGCGGGCGCCTTAACTTCCAAACCATGGCGTCACTATTCAGAGGACAATATAAAAAAATGTTAAGTAATATTCAGTAAGTATCAAAACTTTAACATGTTAACGCACAAACCACTAAGCCGTAGATAATGGTGACTTATTGAACCAAGCTTCTTAAGATACCAACGATCAAAAAGACATTTGAATAAAAATATTGAGAATTTGAAGAAAAATAACAAGACGGAGAAAGTAAGGGAAAGAAATACATGGATTTGTCAAGCGCTTTCAGATGATGATTTATCTACAGTTAATTCAGTGTGGGGAATAAATCTGATCATTCTCTGTGAATGTCATAAAATATCCTTCATTTCAACGATTGTGGCAAAAATTAATAAGAATGTTTTTCAATATACGTGCTCTCTTGTAGTATTTACTTACTCAACTGGTTTCTAGTTTATCAGTAATTTCAGGATTTTTCTAGAATAGCACTTAGGCTATTTATGCCGGAAAGTTTTAATACGAACAAAGTCGCAAGCGATGCTAATACAACATAGATCTTTTATTCTATTTTTTTTTTCTTTTAGGACAAATCCGCCACACTGTTTCCACCCCCTGCAACCATCCTGTAAGCCAGAATCAACAGTGGAGGCCACCAAAAAAGCGCCGAGGCAATGAAGTTTGGCGAGTCCCAGAGGAACGATTAACTGTCCCAACGAAATTAATGAGAAAAAAATAGCGGAGGAGTAACAAAAATATAATTTCCACTTCCCTCCAAACAAGCAGGAGACAGAACAGAACTAGGCCAATAGGCACAAAGGGATGTTTGCAACTAGGAGAAGCCCAGATTGCTAAGCACCACGGATTGCAATTCTTAGTGAAAAATTAATCAAAAACATAACATCACGCCTGTAATCCCCGAAGGGTTAGGCAGAGGTGTACCCATTAGTACACCCACATTTTTCGCCAGTTATGTTTTAAGTCCCATGTAATAGGGGGCGAGCCTATTGCCATTAACCGGGCACAAATCCAGACTCCGAAGCTGAAAATTAATCAGTCAAAATCTTTTAGCGTGCTAAAACATTCGATCTTTTACTGTTTGTAAATATTTAAACTATAAAACAAAGTTCGTCGATCTTTCGATCGGATATCGACGATAAGTGTTCAAATAAAATCTGAGTGTAAGCATAGAACGTCGCATCGGTACCCTCAGGCTGTATCCTCGTCTCAGTCACGTAGGATACCATGTACTGAGATAAACAAAGTGCATTAGATAGACTACACGATAACAATGATGCTGTGTGTTACGTGTCATGTTTAAAGATTCAACTTACTTATCTACAACTATTTATATTCACCATGTAATCCTGTATGATCCTGTATACAAAATATTGTAAAACATATATTTTGAAAGAGTAAATTTGGAGTTTTTTTGCTCTTTCTTCTCTATAAGAAAATATATTTTAGACGGGACAACTAGACTTGTTTTTTTTTACAAATTTTTGCCCGCCTACATTATAATAATAATTATGTTTATTTGTACACATAAAAATAAAATCAAAGATTGGGAGGATTCATGACAAATGTACAAAAGAGTCACATTATCCCACTTTATCCCATTAATTTCCGGGATAAAAGCCTAGCCTAAAAGTACCCTATGTGCTATTCTAGACAATAATCTATCTCTGAGCTAAATATCATCCAGATCCCTTCAGCCGTTCTGGCGTGATTGAGTAACAAACAAACAAAAAAGTTTTTATGGATGGATATAGGGATACCTTTTATTCCATTTTTTCTTAATTTCGACTGCCTCGTTGGTCTAGTGGTCAAAAGCGCGACTGCTGTGCATGAGGTCTTGGGTTCAATTCCTAGGTCGGGCCTGTTATTGGGATTTTCCATCAGGAATTTCTCAATAGCAGCCTCGGAGTCTGGATTTGAGCCCGGTTGATGGCAATAGGCTCGCCCCCTATTACATGGGACTAAAAACATAACTGGCGAAATGTGGGTTTACTAATGAGTACACCTCTGCCTAACCCTTCGGGGATTACAGGCGTGATGTTATGTTATGTTCTTAATTTTGAAGTCTACGCAAACGAAGTCGTGGGCAGAAGCCAGTCCACAATAAATCTAAGCAAACCTTTATCCACTCGAGCTTCCAATATTCTCTACAACACGATTGTATCTGCATAAGATCGAAGAAATGCTAATCCGCGCTTGTGAAGGCAATGAACTGCAGTGGGAAATATTATATGCCTGGATGAATACCATCCCCCTTTGATGTTATGTGAATTATGTAGATACGGCCTCTGCACTAAGGAGATGGAGTTAAACTGTATGAAATATTTTGTGTGTGAATATGTTATGTTTTTTGGCTTCTTGCCGAGACTCAATTTGGTTTAAGAAGTTGGCTAATTTGTATATTGCAGTAAAAGTATTTACTGTTGTATACGAATTAGCCAATATAAGATAATTCTTTATTGATATTATTATTTGGAATATCTTCTAAATATATAAAAGCAAACTCACTCACTCATCACGAAATATCGAAAACCGCTTGACGTATAAAGATGAAATTTGGCAAGGAGTTAGATTATAGTTAGTAGATGTCCGCTAGTTCTGTATATAATTTACCCTGGACTCCACACTAGGATACCCTGTCTACCCTGCGTCGTGACGTTCAGCCTTTTCACAAACATATAAACTCACATACACAAAAATCCAGACCCAAGACCTGAATATTATGCCGTGCGTGTGTCGTCAAAAGTGATTATTATTACATTCCATATAATCCTCTACAGATCATTATTGCAAAAGATCAATAAGTACTACGGGGTACTATTATTGCAGAAAGTCTACCTATGTTTACAAAGAAGAAAATAAGATTGTGATTCTGGTGACTACGCGGACGTAGCAGTGTGGTCTACGCGTGCTACGCCGTAGCTCGTACCGTAGCGAAACAGTGCCACACGCGTCGGCCCTTGTTTATTGTAAACTACGTAAATGCAATGTTTAATTATTGTTTTGTTGATTAATGGTTGCACTTACTTAAATGTCTCGTTGGTCGCAAGCGTGACTGCTGAAGTCCTGGGTTCAATTACTAGGTTCGGCAAAGTAATTGGGTTTTTCATTACAAATTTCTAAATATTAGGCCAGAATTCAGAAGTATGTGGTGTGACACTCCCGTGCCTTAAAAAGCACATAAAGCCGTTTTGTCATGAGCGTCATTTTTCCTCGATTGTGCCGGATTGCTGTCTCATCGGACTATAAAAGTGAGGGAAGATTGAATATATTTGCGATTGCGCACACACTTGTGCACAATAATATCTGCTACGTACTTGGCTAGTCTCCATTGGGATTGGCCGCCGCGACCGAAATTTGGTCGCGACAATATTAATGGTCGCACTAACTCCATCAACAGGTTTTATATGAAAACTTTTACTGAAAATAACAAAAAACTTGTTTAAACATTAACAAATTCATTTAACTTTTAGCTGTCTCAATGACAAATTCGCATCCGGTAATTAATTGCTACAGTCCGAGATGAATCCTTATTTAATTGGAAAACGATCTCATCCCGGTTTCGAGTTCCGAAAACTTCTCAGTTTCCTTCTATAAAGTTTGATGTCCACAATGTTCACTTTTCTTGTACTGGCGTAAGCTATCTCACTAAATTTTACTATTATAAATGTCAAAGTTTAAATGCATGGCCGTTTGTTACTCAATCACGCTGGAACGGCTGAACGGATCTAGATAAAACTTGGCACAAAATATGGTCTTTAATAGCATTATTTATCCTAAAAAAATGTACGGTTTCCGTGAGACACTACATGAACTTTGACGCAGACGAAGTCGCAGGCTGAAGCTAGTTAAAACAACTAGCCACTATGTGCTTTTCAGCCAGCCAACTGTCTACAAATGAAATGAAATGAAATACAAATTACAAATACAGTTGACTGACATAATAAGTATAACATACAAAAGCAAAATTTAACAAAAACGAAACACAAAATGATAAAAGTATTTATATTTCACCGCAAAAGGATTTTTATGATTCGTTTATTTCATTGTGGGCAGATACTGACTATATTAAATATTTGTATGGAAAATGAAACAAAAAATGTAGCTGGTAATGGAAACAAGAGTCCAAACCACTATCTGGTTCTCTATTTAAATATTATGAGTATTATATTGAGCGTGACTCTCGTCAGGAATAATCCATGCAACTGTAAATGTAAAATAAAGTCTGTTAGTGTAGATATATCCTACACAATAACATAACAGCTTGTACGCTTGTAATCCGCGAAGGGTTTGGCAGAGGTGTACCCATTAGTGCACCCATATTTCGTCAGTTGTGTTTATGTCCCATGTATTAGGGGGCGAGCCTATTGCCATCAACTGATCACACATCCAGACCACAAACCCAATAACACTTTGCCTGACCTGGGAATCGAACCTAAGACCTCATGCTCAGCAGTCGTGTTTTGCGACCACTAGACCATCGAGGCTGTCACTACTCTAACGGGGTAGTCCTCAGGAGGTCCGCAGGAGGTATATCCTTCTATTATAAACGCAAAAGTATGTAAGGATGGATAGATGTTTTCACTCTTTCACACAATAACATACTAAAAGGCTATTGATGACACTAACAGTAATATAGCCTAGCTTCAAAATAACACAAAGGCTGTAAAGATATTGTTTAATTTGGCCAACATGTATATTTAAAAAGTTCTGCCGTCTCCGAGCTTGGGAAGTACTATTAATTACACACGGGCAACTAGTGCTATATATGTTTAAAAAACGAATACCTGAAGGCATACATGAATACCAATTCAAAAATCCACTTAAAAAGTAATTAAATCGTAACAGATATCCTGGCTCCCATAACAAACTCCTGTAGTGGACAATAAAAACAGTATATATGTGTAATTAGTACATAGTTTAATTACGAACGCCCGCACGGCCGGTGATTCGGTGGAAATCTTGGCTGGCTCCCTGCAATTAATGCTGGCTTTAACTGTGGCCGGTGGCACGATCCAATTACTAGGAGTTTGGCTCAAATAATGAGATGCAGTGTGCTTCGAATTACGTCAATCAATTTCAGTCTGCTGTTGGAATTATGATTTCAGTATCTAGATACACATACATACATAAACTCAGGCCTTTTTCCCATGGCGGTAGGCAGAAACCACCGAACGCCGCCTGCTATGATCCTTACATAGTACTCATTTTGCCACGTCCACGTGCATACATCTAGTCATACAAGCACGCCGGTTGTGAGTACTGCGCACCGAACAGTCAGTCAGTCAGTGTAGGTCTTTCCAGGGCGTCCCGTGATTTGGCCTCTTAGCCGAGTACTTCGTATTTATAAATATTTTCACCCCATAAAAGATGTGCAATAATTATAACTTACTTCAAAAATTACTTACTTTATACATAGTGTATTTCAAAAACTGCTTAAAAAAATACGCGTAAAAAAATATTACCTACTTCTTCAATCATCGCTTCAGCTTATAAATTGTGTGTAAAAAAACTGAAGTTTCGTGCTATTTGTGCAGGTTCATTGTACAGGTACGTATACAGATTGCATTCAAAAATGGCATCTGATTGTTCCACTGGCCGATCTTTTCTATTCGGCCGGTATTTCCCTACGGTGACGTCACGACAGTGACCCATGCTTTGATCGAAATAGGATTGGTGTGTGTGAAATGAAAGCAGTTTTTCAGGATTTTTTAGGTGATACACGAATTTTAGGGATCTAGTTAAATAAAAGGTGTAGAAATGAGAAGCATGCCAGATCAAAAATGAATGAAAGGCAAAACTTAGCGAATATTTAACTTACAAAAGAAAAACGAAAAGCGAAACCTTAAAAGAAAATAAAAAAATAATTTTACCCAATAAATTAAAATATAAGTACGAAATTCTTTAAGTATTATCTATACCGAATTAACTTAAATATTTATTTTTATTTCATTCCAAAGCTTTGGAGCTTGCCGCTCGACTATTAGAGCGAGTGCGCACTACGATTTGATTCCAAAAGTTTTTAATTATTGAACAAATTTTATAGGCAGAAATGCAAAACACTGATTTATTTATAGAGAAATTTAAAAAAAAATATTTTCCATTAAAAAAATCACAACAAAAACTATTATAAAGCGAGTTAAAATAGCGCATTTAAACAATTATACCATCGCAGTACGCGCTCGCCCCAAGATTCTAATTTCATGCAGAACTTATTATAAACTCGAAGGTAAAAACAATCTTACTACCTACTTTTATAAATGGGAAAGTTTAGATAGTTGGATGTTTGTTACTCAGTAACGCTAAAACGGCTAAACGGATTTGGATAAAATTTGTCACAGCGATAGATTATGGTCTGGAAGAGCACATAGGCCATTTATACCAGAAAAAAAAATAATAATAAGAAGCTTACTATTAATAAAATCTTTGTAATTTTTCATTGTATTTCCTACTTTTTACCGAAAATTGAGACTAAGGAATTTCAACATATTTAGCCAGAAAGCTAGTCTCGTTTGATAGTACGTACCGATGCAATGCTGGCGTCATGATGTGCCGCATACTGGCTGCCAACGAGATAACGCCTCGTCATAGCACATTGTCGGGTAACGACAGTGACAAGCACCCGCTACAATGGCGACAAATATTTAAAGGTGAGTTACTTTATTTGAGAGTCCTTAGGGGTAAGCAAAAAATACTGGACCTCAATTGTATTGTGGAGATAATTTTTAACAAGATCAATATAATTATTATTACCGTAAAACGGGGTGTATAGAAAGGCAGGGGTGAATCGAAACGAAACTTTAAAAGAGATTTTAATGTTTAAATAATATAGTTTGATGGCAAAAAAGACTCTCCTTTTTTTTCTGAATTATAATTTACAAATTATTAGTCTCCTTGTTGGCGACCAACTTTATTAGTTTGACTTTAAAATCCCTTTTAAAGTTCCGTCTCGATTCACCCCTGCCTCTCTATTCACCCCGTTTTACTGTATTCAAAAGCGCGAAGTCATGATGGCCCATTGGTTAAGGCGCCCGCCTCTCATGCATTGAGGGTTCAAATCTGGGCAAGTATCAATGTGACTTATTCAATTCAGATGTACTTTCTAAAGTTTATCTTGGACATCATTGACAACGGTGAAGGAAAACATCATGGGTAAACCTGGACTTTCTGTTCCACTCAATCCAAGTCAGAGGCCTTTGAGGCGGTTTAGAAACTCTGACACTAGAGTGTTTGGGGTCGCAAGACCTTCTTCCCACACGATAAAGAAGAAGATTATTATTATTGGTTGAAACTTCCCGAGACTCAAGGACTGGCTATTACCTTGGCAAGAGGCTAAGCATCTGGGATCTTAAAACCATGAGGGGGGGCTTTGTAAAAACCAACTACAAAGTAGGACGCCAGTGGTATCTCTCATATTTTCACTTATTTATCCTCTTAAATAAATAAAAACATAAAACGTAGCAGCGTATGTAAAACCGGTTATTTTCCGTAAGTTGCAAGTCAACTAAATAAAAATAACTGGGTCGCTTCACATTTACATAGGCGATTTAATTTCTTGCATAACCGAGTTCACACCGTTTACAGAAATGTCGCACTATCGTTATAGATTTAGATCGTTTTAGTGAAGTTTGAGCCCGCACCATTGAACTGGCCCTAATAACGACAGGTGGAACTAACTTTCTCCTGCTTCCTTAACTTAATATAACATATAGGTGATAGCAATAGGCTCGCCTTCTTTTGCATGGGATTTAAACATATCTGGCGAAATGTGGGTTACTAATGGGTACACCTATGCCTAACCCTTCGAGGATACCTTACATAAGTAATTGTTAAATATCCTTTAAAGGATAAACCTATCCATTATGTCTGTCTGTCTGCCGGTTACTCTTTTACAAGTAATCCACTGAACCGATTTTGATAACATTTAAGAATAAGTTTGGACCCAATCGTTCAGTAGCCAATAACTCAGCCACTGCGCCAACAGTCCCAACCATCAAATTAAACTAATGCGAAACTTGATTAGGCAGTCAGTATCCGGATATAAATTAATCATACTAAGTCGACATGAGTTTTGACCACAAATTGAATTGAATATGCTTATAAAATCCGGCGATTAGGTTCTGAACGGATAATTATTTATTTTGCGGTATCCCAACCGAATTGGATTGAATTTGACCACAATAACCGTAAAATCGAATCGATACAATTATAATAATTATGGATTAACAAATTGATGGTTATAATTAGATTAACATTAAAAAAACAGACATATTCTGTAAGCTGATTTCTTGTTTTAGTTTTTAGTCAGTAAAAATCTGACAGTCCCTTCCGCCGAAGGAGTCAAGAAATAAACGACTGTGATTGGTGATTTGGTCGTTGACAATTCAGTTAACCAATCACAACACCTTACGCACACTAGACAACTCATCACAACAATTTTTAGTTTTACAAATTCAGGGCTTTTCTGCTATTCTATAAACAAAACAGCGCACATTGTAGATGCCACGTGATCGCTCGGAGCGACCGTGTCTGGTGTCATCTAGTGTGGCACGCTTTTATCAAAAGTTTCGAGTTACGCCCCCGAAGGCCACGGTCGTATAGCAAGCATTATATTTTACACCTTATTACTGAGGTGGCAGAGACAACGGTTTGAGCGTCGGCTAGATTGTGAGCGGTAAGCGATTAAGTAAATTATTTGTTTACTTTACGTGTGATATGATTAAGGTGGTCAACCGCACTATAATATGAAGAGCGTTAAAAGATCCGTAAAATTCATCAAATGAGTCCTTCCGCCCTAGGTGGGGAGGAAAGGACTGTCAGAAATTTACTGACTAAAAACCACCCTGTTCCTTCTGTTGCCCTTTGTGTTCCGGGGCAACGGTATCCTGTTAAGACGTCCCGCAACCCCGGCAGACATTTGGCCCTGTTGGGGCCCCGTCCCTGTGCTGACAGATTGAAGCGCGCGTGGAGAAAAACGCGCCGTCGGCCCGAGCCTGGTCCTTGATCAGATGGCGAGCTACCCATCACTCGCCGTCCGCAAGCCCGCGCAAAAGTGCGGCATCAAACGCATAAATAGAAAGAGCCGTGTAACAACAAAAAAACAACTATTTCCAACTTAATGAAACAAAACACAACAGCCCGCTCACACTACAACCTAATCTTTTAACCATGACAAATATAAGTAACTTGGCTAATAAAACGCATGCTTAGTAACGAAGTTTGGAACTAATCCGGAGTTGCGCTCTTATTCGGGCATTAGCCGTATTTAGGTCACGGCATTAGGAACATTAAACATTCACTTAATAGCCACCTTTTTGTCTGCCTTGATTACATCGTGTTTGTTTGAACTTACATTGTTGTTGATTACTTTTTCGGTTTATTTGTGATCTTGTCTAAGAATGGTGGTTAGTAGTTAATGAGACGGTCGGCGCAGTGGCTGAGCGGTTGGCTGCTGCACTGTGTATTCGATTCCTATATGGTACCAATATTTTTATGACCTGCAGGTGGATGTTCTGGGTCTGATTTTTTGTATGTATGTTTATAAACGCTAGTAATTCTTAGTGTAGGTCAAAAGCTTTCAAAATAAAAGGTTTATTAAATTGGACGAATTTGCAAGTACTTTCTACTTAAAAAACAAAATCTGATTTTATTTGTGCCTATCTAACTTGTCTGTTTATATAAATGTATTATTGTGATAATATACTTTTATATTTTCTACTTTTAATTTTATTCATTTAAAAGAACAAAAAATAATATATGAAAAAAAAAACTACTTTGGTTACAACACTGAGCACCAATAGATTCAGTGAAGTGAACGTGATTCCAGCGTTACATTCACGAACGAATGAATATCCATTCATTCATTCATTCGTTCGTTCATTAAATCAGTTCCATAACAAGCGGTTCTGCTTTATCAGTAGTGAAAAGCGTCGGATTCAAGGCGGAATGGCGGAATATGGCTTATTTTAAATATGGCTGACGTGGTTATGACAGAGTGGTTTAAATGTTATTTGAAGTTTAAATATGTCACCACAAACGACATATTTTATAGGAATTCATTGTAAAATAGTCTCGTTTGAATAATTTAAGCATACTGAAGCCCAACTCGCGTAATTAAAAACTTTCAAAATGTCGCAATCTCATGTCAAAGTCAATGCAATGGTTCAGGGTGCCAATTTTAGTAACTTTTTGGAACGTTCACATTCTAATCTCTGTCACAATCTGTGAGGAAAGTCTCTATATTCAAAAGTCAAAATCATTGACTATAAAAATAGAGAGCAAACAAGCAAACGTTCCAAAAAAATACAACAATTCTTTCCCTGATGCAGTAATGACATGATTAAAATCATGTCTATGATCGTTTTGCAAGCAATTAATTCTACATAAGAATCAAACAAATTGACTTGTTTAAAAATAAAATGTAGGTACTTCTCCAAAGCAAAGCTTACAAATCAATTCACAAAAACTATCACAACGCTACAAAATCTTTTTCTGACATTTCCAATTCTCCTAAAACCAGGCGTGTCTGCATGAAACTGAGAGGAAATTAAATCAGTAAGACTTCAGTAGCGCGTCACGAGAACGCTAAGAATTTCAATATTTTACGCGATAAAAAACTATGAAGAAAGTTCTAGTATCGAACTCTCGACTTTCAATCTTTAATTAATAGTTTTGTATCACTTTTTAAGATCTTGAGATTAAGATCTGAAGGATTTTAGTCTGAACGAAAGAAAAAAGAAAAGTGACAGTTCTTTGGCAATTAAATAAATAAATGCTGAATTTTATGAAAACGTTTATAAAAACTCCACTTAATTAAGTATATTATACTAGTTTCTGCACGCGAATTCGTCCACGTAGAAGTCAAATATACCAGAAAACGTAGTAGGTATTAGAGAAACTACATTTTTAGTATATTCTAATTTTAACATGTGCTCCTTCCTAGAAAACACGAAAAATAACCCTTTATTTTTTTATACTGTCTGAAAAATAAAAGAGGAATGTTTACTTATTTCTACGAAAGAAATATTACTTTGTGTAGATTTCCCTACTAAACATGTCTAAAAAGCCTAGCTACTAAACGAAAACATTCCAACATCACCTTCAACCAGAAAATCCGCCCAAAACCCAGGATCTCACCGCAAAACAAAATTGAAAGCCGTCCCAACCCCAACTAATCATTCCTTCGCTTTCCCTACAAACATTATTTACTTCCAACTAATAAACTCTATGAATATCCGAGCATTACACTCGTATTTCATCAAGAGATCTCGATGCCCGCATATGAAAGGATTTCAAGATACATAGGTATCTCTTCTAAGGATGCAGCTCATTAATATGAAAATTTATACCGGATTCTGCATGAATTCTGCCGGCAACGTGAATATTGTTATACTTAACTAGCTTCTAGTCACGACTTTGTCCGCATAAATGTCGGTTATCGCCTCCTTGCTTGAAGTTTAAACTTATCCCTTACCTACCGATTTTGATGCAATTTGGTTGCATCAAAATCGGTTCAGTGATTTAGTCGTGAAAGCGTAAAAGACAGACAGAATTACTTTAGCATTTATTAGGATTAGTAAGGATTTTGCATGAATTCTGTTGGTAACGAGAATATTGGTATACTTAATATAGAACGTCACGATTCTGTAATGAGACTCTTGTGTAATTTTGAATAACGTACTTACTAGTTAAGCTAAATTAAGTTCTAGTTTCACTAACAAGTGTTTTGGAATTCAATTTTAGTTGATTCAATTTTGTAAGATGATTTCTTGTAATTATATTATTTATGAATAGTTCTAATTTGATGATGAAAGCCAATTCAAATAATTAAAAACGTTAGAAATCCTTGTCTAAGCGATAGTAAAAAAAATATGGATAGCAAATTAGAAACATTTTTGACTGATATTTTAAATTGCCTTCGTTGCTCTTTGTCTGCCAACAAGTACTTAAAGTTACTAACAGATAAAAATTATACGTCAACATGTCTATTCTGTTAAAAGTATCATTTGGTAAATATTTTGGTAAATTAAGCTTAATTCCCCCATGGGAAAAAGGCGTGAGTTTATGTATGTATGTATGTAAGCTGTAGTGATGTGCCACTTATGCTAAAGATTAACAACTCACCTCAAACTCACTTCACCTAAACTCATCGAGGAAGATTTTCACAGAATAGTACTGGTAGAAATTCTCCTGTTTTATTTGCTAGTAAATGGAAGGTTTTAATTCAGAATATTCGGTGCCCAACCAAACCTTCGCTTCTACACAAACGGACAGACAGACGGGCCGGTGATGGCTTCACTCTTGGCAATATATCCATCACTAGGCTATATCTCACTCCTCACATGCAAACAGTGGCGTTGATGTGTGATAGCACCAATTTAGATTCGGAAAAACAATTGAAGACCGACGGCCGACGGTAGAATGTCATTGCGTGAGCGACAAAGTCAACGAAATGATGGATCGGGTTGATGTGATGGTTATCAAATGTCGGGAGGTTGCTTCGTGGATGACATCCTTGAGTGACGTCATGTTACCATGACTGACAGTCGTCCACTTGAGGTGTGGTTGCATGGACGTAGTGATGGAGAACGAAAAAAATGAATTATTATTAAAGGAAAGAGAAAGAAAGAAAGAGACAGAAAAAATGTTTATCGATACAGACCATGTGCACAAAAATAATAACAAAAACATACATTATAAAAAACATTATTGTGTGCTCCACAGCTGCGCCAGTTCAGTACAAATGCTAGACCACATGTGCCTGGCGCTGATTTTCAACTGGACCTTTGTGTGTGAAGTATTACGGATGGTCAAATCATTTATTTCAATCAGACCATTAAAAATCACATTTAAATGTCATAATACAAAAAAAAGAACAGACAATCATAATTACTACTACTTTTTACCTGCATGTACTCCATTTTATGTTTATCAAAAATCCAGCTCAATTAAATTCGAAAAAGTACCACAACCTTTAAGTTTAACGTTATCTCAGTTCTCAACGTCAATCAGAGAAAGCTGAGCCGCAATTGTATTGAAATTTCTTTTTAATAAAATTCAAATTAACTGATAAGCCAAATGCTTGGATGTCGACAAGGTAACTATCTAAATTTGGAAAAAAAAATACGATTTCGTATTCTGTGAGCGCGTTTTGAAATACCTGACTTTTCTTCGTAGATTCGATAAGACAGGATTGATTTAAGTAGGTACTTATGTCAAAGTGCTGAGTGTTAACATGTACTCAATTAAGTAAGATACCGACATTTAAAAAAAATCTTAAAACATAAGTACATACATACGGGGTTTAAAAAGAAACATCATAATTATATGCCTGTTAACTACGCATTCTGCACATCAAATTAAGCAACATTTCACAAAAAAAAATACTGAGAAAAAAATGTTTTTTATTTGTGAATTATCACTGTTTATGGTACCATACAATGTAAAACACGCTTGGGTGCATACATCAATATAGATCGAGGGGGTATTTAAAGTTTAGTTAAAATATTTAAAGCTTTTTTTCTTTAATTAAAAGGTTTCCGGGAATGTTCTAGAGCAAAAGGTCGAGTGTCGGGTGTCTCTAATGACCTTTAAACTGTCATTCTTGTTTCTTTTCTGTTAGTTTTGAATAAATCCATCCCGTTCATCCCGCCATCTCCTTCGTGGCCTGCCGTGGCCCCGACTCACTGTTTCAGGGCACCAGTTTTGTGCTAATCTAATTACTAAATATATCATTAAAAAAGCAATAGAAGTTACGAACGTGTTAAAATGAAAAAAACAGCTTTCCTACTTCCCTCAAAAATTTTATCGGTTTCATCGAACCGTTGACCACTTCATGCCTCGCTTGACTTGCTTTTTAAGTACAGTAAAACTGTCCTATTCCAGTCGAATATTTCACAATACTGCTTAAAATAAAATATATTTTTCATGAATTACAATATATTATTTTGATTATGATTTACGATTTTTCTCTATCACTTTTGAACAGGAATAGACCACAGGACTAAACATGAACGCTTTTGAAGTTTAATCTTTATATGTCAAGCAGTTTTCAATATTTCGTCATGAGTAAGTGAGTGAGTTCATTTCGTTTTTTGTTTATACTTAGAGCTGTTTTTTCGTATCTTTGTTACGATGACTCCTTCTACCGGTTACGACGCTAGATACTAATTATGCTTGTCTAAGAAAATAAAATCAGGATATTTAAATATATCGTGTTTCCATTACTAAAACTGTCTAAAATCGAATATTTTTAAGTTACCTAGTATATTCGGGCTAAGCGTTAAGAGAGCCGAAACACTAAGTAAAACTATCAAGTAAAAAGTAATAAGTACCTACATAAACTCATTTTCTTTTTCGTATCGAAGGCAGTTTATATAATGTTTAGTGCTACTTGTAATTAGATAACTGTCGTGCCACTGCAAGCGGATCTTAATCTTTTTCAAACTTGCTTTTTTTGGCCTTATGCCAATGTTCGTTTGCTAGTTGAGCGATCATTAAGACAAATAAATAAAAGCTTTTTATTTTTCCTACTACATCTCTTATATCATTATTATATCAGCCTAAAGTCTTAGGATATCTATTATATAAATATAATTCATAATATCTACACCTATACTTTAATGAGTAAAGAATATTATAATGAGAAAAGATTTGATTGTTAGTTTTTTTGCATTGAATAGGTTTCGAAGCTACTGAACTGATTTGAAAATTATTTCACTGTTGGATAGCAACACTATCCACGGGTGACATTGGCTATATTCTATATCATCAAAAAATCTTGGGAACCGTAAGAAAAATTACGCGAACGAAGTCGCGGGAAGAGTGCTAGTTAATATTAAAGAAACTGAAGAGCTTTTTGTTCGTTGTACCAAATTCCATCAAAACCAGTTCAGTGGTGACAGCATAACAGGCATACAGACAGAGTTACCTAATTATTATTTATATATATATATATATTATTAAAAAATTATTATTGACTGCCTCGTTGGTCTAGTTGTCGCAAGCGCGATTGCTGTGCATGAGGTCTTGGGTTCGATTCCCAGGTCGGGCAAAGTGTTATTGGGTTTTTCCATTAGGAATTTCTCAGTAGCAGCCTCGGAGTCTGGATTTGTGCCGGTTGATGGCAATAGGCTCGCCCCCTATTACATGGGACTAAAAACATAACTGGCGAAATGTGGGTGTACTAATGGGTACACCTCTGCCTAACCCTTCGGGGATTACAGGCGTGATGTTATGTATGTATGTCATTTTAAAATAATAGTATTGGTAGTCGTTTTATAAAAACAAAATTATTCAATAGTTAAATCTATGCCTCCCTCTTCCACGTCAGTAGTTCTCTGAAGGCTTCTTCAAGATGACGTTCTTTGATCCCATTGGTTGAAGAGTTTCGTACTATTCTCACAGATTTACTTTCTCTCTTTAAGGACTCGACCGCTCCAGAAATAATGGCAAGCCCACTTGACAGCGTAAACCTAACTCAAAATTTTCAATTCGCACCACAAACAGGTAGGTAAGTAAAACAAAATATTTCAATGGCGGCAATAAAAATAAGTACAGAACCCCACTAAATGTACCTTTTAGAATTAAAGTGCTCGCTGTTCCTTTATTTTATTTAGGTTTAGGTACTCGAAATGCGTTACGTTTGCAGAATAATAACGACCTATAAAACCAATCCTGTTTCAACGTTGAACGTTTTACTTAGTTATGTCTGTGTAGGCTTTCAATTACGGTATAAGCGGATAAGAGTATTGTACAGTTTGTTTGAACGCGGCCGGACCAGGTTCTATATTTGATTCAGCAATAAATAACGGTATTTCAGACTAAATTTTATTTTAAACGTACAAGGGTCCAATTTTCAATATGTTTTTTTTTTATACAATACCTACTTAATACGGGTTTTGAGATTCAATATGCTTTTAATAATAATAGGATTTCAATTCTGTTCAATCTTTAAACATTTTGCTTTTGATCTTTTCATAATACGAGTACGTTCAATAAATATATCATATTATTTGTTATCCGATTTTAAATTGAAAATGTTTTTTTTTTTGTTATTTCAGATTATATTTTCTTAACTTTTTAATAGTAATGATTTTCAATAATGGAAACAGAAAATTACATTAGTTAGAACATTTTAAACATGGTTTCGTAAAAATAAGTAAGTAACTGAAAGTAAAAACTTTGACCATTAATATCTCCGTAATCAGAAGGTTTAGTCCAGAGCAAAAAAAAATGATCGCAATGATTAGAAAAATATGGGACTTTTCTTTACACCCGTTAGTTATAGATATTAAGCAAGACAGTGTTCAATATAAATAACTATTATTGTAAAGTAGACTGGTAGAAAATGCCCAAGTCAAAGTCAAAGTCAAATCATTTATTTTAATTAGGCCAATATAAGGCACTTTTGAACGTCATATACAAAATAAGGTTTGAGTAAGTCCGCCTTTATACTTACATTGTAAATTTTTATATGCATAAAGCTTAAATAAATAAATAAGAAAATAATAAAAATCGTCTTCGCTCATCTTCACTTAACTGCCTTCAAAACATGTTTCATTATGATATATGGAACATCATGATAATGGTATCATTATTTAAACATGTTTCTTTCATAGCAACACGAAAGTTTTATTAGGAGCTTGTAAACGAGCCTTCAAATAACGGTAACAAGTAAGACCTTTGCGTGTCGATCTATCGAAGGAGTATCAAACGTTCAATAATTCATTGTTCCATGGAACAGCCACGACCTTTACGACGATTCGTTTTTCCGACAGGCAATAGCATCGGTTCCGATAAAGTTTCCACGTATTTTATATTTATTTTAACTGCAGTAAAGAGTTCTAGAAGAACGAGTTTTCTATCGATATTGTTATCTTTGACTCTTGAAATAATACCTTTTGTTGTATCATTTTGAAGTAAATATTAAGTATTATACGTTGAAGTATTTAATTTACTGTTACTTTGTGTTACTTTTATAATATTTGTATACATTTTATTTTAATATCATTACCATATAATCTGTGTACAAATTAAATATACAAAGTGTATTAAAGTTGTAAAATATTTTAAGTAAACGAAACGAAAACATTTTTAAACAGGCTTTTAACTATCTAATTATTTTAAATTACACTGTTAAAAACCGACTGTAAAATATGTTTAATATCATTTGAGAATTACCATTATGTTAGTACGTAAATAACGTTTATTAATACTGCTATATGAATGCATAAAACAACAACAACAAAAGTCCTATCTGCCAATACAAATTGCACAGTCGACGTAACATCCTCGCTTAGACAAACACCTAAACTAATTGTCCAAACAACACAAACAACAACCAAACAACACAAAAAATGTCGTTAAAGCTACAAAGTTTATAACGTAAACATACAGTCAAGCGCGCAGCGAAATAAATAAAAAAAGTTGCGTAACAAAATTGTCGAAGCGCCTGATTGGCTGAATATTGTTCGTGTCGCGACATCGGATAATAGAATTTTGTATCTGACTAACATGGTTGTATGGCCTAGGTTAGGTTAGGCTGTATTAATTCGAACATGCCGAATAAAGGTTTGAAATACTGAATGAATTGTAGGACGAATTTTTATGTCTGATGTCTATAGGCACTTTAGTTTTTTTTTATATGGAGCTAAAGTTGGTTCGTAGGAGATAATCCCAAGAATAGGTACTGGTCGTATGGCAAAAAAGCTTTTACTGATAGAAAGTTACACTATTGTCGAGTGCCTTAGGCTATGTTTTAGGTATGGTCGTCTTCGTACTATTGCTATGTTTCATGACTTACTCGGCAGCACCTCAATAGAAAAATCTAAATTACAGTTTCATTAAAGAAAAGTTTAAAAAATTAAACTTTTGCACACATGAAAAGATTACACAAGAAAAACACATTTAAATTAGTAAATAAGGCATTCAATCTGCCTTTGTACAGTGTATTTTTTTACATGTGCATAAAGTTTTAAATAAATAAATTAATACGTTTATACATATGTTTTCAATCTGCTTTGTTATCTCTTCACTACCTTTGGTTGACTGGTAGAGAATGCCTAAGGCATTAAGTCCGCCATTGTACTTTTTTGTTGCATAAAGTTTAAATAAATACCTATCAAATCAATCATATGCATTATTTTTATCTTATTATAAATATAATTTTCTACAATCTGCTAACATACCAACATGAAACACATATCTAGCTTTGAAACAACTGAAAATGTAACACTACCAAACTAGCAAAATAAATAAAATTATTATGAAAATAATGCGACAAATTGAACACTATTATAAAACTGTTGTAAAACCTTTACATATCTGTTAGTTGTATAATTCTGACGGGCCTGTTGGTCTAGTGGTTAGTGGCCCTGACTGCTAAGCTGGAGGTCGTGGGTTCGATTCCCACCCAGGACAAACTTTGTGTGATGAGCATGATTGTTAGTTCTGTGTCTGGGTGTGATTTATCTATAATATGTATGTATTTATAAATTATATAAGTATGTATATCAGTTGTCTGGTTACCATAACACAAGCTCTGCTTAGCTTGGGATCAGATAGTCGTGTGTGAGTTGTCCCAAGATATTTATTTATTTTATTATTTATTTAATTCTAATACCATAGTACCTACAACTTTTTGCTAGTTGGGTAGTCCATGTAATTCTTCCTTATCAAACGAGGAACAAATAAACAAAACTCGAATGAAACCATCAGACGGGATCAGCATGTCATCCTAAACACTGATTGATGGAAAATAAATTCGTATAAAAAAAAAACACAAGGGCTGTATCAAAGCGAATCGGGCCCACTGAGACGTGCACCGGTACCTATCGAGCTATCGAATCGAAAGATACATCAGTAACACTGGTTTACAGTGTACAGGGGAATGCAGTAGGATAACTGCAGTTAGACTTAGTTATAACGAAACATAACATCACGCCTGTCGGGCAAAGTGTTACTGGGTTGTTCAACAGGAATTTCTCGGTAGCAGCCTTGGAGTCTGGATTTGTGCCCGATTGATGGCAATAGGCTCGCCCCCTCTTACTTGGGACTTAAAACATAACTGGCGAAATGTGGACGTACTAATTGGTACACCTTTGCCTAACCCGCTGGATATTACAGGCGTGATGTTATTATAACATACCTCCCACCCCGTACATACCTTAAAACCTCAAAAGTTATAATGACGATTTCGAAATCAGATTCTCTGAAGAATAAAAACTTACTGCCATAGTGCACAAACAGATAACTCATCGTTTATGCGACGAAGTTATTCACAAAGTTAAGTTTTACAATTTATGCTACAAAAAAAGATACTAAAACTTTTTACGGTCTGCGCTTCAAAACTGGAATTGTTTGAGTAAGAAATCTATGTTTTTTGTCATTATAACAATGGACCTTTTCAGTGAATAGATAAGTAGCACTCTCCACGGCCAGGGTTGCGGATTTTGTGCGAAAGAGTACTGCGGCCATGGAACACAAAGGGCATTAGGAGGAACACGGGTGGGTTTTTAGTCAGTAAGAGTCTGACACTTCCTTCAACTCCGCTCAGAGCGGAAGAAGTCGTTTGATGACTTTCCTTAAAAAAAAAGCGTTCTCGACGTCTTTCGTTCGCATGATTTTTCTTACGAATCCCTAACATTTTGATAATAAAATAAAGCATAAAGCACTCAGTGGTAACGTAGCTTCCAATTTGTAATAGCATTTTCAAAATCGTTCTGTAGATTCAGAGATTAATCTCTAAACCTCGCAAACTTTACCTCTTTATGTATCTAGCTTTGTATGGATAGGTAAACACTGTAGGTTTTGATCAGATAAATATAATAGAAGTTGTATGATATTGATGTTGTTGTTGTTGGTTGTTGATGTTGTTGTTGTTGGTTGTTGTTAGTTGTTGGTAAACATTGTAGGTCTTAATCAGATAAATATAATAGAAGTTGTATGATGTTGATGTTGTTGTTGGTTGGTTGTTGATGTTACTGTTGTTGTTGTGTGTTGTTGTTTTTGTAGTGTAGTGTTGTTGTTGTGTGGTGTTGTTGTTGTTGTTGTTGTTCCCCCATGGGAAAAAGGCGTGAGTTTGTGTATGTATGTGTGTAAGTTGTATGAAATTATCTGCCAGTTAAGTTAACCTTGTCCTGTCTTGTTTCAATTTCATATTATGTTCTTTCTAAATTTATTTTGATGTATACTGAGATGGATGACAGAAAGTCTGGACTATTTATAAGCGCGAAAGTCTTTGAGCATGAATTGATAAATTTATTTTTGTGACTCTTTCACGCTTAGGTATAATGGAATTAGCTGAGGAACACCTCCTATAGATAAAATAATTTTATTTAACACTTAAGTAGTATAATTTCATCCTTTCAATTATTTTTTTGTGCTTTTGGAATAATTTAGGTCTTTGGCTTAATTCTGAAGTCTACTTAGATGAAATCGAGGCTCTTTATTACAATAATAGTTGCTTAGTGTGCAACTTTATGAAAATTAATCATTAATATAATTTTTCCAATAATATTCTGTGTTAAACTAAACTTCTGCGTCCACTACCACGCCACTATCTCTCTCTCTTCTCAAAGATATATATCAGTTACACAGCCCGCCGGTTCATTGAACTTTACTTAGACGGCCGAGGCTAATCTTTCAGTAATCACGCCCATACGATACGCTTACGCCACATTTGTCTTGTTTTACGTACCTCATCCTCCGTTTGTTTATAAAATGTCGAAAAAAGAAACTTGTTATTTTGAGCGCATTTGCTAAAGAAGATATATTTCCAGTTTTGTTTTGGACTGTGCCGAAAATTCTTGGCAAATATCACATAACATCACGCCTGTAATTCCCGAAAGCTAATCCTTCTTAAGGCAGAAGTGTACCTATTAGTACACCCACATTTCGCTAGTTATGTTAAGTCCCATATTATTATATGGGACTTAACGAGCCATTGCCATCAACCGGGCACAAATCCAGACTCCGAGGCCGTTACTGAGAAATTCCTGATGAAAAAACCCAATAACACTTTGTTCGACCTGGGAATGGAACCCAAAACCTCATACTCAGCAGTCGTGCTTTGCTACCACTAGTCTAACGAGGCAGTCCGAGGATGATAAAACAGAAATATTCAATTTTATGCCTTTTAATTAAATCAATGCAATGTTTCATATTAATAAGTAAAAGTATCAAGATTTTTTTTTCTTTCTCTCTCTAGCCGAAAATCAACCTAATGGGTTCTTCATATGAAGTTCAGTTTGCGAGTCGATTCATTACTTCACTGGCCATTCACTAGTCGTGTTTCAATGCATTTGGAGACAGTCCAGTACTGACTGGCTTTGTACGTGTCTGTCAACATGTCAAACCTCTGACAAATTCGCAAGCTGGCCCTAGTGCCCGGGGCCCATTACAGTGATTATTCTAAGATAGTGAAATACATAACAGAACAAGATCGAAAATTTTGTTTTAAGCTAGAGAAAGTATTACAAGAAAAATATATAACACAGTAAACTAAATCATTTAACGAATATATGTAAGGAGACCTTTAAAATACCAATTAAAGTTTCCGGAAACCATTCCTATATATTTGTAACTATCTTCTGCTCGCGACTTCGTTCGCATCAAAGTTGATTTCTACATTCAAACTTTAGACTTCCCTTTTATCCTCTTAGGGGGTGAATTAGGGGGGAAAATCCTGACTCAGTGGACATTAACTAACCACGTTGACGTTACTACTTTATACGTCAAGCGGTTTTTGATATTTCGTGATGAGTGTAACCTTTCGCTTTTATGTATTTATTTTATTTTGTCGCTTGATTGTTAATAGTACTGCATATAGTCTATAATAATAAGGTCATCGCTTAATGACCTTAATATTATAGACAGCCTCCGATACAGCAAATTAATTGAAGACATTCAAGACAGCATCGGGCACATTACAATCATATTTCTAATGACGTGAAGATACAAAAGGTGAAACTTTGCCGGCGGCGTTCTAGCCGTGTCAAAGGAGTGCTTTTATAAAGAGGATGACCATGACAACTTATTAATCGGGATATAAGTTTACCTGAAACTTCAAGAAACCCTGAACTAAAGGTTTTTAAGTTCTTTTTTTTTTTGTTTCAAAGTTTTCACAAAAAAAGTATTAACAAGCAATTTATTAACAGGATCTTTTACAGTTATACATTAATTAAAAGTTATAAAACTTTACTAAAAAACCGTGTTAAAGAAAAACACGCAGTGACAAGAAAAAGGTTCAATTTTTTAACTCAATTAATTCATCGAGTTCGAAAACTGGCTGTTTTCAGCTTTTTAATAACTTTTTTTTTTAATTAGTTGGCGCTCAAAGAGGTTCCTTTATGGAGTATCACGAGGAGTCCGTTTTAAATTGTTCTTGTATTCATTAAACGCCTTTGAAAGAGTTGTTGACCTTTCATTTGGTCTTTCAAATGTTCGCAACTGTATTTTTTATATGGTCAGCCATTATTCTTAGTTGGTATTCGTCTTTTCTTTTATGGAATTTATAATTGAGGTATTTAATTGATTTTTTCTAATTAAAAATGTCTTGAGGTAGCCAAACTTTTTATTTAGGACTGGTATCCGTTTTAAAGGTTAAAAATGGGTACATTACTGTACATACTTCATACAAAAAATTAATAAATAATCAATTTCTTAGCTTGTAATTTTAGCAATAGATATTCAGTTCAAAGAAGAGAACATAGTTTATTTTTATTTTTTATAGAACAGTAATGAAACCTGATAAAAAATAAAAGTACAGTAACATTCTCTAAAACTTAAAAGAACAATCTCCATTTAAAATAACCCTACAAATCTAAAATATACGTACAAAAACGTCAGAGACGGTATAATCCAATCTAGCGGACTCAGTAAGCACTAGCATTTTTCTTACTTGCACAATAAATTAGTGGTTCAAAGCATTAGACTAACTTATTGCATTTTTATCCAAGCTTTCGCCGCTTTACTTAGAGTGAACTTACGAAGAACTAAAGTTTGCACTTCAAACTGAAATTAATGAATTATTTATTGAATGTGTTGTGTTTATTCAGTGCTATTTGTATTGTTTTATTTATAGGAAACTAGCTTTTGCCCGCGACTTGGTCCGTTAATTTCGGTTATCGCAGACGTAAACTTACCTCGAATTTCATCAAAATTGTTTCAGTTGTGTAGCCGTAACAGCGTAACAGATAGACAGACAGCTACTTTCACATTTATAATATTGGTATGGATAGTATGGATTAGCTAGAGAATAAAAGACACAGGGAAGACAGGATAACTATGAGTGAGACCTTTGCCCAGCAGTGGGACAATACATTTAGCATAACAACAACCAACATTGTACACTTAGTTCGCAATAATCGTTTTGACTTTGACATAAAAAAAAATGTTAAAGATTGGTCTTTTGTTGCCAACCACAATCACTTACCGTAGCAGAAGACCGGACTGTATTCCAGTAGTTTTTTTTCCTACTTTTTGCTGTTTTGCTGCTACGCAAAGGCCTTCCTCAAAACCTTCCAGGAACTCTTGGTTGTTCCCACTGAGAAAAGCTCAAGCCTTCCTAACAATTCTTCATACCTAAGAGACATCTTCAGGCACACTTAAGATTGGCACTGTATAAGCCAATCCAGGTCAGTGGAATCCACACGTCTACAAATTTTTGAATTTACTCTTAAGACATTCCCTGTATTCGATTTGGAACCATGCCAGTAAAGCCTTAACAATCAAAATAGGGTAACATCATATCGTAATATTTCTTGAAACAAATAAAAAACAACATGGTTATTTTCTACCCATATTTCGTAACGGTAACTAATAATTACGGTGACGCACGTCCTAATGATCACGTTAAAGTGATCGTGAACATATTTAACACTATTATTAAGTGTTATTTGAACTAGTTATCAAGCCACGCAGGCGGCACCGGAGGCGATCGCAAGCTCGTAAAGGGGCAGTGTAGCTCTTATATATATTATTTTTGTTTCCCGCAGTTAATAACACGTCATGATAAGTGTTCGGAAAGAATTGTGAGTATTCTGAAAGTGCTCGATATTTTTTAGTTTTGTACTTGTTTTCAGTGGTCGATATTTTAAATGTTTATTGAATGTTGCTGATGAATGCTGATTATTTCGTTGTAGAACATTGGCGAAAAGCTAAGCAGGTTAGATAATAACAACGTTACATCGTGATGAAAAATTTTATCATGGATTCAGTACATTATTTTTAATAACCGACGAAGGGGTCTAAATTCATATATTGAATAGGTACATGGTAAAAGTTCCCAATGTAACCCATTCTTTTATCTATTTTTTCCGTATTTTAACATTTTTCATTGATGCTCGGCTCCTATTGATCGTAGCGTGATGTTAAATCACCTATAGCCTTCCTCTTTAGTAGTTGCTAACAATACAGAAACAAACTCTTGAGCTTTATAATATTAATAAGCATAGTTATGTGAACATAATATCAACTTCGCTTAACATAAATGCAGTATTCTAACTAAAAGGCTTTTACTATTAGTTCTCGTTTTATCAGTTTTTAATTCAGTGAGATTTCAATGAATCGATGAACTAGTAATAGGATCCTTCCATCTCTAAATAAAATTTTCGCATAAAATTGAAAATGAATTAGCAAAAAATATACGCTGAGAGAAAAAAATACTAACTATGAAAGAGAATCTTATTACATGATATTCACATTAATACGCAGACGTTGGTAATTAAAAATGTGCCTTGTCAGATGTTAACTATTTTTCTTTGATCTTTTTTTATTCTTTGAGAAAATATGCTAAAGGAACTCACTACGATAATATAATTTTGAAAAATGTAGAATGGCGTGCTCAAAAGCTTTTTCTAATCTTCACTAAGTTTGTTCTAAGGCAAATTCAAAGGCTTTTATTTAAATAAGGTTATTAAAAATCACTTTTGAACGTCATGTACAGTGGCGGTCTTAAGTGCAATAGCAATCTCACAAAGCAATAGATTGTCATTTTTTTACTTACGACCTTTCGACGCCGTCTGCGAAGCGTCTGAGGTGTTGGATACTGTGTTAATAAATAATCACTTATACACACAGAAATTAGCATGCTACTGCACTTATGACCGCATACTGTACATGCATGAAAACAAGAATTAAATCTAGTTGCCCCTTCCAAAAGGTATTTATGTAAGAACGTATAAAGGAGAATGCATACTATTTTAAAACATACACACACATACTATTTAAAAAAAAAAAAAACAAAAAAACAAAATAAAAATAATAATAAAATAATAATAAAAAATAAAATAATAATAATAATTTTAATAATTTTAATTTTTGTATTTTAATAAAATACAAAATTTGTTTACAGAAATACAGAATTACACTGCCGCTCTTTGGATTTTGCTTTAAATAATAATTGGTAGGAAAAACTATACCAACTGTCTCAAACGAGTCGAGTCTAGTCGAGGTTTGACTTCAAACGAATTCTGTCAAAATACGATTCTAATACATTCTCTTTCATCATACCGTGACTGCCCATGAGACCCCTCGAGATGAATGTCAAACTACATTCAGGTACCTATTATGCGATTTATTATTTATTTATGTTTTATGTTTTATCAGCAGCGTCTGTGTACATTAGATCCATACTAATACTACATAAGCATCACGTCTGTAATCCCTGAAGGGTTAGGCAAAGGTGTACCCATTAGTACACCTACATTTCGCCAGCTATGTATAAGTCCTATGTTATAGGGGGCGAGCTTCTTGCCATCACTCGGGCACCGAGGCTGCTACTCATAAATTCCTGATGAAAAACCCCAATAACACTTTGCCCGATCTGGGAATCGGATCCAAGACTTCATGCTCAGCAGTCGCGCTTTGCGACCAGCGAGGCAGTCATTTCACTATAAAAAGAATAAGCACCCCACCATGTTTTCCATTTTGGTAGCAATTCCGTACAGTGATATATATGAACCGTTTCTTGCAACGTGAGCGGATGACATTAAAAACCGCTTAGTGGAGCGCACAACGAAATACCGGCAATTTTGGTGGCCACTTAAAAATATAGAAACCATCCGTGGGTAGGTTGCTGTGGCAATGTAGTAACAAACAGTTTCTTACGTGTTTTTTTTAGTATTCATTTGTTTTTATTTTTATTAACTGACATGAACTGAAAGGTGGAACTGAACTGAAAGTAGAAATAATTTATGACTTTTCGACAATATATTATTATAAAAATTAATACACTGCATCTTTTATATTTTTATAGCGTTAAAACCATTAAAGGTGCCTTCCAAACATCAAATATCACGCCTGTAATCTCCGAAGGGTTATTGGGTATGTCCATAGTTTTTTTTTTTTTTTTTTAGGTGGTAAGAATCATCAAATGACTCCTTCCTCCTGGGAGGGGCGGAAGGGACTGTCAGACTTTTCCTGACTAAAAAACCACCCTGTTCCTTCTGTTGCCTTTTACGGTCCGGGGCCACGGTATCCTATTAAGACGTGCCGCAACCCCGGATTGGGTATGTCCATCAGGATTTTTTTAGTAGCAGCCTCGGTGTATGTATTTGAGTCTTCCAATTATTTCCAAATATGAAATTATTGTCAGTTGTATAAACTCAAATTATATAACAGTGTGTGTTTTATTTACCACGAAGTAACAATACGAACCGAAAATGATATTGACGTCACTTTTTATATCATGAGCTTATAACGACACGACATCAAAGTAATTATGTCACACCTTTTGTTGTCTACAAAGTATATTACAAGTAATTATAATTGAGGTTTTCGTCGGCGTAGGTATATAATAAACTTTTTAAACGTGTTAAAACAGTGGTGATGTTTTATTAATCTTTTTATATTCCACTTGTTTAAACCGCGATTTCGTCCGCGAAATGATGTACGGGGTTGAAAGCTGTTTTATTAGTTTAGTATTCGATAGTACTTAGGTATTTTTTCAAACTCTACAGACTTCGTTATAACAAAATTTTAGGTATAACCGCGTGAATATCGGTTAATTTTTTTTGCGTGATCATTCTAATTAATTTTTCTCAAATAAAAGTAGCCTTGTATACTCCGTATGACATTAGCTATCCGACAGGCTAACAGATAAGCAATTTAAAATTTAGATTTTGGTATAAATATCGTTTAAACCTTCATAATTTGTATTTTGTAAAAGCTGTTATTTTTTTTTAACAGACACTTCAAATATGGATTTTTCTAAATTAATAACATTATTTTATTTATTAATAAAAAAACAAGCACTGTTCTCGCGACTTTGTTTCTAACGCATCCCATTTTTTTATAATAAAATATAGCCTTTAACTCAATGATAACGTAGGTAGCTTCCATTTGCGAAAGAATTTTCAAAATTGGTTCAGTAAATCCAGAGATTATCCCCTATAACCTCACAGACTCACTTTACCTCTTTATAATATTAATATAATTACAGACTATTGTAACGAATATAGTGTTTATGTTTTATTCAAAAAAACAATCTGATACCTAAACATGTATGTCCACATTTTACTGCTCTTTCACTTTTTAATTTCACTCCCGTTTAATATATTTTACGTATAATAAAACAGAGCAATAACCGTATATCATTTTCTCCCCTTTTTTACACGCTCGAAGAAAATGCACGCGATTTCACTTGTTTACTGGTGCTAAAGACTAGTTTACATTGTGCGAGTTGGTTAGATGGATGACGAGTAATTTGCAAATGAGGTCATGCCCAAATCTTTTGTCAGAAAAATTCGTACGCGCAATTTGAAGTTATAAAAAATGCCGAAGTAAATCGACATTGTTAATTTTTCTTTCCAAATTATTCAGTATTCCAAATACCTAATGATTACAAGAGAAAGTATATTATCTGTGGTGTCATGTCAACTGCTATAATTGATTCTCAGGTTACCACATGACAGATGTATTTTCACAGATATTTTCACAGCATATTATTTTACGTTTGAATATAAGAACAAAAAGTTTCAGTACATACAATGTTTACGTTTCAATTTAAAACAACAAAATCTACGACTCATATTCGGTTCTACATGTGTTTGTGAAGTACAAAAAGCCTGTATGAAACAGCTGTGAAACGATCAAACGTTTGTAGAATCAAAACCTTTTGAAAAGTGTCAAATCGACAAAATGACAGCACATCGAAGCGTAAGGCCCGTGTTCACCAATATTTAGTCAACCGTTTTCATATAAAAGCCTATTTGCTACAGTGCCCAAAATTTTCCAACTCCTGCACTTTAGAGAACATTAAAAAGGCCACTGGTGTCGCGATAAATGTAGCCATCTCCTGAACGCAAA
Source organism: Hoplodrina ambigua (assembly GCA_949774945.1). Taxonomy (NCBI): domain Eukaryota; kingdom Metazoa; phylum Arthropoda; class Insecta; order Lepidoptera; family Noctuidae; genus Hoplodrina; species Hoplodrina ambigua. Next base: position 3,108,018 of record OX458979.1, read on the forward strand.
TTGTAAAGAAAAAGAAAATGATGACGAATTCAATCATCATGATGATCTCGAAAAGAAGAGGTATTCTTGGCTAAGGAGACCCTAGTGGCTAATAACAACCGCACGGGTCGATTCATCAGGTTAAGTTAAAGCTTGCTGAGGTTGGTCCGTCGATGGGTCTACTATCTTTACACACCCAGACTCCTCCGTGCCTCAGAAAGCACGTTAACTCGTAGTGACTATCAAAGATCCACGTATGACAGCCGGGAGCTGTCATACGTGAACCTTTGAAAGTCGTTATGGGTCATCATAAGCCCGAAAGTCTGACAAACAGTCTTACCAACAGGTATCATTTTATCCAGTTACTGGATTGTGGAGGCCATTATAGGCAGTCGCTTCATGTAGAATACTGGCATTTAGCTGCATCTGGCTAGACTGGACTGCGACTCCAAAATTGTTGGGAATAGGCTAGGCAGATTTTGACTCGAAAATGAAGAAGACTATATTTAAACAGTTATTTATGTGACCTTGGGTAATGTTTAAATATTGGATTTGATGCTGATGAACACGATCCTAACTAGCTAAAGTAATAATTAGGTATGTCTTTACATATTGTGCGTTAATTCTATCTTATAAAATACCAGCACAGTCTGAACGCAGCTTTGCAGAAAATATAGGAGACTGCTAACATCTGTGAGTTGCCTTTTTTACTTGTATAGCAATAATATGCAACAGTTACGGCGAAATGAAGATAAAATTGGTACAATACGGTACTACAAATAAAATACATACATAACTTTACGCCTGTAATCCCCGATGTGTATCCATTAGTACAATCACATCTAGCCAGTTAAGTTTAAGTCCCATGTATTAGGGGGCGAGCCTATTGCCATCAACCGGGAAGAAACTTGGACTTTAGCAAGCGTATTAGTCAATACTCGTGCCTTTTCTGTATGAGGTTAGGCCTTTGCCCTCCAGTAGGACAATAATAGGCTGCTATTATTATTATTTTACGTACTTTTGTAAAGATAATGTCAGAATGCAAGACCCATTAATATTTCTCACACAACTAGGGACCTCTCCGGTACAAACAAGACATTTCTAAGGCAAATTGCCTCTCAGCCTCTCGCGAACAAATAAGGACATTACTTTAAAACGACGAGATCTTACATTAACTTTGTTCAAGCCGCTGTCTTTCCCCGTCTAAAAATAAAGTAGGTACAGGTTGGCAAAACAGTCAAGGAAAATAAATAAATATGCTGTTTTTAATCAAAGGGTATCATAATAGAATGCAATCATTTAATCATTTTGCTGTTTACATTAATTTTGTTGTCTCTTCACACCACCTTTGGTCGACTGTTAGAGAATGCCTAAGGCATTAAGTCCGCCTTTGTACTTTTGTTGCATAAAGTTTAAATAAATAATAAATTATTGATGACACAGTTGGTGCTGTGACTGAGCAATAGATTGCAACGCAATAAACCGATACCGAAATACCGCTAGATACGGGCTGAGTAGAACCGATCATCGTGGGTTTTTTTTAAAGGAAGCCTATGTCTAGCAGTGGATGATTATGATAATGATGACGATGAAAACAATAAAATAAAAAAAATAAAAATAGTCGTCTTACTTGCATTTCTGCGTACCCAGTAGTAGCGCCTCTTTGTCACGCTATAACAGCAAATCGGCATTCTAAAATATTGTTCCGAAAAGGAAATAGGTGCCTATGTATCTCATACTTCACTAGTTGTGATTTTGGCACCCCATCCTGGCTCTAGAACATCATAAATCTCAAAGTTGGCAATAATATTTTTAGACTCGATACCAAAACCATATCGATATTAAAATCGAGCTCGCAAATGGTTTTATGAAATTAAAATTTTATTGCTTTCACAACTGAAATCTATTTGCGGGAAAACTTTTAAATGTTTTTCTTGGTAAGCATAAATATCTATCTACACTAGGTATGAATAAGGCTAATGGGCTAAAACATTTATATGTGTACTAGCTTTTGCCTGCGACTTCGTCCGCGTAAATTTCGGTTAACGCAGACACAGACGAAGTCGCGGAAAAAATTACTCGATTCAAAACGACACGTGGCGCCATCTATGATCATAAGAACGTTATTGTGATTTCCCTCGGAAACAGTACTTTTTTCGGGATTAAAGGTACCCTATGTTCGTTCCTGTACACCTGGCAACGTATATGCAAAATTTCAGGATGATCGGTTTAGCAAACATCAACAAACAAACTTACTTTCGCATTTATAATATTAGTTAGAATTAGGATAATAATACCATTAATTATTATTGACTTGTAATTGTGTAGGCTGTCGTGATGGCCCAATGGTTAAGGCACTCGCCTCTCATGCATGAGGTTGTGGTTTTAAATCCGGGCAAGTACCAAATTGACTTTTCCCATGCATCTGTACTTTCTAAAGTTTACCTTGGACATCACTGACATCGGTGAAAGAAAACATCGTGAGGAAACCTGGACTTGTAATTAATATAAGTCTGGAATGGCCGGTCTGGAAAGCGTGGTGATCAATGCTCATGTCTTCTCTGTATGAGAAGTGGCATTTGCCATACAGTGGGACAATAATAGGCTGGTATTATTATTATTATTATAGGCTGTATAACATCACGCTACGACCCGCGCGACTGCTGCGCATGAGGTCTTGGGTTCGATTCCCAGGTCGGGCAAAGTGTTATTGGGTTTTTCCATCAGGAATTTCTCAGTAGCAGCCTCGGAGTCTGGATTTGTGCCCGGTTGATGGCAATAGGCTCGCCCCCTATTACATGGGACTAAAAACATAACTGGCGAAATGTTGGTGTACTGGTGGGTACAGCTCTGCCTAACCCTTCGGGGATTACAGGCGTGATGTTATGTATGTAACTTAAAACGGGTGAAAAAAGCCACGCGCACAAAGTCGCAGGGAGCAGCTAGTAAATCAATAAACTGTAGAAGAGATTGTAAAGCCACAGTCGGTCCTATCTTACCTACATTAGAAGGTAGCCAGCCTGACCTTTCGCCAGTGGTTTAGGGATAACACGAGCTATGACTACTTGATACCAGGTTGGGCTATGAAACAGACGTCCGACTTATATTATTCCTAAGCCTATAGCCGCTTTCACACTTGCTAGTTTTATTCATGTAAGTATGTATCGTAATCAACTTTTGATAAATTTGCAAATGTAAACACTCTTTGTTCAGCCGCTTATAGTAATTTGTTAATACTTTCATTTTCCGGAAGCAACTTACAAGTATAAAGCCGGCCTAATATTTTTTTTAACTAAACTTTATTTTGTCTTGATAACAGAAACAAAAACATTAGGTACCTACGGTATGTCATCACGTACATTGGTGCCGATTCCCTTGGTCACAAACTAAACTAAAATTAGAATATTTCCATCTTTAACTGTCCAATAAAATAAGAAAGAGACTAATGTAAATAAGAGCTGTCAAATTTAGTCCATCTGACACATCCATACAGCTATAGTTGACATCTTAAAACATATGGATTAAAAATACGGAGAAGTTCAAGGCAAAACTAATTTGACATCGCTAACTTAGTTCTTTAATGTCACGGAATGTCACCGTCCTTTCCTTTTGCTGTATGTTAGTAAGAGATGTGAATTCTCTAAATTTAGTCTAGTTTGTGAACAAGGGAATCGGCACCATTGTCATCCAAACTTAATGTGCATGCAAAATTTCAGCTCAATCGGTCGAGGACAAATGCTTTAAAATTGAGTTGAAAGATTTGACCCGAACAAACATACAAATATACATAACAAGTGTAATAAAAGCTTTAATAAAATAAATTATGTAAATGCTAACAATTTACCAATCAGGCAAATCAAGTAGGCTACTGCCATAGGACTAAAAAAAACGTTTGTTAATTAATTTAAATAAAAATTGCAATTATTATCATTAATTGAAAATTCAAATTGACCCGATCGTTGGTAGATATGAAGTGCGTGGACGCGGTCACGTAGACGATGCCATCAGACCCTATATCTAGGAGTAGCAGTGATGATGCGCACGCGGCATGCCTCGTGACTTTGTGTCATCTTTCCTTATTAGTGATGCGCGTAACAGGCGCATGAGTTGACCAATAGCAAACACTTCTGGTCGGACGATGCAACATTAACATGATAATATTATTATGCATTTTTTACCACAATGTCATTTCAGTGAGACAACAGACTAGTCAATTTTGCTAAAATACATTGCTTCACAGAAAACAAAAATATAACTACAGTGCTAGTAAACAGAACCTTATTGCTAAACATTGCTATTTTAAATCCAACACATTAAGTGAAAACACATCCATCTTCTTATTACACAGGATTACTAAGCGGTGAGTTTCTATAATTATGTTTATTGTTATGTGAAGAAAAAAAGATGGGTTAATCTAATGGATCGACCCGTGGAGCTGTTATTACTGAGCCTTAGTAAAGAGCTAACACAAACAAAAAAAAAAAAAAAATTCAATAACAATAATTTGTATCAGAATGGATTTGTTTTACACACAAAATAAAATAAAATAACGTTTCAATTAAACATGTAACAAGAACATTTTAGCAACAATAAATGAATGGATAAAACACAATAAAAAATATATCACCCTATTTACCTATTTAATAAAAATACACATACAGTTCTTCAACAGCATTCATTAAGAGTAAAATAAAAAAAAAATGAAAATGATTAAAAATTGAACGTACGTCTCGCTAGCTCACTTTAGTCTCTAATTTCATGGCCCAAGACTTGTGGTATTCACCCAACGCAGTCGAACGCTTCCATGACAGAGGTCCCAAAATTACTACGCACTTAGCGTAAGTTACACTAAATTGAGTTTAGGGCCTAACTTAGGGGCCGCCTTTACCCGGTTATGGAACAGTGCCAAGTTGATAAATAAAGATGTTTTATTGCTGGACTCCTGATATTATTCAGGGTTATTGAAACTTCTCTGACTGTAAAATTAGCAAGTTGTTTGTTTAAGTTTTGAAGGCGAAAATTAATTAATTTGTTAATAGAAGAAAGTTGAATAACTTGACACAAACAGTAAAATTTTAAGTAGCGTACCTCTTTATTATTGTGACCAAGTCTAAAATTAAGTTCGTTAATGAACGGGAATTCCCCAACAAAATAAACAAAACAAAAATCGGTTGTTTTCTGTAAATAAATATTTGTACAAACTTCGAGATCAAAGAAGTTTAATAAAAAGGTCGCAATCAATATCTAAAATCCGAACAACATTCGACAAAATGGAAGTCAAAAACAATCCGACACAAATAATTCCTTTGCAAAGTTGCTACAATATTTTATTACAAATTGTTTATTTTTCACCGAGGGCAACACCGTAAACAGAAAATATTGCCAAAGGTCTGAGAGAAATTAAAAAGTTTTAATTGAATATTAGCCAGCTGAGCGGTTATGGAAAGTTACTTTCTTCATTGGAGCTGTTCGTTCACTGTGTTAAAACTTGCCCAGATTGAAGTTATACCGAAAATATACGAGTAAAAAAGTAATTAAATTTGAAGGATCAAAAGTTCTGGCAAGGCGGTACAGTCGATTACTGGGTGGAAATGGTGCTGACGTGCAGTATACATTTTATTTTAATAAGATCAAAAAAAATGTTAGGCATGCTGGATTACGCTCAAAATTTAGTGTTTTTTTCTAGGGATCCCAACGTCATAATGAAAAACGGAACGCTTATTAGGCTTTTATTACGCTTTTAGGATCACTCGAATCTATGTCCGTTTGTCACCAGCCACTTTGCTTTGAATCGACGGTATTGATTAAGTTGAAATTTTGTTACAATTTAACTTTTTGTGACCCAAACTCGAACGTGTAACGTAAATAAATTATAAACGTAAATTATTTTGAATTAGGGTATTTTTTGTCAGCCAAAATAAGAAAAAAGAAAAATTGCAAACTGTACCTTCAGATGAAAAGCGTTGTTGTGAGTCACGAATATATTTTTGTTGTTATAATTTTAAAATAAATATATTTTTTTATACAAATCTATGATGTTCTCTATCAATTAACCAGATAACGATATAGTCTTTTAAAATGCAATCGTATGTCTATTAAAATTGCAGTTAAAGTTAAAATTTTGAATATTGAATTGAATTGTGAATATTTTTCGTAATAAGTAGGTACTCCTACTAACAAAATAATCATTAAAAAAAATGATTCATAAGTTCAACAACCTAATATTACTTGAATCGGGCACACGTGAATATTGACTATCAAATCTTACGTCATAGTTGGTATCTACAACAACTTTATCAGTAATTTATCATGAAAGTGGTAAACCACAATGCACTTTCCGAGGACACTTATCTAATTGCATTTCCTATAAATACGAAGCGCCAATGTTTATGCAAACACTTCGCAAAAAAACGTGGTGCGCTTATCATTTCGACGGTCAACCCAAAATATATTACGGTAGGTAAGTTATTTTCATTGTTTTTCGCTAGAAACTACATTAGACTGTATTGTATCTACATTAGAGTCAAATTGCAATTTAATGAATAATAACAATAATAGCTTATCCTACTGCAAAACAAGAGCCTCTTCTCATACAAAGAAGGCACGGGCAATGTTCACCACGCTTGCTCAAGGCGGATTGGTTATTACAGACTAATATTAATTATAAGTTTCTAAAGTCATCTCTTAAAACAGTATTATTTTAATATTAGATTACCTTGTCCACTGCTGAATTTTCAAGTAACTCTGTCTGTCTGTCTCTTATGCTTTCACATCTAAACCACTAAACCGATTTTGTTGAAATTTGGTACAGGGTAAGTTCGAATTCCAACAAAGAACATAGACTACTTGACTGACTAATCTTGACTGGTCTTGACTTACTGATTCGACTTGAACTTCGTCTACGTCCGCGATAACCGACATTTACGCGGACGAAGTCACGGGGAAAAGCTAGTATCAAATAAATACAGAAATCAAAGCGTCTACAACAAATTATAAATGCCATCCAATTAAACGATAATTACTACTCTGAACGGTATGAATAATCACTCTAATAATAACTGGTTTCATGTCCTGTCTAGATAATTTTGACAATATTAAATAATTATTGTTACCATATTTATTTATATAAACCAATTTTAGTATTTAATATATTTATATTTAATGACAAGGTGCAGTTTTGCATCCTCGTAATGATGATTGAAAAATGTCAATAATTAAATACCTAGTCAATAATGAATAAATACTTGCTTGTTGTTTATGTTTGACAGTATTTAATAATAATAATAAAATTTATTTACTGTTGTTACAGTGGTTACCTTATAACTAGGTTAACATAATAATTATAAATCGGTAACATTTGACGATCCGTAGTTTGGTGAAAAACGATGGTCCCTAAAAGTAGGCGATGCCTGTATCTTGGGGACAATAAACAACAACTTAGGAAAATACACCACTTTCAAAGATCAGAATCGCCCTGTTGCGTATGCGGTAGGCAGTGTCGTGCGACTATACACAAGTTCATCGCCACACCTCGTAAATCCAGCGGGGATAGCAAGTGATTTTGCTAAACATTGACTTGCTAAAAATTTCTACTAATTTTATTATTAATTCGTGTTGACAATCACTAGATAGAGTTACTTACCTCATTCTCATCTACTTTTCATGAAGGAAAATAAAAAATACTTAAAAACGAAACCACAGACTAAGCTTGTAAGGAAAACTAGATAACGCAAGGTCATAGAAGTGTGCCACAATGAGAGATTATGATAACTATAAAATATTGATTAGGTATCGATACTCGGTCTGAAAATGTATCCATGCCATAGCCAGCTGATGTTAAAATCGGGATAGGAATTACGTAAAGTATGTGCGTGGACTCAGGTAATAGGGAATCCTAAGGAAACCGATTAGTAACCATAAAAAAAAAACATACCTACGCGTCGAATTGAGAACCTCCTCCTTTTTGAAGTCGGTTGAATAAGTAATGATTTTTTTTTGTTAACCTATTCTGTCTAACTCCCTTCCCAGGAGAAAAAGTGACATAAGAGTAAAGGATGAAAGGAGTGGAAGGATCTACTTCTTTCATCCTTAACGTTTCATTGCCTCACCCCACCAGTTTTGGAGAATTTTTGTAGTATGTGAAATTACGTGCAAATCAGTAGAACATTCATGAAATTTATTTTTAAAAAATTGTTTCAAACAGCATAATGGCCCAAATCCTCGACGGTAAAACATTAGCTGCGACAGTGAAGAATGAATTAAAAGACGAAATTGAGAACTGGATAAACCAAGGATACAGAGCACCTTCTCTTCGGTGCATCTTAGTAGGAGAAGATCCAGCCAGCCTGTCTTACGCTAACAACAATATAATAGCAGCAAGTAATGTAGGCATCAATGCTGAAGTGGTCAAGTATGATAGCACAATAACTGAGGAACAGCTCATCCAGGAGATAAAAACCCTCAATGCAGATAATAGTGTTGATGGTATTATAGTCCAGTTGCCGGTACCTGAGGCAATGAGTGAGAGGAACGTGTGTAACGCGGTCGCTCCTGAGAAAGATGTCGACGGATTCCATATTGTGAACATCGGGCAGTTGTGCGTTGATATGCCATCATTCGTACCTGCCACTGCTTTAGCTGTTATAGAAATTTTAAAAAGGTGAGTTGCCTTTTTCGTACGTACTTTGAATTGTGAATGCTAATTGAAACGGCGGTATTTGATGATTCAAAGTCAAAGCATTTAATTTAATAAGACTATTTACATGCACTATTGATTTGTCAAGGATTCGGTCAGTTAGTTAGAAAGTTGCAGCTACTTGCTCGTTCCAAAACGCTTTTACAAAATCCTGGTTATAATATTCTAATTGCTTCTTTATGTGAAAACAATGACGGTAAATAAAAAACAGTAAAAAAAAACAGATATGAAAATAATCTGTGCAAATCTGTCAAAGAACACGCAGCACAAAGCACCAGATGTGACAACTTTCTTTTTCAGGAACGAGGTGGAAACTTTTGGACGCAACGCAGTAGTAGTCAGCCGGTCAAAGAATATTGGTCTCCCAATTGCTATGATATTGTATAGTGACAAGAGACATGAGAATGGACTCGGGATGGATGCCACTGTTACTATCTGTCACCGTTACACGCCGCCAGAACAGCTACAAGTGTTCTGTCAAAATGCTGATATAATTATCACTGCTACAGGTAATTTCAGATTGATTTATGGAGCCCAGAGTAGGATCGCGAAAAGCGCAGACGTTCACGGGATCCCCAGCGTAAGTATGGGAAGAGAACACCGGGGTGGTTTTTAGTCTGTACATCTATGAGGAATGTTCAGCATGAAATAAAAAAAGGAAGCCTAGAATCGATAGCTGATATTAGAAAACAGAATTTTGAAAGATATTACATTTCTTTAATCTTTATTCTCCAGATTTTGTTGTTAATTTCAATTTCAAGACAGTTTGAACAATTTTAATTACTGTACATTGTTTATCTTAGGTATCCCAAAACTTATCAAGGCCAACATGATCAAGCCTGGTGCCACTGTCATTGATGTTGGCATGACCAGAGTGACTGATGAAAATGGAAAGTCCAAATTTGTTGGAGATGTTGATTATGATGGTAAGTGAACCCATAAAACCATAACCCCTATTGGCAGGTAACTCATGTTACATTTGGATTATTTTTTGCACTAAATGTTATAAAGCTTTTGCTGCATCCTTTTAATTGTATTGTTTTTGCTACGCTTCAAATATGTATCGGGTCAAAGAATAATGGATAACAGGTAAAAGGACTTCATAACGAAAACTTATATTATGCCGATAATAATTTAAAGAAAATCAATTCTTTCATACATTTTGACCATGTCTAGGTGTTTTACTTTTGTATGGAACCAATTTTGTTGTGTTGTGTGAAAATGTTTGATTGTAGGGTGACTAGAATCCAATACAACCTCCTATATGGACCTTTCCTATTATTATGTTTTGTTCAACAGAGGTTATCAAAGTCGCTGGTGCCGTGACTCCAGTTCCTGGTGGTGTGGGTCCAATGACTGTTGCAATGTTGTTGCATAACGCATTCCAAGCTGCTAAACAGCTGCGAGAGAAGACCAAAGTTCCGGAGTTTGAAGACTTTTTTTAATTTCATTTTTTTTCTAAACTTTAACTTAAAATTAAGTTATGTATCACAAGAATATTTGTATTATATTTAACAAAAAAAAAATTGTAAACAATATAAAAATTTATCTATACCAAAGTGGCATCAAAAAGTTCCTCCGCATGTTGGATGCTAAGTATGCCTTCATTTCATTTCATTTTCATTTATTCAACAAACAATTAAAATCCGTCCTCCATCATTCTAGGGTTTGACAGAGATGTACCCATTAGTACACCCACATTTCGCCAGTTATGTTTATATCTTATGTAATTGGAGGCTATTACCATCAACCGGGCTCATATCCTGACTACGAGGCTGCTACTGAGAAATTCCTGATGTTAACCCAATAACATTTTGCTCGACCTGGGAATCTAACCCAAGGCCTCATCCAAACTATCGCATTTATTTATAATAGTAGTAAGATAAGTTTACAGTACTTGTACAATTATTTTAAGATAAATTGACCAAAGTAACTATCTTTTAAAATACCAACTCTACTTGCTTAATCTTGTTTGCTATTCTATTGCCGATGAGGCACATCTAGTATTATTAGTATTTAGTTTCTTGTTACAAATATTGCTGACTCTGAATTCACCTTTCTTTAAGTTCAATTTGCAACGTAAAAGAATCTCTCAGTCGGAATATTTTTACCAACCATTGTCTCCAAATTGAAGTATAATTCAGTGTGTGTGTACAATACTTTATTTGTTGTCCAATACAAGAACATATTTCAATAAAATAATTACGTAACAATGTACTTATTTTACGTACATTCCTATCCTTAGAGTCAACAAGGCAACATTTCCAAGATAGGTACCTACTTTATATAACTCTCAGAAAGGTACTTACCAATTAAGGTTAACAAATTACCTAGATTGCTAGTTGAACAACCCATTTCTTGAAATCGAGCACTCATGCAAAATTAAGATAATTTCTGACATCATTGTCGAATACCTTAAACACTTTATCACAATCGTGATAATAATCAATATAGTCTTGACTACCTACGATCGTTCCCTACTGAATATTATACTGCTTCAATAAATACTAGGCGTGAATCTTTGTCTGCTTCATTTAAATAACGACCTAGCTATAACCAGCGGTGAGTCGTTTTTTGTACAGCTCCTGCTGCTTATAATTTTTCACAAAATCTATTCATCATTAATTTAATATTGGTCTTTCTCACCCTAATGCGTTCACGATAGGTATATTCTCATTCCCTTTTAATAATGAACGCCCTTACAAAGTTTGTTAGTTTTAATACTGTTCAGTGGCACATACGAACATAATGTAGGTAATGCTGCTACATTCACGAGCATAAACAAATGGTGTCAAAAGACATTAAACCAAGCCGAAACTCTAAACATTTTTGCGATTTGTCTTTTGTTTCGGATCAAACCTACCTAGGGACGTTCTGGGGTTTTATGAAGATATTGAAGGTCAAACAATCCTTTTTTATTAAGGTTTTTTTTGGTCAATTTTTATTAGCTTCATGTGTTTTTATACCCCGTATACATTTATTTAAACCTCAATACAGATTTGATTTATTTATCTATTTTTTTTTATGTAATTAAAAATATCTTCAAAATAATGCTTTCAAGAAACATGTATTTCCTCAAGTTTCTATTGTCGACTACACGAGAACTTCGCTTTAAATGTAGGTAACATAACTATTTACCCTCGAGATTGTACTGTTTTTTTTTTATTATTTTTTTATTTTTAAAACATTCTATAGCTTAACTCTTATATAGCACCTTCCCAACTGCTTAAAGCAATTACTTGAATGCCATACAAGAGGTTAGAGGTGAATCATTCCATGACTATTGACCATTTGATAACGCGAGGTCATCAATGTGTGCCATAATGTCAGATAACGATAATGATAAGATAGCTTAAAATAGATTAGTTAATCAGAACTTGAATACAATAATGATGTCAGCTGACATAACAAACAAGTGCAATAGATAACACGATGGGTAGGTATTATTGTTTTAATTAAATGTGTAAATGCAGCACAAGTAGGTACTGGGGAATCTGGCTGGTTATAAAATTAAACAATAATAGGCATACTATTGTCCCACTGTATGGCAAAGGCCTCTTCTCATATAGAGAAGTCGGGCAATGTTACAGTTCAGGTTTCTTTACGATGATTTTCCTTTACCGACTTCACTAATGTCCAAGATAAACATAGAAAATACGTAATTATGGCGTAATTTTGTATCTCTTTGTATGGAAAGAAAGACTTTTGAGCAAGCTTCTGTATTCGTGTAGATTATAGTTTTCATATTCTAAACGGGGGCAACCCAATAGATAATACAAAAAAAACCACAATCGCTTATTATTTTAAAATTCGAATCCCTTATGGAATTTGGCGGAGTGTTTGAATAAAGTTAATCTTTTCGGCCAGCAGTGATATGCAACCTTCTCAGTACTTCTCTACTGAAAAATGACGCTTAAAACCAATGAAGATTGAAATATAAGACACTAATACATAACTTCCATTGAGTGATGTGATAACAAGGCTGATGACTTACGTAATACATACATACATTTCATCACTTGTAATTCCCAAAGGGTTAGGCAGAGGTGTACCCATTAGTACACCAACATTTCGCCAGTTATGTTTAAATCACATGTAATACGGAACGAGCTTGTTGCCATCAACCGGACACAAATCTAGACTCCGAGGCTGCTACTGAGATTTCCTGATGGGAAAACCCAATGACACTTTGCCCGACCTGGGAATCGGACCCAAGATCTCATCCAGAACAACGAGGCAGTCCCAGTCAGTTACGTAATATTATAAAATATCTACGGAACATTATGTTTTTAAACACAGTTTAATAATAGAATAGCTGTTGTAACGGATATCGTTAAGCGTCGTATAGTAACAGACATTATGATAACATAATTGATAAATTGATAACATAAGGACACACACACACATGGAGTTAGAACTTAGTGCGAGTTTTCGAAAATTTCTATCGAAACTTTACCTTCCTCCAACAATGGAGAGAAAAACTGACCAACTGGTGACTATTTAACGCTACACAATAAAGGCACGTTTTTGGTATGAGCCATTTTTTTAATGTTATTGTGGCCATCAGCCCTATGACAGACGAACGGACAGACTTACAGTGGAGCCTTAATAGGTAAACCCTAAAAGCTAGTATAGTTTATGAATCTCAAGGAGCAAGCAGAAATCATAAGTAGGAAGCTCAAAGCGTCTAGACAAAATTCATGAATTTATTTTTCCCTGGTCGGCAAAGTGATCGTGATCGAGAAGAGAACAGGTGTATTTTTTAACCAACTAAAAATTTCAACCCTCGGGGCCTAGAATCTTGAACTGATTATGGACTCTATCTTTACCTACCATGGGGTAGGTATAGAGTCATCAACTGGTTACCCCCCTCGCTTCAAGTTCGAAAAGGGGGGAGGGGGTCGAAAGTGGTCTTATCCATCCTTTAAAATATTAGGTACATAGGTAGGTACTATTTCCATGATCCCAATACATACACAACCTTAACACGATCGAAATAAGATGTTTTTATTGCGTATAACTAATTACAGTAATTTAATTATCAACCACGTCGAGACATTGACATAGCGCGTTATCTTATGACCCCTGCGTCACGGAACACACCCACGCGCGTCATTTTATAATCTTTTTAGGGTTTATACGGAGTTCCATAGAATAATAAAGCATGTTATATTGTTTAGCAAGGTAGATAAAAAAATGTAAAACTTCCTTGATTTTTGTGGGAGTTTCTGAGTTTTGTACAAATTTCAATTGTTTCTACACTCCGTGCAGGGTTTATGATGTTGAGTGGATAAAGAACCATCATATAGATACCTACCCATTAACTATGCATACTGTCCATTAACTAATACCACATTGAGCAAAAATTATTGCTTGGAAGCAACTTTTTATTTTGGTGTAAAAAAATACTATACACGCTTATTATTATGCTTGGGAGTACATACAGAAGTCGTAATCGTATTTAAAGTTTAGTTAGAACATTTAAAATGTGTTTTCGTTATAAACGTAATAAAAGTTAAAATTAATGTGAATTTTAACTTTTCTCTAAATAGATAAGTACCTCCTTATTTGCTCCTCGACCATTATCTCACTCTGTTCGACAACATGAACATTATACAATAGGTACTACATAAACATCCCAGATGTGTCGTACAAAAACACGTTAGTATCATTTGGGTAATTCGTAGCCATTTTAAACAATATGTTTACGTTAATTTTTTCTAAAGAAAAATTCGTCAGTAATATTTTTTCTGAACAGCTTCTAAAAAAATATCTCGCCGCGTCATAACACCACTTTACCATTAATAAAGATTACGCATACAGTAGGCCCTAGGATTGACCCCTGTCGCACCCCGTCGTGACTAGCACGCGCATTGTAGCTGATCCGAAAAGCTACTTCGTTGACGTAGATTCACTTTGTTCTTTACCTTTGTAAATATTGTCTACAACCAAAATATATTTTGATACAATAGTTTTAAGAGAAAATATTTGCAATTTTCTCGATGTTATCCTTGTCGTTCGCGCGATATAAATCGAATATTCTGTTGCTAGTCGTAAACTTAGTAGACGAATATGATTAAATCTTTATTTATTCTTACCAATACTATTTCAGTTAGATTTGATAATTATTATAAAATAATTATCATAATAAAAATTAATTGAAGTGATGATGAAATATCACTGCAATAATTTATGTATCACGGTTTTTAAAACGATCAATGAACCGTGGGAATAAGGTTACAATTCCTTGTAATTATTGACTACACATTTTAAATCAGTTTTAATAAAAAAGTGATGAAACAGGCAAATCGTTATTATGATCATGCATCAAGATAAGTAATAACTTAGTCTTCATTAATATGCAAAGAAAATTGGTTCTCCTAAAAATATTTTAACTTTAGCCTGTGTTGTCCAACTGCAGGGCAAAAGCGCCCCTTCCTCCTTTTCAATCCTCTCTACCCTGAACTAGTGGGAGCCAATCCTACCTGTAAGCGTCAAGTTCATACCACCATCTTCGCCTAGGTCTGCTGCTATGTCGCTGGACAAAATCGAAAATCTAGAATACTAGAGGGATAATCTAGAATTACACATAGGCACATACATACATAAACTCACGTCTTTTTCCCATGGGGGTAGGCAGAAACTACAGAACGCCACCTGCTACGATCCTTACATATTCCTTTCGCCTCATCTACGAAAACTACACAAACACACACACAACAACACACACACATCACACACACATCATCAAACAACATCATACATACATCTACATCTTCTAATCTAGAATTAATCAAATAGTTTTAATTAAATTTAATACGTTTTAATTCTCCTTTTCCTACTTCGCTCTAACTACTATACTAACTAATTGCTACTCGGTTCTAACTAGAGATAACCTTCGGATCTTCTTTACGCGTTAGTAACATACCTACTTACTACGATAACGATTATAAATATTCCATTTATAACAATGAAGCAGTTTCTATGTGTTGCTATCTACTTTTTTTTTGCTAAATGGAATATTTTGAATTTAACCCATTGACTGTTAGCTTTAATTTGTAACTGATAGTACAGAGAGCAATCTTGTGACGTAGGAAGTCACACCCATGACTGTAAATTATGTCTTTCTTATCATTCATTATCAATGATCATTTGAGTTGTCCTTCCGAAACACCCTCGCAGTGTTGCAGTTTCCTTGAACAGATGGTTTAGGTAGTTACTTACACAATTAATTAACGTTTCATGATGTCGACTTTGATCAATTTCAGGATGGGGTGTGTTCGTGGTTGAGGTTTACTAGGATACATTTTTTTAATTCCCAGTAGCAACCCGGATAGTCTGTAAAATATAATTAATTTATTACCTATGCTCGATTAGGTATTAAGTTAAAGTATAGATCAGATAGCTAAGTTCACCCACAATTACAGAGGGTAAGCATAGTAGGGGTTTTGTAATATTTATACCGGTTAAATGCTAACTAGATAATTATGTGCATTACACACCGTTGTGTGCCTCGAACGTAAGAAACGAAAAACAGTGCTATAATGCATTTGCTTTGTGTGTATTTTAAGGCACGGTAAAAAAAAAATATTATTAGGCAATAAATTAGATACGTCATGTTCGTGTTGACGTGAACCGTTGCAACGTCATAGCAATAACGAAACGAAAGTGACGTCAATAATGTCAATGTCAAATTCCATACATTTGGCTGGTGCGTTCTAAAACTCTAATAATAGTATAGTTTCTAAAAGCAAAAAAAAAGTACCTACCTATATTATCTTAATAAAAAAAATTAGAGAATTTATGATTAATGAAATGCAAATCAAATAACGTAAATCAATAATATCTCCTAGATTTAGTTTTATTACTGAATAATATAGATTTTAGCTCGAGTTCGTTTAGAAACTCCATAACCCTATTTTTGACACCCACGTTTATCGCACATGATAGGTAGGCAAGGTACCTCAAACAATTTATATTAATTTGATACGGTTTCAGTTCATAGAAAAGAAACTATTAAAAAGAACAAGATTCTATGACTGAATTCACTGATTAGAAACTAGCCTTAGCGACAACAAGGCATTTCGACAAGTACGTGTACGTGCGTTTATCCAAGAATCTTAATATTTTGAAAAAGGAAACTATATTTTGGTAAGTTTAAATTAAGTAGACTGTCTTTAAAAAGTTCCTATGTTGTTTTATTTAGTATTTTTTCTGGATTAAAATAACTTTGCGAAGCATTTGTCTAAATAAATCACAGCAAAACACGAACCAATGTTTAAACTTAGTAACTAAACATGAGGAAGTTTGTAACCATTCTTCAGGAATATAGTTTATTCAACATGTTTCTTACTTACAATATGCATTGCTTGTTCTATACCATTATCCGCGTTGCTATCGCTGAAGTCTATCCAAGGTAACCTAATTCTTAATCTCTTTCGTAGTTAATTAATTGGCAAATTCAACAATTATGCAGAAAAATTATCTCATAAAAGTTCACTGTATGCTTGAATCCAGTTTTGTAGACAACATGGTTGAAGTTGAAGTAGTTATAAGCAGTTTTCACCTGACCCTACTTAAAGATATTGATTGAACTTTGCAACCCAGTAATGTTCTCATTTTAAATCTGTAATTATCTGGTTTAATTTGGCTAAGTGTCTATACTTGGAATATGTGCGTTATCTGTGTTGTAAATTGTTCGGTCATGTTGACCTAATGACCTATGTACGTTGGCAGTAAGCGATGAGGCAAATCCTACGCCTCCGAGTATTCAGTTCGCTACTGACATCCACAATGAGAAGTCACACGTACATTGATTCTCTGGGCTCGGCCAGGTAAAATATATTATTGAGAAATTTGTGTTGTGGCTTACAAACTGATTTGTTTTGACAGTTTTTTACTTTAATATCTTTTTTTTTAACTTGCATTCTTTTTTTTATCTTTTGGGTTCATTGTGTTTTTCTAATAATATGTAGTTATTTTGTTTTTAATTAATGTGTAACAAAAGTGCTTAGAATTTTTTTGGCTGATTTACATAATTAGTTATAGTTCTATCTTGATAATTTAACAATAGCTGACTAATTTGAATACTCTGTTATCACAATTTAACAAACTCCTTCAAAGCTTGTCTAGTCATTATTCAATAGTTTGTTATGGTATTCATTGATTTATTGTTCACAATTAACTAGTGGCCTCTTATCAATTTGAGTCTTTGACGGGAAGGTCGCTGGTTATTTTTTTACTTTGTTTTTTTTTTCTTTGCTCAACATGTACATATTTATTCATAAAATATGCAATAACATTTCTAATATTTATTAAATCACACTGGCAGTAGCTATATTCAATTGAACCTTAATTTGATTATTGTCTGTACTTAAACCAATACTAAATTAATATATCTGTCAATAAACCCAATCAAAATAATATTATTTCAAGAGTGCCCATTGTTTTATACTGTGCATATTAACAGTAGAATACTTTAGCTATGAAATAGGTCCAAAAAACTTCAGTGCTTATTGTTTTATTTTGTTCAAACAGCATAATGGCCCGAATCCTCGACGGTAAAGCACTAGCAGGGACAGTGAAGGATGAATTAAAAGAACAAATTGCAAACTGGATAAGCCTTGGTAATAGACCACCAGCTATTCGGTGCATCTTAGTCGGAGAAGACCCAGCAAGCCACACTTATGTAAACAACAAAATAAAAGCAGCAAGATACGTAGGCATTAATGCGGAAGTTATTAAACATGAAAACACAATATCGGAGGAGGAGCTGATCCAGGAGATAGAAACCCTCAATGGAGATAGTAGCATTGATGGTATTCTAGTTCAGTTGCCAATCCCGGAGACAATGAGTGAGAGGAAAGTGTGCAATGCGGTCGCTCCTGAGAAAGATGTTGACGGATTCCATATTGTGAATGTTGGACAGCTGTGTGTTGATATGCCAACGTTAGTGCCTGCTACTGCCATAGCTGTTATAGAAATGCTAAAAAGGTGAGTTTTTCAATTTTTAGTAAATTTTTTGTGCATGTTATTATTGTTTATTTTATTTTCTAAACTTGCTTCAAATTGCAATGGAATAAGCATACCATTGCATATTATTATTATAACGGAACAAAATATTGGATTTAATAACACTGAACATTTGACGCCAAAATATACCAAAGATTATGCAACATAGAACCAGATGTGACACATTTTCTAATTTTTAGGTTCAACATTGACACTTATGGACGCAACGCTGTAGTGGTCGGCCGATCAAAGAATGTAGGATTACCGATTGCTATGATGTTGCATAGCGACCAGAAACACGACAACGGACTTGGAATGGACGCTACTGTTACGATTTGCCACCGTTATACACCAAGAGAACAATTGGAAGTCTTCTGCCAGAATGCCGATATTATTATCACTGCTACAGGTAATTTTGAATTAAATTTACTTTATTTCAATAATCTTAGATTTTCTTTTTATTATTTCTTTTTTATATTTTTTTGTTTATTTTTAACATTTGGTATGTCAATTGCTTTAGGTATTCCAAAACTCATCAAAGCACATATGGTCAAGCCTGGTGCCACCGTCATTGATGTTGGCATCACCAAAATTACTGATGAAAATGGAAAATCCAGATTAGTGGGAGATGTTGATTATGATGGTAAGCAATCACTTTTTTAGAGCTTAATTTTTACTTAGCTATTATTACGATTCTTCCCAACTTTAGGTAAACAAGGATTTACAGTTATAATGTTTGGTTTAACCTTCTTATTTTTTTTTTTGGCCTTTTTCTATTTTTTCCTGTCTGTTTTGATTTATTATCTCCAAATACATTTTTTTTTGTTCTTGTCTTTATTTATTTTTTGTTATTTTCTAACAGAGGTCGTCAAAGTCGCTGGTGCCTTGACCCCAGTTCCCGGAGGCGTGGGTCCGATGACCGTCGCCATGTTGATGCAAAACACATTCCAAGCTGCCAAACACCTCCAAGGAAAAGCCCAGTTACAGTAAACTTTATTTTGAAGTCTATCACGGTAAAGATTCGTGGTATCTCTCAACATAAACAGGAAATACTATTATTGACAGTATACATAAAGTATATTTATTTTATGACGAATAACAGAATTTCTACTTACTTAGCCTTGTGAGCGCTACGTTTTTGCCGATGAGGCCTGTCTACAAATTTTTAGTCTTTGGTCGTTTCTTGCCGTATTATTTAAAAGTAACGGACATTAATTTAATTTGAATTTGGAACTCGTAACGTAAAAGAATCTCTTAATCAAAATACCTGTTGTCTTAAAATTGTTAATTCCAGTGTGCCTTTTTGAATAGGTATGGTATCTATAAGATAAATAATTTATTAGTGTTTAAGGATCATTGAGTATTATAAAGATAATTAATATTATTTTACTGGGTATGATAGTAACTTGTAAGTTATAAGATTGTTGTATTTTCAATGTGGACATTGAGAGTATATAATATACAAATGTTTTATAAGCATACATTGATTGTATGGATATTTTTTCAAAACATTCCTTAAAAAATGGAATAGCTGGGAATGAACGAAATTAATCTGTTGGAACAATATGTGCTAAATTGAACTTTATTAATGGTGAACTAAAGTATAATATCGTTATATGACCATAGTCTTCCAGTAATATGTATAGTTAGCAAATCTAAAGCTTAATTCAGTGTGAATAAGGTTCAAGTAAAGCCATATTTTTGCTCAAAAATATTGTTAAATCTGACTCGCATATACTAGTTTAATTTATTCCATAAAAAAACGTAAAATGAAATGTATTTTCTAAGGTTTTGTTAATAGCGTATTAACTTGTTGAATGCAGCTATTTAATTATACAATAAATGATTATTATTATTTAAAACTTTCGTTTCATTTAACCAAATCTTATTGTTTGTAATCGTAAGTCGTCGTACATAAAATTTTTCAAGAAAATAAACCGAAAATCATATTGATGAATTTATGAAGGCGTTACCTGTAAAGGGAACATGTCATCCTAACTAATATTATAAATGCGAAAGTAAGTTTGTTTGTTTGTTTGTTACCATTTTACGCCAAAGCCACTGAACCGATCATCCTGAAATTTTGCATATACGTTGCCAGGTGTACAGGAACGAACATAGGGTACCTTTAATCCCGAAAAAAGTACTGTTTCCGAGGGAAATCATAATAACGTTCTTATAATCGTAGATGGCGCCACGTGTCGATTCGAGTCATGATTTTAACTAAATAATTGAAATGACATAATAATTTTTTCGGCGACTTCGTCTGTGTCCGCGATAACCGAAATTTACACGGACGAAGTCGCGGGCAAAAAGCTAGTATTCAATATATTTCATGCCACTCCACTTCAGTGAAGCGTATCACTCATTGATCACATTAAAATTTTATTTCGTGCAGCTTCTCTTCGTCATTAAGCCAATAAGCACGCGTCGGGTGTGTTAGGCAGTATGATTAATATTACTAAATAATTTCTGATACCTACCATCATTTCAATCAAGACCTTTTGACCTATAAAAGTAAGTAAAAGAATTTTCTTGAGCAAGACTGTTAAGTAACCTCCTACTTTAGGAGCTTCTAGGTATTGAAAAAATATCTTAAACTTTTATTGGTAACGTAAATAGTAGACGAGGTGGGTACCTATGGGCGCTGCCGGGAGTACCTACTTTTAGGGTGATGCATTTACACATTATACTAATCAATCAATATTTTATCAGTTACTTATCTAATAAGGCAGTAACTTAAATAAAAAGAATGTTAATATTTTCCATGTAATTGTTTTTAGTACAACCCTTTGCACCCTGCTGCCAGTGCCCATTAAGGTTTGTACCTCGGTTAGTAGGTATAAAACAGGCCAGTAAACAAAACAGGCAAAGTAATACGTCATCATCAATTTTCATTGTCACTATGTGCTGATTCGATAGTCGTAATTTAACAAACTAATTACTACTTAATTATCTCCTTTGTCTACCATTCGTACCAACCTAACTAAATTATATGGCTCATTTAACACCTTAGCATACAAAATTACCTACCTAATATCACTCAATTTCCGACCTGTCACTTGTAAAGACACCACGCTTGGAGACAAGGCGTGTGTAAATAATTAATTAGCAGAATTAACCGACTGTGTAACACTGTATGTAGAAATAGGTGTATCACACGGACATCATTTGTGGTGTCTGCTTAGATAAAACCACACCATTTCAGATTTAAGGTAGGAGACAGGATCTAACAGGTAAACCCCTGTTTCTCAGACGAAAAATACATGTAACAAATTGGGTATAAGACCAATCAATTGATACTTTTTATGACCTGTCAAAACGCTAGTCCCGCATTATTTTTATAGCAATCGTAAACTTAGTATTTGATAGCATTACAAGACAAAACTATTTAAAAAAAAACTTCATTTTAGCCCTAAATACCTGAAAAATCAATTAACAATTAAAATTAGATTAACATTTGTTTTGAAATCAATAAATAGTTAATAAATTGATTTGACAAAAATGTGACGTTTCATCTCTTCACACGCGGACTTGTCAATTTTCGCATAAAATTTTCCTTCAAACAAAAAGGGGGTAAAACTCCCAAGATCACAAATCTCTTAATTAACGGAATTTCTTACAACTTAGGCAGTTAATTAAAGCGTCTTATCACCACCGTCTTATCATCGAGTCACATGTGGGAAATATTATAAAGTTCAATGGTTCAATATTGCGTGTCGTTCGTTATAGTAAAGTAAGTAGTAGTTACGTCGCAAACCCGACGCCGGAGATTATTATTAATGACCGTGGTTAGAGGTAATCGATTTTCTATTGTTAACCCTCGGTAAGTGTAGGTAATATAACACACACGCACATGCAACTCATGTGTTGGTACCTACTTATAATGTTAGCTTATTAATGTCTCACTGCGGGGCCAAAGGCTTGTCATATAGAGAAGGCACCAGCGTTTTTCAACACGCTTGCTGAAGGCGGATTGGTAATTTCAGACTTATATCGGAGATAGGTATCACAGATGTAAAATTGTTAATTGCTTGCAGCGAAACGGACATATACCTAAACACATTCTATCTATAGTGACACAACCTCCGTCACACTATAACCTCATCTGTCGAGACTTACTGACTAAAAGCCACAATGTTGTTCCCCTTCCACGCTTACAACGGGTGTCCCTGGATCGTACACACCTTCCGCGATCCCTGATTGGTGCTGGAGCGTCTCTACTGGCTTTAGAAAGTTAGTTACTTGTATAACCCCTGACGGTATCGTACAAAGATACATAGGTACCTACCTACAGTCAGTGTCCTATACCTACCTGATCCATCTTTCGTTCTAATTATTCTTATAAAGGTCAGGTAATGCAAGGCACTCACCGTACATAGCCTGCTGCTAAAATCATACGACCAACCACCAACCGCTAATAAAAAAAGTACTATCTCATTTAAATAAGACTTTCTTTGTCATCTCACATCTGAGGAAACGTTTAGTTAATTACTTTTACTTATAGTTGAAACACGAGGCGACAACTTTTTCAATTAGCTATGTAATTAATTTGGGTGAAGACTTATCCTGCTTTATTTTACCGATAAACAAAGAAACGCGGTCAAGTACCCACGTGTCGGATGCTGCAGGTTCCGCATAGGTTCAAGGAGGAAAATATGAAGGAATAATATTAAGTTATCTTTTTTCTCACTGTATTTTGGTACATATCACGTTATTCAGGATTAACGATGGGTGTTTGACACAAAGAGTCTTAATAACTGAAAAAGATATACAAATACTTTGTTATTAAACAAAATGATAGGTAGGTACTGAAAAGTCAGGCTGGTTTAGCCATTTTCAACGTTATGTTAGTAATAAAAAGCTCACTTTTAAATGAGATTAACACTGTTACAATAAAAGAAAAAATAGGTACTTGACTGTGAGTCTGTAGGATTGGCAAGCCGGTGTTTATAATATACTATATTCCTCACGCTTTAGGATGGTGCCGGTGACATTTGTCAAACTGTTGCTTTTCACTCTTGAACGTTACGGCGATTTACAATAATAATTGAATATTTTAACTGCACAGTAATATAATAGTCGTAAAATACGGAATCAGTAATAAGTTATAATTAACTAGTAAATTAAATAATGGTGCCGATTCCCTTGTTCACAAACTAGACTAAATTTAGAGAATTGACATCTCTTACTAACAGTGAATGGAAAGGACGGTGACATTCCGCAACATTAAAGCAATAAGTTAGCGATGTCAAATTAGTTTTGCATATGTTTTAAGATGTCAACTATAATTGTATAGATGTGTCAGATTGACTAAATTTTACAGCTCTTATTTACATTAGTCTCTTTCTTGTTTTATTGTACAGAAAAAGATGGAAACAGTCTAATTTTAGTTTAGTTTGTGACCAAGAGAATCAGCACCATTAAAGAACTAAATTAGCGATGTCAAATTAGTTTTGCCTTGAACTTCTCCGTATTTTTAATCCATACGTTTTAGGATGTCAACTATAACTGTATGGATGTGTCCGATTGATTAAATTTAACAGCTCTTATTTACATTAGTCTCTTTCTTATTTTACTGGACAGAAAAAGATGGAAAAAGTCTAATTTTAGTTTAGTTTGTGACCAAGGAATCGGCGCCACTGTCACTGACTTAGATAAGCGATTCTGACATCCATAGATGAATTGCTGACTGTGTCACCCGTGCCATCATAGAACGTTTGATATTAGCTGCTCCATGTGGTTTTTTCACGATTATTACGTTACGTCTTTGGTTAGGTACTACTCTGCTGCCATGGGTCGTAGCGTGATGTTATATAGCCTATACTTGTCCTCTTGAATCTAACTATCATCGGAAAGATTTCCAATCCGACTGGCAGTTTAAGTTTTGCGCGTTTAAACAAACAAACAAAAAATCTCTTCTGCTATTATGTTAGTATAGATAAGTTTCATCATCACTCTTATCAGCCCCTAATCATTTTATGACTAACATGGGTTTGATTGTTTTCTAGGATTTTTTTCCTAATGTGGTGGTAGATGAGGTCGTGTGTTCGAAACCGAGCAATACTAACGTAACATTTTCAATTTATTTTGCACTTTCTAAGGGTGAGGCCAAATGAGCGTAATTTTGTGAGTTGTGAGTCGCAGAATTTTGGTCGCAGAAATTCAGCTGCATTGGATAAACAAAAGTCCTATACAAAAGTTCTTTAAAAAAATGTCCTATTTGATTCACACGGCGACGCAAAATGAGTTGTCTGCCGACTCACATGCATTATGCGGACCGAATTCAGTTTGCGGGGGGAGGGGGCCGACGCAAGTTGGATCTTAGCGTTGGATAATAACTGAATAAAATGGGCTCGTCTGGCATCCCAACAGAATTTCGGCCAGGCAGAATTTTTGCGTTTCATATAGCCTATAGCTATATGATATTGCCCACATTGCTCATTATGATTTTGACTTGTTTCTACTTTGCTTTTATGTATTTTTTAATGTTAGATATGTGCGTCATTTGGGCGTGAATAAACAGTTTTTCTTTATTTTCTTTCTTTCATATTACGCTACGAGCTACGGGAGCGGAACCGTAACCAAAAGCGTAAATTAACACGAGTGAAAAACAAGCGAACAAAGTCGCAGGTAAAAGCTAGTATCTTATATTCCAACGACGATTTGCTTCTACTGATAATGATAACCTCAGAACAATGTTAACTGATAGAAGTGTCCTATCACTTAGTTACCTACACACTCCCCCGCAAGGGGTCAAGTTGATAACTATGACCCCAAACTCGTGCGTAATTGGTATGTGTTGCGATTGTTTTTTGAATTTTCGTCATTATTCCTAATAAAAAGAATTATTACTTGGTAACAGTTAATAATATACTCGCGAGTGTTATTGGGTTTTTTTTTGTTAGGAATTTCTCAGTAGCAGTCCGAAAACACTGGTATTCACTCAGCATGCATCCGGTTAGACACACACCTAGTTGGAAAAAGACGATTTCCTTGAAAGAATTTTTAGTCACCGCAGCCAATCTTAATGGAGACTATTCAAACCACTACGCAATGAAATAGTCCACAAGTGTTTACAAAAAAAATAAAAGTGCAAAGTGTTATTGGGTTTTTCCATCAGGAATTTCTCAGTAGCAGCCTTGGAGTCTGGATTTATGCCCGGTTGATGGCAATGGGCTCGCCCCCTATTACATGGGACTAAAAACATAACTGGCGAAATGTGGATATACTTATGGGTACACCTCTGCCTAACCCTTCGGGGATTACAGGCGTGATGTTATGTTATGTTTACAAAAACAAAATTGCTTTGCTTTACTCCCTTTTCTCGGATTGCCGTCCCATTGGACTATGAGAGTTAGGAATGAGGGGAGAGCACCTTTGTTGCGCATATACTTTTTTGCACTATAATATGTCTTGCGTAGTTGGCTAGTTTCCATTGGGATCAGCCACCGTGTTCGCTGTTGGTGTAAAGTAATAATAATAATATTATTACTCCCTCTTCCCTTCCCTCTCATAGCCCGATAGGATGGAAACCCGACAAGACCGGGACGAGATTACCTATAAATGCTTAAAAGATTAGATATCTGTAGGGAACAATTTTCATCTTATCTTTTAATTCGTCTGCGTAGGCTTTAGGATTAAGCCGAAATCCTGAATTAGGTAACCCAGAGGAATACAAAAATGGGATAAAAATTGCCCTATGTTTTCAGTTATATATTGAATGGGTGCCAAATTACTACTTAGGTACGTTCAGCGGTTTAAGCGTGAAAGAGTAACAAACATCCATTCATCCGTTCATCCAATCATTTATCCTCCAGTAGGGTTAGAAGTAGGGATAATATGAGCGCAAAGGTAACTAAAATGCGATTTTATTAAAATCGTGCTATAAAAAATCACTTATCGTAGTACACGCTCGCTTTATGTAAACTAAAAAAATAAAAAGTAATAGTACCTACCCACGTAAAATTTATTTTAAAAAAAAGAGGAGGAGGCCTACAGTAAAAATCTCGTCCGCATTGCTGTCAATGGAGCAAGTGCCCAAAAGGCTTGCAGCATTGCCACGTTGTATAGTAATTCTTAGGCCCAAGAAAACGTCAGTGCTCTAGTCAAGTGAAGAATCGACCTGTCGCTTGGCGATGTCTCGAAAATCAAGGTGTACACTCAGACTACATAGCCCTAATTAATATCTACCACATTTCCATTTTACATAGTAATTAAAAGATAAGTAATTCCAAATATAGTCAACTATTTAAGTAGAATGTTTTTATATGCAGACGCAATTGACACTACTGACGTAGGTACAGCACTGTATTATACATATTTTAGATATTTGCCAATTTCTTTTTTCCTCACAAAATGATTGTATGATGCATGTTCTCAAATCATTATTAAAAACAATTGCGTTATTGTTTTATTGTTACTACACGTTAAAGATAACAATAAATTCGCATTTTTTGTATCCGTATTGCGTTAGACTATTTGCGTCAATATTTTATCTGAAAAACATACCTACCGCAATGTTTTGGTAATCTGGCAGATAAAATTAACGAAGCGGCTATGAGTCAACAGTGGTAACTGTTAAAAAATAAGAAATTACTCGTTTTCTATACATAATCTACCTAAGATCTAAGATTGAGTACTTTTGAAAAAATGATCGGTTCAGCCAAACGTGAAATAATCGCGGACAAACACACATACATACGGGTCACCGCTAAGAACCTTATTTTTTCAAGTCGGTTAAAATACCTAAAGTTTCTACTTAATGCAACAAATACTTTTCTGAAAATCGCATCGAAATCGGTTCAGCTAAACGCGAGATAATCGCGGACAAACATACAACATACTGGTCAAACTGACCACTTCCTTTTTTTTTAATTCGGTTAGAAATTAATCTTTTATTTATGAACGAACTATTACGTCACTGAATTTTTATTATTTTGAATTCATTAGCAGTCAAAAAGAGTTAGCAATAAATTTGGGGCTGTCGCTCCATGTAAAATACTGATATTCAGCTGCATCCGGTTAGACTGGAAGTCGACCCCAACATATTATAGTTGGGAAAAGGCTAGGCAGATGATGATGACAGCTTCATACGTCATTCAAAACAATAATGTGCTCTCGGCACATGAATATAAAGCACACTATTTTCAAGATTGACACATACCTAAAGCCGTACAAAACAGTCCAAAAATATTATAAAATGCCTCATTTTAACTATCCTATTATTATAGAGAGGTAAAATATGTTTGTTTTTAGAATTCTTGTTTGACATCCCTAAATGTTCTAATACGTTTAAAAAAAAAACAGTATAAAAGCTACCCAAATGCCATAGGCGTTTTATGGTACACATGTTTTCCATGCGAACAAAAGCTAGTACGTAGTTAATAAATAATAAAACGTATAAAACAATCTACCTAGCATTAAATAATACAATTTATTTTCAAAGGGCTCTCGCTTAACCAGATCCCTTTCAACGAAGGGTCAGTGTGTACTGTGTAACCATTTCACATAATATAATAATTAAGGCGTGGAACTGGACCCCTAGAGCTACACTTAGGTCATTTAGACGCCCATTTCATTAGTATACAGTTAGCTGTTGGTACAGTCGACAAAAGAGGTTTGTATGCAGACAACGTACAAGTTAGGGTTGTAACGGTACCTCGCCTCCGCTTGCGGAACTTCCGCGAGAAATCATACCTCCTCCTTCGAATCCGCATTTTTTTTGTGTTTATTTCCGTTGACGTCACAGCGCGAACAAGTCACTCTGCTGTGTTACGAATGGTTAAGATTCTGTTCCCATTACTTCGCATCATTCTCACATCGGCGTGTTTGATTTCACCTATTCTCAATTTCAATTAGTACTGTAAATTTTATAAAAGAGAGATTGAGCACTTCTTTTTTTTAAATCTCTAATTCTGTCTGCCTGCCTGCATTGACTGCCTCGTTGGTCTAGTGGTCGCAAGGGCGACTGCTGTGCATGAGGTCTTGGGTTCGATTCCCAGGTCGGGCAAAGTGTTATTGGGTTTTTCCAACAGGAATTTCTCATTAGCAGCCTCGGAGTCTGGATATGTGCCCGGTTGATGGCAATAGGCTCGCCCCCTATTACATGGGACTAAAAACATAACTGGCGAAATGTGGGTGTACTAATGGGTACACCTCTGCCTAACCCTTCGGGGATTACAGGCGTGATGTTATGATGTTATGCTCTAATTCTGTTGTTTGACGCTCGTACTCGCACCTACCTTGTTATCTATTCACCACCTTTTTCTTTACCTGTTAGAGAAAGTCTATGGCATTAAGTCCGCCCTTGTGCCTTTTTTTTCACTATCTTTAAAACTTTAAATCCGCAGGCAAATCCCTTAACTGTCACATCCGCCTCCGTCTGCGTTAAGAAGGCCACTGTTACAACCCTAGTACTGACTTCACAATTTAACAATTTTCTTTGTTCGGCCTTAAGAGACGGTACTTATCAATATTAATGTAAGTACCTACTTATATAAAACAATGCTAGGGTAACGTAGAAAATATGTGTAGGTTAATATTATTTCTATGCGTAGTTCAAAGAAGATCGTTGATTGCCTGTATACCAATCAGTTTTGCTTCGTGTACAAACGTGGTGACTAGAATAATCTTAGCAATTATTACTATTGCCTAACTACCTACTTAGTTTAGGTGTATTGTAGACACACAAAGTTGATTAGTCTGGAGTTCTAGACACTATAACAAGTTACGTGTTACATTTATATCTAAATAGTTATTATTATTTTGTGTGTGTTACTTAAGCTAAATATTTAGATAAATAATAATGGGTAGGTTTAGGTGTATTCTGTTACAGGGGAATGAAAGCTCAAATCAAGCACACATCACCTAAACACAGGGGGAGATATTTTCACCGAATAGCCCTGATATGCTTTTGCCTTCCTCTTCGGGGACAACTGGTTTGACGTTTTAACTAATCATAAGACAGATCGGAGTTCTTCGTTTTCCTAAAAGATCTTATGTGTGTAGGTTTATAAGATCGGTTTTTGTTTGTAGTAAAATTACCATGAATGTTCAATCAATCGGAATCATTATTTAGCTTTTAAATGAAGTTTAATAAGTAAGTAAATGTATTCTTATACTATTTGTAAATAAAAGTAAATGAAATCTTTTAAGTAAATCAAGCCTTTTTCTAACTATGTTGGGGTCAGCTTTCAGTCTAATCGGATGCAGCGGAATACCAGTATTTAACATAGAGCGACTATAATTACCTCCACATATGCCTATATGACTTCCACAACCCAGTAACTTTGACGATATGGTGGCCGTTGGTTAAACTGGTTGTTTACTTCCGGGCTTTTGAATGCCCGGAACGACTGTCAAAGATCCAGGTATGATAGCCGGGTCCAATGGCTAACGATGGTCACCCATCCACGGACCAACTCAAGTAGGTATAGCTTAATCGAATGGATCGACCCGTGCGGCTGTTATTACTTAGCCACAAGCTCAATAACATTATCTGTCCCATGTTATCTCACAAGTAGGTACCATATAAGTAGGTACATTTAATAAAATTACACTAATCACACTCTCAAACTCTTCATTACACAACGTCAACTAATTATAAGGGCTGGTTACAAACGAAGAGAAAATAACTCCTCAATATGTCCCTTCTGTCGGTCTTAATGAACTTAATGTAAGGATACTCAATTAGTACGCTTGGCAATCTACGTAATCTTATTGTCGGATTCGTCAGTGAATGAAGGGAAGGGTGTGTTTTGTCTAATTACTCGTGTGTCTGCGGCTTAACTGCGAGTACCTTTGAGTACTTTTGTTTAGGAATTACGTGTTGTTTTTTCTCTGTATGTAAGACGGGTTTTATATTTTGTCATTGCTTTTGATCTAGTTGTTTTATGAATTTGCTGTAGCGGCTAATAGTAGGTAGGACCATTGTTGAGGTACCTTCTCTCTAATTTATTAATTGTAAACTATGAAATGTTTAAAGAATCTTACCACCGTATTAGGTATGCCATGACTTTGCTAAGAATGCGTCACAAAGAAACCTATTAATGTTGTCCATAAATTACGAAGATAATATTCATTTTCCAACCTCTGCTTATGTGTTTTTTTTTAACGAAAACAAATGTTAAATACATAATGTTTTGCATGCCTTACATTGCACGCTACTGCAAACACTGATTCTCATAAAAAATAAAGTTGCAATTTGCTCAATGTTACTTAGGGCTATTTTTTAAATAGTCAGATATTTTTTTATCCAAAGAATAAATATGTCAGTTTATCATGATTTCTATAGAAAAGCTGTCAAACCGCCATATTTATCACTCCGTCAGGAGTTAACCGACGATTTAAATTTTTGCCCTGATTTTGGAAAGGTAGTATGACTAGTATGCCTAATTAACGGCGATCTTCTTCTTAGTGTGTCGATGACAGTTTAGATAGAGGCAGCCTAAAATTTTGGCAACGAGTTTGATACTTTCAGTAGCGTTCTATCAGCTCCCGTGATGAGCAGACAACAGGACAGGCAGGAAACGATATCAAGTGTCTCATTATTTATGGGGCAGAACCATAGTGACGGCTATACTAGTTGACTGCGAGCGAAATTTCGCTTCGTTTGGCGAAGCCCGCAGTGCGGCTGGCTACACAGTTCATGTGTTCGCCGTAGAAAAACACATACGGTGTGCGCCGCCCTTGCGTTTTTTTAGTAAAAACACAACGTGTGTATTTTCCGGCAGTCAATGGGTTAAATTATCTTTTATACTCCGTATTATCAACCGCGAAATATACCCAGTTGTTTCAGCTACATAATAAGATCTTGTACTAACAAATTTCTAAGCCGTTGAATGTTCAACAAAGAGGTTGATACGTTACTCAATTGATATGCACCCTTTCCACGCATTATGTGCACTCCACTAGCTAGAATAAACTTATTAGTGTGGGTACCTTTGCGGAAACCCCAATAGTTAGGAATGCAAAATAGATGGTTACTTGAATGGAATTATTGTTGTTGGTTTTAACTATTTATCCGGGTAGGCATGACTCATACATAACATCATCACGCCTGTAATTCCCGAAGGGTTAGGCAGAGGTGTACCTATTAGTACACCCACATTTCGCCACTTATGTTTTTAGCCCCATGTAATAGGGGGCGAGCCTATTGCCATCAACCGGGCACAAATCCAGACTCCGAGGCTGCTACTGAGAAATTTCTGATGGAATCAAGACGTCATGCACAGCAGTCGCGCTTGCGACCACTAGACCAACGAGGCAGAGGGATGACTCATAACGTCTATTTCTTTTTATTATTTGTTTGTATACCTGTAATAGCAACACACTTTTTGTTATAAGATACAGCCCGCGGACAGCGGTCGGACGGACGGACGGACAGACATCGGAGGCTTAGTAATAGGGTCCCGCTTGCACCCTTCGGGTAACCCTAAAAAAACAACTGTTTTGTCAAAATGTTTAGAACAGATGTTTTATTTGTTCATCATAATAGTTAAACATCGTGAGGAAACCTGGACTTATACCAGCTTATTACCGCCCCACTCAAACCTAGTCAGAGGCCCTTGAGGCGGTTTTGAAACTCTGACACTAGGGTGTCTGGGGTCGTAAGACCTTACTGCCCACACGATAAAGAAGAAAAAGAATCATTATAGAACTGAATTCATGAGAGCAGTTAGCAAGTGGACGCCCCTTCCATCTCTTAAAATAAATATTTATTTAGGTACATACATACCTACTAACAATCAAAACGAAACGATTCCAAACGTTTAACCTAAAAAGATACCGTAAAACGAATGCCAAGTTACTCATAAAATTCTTCAGAGAAATTATTAACTTAAGCCACTTCGGTACTAAACCTACCAAGGTATAAAATCTAGAAAATGTGAAAGCTTCTTGAGGTCGCAAGATTCGTTTTGAAGACGACAGAAAATTAGATTTTTAAAACATTTCTTCTTTATCGCAGTACTTATATGAATTATGATACAAGCTATTTGGTTCAACTTGTTGTCGCAAGCAGGACAGCTCAGCGTGGGATCCTGGGTTCAATTTCCAGATTGAGCAAATATTTTCCATCAGAAAATTTCACAGTAGTTGCCCGGAGTTTGGATGTTGGTGATGTGCCCGTGTACACCGTACTTCGGAAAGCACGTAAAGCCGTTGGTCGCGGCTCACGCCTGTTAATCGTAGATCTGACAGCCGTTACGGGTAGTCAAAAGTCCGAAAGTCTGATAACCAGTCGTACCAAGAGGTATCGTTTTACCCAATTGCTGGTTTACAAAACCATGGTGTTCAGCTAGAAGCCGACCTCAAAATAGTTGGGAAGAGGCTAGGCAGATGATCATAAAGTTCAATGGCTATAAAATTCAAGAAATATGATATCGTAAAATTATTATAAAGCCTTCGATAAATTAAAATAAATTGATGGTAGATAAATATTTGTCTTGTTATTTTTGAGATTTGTGTCGTAAACGTTCCCGGGGTAAATTATTTTCTGGAAGCTGGTTTAATAAAAATAAAATTAAAAATGGACAGGTTTCAAAACGCTTGTCTTATGTTACCTTTATAAAACACACTATAATCACTACCCCGTTTGACAAACTCTAAAGGCTGAACCGCATCTTTTAAGGGAGTGAAAGTAAATAGGTACGATCAATTTTCATTATGGGACCATTCCAAATCAATGCAAAAAATATTAATCTGTACCATACATTTGATCTTTTCATATTACAAATTAGGTCCTTTAGTAAAAGTTGTTCATACTTTCACTCCCTGTAAGATTTTAAAGCAGCGAATTAAAAGTAAACATCACTCAATCAATCAGGTTGTAAAAATCACAGATTTTTATATTAATAATCAGCTCTTATTGTTTTAAACGAAATTTAACAATTTTATTTTATTTAATTATTGTGTCGATACCTATGCGGTGACAATATGCGACACTCAAAAGGTACTTTATGCAAGAAAAAATACAATGGCGGACTTGATGCCTTACGCATTCTCTAACGTTTCCTAATTTAGGTATCCAACCGACCAACCTGTCGATATTTTTGTATCGATAAGAATTCACTAGACGTAAAAACATTTGCACCTAGGTATATTTTCTTGGGCAAACTCAAAGATTTAGATTAAAAAGAGACCTAATAGATTCTCCTGTAGTGGTTAATTTCAAGGCATGGAGTAGACCTTTTTGCTGTTACGATAATACAGAAGGTGACGTTCAAATGGTCAAAGGATTGATCAATCCGTCGCGACCATTATTTTTAAGGAAGTGTTCAAACGTCTGCCGGACCCAAACGGCGCCAGTAAAATGCAGAGATTTATTTTAAGGCCATGAAATAAGCGAGTTTGTTCAGAATTCTGATATAGCTGATTTACCCACGACCTTAGGAATTTTAAACTATCAGTAAGTAGACGATTAGTATATTCAGGAGGTACGTACTGTAGAGACCCTGGCTGGTTGAGCCATATACAAACTATTTAATATGAGATAAATATAACTTTGATTTTAGAATAGAGACAGACCGGGTGTCAGCGGCTGTCAAGCCTAGACATAGATTGAGTATTAAAAAATATAATCTAATTTCAAGTGAATACACGAAGTTGGATGAACAATAAGTCTTTCAATATAATAATATCCCGGTACCAGGTCACGCCAAGTGACTACAGTACTTACAAAATTATGTGAAACTACTTCTACGTGTCTTATCACTAGTGCGCCTGGTGCAGTGTGTTAAATTTCGGAACAGAAGATAAAAACAATTGGCATTAAATAAGGATAGATAAAATGGGCTACAAAAATAACACATTTTTGGCATGAATCTTCATTTCGCGATTATATTTTTGCGAAGTAACAGCTTTCGTTTTTCCCGTCAAAATTATCGATTGGATTACAGACTAAGGAGGTTAGTGAAAAATCGGGATATCCTCGTCCCAATTAAGGTCGAATCGGGACATGTCACCAGACCTGAAAATCACTACGTCCCGCGCAATTTGGAATACCAATCAACATGTATCTCAATACCACAGGTTGATTTATTTCGAAGCTGAAGCTGTTCCTTAAACATAGAAGCACCTGTGATCATGTTCACACGCTTACACGCTTCAGGAATTTATGAAGCTTACTGATGGCGATAAACACATGCCTAAGTTCAAGACCGACTCAATATAGACAGTCATCGACACGCTAAGAAGAAGGTACGAAAGAACATTCCTTTTTATAAAATCCGAGAGCACACTCGACATAACTAATGAAAGCTTTAATTTCCTTAATAAAGATTTGCATTCACTACTGCTTAATTAGTACTCGAACTAACAAGAAAGAATTCTAAGAATTCGTGCTCTAACGAGTCAAAGAGATAAAAAGAAAGACTCTTTCTTAACTTTCGTAGCTAGATCGCTTACTTAAAGGACGTTCTGCGTAGTACGATTGGTGGCAAATCGCCGCATTTGCAAAATGCTTCGGATTATGATTTCCGTCCGCCTGGACACTGGACTGTGTCCGAATCGTCTGGGAATATTTTTCGTTTTGTAACTGGTAGGGGTTCGTATGTATTTTCTAAGTCTATATTCGATACTAGCTAACGCCCGAGACATAGTTCGCATAAATTTTGGTTTTTACTGAGTTTTCTTTTGCGTGGAACCCTAATTCTTTTTCTAAAACCAAACTAACATCTGTCACTTCTAACATTACCCCTCCATTACCTCACATTGGACTTAAATATAACTGGCTAAATGTGGGTGTACTAACAGGTACACCTCTACCTAATCCTTCGGAGATTACAGGCGTAATGTTATGTTATGTGTTGGTTATTATTTATGAATCTGACTATCATAGGTATATATAACATTTTTTTTTCAATCCGACCGCTTGTGTCAGAGATTAGCGCGTTGTAACAAACAAACAAACAAAAAATCTGTTCAATTTTGTTATATTTGTACATAGATTTAGTCTCTAACCTCGTTATTAAGTAACAAAATCAGTCAAAATTCCATCAGTGAACTAAATATGTAATAAAATGTCGCAGTGCCTGCAAGACCCGTTCTCTCATTTATTACATAACTACGAATAACATTCCATAGTCACACTACACTGCACATTTCAAAAAGTTTACCTCTACGGGAAACCTTCAACATTCCCTCCACACAAACACTCCGTATTACGTCGAAGCCTCATTTGTATCTTGAACTTTCTACCACGTTTAATTCTACATCGCTAGAGACTAAGCATAAGGAACGCAATTTATCCATATACTTGCTTTTACCTGTGACTTTGTCCACGTAAATTTTCTTATGGATCTCTAAACTATTTAAGAATAACCAAAACATAACACACACGCCTGTAATCCCCGAAAGATTAGGTAGAGGTGTACCCATTAGTACACCCACCAGCCTATTGCCATCAACCAGGCACAAATCCAGACTCCTAGGCTGCTACTGGAAAATTCTTGATAGAAAAACCCAGTAACACTTTGCCCGACCTGATAACAGAACCCAAGACCTCATGCTCAGCAATCACGCTACCACTAGACCAACGAGGTTGCCCCACTCCAAAAACAAGACAGTTAAAAAATAAACCATAACCCTCAGCTCTCAGAGATAAAGTATCTTTCTATTATCGAAAGAATTTTCTAAATAGGATCAATAGATACGGTGTTAAAAGAGTTCAAACAAAAAAACAGACAGACAAACTCTTTAACTTTATAATATTAGTATAGATTAAAGAGACGATCGATCGTCTAGTTCGCGCGGCGACAATTGCAGAAGCCAACGAATGCAGGAACTACGAAGCGGACCGGTATTGTGTAGTATTGCTGCCTCGGGATGTGCTATGAGACCGTTCTATGGCACAAGAGGTAGCGGGTATGAAATGGTTTAATGAAAAAATGATGGAGATTTTTTATACCAATAAGAAATGTTATACACTAATATTATTTTTGAATTTTAAGTTTAAAATAATACTAAATAGCTGTGCACTGACAAGGTAAATAATTGTTGTTTAGCTGTAAGCCTTATGTAAAATTTTTCTTTTATACATATTATGGTATGCAAATAGAAAATGAATTTGAAATGGGGACCATAACGTGGGCCGTGCTTTAGTACCTATATATAATTCTTGATTCCTATATAATATCCAAAATGAGTCATCATCATCATCTGCCTAGGCTTTTCCTAACTATGTTGGGGTCGGCTTCCAGTCTAGCCGGATGCAGCTGAATACCAATATTTTACATGGAGCGACTGCCTATCTGACCTCCACAACCCAGTAACTTGGCAATTCGATACCCCTAGGTAAGACTGGTTGTCAGACTTTCTAGCTTCTGACGACTCGTAACGACTGTCAAAGATCCACATATGACAGCCGGGACCAACAGCTTAACGTGCTTTCCGAGGCACGGAATGATGTCAGTAATGTCTGAGATAAACTCAAAAAAAAATAGTAGGTATAAAACCAAAAAAAAACATATAAGAAGTATTTAATTTGTAATTATAAAAGCCGCTGTAAATTTTCATAAAGAAAGTTGTCATAAAGTTAAACTTTATTTAGGTATTGTGCAAAAGTCTCTTCGTTGTTATTACCTGTAAGTATTTACCTTTCCAAGAGAAGCCAAGAGCGTGATTATCAAAATACTAAATCTCGTTTCTCTAATAACTTGTACCACACCATGGAATTCCTACAGAAGAGCCGATACCTAACAAGCATTACGAACGCAATAAGCCACCGAACACGTTGTAAATGTTACCCCACGCCATATTGCCGTGCACACACCGCACGGCGGTGCACGTGCTCTAACGGGTATCAAAATTTTCATTGCGCTTTGTTGAATGATATGGTAGGGGGAATTAAACGTACAAATCTTCTTGGCTTTGTTTAATGAGTGTCGCTAGACATGCTGCGCTGCTGCGCTGCGTGCCTCGGTTTTGATTATCGAACGGAAAGGCAGCTAGTTGTTCCAGTCTGAGCCCTATTTAACAAACGTTACAATCTGACAAATCGTCAATTTTGTAAATAAGTGAAATATTTGTAAAGTTGTTTGACAAGTGCTGTTTAATAAACCCTATTATTATTACAATTACAAATATGTAAATTGTCACCTGTAAAGAGATTTTTTTTATTAAACAGAAATCTGTAAAATTGTAGGTACTTTAACAATATTGTAAGTATTCCATCATTGTAAATTTGTAAGTCGTATTCTTTATTAAAAAGAAACTTGTAGATTTCTAACTTGTAAAATACAATTTATTTATAATTTTGTAACGTTTGTTAAATAGGGCCCTGGTTGTTTGTCTGTATATTCATAATAATATGTTTGTAAACACACTCACTCGAGGTGGACGGACGTTTTGGGTGAGGTAGCGGGAAACCTCTAGATGCGGGTAGCGCATGACAGGTCGTTTTGGCTATCTTTAGGGGAGGCTTAACAAATGAGGTCCAGCAGTGGATGATGATGAAAAGCACTCACAATACAGGAAAAATAATAAACGAGGACGCCTCGTTGGTCTAGTGGTCGCAAGCGCGACTGCTGTGCATGAGGTCTTGGGTTCGATTCCCAGGTCGGGCAAAGTGTTATTGGGTTTTTCCATCCAGAATTTCTCAGTAGCAGCCTCGGAGTCTGGATTTGTGCCCGGTTGATGGCAATAGGCTCTCCCCCTATTACATGGGACTAAAAACATAACTGGCGAAATGTGGGTGTACTAATGGGTACACCTCTGCCTATCCCTTCAGGATTTCAGGCGTGATGTTATGTTATGTAATAAACGAGGAAAGAAAAAAAACACTGTAACATTTTCTTTAACAATTCATTCACTCTTCAAACCTTCGTACATCATGGTGGTGATTAGCAGCCTAATTGCAAAATAGACAGTCATGTTGGTTTTTATTCCTATTTCTACTTCAATTATGATTCTGTTGAAAGTAATCGAATTTTCCGTCAAATCCTTAAGATTGTAACAGCAAGTATGTTACACAACCCGGGTGTCATCACTGCGAGGATCGCCCCGAGGACACGGTGGAGCATACCGTGGCGGTGTGCCCCGCTTGGGCGGAGCACCGCGACGTCCTCGTGGCGGCCATCGGCGGCGGCGAACTCTCGCGTTCGGCCCTGGTGCAAGCCATGGTCCGGAGCGAGAGGGAATGGGATGCAGTCGCCTCCTTCTGCGAAGCAGTAATGCTAGCGAAGGAGGAGGCGGGCCGCGTGAGGGAAAGAACCACCTCACGCCCCAGCCGCCGCGGGAGACGCTCCGGGCGTCGGGAGCCGCGAGACGACTCCCGGCCACCGTAGACGCGGGTCTGTGGGCGGTGAGCAATGGGTAGCTCACCGTCCGTTCGTTGATAACGACAGACCGTGTCGACGGCGCGTTCGTGTTCCACGCGCGCCTCAAAGAGATGTCAGCAAACAATTGAAGGGGCCACTAAGGGCCGATGCCTGCCGGGGCTGCGGGTTGTTCGAAAGAGATACCGCGCCCCCGGAACGCAAAGGGCACAAGAAGGAACATGGATGGGTTTTAGTCAGTAAAAGTCTGACACTCCCTCCCGCCCCGCCCAGGGCGGGGGAAGTCATTTGATGATTTCCCATCGTTAAAAAAAAAAAAAAGTATGTTACACAAACTAGAAAGAAGAAAGAAAAATCTTATTTCAAAGTGAATTTGCAAGAATAATAAATTCAATACTTCATGATTAAATACAGAACAAATAAAACTAATTTAATTTATTGGCACAAAATGAACTGTAAGTCATTGAAACAAAGTCGTATTTACTTTATTTATAGAGAAACAGTAAAACATCAATAGAAAAAAACAAAAGCGAAACTAAATTGATACAAACACGATTCCTGTACAATTTATTTACACCAAGCTTTCACTATGTAGTACAGTCGGCATCAGAAATTTATGAACAACAGGCGCACAAACTAATTTGTGTCGCTATTGTTGTAATTGCAACTGACGCGATAAAATCACTATTTTTGTACGTCGAATGATACTAACCTACATTTATTGTGACCATGTGTACATGCATTGAATACTATGTGACATAACATCACGCCTGCTTTGCTTAAAGGGGTAATTTTTTTTCAATGATTTTAAATCTCTTATTTGATTATTTTCTCATGTAGGTACAATTGTTTTGCACCTGCCATGTTATCTCTTTACCATCTTTGGTTGACTGGTAGAGAATGCCTAAGGCATTAAGTCCGCCTTTGTACCTTTTTGTTGCATAAAGTTTAAATAAATAAATAAGAATAGTTGGTTGCATGTTAAATCTCAGGGTAAGCCTATGATTTTAGGTGGAATATCTGGGCACTGTTATGATTATTATTATTAGCAGCTACCCCCCATTTACTAAAACATTATTTTTATGATTTCATTCAAAAATGCCATCCAAATTTCCAACATTTTCTCCCAATAAAATAATTGAGCTCAAGCAAAGGAAAATCAACGCGAAATATCCAAAATCATGCGTATACGCGTATGCGTGTACTTCTGAAAGAAATCTTGACGGAAGTTGATACATTTTGGTAAAACTAAACCCATTAATTTGTTGTTCATAAATGACGCAGTATCAAATAGGGTCACTGGCTTTTAATGCCAGCCGGCGACATGGCAAGCAAATTATTTTAAATTGTATCAATATCGTCGCTGCAGTTCTGAGAAACGATGTCGTGTCGAACGATATTGAATAGACATGAAAGGTTTCCGTGTTAATAACTTTAACTAAGGCTAAATAAACTTAGATAATGGTTTTATTTTTCAATCTATAATAAGAATCTGGTGTCACGGTGTTTGTAGTCGTACTTCTTCGATTTTTTTTTATTTATACTTGGTCGGAATGAAAATAGAAGAAGCTAGTAATATGATAATCTTGAAAAGTACGGGTTTTATAGAGAACCAGCTTCTGTCCGCGACTTCGTCCGCGACAAAGTTGATTTCTCCATACAAACTTTGGACCCCAATTTCATCCCCTAAGAGGGTAAATTTTAGAAAATTATTTCGTAGCGGAGGTCTACTAACTATTAAGTACCACCCAGCCAAATTTCATCTTTAAATGTCAAGCGGTTTTCGATAATTTGTGATGAGTGAGTGTGTAATTCAATATTGCGATGGTCAGGTCACATAGCCTGTAGAGTAGAAGGCCGTTGGGGTTATAAGGCATTAGGGACCACGTACCGGCACTGGCGATCACGCATTAGAAGGCGCAGTGTGGGAAGGCCCCCCACGAGGTGGACCGATACTGCCCTGACCTGGTAATGGCCACGGGTAACCGCTGGATGCGGAAAAAGCAGGACCGGTCTTTTTCGTTATCTTTAGGGGAGGCCTATATCCAACAGTGGACCTCGTTCGGCTGTTAGGTTGTTGATGATGACTTACTAATAGTCAAATGTTGCATGACCATGCAACTTTTAATTCTGAGGCCAATGACCTCCACGAACCTACCATAAAAATTCAATTCAGCAAAGAAACATTCCTCCAACAAGCTAAAATAAATAACTCGATAAAATAACCACCAAATCGAGATATAATGTATCGTATTCCGGTTTCGCACAAATCTCTCGAACCGAACGCTATATATCAGACAGCAAGTACAGTCGCCGGCATATTTATAGACAGCGAGTGGTCGCAATAATCTGTGCGATGCCGGCCGATGTGTTGCGATCGCAACCGGCGCGATATTAACGTTCGCTGATAACGTGCGATTCGCCTCGTTGCAGTTACGTGCGCCACAATATATTGAGTACGAATCAAAATGGCTTGCTGGAAAAAAAGACGTAGGTATTGGAAAGAAAAAATATACTAGACTATTATTGTCCCACTGCAGGGCCTTTTCTCATACAAAGAAGGCAAGAATCAAATCAAATCAAATCAATTTATTTGTGAAACATAGGATAGATGATAGATGGATCTTAAGAACTACCTAAATAATGCGCTATGTCTTGTCAATTTTGACATACAAGACAAGACCATTGATCACCACGCTTGTTGAGAGCAGATTTTCGATTTCACGCTTATGTTAATTATAAACCTAGGTTTCCTTGATGTTTACCTTCATCGATGTCATTGATGTCCAGTATAAACTTAAAAAAGCAGGTACATATAAATTGAAAAATCACATTGGTCATACAACCAGGATGTACGAGAGATGAACGCGCTAGCCGTAAGGCTATCTCGACTGTTTTAATTATTCATTTAATTGGAAAGAAATTCTGAGATTTTCCTCATATCAGTTTTATTTGAGGGCTCATTATGGTGCTTAAAGAGGGATTGTTAATCCTACTGAGATATTAACAGACGGTAATACGACACAAATGTGAACAGTGAACACTGCGCGCAAAACGTGACGATCCATA
Organism: Hoplodrina ambigua; assembly: GCA_949774945.1. Lineage (NCBI taxonomy): Eukaryota > Metazoa > Arthropoda > Insecta > Lepidoptera > Noctuidae > Hoplodrina > Hoplodrina ambigua. The sequence continues at coordinate 3,150,048 of OX458979.1, forward strand.
TATTACAAGAAATATGTTCTCTTTATTGAAATGTTATTTGTGTGTATTGCACCTAAGTGATAGGTTAATAAAAACCGAGGCTCAGTGCTTCAAGATATAAAATCTTTCTCTGAGCATATTTTTCACCTAATAGACAAAAGCCAGTTCTTACCCTAGGACGCCCACTTGCATCAAAAACATAACCTAGATTAAAACCTCAAATAGCGTAAGTATAGTACCCTTACTGGTAACTAAATATTCGAGTCGTTTGGAGTCGTGGGGTCTGTGTGCCCATGGCGTTCAAGGAGTTGTCCAAACGGTTGGTTGAGACTTCCCGTGACTCACTCAAGGGCTGGTTATTACCTTGGCCAGAGGCTAAGCATTGCCATCCAACGTGACAATGCGGCCAGTCTTTTGGGCACTTTTCCAGTGGACAGCGAAGCGGATGAATTAGGATGAATTGATGCAAATATTGTACATATATATAATATATATAATTATGATCCTGACCGATTTCGGTATTTCGGGCACAGCGACTTGGATCTTTCTATTGAGAGCATCGCTGGTGTGCTCTTAGTACATAATTACTTAAATAATAACATTAATTTGCTAACACGAGGTTAAACAACAAATGTCAAGCAAACAATGAGTAACTGACTCAAAGTTAAAGTTAACCCTGTGTGGCACAACCGTACCTAATAGGATGGTCTCTTGAGACCATTGTTTTTTTATCAGATCAGACAAAATATTATCGCACGTGTAAGCACATCCTACGCCAACGTTACAGATAGAATGTGACAATAACAAAAATGAAACGAGATCCCTATTCAAAATGTTATCGACATGAGAGTAAACAAAACAAAATACTTTCATATTAATACTGACAGAGTTTCCTCGTACATAACATGGCGGAAAGTGTTACGAAATGATTACCGAAATGACATCTTGTTATGAGCTTTACCCTCGCATTCATCGTCACATTAATATATCGTACTCAACCATTACGTATTAAGCTCATTTTTATATCAACGAATAAAAACATTTATTTTGGCATCTCGATATATCGAATTACAACATAACCTACGATAGATAGGGCGGGGTACTGTTGAACAACCGATTTGGTATACAGGGAAGAATATTCATCTATTTTTATTATTACTGTCCCACTGCTGGGAAGAGTCCGCTTGTCATCCAGAAAAGGCACGAGCTCCCTCGTTGAGTCAGATTGCCGTATCATAGGAATATGAGAGTGTGGGTAGGGGAAGTACACCTGTGTTTCCACACACACTTATCGACTTTAACATCTCCTGCGTACATGGCTAATATTTATTGAGATTGACCACCGTGACCAAAATTCGTTAGGAGGATATTATTATCATCGTTTATTCAATTTAATACATATAAATTACTTTTTTAAAATAAAAAGTAGTAGCCCATCCGTGACCGTATAGTATGTATATAAGATTATCATTTTTTATTTTTTTTGTTTTCCGTTGCTGTCCCACCTCTGGGCAATTCCTCCCCCAATTCCTTCCATTATTATTATTATTTAATAACTTTTAAAATTATGGCATGTTGATAAAGAATAAACTAATACTCAGCACACTCATATCATTGTCTCAAAGTAGTTGCAAGTTGCCTTCCTGTACACTGCATAGCTTGTGTAACTGTACTTACATCCAAGCTCTTTCCACTCACACTAAAATTTTCATACCCTGTCATAAAATCTTCCGAGACAGTCTTCGCTCGTCTCAAAGATGATTCTCTAGAATAAAAGCCAGTAGAATCGTAAAGAACCTTTTAAAGAACGTAATAATATGTCCCTTGCTACGTTTTAAATCGTTACTTTTTAATTTTACTTCTATGATCGTAATAAGAATTAACTTTCTCTTGACCCTAGACTTTATCTCCTCAGGGGACATTGTTTATTTGCATGTGTGCGCCTCCACTTTTAAAAAAGATATAATGATTTAATAACAGATGTAAAACAACGCTATAACGTACCCGAATGTTATATGTTCTTTCCATCTTGCGATCATTTTTTGTATTAACCAAAGTTCTAACGTTTTGTCATTTTTTTTACGAATACCAGTTTTAAATGTTGTACCTAACCAAACTTTAAATACTTCCACGGCCTCTATACTGTTGCATGCACCCGAAAGCATAATATATTACGTACTACCATAACGGGTACTACGTAACGGCAACAATAACCATACGCAATCCCTTAAAGGTGATATTTCAAACTAAAAAATAAAACGCTTAAAGTAACTTATTTCCATGAGAAGAGAAGTACCCATGCATTGTTAACGGCTATGTTAGTATGTTGATAGTTAGTCTTTTTACACCCTGTATACATAGAAACAAATGTAGGTACATAAAATCCACCCAGGTCCAAGCATGCAGAAGTTATAACGTCTAATAAAATACTCTTTAACCGGGCAAAGTTCCAACTTTTAGATTTAAATGAATGCAATTTCTTCCTGATATTGTATCTAAGGATCAGGTAGGTACTTGCCTGCGAACAATGCCAAATAAGTTCGTTTTCAGTAAATACTGGATGATACAATCTAGTGGAAATACATATAAATATATATCTACAGTGTACAAGCCCATTCTGCCCATTGGGGGGTAAGAGACCCAAAAATAAATTGGGGCATTGTGTAGGCTTTGGGAGCGATTTGTAATTTCATCTACTGGGTGGTTTTTAAGAAGGCGAAAAAATGGGGGCGCTAAAAAATAGAAATGTTCTCAAAGTGGGCAGTAGAGAAAATAAGTTTGGGAACCCCTGTAGTATACAAAGCATGACAGACTTTGTCACTTTTCATGTGGATTTTGTTGGTTCCAATTTCAGCCACTGAGTCAAACTAAGTTTGTAGCATTATACTCATTCAAATTTGAGACTTAATGTGTCAAAAATACCTCTTATTTTACCAACATCTTTCACAAGTTTTGACATTGATTGTACCTGAGTGAGATTACGAGTTGAATGTCTTTATTTACGGAGTTAGTCCTCGCGTCAAATCTGTTCACTCATTTCAGAAAAGAACCATCGGAGCAAAACATAGTCGGTATAGCAGTGACGTATTTTCAACTCAGTAAAAAAACAAATCGAATATGTAATGTGGACTCGTCATCAAAGTAAAACTTCACTCAAAATTGACAATCGTTGCAGAACTTTGTGAATTACACTCAGCGATGAGAATTGCCTGCTAATAGAAATGTCACTCGACGTATACAGGGGACCCCTCGTCAGGAAAACTGTCACTCTTGAAACTTCAGGATTAGAAAATGTAGATTATATTTTATTTAGGAGGTTATTGTGTGCAAGATATTTAGATGTTATTTCCTTGCCGTCCGTGATTTTGTTAGTAATGAATCTATTCTCCTGTGTATAGTCCCTTTTCAGGGTCGGTATTCAAATGAATAATAAAAGGTTTACGGTATTTTGATTTAATATTTAAGTTTGGAATTGAATTCGAAGATACGAATGTTGTGTTGTTTGCAAACTCCTTCTTTAATTGGTATTTTTTGGAATCACGTTATAATACTTGCCATTTTCGTTTTGTTTTTCATTCAAATCAAAGGCTCGCATAATTTTGTATGTTCACAGGCACCCGCCGGCATTTGTATAAAAAAAATTACAAATTCCAAATCATTTATTTTTGTTAACACGTGTATTTTTACATAACATCACGCAGAGGTTGTACCCATTAGTACACCCACATTTCGCCAGTTATGTTTAAGTCCCATGTAATAGGGAGCGAGCCTATTGCCATCAACCGAGCACAAATCTTAACTCCAAGGCTGCTACTGAGAAATTCCTGATAGAAAAACCCAATATCACATTGCCCGACCTGGGAGCCAAACCCAAGACCTCATGCTCAGCAGTCGCAAATAGACGAAAGAGGCAATCTATAAAAAAAAATTGTGCTGCAGTCATCTTTTAGTTTAGTTAACGTTTTATTTTTGGAAGAATTTACCGAAACATGTAATTGACACATTGTATTTTCCCCAAACATTCCTAGTATGGAGGTTAAGAGCATATTTATAAAGAATGTATCAAAAACTTTCAGAACAACTAAATGAACTACTAAAATACTAACCTAACCCAGAGCTAGCTTTAGTTCACGTTTTATCTCTTTTTGTCGATGCATTTTAGAATTGTTTCCGAACGACAATTTTCCCGGTGTATCCGGGATTTGGCCTGCGCAAGCAAGGATCAAATGCAGCGGAATCCGCTCGTGTTGGATTCCCGGGATTTTTCCGGGACCCACAGTGTTGCCATTATCAACACCTCTCTCAAAACAGGTTTGCCTTCCAATTTTAGAGGGATATAAGGATAAACTTATGTGTCATTTAATAATGTATTTGTTTGAGGACTTTATTATATTGTATGGGATGTTTTAAATGTGGAATATAAAATGTTGCTTTTCTTTAATAATAATATGCAGAAGGCGGTCGTCGGTCACAGCACGCATAGTGAGAGGGTTCCTCTCTCTGGATCCCTGACAGCCGTTAGCTTGGGTTTTATCACCTCGTTGCGGGCGGAGCACTATTTTTATATATATTTGTAATTACTTTTTTTAAAACGTGTGTTTTAATAAAGGATGTGAAGATTAATATTACCAGCCTATTAATGTCCCACAGCAGGGCAAAGGCCTCTTCTCAATCAAAGAAGGCACGAGTATTGATTACCACATTTGCTTTGAGAAGGTTTAAATTGAATTGAATGACAGTCAAATGACGTTAAGTGAAGAGTATTTCAAAAACTATAAGTACATTTAAGCGAAAATGTTTCTTAAAGAATCCCAGAGGCGCTATCTTAAAAGAATTCAATTTGAGTCAATTTTGGAATTCAATTGAATGAGTTTAAGCTTCATTTAACGCTGTAATCCTCGTAGGGTTAGGCAGAGGTGTACCCATTAATACACCCATATTTCGCCAGTTATGCTTAAGTCTCATGTAATAAGAGGCTGCTACTGAGACATTCCTGATGGAAAAACCCAACAACATTTTGCTAGACCTGGACCAACAAGACCTCATGTTCAGCAGTCGCGCTTTGCGACCACTAGACCAACGAGGCAGTCAGTGAGTCTATATAAATGATATGTAAAAGTCACAGACACAGTGTTAATGAAATCTTTTCACTGACTTTACAATAAAAACTCTACGTAATCGCATCTAGAACGAACTTCAACTTATACGCCCCCAAACATAATACTGTTCTATTTATTTTAAATTCAAAACTGCACTAAATTACTAAGTCCATAAACTCGGTAACTCAGTAAAATGCGTTGGGACCCGTCCGTAACGAAATGTTAGGACAAAGTGACATAAAAACAGTACGTTTATGTACAGACTACGCTAGTTACGTTAAAGTACATTTAGTTAAACTTTTGGAAATGTAACTTTTACAAATAAACTATAGGGGTTTGGCAAGCGAAAACTAAAGTTTGGCTAATTGAACTCATTTTGATGCTGTTTTGTTTTAGGGTTTATCTGTACGTAGAATACAGATAAGTGGATTGCTGAAACGTGTTATTTAAAAATGTACTTATTTTGTTTTCTACGTGGATTCAATTTAAAAAAAAACGTACGTAAATAAGGGCTTAGTTTTGCCAAGACGAGCCAACCAAGTTAATATGTCAAATTGAAATTGAATGCTGCAATATCGCTTTGAATATAACGTGTAAGGATAATTAAGTAAAAAATACCCAGACAAAAAATAATAATGTGACGTTTTTTAAACACTAGTGGGTGGGTACCACGTGTCGATACCGACACAAGGTACCAACCCACTTGTGTTTATGATTATGTTTACGATACCATCACACCTGTATTCCCCGAAGGGCCGGGCAGAGGTCCACTCGTAATAGTACACCTACATTACGTCAGTTATGTTTAAGACCCATGTTAAAGTGGGCGAGCCTATTGCCATTTAGTATGGTTGACTATACATGGAGAACAACATCACGCCTGCAATCCTTGAAGGGTTATGCAGAGGTGATACCCATTAGAACTGTACCCACATTTCGCCAGTTATGTTTAAGTCCCATGTACTAGGGGGCGATCCTATTGCTATCAACCGGGCACAAATCCAGACTCCGAGGCTGCTGCTACTGAGAAATTCCTGATAGAAAAACTCAATAACACTTTGCCCGACCTAGAAATAGAACCTAAGACCTCATGCTTAGCAGTCGCGTTAAAACCACTAGACCAATAAGACAGTCACTTATTAATGTTTATAAATATCCAGTCTTTAACTAAATCAGCTAAAACACGAAGGTGCTTTTTTAAAATCTTTATTTAATTAGAGGCTTTTACCTTACAAAGGTATGTCAGCCTCATAATACCCTAATCTAATTAATTATAATAATAATTACTATATTAATTTGTACATTATTGCTTAAGCTCTAATACAAATGTTACGTTAAGCATATACTTGTCAAAATTATTGTTTTAAAGCTCACATGCTCTACCTTACCTGTGGACTAGAGGCGCTGCTTGCTGAAAAACAGGCCATATAGGCTAATTGTATGACACAATTGTTCGTTTTTTCTTTATGTTACATATAAGTAGCTTATAAGCAATTGTGTAAACATGCTGTTATTTCTTGTGTAATAAATATTATTATTATATTTCTTGTGTAATAAATATTATAATTATATGACTGCCTCGTTAGTGTAGTGGTCGCAAAGCGCGACTGCTGAGCACGAGGTCTTGGGTTCGATTCCCAGGTCGGGCAGTGTTATTGGGTTTTCCATCAGGAATTTCTCAGTAGCAGCCTCGGAGTCTGGATTTGTGCCCGGTTGATGGCAATAGGCTCGCCCCCTATTACATGGGACTTAAAAAACATAACTGGCGAAATGTGGGTGTACTAATGGGTACACCTCTGCCTAACCCTTCGGGGATTACAGGCGTGATGTTATGTTATTATTATTATATTATTATTATTATTGCGTAAACAAGGGAGGTGCAGCAACCATTTTGTAGAAGGTACTTAATAAATCATAGTTTCCACGTTGCGTGAAGGTCTAATGGGTCAAACGCAGTTCACAGGGAGTTCCATTAAGAAACAAGTGCAGTGAAAGGTCGCATTGTAATGGACTTCTCGTGTCCTTGTAAGGTCCTCGATTTAATTTCAGAAAGTGCTACTCGTAATTACTACCTAAAAGAGAAAGGTTTTATTTTTTTCTATTACAATGGCAAGACGTCTTTTTATCGAACGAGTAATTTTTTTTTTTTGAGTTTTTTCTACTATTATAATTGCTAAAGATTGGATGGATGTTTTTTAATCGAAAAATAACGAAATCTGCTGAACCTTTTATGCTGAAATTAGTACACTCGAAACATTGTTTAATTACCCAGTCCTACGTAATGAGACGCAATTGATTTTCTATTGTTCTGCCATACCGGTATGACAGCCGGGCCTTGAGCGGTTAAAGCTAGATGCAAGTTAGCTACTTGTTTACCAAATGGCTTGTTCGACTGTACTTAAAACTAAAGCTTCACAAACCATTAATTTAGTGTATAATCATGCTATGTGTAAAAGTTATCAAGTAATAACAGTTTGCCAGCTAATCTCCGCGATCATGGCCCGGAACGGCTCCCATTAACCAGCAGGGAATGTCTGATGCTGCAAGGTATTTTTCATCTCTACTTTGGAAACCCTGCCGAGTGGTTTAGTCCGGCCATTTTAATTTATTTAGCAGAACGTTGAACGAAACTCTGACACTAGTGTGTGTGGGGTCGTAAGACCTTAGCAGAACGTTGTTATAGATTTTATATTTTAGTTTTTTTTGTTCCAGCGACCCCCCCAGTATTTTCACATTATCGTCAAAGAAACTTGTTGTTCATATTTATAATATTACTTCAACAAAATACCTAATTGTGACGTGATGGCCCATTGCTTAAGACGCCCGCCTCTTATGCATGAGGTTGTGGGTTCAAACCTGGGCAAGTACCAATGTGTCATTTTCAATTCGTGTGTACTTTCTAAAGTTTATCTTGGACATTATTAACATCGGTGAAGAAAAACATCGTGAGGAAACCTGGACTTACTGTTCCACTCAAACCAAGTCAGAGGCTTTGAGGCGGTTTAGAAACTCTGACACTAGTGTGTGTGGGGTCGTAAGACCTTACTGCCCACACGATAAAGAAGAAGAAGAAGAACAAAATACCTTGTAAAGTTATGAGTTTTCGACGACTGATTAGGTAAATCTGTTTTTTTTTTTCATACGTCATTCATAAAGACGTGTTTGCCCAACGATCATGCATGAGGTTGTAGGTTCCATACTGGGGGTATGTTCAATGTGATGAGTGAGTTGATGACCTTTCGCTTTTATTGATAAACTGTTTGTGGTGAAAAATAATCAATTTTATTTATTAATGTAAGGCTGATATCACCAATCAGCCTGGAATCTAGAATGATTGGTGATTCATGATCATTGATCACCACTCTTGCTCTAGGGCCTAGAGCAAGAGTGGTGATCAATGCTCGTTCCTTCTCTGTACGAGAAGAAGCCTTTGCCTTTCAGTGGAACCTATTATTGCCTGGGACCTATTATTATTATTAATAATTCAAAATGAATTTACCAGCTTTAACATCAAGCGGAGATTTCCTTTAATTTCATAAGCTGATATTACGCTCATAAAACGTTGAGTGCTGACCTACACACAACGAACTACCTATAGAAGGTCGGTACACACACACTAGGTACCTATCCAAGTACACAATAAGTACACTAAAGTGCTAATATTTCACACGCGGGCACAATACAGTGTACTGTAAACAGATCCCGTTTTCCTTCAACTGGTATAAATAATAACTGCTGAATCGTATATCTCGGTAGGGTGTCCGTACTTTGGCGCTACGTTAGGACCCCTGGCTAGATATACATTGTCTTTGTTGTTTGTGGTCACGGCTTATTTATTTACTAAGTTTTAGTCTTACTGAGATCAGCCTGTAGATTATTTCTACCTATTTGTGTACCAATGTATGGCACACAATTTGGATGTACGGCTAAATATTTCTGTTTTTGGGGGTCTCGTTGTAGCGTAAGCATGCTGGAGCAACAAACACTGCATTGTGCCTCTGGTGATAGATCTCGAAAATAAGCCTAGGGATGAGTTAGTTTTGGGTTTCGTCTTGAATGGGTCTCTTGGATTTAGAATTCAAGACCTCCCGATGAACTCGCAAAGAATTTCAGAGCAATTTTTGCGGTACGCAACCCCACTGCCTGGGTGAGAAGCGAACTTACAAGCCCTCGTTCGTTATGTCAATGTCTATTACATTATCTATATTTTCTTATAGTTTCTTAGGGATGCACAATCCGATTTAATTTATTTAGATATTGTAGATACGAATCAATAACTATTAAGAGTTTATTTGAGTATCTCAGAAACCGAAAAACACACGTGTACCTACCCAAAATGTCTGTCTGTCAGTCCGTCTGCGTGTCAAAAAGCTGTAATTTATAGCCTCTCGAAATTCTTACAGAATACCTACAAGTTATTATAGTACGTATTACGATAACAAAGTCACAGCCATGCCGTGTTAATAGACTTAGATAACCAATAAACCACCAATAACTATAAAAAAGAAACTAAAAAGCACCAAAAAAATTCATTCGCTTCACCGTCAAATGCAATTGTGCCCGTAAGACTAGCGGCGTTGAATGGCAATACTTAGCCTCTGGCCAAGTTAAAAGCCAGGCCTTTGGTCACGGGAAGTGTCAACCAACCGTTTAGACCATTGCTTATAAAGACTAATTCATTCATTAGGTACACAACTAAATCTTAATTTAAAATTAAACAAAACTGTGATAGCTCACAAATAGTTATTTAAACTTCGCTTTAAAAGCTTTTCTTTGTTGTGTCACGTTTTAATTGGAGTAGAATATTGATTTGTGCTTCAATTGTTTTGTTTATTTGGCTCGCAATGGCCAACTAATTAAATGAAAGGGGGATTGTGAAGAATCATATAATGAAAGGGGAGTCAGTGATTGCATGACGGCTGACAGGACAGAATGGAAGAGAAGCGAGAAGATGATGATGAACATAACATAACATAACATCACGCCTGTAATCCCGAAGGGTTAGGCAGAGGTGTACCCATTAGTACACCCACATTTCGCCAGTTATGTTTTTAGTCCCATGTAATAGGGGGCGAGCCTATTGCCATCAACCGGGCACAAATCCAGACTCCGAGACTGCTACTGAGAAATTCCTGATGGAAAAACCCAATAATACTTTGCCCGACCTGGGAATCGAACCCAAGACCTCATGCACAGCAGTCGCGCTTGCGACCACTAGACCAACGAGGAAAGAAAAGGTAAAGAAAAGGAAAGATTAGGTATGACTTTTATATTAGGAATGTACCTATATATATTTAGAGTCAGTTCCGCTGCCTCTTGATAAGTACTTATTATAAAAGGTGTGAAATTACATCTCACAAAGCCGATTGTTACTTGTTCTTTCCATTGGATCATATCTGGGAGATACTAGATAGTATTTTTAGGAACCGCCTCGTTGGTCTCGTGGTCGCAAGTTGGGTCTTGGGTTCGATTCCCACGTCAGGCAAAAGTGTTATTGGGTTTTCTCATTAGGGGTTATATTATTATTATTTTGATGGTCTTATGTCAAAGTTAAAATCTTTATTGCAGAGAAAATTGCTTCACAAATTGCTAAGTATGTTAACGTGTATGTAACGTGTTAATAGAATAGATTATTATACCAACTTGAGTTAGATTATAACATTTGAGTAAAGCATGCATGTATATAATTATATTGCATATTAGAGCAACACGTAGATAACTAGATATTAATTGCAATAATGGATCATAATTAATTCGAGTAAGATTTGATCAAAGCCTTTTAATGAGCAGTTAATGGATCTAGACTATGACGCGACTGCTGAGCATGAGGACTTCGGATCGATTGTCAGGTCGAGCAGAAGTGTAATTGAATTTTTCCATCAGGAATTCCTCAGTAGCAGCCTCGTAGTCTAGATTTGTGCCCGGTTGATGGCCATAGGCTCGCTCCCTATTACATGGGACTTAAACATAATAGGCAAAATGTGGGTGTGTACTAATGGATACACCTGTGCCTAACCCTTCGGGAATTACAGGCGTCATGGATACAATAAATAAAGCGTTGGTACGAAATTCAACGGGTCATATAGTCAAGTCTAATTCAGATTACCACACACACGCGCACATATTCGGTAACATAACCACAGTTTCTACCTACTTGTTTCTAACAATATTCATTTTCAAATAAGCGCAGAATTTCCTAGCAATGAGTATCACTTATTCGCTAAATGGGGCATAAAAATGCCTCCAAAGTGTACCGGTTTCGCGATTATGTGGTACTCTTGCAAGCCATGTCAGCTCTTGTAGTTAAGGCCAGGCCAAATTGCGTACATAATTACTGCAGTTAAGCTGAGGTATAACCGTTAATGAAACTGAAAACGAGTTAAAGTTTTAAATGCCGCCATGACTGCAAGCTGTTTCTCAATTTCGGTGAATTTGCCACATTTTTATGGTAGCGTTGCCATTTTGTTGTGGAGTGTTAAGAGCTTTTATGCCGTACGGCGTTTCATAAAAAATTTCACGTCCTTATTTTTCGAAATGAATCAACCGATTTTAATAAAACTTTCAACACATAAACAGGAACATATGTCATATGTACATAGGACATATGTCTAAAAAGTTAGTTAAGAACTTAATTTTTGAAATGTCGTATTTATAAAAAGATAATTGGAAATGTCTGTTTCTATGGAAAAATTAAAGTAGCTCGTATTTAGCTGTAATACGATTTTTTTTAAATGTTTTCAACTTTAGATTTAAGTCAATAAATAATTAAAATCGATGTTTGTCTTCAAGTTTAAATTACTTTTTGACTAAAATATAACTAGACTACTATTTGCATGAACTGTGTTTAAATGTTTTATAGATTTTTGCTAGCTTTTTACGGTATTTTCTGGTGTTAAATCTCAGTTTTAGTATCCTCAGTAATGTGTAAAGCACTGGCCTATGACGTAGCAAGCTAGAGGCCACAGCGACAGCAGGTGCGAATGTGTTGTAACAGACAAACAAAACAAATAGAGTATTTTATATTAAATATAGTTTCATTACAGACTTTGAAGAAATACTGGTAGTAAACATAGCATTCCTAAATTAAATAATTACGAGTTATTTATGAGCCAATTACGTAACACGTTTCATAACAGACGCTCCTATGATTTAGTAGCTTCAACCCGCGACTTTGTCCGTGTGGAAGTCAAATATATCATAAAATATCTTATGACACTTGGCAATAGCGAAGATTCTATCAATGCATAAAAAAACAATCAAACTTTACCTGTTTATAATATTAAAATTAAATTATACGTAAGATATTCCGTACGCAATCGCAATAAAAATTAGGTTTTTTTTTTCATTTTGAATATCTATAGGTACACTACACAAGCAAAAAAATTAAGTCATATTCAAACATCACGAAAATAACAATTTCGATCTTCAAAAGAAAATAAAAGTAGGTACCCTAATACCACTAGCTTCACATCAGATTACGATTAGTTCATTCTAAAGTATCGAAATTGATCACATACAATCGTACGACAATATCGTGCGAAGTTAAATTTGCTTCGTATGGATAAGGTATGACGTCACAAGGGTATTAGAAACTTTTATACGATGATCAATCACTCGCTGTTTCAAATTGTTTTACTTCGTACTAGGGAGCGCCGCGGTTTTGCTTCCTTCTTAATTTTCTTTTTAGTTTTTGATTGTGAAAAGTTTTAATAGAACTAACTTTGTGTTTTCTAAATATTTTTCATAGGCTGGCCAGTATTTTTTTGTTATTCCAAATAATATTTTACTTAGGTTAATTATTACGACTATTTGATATTTTCTATACAAGAGCTGTCAAATTGTAATAACTCCATTAATAGATATCTGATAAGATAAGATAAATATTTATTGATTTTGTTATTTGGTAGGTACATTCTGTTACCCTAGAACCTCACACTAGGATACCCTGTGTCGTGAAGTCTAGGATGAATCGGTCCTAAACATAGGCTCATTTCACAATTAATTCATAACATAACATCACGCCTGTAATCCCCTAAGGGTTAGGCAGAGGTGTACCCATTAGTACACCGACATTTCGCCAATTATGTTTTTAGTCCCATGTAATAGGGGGCGAGCCTATTGCCATCAACAATTAATTCAAACTTTTAGAATTACATTAACTGTATATATCATGCATAATATCACTCCTAATCTTATTCCGCACAAATCTTACTAAACACAATATTTCCAACGTAGATATCTCAAGCAATATACATTCAAATAAAACAAAGTTTAGGTCCTCCACGTTTATTATACTCTTACATTTCTTTTTCTCGTCACCAAACATTGTTAAGGCTCTGAAATCGGCAAAAACATAAAATGTTTATCTCACAAAGTTTTACTCTTCAACTTTTCTTATTGCTGATATCAAAAAACAGACAGAAATAGGGACTTACAACAAATAAACAAAGCTTTGACGTTATTTACAGAGAAATAAAATGGATATAAAAATGAATAGAACCTTATTGGTATTGTGCAATGTAAGATTATTTCTCTTTCATATCGGTACTGACGATATAGGCAAAGAAGTAAAACAGTTTTTATTACTACGTAAAGAAATGACACTCGCTCCAGCAGTTGGCCAGGTAGTGGAGCCGAGCCGTGATTAGTTTAACTTAGAGAAACCGGTACAAACGAAATACTACTAGGTACAAATTGTAGGTAATCTATCTTTTATCTAGCTTGATAATAATAATTTATGCCCATGGTATAACGTAAGCTAGTCAGAAAGATGGTTGTGGATTTGATGCCCAGGGTCATCATCATCATACTTTTTATGACTTGTCAAAGTTCGATATCCCCATAGATTTTGTATGGCAATATTAAATTGTGACGTCACTTGCCAACTAAATATTATAGATTAACTATTTATTAATTTCAAAGCAAAAAAAAACTAATTTTACATTCAGCATTCTGTTCCCTAAAAGACATCTATACGGACAGCTGTACAAAATAACTATTTTATGTATACATATAGATGTTCTCACGAAGAATCAAACGATTTCGGGCTTTTCCGGAACGAGAAACTTTGAATGAGATTGTATTGGCCGCATCCCAAGTTAGGAACTGTCGGTGAGGTCCATTTTGCGACCAAAATAGACCCCGGACTTGATGTAATGGTTTGAACTGATATGGAGTGCTCTTTACCAGTTTTTGACGGAGATTCGTATTAAGATTGTGTTTAAGTATTTTATTGGGAGTTTAGAAAACGGCATTTTTATCTGATGATATTTCGTTTACTTTCCTATGACTGGCGCCAATTAGAAGAGAGTACAAAAAGTGATAATATTACTTTACATTATAACTTTATTTTTACACTTAAAACTACATACTTTAAGACACTATGTAAAAATGAATCTAGTTGCCCCTTTCAAAAGATAGTTTTGTATGGAGAAGAATGGGCAAGAAACTTCATTCATAGTCTTTCAAAATCAAAGTTTTGTAATATTTGTATACATAATCATACAGGATTACAAGTGAATGCAACATACCTTGCGTAAAATCTATATTCTACTATCTATATCTTATACGAAAAAAAGTTTTACAAATAAAGAATTTCAATGGAGCACGATCAATTTTTATTACAAGAATGTAAAATTACATAGTCAGTACCTATCTCTTTATATAAAACTAAACGTCGATCGTCACGAAACGATCGATTTTAAAACATTTAGGCCATCTGTCGGAAGTTTATTACAACATAACATCACGCGTGTAATCCCCGAAGGGTTAAGCAGAGGAGTACCCAATAATACACCCACATTTCGCCAGTTACGTTTAAGTCCCATATAATAGGGGGCGAGTTTATTATATCTTTACCATAATAATTCTGTTGACATAAAACAAAAAGCTTGCATCATATTTAATAAATAAGTACTTCGATGCAAAAAAACATGAAACATGAAAATGCAACTTAAAATACCGGCGCAATAATTTCATTACTGCTAGGCTAATGGAATTCGGGAGGCTTCATTTTATGTTTTCGTTGCAAAATTATTATGAAAATACAATGTCTATTTGTTTGATAACGGTAGAATGCTACGGAACTATCTCATCATCATAACATGAGGCCTGTAATCCCCGAAGGGTTAGGCAGAGGTTTCCCCATTAGTACGCCCCATTATTTGGCGAAGCGTTCGTTGGTGAAAAGTCTTTTGGATGAAAAGTTCATGGTTGGAAGAGTATGTTGACCAACAGTTCATGAACCAATCGACTGTTGGCGAAACGTTTTAGACTCATTATTTCGCTAGTTCTGTTTAAGGCCCATGTAATAGGGGTGATCTTGTACCAAACTATCTGTTATGCATATCTTGTTTTAGTGTTGCAGCTTGCCCTATACGGGCCCTGTCCCAAATTTGTAGGGGCCCTTCTACCTTACTGCGGTTTCGGGTTTGGGGCTCCTTTAAGTGGGGGCCCCGAATCTTTGATACGGCTGATACCTCGATGGCTACGCCCCTGCTCGTTTTGTTAGATAGCCATATTCTCTCAAAACTCAGTAGCATTTGAACTGAAACATAAAATTGCGATGCGACATCGTATCCTAAAAATCTACTAACTTGCATCTTGTCTTACTATCGCTTAGTAGAATTCGCATTACGCCGATTCGCTTTTTGTGTTTTAGACCTTAGTTTTCGCGTGGGTACTTAGTGGCTAAAGCAAAATAGCCGCAAATAATTTACCATTCAAGAAAGGTGACGGCTAACGGGCGGCACGCTTGAAGCTAACGGTTAGATTTTTTGAGGTGATAATGGGCGATGACCATTACTCTGCTGATTACGGCCTAGGTACGGTACATTATCATCAGGACAGGTCAACGTCCATTGCTGGACATCTAGCCCATTCGCGATACTTTCAGTCAGCAGCATCCCGCTAGCCGCTACCTACTTTACTCTAAATTACCAGTCTCCTATATAACGGGCATACCCACATTGCATTATCTCAAACGCAATAACCAACTGAGAACTGTTCAACGCCATCGGAATCAATGAGATGCAAAAATGTTATAGCGCAATAAACTAGCTTCAAATGCCACCATTTTTCCTACAACGCAATAACCGCGTATTTATCTATGGTAGCAGGGTAGTCTATACAATAATTTGCGTCGGGACTTGACGCCTTCTTACAGGCAGTCACTGCAGCCGATCCTTCAGTAACGAACTCTGAAATTTATTCATAGCTTCCTCGTCTCTTGTAAATACGACGCGGGAACACAATTGGGATTTCGTTTTGATTTTATAACTAATCTACGGGTACGACGTGTCATAGCGGAATGAGTTTTCGATTGCGTATCCTACATCTATGAGGACGTTTTCGTATGGTAATTAGATTTGAAATCTGGAGAGCTTGCTTTTATTACTGCTAAATCATTAATTTCATTATTTTAGTATATTAATGCGAAAGTTTCGATTGATGGATATTTGTTGATCTGTCGCGCCAGAACGGCTGAACGAGTCTGGATAAAATTTGGCGCAGAGGTAGATTACAGTCTAGAATAGTATATAGGCTACTTTTATTCCCGAATAATGTAAATCAAGTTTAACGCGGACGAGGTCGCGGGCACACACTAGTACCTACATATTTGATATCTAACAGACATGTATGTAACGTTAGGTAAATAATATCATTATGAATTAAATATATTCAAAGTTTATCCTGTTAAATTCACCCGTAAGCGCAATGGCCGCGGTTACACTCGGCTATAGGGCTCGAGGAGCTCATAGGGCATCAAAAATCTTATCCACACCATGGTCAATAAGGCAAACAGTTCAAAAAAGTCTGACAGCATTGCCACGTTGTATGGAAATGCTACTAGCAAATTAATGTAATCACTGAACGCGCCCACTAATAAAAGCTCTATTGTATACATTGCACTTTGTGGAAAAGTACTGAAACACCTTTCTATAGACACTTATGTAAAGATTGCGTCCTGCACCATCGTCATAAAAATAGAAAAGTAAGGAGATCTATTAATTTCCTGTCACTTCAAAGGGCTATACGTTTACTAGGCATACTAAAGATTCAACTCGCTTCCTAATAAAGGGTTTTACACGGGTCGATTTAATAGCTGCGCGAAAATCGTTGAGCTAGTACTTAGTAGACTAATTGTCATCATGCAATTGCGGGCAACAATACTAAAAGCGAGTTTTGTTGCTCGTCGAATGAACTATAACATTCGATTACCGATGTAATCCCGTCAATAAATGTTGTGAAATTTGCATAAAATATGTCATGTCCTTGTCATGTTTTACTTTTTTGTTATTTATACTACCTGTCCGTACAAATGTCGGCTATCGCAGATGCAAACTGAAAGACGCAGAATGAAAAATAGCCTTTGTCCTTTCTTATGGTTCAAACTTACCCTGTACCAAATTACATCAAAATCAGTTTAGTGGTTTAGTCGTGAAAGTGTAAACAGACAAACAGGAAATAGGTAGAGTTACTTTCGGATTTATAATATTAGTACGAATTATCTTGTCGATGATTATGTAGCTTGGTAAACCTCTGATAAGTTTTTCTTTTCACATAAATAATAAAAATAATTCCTTTAGCTATATATTTTCGAAACAAATAAACAAATGCAATCGCGATTTATAATATACTGTATATATATAATTATATAGTAATGATAACTTGTAATGCAATTTGGTAGGCACCTAGTCGAAAAAATCCACTCGTGTAAAATCCCCATAACTTTTACAGCCGGAAACTGAATCATGAATAAAAGTAATAGTCGTTTTGTTCTCTTTTTTAAGCTAAATGTCTGTAATTATTCAAAAAGATGAATGCTGTTTAAGATAATTCGGGTCACGTAAGAACTTATCTGTTTGACAAATTGCCGGTGAACGGAGCGTTGTTCAAATATCTTAATAACAGTATCTTACGTTTTGGAGGTCAGAGGGAATAGGAGCTGACCTTTTGAGACTTCAAATTAGGGAATTCAAGATTATGTTGACTAAAGGGTTTTACATTGCCTATTGAGGGCTTAGTTCATTAGAATATATTATGTTGTTGAAAGTTCTCCGTGCAAAATAAACTGGCAATGCTGTTTGCCTTGTCAGTTGACTCTCTTAAGAGTAATATTCTCCTGAGTCTTCTTCTTCTTATCGTGTGGGTAGTAAGGCCTTACGACCCCACACACCCTAGTATCCGAGTTTCTAAACCGCCTCAAGGGCTTTTGACATGGTTTGAGTGGAACAGTAAGTCCAGGTTTCCTCACGATGTTTTCCTTCACCGATACCTGTGATGTCCAAGATAAACTTTAGAAAGTACATATGAATTGAAAAATTCACATTGGTACTTGCCCGGATTTGAACCCACAACTTCCTGCATGAGAGGCGGACGCCTTAACCACTGGGCCATCATTACATCATTTCTTCATTCTCCAAGCGGAAATCAGGCACAGAAGGATCTCATACTACCAACTTCCTAACCCCGGACTGCTACTGATAAAATCGTAGTTCAAAAACTCCTAAACACGTTCCCTGACCTGGCAATTAAACTCAAGACCACGAGAGCAACGGGGCAGACTAAAAATAACCTATACTTATGCCTTCTGCTTTACCTACCTATTGTTTGTTTTTATTTTGTGTTAACTATTTATGAAAGAAATGAATGAATGTCGTGATGGCCTAGTGGTTGAGGCGCGCGCCTCTCATACATGAAGTTGTGGGTTCAAGTCCGGGCAGGTACCAATGTGTCTTTTTCAATTCATATGTACTTTGTAAGTTTATCTTAGACATCACTGACATCATTCTGTGCCTCGGAAAGCTGTTGGTCCCGACTGTTGGTCCCGGTCCTCGGATCTTTGACAGTCGTAACGGGTCGTCAGAAACCCGAAAATCTGACAGTCAGTCTTACCAAGGAGTATTACAGACTTTCTGGGTTGTGGAGGTCAGATAGGCAGTCGTTCCACGTGTAATACTGGTATTATTTATAAAATACCAGTATTTTTATTGGTATTTATATACCCAACATAATTGGGAACAGGCTACTTAGGCAGATAATGATGAATGAAAGAGAGTTTGACACTAGAATCCTACCTAAAACAAAACACCAAGTAACTAAGAGTACCAGTGCCTAAATAAAGTTTTTTTTTTTTATTCAAGCCTTTTCAAAAGACGTCTGTAAAGAATACGTCATATGGTTTTATTCCGAGCCTTTTGATATTAAAATGTTGGTATCTTATAAATATTTAATGCAATCTCATTTTAAGTACCGGGTGTGACGTAACTCATTGCGAAACTCTGAAGTGTTTTGACCGACTGCGTAGGAAGGTGAGTTATGAATTTTGTATTGTGGGCTCTTGTTTTTATGAATGGTGTAGGCGGCGAAAATTACGTCACGGCGTAATAGACCTGTCTGGGATTATGGGGGTGTTTGTTCCGACATCATATAAAATGGATGTAGGTACTGTTTCTCAGCTGATATTTGCTTTGGGGGTTGTTCTTAATGAAGTTTTTTATACGTTCCTACCGGTGTGTAAATCTATTTATACATATACAAATATAGACTTTACGTTTGACTGCCTCTTTGGTCTAGTGAGGTCATGACGTTTTGGGTTTGATTCCCATGCCGAGCAAAGTGTTATTGGGTTTTTCCATCAGATATTTGTCAGTAGTAGCCTCGAAGTTTAGATTTCTGCCTGATTGATGACAATAGGCTCGCCCTCTATTTCATGGAACTTAAACATAACTGGCGAGATGTAGGTGTATAAATGGGTATACCTCTGCCTAACCCGTCGGGGATTACAGGCGTGATGTTATGTGTTATCTCTACATAGTATTAAACAAAGTTGCTTCCCGCCGTCTATGCGCTTAGATCTTTTAAAGTACGCAACGGATTTTAATGCGTTTTCTTCAATAGATAGAATGATTCAAGAGGACGGTTTACACGTATAGTTTGTATTTCGATTGCACCCGTGCGAAGCCGGAAATAATAAAGCAAAAGAATTTTTTGTTTGTTTAAACTCGCTAAACTCTTTAATTACCCGTTGGAATTGGAATAATTAGTTTTGTAAATGATAGCCAGATTTTTGAGGAATAGTATAAGCTTTAGCGAAAAGAAAAACAAAGAAAGGCTATCACGCTAAAACTCAGGGGAGCGGAGCAGTAATTAATAACGTAACTTAACGCCGGTGAAAAAACCTAGCGGAAGTCGAAGTCGCGGACAGCAGCTAGTAAATTATATAATTAGATGTAGCATCAGTACGAAAAAAAGAAGCTGCGGTTTTAGTTGTATTATACGATAAAGTTTCTCTCTCTAACTTTTTTATGGTAAAAAAAAAAACGTTTTTGCTAAAGAAACCTCCGATCTTTTACGATAAAACCCATCTACTTAGTACATGTCTTTCTCTATTGATACATTTTCAATCTACAATGAAATATCAAAGATAAATCTCGTTCCCTTTCACCAATACAAAATCTCTAAATTTTCTTCATCGACAACAATACTAGGTTTTAAAATTTATACCAATTTAGACGCTCTATAGACTATAGAGTACATAAGGAGTATACATGCTCCGTTCCCCGGATCCGGCCGAGTTATCTTACAGTATTTATTCTGGTCTGTCTGAGTGCAGCGATTGGGCCGCGTGACTGGACTGCTAATGTACGGATTGAGCTGCCATCGTCTGCGGTTAGGCACGCATCCATTGGGAGAATTGAGTGACGTCTTATTGTGTGAGAACTGCTTTGGTTTCCTATTTAGTATGGTTGATAGACTGGTACCTATGTGGTATGTGCAGTGCAGCTTAGTAACCAGGATTGGACCGATAATCTGACTGAACCATGGTTTACTTGACAGTCTCTCAGCTGTGAAATTAAAACGTCATTAAAGAACACCATCAAATATAATGACAGTTTAAGTGCTATAATACATTACCTCCAGCGAATTGCAATTGCAAAATGTTTCAAATCTAATTCATTGTTTCATTTTAAATCTCAGCGCCAATCACTATCAAGAAATCAATGTAAATTAGGTACAATTTTGACAGATTAACTGAGATTCGATTGCGATCGCTCCTAGAAGTTAGAAGAATTACTACTCTGATCTTTAGCCCGTGCCAGATTCTAATAAACCTTCAATATTAAAACTTCAATGTCTATAACAAAGTCATAATAACCAACTTTATCTCAACTACTCAGTGATATTATTGTTTTTTTTTATTTTTTTTTTTTGTTTTTCGTTTTTCTTAATACTTAATTTTGTTTTATTTTTGATTATTGATTTTGAAGTGTGTTATAGATTGCGCGGACTCACACACTATTTCATGTTGGTTGAGATGTTATGAGTGGTCGTCTGTAGTTCCAATATTTGTAAACACGTGAAAACTATGTATATTTGAACATATTTTAACTTTTAAATTCTTAATTTGTGCCTTTTAATTATTATGATTAATTAGTTTTTTTTTATAGGGTACATACATTGCTTTCACGTGCCATGTCGTGTATGATTCTGTAAACAAATATTGTAAACATTGATTTTAAAAGAGTACGTATGGAGTTTCTTGCCCATTCTTCTCCATACAAAACTACCTTTTGGAAGGGGCAACTAGATTCAATTCTATTTTGTTTTTTGTGTTTGACGTTCAAAAGTGCCTTATTGGCCTAATTGAAATAAATGATTTGACTTTGACTTTGACTTTGATAAAATACAGGCCAGTTTCCACGTAAGTAAACAATCTCAATGGATGCGGTCCTACAGAAGACAACACAAGCCACTGCCCGTGAAATAGCTTGTATACTGCAATCGTATTGCTTCCATTCTTAGATACACGCCAGCGCCGAGTTTAATGCTGAAAGATAATAACACAAATATCTTGTAATAACGTACTGTATTGCTATTAGGTACTGGTGAAGTTACTGTAATAGCAGTTCGAAAATCTATAGTAATAAAAAGCTGAAGAGTTTGTCTGTTTGTTGAAACTACCAGTCGAATTAGAAAAGTTCTTTTTTTATATAGAGCCTATACCAATTTGCAGTTTTGCATCCTGGTCAAACAGGAGGTTGTCATAAAATACATAAATCTATATTATTATTATAAAAAGGGAAAGTTGTGGGGAGTAATCTCTAGATGTACTGAAACGATTTTGTTCTTCCTTGATTTTATAATAGGCTCTGTTTTATTATTAACAAATTAGGGATTCGTAAGAAAAATCACGCGAACGAAGTCAATTAATAAATACTATTTTTTTTTTGTTGTTATTTTTATTGATTGTTTGTTTGTTTGAGTATTTCAGAATACACGTCTATCAAAGAACAGAATCGTCTCACCTGCCTAAACCTGTGTTGACCAAGTGCACCTGTGTTGACCGTGACCAAAATCGGTCTAAGAAATATATTAATCAATAATAAATAAGTAGATACTACCTAAATCAACTACCACTCCAAAAATAAATGCAATTTACCAAGTTCCTGATCACCAAACAAAGGGATCCTGATTGTAATGTCCGCGATAATAACCGGCCGGACGCGGAAACGCGTCAGATATTCCAACCGGACCGGTTTTAATACGGGCCACAATCGAAAACAATGGTAATGTGCGTACATTGTTTTGCGACATATGTACCATTTATTTATTAAAAGGGGACGTTTTTAAAACGGTTTTTATTACGGCCGCTTTAACATGAGAGGTGTTTTTGTGTTTCACTGTGGCGTTTTAGGGTTTTGATTTTTGTTTCTTTTTGAATATTAGAAGGGTTCTATTGAATTGTAAAAAAAATTGAATGATGGGGTTTTTATGAAGTTGAAGTTGTGTTACGCGATATGTAATATTTTTGCTGTTCTCTATGGAAATTTATGAAAGCGAAAGTTCACTCACTCACTCAGACACTCAACACGACGTTTCGAAAACCGCTTGACGTATAAAGATGAAGTTTGGCTGGAAGTTAGTTAATAGTTAGCAGAAAACGTTCGCTAAGAAAGAATTTTCCAAAATACACCTCCTAAGAGGATGAAGAAGAAGAAGTCGCGGGCAGCTAGGTCATTTTATAGTAGCTATAAAAGGCATTTTTTTGAACCCATAAGTGGCATGTTTATTTATATAAATTTTGTGCACATGTAAAAAATACACTGTACAAAGGCGGACATGTTCTTCCCAACATTGGGATATTTTTTTGTTACATTTTATTTAGTAATTGTTATATTAAGTTATTGTCATTAAGTCCGCCTTTGTACTTTTATGTTGCATAAAGTTTATATAAATAAATAAAAAATAAATACATGAGAACCTTCTAATTACGACGATATTTAAGGTTACATTTTTTTTTTTCAATCTTTTTACTAAACCATGTTCAAATAATATGTACCTCCGCGTCCTCCATACAGTTGTATGCACCCATAAGCACTGTGCTTTGCGTGAGTTTCATTACGCGCTACTAAAAAGAGATTTTTCACGTCAAAATAAATACTGTTTTCCAGCAATATTTTGCTCAATGTTACTTAGTTTGATGGGCGTAGTTAACGGCTATGTGATGTGCCTTTTTATGTTCTGTATAAGCACCAAGTAATAAATATGTACCATTATAGGAATGGCTGCACGGGGAATAGGGAACCGCTGAGGAACAGCGGGTCGAGGCCTGCCGGGGGAGCGGTGAATGTTTATGGGAATCCCGCACTCCCGGCCATAGGCAGAGGTGGAACACTGAGGTGGCTTTAGCCGGTAAGAGTCCGACATGCCCCTCCGTCACCCCTACAACAGATCGGAATCGGAACGGATCGGAACGGAAGTCGCAAAAGAAAAAAAAAGTACAATACGGTCATAAGTGCAATAGCATGCTAAGGTTTGAATTGCTGTGAACACGTGGTACAGGCCGTACCTACATCTGTTGTATAAGTGATTACGTATTAACACAGTACCTACGAACACTTCAGAATTCGCAGACCGCGTCGAGAGGTCGTAAGTTAAAAAATGACAATTAAAATTTATTACTTTGTGAGATTGCTACTCCACATATGATCGCTACGTGTACCTATATTTGAATTTAGAAGCTTACTTACTTTAAAACATTGACAACCAAATCAACCGGTACCTAATAGCAATAAAATAAATAAATTGCTAAACAAATAAGCTTTGTTTTTAAGTTCGTAATAAACAAAAATAAAAAAAATAAACGTCCCATTTCAAACATTATTTTACGGATGGTGAAAAAATACATGTGTAAGCGTATAATTCCTGTAGTATAAAGTACGTTAGTCAGATTGGTTGAGAACTGTCGTTAACCACGCTTTATGCTTGTTTGTTTCATATTTATTAGGCGCAACTGACGTGTTATTAAAAAAGTTGCTCCTAATTTCTTTTTTATTGCTCGTAGGTAGCTATTATTTTTGGCGATATTTTTGTAGCTTCGTCCGTAATAAAAATGTCTTCGCTTTTTTTGCAATGTCTGATATATAACAGAATAATGGTATAATTTATAACTTTCAAATGAAAAGTCTTACTTTAAATGTATATGCTAAATCAATTGGCTAAAAATCTGTCTAGAATCTTACTGCGCAAATGTTCAGGCTACTGCACAAAAATCCAAAGGAAAATGTTTAAAATATGCAAAATGATTAAGAATTGAAAGGATTAAAAACGGATTTCGTACTTGGCCCGCTAACGATAATTGCTACCAAATGTTCTTTTAAAAATCTCCACCGTCCAACGGAAGGAATGATTCCCGTTTTAGGCCTGCCATTAGGTACCGTTAGGCACTAAAAAGAGTTAATTCTTTCCTACGAAAATTTTAAAAAAAGAACAGTGGAAGGTTTTAATCGTGGCTTGACGCCGCAGCCAACTTTATCGCCGAATTACATGGCATTCGGGCAGCCATATTGTTTTTTTATTTTTCGTTTTGTTTATGCTTTATTTTTTTGTAATTTGTTTCTTTTCACTGCTCTTGTATATGTGGCCTACGTTGCCGCGTTGTGAGTTATAGAGGGATATGGAAAATTAAAAATGTGCGAAAAGAAAATGTCTTCTTTTTTCGTGTATGCATTAATTTTACACTTTTGGTAATTGAAAACTGTGTAATTAAGTACTTAAATTTTCATCTGTAAAACATAGTCAGTTACAATATTTCTTCTAATTCAAAGAAACCTAATCCTTGAGCGCAACAAAAGGCAGAATTTTCATAAAATAAGATTGAAGAAGATTTTGACATTATGATTATTGTGCGATAATTCATGAGGAAGGATTTCCTGGAATTTACAATTTAAATAATTTCATTCTCAACGATTGTTTGAATTCAAACCTTTCCCTTTTGATTTTATAATAATTTCGATGTAGCTCAAATGAAACGAAAATGTCCAAAGGATCCATAATTCCAATTAATGGGAATAAGGCCTTATTTATTCTTACCTAGGTACCCAACCTAGGTAAGAATAAATAAGGCCTTATTCCCACGAGCATAGGACTTTTTTACTTGCCTTATCTCGTTGCTCTTCGTACGTTTAAATATTTGTATGCCGAATTCAAGGTAGACTGGAAAAGGATCACATTTTTCTTTAAAAATCGTTTTTGTTGTAAAATCGCTCCTATTACACCTGTATAATTATATGATGTCGCAGTGTTTACCTTAAAGCACTTTCGTCCAATCTAAACAAATAAATAACAATTCAAATGTGTATTCTAATACCTTTTTTAAGGATAGAAAATCATCAAATTACTCTTTCCGCTCTGGGCGGTGCGGAAGGGAGTGTCAGACTTTTACTGACCAAAACCCATCCGTGTTCCTTCTAGTGCCCTTTGAGTTCCAGGGCTGCGAACAAATTCCGCAACCCTGCCTAGGGTCAAAATGAATGGAACAGCATTTTTTTTTAAACCGATGTAAAATCTATCGAACCGTTGTAACTCTTGAGGGTTTAGAATTATATACTGAATCAATGACGGGCCTGTTGGTCTAGTGGTTAGCGGCCCTGACTGCTAAGCCGGAGGTCTTGGGTTCGATTCCCACCCAGGACAAACTTTGTGTGATGAGCATGATTGTTAGTTCTGTGTCTGGGTGTGATTTATCTATAATATGTATGTATTTATAAATTTTATAAGTATGTATATCGGTTGTCTGGTTACCATAACTCAAGCTCTGCTAAGCTTGGGATCAGATAGCCGTGTGTGAGTTGTCCCAAGATATTTATTTATTTATTTTTATTTAATTGAAGAAAGTTACGACATCCCTTCTACCCCGTACAGACCCTTCTCACCCCTTCTTAGTCCTTGACTAAATTACACAATTATACCCCAAAAGTTAAATAGGTACGTATCAATTACGAGTCCTTAATTTATTACCCTAAACAAAATTAAGTTGTCAATTTATCAACTTAACAGCATCTAATCATAGTCCTTACGGCTTCCACAATAAGGGTCATAATTACTAAACCTGATACGCTTAGTTGACCGTTATTGTAATGTCATAACATTACAATATCGGCAATAATTGTCAGTGTATCGCGTAACCAAACGACTGTAATTAGACATTTGTTTTTGTTGCTAATTTTCAATTATCGAGCTTTGATTTATTGTGATCGTGGTATCTCTCTTGTATCTGGTTTTGATATTGATAACAAACCTCAAATGGTGTAATGTATTTTGTGGTTAGGTTAGAGTTTTGTTTGTTTTGTTGATATTGGGGTCGGCTTCCAGTCTAACCGGATGCCTGATCTGAGTCTGATCAGCTTTGTACGTGCTTTCAGAGGCACGGAACAATGTCAATGATATATTACATGAACTTTCTTGACTGCCTCGTTGGTCTAGTGGTCGCAAGCGCGACTGCTGTGCATGAGGTCTTGGGTTCCGAGTCCCGGTCGGGCAAAGTGTTATTGGGTTTTTCCATCAGGAATTTCTCAGTAGCAGCCTCGGAGTCTGGATTTGTGCCCGGTTGATGGCAATTATAGGCTCGCCACCTATTACATAGGACTAAAAACATAACTAGCGAAATGTGGGGGTACTAATGGGTACAGATCTGCCTAAGCCTTCGGGGATTACAGGCGTGATGATAAACTTTAGAAAATACCCACATATTATGAATTGAAAAAGTCGCATTGGTACTCGCCCGGATTCGAACCAAAAAGAGAAACCAGCACATAGATCTCCACAAAAGCTATCAACACAAACATTCCCTTCAATAAAACTGTCACACTTAAAAACAATAACTTAACTGTCCAGCAATAAATGCCATAAGTTGTTGGATTGAGTTTTTAAATAATAAAGTCGCGGGTAGTGTTCGCCCCCGATTCTGTCACCTCGTACGGGATGAGTCTCGCCAAGAGATTTATTTCACTCGTAGGGGTACCACACATGCTGCCGAATCGGGGCGAGATAGTTCCACTTACAGATGTACAAAGTTTATTTTAAAAGTAATATAAAATATTAATTCTTGTATTTTTCTTGAAAAGTAGTATTAAAATCATCATTTCCACAGCTGCCTGTTAGCCTAGTGGTCGTAAAGCGCGATTCCTGAACATGAGGTTTTACGTTCTATTCCCAGCTTGGGCTCTGCTATTTGAGTTTTTCCATCAGGAATGGCGTGATGTTATGATGTTGTGCTAAAAAAAAAAACAATTATCCAATTTAGTGCAGTCGTTCGGAAGTTATGCGCGTACATACAGTTCGAGCAATCATTTTTATTTATGTAGATAAAGTTCATATATAAAAATGTCTATAATTTTGCACCCCTATAAGGGCAATTTTTGTCCTTTTACTAGCCTTCTATGGAGTTAAACCTCTAGTGAGCGGTAAGTGGTCGCCCCTGGACACAGTTGATAAGTGGTTGTATTCTCGCCCCATTCCTCCCCTCCACCTATTCACCCCTATTCTTTTGTTATTCACGCCACGTTTCAGTACCGACTTGCATGATTGTTATGATGTATTATTTCGTTTAGACGTTGCAGTTCTGTGTTGTTTTTTTTTGTGAATTATGGCAGTTGGCGATATATGGGTGGAGATTGGATGGTGTTATAGTTGGTAGCGGACCTTCCATTTATTAAAGTGAGATTTTTTGGTAGGGGCAAAGCTTGTGGGATCTCATCACCGACATGCTGAGGCCGCGTCACCGAAATACTAATGAGACCGCATCACCGACATGCTTATGAAACAGCGTCACCGACAAGTCAGAGAGGCTTGTTACCGACATGCTAATATAGCCCCGTCACCGATACGCTAATGTGATGACTGCTTTTTTTATTTATTTTAAGTCTATGTCCCACTGCAGGTCTTGAACTCAGGATCTTGAGCTAGCGTGGACCAAGTCTGTCTTTACCTAACAGAAATCTTCGCCTGGGTGTACCTTAAAGTCAACAAAGACCTTCATTTTCTTAAATCCCACATGATAACTACCTATTGTGTTATGAATTTGACATGTCTATCATCTAGCCACTTAGTTGAGCAGCACAGGGCTTTGTTACCACCTCCAGATAGGCCACCACCAGATAACATTTTAAGATTTCGTTTATCAGATAATTTTACCCAGTAAAGGTCTAAAGGTGCCATAAATCTTAAACCAGGTTTCAAAAACGGCGATAAACTTTATGATTGTAGAAGCGATAAATAAGTTCCACTTAGTTCCTCTCACCACTTAACCAAAATCCAATTTAACTGTCGATTTACGACAGCATGAGACAGCGAACTAACCGATTTATCGGGAGAGTACCGAAACTTTTATAACTCTTTTAACTATTTCACTTTTACTTAAGTTCGTGAGGCACCTAACAATTTAGGTTTTAAAACTTTTACAAATTTTACTTCTACTTGCTGCGCTTGAGGTCTTGGGTTCGATTCCAAGGTCGTGCAAAGTGTTATTGGGTTTTTTCATCAGAGATTTCTCAGTAACAGTCTCAGAGTTTGGATTTGTGCCCGGTTGATAGCAATAGACTCGCCCCCTATTACATGGGACTTAAACATAACGCCTGCCGGGGTTGCGGGACGTCTTAACAGGATACCGTGGCCCCGGAACGTAAAGGGCAAAAGAAGGAACAGGGTGGTTTTTTTGTCAGTAAAAGTCTGACAGTCCCTTCCGCCCCACCCAGGGCGGAAGGAGTCATTTGATGATTCTAACAATTAAAAAAAAAAAAACATAACTGGCGAAATGTGAGTACAGTTCTAATGGGTATCACCTCTGCATAACCCTTCAAGGATTGCAGTCGTCATGTTATATTTTTGTTCATCATGTATACTCAACCATATTAAAATGACATAGGACCAGATACTCTCAGATTCTTGTTCAGTATAAAAGCCACCGCCCAAGAATTACCTCTTACAGTCTGCAAAAATGCAGAACTACAACGCAGTAATAATAGCAATTCCGACAAAACTATATTTATTATAACCATGCAACGGAACGCTCATTTATCTGCAGTTTCCGAGTACTTTTCAACAACCACGAGATTTATATGCTCATGTTTTGTAATATCTAACCTACTGCGTTCTTATCTTTCTACACCTTTGCTTTTGAAATCAGCGGGTAGAAATGAAAACGGAAAATTATGACTTAAATGAATGGTTTTGTGTTTTGTTACTTTTTTCGGTTTGTTTCGTGTGACCTGCTTCAGTGTGTAGCGCGCCTTATATGAGTTTAAGGTTTTTGAAGTGAAAACTTCTTTAGCGGCGTTGAGCACTTTTTCTGTAATGGGTATAAAATCTTAAACTCGCGTCAGGACACGTGACCTGATCGAAAAAGCGTAAGACGGATGGAGAGTAGACAGCTATCCCCTCTCTACGGCGCGGCGGAAATGTATGCCTGGGCCTACTGTTTCGTTTAGGCAGCGCAGGGCGCTTGCGCGAATGTTCGTGTATAACTTTTTAATGTAAAATAATTGTAATAGTTTTAAAGTGTTAAATTTTTAATGTAATATAAATTGTCATGTTTGTGTACGATAGCGCAATAAATGAATATTGTATTCTACCACATAAATGATAGTACTTTTATACTGATAAAGCAATTGGTGCAAAATTATTCCCTAACCATTCCAAAATATCAAACATGCTCAACGTTAATAATCAAGTTTTCACTTTTGCCGGCACTCCCGGAGTGCAACCCGTCTTTTTTTTAAGTATGTAGCCTTAAGTGAGGTTTTTGATTGATTTTCTTAATGTGTTTAGCGAGCGTTATCTGGGCTAAAGATTTCTCTTATCACGTCTTATGTGGGTTTCAGGTTTATAAACTGTTAACTGCGGGCGAACATTCGCTATGAGTCCGAAGTGTGACTAGCTACACATCAGTTCGTGTGTCCGCCGTAGAAAAACACATACGGTTTTGTGTGCCGTACTTGCGTTTTTAATAAAAACACAGCTAGTGTGTTTTTCCGCAGTCAACGGGTGTGGGCAGATTGTTCTTAAGTGAAACATCACATCATAAGTGGACTGCAGATTTCTTACAAGTGTATAGATAAGTGTTTATCACGATTTACGAAAGTTTCAGATTATTCTTATGAAGTTATGTAAAGTTTGCTGCGGTATACGGGAAAAATAGCGCCAGACATTTTTTTTGTGGACTGCCTCGTTGGTCTAGTGGTCGCAAACGCGACTGCTGTGCATGAGGTCTTGGGTTCTATTCCCAGGTCGGGCAAAGTGTTATTGATTTCTCAGTAGCAGCTTCGGAGTCTGGATTTGTGCCAGGTTGATGGCAATAGGCTCGCTCCCTATTACATGGGACTAAAAAACATAACTGGCGAAATGTGGGTGTACTAATGGGTACACCTCTGCCAAACCCTTCGGGGATTACAGGCGTGATGTTATGTTATGTTATGTTATTTTACATAACATACATAAAACACACAATTTTTTACATATTTTTTTTTTTTTTTGTGTTATGTTATTTTTTTTTTTTTTATTTTAGTTTTGTTACATTATCACTGTTTCTACGTCTTTTATCCAACTGTCTGGCTCTGACTGGCAGCTCTTACGTGTACAGTATATAATCAGCTCGAATTCGTGTTGTCACGAAATTGTAGTGCCTAGAATTTCTATAAGGTCCTACGTTAGCCTAAGGTCTTTTATCATAGGTAAAAAAATAAGAATAATACTAAATTTAGCATGCGACTTGGCCACGTAAATTTCCGACTCCCGGTTCATCAACTTAGAGGATTAGTTTTGTAAAATCCGATCTTAGCGGATCTACTAACAATCTACCTCCCTGCTAAATTCCATCTTTATATGAGAAGTGGTTTTCGATATTTCGTGATGAGTAAGTGAGTTCCTACCTATCGCGTTATAATATTTAGATTACTAGTGTTACCAGCCACGAAAGTTTACTTTTAAACTAGTTAATCACTTGATCACTTAATATTGAAGCTATAAAAATCCAGTGCAAAGAAAAAATAACACGCGCCGGTACAAACAAGCGCTTAAAGCAGTCAGCAGCAAGATAAAGAAAAACAGCGGATTGCATTATATTTGAGGTAAATGGTTATGATAGCTGTAATGTAGGCACATTTATTAATTAGTTTTGTAAGGAGGTCGATAACTTTATGTTGGACCTACATGTGTCCATGTGTCAGTTCTATTATAACTCTGGTATGGAAAGCTTGCCTTTTATTTAATAGCCTCAAATATCACAGTGGCGACGAGGATTGCTAAATTCGAACAATTTCGCGTGTGAATCTAACTGAATTGTGCATAATTTTCGATTAGTCGCGAGTGTACGAACACAAAGTACGATGTCGATAGGAAAGATAAAAGAGTTTGACACAAAGGCCGGCACGTGGTCAGTGTATGTGGACCGGTTAGACATGTACTTTAAAGTAAATAAAATAGATGACGAGACGAAATTGCCTACGCTAATAGCCGTCATGGGGGACGAGGCGTATGAATTGTTGTATAATCTTGCAAGTCCCAAAAAGCCAGCGGAGTTGAAGTATGACAGAGCGGTCGAGCTATTACGTCAACATCTAGAACCAACGCCGTCGGTACTCGCAGAACGTTATCGGTTTAGGCAAAGGAGACAGGCTTGTGAGGAAAACGTGGCTGCATACGTAGCCGAGCTCAAGAAACTCGCACGTTATTGCAAATTCAGAGATGGGTTGAACGAGAATTTACGAGATCAGTTCATCTGCGGTCTAAGGAGTGACATAATACGTCAACGACTATTCGCGGAAGCCGACACAATTACCTATACGGACGCGGTAAGGTTGGCGAGCTCGTTAGAGGCGGCGGAACGGGACGCGGCCGCGGTGGAGTCGAAGATGCTGAGTGGCGGAGGTGACGTAACAGGAGGCGGGGTACTGCCGGGACAGGCGGTGCACGCGCTCGGCAGCAGCCGAGATGGCGGCGGTGCGGGACAGCGGGCGCCGCGGGCTGCGCGCGTAGCCCGGGCCGCGGCGGGTGCGCGGCACAGCCCCGCAACTAGCTTGCGGTCGCAAGCTGGCGGTCGCGGCGGTGCAAACAGTGGCGGTCGGGTGTTGAGCTGTACGGGTTGTGGAGCGACGGAACACTCGTATTCGGAGTGTCGTTTTCGTAACTACGTGTGCAGCATCTGCAGGCACCCGGGACACCTGCGACGCGTGTGCCCGGTCAGGGTGCCAAACGCGGGCAAAGGTGCCAGGTCTTCGGCAGCGTACTACGGCGATGTGCGTGAACACCGACCAGAGGAGGAGAGGACGACAGAAGAGGAATTTCATCATCTATGCTTAAACGATTACGGAGCGGTAAAGTTGCCCATATGTATCGATAATGTCACTATTTCTATGGAGGTTGATACTGGTACCGCAGTATCGTGTATTAGTGAAGCAACGTATAAACGGTGTTTCAGTGCTCAAAAATTAGAACCTAGTAATTTAGTGTTAAATTTTTATGACGGCTCAAAAATTAAACCCCTAGGAATGTTCAAACCGATTGTAGTTTACGGGGATTGTAGTAAACGATTAGAATTACTGGTAATTGAGGGAGGTACCACCTCATTACTGGGTCGACAGTGGTTAACAGAATTAAAAATAAATATCCCAGCTTTAGGCAATTGTAACAATATAAGTTGGGAAGACGTCAACATGTCTAATGAGATTAATGTACTATTAAACAGGTATAAGGAATTATTCAGCGGCGGGTTGGGTCTGTACACTGGGGGCAAGGCAACGCTGCGCGTGCGCGATGGCGCGACGCCGGTGTTCCACCGCGCGCGGCCTGTGCCGTATGCGCTGCTCGGGCGGCTCGATGACGCGTTAGACGCCATGCTGCGCGATGGCATCGTCGAGCCCGTCGACTGCTCTGACTGGGCCTCGCCGCTCGTACCGGTAAATAAACCTGACGGGTCGCTGAGAGTCTGTGCCGATTATAAGGCGACCGTGAATCCTGTCTTACTTACTGATCGCTATCCTTTACCTAGAATCGAGGATTTAATAGTTAAACTTAGCGGATCAAATTATTTTTCGAAAATAGATTTAAGCCAAGCCTATAATCAAATAGAACTCGATGATTCTAAGGAATTTACAGTGGTAAACACACATAGGGGTCTTTATAGGTATAATCGGTTAGTATACGGTCTATCTTCAAGTCCAGGAATTTTCCAGCGAATCATGTGCAATTTGTTGAAGGGAATTCCTAATGTTGAAATACTCCTTGACGACGTGATAATAGGAGGGAAGAATAAAAAAGAACATTTAGAAGCACTAGAACAGGTTTTTAGTAGATTACATCGTTCCGGATTGAAGTTAAAAAGTAGTAAATGTGTATTCTTAGTAAAGGAAGTGCAATATTTGGGATACGTAATTAACAACGAGGGAATAAAAACAGATCCGGCCAAAGTGGAGGCCATAATGAATATTCCTCGTCCGTCAAACATAACGGAGTTAAGATCGTTTATAAGGTTTAGAATAAGTTTTGTATTTGTGGTTAAGTTAGTTATTAAGTTCTTAGTTTTTTGCAATATTAATTATTGTAGTATTAATTTAGTAGAGAGGAGTGTAATGTAGGCACATTTATTAATTAGTTTTGTAAGGAGGTCGATAACTTTATGTTGGACCTACATGTGTCCATGTGTCAGTTCTATTATAACTCTGGTATGGAAAGCTTGCCTTTTATTTAATAGCCTCAAATATCACAATAGCAATGAAGATAAAAGGTTCCTATTATAAAAACGAAATCCGTCACGGTGTATGAAAAATTGCAAGCAAACAAACCTATAGATATAGGCGAGTGGTACAAGTCGTGAGCTTAAACGATTTATATTATTAAAGTTCTAATAAAGGTTGTAGAATTTAATTTTTCTCTTAATTTAAGGTTTTGGGCCTGCATAAAATACATTCATAGAAAAAAAGCTTAAT
The DNA here is from genome assembly GCA_949774945.1 of Hoplodrina ambigua. NCBI lineage: Eukaryota > Metazoa > Arthropoda > Insecta > Lepidoptera > Noctuidae > Hoplodrina > Hoplodrina ambigua. The sequence goes on from OX458979.1 coordinate 3,184,390, forward strand.
TCATTTATAATTTTTTTTTGGAATCTTTAGTGACCACATACAAGGGCTCCAATACTTAATAGATATTTGTATCTTTCTCCTTTACATTTAGGTGGTGTTTTGACAATTATAAAATTTCGGGGGTTTATTCTAATAACTATTGCAATCTAATTTCAGTCTCAATCTGTCAAAAATCCCTTAATTTTAATTTTTTGATTGTTGCTAAGATAAGATTGCGACATGATACCTCCATTTTCATTTCTCCTTGTATTATACGAGCATATACGTGATAAAAAAATATTTCAGTTAAAAAATCTCATTCGCGAATCTCAACAACTTGGCCCAACTTTACGCCTTCGGAGAAGAGAAACTGTTCAATTCAGAGAACACATGTGCTTGTCAAACTGAATATGATGGATGATCATGCTTCCCCCCTCTAATTCCCCCTCCCCCGGCCTACTCTTCCTGACTAGGAAAATTGACTACGTGTCATGTGTCTAAAAAATCTTTTCTTTTCGAAATAAAATTGAACTATCGAAGTGGCCCTCATACGTAAAGGCTGGTTCACAATGAATGAAGATATTGTAGTAGGTACGTTTGCAATATTGTACTTTATGTTTTTAAGACTAAACTTGAGTAAAAGTCTTTGAGTAACGGGAAGTTTTGAAGTAGTTAAGTGTAGCAAATTTTGAAGTTATTTTTTATTACAACACAAATTCACAAAAAAAAATTAACAGACTTAATAAATAACATAAAAAATCCTCTGCAACGCCGTCAACTGGAAATGTGCCCAAAAGACTAGCGACGTGCCACATTGGATGGCAATGCTTAGCCTGTGGTCAAGGTAAAAGCCAGCCTTTCGGTCATATGAATTGTGAACCAACCGTTTGAACAATTCTTTAAAAAAGCACACAGACCCCTCGACCCAAGGGCTACCACCCCAAACGGCTCGAAAATATAATTACCAAGGGTAAATTATTTCCCTAAAAAGAATCATAGAGAAATCAACTCTGTACTCTTCAACAGCTATTATAAAGCGTCCGAAAATTTGTGACAGATGGATGGATGTTTGTTACTGTTTCATGCTTAAATGGTTTGGCTGAATTAGCTGAAAGATACACATTTACATGTTGATCTACCTAAGTGAAACAATTTTAAACTCGTTTTTGTACTCCAGTTGGATAACTAACTTTGCCTTAAAACTGAAGTCTACATCTCATCATCTCTCTCTCTCGTCATCTTTTTTTAAGGTGGTAAAAGTCATCAAATGACTCCTTACGCCCTGGGTGGGGCGGAAGGGACTCAGGGTCAGACTTTAACTGACTAAAAAACCACCCTGTTCCTTGTGCCCTTTATGTTCCGGGGTCACGGTATCCTGTTAAGACGTCCCGCAACCCCGGTGTCTACACAGCCTAAGACGCGGCCTAAAGCTAGTTCTATAATAAACCCAAATTACACCGTACCAATACAGTCAAAAACCGCAAGGAAATAAATCTTGACGGTACGCAATAGAACGGTAAAATCTCGCCGTGCATTAATATTAATTGTGCCGCCATCACACGCGTCACCGATAATGTTTCACAAACATATAACACGTCACGCCGACCTCAGAGCGTTAACTTGAGAATTTCATGAGTTTATACGAAAATTTTATAGGATGGGAACACATTTCCGACTCGTTAGTAATTTTGACTATTGTTACGGATTTTGCTTTGAGTGGAGAAGTTATGGAACTAAAATACGGAAAGTTTGGTATACAATACAATACATACGTAAACTCACGCCGTTTACTCATGGGTAAGGTAGAAATAGAACACCACCTGCTACGATCCTTACATGCTCTTTTCGCCTCGTCTAAATTTAATTATAATCGGTTCAATGGTTTCGTCCTGACAGACACACATACAGACAGAGTTACTTTCCATTTATAATATTAGGAATGATAAGGATAGATAAACGCAGGCTTGGCGCCAAAACAGCGTTTAGCCTTTGACTTAACAAGACATCTTTTAGTTCTGTATTTCGCAAAATTCATTGAAACTAATAAGTAATTTAAATAAAAACATTTGAAATTAACAATCTTTATATACTGATGTCATAAACAGGAAAAAAATATTGTTAGAGGTACCCTAATCACTGCAAGTAGTAAACAAAGTATTAGAGATCCGATTATTAAAAAAAAAAACAGTTAGAAAGCAACATTATTGTTGAATTGTGTTTTATGGTACACTTGTCTTCCAAGTGGACTAAGGGCAGGAGCTAGGCTAAGACTATCTTTTTCATTGCAAATCGTGGCCCTGCGACAAAAACATCATTACTATTTTCGATAACATCTGGCCCCGAGTCCCTATTCCCAAGAGTATGACGAGCTATATGAATCTATCATGTTATTATGCTAATGCATTAGTAGGCTGATTTTATTCCCTGAAACCCATTCCCTAAAGACATCCAAATATAGTACCTTTCTCGTAAATAATCCTTCAATATTCGTAAATCACAATGTACCTGCATTATTTATTCAATATTACTATGTTTCGAAAACAAAACCAACAAATACCAACCAACAAAACAAACTTTCCTTTGTTTTTTTTGTTTTGTTTCGTGTGTGTGTGTTGGCGAAATGTGGGTGTACTAATGGGTACACCTCTGCCTAACCCTTCGAGGATTACAGGCGTGATGTTATGTGTTATGTTAACTATGTTCCTGTGACAGATACATTACCTACGAAATTGAGTAAATACCAAAATACGTAAACCAAAACAAGATTAATAAATTGTGACAAGTGTCATGGCGGCCCACATTTGTAAACTACACTAACTATTGTGATGCAAACAGCATTCGTGTGAAGTGACACGACAAATAACACGAATTTCAACGGGACAACATGTATTTGTGACAGGTATGTGTGACATTATGTGACATATGTCGCGTTCGCTGTCACGATTTCGGAAAATCCGCGATTGTGTAACCAGTCTTACAACTCGCCCTTATTAAAAGGTGTTGTGTTCATAATTCGACTAATGTATGGAACGCGAAATAACGACGACGGTTTTGAACAGTGAAAATGCATTAATTTAACAGAAATGCGGCCGTAAAGCCTAGCAAGTTATTAGGGGGCCTTTGAAGTGAATACAACAGATGTTCATTGGAAAATTTTCATCGCACGTGTTCAGCTTTGTGTAATTAATTCTAAAATAGCATATTATATTCTGTCTTTTAATAATCAAAGCGATTTGAAAATGATTGTAAGTTATAAATATTTGACTTTCATGCACAGTTATAATAATATTCGTATCCAGCAGACGTGAAATTATAGTAGTCTGTAAAGGTGCTCTGTCACTGAGAGCATTCGCCTGTAATATACAGAACAGGGGCCTTACCACAATCTTTTACAAAACATTCTTATTTCGATAACGTTTTGTTTCAAGCTTATAATAACATTACTCATATTCGTACCATGAACTTCAACTTTCAATATTGTTTTATTCCTGCTAAAGTGCTGGGAAAGAACGAACTACTTCTAGGATTTGTCTATTGCCTGCTATAGTAGAAAAGAAACAACGCTATAGGAACTGTATAACGCTGTCCCTTTCACACATCGGTCCGAATTCCTACTATGAATTATGATCTTGAGAAAATTATTATTATTTATTTTTTAAAAACATTAGTACTTTGTATTAGGATCTAATTGTAACGAGTAATTTTCATAAAATTAAACCAAGTATTAAAAGATTTTGCTTTTTAATAAAAAATAAAATAAAATAAAAAAGAGGTTGCGGCTAAATTATGACAATAAGAATCGGAACAGATTCTGTTCTTGTCAGCAATGTCAGCTGTCTAACGCGAACGGAATTTAAAAGTCAAAAATTTTTAAATTGATTTTTTTGTGGTTAAACTTATTTTATTTCATCTTAGTTACTTAAGATGTGTGTCTCACTAGCATTTTGTAGTCAGTTGGATGCAAAATCATCATGGAATCAAGGTAAGGTTAAACACGGTAACTCAGTAAATAAGTTTATAACAAGGAAATATTTATCTGTAAATAATGTTTTGATTATGATAGTTCGAAACAATATGTTTTCAGACTCAGTTATAAATGTTTTATTATTAATTTTGCAGCCGAAGAGTTAATCTAGTTAAGAGTTAATCCTGGCGACAGCTAGAGATACTCTGGGAAATTTTAAATTCCAACCGATCAACAACTACTGCCAACAATCGCTATGACAAATATGGAAAAAACAATGCCTTCAAATACTGGGAGAAGATATTGGCCAGGGATATGCCAGGTGTTCAGGTGGAACTAGTAAGAAAACATAAGTAGTTAAGCATAATTTATTGTTACTTATAATATAAAACAAAGATAAAAAAGGGTATGCCTATATGGTTCGGCCATGTTGAGAGGAGGAGTGAAAAACGAAGACAAAAGGTATTTTTATGGCAGAGGCGAGTGGCAACGCAGGGAAGGATCGCTCTAGGAAGACCTACACTGACATTATTGGTAAGGTTCTTCAGAAAGGTCAGGTGCGCAGTACTCCTAACCGGCGTGCTTGTATGACGAGATGTATGAATGTAGGTAGGAGGTGGCGTTCTTTGGTTTTTGCCTACCCCTTAGGAAAAACATGTGCTATGTGTGTGTGTTAGCCCTGTCGGCGACGAGACCCGTCGGCGAAGAGACCCGTCGAAGTAAAGTCTTGTCAGTGTTCAGTCTATCAGCGTTTAGTAATACACTCTTTAAATTATAAACAAAAATAAAACTTATTTTGTTTCAGGATCTTAAATGCCGTCTTCCCCACAGCCGCTGTACAAGAGTTTCACAAGTAACCAAACCCTGCTGCAGAGCGTTGTTGGTACTACGTGGCTGTTCGCTCGCATTGTTTTGTGGCTGTGATTAGGCTTCCCGAATCACATCTTCATTGTTTAATGGTTTTACAGATATGTTAACCCTATTGCAAGTGTCATATTTATAATATAACTTAACAATTGTATACTCGCGTATATTATTATAAGTAAGTGATTAAAGAAATTTTATATTTTTGTTTAAACTTATTGGTCTCTATTTACTTTTGCTTATTTCCAATACCCGTAAACTAAAATCTCTAGAAATATAATTCAATCGGCAAGTTTACGTAAATAAACACATTTTATTTATCCCTTATAGGATTATTTTGCTGTCCGTTAGTCTGTCTGTCCGTCTATCAAGACCCTTTTTCTCAGAACGCGTGGAGGTATCAAGCTGATATTAATTTCAAATACTTAGGTCTACTACCCCTTGAAGCAGTGAAAAAATTAAACTTCTGAGTAAATGTAAAATACGTATTTAATATAAACTAGCTTCAAGCAAGCACGTCGTTTACACGTCTCATCGGCGTCGTGTTTCGCTGCGAGGTGCTACGTAATCGATCTCGGAAACGCCGGTATACGACACTCGGCCAAAAATCCTCTTCTTATCCTCAAAACCACGAACGATCTATAGTTGATGTCGTGGCGCAATTCCAACTTTTCAACCCTCTAGAGTCCAATTGATCTTCACTCTGATAGACTCCACGACTTCCTCAACCTTCGTGGAGCATTGTAGACGTGAAACTTACAGCTGCGACGTAGACACAGCAGGACCCAGCAGCATGTGCAGCTTTTTTCGTACGTAGTTCAGCATTGGATTCTTCTGAAACCTCTATTCTGGATTGCACCTTGGTTATCCCCACTTTCAATGTAGTAATGTCCTTTAGAAGCGTATATATAACGTCGATGTGATATAACGTGACGGGGCAGTTTACTGAGATTTCTTGCCACGAATTATTGCACGTCATCCGGGTCTGTCCTCTTCAACATGTCAATGACATCCTGAAGGCTCTTCTCATTTCCATCTCTGCGGCGAGACGGCATCTGGTACAGCTTTTCAAGCGACTGGAACAGCATCAGTTTACCACTGCTGATCTTGTCCTCCTTGAAATTGGACCGAATATCTGCAGGACGCTGACCTCGTGCATGTAGTCAACAGCATGAACTAAAAAAACCACAATGGAAAACCAGCATTTCATTGACTGGTTGAGTTGTTTGGAACTAAGTTTCTCCGGTCAGCCGCGATGGCCGCGCAACATGCGAATAAAATTCGTTACGTGCAACGCACTGCACTCCAAAAAACTACATTTAAATATGATAAATTTGCAAGACAATAATACTTCCGTCGAGTCCGAGGAACTTTTTTATGAATGCTAAATTTGACATTAAAACAATATTGCTGGTTGTCAAAAGTCACGTCGTGGTAGGAAAATGAATGAACTTTTAGGGGTGACGTCAGCAAAACTGCTAAGAAAATAACATTACTTTAACCTTATTATAAGCTTATTTTAAGGACGTCATGGTACGAAAAGTCAAAGTAATATTATAATAATATTGTTTTAAGAGCTTGTGGTTGGCCCCCTGTAATATAATGTACAGATTCCAGCATGACATCAGAGAGTGAGGAGAACAAAGCATTACAGTGAGCAAGATAAAATTAGAAATTACATATGAGTTTAAAAAGTCACCGTGCTTGCCCAGATTTGAAATCACAACCTCACCACAAGCGCCTTAACCACTGGGCCATCATGAAATATATTTCACTAGCTTCTTTCTGCCTGCAGCTTCGTCCACATTAAAGTTGATAATATTATTATACCACGAAAACCGTACATTATTCTAGGTAAAAAAGTAGCTTATGTACTATTCCAGACTATAATCTATCACTATGCCAAATTTTAGCCAGATCCGTTCAGCCGTTTTGGCGTAAATGAGTAACGAACTTGCAAACCATCCGCATTTTCGGATTTATAAGTACCTAAGATTACATATTTCATTGTAATCGTTTAATACCTGCTACGGCGTAGCAGACAAACTGAGACGTCTACGCCGCTACGACATCGAAAATTGCTACGACAATGGAGGCAAATTGTCGAAACCTTCACATCACCTCTTAACCAATGTTGAACCTACCAAAAAAAATGGTACAGTCAACAAAAGAAATAGGTATGCAGGGTCGCCTGATAAAGTTTCCTTGGAAACCGATGAATGTAATCAAATTTAATTTAATTAAAAAACTGGATTCATAACAGTTAATTAATTAAGTTAAGGTTCAATCGAAAACATCCACGTTTTCTAAAAAAACTTCAACTATATCTTACGACCCTGGATACCTATTTCTTTTGTTGACTGTACGTAATACATTCTTAGCACGTACCACCGATTTTCAAGTGTCTCTCGTCTCCCTAAATTCTTATATCATTCAGATTTAAGTTGTTACGACATTTTGTTCGCGAGGTCTGAGGAATTTACTACATTCTTCTGTGTGAAATTATTTACTTGCTTAACATAGTTATTTCGTACATTCAGATCACGTAGGGGCAGGATGGAGGGGGGTAACCCATGACGTCACACACAGGTGTAGCGTGCAACGTGTTATATTTAATGGCTGGTTTTTGTTTTCGTTTGAAAGTGGGAGTGGTAATAATTTTAGAATTAAAATGTATCACGCTATGTCCTTGGAGATAAGCTCAGGATTAATTGTTGTCTAGTTCAGTAGTGGAATGTTTTTGGTTGAAAGTCACTTCTATTTATATTGTAGTACATTTACACGTTTTTGTTTAATGTGTCTTGAATTAGCTGCATACATAACTTTGAGTTCTTCTTCTTTATCATGTGGGCAGTAGGTAAGGTCTTACGACCCCACACACCCTAGTAGCCTTTTAGTCATAAACATATCATAACATCACGCCTGTAATCCCCGAAGGGTTAGGCAGAGGTGTGCCATAAGAACAACCACATTTAGCCAGTTATGTTTTAAGTCCCATGTAATAGGGGACGAGCCTATTGCCATCAACCGGGCACAATTCCAGACTCCGAGGTAGCTACTGACAAATTCTTGATGGAAAAACCCAGTAACACTTTTTCCGACCTGGGAATCGAACCCAAGACCTCATGTTCAGCAGTCGTAATTCGCGTCCACTAGACCAACGAGGCAGTCAACTTTGGGTTATTAAATCACTTTTTATGATTAAACTATACAAAAAATCTGCTAAGAAAAAGTTCCTTGCCACTTTATAATGTTTACAACTACATACAATTTAAACTTTTACGTTTATTTGATTTATATAATTTGTTGTTTTCGCGGCAAAAGAAATACATACTATAAGAACATTTTAACTCTCTACCTAATACAGTTCATAAGGTTTAGCCTGACAGACAGACGGACAGACCAAACTCTAAAAAAAAAAACACACAGAAAACATTTTACACAATTATGCAATTCCCAAAGTGCCCGATCAAATTAATAAATTAATGCACTGCCATTTAAAACCGTTAAATTTAATCATTTCAATCCGTTTTGTTCAAATAATCAGCCGCACACGGTTTTGTAAAGTACTCTTTTTACAATAATATTATTATACGTGCGGTGTATTTTAATATTATCAATTATGGGCTTGCGCATATTATCAACGAAAATCAGTTTAACAATAAAATTTATAATACCAAGTAAAAGCGGGTTATTTTAGTTCATAGCAATTTTTTTTTTAGTTTTGAGCTAAAGTTAAAACTAAAAAACAAAAAAAACGAGTGTGCTTATGACCACACGACTGAAGTGAAACTAAAACGTATTTGGCTATGAGAGGAAGAGAGAAAGAATTATATCCCCCACTTAACTTCCGTTCGCCTTGCCCGATCACACTTTTCGTAACGCTTACGTCACGCGTTCGCCAGCTTACTCCCCAAGTCGAGCGTGCGTAAAGAAGTTTCACTTCAAAAATATTGTTAAAGAACTTTTTTTAACGTTTTAATTAGGTTCTGTAATTTTTCTAAACACAGCTGGCTAAATATGGGTGTACTAATGGGTACACCTCTGCCTAACCCTTCGAGGATTATAGGCGTGATGTTATGTATGATGTATTGTTATGTTACTAGTTGCCAACATCAATCAATTGACGTATTTTTTATGACCTGTCAAAACGGGATTCTTTCATATATTTTGTTAGGCAATATGGAACTGTGACGTCACTTATTTGGCAAGTCAATTGAATAACTATTTATTAATTTCAAAGCCGCAAAAAAAAAGTTAAAATAAAGTGTTTCTTTAAAGATTATGTGTTCCCCAATTATAGGTCCATTATAGAAATTAAAAAATATTTTTAAAACAGGCTTTAATTTAAAATTCTACAATGTTGATTATCGGACATTGTATTAATTGTTACCAGAACTAAAGGTGTATGCAGAATTCCAGCTCAATCGGATACCAACAAAATGGTTTGAAAATTTTTAAAGGACAAGTTATTTACATACTAATTTACTAACATTGCAAGCTAAATAAAAGCTTATAAAAATAGTACTTAACTACTTACTTGGTATATGATACACCCTCGTGTCCTCAATTTTTGACCCAACACGACATTAATATTCCGACAAACGTCAGATAAAAAACAAACCGATTAAAAACCCGCGTACGTTCAGTCTAACCGCGGGATCGATTTTAAAACACAAGTATCAATTTAGCCAAATTGGATTTATAACTGGGGTTTCAACAACTTTATCCATTAGGTAATCCATGGATATACATTTAAATCTATTTATCCGTAAGTCCAATCTGCGTTGAAACTTTGGTGATAACGTTCCGAGCATTTATTGTAGGTTAGGTTACCAATATTTAGTACGAGTACGTTTAACGAGAAATATTTTTTATTATGTTGCTTGTGAAGTATCAAAACTAATAGATTTTTTAAGGTGAAACTATAATTATTTTCGAGTTAATAGTTTCTTTATTGAACTGTGTTGCAGTACGTGCAGTAAAACTAGTCACAGCAACATCGTCCTCAAGTACCTACAAATGCCTATATGTGACCGTAGGTTCCTGGGTTCGATTCCTAGGTTGTGTGACGTGTTATTGCGTTCTCAGGACCCCCCGTGCCTCGAAAAGCATGTCAAACTTGCACCCTGGGGGCCACAATCTCTTAAAACAGTACATTACATACATTTTAATAGAATATTACTTTATAATTACAGTTCTTAAATTTTCAACTTTCGGCGCTGAGTCGACCGTTAAAAGTTCATTAGTATGCAAGGCAAAGTAATATCAAGTCCCACGTAATGAGACACAATTGATTGTCTATTGTTCTGTCATACCAGTATGACGGCCGGGCCTTGAGCGTTTAAAACAATACTGCTTTAAGAGATGGGAGTAGGCCCCAGATCTCTCCCCAGTCCTGCCGTATTATCATCTATTCGAAACATAAGAGTGAAAATAGAGAGAGTGCATCTTTGTTTGCGCACACACTTGCGCACTATAATATCTCCTCCGTACTTGACAAACCTCCTCTAAGATTAGCCACTGTAACCTAAATTCTTTCGGAAGAGTATATTACCACACACCATACTATTTACCGTGCCCTCATAAATATAGTGAGGAAATAAACCCTTGCAAACCAACTACGGTATAACCAAGTTATAATATGAAAGAAGAAGTGAGCTTAATAACATGAGGTGATTTATTAAGAGGAACGCATCGCGGGACGGATGCCGGTAATCGCTCTGAGAGTTCCCCTGACGAAGTTTCTATGAAATTGTATCGGGTACCTGGATGCAAAGATGTTTAGAAACTGGATGTGAATTGTTAATTTAATTAAGTAATAACTTTTGTTTGTAACTTCGTCTGAGTGAAAGTCAAGTTTATTACGCAATAGTTTAGTTTTCTATTAGTAAAATATGTTTTCAATCGATTCATTACTTCAATACATTCTAGTTAGTTTAGTTGTTTTTTTTTTGCATTATATTGATACTGCAAACAAAAACAACACTGTATTCACGTCACTGTATTTTAAATTCTTTAACTTGATCACGTCTAATGTTATCATTAAGTTCCATAATAGTGCTGTGCACTTCTGTAAGTGACGATCTCACTTTACCTTAAACTGTATGTGATTAGTGTTTTTGTATGTTTTAGTGAGTAAGCCGTTGAAGTGCCTTTTCAATAAATATATAAATAAATAAATTACTGTATCTTTAGTAACTCTTTACAGTATTTGTAATTAGCGACCGCCCCGGCTTCTCACTGGTGCAATGTACATACATAAACCTTATATTCCACGACTTCATCTGCATCCGTGATAATCGACGTTTAGCTAACACACATAACATAACATCACGCCTGTAATCCCTGAAGGGTAAAGCAGAGGTGTATTCTTTAGTGCACCCACATTTCGCCAGTTATGTTTAAGTCCTATGTAATAGGGGGCAAGTCTATTGCCAACATTTAGCTAAAATTACACTTATTTATCAAAAGCTAATAATAAAATACATACACCACTCAGGAATAAAGTAGCTTTCTCTAAGCGAAAGAATTTTCAAAATCAGACCAGCAGATTCGAAGATTACCGCGTTCAAACAAGCTTTACAATATTAGTAAGTAATAAGTAAACATTTATAAATTACTAAGATAAGGTTGAAAATGACAAAACCAGCTCAAAATCTCAAGCAATACCTACATAAATATGGCTAAGTAAATATCGCCAACATCAAAGATGCCGTACTAACATACTGAAACTTGCGAGATTGTCGACATTGGGGAACTATCTGAACCACCACAACTTCAGCTATTGTTCTTGACCTGCCGATCGCTATTAGAAGCTGTATAATGTTAAGTACTTACCTACACATTATAATCATGTAGGTACTCGCCTGAATACTGAAACATAACTTAATAAGTCACCGTTAAGTATAGTACTGTCTCTGTAATTTTCATAATGTGATGTTATAAGGCTAACTCATTAATCTAACTACCTGTCATATACAAAAATATTTTTATGACCTTTTTTAATTCCATAGATTTGAACAGATGTGACACACGCAAACAAATAAATAATCTCTTTAGCTTTATTCAATTAGTAAACATAACTGGCGAAATGTGGGTCTGTCTATACCTTCGCGGATTACAGGCGTGATGTTATGTGTGTGTGTAAATTAGTATAACAGTCATGAATTAACATATTGCGAATAAAAGTTTCACCTTACTTTAAATTGATTTTGGCTGTGATTAGAAGAATTATTATAAGCTAAAGCCACGTCTAGTTATTACCTAAGGAATGCGCATGTATTGTGAAATTCTGCAGCCCTAGCGCTTTCGAACATCCCGTTCCCCTAAGATAGGTTACTTACACCCCATCTAGGTATAATTATAATGAGCAAACTCAACTTTTCGCATCAAGTACCTAATTAATATGGAAATTCTGTAATAACGTTTTGAAATCTGCTTGAAACAGAGATCTAATATTGAGTCTTATTGCTAGTCGTTTAAGATCTGCTTACGAATGAAATATTATTATAATCTTACTACTACTGTAAATGCGAAAGTTTGGGTTGGTTGGATGGATGTTTGTTACTCAATCACGTTAGAACGCCTGAACCGATCTGATTGAAATTCGGCACAGGTAGATTTTAGTCTGAAATAGCACATAGGCTATTTTTATTCCGGAAATGTACGATTCACGTGGGATAATTTAGAGCTTTTGGCTTAATTTTGAACATACAAGAAACGTATTTTTTTTTTTTTGTATTAAATATTATATAGTGGTACAAAACCCTTCTTTGTCTGTTTTTTTTTTGTATCTGTAGAGCCTACTTGAATAAAATAAAGAACATTTAATTTCATAAGGAAACCTTTATTGTTTGATCCGCCTAAAAATCCTTTATACAATGCAAATAAATATTACATAAGCTCTTAAAATTACATACCTATACTCCATATACCTACTAAGTAGGTATACATAACGAAGTATATCAATAGATACCGTAATGTTGTTCGAGTACATCATTAGGTACTGCTATATCTCGCGGCTCCAGATATCCGAATTGCCTTAAATATATACATTTTAGGCAATCCAATCTGAAGCGTATGTGTATATATTAAGGCTTTATTTCAAAGTAAGCGGGAGCGATTTTGGGTATGGCGTAACAAAAATAGATGACAAATTTTGAAATTTAATTCAACCAGGCAATAGGGCACTTTTGAGCGTCATTTACAAGAGAAAATAATCTTGTGGCCCACTCCAAAACATAGTTTCGTAGGGAGAAAAAATATTTCAATTATTTGACTAGCTTCTGCCCACAACTTCGTCTACGTCAATATACCACGGTAACCGATCATTATTCCGGAATTAAAAATTACCTATGTGGTATATATTAGACTATAATATATACCACGGGCCTGTTGGTCTAGTGGTTAGCGGCCCTGACTGCTAAGCCGGAGGTCGTGGGTTCGATTCCCACCCAGGACAAACTTTGTGTGATGAGCATGATTGTTAGTTCTGTGTCTGGGTGTGATTTATCTATAATATGTATGTATTTATAAACTATATAAGTATGTATATCAGTTGTCTGGTTACCATAACACAAGCTCTGCTTAGCTTGGGATCAGATAGCCGTGTGTGAGTTGTCCCAAGATATTTATTTATTTATTTATTTATTTATAATCTATCTCAATGCCAGACCCGTTTGGAAGTGGTTGAGTTACAAACATCCATACATCCAAACTTTCGCATTTAAAGCCTGTAACTGTGTACACATTGTGCAATAAAGAAAAAAAAATTAAAGTTGCGAAAGCTCTATGAATAGCATCGTTCCATAAAACATAGTGGTGATAGAAAGCTCTGACTCTACTGATAAACGATTCGTATTCATCGTTACCCGCTAATCGCTCTCAGTGGCGACGTAGTACTAAGAAAAAAAGTTTTATATAAAGAGGTTCCAATCTTCTAGATTTTCAAAAGTACTCTTTCTTGTCTTTTTTTTTCTCACTCGTTATATTGCTTCAGGAAAAGTGTGGGATTTAGACCGGATTTATATTATACTAGCTTCTGCTCGCGACTTTGTCTGCGTTAAAGTTGAAAACTTTGAACCCTGTTTCAACCCCTTAGAAGGAGGGAAAACCCTTCTTAGCGCGTCATAATAACTAACTGCGTGCTGAATTTTAGCGCAATCCGTTCAGGGGTTTGAGCTGTGTGTTGATAAATCAGTCAGTCAGTAACGGTTACTTTTTGCAAAAGCTAGTTTCTAAAAAGATAAAACTAATAGTGCATTTAATGTGTGTTGATAGATCAATCAGTCAGTAACGTTTACCTTTTGCAAAAGCTAGTTTCTAAAAGATAAAAACGAATCGTTAATTTAAGACGTTAGAAATTTAGTCGCAATTTTATTTCAGCGACATTCGATGTCAAAAGATTATATAAATTTAAGATACATAGAAATCAGAATTTGAACGTTATTAAAAACGGTAATTTCTCCTCTACAAAAAAAAATATGTTGCACCTCACACATAATGTTTATCATAATTTGTTTTCTGTTTTTACGTTTTACTAAATTAACATAAAATCAGGCCTGTAATCCCCGAACGGTTAGGCAGAGGTGCACGTATTAGTACACCCACATTTCGCCAGTTATGTTTAAGTCCCTTTAATAGGGGATAAGCCTTTTGCCATCAACCGGGCACAAATCCAGACAACTGTTACTGAGAAATTTCTGATGGAAAAATTCCAAACGATCTGTAAATCGAACCCAAGACCTCATGCTTAGCAGGCGCGCTTTGCGACCACTAGACCAACGAGGTAGTCAAACAGTTTACAGTTTCACTAAATTGACAAATATTTTACACTAAAAAATCTTGAGTTAAAATTAGTGTCACATCTAGTTAATATTTCCATGTGTCAAGTTCAATCAGTAAAGAATTAAAGTTTTCCGCCCCTTGCTTACCTACTTACTTATACTCCAATAAGTCTTGTAACTTACATACTCCGTAAGTACTGCTGTTAGTTTTCGATCAGCTTGCGCCCTCAGTGACGACAGTTTAATTAATTTACGATTATGTTTTGTTTTTGATAAGTATTTGCACTTTGAGGGCTTACACAACCTTCTAGTAACTTCTTGTGAAATTATTCGTCAGATAATTTTGTAAAAATCTTGGAATTTACTTCAGTGAGCAAGGGCTAATTATATGAAATTTTAAGAATGATCGCAGTCTATTCGCAGTCTCACATACATACATAAAATCACGCCGTTTTCCCACGGGGGTAGGCAGAAACAACAGCACACCACCTGCTACGATCCTTACATACTCCTTTCGCCTCGTCCACGTTAATACATCTCGTCATACAATATTCAATACTCAATATCTATATCCGGTACACGAGGCACACAAGTACTGCGCTTGAGGTTGCTGTGAGGTTCGTCAAAAAGGTCAGGTTCCTTTCTGAAGAACCTCACCAATATGGTCAGTGTAGGTCTTCCTTGGGCGACCCCTCCCTGCGTTGCCACTCACCTCTGCCAATTATACCTACCTTTACCTTTTGTTAATCGTCTCAGTCTCAAGCCGTCAAAAATGCCTCAAGAATACGTACAGAAGGTATTACAAAAAGCTTATTCTTAACATAAAAGTCAAATTATGTCTTGTCTACTTTGGAAATTATGTACTACCTCGCTTATAATCAGTTAAACAAAGAAATTCCATCGATATTCATAACCATTATTGTCAAAAATAAAAAACAAATAATTTATAAGTTAATTTCATATTTCCACCTCCCTAATCCAAAGATTACCATTTCACAAGAAATCGCGAAAACATCTTCATTTAAATATTCGTTTACGTAAGTAAATAACATAATCAAATATCTAAATAAATTCCTTGTGAGAATATTCTCAAAGGAAAAATACGCGAAATAGGTGAGATTCGCAGATGATGAAGACACATAATGTTTTGTTGTTTCAATAAATAATCTAGTCATCAGTTTGTGCTTCTTTATCAAGACGGAGAGGAATTCGGTTACCTTAACAAGAAACAATCTATACTAACATAATAAACTTGCTTTTGCTCGCGATTACGTGCGCGTGGAACTTCTTTATATCGTACTTGCATACAAACTTCCACCCCCTTTTCACCGCTTTAGGGGGTGATTTCCGGGATAAAAACTATTCTATGTCCTTCCCCGGGTAAAAAACTATCTCTTAAACTATCTCTATACAAAATTTCACCTAAATATGTTCAGCAGTTTAAGCATGAAGAGGTAACAGACAGACACACATTCGCATTTATAATATTAGTACCTATGGATCTGAAAAGTTTGTTTAGGTGATGGTTTAAACGCGCTATTCTCTAGAAATTCCAGTTGGATTAGAAAACATATTTTTGTAGGTAATAGCCAGACTCATGATAAATAGTATAGGATGTATAATCACACTACGGCTAACTGCTAAGCATGAGGTTCGATTCCCAGGTCGGGCAAAGTGTTATTGGACTTTTCCATCAGGAATTTCTCAGTAGCAGCCTCGGAGTCTGGTTTTGTGCCCGGTTGATGGCAATAGGCTCGCCCCCTATTACATGAGACCTTAATGTAACTGGCAAAGTGTAGGTGTGGTTTTTTAACTGAAATTTTTCAGTAGTCTTTCTGAGTCTGAATTTGTGCCCAGTTGATAACTGGCCAAATATGGGTGTACACCACTACCTAACCTTTCAGGGATTACAGGCGTGATGTTGTTTTAAAAGAAAACACAAAAACAGTTAGGTATACCTTTAAAATAACGAAGCTGTGATTACAGTACAAAACACAAATAACTTAACCCTAACAATGTTATCTCATTACAACATTAAAATTTTCATACATATAATTTAATCATTCTATATTATTCCCTTTTAAACAGAAGTACTATAGATAAAGTAGCTAGGGTCATTCACTTGTTTTGTTCAAATCCAGCAGAACGGGCAACTCGTCCCTAAATGGATCATGGTTTAGGAATAAAGCACACTGGCAACACTCCATCGATTAAACCTTAATCGGCTTGCTGTGTGCTCGGGGTTTTATTGAGTCGAGTGTTTAGATGTTGCTAATGAATTTGATGTTGAGTGCAAACCAGCAAACGAGCAAACCACAACAATCAAAAAATATTGAAATAAGAAATAAAGTCACAATATCAACTTTTGAAAGAGTCAACAGGTTCACACGGCAAAAAATAAAATAATTTCAAGAGATCTGAAGGATCACTAAAGCAAAACAAAATAACATAACATAACATAATTTTAACTTTTTTTCATTATTAAATTTATTTTTTATCTTGTCAGTTACAGCAGGTTTTGCCTGAAATAAAAGTTTTTTTTTCACGCCTGTGATTCCCGAGAGTTCTGGCAGAGGTGTACTCATTTGTACACCCACATTTCGCCAGTTATGTTTATGTCATAGGGGGCAAGCCTATTGCCATCAACCGGGTACAAATTGACACTCCGAGGCTGCTGAGGCAAATTGCTACTAAGAAATTCCTAATGTAAAAACCCAATAACACTTTGCCCGACTTGGAAATCGTGCCCAAGACCTCATGCTCAGCAGTCGCGCTTTTCGATCGCTAGACCAACGAGGCAGGATTGTAAATATAACTTATAAACAACGGCTTATACAACTGACAGGTAGGTTACAAAGAACGGCCCGGGCGGGATGACAATAAATATTATCAGTACACATGCAGATACTGCCCAGCCTTGCAAATAAAGGAAAATAGGTCACTCATTATATTAATTTAACGTTTTAGCGAGATTTAATACATTATTCTCATTGAAGAAAGAAAATTATATCATGTGTTAAATAACATAATGGGATTAACAAGCTACAAATTCTAGACGATAAGCATAGACACAACCTGATTAATTAAAAAAAATTGAGGCTGGTATTAATTTACGTTTTAAAGTGACCACACCGGTTTATTTTTATTATATTAGCCATTGTTACTCGGAACGACGCAAGGATTGTAACGATACCCCATACATCTAAATCGGTTCACGCGTTTAAAAGTTATGGTGGAATAAAGATACTCACATACATACTTTAACCCTGAACACATAACACTCCTATTTTTGGGGCAGTCGTGTAAAAAGATACTTAATGAAGCTGAAAGTTCTTTCTAACACTACGTTATTTTTTTATTTCAATTTCTCAAGTCCCACGTAATGAAACACAATTGATTTTCTATTGTTCTGACTTACCGCTAAGTCAACCGGGACTTGACCGGTTAAAACAAGTTCTGGTTACGAAAATATTAAAAGTCAAAGTTCCTTGTTTTTGACTGCCTCGTTGGTCTAATGGTACTTGCCATTTGTATCCCAGTTTGTTAAAATAAATCTTCATGCTCACATCATAGTAAAACAAATTCGTCATTCAATTAAATCTTAACTAAAATATGGTTTTGATCCCAACACAATAAATAGCGCCCATTGAATCCTGCTCCCGACATCTCCGTCCACAGTATGTGGTCAGTGTGCACTAATCCTAAGTGGATCACGGCTTACAGGGTTGCTCGCTGAAAAATAAATTGCAGCATAGATGAATGAGAGCGGCGGGAATTGCATGATAAATATTTGAAGCGAACGCCATTGTGGCGGGCAACCTCGGCCCTGCCTTGTATTTGTGTCTTGCTTGAGAATTGCTACTCTAGAGGATAACTATTTTGAGTAAAATATACCTGTGGCCTGCCAAGAAATGTGCTAGCAAATATTATGGGTAAGTAAATATATTTTATTGTAGCGTAACTCTCTTGTACTTGTGTTCTACCGACTTGTTATGGTAATCTGCCGTGTTGTACGACAGGTCTCCTTAACAAGACAAGTGATCGGTTGTTTCTTGTTTGCTGTAGAAATAAATAGTTTACATAACAATGATCATTGTTTATACAAATACAATCCATAATTTATATAAAACCTAATAATAATAAAGTCAGTCTATCACTGTCCTACTGTTCACTGCAGGGCAAAGATCTCTTCTCATGCAGACAGGACACTAGCATTGATCAACGATTGCTCAAAACGAATTGGCAATTTCAGACTTATATTAATTTTAAAAGTCTTAATTGCTTCACGGTGTTTTCTCTCACCAATGTCAGTGATGTTCAAACTAAGAAAACAAAACTTTTAAATAATTAGGTATGCACAATATATAAAAAGAAAGGGAGCCTCTTTTTCTAGTAGGACATCAAAACGTTCGTCCGCATTGTTGTCAATGAGAGAAGTGCCGAAAAGGCTAACTGCATTACTATTACAATTAAACAACAGTACCCGACACGAGTCCTTCTTGGAACGAACCCTTCACGCTATTCCCAACCACTGCAACTCCTGAAAGCCAAAATCAACAATGGCGACCACCAGAAAAGCGCCGTGGCAATGACACCCGTCGAGTCCCGGAATAAAAAATCTACTGTCTTGGATCCCAGAACAAATTTAATCAGAAAAGAAGCGGGTCCTTATCGATAGTTCAACGGGTATGTCTATAGACACTATATTGACCTATTGCTCTCAAATCTGTCGTCGAACTAACTATAACCGCTTCTAAAAATCGCTCCCTCAATCTCACTGCAACCATTTATAAGACATCGCCAAAAATGTACCTAAACGCAACATTTAATTATATCAGTACAAGCATAATACAGGTGACGCAAACCGGCGGCGTAATCTACAGAGGAGAGACGCTTCGTAATCCTTAGGAATTAAATTCAAATTAGCGCGGACGGTATTCTTCAAGACGCGCTCTTATCTGGAAGCACTTGTTGTTCCTGTGATTAATGATGGCTGTTTTGTATTTTGTTTACTTTTTTTTTATTAGTTTGCTTAGAGTAGCTTAGTCTGGGTTTAGGTTTTGAGGAACTGCAGTGCTATTCTGTAAAAATCTTCCTCGGTTAACTTAGGTGAAGTGTCTAATGTGAGTTAATTCAGAAAGTAGGTATTGACAGCTTCCTTTAGCTCACCGCACCGAAATAGACTGAGGAAGATTTTTCAGAATAAAACTGCTATTAATCTAAATTATTATCTTTAAATATTTAAAGATAAAAAGCTTGATAAGTTGATACATGTATTTTTTGTCTGTATGGGTTGTTGCAAAATTAAAAGGTGCCAACGAAACTCCATTATTTAGTCTGAAATAGCACATAGGCTATTTTTTTTCCCAGAATAAGGTATGGTTCCCGCGGAATAATATTTTCACTTAGACGCGGACGAAGTCGTGGGCAGTAGCTGGTTAACTCATATATATCTGAAAACTTGTCACGTAATCTTCTTTTGCTGAGCAATCACAGCGAATCCAAAATATTTAGTTTAGTTTAAACAACAAACCTTTTTTTGTTATTAAGCTTGTAAATAATGTTTATATTAAATTTTACAAACAAAATGGTTTGCGAATATAGATTTTATAAATAAAATACAACAAATAAAATCTGTCAATCTCAATATTTTACTCTTCAGTACAATCAAAGAAAAATCGTTTGCATGGATTTAAAATTGAACCCACTTGAGACTAAAAGATGTTAAATTATTTTTCTCAAAGGGACTGGGAACATGTGTGCTTGTCAAACAAAATAATGACGGATGTAACCACTAAATGTACCTTCAGATAAGTGGTATTATATAAATATTTATAAACAGCCTTGAAGTCTTGGATTTAATTTTGTAGCCCGTGTCCTTTTTCCTTGAATAATTTGATAGTAAACTGTTGTACTTAATGTTTCCTTCTAAGACTAGGCTTCTTTGTTGAAATTATTAATAAAGATTGCTATTAATACTAACTTAGCGAACCGCCCCGGCTTCGCACGGGTGCAATGTATAAAATTAATGTTTTAACAAATTGGCACAAAAATATATATTATAAAATATATTTATACATCATCATCTGCCTAGACTTTTCACAATTATGTTGGGGTCGGCTTCCAGTCTAACCGGATGCAGCTGAATAACAGCATTCCATTTTTGTTGCATAAAATATATTTATACATAAAAAGGATAAAAAGTTGGCCTATTTGTTATTCTATACTATATCGATCCAGTTAGCCTATCCAGTTACAAACATCCATTTAAACTGAGTGTGAAACGTTTCGCCAACAGTCGGTTGGCCCATGAACTATTGGTCAACAGAATCTTTCAACCACGAACTTTTCACCCACGAACGTTTCGCCAACATGATTTTTCGCCAGTGAATGTTTCACCAACAGAATGTTTCGCCCATTCACTTTTCATCCAAAGCACGTTTGGCCCATGCACTGTTCTCCAATAGAACGGTACGTCAGTGATTGTTTAACCAACAGTTTTTTTTTGTCCCCATGAACTTGTTTGAAAAGTTATATTATAACATTTCATTCCTTCCCGAATACCTACAATATCCATTGAATTAGTTTATGTTTACTAATAGGCAGGCAGGCAGTAATATTTTAAATTTTCGTCGTTCACCTATTCGATTTGCATGATTTTGACCTTTATTATAAACTAATAGGTATAATGCCTACCTAGGTCTTTCATATTATGCTAATCATAGCCTATAGAAACAAAAAAGGAGCAGGTAGCGAGGTCTACTGTGCTAATCTACATAATTTGTAGGACTTGAAGGGCATTTGCAAATAATTCCCTACAGTGGGTGTTACTAACCTTTTCGTAAAGGTTTTTCATTTCGCGTAGGAAAATACAACCCACGTTTTACCACAAAAGAAACAATGAGGAAAAACAAGTACTTACCTGTAATGGAGGCGCTTTAAATTCATACCCTATTCTTTGATAACAAAATTCCCTTAAAATTTTGCTCGCCGCAAGTCCTAAAAATGTCAAATAGTACAAAGAACATTTTAGTAATGAACTTTAAGCACTTAAGTACTAGGGCTATCTTTGACAAATCAATAAAAAGCCGCCCACACTGAAGCGAACAACTTGCGGGTGTGGGCGGATACAGCTGTAGTATGTCGACGGGTCCACACCACCTGCGCAGGGACTTCTCACCACTTTTGGTTGACTGGTATAAAATGTATTGGTATTTGTACTTTTTTGATGCATAAAGTTTAAATAAATAAAAAAATATTACTGCAGTAACGAAAAGAGCCCGGGACCACCAAATGGGCCGATTTTCATGCGCTTCAGTATGGCTATGCCTTCAATACAGAATTTTGAATTTATCTTCTCTTCTTGACACAGAAATTGAGGTTAGTATTTTAAAACCTCTACCAAGACTTAAGCATTGCTTTAAACTAGTTTCAAATTATTTGATTGGTAAAAATATTTAGAGGTGATAAAATACCCTTTATTTTTTTGAGTTAGTAAAAATCTTAAATGAGTCCTTCCGCCCTGGGTGGGGGCCGTTTCGTTCGCCGTACGGAATTTCATACATTTCAAGGCTGTATTTTTTTGATTGAACAAATTTTAATAAAATTGTAGATCTAGGCTAGAACTAGATTTTGAACGTTTCTTATTAGGAGAGTTGACCTTCAAGGTTCTATGTAAACAGTTGAACCCCCTTAAGTCCACCCCAAGCATGAGAAATACTATCACCCGGGTGATAATGCCGGCAAAATAAAAAGAAAAATTGTTCTACAGCATATAAAACACTACTGTGTGTAGGTATGCCTTAAATCATCCCCCGTAACATCGTACACGTGTATAGATTCTTTGTTAAATTATGCTCAGCTTTTAGCTGACCACCCCTCTCCCCCCTTAGCCTCCACGTGGCACCTTTGATCTTACATCTAATAGGTTTCCAGGAATAGGTATATACTTAGCTGTATTATTTTATCACTGTGAGGTACGATCAACAAAAAATATATCTAGGGTCGTAAGATATAGGTACTTAACATTTTCTTAGAAACTGATGATAACGTCACGCCTGTAATACCCGTGGGGTTAGGCAGAGGTGTACCCGAATTGTGTATTTCACCAGTAATATTTAAGTCCAATGTCATTTGTGTCCCATGGGGGCGAGCCTACACCTAGCACAAATCCAGACTCCGGGGCTGCTACTGAAATATTCCTGATGGAAAAACCAAATAACCAATCCAATCAAACCCAAGACCTCATGCTTAGCAGACTTCTTCAGAATGGTTTGGTGTCTATAAATTATATTTCACTTTCAAAAATGTAGAGTGAGTGGTCGATACTTTTACACATGATTGCACTCATGATAACAAACAATTTTCCAAAAAAAAAACCTTATTTTTTTAACACAGCGTTTTTAAACGAACAGCTAATGTTGAGGTTCGTGTTGCTACTTGTCTCTTCTGCTGACCGTACCCAGGTACTACGGCCGTACATTATAAAGGTATTTAACTGAATCGTGATAAAGATAAGCCATCCTTTTTTATTTTGTTGTTTTTATCAAAGAACTGTAATTTGTTATGGGTCAAACGAGTAAACATAATTTTTCAAAATGGACGAAGACGGTGTAAAATATTTTTTGTTTTCCTTATTTTTTGTTTACCAGAAACCTTAAAAGGGGTCATTGTACTTGGAACTTTACATAACTTAATTTGAAAATTTTTAAAAACATGTTATTTTTATTTTCCGTTTTGTAAGCAATTGTCGGTGAACCAAATAAATAAATAGTCATAATGAACAATTTTTGCTTTACGACTAAACTTAAAATCAAGAAAAACAACTGACTCACACATTATTTTTGTCGAGTTATACGACATCAATTTTATTCAAGAAGCAACTCTTGTTTCTATATTAAAAAAATAAAGTTAAAAAAATAATAAGTAATTATATACAAAGTAGTAATTCAGTTGCCAAGATCAGTAACAAAAAAATTATCAATTCAAAAGAAAGACCTTGAAAGAGTCATAAAACAATTGAATACGTTGCATCTCACGGTCGCTGTTAATTTTTATAAACTACGCTGCTTGATGCTGCTCAATTTTGTATGATTAAATGACCTTTACAAATTCGTGACCTTCTAAATAGCCATAGGCATATGGCTATAAATATAAAAGGTCGTGAATTCAAATTTAGAATATTGATGACACCACAATGATGGCCAATAGGTACGTCGATTTCAATACTGCATCAAAACTTTTTCTTTGACTCACCTGTTTTGACGTTTTAGTACGTAATACGTAACATTGAAATACACAATGTCCCGATTTAGTAGTTTGAGAGAGTACATTCACCAATAAACAGCGCCTACTCTTATTTAATAGCAAATAATATTACTGCATCTTCTTATTTTAGAAACACATAAAATTCAGGCGCTAATACCAACACATTTCTGAGAACTGTCTACTTTGAGTGGTCTTGATTTTAAGATGGCGTGGAAAGACCTTTTAACGTTTCTATTTTAACATGTTAAAAATAAAATTTTGAGTTCTGACTTAAATTTGTGCACTTTACCCATTTCACCGAAACATGGGTTTATTTTGTGTTCCGCGAATTTGAAGAATTCGCGGTAATAAAATATAATGGCTCATTTTCATTGGTCGATAGGGCTCGCATGCGCGGTGCGGGAGATTTCACACACTAAGTATAGGGCCCGCATTCAGGGAACAGATTAAAATAAAACTTTTGACTGAGGTTTTCATTGGTCTCTACGCCCACTGCGAGAAATCCCTGCAGACGATGTACTGACTGCGTTTTCGACTTATGTCTTTTATTTGTCAGTAGCTGACCCGTGCCTACTTCGTTGGGCGGTAACCATTTTCTTGTGATGTAATTTTTTTTTTTTTGAATTTTTCTCTTCGTAAGAACCATCCTCGTACTTCAAGGAATATTTAAAAAAAAGAATTAGCGAAATCGGTCCAACCGTTCTCGAGTTTTGCGCTTAGCAACACATTCAGCGACTCATTTTTATATTAAAGATTACCCTGCGGGTAGCCCCCTCATGCTGTATATCCACCGAATGGTAGACTAATTAAAACACGCCTTAAATGATATTTAGATTTAGTTCTGTTATAACGAACCAACCGCCTTTCTAAAGCTGCGTTTTTTGAAATTAAACTTAAGCTTCAATCTCTACTTAAACTCGATACAGCCTATCAAAAGGCTTTAAATCTGTGTTAAAGACACGTCTAAGCACAGCGATGAATTTTTTTATGTCATTTAGTTTTAGTTTGTCTTTTTTTTATTCTGATTGCATTTTTTTTGTTATTAAGCTTATAAATAATGTATTTATTCAATAAAGTAATAATTTCTTATTCTTAAATATTTAAAAAAACCAGTTCTATTAATTAAAATAGTTCATAATCTAGTCGCAAACTCATCTCAGCGACAATCAAAGTAACAAAAATAGAAATAAATTAGAGATATCTATTTTTAAGACTAAGTTTCGATTGCAATTGTTTCTAAAACTGTCCCCCTGTGCTGGGCGTTCTATAATAACGGTTTGAAACAAAGTTTGTCATAAATTGGGGAGTGGTGTAGATACCTATTCTTTTATTTTATAAGTAAGACAAAAACCCGCCTTTTATGTTTTATTTGAATGTCGGACAAATACTTTTCTTTTTTACTTTGTCTATAAAAAGCCCTTTGTCCTAAACTTGTGTTGTAACTCATTTATTTTCTCTTGGCAGTATACTTGGCAATAAGAACAACTAGCCTAGATACCCAGTCGTGAATGTAATACCTACTTATGTGACCTCTAAGAATAAACAACAAAGAAAAGTAAATTAATTGTTTATTGAACAGCGTATTGTGAACAATGGAGTTGTTTTCGTTGTTAAAGCGAAAGCTTGGCTAAACAATCTAATTTTGTACCTTTCGATTTCACTGACTAATGATTTAAGGTACGTTTATAAAACAAAATATCTAAATGAAACAAGGAACAAAAGGCAAAAGTTTATGTTCAAAATTGTCGTAGCAGTGCTACGCCGTAGCTGCTACGCCGTAGCAACCTTTTTGATCTACAATTCTACGCATTACCTTTTCAAAGACAATTAAGAACATGAACGACCACGCTTCGTGTGTCTAATTTTACCTTAAAACATTTATAAGGTAGTATAAAATATAATTAGTACCTACCACAATCTGTGAGTGTCCCAGGCTTAGGACAAAAGTAAGCGCTTTCGTATTGTTTACATTGGAAGAGTAAATATTAGCCTAATTATACATTTTCTCTATAATTAATATACGCTACTCACTTCACAGGCGCTCTTTAATAAAACCCATTGTGCTGTATAATTAGAAGGTACATTCATTATTTTAAGTACCTGTCAACCGCGCCACAGTGCCGCGGCGGTGAATCAAGTTCATACAAAGTTCTAATTACAGAGAATTTGTTAGTTAGTGTAAATTAGAAAGACTGTGATTTTGTAATCGTTGAAATTTTCTTTTTTTCGACCTCGTCTTGAATTTTTGCATCGCAAGCTTAGTAAAAGGGTTTATTTAATTTTAAATTAAATCAGCGAGTCGTACAGGCGATAGGCATAACTGGTTTCAAACTTAAAACTAGAAATTATTAAAGTTGTTGGACAATTGACTTGTAACATTGCTGCGGAGGGACACTGACTGATCAAAAATATGACGTCACAATTTATTTCGTTGATTTTTTAGTTTATTTCCAAAATGTATGTCAATTGATTTAGTGGTAACAAATACACAATAGTTTTTTTTATTTTATTACACGTAGACAAAACTGCCTCTTTGGTCTAGTCGCAAGCGCGACTGCTAAGCATGAGGTCTTGGGTTCGATTCCCAGGTCGGGCAAAGTGTTATTGGGTTTTTCCATCAGGAATTTCTCAGTAGCAGCTTCGGAGTCTGAATTTGTGCCCGGTCGATGGCAATAGGCTCGCCCCCTATTACATGGGACTAAAAACATAACTGGCGAAATGTTGGTGTACTAAGTGTAGTAAGTGTACCCAACACTTCTGCCTAACCATTTGGAGATTACAGGCGTGATGTTATGTTATGTTACGTAGAAAAAATAAGTACTAAATCACACTCTTTATGTACAAAAATATTTTACCATTCTACTCCGCTGTTGTCGAGGCACTATGTCCTTGCTTACTCACCTAATATCGGGAGGGAAATTGAACATGTTTCAACGATAACGCTTCAGTAAATCTTGGAGATTTTAATGAATTTTGTGAACAACTTAATTTCTGACATAAACAGAAAATTGTTAATGTCACTCAGAGGTTTGTTAATTAAAAAAACATATTTAATGTTCTGGTTATTCCGCTGTGTTTGTGGAGTCTTTCTACATTTTTTTATATAATCTACCTTTTATCTATCGTCAGTTTATAAACATTTAAATGCCACACACACAAACAACTAGACCCGTAACACCTATAGCTACTAAAGTAGGGTATAAAAATATTTGTTCCGTGCGGTTGGCGCAGTCGCGGAGCTTTCGGACTAGACTCAGCCCGAGAGCTCGAAAAAAACAAATTTAGTTTTTCTAAACTTAAAATCGAAACTAGGATTTTCGAAAGCACCTCGTGACCATAATCGACGGGACCGTCACTATAGAGTACATATAACATGATTAAAAACACACACACAATAAAAATATATCACCCGCAATATTCCAGCCACACACATATAAGTTTCAAAAGCTTGCATTCCAAGTTTCAAACACATCGTAAAGGAAAACATAACCATACATCCCCCCGGACACACATACCCCGTTATGGTCTACCATTACTAGGGATGGCCACAATAATTAAGACAACACTACCCTTGATGTTGCAAGTCACTTTAATTGGAGTTGAATTTCATCCTTTTGGATAACCCTATTCGCTCACCCACTAATTAGTACGGGACGAATTTATCTATCTTGTTTAAGATTATTTTAGCAACTTTAAATGTGATTTATTGTAAATGATGGGATTAGGGTGTTGGTATAAAGTTTTCGTGTATCGTTTAAGTCTGTGGTGTACATTTTTAGATACGTTTTGTAATTAAAAAGTTAAACCATTAAACCTCTGATGAATTCACGGATACAATGTTATTATTTCTGTTTTTATTTATTGACAATGTTTTAAATATTATTATATTTTAAATATATTATTTAATAGTTTACATATTACCAGGCATTACTCGAAAATGTTGCAGCAACATATTGCAATGTTGCAAGTTTAGGAGAAACATTGTTGCTTAGATTTTGTTCTTTATTATACAGGCTGACTTAATGTGTATGCCTTTTTTGTAGTTACAGTACTCATGAATAAGGACAACTCAGACAACTGTTAGTATGGGCCCATCTCTGACCCAAATGTAACAAAAATAGCCTTTTATATTATGACAGTGTTGCCATGTATTTTTATAGAAAACAGCTGGTTTTTTTATATTTCCGGATTGGTCCTATACTAGAAATTGCTTGTATTCCAGAATTCATTGACCCCCTAAAAAATAGTCAGCCTTTGTACGGTACTGTAACACAAATACATGTTGATAAAACAATGTTGTGTAACTTTGTTTTCCATTGAATACACGGTATAATGGTGGCAGAATATGCAATGAAGTTTCACAGGTCAAACCTAAACTTCAAACGAAGGCTATCGATTGTTAGTAGGTATTATTATACCTTCTACAATCGATCGCCTTACAACACTATGTACAGTCAACAAAGTAGATAGGTATGCAGGGTCGTCAGATATAGTTGGGGTTTTCTTAGAAACCGATGGATGGATGGAAACTTAACTTAATTAATGAACTATTTATTATCTTCTTTTTAAATTAAATTACATTTGAAAATATCAATCGGTTACTAAGAAATCTTCAACTATATCTGACGGCATACTTATCTATTTTGCTGACTGTACATACAACTAAGTTACGCCGCAGTGTAGGTACTTAACTGCCGGTCACGCGGGAACCACTAACTCTCTGCTAACTTAACGGACGATTCTTTGCGATGCACTGCGATTCCCGTGCGAATGCTGACTTGACTTGTATGTTTATTGGATAATGCTTCTGTGGAAATATTGTTTTTATCCTTTGAACGTAAATGAATGTTATGTTTGTGCTAGGGAATGCCAGTCATAGATAACGCGGGCTAACAAATGATGAAAAGCACGTACTTACAAATATAATAAGGTTTAGTGGTAGTAAGTTCTGTTCTGGGTGGGTTTGTGCCAGGATGATGGCAATAAGCTCGCCCCCTATAACATGGGACTTAAACATAAAAGGTGAAATGTAGTTAGGCTCTGCATAACCCTTCGGGGAATACAGGCGTGATGTTATTTTATGAGTAGTTGTGTTGTTCTGGGCGTAAAACAAACGAACCTAAGTCAGTCTAGTTGCCCCTTCCAAAAGTTAGTTTTGTATGGAGAAGAATGGGCAAATTTGTTTTGTTTTCTATTTCTTTGATTGATTTTTGATATATTTTATGTTTTGGATATATTTATTTAATTATTTCGAGATTATAGGTTGGCTCGTTTTGGCTGAATTAAGCTTGACATAATTTTTTTTTAGACACGCAAAGTGTCAGACTATCAAATAATTTATTTAAAGTTAAATCAATTATTTTTTCATGGTCTAAGACTTTGCGTACCTCAGTTGTTATTATCAGATTTACATTTCATCTTTTTAAGCGTTGCCAACACTAGGCGTTGATCCTGTATCGTTTACCAACATATAACCCACATACAGAAACCACCAGACCCGAAACGTTTACCTGTAGGCCAAACAAATGTTTGTTTCGTGCGCAGCGCAGCAGCCAATCCCTCAGCCACTGCGCCAACCGTGTCATCAACTATTGACCACTTACTAAATCAAACTACATAGCAAGTAAGTTGATACCTACTTATCTACTGTATCTTCGCAATGCATTCACACAATTCCTATCTTAGGGTCGGTACATATCTGACGGAAGATACGCCACGTTCCTATCGCCAGTCGCGTAACGCAGAAACAGTCAAATAGATGAAAAAATATCCAACCATACACACAACCGATGATGCTTTAGTGCGTCGACCATACTAAAGACGATACGTTCGACGTTTCCTCCGTCAGATGTGAACCGATCCTTAGACTACAATAATATCCTTTAAATTGACAACATAAGACAGACTACCATCTTACTTAAAGCACTAAAAACTGCCACAGAGTAATGAAATGCAGCAGACGGTCAGTAATCCGACAGTGCGCTGTTCCGGACGAGTTCTTGCCTACTTCTTGTGAATTACAAAGGAATATGTAGATATGAGTGCATTCTAATGTAACTGGGCTTTGAAATGTATTTTTTATAATATGGTACTTAGTTGGTCTGCGTCGGAGGTACAGCCTACTTTTTAAACGTGTTTGATAATAACGAGCATCTAGGTATATTTTTAGGATAAAAATTAACATACATTAACAAATTAAATTAACACATTAATGTCTTGCCTAAAAAATCTAGCGCGTTCTTGCGGAACCCGTATTTTACTCTAAAAACCTTATAATAACAGCTATCTGCCAGTGGAAGTCCCATCAAAATCGGTCCAGCCGTTTCGGAGTTTAGCCGGAACAAACAGACAGATATTTTTTTCGTATAACTGAAAACTTTCATGTATTTTTGGTAAAGTTTGTTATTTTGACATTACAAAGAAACACTTCAATAATATAAATAATAACTTTAAGAACTAACGCCATAATATTGCGGCTAAACACTCAAGTAAATTAACAAACATAATTACATATATGAAATTCTGCTATTTGAGATGGACTTGCTATTCCGAGATGTGGACCTTAGGTATGAGATCTCGTCGGCTGCAACTGGGCACCGTATGCTATCAAACATCGTTTATACTCTACTAAGAAATTACAGTGCCAACAGTAAGTGCAGAGACTTGACAGAGATTTAAGCGGAAGATCCATTACACACAAAATGACAAACAATTTTATTTTGCTCATTGACAAATGTTATTATAAAATTGAAGACTTTTTAAATGATAATGTTAATTAATATTGTAATTCACTGTCAACCAACCATTTAATTCATTATGCTTAAAATTTTCTTTAATAATTGACTACGCATGTTTCCTCTAAAAATATTTGTATGTCAAAATTGACAAGACATAGCGCACTATTTAGTTCTTAAGATCCATGTATCCTTTATCACCTATATATGTTTCACAAATAAATTAATTTGATTTGATTTGATTTGATATGAAACGAAACGAAACGAAACAAAATAACGAAACGAAAACGAAACGTAACGTAACATAATTTTTATGTAACGAAATTTAAAATTACTAATTTAAATGCAATTGAATGGACTTTTATGCATACAAAATTTGTACGCCGCTATTGGCAAAACATGGACGCTCACAAAAATATTATTAATACCTTGCATGTCTGATTACTCAGTTTATGTACACGCATGTTTGACGAATAAATTATCTTTCTTTCTTTCTTTTTTTAAGTATGGGAAATCGTCTCGTGATTTCTTACGCTCTGGGCGGAGTGGAAGGACGTTTCAGACTCTCACTGAGTAAAACCCATCCGTCTTCCTACTAATGCCAATTGTGTTCCAAGGCCGCGGTAACTGTTTCGAACAAGATCTGCAACCCTGGCAGTACTTGCATACCCAAACTTCATTAATTACATTACTAGCGACTCACTTGCGGTGCAATGTGCTCTTGAATCACTCTATCTATTAATGTTAAACCGCATTACAATCCGTTGCTTAGTTTACAAGATCTAAGCGTACATACGGTGAGAAGCAACTTTGTTTTCTACTAAGTAGAGAAGATCAAGAAGACCTGGGCTGCCTCGTTGGTCTAGTGGTCGCAAAGCGCGACTGCTGAGCACAAGGTCTTGGGTTTGATTCCCAGGTCGGGTAAAGTGTTATTGGGTTTTTCCATCAGGAATTTCTCAGTAGCAGCCTCGGAGTCTGGATTTGTGCCCAGTTGATGGCAATAGGCTCGCCCCCTATTACATGGGACTTAAACATAACTGGCGAAATGTGGGTGTACTAATGGGTACACCTCTGCCTAACCCTTCGGGGATTATAGGCGTGATGTTATGTTATGTTGTGTTAGAGAAGACCAAAGAAATCGTTAACTGCTGCACTTGAAATATTTTAGTCTGGTAGTAGACATTCTGTCTCTTCCTACCCTGTGGTATTAACACGAACTAATAACCTGCGACCATCTTGATATTATGACGTCAGAGCCCAGGTGCACACTGGGAGACCGCAGTGTTATCGCATAACGACGCTCCGTCGACGACAAACAGTCC
This sequence comes from Hoplodrina ambigua, assembly GCA_949774945.1. Classification (NCBI taxonomy): domain Eukaryota; kingdom Metazoa; phylum Arthropoda; class Insecta; order Lepidoptera; family Noctuidae; genus Hoplodrina; species Hoplodrina ambigua. Next base: position 3,216,308 of record OX458979.1, read on the forward strand.
AGTGCAGAACGCTTCTAAACTTTTGATGCACTAGTTTCGCTATAGTAGTAACAAATCAATATTTTGAGTGATTGTGTTCATAGGGCTATATTGAGAAAGAAGAAATAAAAATAGTAAGTAAATGCTTTTCTCGTAGTAAGAATATTCTCCCGACCATATTTTGGCCACAGGCGACGACACAGGGCAAATGGCTTTACGTTCCTCTCGAGGTACGGTAGTGTCACATCATTAAGTGCCGTCAACCTCCAAACTACTGGGCTGCTGCTAAGAAATCTATCCATATAAATAAAAATGAATCGCCGAAATGTATATACGCATACGCATAGCTTTCAAACGGTTGCACCAAATTGGATTAATATTTTTTTGTGTTCGTGATTGTCAGGGCAAGGTTTATAGGAAAGAATATTTTTGAAAAATCTATCCATAAACATTTAAGATATTCCTGTTAGACCTTGGAAATATAGTTCAGGCCGTGATGCCAATCCAAACCAGAACCGTTGGACTAAATAAATCTAAAACTGATGTTCCTGTAGTAAATTACAAGCCAATCGTAACCAGTACGAAACTACGTAAAGTTTCATTAGTTTCCATCAAAATAACATCGGGACCAGACTCCCGTCAGCTCGACACTCGCAGATTAATATTTAATACAGTTATCGGTGGCATAGTACTTTATACCTCAGAGAATTGTGACACGGAGAATATTTTGGAACAATGTAGGTTCTGAGGTCAATGACACGGGTAAGGCATATGTTAAATAATTACATAACATCACGCCTGTAATTTCTTAAGTGTTAAGCAAAGGTGTATCCATTAGTACACCCACATTTGCCAGTTATGTTAAAGTCTCATGTAATAGGGGGCGAGCCCATAAATCCAGACTCCAAGGCTTTTACAAAAAAAATCTTGATGGAAAACCCAATAACAATTTGCTCCAATAACGCTTTGCCCGACATAGGAATCGAATCCATGACCTCATGCTTAGCAGACGCGCTTTGCGAGCACTAGACCAACGAGGCAGACGATAAAAGATTCAATTAAACCGTAATTAATGTTACATAAAAACCTCGGCCTAGTTTGTTCACCAAATCAATCCACGACACACACACTAATGTAACACGACCCATACATATTGACGAATACCATGACCCTTGTTATTTCAATTTATACCATTTCCATTTCGCATCCGAACTCAATAATATCACCCGTTTTAACATACATTTGATCAACCGTCTCATTAACATATAGATAGGGTCCCGAAAAATTCGCTATCCAAATTGTACCTTCCTTTTTGTCCCTTCAGGCTCTCGCCAAAGATAAATTAGGGCCTTTTTTTTTGTTGGTCCTGTGACCACTGGGGCGGACTCGAGACATTCATTTGGGTTCTGTATACATTACGCGAAGGTATTGAAGATTGTGAGTAGCTCAGGTTAATTATTTCGTTGGGAACTTGATTAACGTTTGTAATAGGGTCCTGCTTTTTGTTTCGCGGTCTGAGTACGTTCGTACTTTTTGTTAATTAAACTTTGTTTTACAACGTTTTAGAATGTTTTGAATGGTCAAGTTTTAAACGGTATTTATGTTACGTTTAATTTTTGAAATATTTAGTGTCTACGTTTTGTGTTTTTTTTTTTATGTGTGAATTCCACACACATAACATCACGCCTGTTATTCCCGAAGGGTTACAGAGGTGTACCCATAAGTACACCCACAATTCGCCAGTTACATTTAAGTCCTTTGTAATGCCATCAACCGAGCACAAATCCAGACTCCGAGACTGTTATCATCATCATCATCATATCAGCCTATGGCAGTCCACTGTTTAACGTAGAACTCCCCCAAAGAGCGCGAACCATGGTATAGCCAACCGGTCTACTATGGTACTGAGAAATTCCTGTTGGAAAAACATTGGCTTAGATGCTTTGAGACTGTTTTGTGATCATAACCTGGAGCCTAATTGGGTACTTGACACCGTTAAATGATTCCAAGACACAACTTCCTTAAAAAAAAACTCTTTATTTCAGCCCTGATTTAAAAAATTTCAATTAACTGTAATATTCGGTTTTTGTTGCTTTAAAATCCATTAATAGTTTGTTAATTGAGTTGGAAAAAAAAGTAACGTCGCAATTTACTATTGCCACACAATGGTGCCGATTCCCTCGTTCACAAACTAGACTAAATTTAGAGAATTGGTATCTCTTACTAACATACAGTGAAAGAAAAAGACGGTGACATTTTAAAACTAAGTTAGAGATGTCAAATTAGTTTTGCCTTGAACTTTGCCTTTCCGTATTTTTGATCTATACGTTTTAAGATGTTAACTGTAATTGTATGGGTTTGTCAGATTGATTAAATTGACAGCTCTTATTTACATTCGTCTCTTTCTTGTTTTATTGGATAGAAAATGATAGAAATAGTCTAATTTTATCTATGGGAGAATCACGTTTTCACGGGTCATTAAAAGTATGTCACTTGATTGGTAGTATCTTTAACCCATTGCATTATTCATATTGCAGAATACACGAATCGTTCTGACATATCTAGCAATGGATAATTTATTTGTCTCAAAATGCTTCGGATTCATAGAAAGCAAGCGTGTGTTATTACGCCATTGTTCAATCAATACCTGATCCTATTCATAGAAAACAATTTATTTATTCAAACTATACATTTCATCAATTTCCACCAGATTATTGACAATGGATCTACGAAGTTTAATTCAAAAAATTCATGAAAATAATTTTCCTAAACATTCCATTTTCTCGAAATTCATTGAACTGGATTCCACATGAAAGCCGAAAACAAATACCTAGTCGAATATCCCACAATTAATAATGATATAAGGCTATAACAAAAACCAGAGCAAACTAAACAATACCACTACTATCTGTTTGATTTGCACCGTTTCGTATTAATATGAAAATTAACTAACTCCACTGAAATTGGATCCGCGAATCAATAACGGCCAAATTTATTCAATTAATAACCCCCAAACACTGGAATAAAGTGGATAAATGTCACATAAATTAGTTTGTGGAGTGGTTGTCGATGATATAATGTGTTCACGGTAGAAATTTAGGGTTAGGTATATTATATAATATGTTACAGACGCTTTGTTTTGAATTGGTGATAGCTATGTAGGTATTAGCGCAAGGGTTTGTATTATTTCAAATTGTATACCTACCATTCTATTTATGTGGGTACGATGCTGCGATAGATATAAGAAGGTTAGTTATCAATGACGAGGCAAAAAAGATCGATGTTGTATCCATAGCAACAGCAATCAGCACCAACAACCAGTAACGAACACGTGTCGTCCCAAATGTTATAGGTGCTGGTAATTGATTAGCGATCATTGCAACAATTTTAGGTAACTATTGCTTAATTAGAGTCATTTAAAATAAAAAAATTGGCTGCCTAACCCTTCGGGGATAACAGGCGTGATGTTATGTTATTCGCGTCTTGACAACCTTTATGGAGCCATAAAGAAAACAAGGTTGTATATGGCTTAACTAGCCAGACTATCTACAGTTCCTGCGTATAGACTCTAGACATCACCTCAGTCTTCTGACAATAGGTACCTTTACTAACCAATCGCCTAAACAATCAATCAACTCGACCTTTCTCAGTTCACTGTCACATATCGGACCCAATTTAATTGCGTATTTTTCGAACTCGATCAAAAGTTTTCCTAGTAGGTACTAGTTACATCTCACACCCAAATCCCTTAACACATAGAAAGCATGTACTTATTACTTCACAAAGACATCACACGAGGACCAAATGATTGTCCCAAAAAAATAATAATAAATCGAACGAAGAATCCGTCAGACCGAATCCGTAAACTGTCGGACGATATCGCAAAACTTCTGTAAAAGAAATATTCTTTCCTGGAACACATACATTATTTATATTCGGTGTGATGTTGTGCTATATCTTTTGTTTACGAAGACTAGTTCCGTCCTGAGGGATACGTCGCGTCAATGTACTAGCATAAATTGAATTATCGAACCCACCGAGCGATGGTTGACATCCTCGTGTCCGAGGGACCAAGTTATTGAATATATTGAATTTATTTACATAAGCGAAAAAAAAAGGTTTTCGAACAAAAAAGTACGGGTTATCATATATCATGTCAACACGAGTTAGGTTCGGGGTGTCATTTGATTTTTCGTGTCGATACCTACATTACCTACGTGTGGAAGAGTCGACATTAATATGTATTTATGAAACGTCGGGACTTATAAATGATGTGTGAATACATTAGTATACTAGTTTAATGATAATAAGCACTTGTTTCATACATGATAATCAAGTTCCTCGACTGCCTAGTGTTTCAAAAGCGCGACTGCTAAGCATGATCGAGCTCTTGGGTTCGATTATCAGGTCGGGCTGGTTATTGGCAAGTGTTATTGGGTTTTTCCTTAAGGAATTTCTCAGAAGCAGTCTCGGAGTCTCGATTTATACCCGGTTGATGGCAATAGACTCGCCCCTTATTACATGGTACTTAAACATAGCCGGCGAAATGTGGGTGTACTAATAATAGGTGCACTTCTGCCTAACCCTTCGAGGATTACAGGCACGATGTTATGTTATTGATAAGCGACTTTAATTTCGTGAAGCATTCCTGTTCAAAAGCCTCGAACAGAGGTAGATCGACTGAATAATCATTTGCTAATCTCGAATATAGCAGACTTTTTAGATTAAAAAAAATGAAAATGTTTTTTCAAGCGTCCGTCCTCTCGGGATTGATGGGGCTTAAACTCAATTATATTTTTAATACGGAAGCTCTCACAACCTAATTACAGTGTTTGTGTAAAAACAACATAATTACAAAAAAAAAGTCAAAATAAACTCGTGCACATTGACAAATGATATGTTCAGTGTGTATTCAAGATGGCGCCGATAGCCGATGGCTGATAGCCACCACGACAAGCGACAATTAATAACCACCCTGCCATAATTTCTGCGATCCACCACCGTTTACCTTTATTATTCAATATTTTATGCTTTTATTAAGGGTTTGGGTCCTTTTATTAGGATGTGGCGCTTTATCTTATAAATGGTAATTAATGATCGGTGGAAGGGTGTTGTTGTAGGTAATTGTTTTAAAATAAGTGAGTTTTTAATGCCTACTTATTCTTTACAGCTTTATAAATTTTATACTTTTAGGTGCATTATGATATTGGATACGGTGGCTAATTGTAATGGATGCCTAGTATTTAGGAAATATTATTGCACAAGTGTACTCCCTCTTCACTCATTCTCGCCCGTTGGGACGGCAATCCGACACCATCAAGAAGATCAGGCGCAGGACAAAGGCAGCTTTACGTGGGGGGGTTTCAGACCACCGATATGCAAATTTCGGACTGCTACTAACAAATTCCTAACGAAAAACCTTACAAAACTTTGTCCCACTTGAATATCGAACCTTACGCTGAGTAGTCGTGAGACTAACGGTGGCGATGCAGTTTAAGTGGGCCAAAAGCGTCTGTATTTTCGAACGCATTCGACCCTAATCTCTTCAAAGTCACAGAGAACAGGTTTCTTCTTTGTAAGTTCACTGCATCGTAGACTTTGTTTCTGTCACACTGACCTAGACTAGAGTCAAAAGCAAACCCATCCTTTATAAAAAACAAAAAGGTAAATAAATATTTGTGTCGCACGAATCATTAATTAATTGAATACTTTATTCATATTTACACAATCAAATCGATGTCATCACCTAAACCTATTTCAATAATAACACTATTGGTTAAATAAATTACTTGAGTACCCCACCTAGCTAAGTAAATTATAGTTTTATGGTACCTCTGACCCCATTAGTTGAACGTATGAAATAATATGTCGTGTTCTCGAACCATTACGTACTTCACTATTACTTTGAATCAAGCCGATTGAATGAAGTGACATAAAAAAATAGGTTATGGGTTAAATACAACGTGCTTAGTTTGTAATGGCAGAAACAACGATGGCTATTACTTTATTTCTTTCTTTTCTACGATTGTTGAATATGAAGGATATGTTAGAATATACAACCAGTAATTCCAAGATCTTAAAAAAAAAAAATATCCTGAAAACCTGATTTATTTTCAATTAATAATATAGGTAGTTAGATTTTTAGTTGCTTAAAAATCATTAAACAGTTAATTTCTTGATTTCAAAGCAACAAAGCGTTTTGATAGCTTATAAAAATATTTCAATTTAATTTGTGGTGTCAATTGTAACCAATCGCGCGGTTATTGACGTATCTCTTATGACCTGTCAAAACGTGAATCCCCATAGATTTTGTATGGCAACCGTAAATGGTGACGTCACTTTTTTGACAACTCAATTGACTTACTACATAACATAAAATAACATCACGCCTGTAATCCCAGAAGGGTTAGGCAGAGGTGTACCCATTAGTACACCCACATTTCGCCAGTTATGTTTTTAGTCCCATGTAATAGGGGGCGAGCCTATTGCCATCAACCGGGCACAAATCCAGACTCCGAGGCTGCTACTGAGAAATTCCTGATGGAAAAACCTAATAACACTTTGCCCGATCTGGGAATCGAACCCAAGACCTCATGTACAGCAGTCGAGCTTGCGTCCACTAGACCAACGAGGCAGTCAAATGACTTACTAGGTATTTTTATTAAATATAATTTAATAAAAAATAGAAAAAATTGAATTGATTAATTGATCGGGTTTCAGGACTACAATAAAGTGTTCCTCTATTGAAGTTACGTTTGGTATTATGGGTAAATTTAGATTTGCCCGAAAAAATCTGGCGACACCAAAACTATTTTTAATAAAAAAGAGAAAAAACTTATTGTAAAACTCATTAAGAAACCCATGTTAAACAGACATTACAGACTGATATAGCTCGCTTTCTCTAGAGAGACTATCATTCTGTAGAAGTTCATTAAACTCCACAACAACATAACCAACAGCGATAACACATTATAAATTGCTAGGTACTTAAAACTAGGAAACAGTAACCAAACTATCATAATTATTATTTCGCGCTCGACGGGCCTTGGTATAACACACCAGGAACGCATGAACGGGACACAGTATAACAAACAGCCAGTGCACTAACTCGCGGTCATAACTCACGAGTCGCAGTTAGTTTTAATCAGTCGTTAGCCGGTTACTCCCCTTGGGATCGTTAACAAATGGCCCGGCGCCACTCCACGACGCAATCCAGATGCGTTTAATAGCTTTTTAACCCAATTACGAACGCAACTTCATGGAACAATTTTGAGACATTGAAATGTTTATTATATACTACCTACGCATTTATAAAACTTTAAGTTTTGTGAAGAGGGTATGGTGCAGAAGTATAATAATTTATAAATGTCTCTGCACCATACCCTCTTAAAAAAGTTTTGGCGTATAAAGATGTATTTTTTTAAATTTAGTTTTAGGTACATCAAAATGTAAGAAGAAAGGTGATCTTGCCAGAATACTTGAAGCACTGCTTAACCTGCCTTTGTTTCGTCAATGCACTGTAACTGGTTGTAACTGGTTTATTAATAATATAAAATAGAGACTGCCTCGTTGGTCTAGTGGTCGCAAAGCGCGACTGCTGAGCGTGAGATCTTGGGTTCAATTCCCAGGTCGGGCAGTGTTATTGGGTTTTTCCATCAGGAATTTTTTAGTAGCAGCCTCCGAGTCTGGATTTGTGCCTGGTTACAGGCGTGATGTTATGTTTATTACATTGTTTTAGAGGCCTACCATTAAAAAATATGTGATACATAATATTTCCGTTCCAAATCCTATTTCAAGCAGGTACGTATTGGCATCTGCTTTCTAGGGATCGGCTTGTAGTCTAAATGTTAATGCGTGGACCACGGGACAATACTATGCAAATATCATCCCCCTATATTGGCCCAGTAATGTATGCGAGGGGAGGACGCGGACCTCACACCGCCCAAACTACTGCTTGCGATACCTGTGTACGAATATTTTCTTTTATGTTATATGTATCGATATGTGAGAATTTTCCGAGTTGTTTTTTTTAGGCAGGTAGGTAGGTTGTCTCCGGAGGGCGCGATGGAAAACGTGGACAGAATTCGTGCAAAGCAATGACTTTACATACCTAATCGTATAACTTTTGTATTTTCGAAATTTAAATAAAAAACAAGTGTCGTTGACACAGACTTCCTTTTTATTACAAATATTAATTGCACATAAGAACATTTCATACAAAAATATATTCTTAATTAAAAAGATTCCCACTAAAACAAACTAGAAAATATAGGTAGATCTAGACTCGCGGCAGCGGGTCAGACAAAATTAAAATCCATTATTACACAAATACAATAATCAGAAAATTTTGATTATATGCAATTGTAGTGGAAATGCAAATAAAAATATATTTTATCAAATCAGATGTCAAGAGTTTTCCTAAATATAAAACTGAAATTAAAACATTTAAGATTGTAAAAAAATTGTTTTCTAATAAATTATTCTGAGTACATTTTAATTGACGAAACTCCAAGCCAAAGCAAATTATGACATTCATTCATAATATTTAAAATACCATAAGAATTTTATGACAATATTTTCTTTATTAACAATTCAACAATCTAGCTAACATTATATACAGGTGTGTGGTAAATGGTAACATTACTTCTTTGACTTTATTTAATTTCTCTATGACCGCCGTGTTTCATACGACGGTGTTACAATCGTGTTTAATCATCCTACAGTATATATCACATTAAAGTTATTAACATACCTGTCAAATATAAAAACATGTAAATTTTGAGACTTTATACAAATTGAGATTGAAATTTGTGACATTTTTATTATATTTAAATATAAAAATCTAAATTCTAAAAATATATCTAAGGTCGCGGCAGAAATAAATGAATGATTATTTTTAACTAATTACAATTAAAACTAAGAAGCTTTACTACTTATAAAATAAAGTTAAAATTATGACGAGTCAAGGTGTGTTTTAGAACTATGTAAAAAATTGCCTAATAGAATCAACATTTTATACTATGTATCGTCGTCGAGTTGAACGGGTTCAAAATTATAAATTGTACAATTTTTAAAACGCTATGGTAACTTTGGGCCTATCAACTAAATTATAATTAAAATACATTTAATTACAGTTAAGGGTCGTAACGCCATACTAAGAGAGCTCACAGATCTTAAATCAGATTCATATTACATTATAGTGTATTCGTGGCATGTCTTATGGCTTCTCAATGACTCTTGGTGGAATCATATTTGCTGATATCTTACTAATCTAAATCGCTATGATTTGCTAATTTTGATCTTAGTAGCAATTGTAGCAACCAATGCAATGTGGCTGTCTTAATAACAGTGTTGTAACATTAATAGAACTCTGGACCTACTCAATTTTAGCCTAACTGCCTATAGAAAACTTTCTATGGGCGGTCACTCCAAAATAGCACATGATAACAATGAAATAGGTGCTTCTTAAGTAGCAAAACAATAACGCATCAAGACAGCCCAAATAAACTGAGAAGGAAACAAACAATGGACGGTTGATGACGTCATCTGCACTCATTTGTGCGACAGAGACAGAACATACCACATGTGTAATGCAAATTACCTCAGTGGCTAACATCAAAGGCAGGTTTGATTAAGTCGAGTGAGCGCTAAGTCAAGATGTACCAGCAAACATGGAACCACTAATAAGGACTTGTGTAACTAAGCTACGAAACTTAGTTCGTATATAACATAGTCTTAATCGATTAAGTTTCGATTATCAATTAAATGGTAATCGATTAAAATAATTTTCCTGGACGTTAGTTTTCCTTCGTTTTGAGTTAGTTCAGTTTGAAAAGTTGTACGGAATGTTATATCTATCTTTAACTATTGAATGATTGATATGGAATCGATTCTTTTGCAAACTTCCGAGAGAATATCGAAGGAACACTGTTGAGAGTTATATAATATCGTCCGAGTATCACATTGTAACAAGTGTGGCGTCGAAACCATCGTTACACGAACTTTTTGTTCAACTTACAATTTTATAACTAGCTATATTACATACATACATAGTTATTTTAATTACAGGACTTTAGTACTGCGACTGGTGAGGCGATTAATTATCGATACATAATACAGACAAAGAATCGAAGTTCATGTTACTTTACAGTTTATATCACCGTTTGTGCTAGTATTTTTCGATTAAGATCTGATTTTTCAATAGTCAGGTAACTTTCATCTAAAGAATAATTATGACAGTTTGACATATTTTCTATACAAAAGCTGTCAAACTGTCATATTTATCCCTCCAATAAGAGTTATCTAATGATTGAAAAATTCGCCCTTAGAAAAAGAATACGCCATGTTGCATTTATCAATAATATTCTATTTACGTTATTAAAAGACGTGTTACGTATATTTTCGAACATAGATCAGCTCCGGAACATTGTCAGTATTATGGTCGAGTTTTGGACAAAATGTGGAGAGCCGCTGGCGGCAGTTACAGTCCCCTTCATTCTCACCAAACATTATGCAAAGGCGGTAACTGCAAACTAAAGTCGTAAAACTTTTGTCGATATTCGATTGATCGTCTTTCATCGAACTTTTTTCTTATCGAGTAAGCACGGACGTTTTATCGATCGGTAGATAATATTGTTGATTAAATAAATAATTAACGGAAGTAACTATATAATATTGACTTTATCGATAAAAAGTCCGCGCTTTGCATCCTTCAGATTTTCATTAGCTTTTATAAAGCTTTGGGTAAGTGTCTTATAACAACATCCAACATAATTGTAATGGTCCTTCTTCAACACCACAGTAAAGAAATGAACAATAGTCCAACTGTTATTGACATCCATGTCAGTGTTACAAACTAGCGAAGTTGACTTACTGCTTATGTCTCTATCGTGTTAAACTGGAATTGAACAACTAAAATTTTCAATAACTAGGAAGTTGTGACCGTACATCACTTACTGACTTACCTACCGCTCGTCGCGGGATCACTTGACTCTGATGACGTCATAACTTACTTCTACGATCACAGCGCGCGCTAAGTGGAATGTTCGAGTAGTGGTTCGTGTTCGCACTCGACAGATGCTTCATTCTCGCTCTCTCTCGCGGGGAAGGCGATGCGCGAGGTGAGAACGGCGACGTCACCGTCGTCGGTGCACGCGAGCGGCGAGTACACCACGCCGCGCGCGCGTGTGCGCTTCTGTTTTTGTTCGCGCGGACTGTGCGCCTGTGAACAGAAAAGCGGATTAGGATTTTGTAGAATTGCACTGCACAAGGTTCATAATCGCTTGATACTTTACTTTTATTCATATATTGAATGCATTGGAGTTCCTAGGATGATATTATAATTCATCCTTCCTTCCTTCCACACTTATCATTCATGTACATATTTAATAGAGAAATTATTGACGTGGAAAGCGAATGCATTAATTCAGTTCCTGTCGTTCCTATTCCGTCCTTGTCGTCTGTATTTTTACAGTAACTATTCTTAGTATTGTCCTGTGATAACAAAAACAATACTTTCAAAAACTTCCGTATTTGTCTATTGGTCAAAATAAACATGACGTTTTCTTAGTAATATTATTCCAACAAAATAAAATAAGTATTTATGTGACATCAAACGTCTTCATTTCGTATGCTGCTCTTACGAGAATGTCAATAGCGACATTAATGATGTTGTTCGCAGTAAAGTATGAATGTTTATGGATGTACGGACCGTAATATGGTTTATTAGTATTGTGATGAGAAATGTGTACTTTATTTAACATATCCAGCAGATATTTGTTTGATAGTAGATTCTACTACATATAAAAGCAGTTCCCCACAAATTGAATACGGTTTTATTCATTAACAAGCAGTAGCGTAGCTTGCCCTAGACGGGCCCTGTGTCAAAATTTGTTGGGGCCCTTGTACTGAACTACAGCAAAGATTTTTCACAAAAAAAATCATTATTTTTTCCCGCGGAAAGCGTAAGACGTAAGTTTGAGCGAGATAGTGGATTATATTTTTCAAATTTTTGGTTACACTGGTTCGGGGCCCCTGAAACTGAGGGGCCCTTATCTTCGATACGGTGGTACTCCGACCCTGTTGACAAGTCACAATTTAACGTGACCCTAACCCTCAGACAAGTTGGTCCGTGGCCTTGAACTGTCGGACGGACTGTCATACCCCTCATACCAACCTGTAACACCATCAGAACAGCGATAAACAGCCCGACGGCCGCCGCACACACCGCGAGCGTGACCACCGCGGCGCTGGGCGCGGAATGGGCGCTCGGCGCGGTGTGTAGCGCGCCCCACTCCGCGATGCGACGCTTGCCCGCCACAGAGGAGTTTATGCATTCGCCTGTTAGTAATGATAACAATTTTTAAAAATGTTTCGTGAAAATAATACGTTTATTTTCTATTTTTTATGAATGTGGGTTTTCTAAAGTGAACAAATAGTTATTTTGAAAACTAACATGAAAAGTTTCTTATAGACGTCTAGATTGACATATTAGAAACATAAACAATGAACATGGCACAAACCCTAAATGATACAATGAACGACCAAATCAAAGTCAAATCATTTATTTCAATTAGATCATTGAACTTAATTTACAAGAAAGAAAAAATTGAACCAAAAGGAAGTTAGCTAACTTAAGGCTTAATAAAAGAAACATTGCAACCTCGGTTGGTTCTGATCACGTCCCATTTAATTACTGGCAAAGTTGACTAGTAAATAATTTACCGTTGTCAGGGTTACAGTGGCAGCAGTCGGTCGCCGGCGTGGAGTTGGTGGCGCCGCGTTCAGAACAGCACGGAACGCATTGGTTGTTTAGCCTGTGGTGGAAGAAAATGTGATGAGGAATAGAATCGCTATCGTTATTTTACTGATTTTATGTATGTACGTAACATTAAGAAATAAAATTACGAATGTCTCCCAATATCTAATTGAGAATACTCAGAAATATAAGGCATTAAGTCCGCCTTTGTACAGTGTATTTTTTTACATGTGCATAAAGTTTTAATAAATAAATATATATAATATATATATATTTTTTGTATTAGTTTAAATTATTATTCCTGTCAGTAAAGGTGCATCCTAAATAACAAAAATATCCATATAAACACATAAACAAAATTGAATTTTCTGATCGTAATGTCAAAATTTTTGACATTACGATCAGAAAATGGCAATGACACCTTTGCTCAGGAGTGAGATGAATTGGCAAAAAAAAATATAATAGCTTCTTACTAAATTGCAATGTTTACACGGTACTTATACAAAAACAACATTTATTTTTCTGTCTGTTTCGGCTCATCTTAGAAACATCTGGACCGATTTTGCTGGGACATTCACTGGCAGATAGCTGATGTTATAAGGAGTAACTTAGGCTAAAGGGTAACTTTTATTTTAGTGAAATAATTAGAGATGCGTGCAAAATAAAACCATTTACAATAGTAGTAAGATATACATTTTTAGCAACATAGATAAAGTGTAATATTTTTCATAAAATGATAAGATCGAATGTATGATTTGCTTACTACAAAGAAAAAAACTGAAAAATTAATTCAAGCCACTGAGTTCACAAGCAATATCCTTCAAACGTTATTTCACACCTTATACGTCTCGTTGACATCTTAGAAGACACTTAGTATCTGTTATCTAGATTGCTAGATGTCACAAAGGAATAGGAGATACACGTACATAATATCGTTTCCCAGGCGTTATAGGTAGCAATTCCTGGCATTTCTCTAGTGTTCTACGAGAAATTCCAATATCTTGTAGACAATAATCATACTATAGGTACCTAGCATACGTTTCTGTTCAATTTGAATCTTGCTACGTGTTATATGGGTGATTGAACGGAATTTGATTCTAGCTCTCGATTTCTGATCGACTTCAGCAATCCAAAGTCACTAGAACGGAGATACAACTGACCGAATTTCGGTCACGGCGCCCAATCTCAATAGAGACGAGTCATGAACGCAGGAGATAATAAAGGACACAAAATGTTCACAGGTGATCCCTCTCTTTCGTTGCTGTCATAATCAGATGAGACAGCAATAGGACACGACCAGGGAGTGATCAGGTGCAGGACATCGATTTCTATGAAAAGTTCTACTCTATCGGACTACTGGTCACTGATCTTTTTTATTTAAAACAAGCTTTGATTTTAATAATGTTGCAATAATGAGTATTGGACATTGTATTGTCATCAGAATTAAATGTGTATGCAAAATTTCAGCTCAATCGGATACCAACAAATGGTCGAAAAATGGTTTGCAAATTTTGAAAGGACAACTTAGTTACATATATACATACAAGCTAATAAAAGCTTGTAAATAAAAAATAAACATGACTGATAACAGATTTTTTAAGATTGAGATGCTTTTGGAAGCATCCATATATCCTTAAGTACATTAAAGTACGTATACTTCCCATTAAAACTTTTAAACAGATCAAAAGCCGACGGAAAAGAAAAGTAACCCACATAAATGGTAGCACTATTTGTGTCAAACGCTTTGTAAAGGTAAGTCTCCACTAGCTTAGGCGCAAGACGACGCAAGTGTTTCTGGTCGACGCGTTGTACGTGTGTCAGTGTCCTTCAATCACTGAGGAGTCCTTACGGCGTACCTTTACTCCAAAACGTGGAGACTAAGTGGTAGTGCCAGGTAAAATGTTTCACTTCAGTGGAAAGGGAAATGCCACATGAAAAATGTAATACTTGCTTTACTTTTTTAATCTTATTCTGCCTCTGTTCGTGTATTGATTAAAATATTGCTTGACTTATACCTGTTTTAAATAATTTGCTTAACGTATAATTGATTTTAATTATGTATCATTCGACCTCTTGTTAAACGCTTTAATTTGTTTCTTTAATCTGTGTCTGTGTGAATTTATTTTTATTTGCGGTTCCCAATCTTTTTTTTTTGTGAATTGTTTTGGATAACGTAGCCTTGTTAATAGCAAAAGACTTTTTATAATCGGTTTATTACCAGAAATTAGCGCGTTCAAACAAAACAGAAAAAAAAACGAACTAACAGAGCCTTCAGCTTTATAATATGTATTTATTAAATCTACAGTAGGTATTTTGGATAGTGTATTTTTATCCTTATTTTGGATGCAATATATTTTTATATTAAAATAAAATTTATTTAGTTATTCTAAACCTAAAATCTATGTTAATACAAGTGACCACAAAACCTACTCTTTTAACGTGAACGAAAACTGCAGTCCTTTGAGCACGTGCACTCGACATTTCTCACCGGCTGCTATTCCACGGCGCGCTTTACTCGGCTGTTTCACTCACTATTTCATACATAACCGGCGTACTAAAGTAACCTTTAAATGTATGACCCACCTGTCGAGCCAGCGTGAAGTGAAACGCGTGGGGCAATTGGACTGTCCCGCACATTTGGTAAAAAAAAACGGAAATTTTAAATGAACTTCGTGAGTTAGTGCGAGTTTTAGAGACTGAATCAACCTATTTATTGTAATAGTATATCTACTAGAGTAATTGGTACCAGTTATTTTAATTAACCCAAGTTCAGTTTGAGATTTGACATGACAACACGTTCCATTTCTGACATTGTTGTAATTACTAATTCTCAAAGCAATTAAATACCGCCATGTATCATAAACTATAAAATATTCACACACCTGTCAAGTCTAAGCGGTCTGGAACACGTGGTACAGCTAAACTGTCCTGGTCCTGAGCATGTTCGACAGGTCGCGTCACAGCCACGACACGTTCCACTGCTGGCATCGTAGTACTGCGAGCCGAGACACTCCATACAAAGCCCGCCGTCTAGCATGAAGCGAGGCGGGCACGACTTGCAGTGGAGGGGCCCTGAACCGTCGCACTCGCGGCAGTAGTGGTGGCAGTGGCGGCAGCCGCCGAGGGTCTGGTAGAAACCTGGACAAAAAAAAAATTAATAACGTGAAAATGTCAATTCCATTCACTAATTTAGGCACTCCTAAGATTAACTAATAACGTTAAAGTCAGATAAATAATCGCTCCACAAAAAATACTTGTATTCAGTTGCATCAGGCAAGATTATATTTAGTTGGGAAAAGGCTAGGCAGACTGATTAACTAATAACGTGTAAAACAGAAAAAAAACTATCCTTAACCCTTCTGCAATTCAAACTATGCCGTACTTTGTATTTATTTGTAGAAATAGTAGACAGTTCAAGAAACCCACTTGAAATTTAAGTACACGTGCTCAGACTGAATTCAGGAGAGACTCTTTAGTAGCTACTTGAGACCGCAAGATGCTTACAGTGATAAATCTCTCTCAGTTGAACTAAACGAAAACCTCTAGGCGATAAAATGACAATAAATTACGTTCTGATTCGTAGGTATGTTATTTAATTTAATAATATATGAATTATTTGGTTGTTTTTTATTTGTTTGGTTTATGGCAATAGGCTCGCCCCCTATTACATGGATCTGAAATATAACTGGCGAAATGTGGGTGCATTAATGGGTACACCTCTGCCTAACCGTTCGGGGATTACAGGTGTGATGTTATGTTATGTTGTCTATGTTGGTTAACACAAATATATAAATAAGTAAAATAATTATAAACTATACTACTGCTAAATTTGTGCATAGCTAACGACAATTAGCTTGCCCCCGTCCTATTTACAGGACATATGGTAAAACTGTAACATAACTAGCAAATTATAAATGTTCTAATAAACTTCTACATTTCCCTTCAGAAATAAAGAAACGCCAAGGATGTAGTCATTGGACGCGCAGCGCCGGGGCGAAACCCCGCTGCCGCGGCAAATCGCGGCACTACGGAGTGAGCTCCGGTGCGATCTCATGGCGGAATGGGAGATGCGACTGTCGCAACCCAAGTTCGGGCACGCCGCAATCGCGGCTATAAGACCCCTCTTTGAGGAGTGGCTGGAGAGGCGCTACGGCGTCCTCACCTACCGCCTGACGCAGGTCCTCACCGGACACGGTTGTTTCGGGAGGTTCCTGTGTCGGATAGGGCGGGAGGAAACGCCCGGGTGTCACCACTGTGTGGATCGCCCGGAGGACACGGTGGAGCATACGGTGCAGGACTGCCCCGCTTGGGCAGAGCACCGCCGTGTCCTCATGGAGGCGATAGGCGGCGGCGACCTCTCGCGTCCGGACCTGGTTCAGGCCATGCTCCGGGGCGAGAGGGAATGGGATGCAGTCACCTCCTTCTGCGAAGCTGTAATGCTAGCGAAGGAGGAGGCGGGCCGCGTGAGAGAGAGAACCACCTCACGCCCCAGCCGCCGCGGGAGACGCCCAGGGCGTCGGACGTCGCGAGGCGACATCCGGCCACCGTAGGCGCGGGCTTGCGGACGGCGAGTAATGGGTAGCTCGCCGTCCGATCAAGGACCAGGCCCGGGTCGACGGCGCGTTCTGTTCGCGCGCGCCTCAAAGAGCTGTCAGCACAGGGACGGGGCCCCCAACGGGGCCAACGCCTGCCGGGGTTGCGGGACGTCTTAACAGGATACCGTGGCCCCGGAACGTAAAGGGCAACAGAAGGAACAGGGTGGTTTTTTAGTCAGTAAAGTCTGACAGTCCCTTCCGCCCCACCCAGGGCGGAAGGAGTCATTTGATGATTTTTACCACGTCAAAAAAAAAAAAAAAAAAAGGATGTAGTCATTTTACAATTTGTTGTCTTAATCACACAACGGGATTAAAAATGCCGAAACTATGTGTGCCGACAAGAAAATGAGCTCAAGGTCAGACAAAACTTCATAATAGGTATAATGTTGTACATTCCTGGACTCCCCTTCGGATCTATGTTCGGTCCACTAACACAACAACATTATAATCCGCTTTGTTACCCTTCAGCGCAACATCTTCATTAATCTCATCTATTGTATTATCAATAATGAGAATAAACATATTTTGTTATTTTCCCTGCTCCTTCCTCCACACGATTCATTAGGACGAATGTTGTAATAACTAACCAGGGGAAACATTCGATTGTTATCTTTATTTCATCGTTATTCGTTCGTGGGCAGCGGATTAACAAAATAAATAGATAATAATTCCGCGATACATTCGGTTCTAATTAGAGGAGGTAGGATTCACGCATGTTTTCATTTCGTAGAAAGGTTTAGTATTTCTGAAAGAATACGGTTATTCTAAGCTAAAAATAGATGGATGGAGAATTTTAGCATGATCTGAAAGTAAGAGGAATTAGGTTTTAAACTTTACAGCGTCGGTGTTCTGGCAACACTGCCACAAAAAGTCAGAGGTGATATATATGTACATCGATGTGTGTTAAGCAGTTGAGCTTACATTCATAAAATACCTGGTAGTAAACTTAAGTAACCCTGTCAAAAGACACCAATACAGTAGAATACACCAAAAGTAGATGATTGAAGTAGTAGTTTTGTACCTTGAGGACATTCCGGGTGACATTCTCCCGCAGCCAGCCTCCAGCCTTCCGGACACGAGGCACACTGGTCTCTTCTCGGTCCAATACACGTGCGGCACGATAGGTAGCACTTTGAACATGTGCCGCGATCTGCGTAGTACCTGTAGCAATATCGATGTTTGAATAACTTTGAAGAATTTCTTGAAGGATATGGGATATTATTCGAAAAAATAACATAACATAACATCACGCCTGTAATCCCCGAAGGGTTAGGCAGAGGTGTACCCATTAGTACACCCACATTTCGCCAGTTATGTTTTTAGTCCCATGTAATAGGGGGCGAGCCTATTGCCATCAACCGGGCACAAATCCAGACTCCGAGGCTGTTACTGAGAAATTCCTGGTGGAAAAACCCAATAACACTTTGCCCGACCTGGGAATCGAACCCAAGACCTCATGCACAGCAGTCGCGCTTGCAACCACTAGACCAACGAGGCAGTCGAAAAAATAGTAGTTAGTAAAATATCCATATTACAGTGGTAATACAGATTTATTTCAAGAAAATTGTACCCTCACAAAGCCGTCGCTAGTCGCTGAGCGGCCGCGAGCATTTACTACTAAATTCAAACAAGTTACTACCATTGACGCGTCTATGGTTTGCTATAAAACAAGCCGCAAGCGGCTGTGGTCTTCTGCATCTAACCGCTTTGTAGAAAATTGACAAACAACTGACTTGTGTTCAAGTTTCTAAGAAACGAAGACCATACCCATCCGCGCAGGAAGTCCTGCAAGCACCGGATTGTAGCCTCAAAGCGCTGGCGCACGACGTGCAGTTGAGTCGTGACACGCATTCGGAGCAACCGTGCATGCAGCGCGCACAACGGCCTGCCTCTGCGTAGTATCCTCGACTGCATTCTGATACACATCTATAATATAAAGGATGGGTTAGTTCTACTTAAGCCAATGTAAATAAGTGCATAACATTTTAAAATTAGACAAAGTCGATCCTAAATGCGTCGCTGGGTTTGCGTTTAAGATTTAAATAATCCATAAGATTATATTCAAAATGAAATCAAAACAAACAAGGAGAATGCAAAATTGTAACTGCCAAAAAATACAAGGACCCAAAATAATCCAAGGTAACATAATTATTAATGTTGACCTTACTCATTAGCTAAAAATAAACATAAACCCGGGTCACGTCCACGTGCATGCAAACCGCGGTTCGTTAGGGGTTCCGCGTGAAAATTGAATAGAATAATATAAAGGGCTTTAAATACGCCATTAAACTGGACAGAGAAGTTCCGCATTTATGATTTGTCGGGACAGTTTTACATTCAGCTCCGTAATTTGGGGGGAGCACGATAAAGTATATCAACAAAATGTAATTTACTCACCTATAATCTTCAAGTAAGTTAGGATTCTGACATGTAAGACAATGCGCATCATTTTCTCCGTAACATGAATCGCAAGCATCATTACATCTTTTACATTTCTGCTCTTCTGCAAATTCTCCCGAACTGCACTTTTCTGTTCCCACAGGCATGCATTTTCCTTTTTTATTCAGTTCCCAGTTCAGTTCACACGAGAGGCAAAACGCGCTCGTGCATGATAAACAACCAACGGGACACCTTAAAAAAAAACAAAAACATCAAAACGAGGTCACATCAAAGCTTATATTAAAATAACATGGAAATATATAATACGAACCTCATACATTCTTTCCTCTTTTTATCGGCATAATATGCTGAAGGACATGACGTAACACATCGCCCGTCTAATGCATAAGTCGACGGATGACAAGTCACGCACTGCGCTTCCCCAGGCCCTTGGCAAGTGTCACAAGATTCGTGACATTTTGCGCACATATAATCTTCAGTTTCATAGTGAGAAGACGGACACGAAGCCAAGCATGTTCCGTCATGGAGAACTAGATGGTGTTCACAAGACGTGCAACCGTCAGCTCGTTCAGAACAAGTAGCACAGTGGGCAGCACATGGCCTGCAAACGGAAGATTCGCTATCTTCCCAATAACCATCTGGGCATTGTTGGAGGCACACGGCCAAGTCTGCAACTAGTAAGTGAGCTGGGGCACATGTCAAACATGAGTCCTGGCCCGGTCCGACGCATGTTTCACAAGACTCGTGGCACGGCCAGCATACTCCGCCTTGATTAGCGTAACTTCTTGGGGGACACCGGGAAACACAAGAATCATCCAGACGATAGTGCTTGCACGCGATGCATTGAACAGGTCCTTTTCCATAGCATCCTTGGGAATCGCATTCGGGATCACAGTCATGCATGACACGCTTGTCATTACTATCAGCGAGGACATTCTCCCCATGCGGAGAAGGGACGTTATGTCCATCGAGCCGAGCTACCGCCTTCTCCGGGTTAGACCCGGCGGCAAATAGATTTGGAAAGTTTTGATAGTTGGCAAACGCGTCAGTGTTGTAAAAAGAATCCCCGATAGTTTCATAGCCGTCTGCGGCGGTGGGGAATGCAAATGGTGGTGCTACAGGCCTTTTTGTTTTTAATCGTACTGGATCAACTGATGTTCCATAGAATATGAGCTGCCACTTTTTAAGTATACCAGCTTGGTTGACGTGTCTGTTGCCAGCGTTAACTATTTGTAGAGTCCATCTGCCTTCAGCGTGTTCTCCCCAGAAGTGAACACTTAAGAAAGGCCAGTCATCAAAGTTGGAACTTACTACATCACGTGGCCTTTCGAACAGTAATGTTGATGCAGTGCCCATAGGAGATGTCAAAAGTATACGTAGATTACCTCTAGGGAAGAACCTTAACGATATTTTACATTGAACATGTTCAAGATAACGCACTTCGTTTACTGTAGAACTGCACCCATTAACGTCCATATGCGTAGATAGGGTGTAGCCAAATGTTGATTCTATCTGCTTATCTTCGTTTATTTCTTGCGACTTACAAATATGTTGAGGCGGTACGGAAACCCATTGCTCCGCTAAGCTGACCATTTCCGAAGCGTCCATAAGCCCGTAACCGAATTTATGACTTACTTTCCTCTTGACTCCGTTAATGATCCAGCCTCCCTCTTTTTCGAGGGGCTGTGGTCGTGACGTCATTACAACTAAGTATTGCATATCTCTCCATGTGAGTTCTGCGTTTGCTTCTAGGGCTAAGGCACATATACCTGCCGCAAGGGGAGCGGAAGCCGAGGTTCCTGTATGTTCTACTGTACAAATATGATCGGACCGCAACCTGCCGTCCATGTCAACAGTGGCGACACTTTTATCATGTCCTGGAGTGCCTGAACTGTATGTAGTGGCTAAAGTAGAAGAGCATTCTTCAAGGTACCAAGGTTTGTAACCACCTTGTGTTGCACTAGAAATAGACAAAGTAAATATACTGTTCGTATAGCCGTCACAGTTACAGGAGTCTGTATGTCTTCCACCGTTACCAGAAGCCCACACGAAGATGGATCCTTTACCGCGACGACCACTTGTGACTCCGTAGATAAATGCTCTGGAGGACAAAAGTAAATATTAATTTCAACTTTTCCGAAGGTCAATCTCTATATAGCACTATTTTTGTCATTAAAGCATTCTAATTACCTTCTAGCAAGAGGTCCTGGACCATCAACAGTTTTTCCGTCATCCTCAGGTCCCCATGAAGCGCTGTAGATATCGATATGGTCTGGGTTGAGACCTAAGGCTCTAGCTTCGACAGCATCATTGACGATACCATCCAACATCCTTACGCCACCGATACTAGCGTTGTAGGCGATTCCTACGCCGCAGTACTGGTTGTAGGCAACTCCGGCAACCTCGCCGGCACAACGTGTGCCGTGCTTATTGTCACCGTTGTCTTGAGGCATCGGATCATCATCGTTGCCGTTGATGTCTGTTGACGCATTGGGGTCCTAACGAAATAAATTTGATTTAATAATATAATCAACATCTAAGCGCCGGTATGTTTATAATTACGTTAAAACAAAACTAAAGTTGTAATTCAAAAATCTTATTTCCTTATAGGACCGGACTGATGAATTTGCAAAATTCAAGGCACTTTTGGGGAAATTAATTAATTCTGATGTTGATACATTTACACTGTTTGTAATTTGGCGCGTTTTGATAATTATTTAACTTCATAAATTTCGACCCTTTCCAACTTATACTTGCAATTTTCCCTGCTGGAATTAATACTATTCAAGTTATTCATTTTAGCGTAACTTACTAAACATGATTATTATGCCATAGAAATAAATTACTTATTTCTAAACTTTAATTAGATTAGATTAGATTTATTTATTTGCATAAAACATGGTATAAAAGGTGCATGTAATGCATTATCTTTGGAGTAACTTTCGAGTATCTGACTCTGATGAATCTTTACCTATCAATTAATATAAATCTAGCACGGATAGCAATTGAGTTTTTAAATTGGTATGCAAGCTTGCAATACCGCAATATTCTTGCAAAAGGGCAATAGCGTCAGATTTAAAAAGAACATTCGTTCTCAGACGACAATCTTCTAGCAACAATAAGAAATGTTTTACTATTTGAAGAAAAATCAAAGATATAGGTTATGGATAACATTACTAATTTATATTCAAGCCTGTTGTTAAACCTGATGAAATTAAGAACAAACTACACCGTCTTAAACTACACAAGTCAAACGAATTCACCCAAAACTACCGAAAGGTCTGTAATTCTAGACACAAGGTCTAAGGTTTTTCCACATAAATATTACCTAACTCAGTTCCAAAGCCTAACTTCGTAAGTTAATATGCGGGTAGCTTATCTTTAGTGCTAGACCTTTACAGCAACAGTTAGTCCAACTGATAGTGTTATCAGCCTATATTAACGGCCCTCTATGGAACAAGTAACTGCTATATAACTTATCGATATGTTACAGATAAAGTGCTGAAATAGTGTTGCGTTTGAATTTTGGGACGTACGTCGATGTAAATTCATATCTAATGTAATGTATTATTGTTGGGTTTTGCTAATCATTCTTGAACAAATCTGTGTGGATGTTTTGTTGGTAAATTCATCATTCAGAGTTGTATTTGGTCATGTTGTTTGAGCAAATACCACTGTAAAGCTCTCAAACATTCGTTTAAATTTGTTTGCACCGATCATTAAAAAAGTACTAGGTATTAATTCATATAATCTTAGGCAAAAGCTTCAACATTTTTTGAAGTAAAATTTTTATTTGTGTATACTTCTATCTATCTACTGGGAATTCAGATGAAACCTCGACAAAATCCAATACTGGATAACAAACATCAAAATCCTGTATGAGAAGTTTTCAGAAAAATAATATCTGTATGGCAGTTTATTGGTATCACAAAAGGGTAATCGGAACCCCAGTGGGTTCAAAGTGTAGAGTGGAGAGAATAAAAACGTAGCCATTTTTTAAAACTATGTCTCAGTTATATTTCTGTGCGTATGAGCCTTTTAGTGGTTGCCTTGTTTAGTTCATTATTTTGAAAGGATGCCATAAAAGCTCTTTAACAACATTAAACAAAGTCTCATGTTACTGAATTAGCTTTAATATTAAAGTTATATGGACTCAGAATTTTATACTACCTATCTAGAACTTTTAGCTTTTATAGTCATTGAACTTTTAGCCCCATAGAGCTTTGAAGCTAACGAAACTGAACCCCAAAATTCATGTTGCCACCCCTTCTCTACAAGTTTACAATCAATCGTACCGTAACTAGGTGTATGTCTACCAGAAGAGCTAACCTCCGGACATTAACGCTGACTTATTTAAATATATTGTAAGGATAAGTTTAGGATGCCCATTAAACTGTTACTGCTCGATAGCAATGTACCTAATTCGATTGGCATATTGCATTAGTGTGACCAACTTTGACGTAATTAGTTTAATTACCGAGAGCTAATGTGTTAACTCTATGTGGCAGAATTAAACTTCAATCAAAATCAAAGTCTAAACATTTATTTGAACTGAACGACTCATAGACAACTCAAAAGTGCCTGTAATTGCACTTTTGAATTGTCAAAGAGTCGGTCAGTTACTGAGAAAGTTGAAGCTAGTTGCTCGTTCCAAAACGGAGGTATCAGTATTAATCAAAGTTCTACTTACATAGTTCTGCGCCAAATCCGGATGGTTAGTCTGGATACCATCATCCAGGATGGACACGACTATTCCCTTGCCGGTGTAGCCTTTCTGCCATGCAGGAGCCACGTTCATATCCAGCCCGTCCTTGGCACCACCGTTCTAAATAAAACGTTAGTATGAAAATTTTAAAATCTTGAAACATTTTCTCAACGGAAGCCAGGTGAAATGGCTATGCTTCCGAAGTGGATAATATACGTTTATTTCTTTGGATGCTAAGTAGCTTATACAAGACACAGTTTGTGGACGACTCGTTTGTGTTTCGAAGGGATAAGACTGTGGAGGGTGATTTTAAAATCACAATTTGTTAACAGGGCAATAGAGGCCAGAGGTCATATTAAATTATATGAATAAAAACCCTATAATTAACAATAAGTAAGTACAGTATTTAAATGACACTAAGATCTTACCGTTTTGTTTA
The DNA here is from genome assembly GCA_949774945.1 of Hoplodrina ambigua. NCBI lineage: Eukaryota > Metazoa > Arthropoda > Insecta > Lepidoptera > Noctuidae > Hoplodrina > Hoplodrina ambigua. Next base: position 3,241,183 of record OX458979.1, read on the forward strand.
CAGATGTTTTGTTTTGCATATCTACTAGGAAAAACAATAACCATTTAGCAGATTACCATAAGGAAACTACCTAACTGCCCTGTTGTTCTCGTGCTCGCAAGTGCGACTGTTGACAGTGGGGTCTTGAGTTAAATTCCCAGGTCGGGCAAATTGTTATTGAGTTTTAGAAATTTCTTAGTAGCAGCCCGGAATTTGGAAGTTGGTGGTAAACACAACACATGCCATGTATGTCACATGCGTGACACAACCGTGCCTCGGAAAGCAGATGTTATGATATAGCACACTTGTGTTTTAGAACACACTTGCGCACTGTAGTATCTAGTGCGTAATCTTCGTTGAGATTGGCGACCATGACCGAAAATCGGTTGGGAAAATATTGTATTGTAACAAAACAAGTAACTATTAGGGAATCATGAGATTAATGATACTTACGTATAACTAAATTAAATTGCTAGTGAAAAAATAAGAAACTTTAAATATTACTTAGAACAATGTTAATTCTAACATTTTAATCTAAAGCCAAAACTAATAGCTTTACGAAAATCCTTTGTAAGTATTTAATCAGTTTGTGTTAACGGTTATATAATCAATGATATCGGATCCTATTTAGTGGTTGGATATATCTTAGTTGGTACCTAAATACTGGGTCATAAGGAGAATGGGATTATGATATAGCAGCTTAAAGGAAGAAATAAGAGGTCCATTCTATAACCACAAACTTTTCTGTCATTCGACTGATAAATTATACCAGCCTTTATTGCCCCACTGCAGGGAAAAGGCCTCTTCTCATACAGAGCAGGCATTGCTCACGCTCAACGCTTGCTCAAGACAGATAGGCGATTTCCGAATATTTATTGGCCACGATATTTAATAGTTCACCATTTAAGATGTGTTTACGGACCAGTTCTCAAAGACAACGTTCGTACAGCAATTCCAATTCTCAGATCTCTTTTCCTCTTTAAAACCTCTGGTAAGTCCTAATAGATACGTACCAAGTACCATTGCTCCTTGAACAGTGGGTCCGGGAAGAAGGGTGAGGAGGTGAGCGCGCGATAGTGCGGTCGGTGAGGTTGTAACCGTCGGGATAGTTGCGAGAAAGCGGCGCGGTCGTACGGGGAGTAGTCCCTCTTCACACGTCGCTTCTCACGCTGCTGCTCGAACCATCGGACCTGAGGAAAAGAGTGAATGGTTATTGAAATCAAGATAAAAAAATGGGGGGATCAAGTCTACGCTGCTATCTCTGATGGAGCTAAGAACATTTAAGCACTATAATAACAGCTAGTAAGGCAACTGATAAATACTTAGATTAGACCATGAAACATGCCTATACATAAAGGCTTAAAAACTAGACCTTAAACTGGTAATTGTCTTTGAACGAAATATTTTAGACTGCCTAATTTATTTATAAGGTGACGATTTCAACTAAGATTATACACACACATTAAGAGAAAAATATATCCATTTATGTTGATATTTATACCTAAGTGAAAGACAAATATTAAAAACGAATTGGCCAAGAATCAAAAAGCTTTTCTTAAACAAACATTTCCAACCTTTTTCAACGAAACTGTAACAAAGCAACAACAAGAAAAATTGCAACAGCAAGTTTGTAAACACATTAAATACTTTACTTGGGAAATAATGAGAGATTAGAGGAGTTTAAACAATCTCTTTCACGGCTATTAAGATGTGTTAGATTGGATACAAAACATTTAGCGAGCCATAAGACGTAATTACAACGCTCTTAGCTCTGGATGGCGGCCAAGCAAAAAGACAAAGGTCCGACAAACATATTCTAGTTTTAGACTTTAATAGCGAATTAATTGCGAAATACGAGAACTGTTTGCCAACACTCTTTTTTCTGGACTAATTAATGGATGAGCCGAGCTTAAAGGAAAATTGTGTGCACATTTGCAGTAGTTACGATCAGAACAATTATCTGGTAATGTATTTTTTTTATTTACCTTAAACTTTTATAGGGTTTTCATCATTATAAAACCAGGTTTTATGGTTATTAGGATAATTCATTAAAGGAGCAGTACTATTCTGTTAAATCGAAACGAGCTTGAGCAAGACGTTACGGGTCGTCAGAAGCCCGAAAGTCTCGACAAGTAGTCTTATCAAGGGGTATCGTATTACTCGGTTACCGAGTTGTGGAGGCAGTCGCTCTATGTAAAATACTGGTATTCAGCTGAATCCAGATGGACTGGAAGTTAACCCCAACATTTCTGGGGAAAGTCTAAGCAATTGATTGAGCTTGAGGCGAACTGTCATTACACCGGGGAAGATATTTACAGTATAACATTGCAGTTCCTCTAGACCACTTTGGGCAGGTAGACAAACTTATTACATTGCTGATTTTGACCCGTCTGTGATCGACAAACGAAAGAAGGAACAAAAGCTTACATAGAAATAGGAAAACATATCTTTAGCACAAGCCTAGGTCATAATTAGATTAGTACATAATGAGAGCAAACACGAATAAAGGAAGCAGATAGAAAAGTAATTAGATCAAGACTGTTATTGGGTTTTGTTATTAGCGCCCTGCGACCTGTAGTCTCTGCGTCTCAACTAATGAATGAATGAGAAACAATAATTGGTCGTGCGGTTCACGATGCTGTGGTGTAGAAGACTGATTATTTGGTTCAGAAGAAAAAAGACGACAGTAAATTATTTACTATTTTCCCACACCAGGAATTTCTCCTTTATGAGTACGTACGAGTACAAATATACAAAGTCAAATACACAAATAGTCAGGCACGGAACAGCTGTGTAGGCCATACATGTATTTGTTCCGTGCGGGAGTGAACCCGCCACATACAGCGCAGATCGCTCAGTCACTGCGTCGACTGTGCCGCTTACATTAAAGACACATAAAAAAAAAATATTGTTAAGCTTAAGTAACCCAATAAATTCTTCAAGTGAATTTAATGTTAAGTGTAAACATTCAATTAAAAACTACGTATTACTATTACTTAAGCAGTTTTTGTAACACAGCTGTTTATCCGATAGTTCATAAGAGTCAAGAAGAGTTTTATTTCTCGCGTTAATTTTAACAGTGATAAAATTATGCATCTACATTTTTATGCAAAGCGTTGTACAACAGTTTCGAATCTTTCCAAAAACAAATACGATAAAGCGATTTAAAAGAATGCTAACTGTCCGACAGAATAAAGACCATCCAAATCTAACATTTAGAAGGTGCAATTTCACAGTTGTTGGAACGCAACAGACAGGGAAGGGTGGGGCAGCTAGCACCAGTAGTGTATTAGCATGAGAAAGCCCGGGGCGCCGGGCCCTGGTTTCATTGCTTTTTCACAAGTGCCGAGGTCGAGACGTAACGACACAATTCGTCTGTCGTGAAACTTAACAGAAAAAAAGTCGAACAAAATGTACCTTTTTAAAATATTCTCCGCTGTTGTAAATTGTGTTGTCTTAGCTGCGGTACTCTAATTTCATTAGCAACAGTGGTGAGAGCAAACGTTGGTGGAGCGGCTATAAGCCACGTAATAGTTGGAGGAAAATGGAATTACTTACGCAAGGCAAAAATTCAAATTCCAAGGAAATTTCGTTTACGTTTGTGGAAATTCTTAAAATGCAACTCCAGAAGATTTTTGGGGGTGGGTGGTCTTATGCCTTGGGTATAATTTTTTTTAAGAGTCCTGTGAATAAAAGAGTGCCTCACTCCAGGCTCATAATATTAAAAAGATGTACTACAAGAACAAGATCTTGTTACATTTAAGTACATCGCACCTATAAAATAAACAAGGGCGAAAAACGTAAATTGGCCATCATAAAAAGGTGCCGTACAGCCAAAATGACAATTTTAACATTTACATCCTTATTCAAATCCTTGTTTATTACTTCGAGCAAAATACAAGGATAAAACGTTTGCACACAATTGAAATGGTACAAAAAGCATTACGTGGTTTGTGGTTGGTGTCCGGGGGGAGTGTGGGGCGGAATGTCACACGTATTTTATTGGCGCGGTGGCCGCAGCATATGAACGACTCAGGAGCAAACGTCCACTGTTTGTCACAGCACCGCAGCTCGAGTAATTTAATAAAAAATCCTCGCTCTACTCTTTTTATAATGCATGTTTATGGAACAGGAACAACGGGATAACGTTGTTGTGGTCTTAACTGTAACGTTTTATGTGTGTGTAAAATTTTAAATGCCCTCTTTGGGAAAACAATATTTGCTGACAAAGAAAACAAGCACTTATTTTTATAATCTTACCCCAGACACCCGCAGTCACAGTAGAACGAGCTCTAAATCTAATAAGAAAAGTTAGTATTTTTCTCCTTTCTACATTAAGTAAAGTTTTTATCTTCATATCAACACGTCACAGTAACTCGGCATGTGTCCACATAGGCACGGAAACTTCTACTGGTGAGGTAAACAATCTTTTTATTCAGCTGACGTTGATAAAAATCAGTTTTTGCTTCATACAAACATTCGTGCCTCGCATATTGTTTTTTTGCGCGTACATTCAGCTGAACAAACAGCAGATGTCGCGCAAACCAAACATAGTTATCCTTCGACTTGGGACGGGCAAAAAGTCGACACGAGAACCGAACATACCGAATGAGGTTTAATAAAGCTCCTTTGTAGTAACACACCGTAACGTAATAGGGTCCTAAACTAATAGACCAAAGGGGTCTATTACGGACGCCGCAAGTCTACGGCACGGACGGGTTTAAACAGATTTACGCCTAAAAGAAACGCACTCCATCTACGCGGTTGACCCTTGTCTTTTGTTGCGCGACCCAATTTGCGCTCCGGTGAACGTATTTGTTTTGAGTCTAATTAAAATTCTTTCTTGTAGTTCATTATGATGTAGACAGGCTTTATAAAAAGGCTTTTCTGTTGTATAATGTAAGCGGAAGGCCCGTGCGACGTGTATACCCAGAGGACTCGTATTTCGAGAACGGTTATTATTGAATTCATAATTATGTTGAAATATTAACATTGGATATTTTAAAACATTCATAAACAGACTGAATTGATATTGTATCTCTATTGTCTGGTTAATTATGAAGTAGTAATGAATTTTCCAAAATAGACCATTGTAATAAATGCGGAGCACTTTTATATAACCGCATTCCTCCGCATCACGCTGACAAATCATAAAACAAATCTCTGTCATCTACATCTAAACGCGGTTACCCTTATAAATAAAAGTCTCGGGTAAGAAAAAGGCCTCAGAAAAAGAGCAGTCTAAACAGTGTCTTAAATTAATAGACCTTTCAAATTTAATTAACCTTTAGACTACAATAATTAGCAAGACTAAGTTTCTAAGAAATTAACAAACTATATTGATAAGAGACGTTATGTAGGTTATCTACGTTGGTGTTGGTCTCATCAACATGAGAAAGGCCGGTCGGTGGGGCCGGCACGCCCCGGAGTTTTATTAGTCCACAGTCCACTCCGCCCAAGTCGACCCGAACTCCGCTTGTTACGGCCACAAAGACACAAAACCGACACGGTACGTTGCTGAAGGAAACTTTAGTTCACAATAAATCTGACCGGTGACCAGTGATACAAATAGGGCTAATATTTGCCCCATGTAAATGGCACAGCTGGTCACGTACTCGGCACATGGCGAGTTAATATTGAAGTAAATGCTTTGTTGCTATGTAATACAGACTTTTGGGCCTATTGATTTGTGTATACGGACCGTATGGGTACAAATAGTTAATCACAAGGGTGGAAATTGATATTTTTCCGGCCAGTTTGGGGATGGAAAATTTGGAACGACAATAATTTCGATTCTTTTTTGTTATTTCTTCATCTGTGGTAGTTACAACGTAACTCAAGAAACGAAGAATGGTTCCTATATTTTACTACTATTATAAATGCGGAACTTTGGACGTTCAGAACGACTGAACGGATCTGAATGAAAATCAGAGACAGAGCAGGCTCAGAGATAGATTATACATAGTTTGAAATAGCACATAGGCTACCTTTTAACCTGTTTTTTGTGTTCCTTTTTGCTAATTTACAACTTTCGCTTAAATCTGAAATCAACGCTAACGAAGTCGCAGGCAGAAAATAGTTTATTTATAAATCCATGATGTGTTTTGAAACTGGTGCTATATGTAATATCGAAATCATAATCTTCTACTATACTGAATCTAGAAATTAATAAATTGTGACAGATGCGTCAGGGTTGCATATGTAGGTTGTTTTCTACAATAAGCTCGATTTCTAGTTATGTAAGGACAATTTGTACTGACTTTTAACTTCTACAGAACAAAACAACTTCGGATTTCCCCTGATAAGCACAAAATAAATAAAACATTACAAATGAAAATAACATCGTTTAGGAGAAAATTTGTGCCATACGCGTATTGCCAAAAATGAAAATGACATGTGGGTACAATTTCAACAGATTCACGGGCAAAACATACAGAAGCTTATAACAATATAAGCCATCCGACGGAATGATGTCATTTCCCCCAGAAAAAAGGTTAAAAGGGCCATTCCCGAAGAGAAATCTCGTTATTATTGCAGCTCGTTCAGCGGAAGCTAAATATGATACTGAAAATGATGTCCCACGTGTGTTTGTGTAACGTTTATGTTAATACTTTATATTCTCATCAAATGCCGTATAGAACTCTTTACACCTCACATTTGCCTTGAAAGCGTAAAGCGCTATCGAGTCAATGTGAGCACCGCTTAAAGCTCAACTTTAGCAATGAGAGCGGTAAATGCTCGCGATACATGCATAGAAATAGTTGAGATTTGCCTTCTTATTAAGATCACAGATGGTTGGTTTCGCTTTTACATTTGTATTAGAGATTAGATATTCTTATTGTACCTAACTATTTTTCCTACTCTTTATATGCATTACAATCATTCTGGTGTTATGAACGGAATCATTATTTAATTAATATTCGATTTATTTATGTAAAATCAAACTAAAATACTTTACTAAAAATCAGAGCTAATATATTTGAGGTAAACGGTAACTATAGGTGCATTTAAAGACTTTATTCCCTACGTAATAGAGATTCTCATCTAGGACCTACTTAGCATAAAAGATCGGGCAGGTGAAATGAAAGATTTCAAAGTTTTACAAACTAAATGTTTATAAAGAGAAAACCTACAAGGAATCTCAAGTAATCAATTAGAAATAAAATACCATACAATACAAAAAATCCGAAAGAAAATCGTATCCTCCCCTTAAAACTTCGAATAAAAATTGCTACAATGTCTTTACTTTTGCAGAAGACGTTCCGCGCCCCGCTGTACCAACAAGGGATTGCATTAGTATTCTTGCCACGTACCCTTAAGGATAACCCCAGTTACGGTGTAAAGTCGCAGCGTACGATATGTAAAAATATCACATATATACGTATGTGGGCGAAGAAAGTACGTGTCTATCGTTCCACTGAATGTTTTCACTTTTACGAAAGTTCAATAGCCTTTGTTTTGATGTGTTACACAGAGTGCTTGTCTACATTTATCAAGGGTCGCTACATCGTAACAGGAGCTCATATAAAAAGGCCGAAAGGTATTGATTCTGTTCCTAATACATGGGCCGGACTAGCCGAGTTCATGCCGTATTCCGACTAATACTTTCGTATCCCCGCGTCTAATACTATCTTTATAAAAAAGAAAATGGGCTTCCTTTGTTTCGCTTTATTAGGTAGTGTTATGAGGAAAAGTAACTTTTCGGTCGGAAGGTCATCTTTTCCTATCAATGTAAGGTTCAGTGCACACAGCTTGGGCATATTTATACTAAAGGTTATTTTTGCCACCCCGCTTCGCTGCAGGATAGGATGTATCATTTAGAATGAATAAGTTGATTTTAAAATAAAAATAGATTATTTAATTTATCTTGAAGATAGCGTAGGTGTTGTCAGAAATTAATATTCAGAATAATAAATTGATAAATAAAAGAACACTCCAATTAGGGAGCTACAGAATTATGAAACGATATGATAAAATAAAGAAGTTGACATTTGTTGTAAATCTTATACCGTTAGCAAGAAAAGCGGTAATTTTTCTAAGCAACGTTGTATTTTCTGTTGAACACAGACTAATTTTATACAACTGAAAAATGCTCAACTCAGTTGCAGAGCGAACAGAAAACGAAAAGGCGCCATATGCACGAGGATATTTCGTTCAAGACATTCTTGAATACAGCTTGCATATTCTCGGAGCACTGACGGCGCCGTACTTACAAAAGTATAATGGTAATAAATGTCACATTTCTTAAATGACGTCGAGAGCAAAATTTCGTGAATCCCGCGGCGCTGACTCACTTGCAGTGAACACTGTGCTCCTAGAAGACAAACACAGAAAGCCGGTGAAGTGTGCCGCCCCGCGACTAATGTAGATGGCTGATATTTCGCCCTCTTTGCTTTGTCACGCACTACGGGACTACATCAAAGAAAAAACCTATAATCCGAATGGGACTAAGTAATAAGTTTTTGATGCGTTATCTCCGCAATCCGCTAGTTTATCTGTTACACTGAGGAGTTTTTGGGTCAATACAGTTGCTTTTGGAAACTTTTGCTGAGAAAAAATAAAACTTGTAGATAGTGTATATCAGTGCTAAATTGACGTTTATTGGAGATATTTTCATAAATATCTGAACCACCTACCCTCAAAGTCGTAACAAGCTAAGAAGGAATGATAAAAATAGGATACGAAAGCTCCGGAAAGCTTCCAAAATCAGTTTAAAATTTAAATGTAGTATCCATTTCACTGGATTTTAAAGTTCAGATGGAAACTAACTTTGTATCAAAGAGAAAACGCTACGGAGCTATTATAGACACAGCACAAACAGGAGCAATAAGTACATTAAATTTCACTCCAGGAAATAATTTGTTAAACGAGACTTAAAAGAAAATACGTAAAGTAATTTCGGGTATCTTTCACACAAAGGATGTTGTGATTAACATTAAAAGGTATCAAGCATAAATAAAGAGATAAATATACGAATGTTGTTCTACGTATTATGTAATTTTATGTTCATAATAAAACAGCTCGTAACGATTTGGTTGAACACGTCGACATCTGAATAAAATTATGTAGTTTTTACAACGTAACATGACGTAGGAGTACGACAAAGCCTAAACCCTTGTTCTATTCGTGGATAAAAACGCGAGAAAAACACAGTAGTATTTTTCAAAACAAATCATAAAAACGTTACGAGCGTACTGAACACTTTGTGACTTTCCCTTCTCATTGCCGTCCAGAAATTGTATTACAAAACGTTTTTATAATGTGAATATTTTATTTAGACCTATTCATCACGTATGAAGACTAAATTGTATTTCGAATGACGCATGCATTTTGAAATAAGGGTGAATTGGGGAGACGTAGACAGATTGTGTGAGAGAGGCGAGATAAAGTGAGGAGAATTCAGAGGACTTGTGTCAGATAGCACACATATTAAGTAAGGACGGGGATTGGTAAAAGGGTGAACCATCGATGAATCACACACGTTGTAGTAACATGCATGCATTTACTTTTATGGATTTATTATACACTAAGGCAGGAGTTGAATGAATCAAACCAGACTGCTTTTGTTCTTGTTAGTTGTCCATGCGTACCAGAACTTGTTCAGTTACTCGTTTGAATAGTTGCTCCCTTTTTTATATTCATAAATACGTCCTAGTCCTAAGTCCTGTCTGCGCCACACGGCGACGTAAAATGAGCTGTCAGTATAAGTTGAATGTATATTACGGGACTTAAAAAACGCAAGTGAGTGCCTTATACAACTTTGAGCAACGTTTATAAGGAAGTGGGTATAATAAGTAACCTTTTTTGTAATTATCAAATGACTTCTTCCGCTCTGCGCGGAGCAGAAGGGAGTGTCAGACTCTTACTGACTAAAACAGATCCGTGTTTCTCCTAATGCTCTTTGCGTTTCAGGGCCGCAGGACCGCGCTTACGGTGGCCAGGAATCGCCCTGCGACTCCCGACATCCGGGGCATCTCATATTAAGTACCCTACACCCTTACTAACAGAACACAAAAACGCAACCATCAAACATTATGCAGCTCATTTTCACAATTCTCTCCAACAATTCCCACCGTCTACGAGACACACGAATTAAATAACACATTCTGTATAATTCACAAATCCGAGGAACAATGTCGCGAGTCTGTCACCGAGATTGCTCAATAAAGAAAAATCCGGATTAACACGTAAAAGGAAATGAATACTTAACACGCGGCGTGAACGGAGCTTTAATTGAAGCATTTTAAAGTAGAAAGATTCTCGTAGAGAATATTGTACGAGGTGTGGAACGAATTATGAAGGCAATGCTAATGAATAACGCGAAAAAGTGTTTGTATATTGTAGAAACAATCTCGTTTACGATTGGGTAATTGACACCATTAATCAATAATAGGGATGATGACTAAAAATAATAATTAGTCCATCTTTTAGAACGCCAGAAAATAGTAGATACGTATTTATTCTTTTGCTTCTAAAACTTAAAATAACAAAGTTACAGAGCGGCGAAAGTTCGCGCTACGTCATTATTTCGTAAAATTTTTACTAAAGAGTGACGTCACGAGCCCCTACTCCTGAATTTGAATGTGCTGTATCTTTGTCAATATTATTCGTATGGACAAATAAAAAAATACGTATCGAGTATTTTTCTATAATCTAACTGACGGACTAATTAGAATCTTGTTGTTTTAACCCAGGAGACATCCCTATTCCAAGACATAAGTCCTTTAAAGAAACACTTTATTTTAGTCCTGAGAACCCGATTTATATTCAATTTACTGTAAAATTAGATATTTTGTGGCTTTTAAATTAATAAAGAGATTTTTTCAAATTGAGTTGCAAAATAATAAGTGACGTTCGATATTGCTATACAAAATCGATGGAAGAATCGGTATTTTGCCTATACATATATACCTTGAGATAATAGTGCAACTTACTTTACGAAAAGTTACTTTTTACGAGAAGGAAGCCGCGGGCAGAAGCTTGTATCTTTATAAATCTATGGGTAATTTTTTAATCAACAAAAATATTTTAATTTTTTTTCTTTAATATGTGTATCTCAATTTTTCGCGTTGGATCCTTTTTACGTATACAAACGTCCAATTGAACACAGCATCCTGTATTGCTTCAATAAAGACTTAGTCACAATGATCAGCAGTTTCTGTACGTAGTTTTAGAATAGAGAAATTTTGCAAGTCACATGTTTGACCGTGTGTGAAGTTAATGAGCTTACATATTTGTGCCAATACGAGCCAACTCGCTATCTCTCATAAAATTGAATTAATTACGTCGAAATAATTCAATCTGCCAAATGTGTAACTTAACTATTCAGCAACAGATCATTGTATTTGCATTCAAAACATATGCTTAGAGTAGATTTAAACTTTGCCGTCGGTTAGTTCGTTTTGGTAGTACTACACCCAAATGTTATACTATTATATATAACATAACATCACACCTGTAATCCCTGAAGGGTTATGCAGAGGTGCACCCATTAGTAAACCCACATTTCGCTAGTTATGTTTTAAAAAACATAACTATTATATATATTTATGGGAAAATAAGCTGTCCTAAATAAAACTTATGAGATGATGATACATAAATAGACAAATGATATATACAGACCTATCTAGGTATCTATCTTTACCTACTTTAACAACGGTGGTGTGGTCATCAAGTAATATCAGTTTACTGTCACTTTTATTATAGATAATTGTTTCCCTTACCTGTGGTTCGTCGTTTAACTTTTTATTGTGCTCGTGGCTCGGCTCCGCAGATCGCTTCCGAACCTCGTGATGTGATAACAAATAGTAGTGCTTCAGTGAACCAATCTGTAACAAGGAAAAGAAATACATTACAATATATACAAAGAAAAAAATAGATGCCAATACCGGGCAGGTACCAATGTGGCTTTTTCAAATCATATTATATTTACTTCCAAGTTTATCTTGAGCATCAATGACAATGGTAAAAAAAAACGTCAGGAAACCTGAACTGTGTCTCTCGTGACTTCTCTGTATAAGAAGAGGTCTTATCGGGTTGTCTTAGAGGGGATAATCATAATCATATCAGCCGTGTCCTACGGCTCCACTGTCCACTGCTGAACATAGGCCTTCCCTACAGATTTTCAATAGGACCGGATAAAAGCATGGCGGGTAATAGGCTGGAATTATTATCATATACAAAGAAAATATTTAAAGTACTAGCTATACGACCGTAGTGACGGCCTAAATGTTAGGAGAAAAAAGGTATTCCATAATATTCAGCAAATGTATTCTATTTCCGCTAGCCCTTCAGTATTTAAATGGCTATTTTCCACACGGCATCAAGTGTACCCCGCCCTAAACGACACTTACACCAAGGCTATTCGAGTTTCCTAACGGCGTAGCCCAACTATCCGTAGCTTATCGGCAACTTTATTTTCTTCACAACAATCAGAGGCCGTTCAAAATGTTCTCGATTACGTACTATAAAAACATTAGCTACACTAATTTATTCCTATTGCTTTATGTATGGAATTAGTACGTTGGCGCGAACTATTTTTTTAGTATATTTCGGTGGGTTCTAATAAATCGAGAACACGCGATCTGCTGCGCCCTACCCTCACTCAAGTGTTAAATTATAGAAATTGTAGTTTGTGGCAGCCATTGTTACGAATTTTATTTAAGCATATTTTTATGCGAGATATAAAATCTTTCTTATAAGTTATTCGAATCGGCAACTATGGACTCATTCTTTCAAATCATTGTTGCTCCGTCTAAAACGTCAGATTTATTTTCGTTAGCCTTTATTTAGATTCATCTACTTCATCTATGCCTCATATAAAATATATGATTACATTTCAGTCTAGAGACGAAGCAGCCATAAACATAACAGAAATAAATAGACTCGATCCTAAAACTTAGTACCCAATCAATCTCCAAGACGCTCTAATACTAACTTATTATTCTAGATATTATTTAGATTCAGGCAGAATCTATCTCTAGCCAGTACCTGGCCGAAATAGAAGTGGGATTAAATTATTTGGCAGCTCACGTGCCGATGGTTTACGAGGTCGTCTGTGGCGCTGCTTTTAACGTTATCCCCTATTAACTAGAATCGAGAGTTGACGCTGTCACCTTTAAGAACCTTGCTAAGCCTCATCTTTGTATTTTTATTTTTCGGATCTCGCATTGGATTTGATGTCGAAACTAAATGTTAATTTACAAGCATTTTGCAAATACAGAAACCGCAAATAGCAAATACACAAACCTATCTTCAGGGTCCACCTACAAATAAACACAAGGAGCGTATCCTCTACAGTTATACTCTTTTACATAAAATAAAGACAAAAGTCGCTACGCAGACATAACAATAATAACTCACGACACAATATGTCCGGTTTTACCGCACTCGCGGGTTTTACCGTTTATTACGGCATTAAACTGCTTACATTACATGCGACGGGATTTTTAATCCTGCCAACATTAACCATAAGTACCATTTGCAACAACATTCTTAATGGCAATAACCATAATCCTTTACTACTTAAAACTGTACGTAGTCACACTAAGATATTAAGAGTATAATATGTAATTGACATGAGTGTTACACTAGAGTGAAAACAATGTTCTGCATTAGCTGCGAAATTATGACTAGATAGATTTTTTCCGAAGTACAAAGATAGACACATATCTATTGATATAAAACACCGCATCATGAAAAGTAGGTTTACTCTTTTACTCGCAATATTTTGGGGTATTACTCGTAGGTCGCTAGATTTGTTATTTGGTGAAAGGAATTGTCAATTTCAAAATTACTTGTGAACAAACGATAGCTGTTACTGGTGTCCAGTAGGCTATAGTTTGGATGTCATAATCTCATTTACACCAAGATCATCTACTACGGCGAAGACAACATAATCGTATCGTATGTCCGGTATTCCGAGCACTATTTGTGTGAAACTTCTTAGCTCCTTACATTTACGTTCGAGATTTTCGCGTGAGAAAATACTGTTGAATCACCTTAGTTGCCCCATAATGAGTATAAAAGTCGTCGATTAAACGCGTGCCATGTATTGCACTTTGCTTTTATTTTGCTTAAGAATTAACAAGGGCTTTGCGAGTAATGTAGCAGTCATTTGTTTTTTTATTTTTATTTTAGCTGTGCGTGGTATATGATGAACACGCATTGACAGCGCACTCAAGTAGGCCGCCGCAAACATAATTTGGCGAAATAGGGCATCACAGACCCGTCTGATACCCAGTACGATTGCGGAGCTCCTAATCAGACTATGTCCCGTATGCTGAAGTATCAAGGTGTCCCAAATGTCCTTTCATCAGCACCTTTGATGACCAGAAAAGCGCCTCGGATGCGGCAATAACGTGGTTACCTAATGTGCCTAATGTGCTAAATGGTATCAATTATTATAAACGTATCGAAATAGTTTGTTCTTCAACATTTTTAGACCGGCAGTGAATGAGCTAAGCCTAACATAAGGTACACCACTCATCTCCAAAAATGAACAAATAAACAAAAAGGAGATTTTCCTTAAGACAGAATTGAACCATATCGTTTACTCACACATCAACATCGACGTTTAACATTGACTTTTCCGATAAAATCCATAAGCGAAACAATATAACGATACAAATATTTCTTATACCGAGAATTTAATATCGTAAGATTGAAGGAACACCTATGCAAAATTAGCTCTATCTCTGGCAAGAGAAAAATTCCCTGAAATGTATTTCCGCCGCCTGACTGAACCGACAAGGAAAACGTGTGGAAAATAAACGGTATTGATGATACGAAATATGAGGGCATAAATTCTTATTGAACTGAATATACCGGCAGGATTCCGATACCTTCTTCGAATGCGCGAAACACGGTTCCAGTTACCTTTTTACATTCCATTGCGTTTTTAGTATGTATCCCGATGACGGTAGTTGTAGAAATAAGGTAGTGGAGTGTGAAACGTGCTTGGTAACATTTTGTGTTGCATAGTTCCGAGGTAGCGGTGAGGCAGTAGTCGGGAGATACTCCGCCCGCCACGTGTTGCCAGCAAGTACGCGTTCAATTCACTTTGATGTATCACCAACAATGAAAACAATCGTGGAATTGCTGTGACACTTTTATTTTCTAATAAGTCGGCAATATACCTAGTTTTTTATAACGATGAAACAAAAATTCCATGTTATTTAATGTAATGCACAATTAAAGATTACATTTAGTTATTGCAAGCAGGTTAATTTAGTCTTCTAAAAGATTTGATGACGTATCTAACTAAAATCAAATTCGAATAATTTTCAATTAGACCATTAAAAAGCACTTTTGAACGTCATTCACAAGAGAGAAAAAAATGAATCTAATTGTAGTTAGAATGAAGTACCTAAGTATCTTTCTTATATGTTGATAACGTCAACTTTTGGACCAAGAAACGAAAATGGTTCAAGAATTGTACCTTAAAAACAAGTCTTATTGTTATATTAATATAAAACGCTCGCTTCCAGTCAACAATAGAAATAAAATATCTAAGTGCTTCAGCTGCTTACAATTCTGCGCAAGTCGATACGGTACATGTAATGGCGTCGGGGGCTACGATCTAGCAAACTGTCACTACTTGCACACTACTGCAATTTTTCAGCCCTACTGTGTTTAGAATACAGTCTAGCAATATTACGGCGGAGTGTGATAAGACAGAGCTACTTTTAAATAATAGAAAGACTGTTTCGAATGATCTTATGGGTTTGGATTAGGATTTTTAAAAGATACAGAAATAGATCTTTATTAAGTTTTTAAAGTACATCTTTAAAAACTTAATAAAGCTTAAAAAAACTTAATAAGCTTTTGGCAAATAGCAATAGGTTTTAAAATTAAGTAAGAAAGACAATGTTCGGTATAGGACGTTTAAAAATATGTATCAGGTACATATACTAGTAGTACATCAAGCTTATATCAAGAAATAACGTTTTGTTGCCTGCTTTTACATCTTTCTGACTGTTATTCTCATCTTTACCAAAGTGATATTATATGACGTTACATCAACTCAGGAAACGGAGCTATAACGAGCACGTCCACTTATAGATTGCTCTGGAGACAAATTTTATGTTAACCACACAAAGATAACAGGATTTTACGATTCATATTCAAACGTTTATTACTAAGAAGGGAGATTCGAGCGATATTTAATATGGAACGTAACAACCATTGTTGATATACTTTATGTACTAATAAAGTTTATGTCGGAATTGTTAGCCAACTTAAACCAATATAATACGAACAGTAAAACTTAGTACAATAGCTTCATGAATAAATGCGTTGTTCAAACAAAAAGTTTGTATTAACAGAGTAACAGACTCATTAAAATCATCGAAGTAAAACCATTTTAAGATGCTCACAATTTAACAAATATAGGTAAAACACGGGCCTAGTCTATCAATCAATCATCTTAACCTTCATAGTATACTGTTAAAATGTAACGAGATCAGAATTTAGAAGCAATGAAAATAAAAATGCTAAAATGTGTGCCGAGCTCAAACTGCTGGAAACCCCGAATCGAATCGCCTGCGTACATCGTAAAATATTGAATACGCTTAGTTCTCCAACGAGTAGAGTTTATCCAATCGTATTAAAACCTACTAAATATAACATAGTTTCTCGTCTAGTTTACCTGTAAAATTCAAGATCATATATTCGTGCCGGCTCCACGCGCCGCCCGAGCCACCGCAGTCAGGTCTATTTTTCACATCGCCCACAATTTATGTGGCTCGTTTGAAAGCGCCGCAGTGAATGTATGATGCAAAATTAACTTATTATCTGCTTAAAGCTGCTGTTGCGTTGTCATCTGTTCTGTGCTTAAGCGCTGCTAAAGTTTGATTACATTTAAGCCTTCCACAAAGAGATTGTACGGCGAATATTCAAGATGAAATACAGCCAGAAACTACTTGCGGTACAGTTACGAACAGTTTTTACAAAAATATGTTTTATCAAGAGAATGGGTTTGCGGTTCTTATGTTGCCAGTGTTATACATTACATTTTATGCCGAGTCCAAAGCTCTCCGCTTAAAACCAGAAAATGGTGTACTGTTGAATCCAAAAAGCGAGTTAATTTACAGCACATTAACTAATAGGTCTTTGTAGCATTTGCAGTTTACGATGAAACATTTAAAATTTTCTTCTCTTTTACCAGTTCCACTAAAAATGAACTCTTTAATTTTAAAGGGTAGCTTTCCGATCTGAGCAATTACTGTGACATCTGGTGTCCCTCGATTCTAAAAGAGGTTAAAAGCTAATTAAAATCGCGGAGACCTTATAAATGTGATCGATAAACTGGAACCATATCTGAAGAGGTCGATCCTTGGCTCAAGTCCCCTCTCGTTTCAACTTGTAATCAAAATTAGAAATTAATATCGACTGTATTGAGTTGAAATGTTGGACCTTTGAACTTTTAGAAGCACTTGCTACAAGGGCCAGTGTATTTATCGTAAATCATTCGCTAATAAATGGACTGTTCAACGATTTAGTAGGAAATTGCTAAGTATTTCTACAATATGGACGATTTCTTAGTACTTAATAAGTGTAAAGCTATCAGATCATTTATTTATGAGGCTGAGCCTTCGGTAGGTATCGTTCGATGAAAAAGCTTTTATTTTTCTATCAGAAAATGAGCAATTTCCAATAATTCATAAATTACAAGTCTTCCCACTGAATAATAATAGCTACATTGAAATACAAACTTTTTAACAGCCATTTGAACTTCTTTAAGAAAATATATCGAAGAAATAAACTGTAGATAGTTTGCAATGTAAACCATCAGTCACAAGTCAGGGGGCGGGGCTATTCTTAAAACTTTTAATTAATTGTCTAAGTTCGAGACTGAAGTAGAGGGGAATTCGCATTACATTTCAAGAATTCCAAGTCACTGAGCATAACTAAAATCGTTCGCTAGCAAAACAACGCGATGGAACTTTATACAGCTTTGATGTTTGATTTAAAGAAATTATATTTCAATTAAAATGGAATATCTGATTTTGTTCTGAATTATTCTGGTACTGGAATAACAATCTCTATTAATATCGCGGGTTTTTTAGTAGCGCGTAGTAGGTTGAAACGATATTATTTTTATTGAAGTAGGTGACCATTTATGTTAAAATTATGCTATAATATAATAAAAGAATACCAACATTATAACACAACAAATATTATTGTCTGACTTCAGACCAAATATACAGATATGACGCATAAAAAAGCAGTTTAAATTTAAACTTCTAACAAACTTCCACGACAAATATCACCATAAATTCTTCTCTTTCCTTCCCCTTTCATAAAAATATCCGCCACCATTCGGGAAAATTATTTCCATTAAGAAAAAGAGCACACCATAATTTAAATAAATGGATGCACCGAGCCCCCTTAATGGAGTCATCACTGTCTAGGGACAAATAATAAACGCGATAGAAAAACATTGACATTCCGGAAGCAGAAACTAAGATCTAAGTAGGCTTTGGATGATATATTCCCTGATATTCCCTGAAGATCTCGACACTCGATACCTAAACATATACGATGCCTTACAGGGAACACATTTACCCTTCTTAACGTCTAATCCCGCACACGTCGTAGTTAAGGGACAGCCAGCGGAAATTATTACTCGTTCGCGTTACAAATTATCCCTCCCTATGTGGACTCCGGGGTAACTCGGTTACACGAACTCGCGACCGTTAATTTACAGTGCGCCCAACAAATTAATATCTCTGATTTGGACCCTTGTCAGCGGGGGCCAACGACGAAGACCCTACCCGTGTTTGGGGGCTGCCGCAAGGTGAGAGCGCCATGCGTCATGCTATTATGGGGTCCAAGATCGTAGGGCGAAGAGGGCTTTAGCAAAATTGTAGTGAATTATGACTACAATCTAATAAATTATAGAAGTATATTATCGGCTCGGTCCGACGCCCCCTGGACATTTAGTGTCACTCTTTCTACAAATCTTATTTTGACAAAAACAATTACAAAATTATCAGCATAGTTTATCGCAAGACTGATAAGCGTTATATTCAGGCGATTCATAAGGTTAGGAATTGGGCTAATCTATTACCGCTTAAATTAATTAATCAATCTTCCTTATCAGTATTTAATTCTCATACAATGAGAATTTTATCACACTCGCTGGCGCCTATACCGTATTCCCCATAGGTACATCTGGCGCGTCGCATTCGTAAAGTACGGGTGACGACATATTAATCTCTGCTGGGATGTTCTAGCTTTAATATTTAGTCCGTGACGTGTGGCATGCGCGCTTGCTACAAGACAAATATCAACGAATCGCAAGCAATAACACTGCTATTACACTGAGATGGCTTTGAATATAAAGTATGGAAATAGATATAGAGCGCAGTTGTTGTGGATTATTATTTAAATTAATTTCCTATAAATCAAGAGTAGTAAAGACAATGTCCAAGTTAAATCATTAATTTTAACTAGACTATTGCAAGACAAGTTTCAACGTTGTTTACAGGAAAAAAGAATAGAACCTTGTTGACTATAAATGGTAGCAACGTAGGAACTTTTTAGGCTAACTAGCGAAACCTGTCCCACCTGTCATTTAACAACTGTGATTTGCATATCTTACATTATATAGGTACTACTATTAAAACGTTTTCTAGGTAGGTACATTATTAATTATTGCTACACTAACATGGTAACTATTTTATAAATAAAAAACAATAATTATACTATCTCATAAGCTAAATAACAAATAAAATTCATCTTTCTATTATTTCAATACGTGTGTTAGCAGTCCATCACTCTATTCACACTTCGATAGGGAAATTTTAGCAGAGTTATTTTCAGTTTACAGTTCAGGGCGAGAGCTAGTCTTATTCATACTTAAACGCAAATATTTAAAAGGAATCTTGCATTTCGTACGTTTCTAGTAAGAACGCTTGTTTTCTGCATGTTTTCTCAGTCATCGTTAGAATTTATAGCGGTAGTACTAGATACAACGAGAACTTACTAACAGGATGACGTCATAGCTGTGTTGAAACATAGCAAAAGTACATGTTTATGTGTTTTTGCGATGAAATATTAATTTAATACAGTCAATAATAAAAATTAAAAATGCTGATGGCTTTTTTTATGCATAATGTGTAAATCAGCGAAATCAATAAAACAGATTACCTACCAACCGATTACGCCTGCAAACAATGTTAGTCAGACTCAGCACTATTTGCATAGCGAAATTGCTTTGATCAACATTTTAACGAAGCAGCTGGCAATTTTTAATCCAAATGGTCTCTATAGTACACGTATAACCTACTCTGAATAATACTCTAGCAATATAACACATAATTCATCTACTCCAGCGTAAGCATCGGTGGTTCAGTGGTAGAATGCTCGCCTGCCACGCGGGCGGCCCGGGTTCGATTCCCGGCCGATGCATTTACTTTTTGCTTTTTTTTTTCTCGAAAAGAACATTAAAAATCTGATGAAATACCACGCTAAAACCAATATAAAAACCAGAGTCTAAACTTCTTCGTTTATTTAAAACATTTTTCGAGAGCGAGACAAAAGTTAACAAATCTAGTAATAACAGGAGAAGGATTCCAGAATTTACGCAGCCTCGTATATGCGGACTATTTTCGTAAAAAGTATGCTTATACAAGAAACGGCGATAAAACCCGGACTGTATGTGGTCGGATATCGCAAATAGTACAAATACACAACATATTCAAACACGTAGGTACTCGAGTCCGAGAGATAGTCCCTATAACTAGTGGAATGTATGTACCGAGACTGAATTTGTGGTACTTTCAGTTTATGGAATCGGTATTGGTGAACACGCTCTTGTTTAGAACTTTGTACAGCCATTAACGAACTTTGTAGAAAGTCGAAGTCGAAGATATTTATTGAACATCTATATGAAAATCTTTTAAGCCAACATTTATTTACAAAGTGTCTGCGAATTTCGACACAAGACGATGATAAAACTTCTTAAAGTAAATTTTAATTATCAATGGTATTGCGATGGACTACTTACTGGTAAAGAGCGTTTAAGCTTTACATCATTTCACACAAACTTACAAGTCATTGTAATGACAGGATACATATAGGCCTAAAAATTTTGTTGAGAACATTTACCAAAAATTATGTTCCAGCTATATTCGGCACAATTTAAGTTTTTCATAGAAACTGTGATTTCTAAATTATATCCATTTTAAATTAAAAAGAAATAGAAAATGTTGACAGACAGATAAAGTTACTTTTGCATTAACAATATTAAGTATGGATAAATAGATCTGAACTCACCAATCCGTCTTAAGCAAGCGTGGTAATTCTCTTGCATTTTCCTATATGAGAAGAGGTCTTTGCCCTGTCGAGGGACAAGTAACAGACTGGCCTGTTGGTCTAGTAGTTAGTGACCCTGACTGCTAGGACGAAGGTCGTGGGTTCGATTCCCACCCAGGACAAATCTTTGTGTGATGAGCACGATGATTTGTTCTGTGTCTGGGTGTAATTTATCTATGATATGTATGTATTTAGAAATATATAATTATATTTATCAGTTGTCTGGTAACCATAGTACAGGCTCTGCCTAATTTGGGATCAGATGGCGATTAAAACACCAGTTGTCTCCTCACCCACTTCTAAAAACATTACCACGAGAAACGGCATTATCATCCGTATTCGTATTCCAAAGGCGCATTCACTTACTGGCTCAGGTGAGTGACGCAACGGGCGCGGCGAGTAAAATAAAGAGCATGTAACACCAGCTCCATATGTATGCAATTCGCTCGTTTGCATCGGCGTAAGGCGACGCGACTGCAATACTTGTATGATCGCAATACTTGATGTAGTCGGTGAAGTAACAAGTGCTTTAAATGTATGAGGTAATTGGGCGAATCATAGTGATATTTTAAACAACGGTAGATATCTTGCACGTTGTAAGAAACCGATTAGAATCGGTTTCTTAAACTCAGAACTGGACGATGGCAGCGCTACTCTGTAAATCTCACTCGGGTAATATAGGTGAAGTGAGTTCGAGGTGCAGTATCAATCCGTATCATCAGTCGAATGATAGCTCACTTTTTTTAAAATCACGGATGAATATTTCTGTAGAATTGATCGGCTTATGGTTTAACGTTAAGAAATTCAGAAAATATCTTTTTACATATTTATTTGGATTCTAACAGGCTTAAAGACTTGAACTAAAACCTGTTTATTTTGAATAACTGAGAACATTATGTGCTTTTGTAAATATCATACTGTCCAGTCACAAGGCTGACCACGTGTCAAATCAGTATAAATATTAATACTCGTTAATACAAATTCGACAGTTGATTAGATGTCCAATTACCGTTGTCATAATATCAGCCGTCAAATTACAGTCTGCAGTTCAACCCAAATCATGTCAAGGGTTAGACTAATTTATTTGAGAATTACGAAACTCTTATATTACATGGATCTCCATGTGATAGAAGAGTTATTAGCGTCAATAATTACCTAAGTAATAACGTAACCTTATGTCGATAAATACAACTATAATTTTAAGATCTTTTAATTAATTAATTTCACAGATGTAGAAATAAACAAACATTAACATTATAATCACATTTTTTTTTTCATTTTCTTCTGTTTCAAATAAAACATTTTTCTTTCTTTAAAAAAAGAAAAATCAAAACATAAAATAGCAGTCCAATCCGTCAAAGTCCGTGGGGTACTTTCAAATCTCTCAATCAACGCTACGCCACTAAAGGTCTTCAATAAAAATCGAGTTCTGTTCGCAGAACCGTCGTACTCGTACCGACGAATACATTACAAATGTGCGCCTGTATGACGCATCGCCCGATATCGGAAACCGCTCCGTGTATCCGACAACGTTTTATTTCCGATATTTGAACTCGTTCAATGCTCACTTCGATGTGATAGACATGACACCTTACATTTTCATTGGATCGCGCCCTGCTAACAAACTACTTCAAAAGCTTTCCAAAAATAAACTTTTCGTTATGGACATACACTGCACATTTCATTTCAAAATGGAACGGCGGAACTATTTTTAAATCGAAAGGCTTTTTCTACAAAGTGCTTTTATAATGTAAGATTCTTAAAATTCATCTTCTGAAAGGATCTGTCTTTTCTATTACGCCACTTTATGCATATGATTTATCTCCTTGAAAATTGCTTACATTTTTCAACAAGAATTTTACTACGAGCACGTCAACTACACAGCAGATAGCCATATCACATAGTAGATAGTCCATAAAATACATAAAACGGAAATATCTTTATTGAGAAGGTAAATGTTAAGAAGCACAACAAAAAAGGGAAAACCTTTTTTAAGAGATCACCGGAACCATGAAATGGGTATGTAGGTAAGTAAGTAATATTTGGGGTATCGTAATATTGGCATGGGATTGAAGTAAAGCAAGGTGGCTGATCCCGCGACGCGTGGAAAAAGCCAGCTGTCAATAAATAAAACGTATATCTGGAATCCAACGTTTATTCCATTCAGCAATGTTGGCGACACGAGTGGTATTGACAAGCGATTCTTTAATATAAACATTGCCTGCCACCCAATGACGAATTTATATTGAAAATATTGTGTATTAAAAACGCATTTCCGATGTTGATTTGTATTCAACTTACACAGTAGGTATTCGTCGTGTAATTCTACAAAAAAGGAAAAGTTTACCAAGAAACATAAACAAACTATAAAAGCTCCTTCCTACGAATTAAATTAATGAAAAGGCTACAGTCTAATTTGCAAAGACACTAATTAGCAAAAAGGAAAATTAAAAATTAAATCGCCACTCAAAATAACGATGCACTTAAAGCCGCCGTGCCGACTGCTGGCATTTGAACAGATGATTGAGCCAATCAAGCTACGGAGGGAGGTGACAAAAATAGGTCGTTTGGCCCCGGCCCGTGTGAATGCACTAAGGCCTAGAGGCTGCACAACGTCATTTACGTTATAGTAGCAAAGAGGCCGTGAGTGAGACGAATTCAAAGGCACCCCTCGCGAGAAGAGCTCTCCGCATTAGCCGGCGCTGGATGAATAATTTCAGTCATGACGAATAAGAACGGTGAAAAGACTAGCGACTTTTGTTGCTGAATTCTTTACGCAGTTGTTTAAAAATCAGCTCACTTCTAGTTAAATGAAACTTATGTTTATTAAAACAGCAATAGAGTGAAAAATGCAATGCAATAGGCATTGAACTCTTAACCTGAATTGACGATTTTGGTAGAAAATATTTAACTACGCAGATGAAGCAATTTATCGTTTACCAAGCAAAAATTGAATTAAATAAAGATTTAGGAGGGAAATATATACAGGCTTTTAGAAGCCTAAAAATCCACTTTCCACCTCAAAAACCAGGTGCGACATGCAACTGGGAAATTCGTGATATTGTAAAATCGGTCCGCGGCGCGCGCGTAGCGAAATCCGATAGTATTGGCTACAAACAGAAATAAAAGAGCACGCTTCTCTCGTTTTATACGTAAAATCGTTAAAGCCGCTTTTTTTGTCCGACAGTAACGTTGGTACCCAAGTTTTTTTGATAAACTCGAGAGCTGAAGGTGAAATGTTACTGTATTCCGTAACTGCCAGCGTACATTTAAATATTCAGGAATGTTTGGGAAATGATGCCACTTTAACTTTTTTTACCGTGGATACGGTTGAAATTACAGTTACAGATTAATGGTTCAGAGAAGTTTACAAAATTTTAATTTGTTAGTCTAAATTTTCTTCTGCTGAATAATATGCACCCCTGTAAACTGCTGAGTGGGCACAAAAATTATCACAAATTCATGAACCCTAAAATTAATGGTTCAGGTACATAAAAGAGAAACCCTCAAATAATAATGAATTCCAATACACTCGTAAAATCCTAGGCGTTTGTATTCATGTAATCCGTGGACCGTCATAAATATGATGATTTGCATAATTACCTATTTATTCACAGCTAAACACATATTCCGACGTGCAAGCAAAACCTACCTCGTTATTCAAAACCAGCAATAAATATGTTCCATCAATTTACTTAGCATGTTAGATAAGCGTTACGTAAATTAAATCAATCTAGATAATAAATTCGGATAATGTATACAAGCATCGATGGTTCAGTGGTAGAATGCTCGCCTGCCACGCGGGCGGCCCGGGTTCGATTCCCGGTCGATGCAATCCTCTTTTATGTTCACATATGGTATTTTAGAGAATTAATAAATACTTTAATTTTAAGAAAATTCACTATTATTAAGTTAGTACAAAAATAAGTTTTGAAAATTAACTTTTCAATAATAACGCGAAGAATTATAGCGCTAAGAATCGAATAGCTGTATTCTTTCAAGATGTGGATCGTCTTCACTTTCACCTCTAATCCGCTAATCCTCACCTGGCGCGACATTAATAGGGCTACCACCATTCACGGCAATAAATTTTATTTTAATTAGATTTTTATTTATTTAACAGTTTAGGTAACACTTTTAGAAGGGCAACTCTTTTAAGAACCTTCGTATTCAAATCTGTATCAATCTCTAAAAATGCCTCTATTTTTTTACCTTTAATTTTGACAAGAGTTCCTATACTGACTGATTGCCGTCGAGATGAGATGGCAACAAGATTTTGAAAGTTTTTAGTTAGGGGTATTGGCCTTCAGACGAGAAAAGACTTGTTGTCAATTCTTGAATATTGGATGTGACGTCAAGGTATCCTAGTAATTCATCTAGGCCCGGATTTTGGACATCGTACACATGAAATGTTTTATTCCAATGGTTGACCATGAGGATTTCTCGCTTGCACGCGTCCTCTGATCTCGTAACTCAACCGCAGCCACTGGGGACACGGGACCCAAAGTGCATTCCACATCGTTCGCTCTTTATATTCACTACAATTTCGACTGTCCGTCGACTAAGAGCTATAAGGTACACGTCCAAGTATTATAGTACTTACTCAAGGTTTCCAGGAAACATGCTCATTATCGCGGATAAACGCAACATTAATTAGAGGAGAAAACTTTTTAGAATTTTCTTCTGTGTATTCAGGCTACTAATAATATTGTACAATATTGACAAAGGATTCTTAAAACATTGCTTTAATATTAAAGCGGTAACGTTTCTCTGAACTTTGTTCAACTCCTACTTACAAAGAAAACTGATTTCAACAGCTCTATCTAATTCCTGTTTCCGATCTTTGCTAGTGAACATAGAGATAATTTAAAGCCCAAATTCTAGTGAAAATTATGAGCGTACTGCGGTACCATTCATCACGTAGGTAGTCTGCAAATGTGGTTTTCTTTTTTCGCTTGTTGTGTCGTGGTCAAAAGATTTTCTCGCCATCGCTTGCTGTGTGTGATCGCAACAAACCGCAGCGCTATGAAGCGACCCACGACGTAAAGTGCATTTTGCACCGCATGCTCTTTATTTCTCTTAGCCGTAAACGAAAAGCGCTGGATGGTTCATTGATAGTTGAATAGCGCAATCACTGTGCGCTTTAAGAACTAAGAAGCCAAGGTTGGGAGATGTGCATAGAATTCTAATATTTTGCCACCACGTATTAAAATCAGTTCGTGTTCTTTCATTAAAAGTAAATAACTTTATTAGCAAAGAGATGTTGTCGACAACCCTAGGGACTATTGGAACAGTGAGACTTTAGGGCTTTGCCCAGATAATCTGCAGGCTTAATGTTGGAGGGCATTAGCGAACATTCCGCTGCGGCTCGCGACAATATCGCCACAAATTGCACGCTAGTACCGTGCTGTGTGCACTACTTGTGTTAATGGTGTACCACTTTTGTTAATACGCTTTTTAAGCCGCTTTAAAAAATTGTGAGGGGCAAAAATTTCTGGTTGGTGAACCGCAGAGGCTATTTAAGTGTGTTCCTACTTTGGGATGGAATTTCGGGTGCGAATTAAGAGTTTTAACACATAAAATGGAGTAGCCTTGTTTAGGACAGACACATCAGTGATTCTCGCAGGATAACCGCAAACCGAAAGCAGAAAGCCGAGCTATAATTTAATTAGTAATAAAATTAAATCAGTATCATGAAATAACATCAGCTAGCGGGATAATTTCTATCTCTGATTCTCTACACATGATTTCAGAGCAGATATATTTTTATCCAGTAAATTAATTTCAACTCGAATTTTAGCACTCATTTTGTTATTTACCTCAGTTAAATAAAAAGGGATGTTTGTGTGACAAATATTATTTAAATTTTATGCGAAAATAGGATTTTGGACAGTGAACTTTTTCGTCGCTTCGTATAATATAAATTCGTAAAATACTTTTCTGGACGTTGGTGCTCGGGTTCAGACATACATAATTATGTGACACAACGAGGAAACTGTAAATAGAACCAACAAGTTAATTAAACATTTTGCTGTGTTTTGACAGAATAAAAACGTGATTCTGAGGATAGAACAAACATTGCAGCTAGTTTTAATTCACGGAATTAAGTAAACAAATGACAATTGTACAACAGTGCCTGAAGTTTCAGTTTTATCACGAAACTAGCTTCTGCACGCGAGTTTATCCACGTAAATATCGGACCCTGTTTCAACCCCTTAGGGGAGAAACAGAAGAACAAAGAAGGGGATGAACTTTGGAAAATCCTTTCTTAGCAAATTCCTACGTCATAATAACTCTACAGGGTAATTGAAAATTTACCCGAAACCTGAAAAGGGGTCATTGTACTCATCATTATGAACAACTTTTACTATAGGACGAACCTTGAAATTGAAAGGAAAAACATCTGATCCATACATTACAATCTTGTTGTGTAGCATTTTTGTAAGGAACAGTTGCTTTTTTTTTCATGATTTCAAGATTGGTCCCATAGTAAAAGTTTAACCCCTTTTCGGTAAAATCGGTTTCGGGTAAATTTTCAATAACCCTGTTTAGCGCAATCCGTTCAGTGGATTGAGCTGTGTGTTAATGGATCAGTCAGTCAGTAGCGGTTTCCTTTTATAATTCTTTTAAATTTCAGATACGTTTTTAACTAAAGTAACAGTTCAATTATAACGAGAAATTAAACAAATATAAATAAAACATTTTTTAATAATTTTTCGCTATAATTTTATTAAAAGCGGATATTTTTACTCAATCGTCGAGTTATAGAGTTAAAAATGCACACATGATTCAGATAATACTTTTACCTTACATAACACACAGCAAGAGAAAGTAAACAGCAGACGGCATCGAAACAAGATTAACTTCAGTCCGATTTCTAAAATAAAGTGCCATAATTAAATTAATGAACGCGAGGCAAACGAAGCTGGCTTCTGCGCTGAGTGATATTGTGTTTACTCGTCGCTCTGTAGCCCGCACAAGCACCATAATACACACATTTATTTATTGAATGCAAGTACGTTCTAACTACGCTCAGTACGTTATGCTAGTTAACGTCCGTACTTACTGGAATGAAAACTATAACGATCCCGCAAAATGGCGACTCTAAACCTTGAAGCATACGGGCGACGCGTTTAAGCCACAAAAAGTCGTCACCGAGTTGCCAGCAACAGTTTTCGTACAGCTTATTCGATCTCGTCGCACACGAAAGACGCTTATGATCGCTATGTACAACGGGACGTAGCTTCTCGCTTCGTGTGACCGCCACTGCCCACAACACGCCGATACAAGCGCCGAGAGTTTACGTTTCTAGCGATACCCTATTATGAAACTGGTAATAAAGAGTGTGTATCTTTACTTAATAGTATAAAACTGAAGAGTTTCTTTGTATGTTGAACGCTCTAATCTCCGTAACTATACTCGTCCAACTCCTAAAATTATTTTGCTAATAGGAAGCAACGTTATACCTGAATTTACGCGGACGAAGTCGCAGGCATAATTCATTTTGTTAATAGAAGTAGCGGCCATTAACCACTTGTGTTGACCACCGACCATAAGTGGCTGTCGCGGGCTTCCGCTACTTAGTAGCTATTTCCAGCTAAACGTGGCAGCGTTTTGTAGCTATAACACGTGGCCTGTCTGCAGGAACACTAATATCCTAAAACGGGTATAGAAACAATACGGGAGCTAAACTTGGACAATATAAAATGATGTAAACATTGCGGTCGAATAAATGAGTGTTATTGCGATACGGAGGGGTTAATAAAATTTTTGCTTGGAATAGAAACGACAGTATTTGCTGTTTGCTAATAAGGAGATGGTGAGTTTTTGGGATTACTTAACCCATCGACTGTCGGCATTTTTTTTCGCGAACACTTATCTATGCGCTTTTGTACCTATGCGGTACGCGCCACATTCGAGAAATTAACTGGTTCATTGAAAGCGACTGAGTGCGGTATGCCTTTTATATTGCATGTTCTAAGATTCCTAAATAAACAATTAGTGTTCAAGTTATTTTAAATCTACAAGATCGTTTAGAATTTGCTTGGAGACAATTATGGAAATGTGACCTGTGAGATCATGAAATGTTATCGAAAAGTAATTCAAATTATTAACTATTTTGACTTAAAATTTATCAAGTAGGCAACCTTTCACACCCACATTAAAATTACTACAAAAGCCTTCATTTTGGGGAAACCAACACAAACAGAGAGGAACAGCAATTTACGTATCACATTTTCCAGGTTTTCATTCTCATATAAACCGCTTATTAAATTTTCAATAAAATCGCTCATTTGCATACAGGGAGCAGACCCGCGTCACTCGCAGTAGCGAGGCGCGGCGAGGCGACGCTATGTCCCCGATTGGCCGGCTGCCAATAACTCAATACATGGACGTCAGAATTCAATCAAAACGCCTCCTGACACGGGGCCATTTACATTTTGTTAATGGTTTTTCTGAAGCTTGGTAGTGTCGGTCGGCGCTTAATTTTTTACAAAACGATAATTGTTTCTTTTTTTGTTCATTTGTAGGTACTGAAACAGTAGTGGGTTAATAAAATATAGTCTGGCTTATCCTAACTCAGATTGTAGATGTAGTGTGTAACTTGCCTTACCCGAAAAATCCGCTGGGGTTACTATTCGTAAATTATTTATTTGGCCAAAAAGCTGACGTAGTAACGACCTCCGTAATGTATTCGTTTGTTTTTCCCACATATTCACATGTTTGTATTCAATGAACATTAGTGTAGCGGAATACTGGGACTGGGAATAATGTAATGTTATGATCGAACGATGATGTACAATCTGGAGATATCAGTCGTTAAGCAGAAAGACATAATAAGGCCCACTTGCACCAAAAAACTCAGAGTTCGTTGCAACACGAGGTTAAATTACAAAATGTTAAATAATGGATCAGTGTTATCATCTTATTCGGAGTTAAAGATAACCGTGGTAGGCGAAAACGGGCCTAACTATAATAGGTATGTCAATTGCCCATTCCTACGCCATGTTGTTATTAAAGTTTAAAAACAATTCAAATGGATAGTCATTTCCCTGATTTTATCTATCTATATGTGATAAACTGTATTGTTATTTTTTTTATCTATCGCATCTGTTTACTCCAAAGATATCGCTTTTGTGAACACAAAATTGAATTGGTAATAGAAGCCCCGTTTCCATGGAATTGTAACAATAATATATATAATAACACCGTATTTCATCAATCAAATACTTCCCACGGAATAGGTATACAAAAGGAGTGTTCAAACGTGAACGACGCACATCACTACAGCGTTAACATGCGCAAATATTTCCAAGTCCTGACACGTGTTTATAATAAAAACATCATCCCCGAGTTTTGGGGGCAGGGGAGAAAAAAATATATAAGCGCGATAAGTTCCCAACATCGCATACTATTCGGCGTTCCCTCACAATATACATAGAATGAGTACAATAAATATAACACCGGGGGAGAATAGCAGGTGTGTCGAAGAACCGGTCCGCGGCCTAAGAAAAGCGTGAAAAACTCATTCGTAAACAACAAAAGGAGAACCGACGTTATAACTCAAGCGGAGGGGGGCGTCAGGTGCGGAGTTGAGATAAAGTACTGACGTTATGCTCTATCCCGTGATTTAGATATGACCTTCTGAACGCAATCTGCATTAGTAACAACCCGGGGGGCGAGGAGGTCGCCACCCGCTACCTACTGTGTTTTATTAGAACTTAACACCTGCGTGATATGAAAAAGGATGTATGTGTGGAGAATTGTTTCGCAGAACCCGCCTAGACACCACTAAATTTAATGCTACTATTGTTGTAAATAAAACAATAAATTCACACAGCAATATTTTTAAATGTTACTGTTCTAAGTCAGTTTATCATTGCGGTTGGCAAACCAAGCACATTATGAGCTCCTTTGAAATGATAGCCAGAATCTATGGCAACTTCGTCGGTGTTGTCAGGTAGCAAAATGTGCATCCCTAAGGTGTCGTACGAAAAGCGACATCGCCAATAACAGTCTATAGCCTGCAGCTATTAATCCGGAGTTCTCTATGCTAACAGCTCACTGCACAACGTTACGTATTCGTAACACTGTAATTACATTTGACGATGGAAAAGCAAAGTTATATTCTAAGCTAGCGCTATATTTCATGGCGCTCGTGGTCATAAATCATTATAAAAGTGTCGTGTTGCCTCTTCACTCGCTTACTTATCCAGGAGCGAGCATTCAGCAATAAGGTAAACTTTTAAAAGCGATTTTCTCGGCCTCAGTGAGATTACTTTCACATCGGCGCCGCCCGCACCGACTGTGTGTCGCGTTGTGTCGCCCTGAACTAAGTTTTAATGGTGGCTGGCACTTGTCGGCTCACAAAGTTACGTGGTTTTCAAGCACAGAGATGCGGGCGCAGCGCACCGCGGCACTGACCGACCTCACACTTTTATTACTCAAAATTGCGTTATTAAAGACTGTTGCACGCTCAGCGGAAGTTTTTGTACAATGTTGTATCGATATTTCCTGAAGTTTGACGCGGGGCTATAAATTAGTTTTAATTACTTGTTTTATGTTTCAAAAACTTACATCAGCTTCACTGTGCGTAAACAGTAAACTTCCAAGTAATCAATACAATACCGAAACTCCTCACAAATGTTAATCACCAGAAAGACCACATGCACCATTAATATTTTCTGAGTTCTCGTTTCGTTACAAGCATATGAAATCTTCGACCACACTGGCCTAGACTGACCTGCTAATTAAGCCTCAATAACAGAAACAGACTGATATAATCGGCTGCGGGCAAACCGAACACCGTAGTAATCAATGAGGCCGGTCGGACCCAGGCCGAACGGGAGATTATCTTAATGGCGACGACGCTGAACACAAATTATGTATGCGTGAGGCACAATCGGGCCAAATGAGAGGCCAATCAGCCGCCATCCGTGCACATGTAAACGGCACATTGACAGACGTGACGGCAAACGGAATCGATAATTTGCACACATGACCACACTGATGATCACAACGCGTTTGTTTGTTAGGTCGTGTGCATTGAGTTCGTCAGAATGTTCACCTTCAACGTCCTGAGCGGACCTAGAAAAGTTACGCGTCAAAAGGGAAATGTTAGCAAACAACAGATTTAAGACAGAACAAAAATACTGGTTTTATGTTCATGCTAATACTAGAATCTAGAACAGTAAAATTTATAATCATATTCTTATCATTCTGGATTCGTCAATGATTTAGTTAATTTTTATTCCACGATAAAATTAGATATACTAAATAACAATTTCGCATTCGTTATCATTGTTATGATTAACTAAAGAGCAATCTATCATCTCTATATTTTACCTACCTATACATATATTTTAATTAAGTAAATAATAATATTATATTGAACAAAACGAATTTTACTATTTCAAGGACTGCCTTTGTTGGTTACCGAATACGACAATAATTATCTGGACATTTCAATTATTTAATGTAAATTATTTAATAATGTGTCACGAACAATTTATTATTTATGAGCTGCTACAGATAATGTATGAAAATATAGCGCGTAATGCTGTAACTAACAGCAAAATCCAAGAATTTTCATACATTTTATTTTTCTTTATGGAGCTGCAGTGCTATAATGTTGTTTATTATCTAACAGCAGGGAAAAGAACCAACTGGTACTTACTTTCTTCTGTACTCGTACATAAAGACGTATTTCCCTTGCAAAAATGTCGACCAAGTCAGCACTATTACAATGCTGACTTGGTTGACTTTTATTGAAAACGCAGCTCTAACAGTTCCCTGTATCGAGGACACACAAAACAAAAGCAAGGGAACAAACTAAGAAAACTCACGGTTCACTTATTTCTTCAGCATAAAAATGATAATAGGTACTTGCTACATTGCTACAACGCAACAAAAACATGTGCGTTGTTTAGAACTGTTTACGTTAACTTGGTTCCGTACCCGGCCGTCAATATGTCGGCAGTAACAACAACCAAGCTTCCATGGAAAAACATTGGAAGAACACCAATATTTTGTTAGGCTTAAAAAGTTTTAATAGAAGTCATGGAAATAACATTTCTCTGTTTGTAGAGCAAAAGCGCTATGACTGTCTCAGAATACAACGCGCGTAATAATACGCCATTGTCGTATAATGGTGAATATATTGATAAACTTTTGACAACGCTTTTGGTATCGTGTTATAACGGGATATCCCTTCCGGGAACAATGTTTAGTAGCTTACGGAAACAAAGTTTAAATTATTTTGAAAATGGGTATTTGAATTCGGCACTTATTTGTCATTCATTGCCCGATGTTTGGTACAGAAAAATACTCACACTTTTTAAGCAGTTCTTGTGTAACTTTATTTATTTTAGTTCTCTTCTTAATTAACACTTTTCATTACAGCTTTGTTTATATGTGTATTGCGTAACACAAGAACTTGAAAGATTGACAAAAATTGATTTCTGGGAACTAATCTACACAAGTACTGTATAAAACCATCAAATTCCCATTTTAGGTTAACCCACAGTCGTCATACATTAAAGCTCCCCACGTTACGCTGGAAATTTCCAACCCGTAATGGAAATTATTCAGTTACAACGTCTCAATCCTATTAATCAATGATGTACAGGTATTCCTAAGAAAGTCTTAGTAAGGTCTGCTCAAGTTTTAAGTCGTAGGTACATTTAGCTCGTGTTATGCATGCTTAACAGAATAACATGAACGAAATTTAATATCTTCGATCTTCAAAGAGGTTACGTACGAGTTTCAAGAAATCTGCAGATACATACTGCGGAGGTACGTGCTAGCAATCTGTCATTAACTGCACTATACAGACTTTGAACACGATACCTACCTTCTATCAGCACCTGACTTCAAACGCTTCGTAATAATGCATCCTACATGCCTCGAGTTTCCTTACTAGGGAACCATTAAGAGGAGTTTGACACGAAGCGCCAAGTCTCGGAAAAATAGTCGTGCACAGTCACTACATAAAAATGAATAATTCAGAGTGAACAAGCACACTGCAACGATAGCGATGAAATTCTCGATTCATTACCGACGCGTCGGCTCATTCAAATTCCGAAGAAGTGTAGTAATTATTCAAGAGCAGAGTGGGGCACATAATGTAAGTTTTAATGAAAGAAAGTACAGGTCCATTACGAATGGAATATTCATTTCCTACTGGCAACCCTGCCCTGTGCGAATAATAATGATATCCAGTTATTGTTATAGCTTCTATGTAAGCTGAATTAATTCTACGAGCACAATTTGCTACATGGGTCGGCGCTGTGACGTTTAAGTTATAATACTTAATGAGTGGCGGCCATGATGTCGGAAACAATGTATTCAGATAGTAGTTTGCCTAAATTAAATGTAGTAGATTATTCGCTATATTCCGAGTCGGTTGCCGTATATCATTACCCTAACCAAGGTAACACTAACGATACACGGACAGTTTTTAGTCAGCTGCTGTTCAAACATTTTACTTGGTACTCTTCTGTCGGTTTATTTCCTTGCCTTAATTGAGTATCAATTATCGTGATGAATGTTTAATACCGCGTGCACGTGTTTTCATTGCACTTCGTGACCAACATGGCGGGTGAAGTATTCATTAGCAATTAAAGTCGGTTCTCGATCAGCAAAAAGTCCAAGAATTTTGGTAGCTGTAATTTTTTGATTTAAAAGGATAATTTGCATCTTCTCATTGTTACTATCACTTCCAAGCTTGAAGAGAGATTCAATTGAGATTCAATAAAATACTCGTTCATGATGAGATACGTTAGCGTCCCATCCGAGGATCCGCGAATGTACTTACGCTCTGCCGTAAGTCTTCAAAAGTAAATAATACAAAGAACAAGCTAAGTTAAATCGGTCCAGGTGCATTCCGTATTTGGCCGAGCGCTTCGGGCAAATCCTTCGGCTTTATGCCCGGGTTTAGTTGCGAGGGACACTAGTGGCCCCATATGGGGACGGTCCGCGTTAGTGTCGTACACTGGAGCGACGGTAAGTGGACACAAGCGGAGCGTTACTGTTGTCTTATTGACATTCCATTTTTGAAATGGGCACGTTCCGATTGTGTGGTTTGGCCTAATTGAACTTTAAGGTTAGTTCAAAAGTGCTTACATAGTTGGTTCGGTTTGAGATTTTCTTTTCTTTTATCCGTGATAGCGATTTGGTGTGTAGGCGAAATGTGAGTTTATTATACTGCATGTCGCATTCAGGGAATACAGGTGTATTGTTATGAGGTTTGAATCATTTCAAAACTTATATGCAAGTACATACAAGTAGGTACAAAGTAATGTAATAACAGGATTATTTTTAGGTTATATCCATGATAGGAATCGTGTCTAATATTTACAAGTAATGTGACTTTAGCAAGTAATAAATCAAGTCAGCAGTTGCCAGTTTAAGTAAAAACAAATGGAAGAAAAAACAAGTTTCTACTATCATAAATCACACCATTTAAATGTTATTTGCATATTTAAAACGATTCAAAGACCTGAAGTCTAATGCTTTTTTAACAACTTGATAATAAAAACTACATTTAAATAAACATCATAGCTCTATCTGTAATTCTTTACTTTACATAATATTATTTATTTATGCTTTTATGTACAGTAAACATGTGTTCATGTTTCGAACGGTTGTATTCATTACCTTAAATCTTAGTTAAATTGTAGTTCCTAACCACAACTTGAATAAATTACAGGAAAAGTAAGCGCCGCAAAACAACAGCTGCAGAACATGAGGTTTTCAATAGATTATGAAAAAAGTTGTACCTACCTACCATCCACCAGAGAACAACTGCGTAAACAGATACTAACTAGTTAAGTTACAAATAGTTACAATAGAAAGAAGACCGCTATTTCGTCGCAGTCTGACATGACGAGGTGGCCGAGAGGTTAAGGCGTTGGACTGCTAATCCAATGTGCTCTGCACGCGTGGGTTCGAATCCCATCCTCGTCGGATTTTTTGAAACAAAAAACATTTATTCAGACAACACCCACAGTTCGTCAGTTCCCCCAGGTTATTCGAGCGCGACCTTAATTAAGTCTCTGAAAATGGATTTCGTAATTAATAAATAAAGCTTCACAACCTAGATTACGGCAAAAAAGGCCTAATATTTTTTCATTAGGCAAGTTAATGATTCTGAATTTTAACGGAGACCAGCGATAAAAAATTCTGAGCCGGATTTTTTAAAATTCACCTCAAAACAGAATAACACGGTTTTCTAATAAAAATTCAAGACTGGCTCTAGCGTGAATTGACTGAACATCCCCGCAAATAATCCGCTTTGTTCCAAATTAGATAAATTATACCACAAAAAGATTCACACAAAGGAGGCCCGCCAAATGGGATGGCAATAAACATTGCGAATGTCAAATTCAGTCGGAATGCTAAATCGACACGTCTTAGACAGCGCATCCCTCTGTGGGAGATAATACGAATACAGGGCGGCGAGAGACTTTTAACGTTCTAATGTGAATAAAAAAGAATATAATCTTTTGTATTTATGCCATACATTTATATTTGATATTTTCGTGTGCCCAACATTACAGCTTTGTGTTTATTTCTAAGCATTATACGTTAGTATATGGACGTATGAATATTATGGTAAAATGGCAGTATAACAAGCTTTTGTTACGACAAACGAATAAGGTCATACTGAGATGAAAGTAATCTAATGTTCGTGGTGTATTTCTGGTTATTTTGACAATTTGTATTATCCCTACTTCTAACTAGATACCATTCCCTATACTACTCATTGTATATTTTGGGCTAGTAATACTTATTTAATTACTCTTTAATCCACCAATTCCCATCGATGTTAAAAACCGCCTTTATACCTCTTGAGATGCCTAAAGTTTAAATAAATAGATAATAAACGTAAAGGGGAGAGCAGGGTAAACAATACATAAACTTATTGCGAAATCAAAGTCTACGCAGAAAATAGATATTTGATTGAAATTGTAGCCTTTAAATAAATATAAGCTGTGAACGGCATGAACGCACTATTTTCTTTTTTAATAAAAGAAAAACATTATGTTTATTCTCAAAACTATTGTTCGAACAGTCTTGTGAATTAAAAATGAATTTAATACTATTACCCACTTGTTTAGCATCAAAGCCCTAGGGAATATTTGAAGAAATAAGGCACATAAGCCAATTAGCTTAAACCCTAACCCGTCAAAAGCAAACAAAGAAAAAAGGCGACGAGGATAAGAGCGAGATTTAATAACGTGTCGTGTCAGTCGTCAGTGTCGGGGCACGAGCGGGCGCGGGCTCCTCTATGTGAGTCGCACGCCGCGCGGCGTACGTAGTCACATCTCTAGTGGCCACACAGGCACGGATTGGCGACGTCTAGGAAATGGCTTTGTTTCCTCTGCCGAGCCACAGGCGCGCGCCCATCCGCCGGGAAATAAAATAAATGAATATCACATTATAAGAACCGAAGGGAGGGGGATTGAAAATAAAAATAACCTCCTCAGACGTTACAGATGCCAAACTGTATAAAAGCCTTGTCTCGTGAAATTAAATTGAGGTAAATTTCGTTCGTATCTACGTTCCCGTGACGTAATGAGTTGTGTTGTTTAAGACTGAGTTCACAATGTTAACTGATGCTCTTTGTGTTTAGCAGGTTTAAGTGGATTTTAAAATTGTTTACTTAAATATTTAAAGAAGAGAATGTAAATTGGGTAAAAGGCAATGTTCCGTTATAAATGTTTCCACCATCCTTACTCGTGCTGCTGACTTCCTCGAAGTAGTTTTCGAACTACATAGCGTGTTGCAAATACTGACCTACAAACGTAAAACCGCAACTTTGTCTATTTGTTCACAATATTCTAGTTGTACAATCACTATTTTATTGCTCTTTTTGTTTAAAATAAAGTGCCTTCTCTGGAATGCAGAACGCCTTACGTAAAACGCATAACAGAGAGTTGCTTGTCATTGTAAGTGCAATTTGTATCAGTCTCATACCAAGCGGACGGTATCCCGAGCGTTTTTGCAGTCATGCAGGGATTCACCATAACTAAATAAATTCCGTAGGTATTTATTGAGAAACAAAATTACGTCATTATTCCAGCAACATGTTTACATGTTGCGTTTGCGAGAAACATGTTATTGCCTACAAAGTTTGCTGTGCAAACAAATGATACGCAACATTGCTGCCAGCAACATTGTGGCTTGCAGGCCACAATGTTGCGCAACGGTTTGTCACGCAGGTAAATTGTCAATGAATATGCGGCTTTAGACGCCGGAGTTGCCTTTGAGAAGTTTTATTTGGATTTTGAATCGCTTGTTAATATTGACAAAATACCAGAAGATAACGATACTATAATTGCATGCAAAAAGTAATTACTATGCATGAACGGATCAGTAACGATTCAATTTGCACGTATTTAAAACGAAGTACACACAGAAAAAATACCAACTCTCTTATTTCCCGAGCGGCTTGTTACATACGCTACCTTATATAATCCCAAAAGTACACTTCAGGCCAAACATATCAATACAGGATGGGTTCTGTGAATATTCATTGCACAGTAGGGGTGCCACTTTTTGCAGTGATAAACCAGCGCTTCACGGAAAATACCGATAACTTTGGTTTCAAATGTGTTGCATACGTGATGGTTTTACCCAGAAATATTGAGTAAAACATTGCTAATAAAAATACAAATTACGCAAATCGGCAATCCGCAGTTTATTATTCAAACGATAAAAGTAGCAATCTAAACAAAAAATATTAGACTGAAACGTTGCAAAATTACGCAAATATTTAGCCTAAAAGCAAAAATGCTATCGACCCACGCAGTAATGAATGGTAGCAATCTGCTGACTTAAAATTACAACACACCAACATATCTTACCAAGTCATTTGTTCACCTTGCTTGTCATCCAGGTTTATGATGGGTATGGCAGAGGAAACCTTTGAGTCTAATGTAAATGTCATGACACCCAAAAGCAATCGACTGGCAGGGTGAATGCAGACGAAAATGACTTCTGGAACAATTTGAAATTGTGTGCGCTTGACAAAACCAAAAAAATATAAAGACACAACCCTATTACTGATGCACATTCGACCAATCCGTCGTGCGTGCAATGTAAACAGCAAACACACCAGTAAAAATACAGCTAGCGTATTCTACAGTAAAAATAACGAACACACCCGGTACGAATCGTGGATGAGTGCAGCCTCTCAATACATTGATTACGATTTCCGTGTTGGGAAGCCGTGCAGTTTACCGTTATGAAGTTGGGGAAAAAAGAAATATCCTACATTTGAGAGTAACATTTCCTTATTTTTACGATTCAGTCGGACGCATTTTTTCATCTTTTTGTAACTGAAATTTTAAATTTTCTGTGCATACTGTATGGAATTACGGATGCATGAATTTATTAATCAACATTTCTGCTATGCATTTCATAATAGCACGAAAGTTTGCGATTTAGATACGAATTTAAATGAAAATAAATACATGCAAAGTGTGTATGAATGTTTTAATATACGTGTGTTTAATTTCATTATCAGTACAGTAATTTAAGTATAAAGATCAGTGTTCAATGGCGGATATTTACCACAGTCCGTGTCAAATGGTTTTTGTCACGAAACATTATTTTAGGCACGCGAGTGCTGTTGGTACTGAACGACGTGAAATATAATACAAAATTGATATGATGTTATTATTTAATGTACATAATGTAATGAAATGTTTTTTTTTTGTATGGTGTGGTGAGATGATCTTTTTTTAACTAAAGATATGATAAACAGAAAGAAGACGGATTTGTTTTGGAAGGTAATAAGTAGGTATGTATTTGTTTTAATACCTTTACAAAATAATTACATAATAAGTAAGTAATTAAGCAAAAATAAAATCGAAAGGGTCCACTTAAAAATTACTTGTAATTTAATCATCGGGACGTACAGAATAAGTTATTTTAAAACTTATTTCAATGGAAATGTAAAAAAAGTAAATTCCGAAGATACGAGATAGGTATCTGTTTGGTTCTGTTAGCTTTACAAAACAATAACAAAATTAAAAAGTAATTAAGCAAAAGTTAAC
Organism: Hoplodrina ambigua; assembly: GCA_949774945.1. NCBI lineage: Eukaryota > Metazoa > Arthropoda > Insecta > Lepidoptera > Noctuidae > Hoplodrina > Hoplodrina ambigua. Next base: position 3,281,547 of record OX458979.1, read on the forward strand.
TGTATTTCAATTAAAAAAAAAAACAAAATAAAGCTGCAATTAAAAGCAACACATAAAAGGAAATAGCTATTTATAAAACCGCTATATCATTCAAATAGATAGTTACCAATCAATCAATCTATCCGTTTGCAACTAACGGCTCATTAGTAGTGATCATTGGAACTTTTAACATTAATCTGTGTAACCATGACTTGTGATTCTATAAGGCTTCAAGTACCTACTATAACCAGTTTTTCTTATTACGAAAACACTCAAAGTCAAATCATTTATTTCAATTAGGCCATTAAAAGATACTTTTGATCGTCATACAACGAAAAAAAATTGTATCTTGTAGCCTTTTTTTTAGATGGTAAACATCATCAAATGACTCCTCCGCCCGGAACTCGAAATGACAATCCCTTTCATTTTGCCAATCCAACAAAATCCATTGCGATATTCCTTTTTTTAAACAAACGAAGCAATGCATTTTGTGGTATTATCATTCCGAATATGTACATATTATTATAAATGCGAAAGTTTGGATAATGTGTTACTTAGGTATGCAATCACGCCAGAACGGCTGAATGTTTCTGGATGAAACTTAGCACAACTTAAAGTGTGAAATAACATAATTTTTATCCCGGCTTTTTATCCCGGAAAAATAAACAGTGCCATTCGGATAATAGTACCTAATTATTATCAACTTTGACGCAGACGAAGTCGCGGACGGAAGCTAGTACAGAAATATATGAATACGAAATTCTGGAAAAAGTGCACTGTCCATTTGTAGGAACATATTTTAAAGGTTTTTTAACGAAGTTAACCCAGATTCCCATAACATTCAACTTCAGACAAATTAATTTGTATTCGGCACACGCTTGTACGTGTAGGTGTCATGAGAGTTTGTAAACCTGTAAATGTCACCACGTTTCATGCACTTTGAACTGAAGTTACTAATAAATTGAATTTGCTTAGTAATTATTCAACTGCCTCACTGTTTCGTCACTGCCTCGTTGGTCTAGTGATCGCAAAGCGCCACTGCTGAGCATCAGGTCTTGGGTTCAATTCCCAAGTCGGGTAAAGAGTTATTGGGTTTTTCGGCTTTACGGATTTACCTCTGCTTATGTTTTAGCTGGTTAGTGATTGAAAAACGTATGAAGCGTATTCGACACAACGTTACAGAACACGGTTTTCAATGAAACAGCTCATTATCGCGATTCTATTGTCCCGGCTAAAGGACACTGATTTTATCAACGTTGGGTTTTATCGTTCCCCGTAAAGAATGGTCCATTCTCCTACATCTTGCGGGTGTCGTAAAAGACAACTAAAGTACCGTAAGTATCTGCAATGTCAACGCAGGTGAAAGAGATGCTGTTTCTTGTACGTACATAACATAACATCACGCCTGTTATCCCCGAAGGGTTAGGCAGAGGTGTACCCATTAGTACACCCACATTTCGCCAGTTATGTTTAAGTCCCATGTAATAGGGGGCGAGCCTATTGCCATCAATCGGGCACAAATCCAGACTCCGAGGCTGCTACTGAGAAATTCCTGATGGAAAAACCCAATAACACTTTGCCCGACCTGGGAATCGAACCCAAGACCTCGTGCTCAGCAGTCGCGCTTTACGACCACTAGACAAACGAGGCAGTCAATAGAAGGAAGGAAGAAGTTGTAGGTACATTCATAGAACTAACGTGAAATTTTACTGGATATGACAGGATTTTGACACTTTCACAAGTAGCGCCGCTATTCAAATTCATTTATAGGTTTGTTGGACTGTGTGCATTTGATTTGTTTACAAATACCTATCGACAGTTTTGGCTGAAAACATTTTTGTCTAAATGTGTGACAGTTGGTGAATGAAAAATGACGGCCCTTCTAAATTTCCACGGATTCTATTAAAACTACATAAGCTTGCTGCAGAGTACAATGCACTGAAGTTACAGAAAAAATAAGAATGCTCAATTTATTTTTTATGTGGTAAAAATCACCAAATGACTCCTTCGGCCCTGGGTGGGGCGGAAGAGACTGGCAGACTTTTACTGACTAAAAAACCACCCTGTTCCTTCTGTTGCCCTTTACGTTCCGGGCTCACGACATTCTGTTAAGACGTTCCGCAACCTCGGAAGACTGCTCTATAATCCTAGTGCGACCGTGCTAAAGTAAAAGTATGCGCTTTGAGTTGACTTTTAAATTGGAAATACGACTATCTTAATACAGCAATTTGGTTTAGTTTTATACGTCAAGCACAATGACTACCACCCATTGTTATGATAAAAGCCTTAAAATTGTGCGACGGGCATTATCAGTTTAAATATCGATCGAATTTGCTTTACGTTTACTTCACGCGATTTTAATAATCCGTATACAAAAAGCTATATAGCGTATAACTTTCAAATGCCAACATATTATAATGGGACCTGCAATAGTTCGCGTGTTTGTGTACCTTCACATACATACACCAACTACTAAAGAACAACAGCTGCTGGTTCACACGATGGTAACAGGCTAGTGGCTATGTATTATATTATTCTGGGTAATTCAATTTTCAATAAGGGCTCACATTGTGTCATGATCGTTACCTATATTACAAAACCCTTTCAATTGGAATCTATTCTATTATTTGTGAGCTGTTTTGTTGGTGCATATAATATATTACTTTGGTAGGTATCTATAAGGTATTGAATATTATAACATCATGTAGTTTAATAGCTAAGCCCTAAATTTGCAATTGTACTTATTCAATGTCACCATCATATCAGCCGAACGACATCCACTGCTGGACATAGGCCTCCTCTACAAAACCACAAAGACAATCTGCTACCTACGCTGTCCGCATGTATTCAATGTAAATTGTGCTTATATATAAATTTATTCTTGTCACAAACATCTATAATATTACAAAAAAACATTGTACGCAAGCCGTCGAGCTTGACAGTATCTCGAAACTCTTACATATCAATAAGATTCGCCGCTTATTTAATATCCACTAATCAGAACGCCGACTCCCACAAGTTGAACGCACACGTTCCATCAGACAAGTTTATCTTGACAAAGAAGGTCAAAGGAAAATTAGGTCAATTTACTTCCCGTTAAACCTGAACGAGTTTCTTGTGAACCTGATGTATACGTATTTAACCTTTGTATGGAATAAAATAAATAAATAAATAAATATCTTGGGACAACTCACACACGGCTATCTGATCCCAAGCTAAGCAGAGCTTGTGTTATGGTAACCAGACAACTGATATACATACTTATATAATTTATAAATACATACATATTATAGATAAATCACACCCAGACACAGAACCAACAATCATGCTCATCACACAAAGTTTGTCCTGGGTGGGAATCGAACCCACGACCTCCGGCTTAGCAGTCAGGGCCGCTAACCACTAGACCAACAGGCCCGTCAAGCATAAAGCTTTTTACATACTAGCAGTGGGCTGATAAACCCTAAGTTAAAACTTAATGCATTACCTAAGTTTGATTAGAGTTTTACTACTTACTTTATCGTGTAAGTATACTATAAACTTTTTATTGCTCAACACATCAATCAATTTTCTTTTTATGACTAATTAAAACCTAATTTGTTGTTTTCAGGCGTGGCAATAAATTATTTAATTTTATGACTAATTATAAACTCACTGAACTATAAAATAATCGTAAATATAACAATTACATTAGTAATTTCTTACTGTTTTAGAAAGTAAAACAATTTTAAATACAAGCATTTATATTCAGGTCAAAGTCAGATGATTTATTTTAATAAAACCATTACGAGTTACTTTTGAAAGACGTATACAAGAAAAAAAAATTATCCAGTGGCCCCTTACAAAAGGTAGTTCCGTATTGAGAAAAATGGACAACAAATTCCTTATTACCTACTCACACTTTTAAATGAAATGTTTTACAATATGTTGTTGGTATACCTAAAGGATCATACTCTGAATACATTTAGGTTTACACGGATTAGTTTTAAGACAAGTAATTGATTTAAAAGATTGCAATCGCTCACTTTCATGATCACTACCAAACCAATTTACAATACATAGCTCTGTTTAACCCCAAAAATCACAACTATTATGTATAGTTGTATTAGGTTTTATCGTCATCAATCAATATAAATAACCGCGCGACCAATCCAGGAAAAATGGCTCCGTGATCGCAATAAGTCTTCGTTCAAAGCAGTGCCTACCATACGGTAATAAATGGACCTTTTTTCGCCAAGGGATGTCGAGGACCGGTCGTCTCGGAACAGAAGGGCCACCTAATTCAATTAGTCACTAGTTTTGTACGTAACCGATCGACTACTACTTGTTAGATGTTTGAAAAGGTGCGTGTTTCGGTGTGTAAACTGACCACCGCGTTTGAGGGTTGAATTTGAGTTGGTGTTGTTAATGGATTGGGTGTTTTAGTTTAATCAAAATCACGATAACGTAATTCATTATACTGATAGTAGCAATAATAATAATAATAAATACATTATAATAAATCTTTATTTCAGGCAAATAAGGTCCATAAATCACAATACATAAATATGCTCAATAACTATACCTAAACTAATACATATGCAATTTTGTGTGAATATTTCTAAAACGAAAATACACCTTATGAAAAATTACAAAGATTACATTTTAACAGACTCCCTGAAAAAACCTGATCATATCAGCTATTTAGTTTAATCCTTTGCGATTGACCGTAAACAATATCCCAATTAAACCACTTTCTGTAAGATTTGTGTTACAAATAGGTATAAGGAAAATTCAGAAGAAAATGCTTTCAGTAACCTTTCATAATCATACGCCGTATGACATACGAGAAGATGTTATTTGCTAATAAAACACCCTAATAACAAAATGTCAATAAAGATGATCTTACTAAATAGATAAAACATTAAATAAAGGTTACAATAACATTTAATAACGTAGGTATTTTCCTTAACTAAATGCCTACAAAGTTTCCAGAAACTGTAATGGCAAGGCGAAACTTTTTCTTGTTAAACTTTGTTACTAGAACTATTAACGTCCAATGAGGGCATTGCTCCCGCAGCCCGCTGTACAAAGCCAATTACTGACAAATTAATAATTTAAATTCATGTTTATTTATGTTTCACAGTATTGCAGAATACACCTCTTTCGAAGAACAGAATCGCCCGTAGCGAATGCAGTAGGCAGTGTCGTGGAACTATATCACTGTGTGCGTGCAAGTTCATCACACCACCTGCCTAAAAAAAACCTATTTATATTATTATTGATTCATGTAGAGAATCATTAGCATTAAAAAACAACACAAAACAAGAACTTGTTTTTGTTTATCAATGCGAAAGTTTGTTTTGATAGATGTTTGTTATTCAGTCATGCCAGAACGGCTGAACGGATCTGGATGAAATTTGACACAAAGATAGATTATAGTCTGGAATAGCACAAAGGCTACATCCATTTTAATTCCAGAAAAAAAGTACGGTTCCCGTGGGATGATATATTCAGAAGCTAGTAAGCTATTTTGGTTCCACTTACAAACTTACGAAAATGTATCCTTGGCCCACTGCATAGTACCTACTGTAAAATTTCGTATAGAACGAAAAACCTGTACTTACTACCTACTATTTCATCGATATATCTCCCTATATCTCCTACGATCAGATCCTTCAACCCCTAAGAATTAAAGACCTACAAGTGTGCCAATTCCCGCGTAAATTGTAAGGATCAAATTGAGGGTTCCTCTCAATTCCTCACTTCACACAAAAGGGTTTTCCTTTGATTTAGGTAAAACTTGTACGGCCCTCTCCTCAATATTGTCCGCACTTGTTGGTAATGCCTACTTGGATTTCACTAAGCCCGAGATCGAAGAGACTACTTAATACTTGAGTAATTTATAGGTATAAGTAGGTATATTATTTTCCTGATTAGGCACTGGAATCGGTGTCGCGCTTAAGGCAAGTAAATTAGGTAAAAAAGTTGAATAACAGTTGCCATTTAAATATAGTTTTCATGACACCATATTGTTTCTATCAGACATTCTATGAATTCTATGCTGCCAGCAACACGACTCCAGTGACACAAACAATATGTTTCTGCGTTCCACAACTTTTTTTCAAAGCGTTATTATCTAACATTCCTTCATTTTGCCTAAAAATACGTCGCAACTTCACATCGCTCAAAACTAGGAGCGAAATTCAAAATAATTTAATTGCAATAAACACCAACTGTTTTCACTAGAAACATTGTTTTGTTCCATTGAATCTAAACTTTTAACATTTGCATGTTGTTTACGTTCTAACAATATAAGCTTTAAGTTAAACTGATAAACACTGAAAGTTTCGCCAGTAACCAATCGAGATAGTAGTATGATTATCATTTTGTTCGTTGCCAAGAACTGTACAGGAGACGTGTCTGCTGTCTGCCACTGTTTCACGTTTGAGCATAGCCTGTCAGCGATGCCATACCAAATTCACATCTATTGACAATAAATTAATTTAGGCTTATGTACTGTGAAGGGAATAATTTATATTCATTCGTGTTTATTCGGATTTCTCATCCAATATTTACACCATCCCTTATTGACATTAAGTTCGGTTAGGACCTTTCATGAATTTGTATCATAATACCCTCGTTAAAAGTATTTCTAATATAACTCCCAAATAACTTAGTTCCAAACAATTGTAATATATAATTTTTAACGAAGCCGGCCTTGGGGTGGTCGAATATTAACCGTATTCGTGGCGATATACCGGCGGTCCCTGTCCCACAGGAAAGGTCGAGGTTTCCTTCCGTCCCACCCCGGGACCGCCTTTATTACGACTTTATTACGCACAATGAAAATCATATTTACTGAGATAGAAGAAGTCATAATAAACACATGCGCGTGAAGTATGGCGGGCACGCTTATCCTTTATATGATTTTTTTGGGACACCCCTCTCGCTCTTTCCCACGAGCATTCGACACAAATAATCTCAAAACTGTATGCTGTATCGCGTCGTGCCGCATCTATGTGCGACGCGTTGACACTTTCTTGCATTATGTAATACAGCTGAGCTGGGCGCATTTTTCATAGCGAGATTTCAAGTGTACGCTCCGCACACCTGTCACAGTTCCCCTTTCAGAAAGGAATATTACATTATGTCTTTCAAAGGAGCGTCGACGATGCGACGGCGGCGGCGACGGCACGGCGCGGCTGCGAGCCGACGCAAACGACGCTGTCGCGTTCCACAGTCGTGCTGTCAAAGCGTCGATTGTAATGACATGCCGTTGCTATGCGACGGCAAAGTGCAGATAATATCACATAATAGCACATTGTGTGTGCATAGCCTGAACCGTGACACGTTGTGTCAATAATGTGGTTATTTAAATAATTACAAATTGCACAAACCCAAAAACTACATTTGGGTTCTCTTTGTTATGCATGAAACCATTTTATCCTTTTGTTGTGTGCCTGGCAAATGACACCGCTTATCAGTCAGGGAAAGCTGCAATTAACATGACAATAATTATTTATTCATCATGACAACGTTTTTTGTCAAAATTACCTGGTCAAATATTCATAGTCATAGCTGGCTCTTTTGCCGACTACGGTGAAGGCAAAAGATGGGTTAGGTAATCCGCTAAAGTAGAATATGTTGCGTGAATAACATTTTGCTTTGTGCCATTAAAATGATAGACCGAAATAATGCTGAGCTTTTCCAAAAGCACTTACATTACAAATATCTTCGGTGCAAACATTTTCGCCATAATTGTGGTGCGTTATAATGTAATTATCGCGGCAACAGCCGAGGCTAAGAGTCACTAAACGTAACTACAAATTAAGTCGACGCCACAACGGCGACCGTTCTTCGTACCTCCATTATAATTAATTCCGCACATAGTTTTTGTGAAAATAAAAATAAACATCAAGTTCCTTCATGCGCTGTTTACTGGAAAAATATTGGAGATGCAATTAGCATGGAGGTAACTAACTAACACTCAGTTAAAAAGTCGTGTCAATTTTTTTTTTTGACCTCTTAGTAGTAAGTACGGACAATTACATTGCCGGCACGGTTGGCGTGGTGGCAGAGTAATTGGCTGCTACGCTACATGACCCGGGTTCAATTCCCGCACGGAACAATTATTTGTATGGCCTATAGATAGTTGTTCCGGGTCTGGCTGTTTGTGTATGTGAGTTTATTATGTTTGTAAACGCACCCACGATACAGGAAAAATACCCAGTGTGGGGTACCGCTTTATTAAAATAATAAATACCATATTCTGTGCTAATTTCGGTGAATAATAAACGAAGTGTATCTGTCTACCCTGTTAACTAATTTTCCGTTTTTAACCGCTATCAAATCAAGCAAAAACTTCAACCTAATTAAAATGTAAAAGCATTTCTAACAGTAGTTTATTTGCAGAGTTCCCATCGATCGTGCAAGTTTACCACTACATAAATAACTTGAACAACACATTAGCCCCAAGTTTTGAACGCAATTAGCGAGAATAATTAATAACTTCATAGCTTTACACTTTAGTGCGCCAAGTAATAAACCAGTCATGTTGTAGCGATAATGTGAATAAGTTACCTAATAGTTTTTGAACGACCTTGTACACTGCACACTGTATTCTAAAAGCACTCGTTTTGCACACGTGAAACGAGTGCTTTTACAGTGTTAAATTCCTAAATTCACAATAATTCTTTTTATGTGTTCATTTTTTATATACGTATTTATAAAAATAAATATACTTAATTGGGTTTCTGTTTGCAATGTTAAAATAACAGCTTTTTCCTAAATACATTCGATTGTTTACATGATACTCGTACTTACGCTAAAAAACATTTCTTTTTAATTTTTGTTTGTCTGTCTATTACGTTACGATTACAAGTCATTTCAAAACCGATTTTGATGGAATTTCAGTGGTAGATAGCTAATGTGATAAGGAGTAACTTAGGAGACCTTTATTTTAAAAAAAAGAATTAGACTTAGGGCAAATTGTCAAATCCCCGCAGATAACTGGCATTCACGCAGACGGATTCGCGGGCTTAAGCTTAGTCTCGTAAATAAAATAAAAAAACTATTGTAATAAAACTAGACGTCGGACCAAACCCTAGTAATCTTTAAAAACCCTATACATTTTTATCAGTTCAGAAAGTTTTTATTAAGTAAAGCAAACCTTTTTAGACGGAGTACGAAATAGTATTAAATCAAGCTTCCAGAACAAGTTTTCAGAAAACGTAGGTTCCACACAAGAAGAAACGGGTATAAATCAATTTAAACCTTTTCTCCGAGTTTCACTGTGATGAAATCTGATTGACAAAAGTAAGTGCGTGACCGTTCTTCCAATTTATTCCGTAATGATATCAATATTACTGTGGTTAACCTATTACCGAATAAAATGAAAAGGTCATTTGTCAGAGGGGATGGTGTTGCTACATCATTTTTAGGGTTCTGTAGGTATCCAAAGGGTACCCTAATACTAAGACTCCGTTGTCGGTCCGTCCTGTCTGTTAGGGCAGTATATAAATAAAACATCACGCCTGTAATCCCCGAGGGTTAGGCAGAGGTGTACCCATTGGTACACCCAAATTTCGCCAGTTATGTTTTGTTAGGGCAGTATCTTTTGAACCACAATAGGCAGACGCTTGATTTCTTTACATGCCGCTATAACAGTTGATAGAAATTAAATAAATTTAAAATTTAACGGGGGTCCCCACAGAAATAACGTTTTTGTTTTAAATAATGTAAGGTGGTAGAGAAACCTTTGTCCGCAAGTCCAAGTAACACTTGGTCAGTTTTGTGATTTAAATAATTTACAAAAAACCAGGTAAATGAGTTTTGTTTCATTGTGCACAGAGAGCATACAACATATCTGGCGCATCTTCATTGATGCACAACGCTATTTTAACAACTACTTCCATGACCCCACAAAAAGTAGGTAGGTACCTATAAATAACGGCATGGATAATGTTCACATAATATTGACGAAATATACAGCATACCAACTTAAAATAAATATCAACTGAATTACTTTACAGCACTAAAAGAAACGGCAATTAAAAATAAGATTTATGTGGGGCAATAAGTAATTCACGGCTATTAGGCGAAGGCGAAGTTTCTAAAGCAGTAAATTATGAACAATCACCATTTCCAATTAAAAGGAATTACTTTAAATATTAGAAACTTCCCTCCATGTTATTACGCGTGTAGCGTTGTCAGCAAAGCAGGTCAATCACACTAATATCGATATCTATTTTCGACCCCGATAATTGTCTTGAAAATGAGCCTCAACTTCATAGAAATACGTCAACAATAACACGACGTAGGTACTGCAGTTTACGTTTTTAACTATGGAACAATAAAATTTTCACCGGTGTAGCCAAGTATTGTAAAAAAAAATCAAGTTTTAAATTACATTACTCTAATAAAAGATGGTAAAGAAGAGTGATTTGGTTTTTCAATCTACAACAAACTAAAGTATTAAGTCAATGGAATTCAAGTCAAATCCGTTCCTAGCTTACGTCTCCTACCCTTAAACGTACCTGATGTTTCAGCATCAAAGATTAAGTAGTTTTCAAGATTTCGTGATGATTGATCGAATGCAGATACTTCATTTAACATGACCTAGGTAGATACTGAAAATCTCCCACCCTAATATTTGCTGTACCTAAACACGAACAACCCAAGTGGTTCAGGGTCAAATAATTTGGACCACCCGACCCTAAAACCGAATAGAGCCGTGCATCTGTCACAGTCACGACCCAATATATGTATAAGAGGCAGAAGGGTCAACTCAATACAAACCCTCCGCAGCATACGTTAGCTAATCCAAGTGTTTATCGGTTCGCGAGAGCTCCTTCTGTATCATCGACAGAATGGAAGTGGTATGAAACTTGCGTATTGGTTTTAGGATGAAATTGTTTGGATGAATCATGTTCTAGGTTTACAAAAGTCAACTCCGAATCTTCGAATGTTCAATATCTTGCAAACCTACTAAATATAGTTTTACAAGCACGGTGCCCAACGATTATCGCAACTTTCCTCGTTGGTAAAATGATTATTTTTAAGATTATAATTTCAGTAACCACTTTTTACACAAGCACTTCCTGAATACGTCGTTTTCGCAAAAAAAGACGATAAAAATTATCTCAACACACAATCTTCAAAACTTACATTGTAGACACGTCTGAATTGTCGAGTAAACAACCAATCGAGTCACGAACGACAGCGAATACGTACAAACTGTGAACACTATTGAATACTTATAAAACGAATGGGAAGAATGGGCCTCCTCTGAGAGCCATCGACGAGGAGTACGTGATGCGAAACGTAAAGTTAACCGAACGCGCGACGTTTAGTGGCGGTTTTGGGTTATGGTGCGAGTAAGAAGGGGTTGCAGAGAATTTGGAACGGAATGGAATTAAGTAATAAACCTTTTGTAAAAATCTAATGAGTTTACACGACATGATTTTGAGGCAGAAATAAACACATATGTTGTTGTTCTTTATTTAGAAAAACTTTTTATGTACAACAGTGTTACGTTTTAATAAACAACAGCGGCGACGACTCTATACAACGCCATTCCTACCAGCTTCCCTTCGGAAGTTCCGAACAACTGTTGCTACACTCATTGAAAAATGGCACAGTCTACTGTACTGTCTACTGTAGGTATACTATTGCTGCCTAGTCATAATGAAGGTATTTTAAAAGCACCATAAACAAAAAAGATTTGAAACCACTGTGTTCGATTGTGTTGTCGTTTGGCGAATAGATGATGTTCCCCTTTACGAAAATTGACCCTTCGTCGCTGGCATATACCGAATAATCCCAGGACAGCTAGTCCGTCATTCGTAGAATCAAATAATACTGATATTAAGGAGGATTATATCAAAAAGATGTTTAGATTTAGAAAAAGACAGACTGGACCATTCTTCTACAATTTAAACCAAACATAGCTTTACTGGAACTTCGTGTGATCTAACCTTCAAACGGATAAGTGCCTATAATAATAAAAGCGAATAAAAATGTAGTTTGTTTTTGCAATTTGGTGCCTCCACTTTTTATAGTCCTGTTTTAATGTTTGGCAATAATTTCCATCCATTTTAATGGTAGGTACATGGACAGACTTACAAAAAATATGCATATTAATGATACACTCTAGTTTTTGTGTTGTGTTCATAGGTTTTAAAAGGTAATGGACCTGATATATAATTCAATAAAAAATAAAACTATAGCCATTTTATATCATAACAGTCATTAGGAACCTGCATACTTAGAATTTATAATCTAAATAAATTACTGCTTGGAGCATGAAGCAAACTCAATGACATACAATATTCCGATCATAAACGAAACACTTGTCTTACAATAATTTGATCAGAACCTCCTTAATCATTCCTTAACTTATGACGTGAACGCGCACACGCTCCGAAGTATTCCAACTACGTAACTAAATTACGCGTCGCTTAAGAATTACGTTAGTGATGGATGACACATTACGGCACAGTGTCGTGGTGTGTTGTGAATGTAGTCGCACACTCGTCGAGGGCTCTTGTGGGTCGATTTGGTGGAGCATGTCAAACACAGGCGGTTCAGGACGTCTCGCGGAATAGAGCGAGTGTTTGGCGACACTTACTCGACAATGACAGCACACTCAAGTGTTTGTGCACGCCAGGCCGCGTCGAGTTTGCACACACACTTGCCTCACTAAGATTTACTCGCATAACACTAGTCTTAGTTCTTCCTAAAGCAGTGAGTTTGACTAAGGTAACATTGAATGTGTCACAAACGTGCAATATAACACTCAAACGATGTGCTGAATAACGTGACAACTCACTAGAATATAATAAAAATAATGACTATCGTTGTTATTATAGACATGCATTGCACTTGGCGTACTAAACTGTCGTGCAATTCAATTTAACAGCTTCGACGGCAACGCAAAAAGGTAGCCTCATCGTCACATTTCAGCGCGGGCGCTAATAAAAAGGTGACTAAGTGAAAACTATTATTTTCGCATCATGGACACTTTTTACGATCCAAATTAAAGTTTCTACTGAGTTTTTCCTACGCTAACGACTTGTTCGAGTTAAGAGAGACAAGAAACGCTTTTGTGTCTGGAGTAAATTAGATATCTAGTTACGAATCTTTTTGCTCGCCACGAAGGGAATTAGCTTCACGACCCTGTTTTGGTCAGGTTATAAATCCTATGTTTTATACACAAGTCAAGGTACAACAAACAGTCGGTTTGTTCGACAAAAACAGTCCTTCACGGGCGTTTTAGGCGAACACACATGACAGGCTTATTAGGAAAGTTTTTGTACACAATATTTATTATCCTTTTGAGCATAAGTACTAAATCGTGTAATATTATTCAGTGAATAGTCAGAAATGGTAACCTTTATTTGGGATACTTTGGGAAAATGCGTTCATCCATTTACGTGAATACTATACATCAAACAGAGCTCCATCGAATGGCACAGTAATCAGTTTTCAAATTTAGATGCCGGAAAATTAATAATGCATGTTGTTACCGAGAATCACAACCCCAATGACTGCGTGTATCGTTTTCCCCAGACATGCCCTGTGTATCCTTTCATATGTGTGTCTAGTATGAGTCAAACAGTCAATAATGCGACAGGAAATGTTTCAATGTGTTTCATGGAACAGTCGCCGGTTATTCCCAGCTGAGTCCGGAGTAAGCACTCAACCTGCTCCGCGATACGTTTCCCGGTTTCGAATTCAATTCCATTCGTTCCGATCATCGGTTCGCATTGGAGATAAAAATCTAATTTAGGAAAACGTTGGCGTCAACAGTTTTTGGACAGCGCATGACATTTGAGATCGGTCGTCGCGATCGCTAACGCTCAAAGATTGAAACGAGTATGGACATTGAAATGGGTATACGGAAAAGTTTAGTAAACCCTGCTGTCATAAAAAGTTACATGATGCTGTTCATGTTGCACGAGACATGAATGAATACTTTAAATCTCCACGGAGTTTCATTTTATACGGACAAGAAGTAAGACAAACATCGAGTAGTCTTTCGTGTGTACTCTAAAGTTGCAAGCTGCGGGATTCAAGTTCCGTGAATAACAGAAAGGTCGTTGAATAACCTGAATAAATAGCAGACTGTCTAATTTTCAGCTTTAAGGCCCAGCAGTTTGAAGGCCGTTGTCGCAATAAATCATTAACAGATTGTCGGAATTGTGTTCGAGTCGAAATTAATTGATGGATATTACCGTCGTAAATTGTGTCCTTCAAGTTAAGACTTTTCGCTAACAGTGTTTGATAATGTTGCTAACCAATTTAATTGGACATAGGTACTAGAGTTTGTTATGTCTCTTTTAGGTTGTAGAAAATCTTTATAGGTATAATAATGAAATAACGGTTTTAAAAAGACGCTTAACGAAGCCGAAATTAATTATGTTCTTCTCATCAAGGCGATATTTTTTTTGTTCTGGACAATACCTGGAAAAATACTGGTTACGAAGATATTTAGGAAAACAAGTTTTAATACTTATAACTAAACTTTAAATACCCCCACAGCACCTGTATGATTATGTACTTATAAGCATAATATTCTGCGTGGCAAACACACTACAAAGTATCAAAAACCAGTAATTTTTCACACAAAAATAAGTAATTTCCCTGCAATAATGTTTGCTCAAACTTACTTAGTTTTGATGGGCAGAATGCGTAGTTAACAGCTATATGATGTGTCTTGTTACACCCCGTATAACTAATGATAAAATTATCGTGCATTAGCGACCTCATTAATATCAGCTTGCGGACATAATGTGACAAGAGGAAAAAGAAACTGAGAAGGAAATGTCATTTCTAATAACATCACAATACAACATCGTTATCGAAATACAAACCAAAATAATATATTATTATAGAGAAGCAAACATTAATTAGTACAACATTGTTTCAAGGAAAATATAGTCACAGCTGATTAATTCATTTCTATTAGAACACCGTGACTGCCTCTGCTATAGAAGTACAGTACTGCGTACACGAAGGGTTAGAGCAAAAACGCAAAACGTTTGTATGTTGGCCCCTTTCATTTTATTTTTCTTTTTATTACTAGATAGCGGCAATAGAAATACACATGCTGTGAAAATTATCGACGGCGATTTCAAAAGGCAATTCTGTTTCTTGAAAGAGGTGTATCTCAAATACTGGTTATCATAAACAATTAAAATCTAAATATTTATTAATTGTTTTATTTGTTTAGTACTAAATATGTGTTTACTATGTATTTTATGACAACCTCATGGTTTTTTTTATTATTATTTGACGCCGATGCAATATACTGCACCTTGTATAAGGTCACTTCTACCAATAATTCTTCTACTTACCGTAATAAGATATTTTTAGCATCAGTTTAAAAGCCAAAGAACGTAAAAACAGCGAACAAAAGACATAAAATCATTTGAACCTCCCAGAGGAGATTCATCAGTATTTAAGGCGGATTACTTCGGGTAAGTAGTGGTACTATAATTTCCTACAAATACTTCAGCAGACATTCTATTCCCTTTCATTACGGCCGTATTTCTGCAATTTATCTCTTAATACCTGGCTAATTTCATCAGGTCCTTTGTCACCGGCCAGATTTAGAGCCCACCTAAATATTACTTGTGCCTAATTGAAATGTTTCCTTTAACTGAGCTGATAAATTAGAACCAGTACAAAGGCTAGATAAAAAAACATAATTAACAGGATAGCGCTGCCAGCCACGCCGTAAATAAAACCCGACTCAATATTAGAATATTACGTAAAGATTTACCTTGTACTAGGTTTATTAAATATCCTAAAATACTGTTTATTATTATAGTTATACAGTATTGTGGCGATACAGATTTTAATTAAGTTGGCTGTTATTAAAGTTTGTATGTAACTTATGAGTTTAAGATAAAAAAAAAAATACAAAATCTGTTGTTTTCTACAATGATTGGGCTTTTAGATGAGGCAGATTTATGATGAACAAGACTACTGCCAGATGCGCAAAAAAAATATCTATATCAATAAAAAAATCGTTGCCCCAACGATGCAAAAACACTAGGAATTTTCCGTGTAGTAAGGGCGTTTACAAACATAAAAACACACATACACAATTGCCATACAAATATTTGTTCTGTACGGGAATCAAACCCTAGACACGCAGCATCCAATCGCTTAGCCACCACACCAACTGTACCGTCTAAATTTAAATCAGATTTGTTTAAATTACAAATACCGTGTCTCTATCCATTCCATCTTGGAGTAAATATTATAACAGTGGCCAACCAGCGGCCGAACGATATAATAATTAACAAAATCAACCAATTAAGTAGTCAAACAGCTCCCTAATGAAGCGACAACCAATCTATCTTCTAGTAATTGAACAGGACGCTTGACACGTTTGTAACACAATATAAAACTTGAACAAAAAGCTGGATATTACATAAAACCTTAGGTATAGAGTTAGGAGTCATTAATCACTAGAGAAAACTTAATTGGACGGCCGAGCGACAGACAGTCACGCGAAGAACTTGGGTGTAATAAGGGCAAAATAAACATAACTACACAGGGTGAGTGCATGGTAGAAAATATCGTTGATCTTCAGTCTAGTGATTTATATGACAATAATTGCCAAACAAAAATTTCCTTTTGAGTTCATGATTAATAATTTAGTTTGCAGTATCAAAATCTAAGCGAGTAGGATTTTTTTTTTTGTAGCAATAAAGACCTAAATAAAACCAAAACAGAGATTTTCCCAAAATAAAAAATACAGTTTTCTCTGAAACCACTAGTGACGGTATCGATTTTTGAAAAGTGAGCCTGCCCTTTAAACAAGTCATTAGAGTTCCGTAATAAAAGCTCCAGGAACCAACTGACCTGAATGGACATTTGGCTATTATTTCGTAAATTGATAATTAAATACCTGTTGACTTAAAAGTTATTTTTTATTTACAGTAAAATAGCAATTTGTAATAAAAAAAAAAATGTTAAACCTACAAATGACCACTATGTACCAGTAACTACATATTACCGCATTAATTAATCGATTTTTATGGTAAAAATCAATTGATATGGTAGTTAAGAATGGTTCGTCGTGTGAACCTATTTTATTTTATTGCAATATGCACCTGACTTTAGATATACCATAAAAATACGAGTCAAGCTTGACGGTTTTCCTCCATTTTTCACTTCAGCGCTTTTTCATTAAGTCGTGTAAAGCAGTCATCACTAATTGGTTAAATACCAATGAATTAATTGACATAACAACGTCGTTAAAATAATCGCTTCACAGTTTATTACTTTAATTGTTTTTTGCAGTTGTTAATGTGTTTTTGTTACACGAAACTTTATGTTAATTGATAAAAAAAAAAATACTTTATTTATTTGATAAGTTTTTTCTTTTTTTAATAAAGCCTGTCGTCTCTTTTGTAGGTGGTAGATAGGTATAATATCATAGCTAATAATACTGTGTCTACATATTTTCTTAATTTTTCATGTTTATTATCGCGAATAATGACAAAAACAAAACTTAATTAACACTTTGGTTTACTCAAGAGACCATATTAGTCTCCACCAGACTAGACTACGCCAAAGAGCTAATTAAAAGATACGCAACGAAGACAAAACTAATTATAATGAATGGTTTTTGCAACGCAGCGCCCCGTAGCGTAAGAAACTTCATGTCACCTAAATCTTATTCGCTACAGTAAAAACAAAAATTCCCAAAAAGAAACGTAATTGCGTTCTAATTGGTTACGCTCGAAAACTTTGCCATAATGTGTCTTATGTAATTACATAACAGCATATAATGCATGCCTGCTTGCCTAGCGTGACCTGTGCGGAACTAAGCACTTTACCTACCACTTTTGGTACAGTCCTTTTTTTAAGTGTACAAACAAGCACATTTTCTAATACGGAGTTGAGTTGTAAAATCCTGTAGAGAATATGCGACGGGAATTCGGCATGCTTACGCCTGAATTAAAAATTACCTGCAACATAATTATTATGAGGCCGATGTTAAGTGCACCTTGGCGTAAGCATGAAATCGGTCAGGCATCTCCATCAGCAAATAGGTACGCCTTATTTGTATAGAAATTACGACGCGCAATTTTCGACATAGTATATCATAGCAACCGAATAAACCGAAATACGTTTCTGAGCCGAAGTAATACTTAATGCAGTCCAAAACTGGATATTGATGGAAAAGACAGGAAAATAACATACCTGTCCATGGTTGACGAAGCCGTGCCTCCTGGCGATGTCATCGACGTGGTGGGGCCCGGCGGGCACGTGCACAGCGAACTGGTCGTGGTACACCGGCTCGGGTAGCGCGGCGCATGCGCACAGCGCCGCCAGCAGCGCCAGCGCGCGCCATGACGTCACCATGACAATGACCACAACACTACACAATCACAACCGCATCTGCGACCCACCGACACAGTACCAACCAAGCGTTTCAACTATTGACAATCCTTGACATAAGGAACACCGCCACACTTTTTCTCAAGCACACTCAAACTAATATTGCCTCGTCTCCAATGTTGACGCGTTCGAACACTTTGTCATCCCACCTCGTACTACCTGCAACAAAAACGGTTCAATTACGTTTTGGCGTTGAAGGACTTAATTAAAAGGATCTCTGTAATTGTAACGTGTATCCGCTCTCGAACACAAAAGGTGCTTGAGAGATATTAAATTTTAATAAAGAGTAACTCCCGCGGCGGAGGCTCCGCTCTTCATTTAGCATTATTTTTTACGTTCGAACGAACTCCATAAACATAAAGGGGAATTTAGGGTGCGATAAACATATTTGGTGGAGCGCGGGCGGCACCACGGCAAATCACGCGCCAGATAAAACGCAATAAGCGGACGCACAAACGCGAACAAGTTAAAAAAATCCGTGGGAAATCCCGAGATAATCCAGATAAGCCACGCGGGCAAAGTATGAAAAGCCTGACCGTGAATATATCAAAAATATTTATGAAATTTTATTTGGAAATTTATCTGACGTCCGCTACGAGTGAAAGTAAAACCTTTGAACAAAATTCTTTGTGTCCGCTGCCACCGCCGGTTTGGCTTTGTCAGCCTGTCTTTTTATTTTACAGCAGTCTTTGTGAATAAATTAAAGGGCGCTGCAAAGATAAAATCGAGAACCGGTTATTCGTTTAACAATCGTTTAATAAATGCCTTATTTTGAGTAATTAGTTAATTCATTACGGCAGTTCGTTACGGCAATAAGTATGTCCCTGTAACAAAAACTCGCTTTACTTGAAACACGTTAATAAGATTGCGCCAGCTCACTAACAGCTCCGTGAGGCAACAAGTAACACCACTCACAGAACTAAGCAAGCTTTTTTCTCACGTGTGTTTTCACAATTGCCCGGGGGTGTAATAAAAACAATTTAACTTGTTTGCTTTCTGACTTCGTTCCAAGCTAAAAACTGTCTCGAGAGACAATCCTTGCTGTAAAATGTTCACTAAAATTATATTTAATGTTAAGTTTTTGTTTGTCGTAGGTGCTTTAAACTAAAACGGACAAGTTAATTTAATAGTTATGTAATTTTTAACTGGAATGTGTAACGCCGACAAAAAATCTATGTTTGATCGGAAAATGCACTCAACAAACTTCATAAAATTTCGGTCAATTTGCTCACCAGCAAGCTTCAAAAAAGTATTTTGACTAATCTTCAACACTTTGATCAAAACAAAACAATGATGGTCTTTGAATGTTATGCAAAAAATAATCACATAGATTCCCAAATCCATTGATCAATGATATTTATACGGTTGTTAAATAAAAAACGAAAACATTTAAGGCCTGTATTTAGAAGACACGAAAATCACAAGCTAATCTGGACTCATCCCGAGCCCAAATAAACATAACGCAACGTAATACGACAAATATTTAACAGACTCACCAAGTCAATCAATAACACATAATTGGGAGTTTATTTTTGATATCATATAACCGTTATGAAACATGCAAGTTATTCACAGAGCACAGCTTCATGTACCGTTACACGTATCCTCGTTATTTATACATAACACACACGGGCGGCCATGTTTTAATGTAATGAAATTTGTTACCTTTGACGTGAAACGTTTCAATTTGGATAAAATTATTAATTGTGTAACATTTTTAAACAACCTCAATTCACCGTCGTGTAACGTGGGGTTAACGGTAACGCTTTTCAATTAAATATAGGATCAATTTATTAAAGGTGGGGCAATGTGGAACATACAGAATCGGGAAAACATGAAAGAAAAGTTCAGCCGAAAAGAAATTCTTTACGACAAATATTGTGGTCCCGTATCTTATGAAATGCTCGCTGCATACCATACTACAGTTTACTGTGAAAGCAATTCAATCAGAACAAACTTGTACTTCTTCATGCACCTTTTACTAGCAGGAAATACTAAATAATACGTGCAATTTACTTCAAGCCTCGTATCGAGATTCTTGCGGTTTCGCGGAAAAATAGTACCTACTAAAGATATTATCGTGAAGTTTACGATGATATGCTTGAACAGGATATTAGAATTCCCGACTCGTGTCTAAGATGATGCGGCATTATGTCATTATGTGAATGCAGGACAACAAATATGGAGATTAACTGTACTTTTAAATTCAGTCGGAAGATATAAACAAATTAATGGATTTCCGAGTACCTATAGACTGATTTAAAATTAAATCTAATGTGATCATAGTACTACTGTCACCATTTAAAGATTAATTATAAAAATCTAGAAACTTGAAGCAGGATTAAAATACCAAAGCAAAGATTATTATGGACTGCGGTACTCGAAATCTCAAATTCCACATCAACACGACATCACTGGAAGGGTGTTAAGTTGTATTTTTATCGCGTCACGCGTTCACCCTTCGGGGTAATATTTAAAAGGTCTCGGGGTCGTTCGAATTAATTTCGGCTATAGCCAGGATAATTTCATTAGCCTACGTAATCGGTACATTGCGGGTCGCGGAGAACCCAGATATTTACGACTTAATATCGCACGGACGTATTTATTCAGATAATATATTTGTTCTATTCTGTTTTAAGCTTTGTTTTAGTACGGAACATTTTCTTAGAGTTGGTATTATGGCACATTTTGCGTTGTGACCCCCAGTTGCCTAAAACATTATCCTTTTCATCTCATTTTCGTGAAACTCATCTGGCCGTCTCATCCGCCATAATGACTAGTGCCATCAAGTAACGTTAACTGCGCCAAAATGCTGTAGGAGCACACTTTTGCAATGCACAGATATTTAACATCAAAAGTAAATTGCCTGATACGAAATTGTTTAAGGTAACTAATTTCAGTAAATAGGTTTACGCTTTCACGGTTTCTAACGTTAAATAATAAAAGTAGAATACGGAATTAAGTTTTTCGTTTTTCCTTAACCTGAAAATATCGTACCTCTCTTTTTTTGTGATCCGATTTTTCCTGCTGTAATTTACATGAATCCCAGTTTTAACCGTAACAAAAATTAGCGAAACAACGAGCGATATATATCTCGCTCCCGCTTTCGGTGGCGCAAACATCAGATAAGTCAAAGACATTACCATAATCAATTCAGTAAGAACCAACTCCTTGAGCTAGCGTATTGAAAATATATCTCGCGACTTTATTAACGTGACAAGTGAAGCGGCACATTCATAATAAGCCTTGCCGATGGATTCCTCGGGGCGCCTAAATCTTGCCGCTGAACACCTCAATAATTAGCCGGTTATTCGCAGCAGTGGAGTATCGCGGCATGAATAAAACATCGTTTGCGAAACACAAGTGCCATTATAACGTCCAATCTAAGTTGATCCTCCGCTCCCTTCCTTCTGACGATGATGTGGAATATGTGAAGGGAAAGCGGAGTAATATGGGCAGGTCTGATTAATTTGGCCTAGATTTACGGGGCCTTCGAGTGCACGGGCCAAATCAAACAGGCGCCGTGCAAATAAACGGTGACGTGTCTAACATCGACCGCTATTACCGATTATGGGATTAATTACAATGCATTGCTCGTTTGTATAGCTAAGCTGTAGGTGCAGACATGCAATTTTAATGATTATGCAGAATTAGATGCAATACAGACTATTTTGTAACTACTGATCTACCCAAGATGGTCTTTAGAGATGAAACACGTCATTCAAAATATTATTATCAAGTGACCTGCACAAAATATAGGAATCCAGAGCTATTACGTCACGTCACGATACAATAAAACCCGATGCGCGTTACCCAAAAGTTTAGCTAAACCCAAATGTACGCGTGCGCTAATTGTAAACTCTCTCATTTGAGCTAGTTGTACGTAAAAGCGCTGTATATTATCGATAAAGTTTCGCTGTATCGGCTCTTTACGAAGTGAATGCATCGCGCTCTGCAGCGAACGCGAAATGCCCGCTCTTGTATGTGTATGTGAAATATGCAAGTTAGTTCTCTGGTTGAAGTAACTTGCGATTCGGGTGGAATTGTAATTAGACGGTGAATTAGTCTGTTATTATAGTATTCTGTTCTTCTTTCGTATCTTTGTGTTCATAAAATTGTAAGGTCTGGGGGGCAAATTCTACTACTTTTGGGAACGACTGTAATCAGACAGATTGAAGTGACAGATTGAAAATAAGATTACATATTCAATCTGTCACAAACGTTTCTAACTTAACAAAAAAAAATTGACATTGATTGTCGCTGAGATTAATTGCCACTAGATTTTAAAGTTTTCAATAAGTAGAACTAGCCATCCGAAATTCATACACTGAGCATAAAAGTCAAACGCACGGTGCAAAATATCACAATTAAATATATTGGCTACAAAATCCGTACATATAAATATTAACTATAACGATTTAGTGAGCAGTCTCACTTTTTAGCCCAATCATACATACCTAATCAGCTTGAATTAGCTTTTGTTTATTTCCAAATACTCATTAAATCACAAATCCAAAAAATCTCTGCCCTACTTTCTAAAAATGATAGTAAACAATTAAATGAAAAACCTAGTTCAGTTTAAACAATAGGAATTATCAAGTCGGTTTATTATGCCGAGGCACGTGGCACGGAGTGCGGTCGACGTAGCACAATATGCTACGCCCCGGCTACGACGCTCTACGCTCAGTTAACGCTACGGACTTCAGTCTACGACATTCAGAAGCTCTACGAAACTTTGATTCCACAACAATAAAGGTAGAAGGTTTGCTTTCAGTTAATTTATTTGGTAAATGGTAATGCTTTTTAATTCCATTGTTTCTCCTGTGAATAGCTGTGTACTTTTATGAAATTTAAATATATAAAAGCGAAAGGTCACTCACTCATTCACTCACTTACTCATTTGTCTGGTTAAATCAACTATGACGTGGACGAAGTCGCGGCCAGAAACTAGTAACTTAATGTATTGCGTTTAAGTAAGCGCTGCTAAAAAATAAGCTACCATACATATAAAATGTATTATATCAGTCTATTTCGTAAACATTCAAAAATATCCTGTTGTTCCAGGTTATTTTGTTACGTGGTCAAACTGGCCATACCCAAAGTTCGTACTACACCAGCAATAAAGGAGCGCATTAAAAATTAATAGTTCGGTCTACTATCAATGTGTGGTACAGCACTAGTACACTAGTGATGTAGCTCGTGACTCGTGAGCCACGTGACCCAATTGTGGACAAACACGGTATTCGCCCGGACGCGAGCTTGTGGAGAAAATCATGTTTATATGCAATTTGCAGACTTACATCGACTTTGATGCGTCCAAGACGTGCGGTAATAGAATAAACGTAGATATACATAAAAACAAAAGTGATGCGGGAAACGGGAAATACATTTATGTCACGGGACTGTTGCTGGGAGAAATGTGAACAGTTGACGATCAGCAACTAATGAACCTTTTTATCTATGCATTTTTTTTGCATAATGATTTTGGTGAGTTCATTGCGCGTAACAGTAAACGGTGATTGTTCACACTACATATAAAATATATTGCAAGGCAATAATGTTAGCTTAATGTTACTTAGTTTGATATGCAGTTTGTGGCAAGTTAACTGCTATGTAATGTGTGTGTTTTTACACCCCATATATTGTTACTCATCTCCGTAGTTTACTCAACAAAAATAACAATTATAAGGACAAGCATGTAATAGCAAAGTATTCGAAAAATACATAGAACAGACAAATTAACGTTAGTCATCATCATCATCATAGGAATTAAGTAAGTAAGAGAGTAATTAATATACGAATAATGAATTTAATAAGGTATTGTTGATAAAAATAAGTTATTCTTCTTGAAGATGAATAACGGGTTAGCGATGCATAATTACACACAAATTATCAATAATTTAACTACTAACTATTCACATAATTATTGAAATATATAAGTTTTCCATATTTCTAAGCATGCACAATTAATTAAGTCGTAATTTAGGTACTGTTTTAATAAATTGATTAAATACTTATTTCACGTGATGAAAACTGTTTATGGTAATAGCATCGCAGCTATTGAATTAAGTTAATTCGTGAGAAACTTCTCAGAAAATAGTACCTAATTATTAAATACAGACATGCAAAATAAAATGTTGCAGTCAATATACTATTTAATTAAGGTTGGTACCTATTATTCGCGGAACCCTAATTATTATTTTTCACAAATAAAGTAGCGTAACTCTTTATAAAATCAGTTATTTGCCAGTTCAAGTCCCGTCAGAATCGGTCCAGCAGTTTCGAAGACAAACAGACAGAAAAATTAGTTCATTGGCATAAGTACCGTGTAAACAATTATACATGTAATTAGTAACAAAGCTATTTCTTTGACAATACAATTAACCCTTCTATTTTATGTTAATTCAGACAATTAATAAATCTTTACACGCCTATACCAATATATGCGTGTAAAGATTTATTAATTGTCTGAATTAAAAATAATAAAATAATTCGTAATGAATTGGTTATTAATAATAAATGTTGTTGTGAATATTGGATGGACATATGATGTGATTACGTGACGCAGTGTATGACAAACGCAATGTTGTGGTCTGTGTGATCCAAGTGTATCGCAACCACCGAATACATCCACGTACGCACAAATAGGGACAGACACACATGAGCAAGCAAACCATTAAGTCGTTATTAATCGAATATCGATCGGGATCACTCGCCGACCATGATCGGAGCTATATCACGCGAGATAGACCACAACTGCGGAGTGGGTCGTCGGTCGAGGGCCCCCATTGTATCGGCTTGAGGGGCCCGCTCCACGCTCATGCAAGTGCCTGCAGGGCCCTTACATCGTCTATAATACATACCTGTAATAGATGTATGCTTTTGAAATTAAAGTACGGGGTTTACGTCAGTAGGGCCGTTGGCAATATAGAATATTTTTCTGCTCTTTGTTTAGTTAACCACAATGGGTAAGTTTTTTTAATATACCTCTTAAAAATCTTTTATACCCAATATCATGTTACCACAAAATAATAATAATGCTCTCCTGGATTAAAAACCTGCCCAATACTCGTATTTTTTGTAAATGAATTGAAATAAAAAAGAAGAAAAAATTAATTGGCTGTTCTTGAGACTCTTGACAAGCCGTATAATTGAAGAACAAAATTTTTAATCACGTTTCTTTTTAATAAAACTCTATTAAATTTGAGTATCCTAAAATTAAAACGTCCATTTTTTGCGTCTCTTTAGGTACACTGAAGTTTAATTTATAGCTTATCTAGTTATTTTTTTTTTTTTGTTTTTTTTTTTTTCACAACGAACTTTAGGTAGGTACCTATTTGTTTGTGGTGACATTGTCAGGCCTAAAGCCCTTGAGGTTAGTTCAAATAATTTACTCCAATCAAAGTTGTTATAAACTTTGAAATAACATTTACAAAAAGCTTTCAAACGACGACTACGATTTCTATGATTTTATATAGGTACTTTTCGAGATGATATTATTATCACTAGAGCTTTAGATAGGTATTTGCAAAAGCTGTTTCGTAAAATTACACGAACGACGAGACTAAATTAATTAATTTCGAAAATTAATGTGCTTATTAATAAATGTATTTCCAACAGATCCCTAATATTATTGATAATGAAATATAGCCTATATTATTATGTACACATATAGCACTCGTGGATAACGTAGGTATTAGCGAAAGACTATTCAGAATTTGACCAGTATTTCCAGAGATTAGGGCGTTCAAACAAACAAACTATTCAGTTTTATAATATTAGCAAAGATTTATGTGCAGTGGTTTCTTTTTTTTTTAAACTCTAGTCTATGTCACAGTCAACAGAGACAAAGTCTACGATGAGTGTCAGTATTAAGTGACATAAATTACGTTTAAATATGACATTAAAACGTTATAATTTTGGTCCTATAATAAAACGTAGAGCTTTTAATGATAATAATGTCAATATTGCACGGTAAATAAAATCAACAATGAATTTACGTTTTTTAACAACAATTAAACAGTTTAAACCCTATTTCACAAAAACTATACGAAACAAAATTCAATAAGCGTGGGCGCAAACAAGCCAGCTCAAAACGTAAACAAGCGCTATCGTTCGTCAATAAATATTGCTCGTATTGTTTGCACAAGTTTACATTTTTTTTTAAAGCTTCTATTTTGTTTTGCGTTTGTTGAATAAAAAAAAAAACAATTCAAGCTTCAATTTATTTGGTAAAGCTCCAATCTGATGCGTTGGTTTTGTGTGAGATTTGCATTTTGTACATTAGTGTGATTTGGTAGAGTATTGTTTGGCAATATGGATCTATGTTAGGTTTTTATGCATGCATTTTTAATCTCAGTTCTACTATTATTCATTATATTTATTTGTTTTAATTATTTATTTGTTGAGTCAAGTTTGATTTCTAGCATAAATACGGGCCTTACGTACCTATTGACAGTTACTTTTATAAAACATGGACAAAGATAAAAAAACAAAATCAGCAAGAGAAAAGTAATAAAAACTCAAAGAAAATGCAAGCAAGGTTCTATTTAGAACTATTCAACTTAAAGCATAAAAGAAACACTTTGCGAAATTGATATTGAAGTAAGAATCTCATCAAACTGAATACATACTAATACTTCTTAGTAGTTGAAGAAAAAAACAGTACACAAAAAAATATATATTGTGACCATTTTTTTAAACGACCAGTGTAAAAATACAACGGCGACGTGATCTTTTCGCAAATTGCTGCGATTACACCGTAATGTTCGAGCAGCAGCGCCTTAATTTGTCTCGGGGAGACTCGATATAAGCGCTCCGCCTGACAAAATACCTGTCAGATAATGTTTGTACTGGAAAAAAATACATTCCCTTTACAAATTACCATTTAAAAGGCTAATATATCAATGGAGTGTTACTGTTTCCTTCGCGACGGCGTAAGTAGAGCGAGTCTAAGTAGAAATAACATTGCAGTACAGCAGTAGGTAATATTGCAGCTCACAACAGCACGTACTATAAACAATCTTCATTTTGGTCTGAGGAAATGAGAGACTTTAAATAGGGAAGTAATAAAAATACTATATCTTTAGTATTGAAGGTTGATTTATCAACAGTCAGTTTTTGAAGAATAATAACTGTTTAATATATTTTCTTTACAAAAGCTTAATATTTATTCCACCGTAAAAGTTAATAACGGTTAAAAATCGGACCTAACTGAGTTACCGAATAAATAAATACCTTAAATGATACATCGCTTGAAGGTTTAAAAAACAATGTTTCATTCGACCCCACATAAAAAAAAACCATACAGGATAAGATTTTCAGTAGCCAATTATCCTTCAAAAACGTATTGTTTGAATTAAAAGACACACCTTCAAAATAATATATAAGTACCGACCTTCCTTATTTACTTTTCATTGAGGCTAAAACAATGGGATTAAATTTTCTCTTATAATCATAATTAAGGGATGTTCCTAGAGGGCAGAATAATAATTAATAACAGTAGCGAACATTAGGCACTTGGTAATAATTACCCTTAGGTATACAGTGTGAAATATTATTATCCTACGCGCTGCAAACAGGGGCTTACTACTGGGTATTGTTTGGTACTTGGCCGCTAAATTGGTTATGAATGACTAATGAGGCGGAAATCCTAGTTAATACTAGAATGGTAGCACGATAATAGGTATTATGAATGAAATTTGGAAGGTGAATTCCAATTGTCTTTGATTGTTGGTCTTTGGTTCCGAACAAACAATGAAGGGACAAAGATGGCTGAATATTAGACATCCAATTGGAGCAGATGAGAAACATGTTTGTTCACGTACGTCTATTAGATGGGCACGCGAGTAATCAGAACGAATGTGGCGTCTATTGAGTTATTCCGACTATGAATCAACATAAACAAACGAGTCACGGAACAAAGTAGGACCTTTTAGTTTCAGCATGTGTTCACTTAAAACATCGTTTGCTTTTCTTTTTTATTTCAACAAAGACTGATTTTGTATGTCAGCCCATGTTTGCAAGTCTAATGAAAAAGGGCCACAAAAATGGTTACATTAAACCATCAGTAAGTCATAATGACGGAAATTTTCGAGTAAAAACTGTCTGCATTAAAATTATTGTACCGGAATCTTGCCTCAATACGCCAAAATCACGTCTTTCATTGTAGAGGCGAACAGGTAGATAATTAGATCAAAGCTCTGCTCGAAGCACTAGGCATTAACAAGGTGCTGACGTGGCTGACGTCGACGTGTAAATGTGGACGTCTGTGTCTGCACTTACCGATCAATTCGAATTAGACGCTCCGACAGGACGCAGGTAACCGTGCCGTCTTTGAATACAGCCTTAGACCACTCGCAGCATAGACGGTAATGGAGTTGACTTGATTCTCGGTATGTCAATGGGTTTCTTTGATAATATAGTAGAAATATAGGTAAGACGATGTGAAGTATTGATTGATTCATAACGAAAAGGAACCTTTAGATAGTATGGAGAAATAGTGTGAGGTACTATTGATGAAATCATACGCAAATACTCCAAACGGTCCTGTCAGGCCAAACGGTTTCCGAGATCAGTAAAGCTATTTAATAAGCCTCGACAATGATGTTAGTCAACATCCAGAATAATGGAGAAGAAATGAGCGGGATCTTCCGCAAATCCTATTTCTTTACTCCGGTTACGCAAAATGGGGAGAATTTCTTGCAAATTGGACAGTGCAAAAGTTGTTACCTCACTCGCGTGAACTACACTGAAGCCAATTTTCATTCTTCAGCGTTAAACTTTGAATATAATTTACTGAATAGACTTTAAAGCTTTTATTTGCAAAATTGCAGAAAATAGACGGAAAGTGGTCCCAAATTCAAAATATATTTCGTGGAGCGAGGAGAATTCTTGTCGGAGCTATTCACGTCCGCTCATGTATCGGCTCACTTTGTGTAATGTATGCAAAGCGAGCTAATAAAACGCGAGTCGCCCCGGTGGCGCAGTAAATTCGAGAACAGTTGACATTTATCCAAAGTTACATCCGTTACAATAACAGTCGCAGTTACGATATCCGAGCGCGCTCTGGCGTCCATTTGTTCTAGTTCCGGAGGCAGTACGCTGCAGCCAGCTCACTCTAATGTAATGGAAAACTTTACACAAACACGTTCGGAAGCTCCCGCGGATTAGACGTACGAATCTCGCGCCTCACCATCGCTCCGCCGCGCCGTCGCTCGCCTTAAAACATCATTAAAATTCAGTGCAGCAACCGCTGTATCTTACTGGATACAAAAATATTTGCCATCACACTGTATCTAAAGCGAGAGTTTAATCAAGTTTACCTGCACGCTGCAGAGCGGAGTTCATGGGCCAAATTATTTTAATTAAGCCTTTCACAACCGCTATTTATTAGCTATTCTCTCTAGGTGGCTGTTTGATGTTGGCGTGAACAAGCATCAGATACTTGAGTAGGTACGCTTCGCTAATCAACGCTTTGGAGCTTCGTCTTGCTTGGCATCCAGCAGCTCAGTAGATCAACGTCACACACATGATTCATCTTGCACAACGTTTTACTCTTCGTCAAAGGATGACAGAGTCTCGGAAATCCTAGTCTCAATTATTAATTAATTGTTTACATCGAAGTAATTTATTTTTTGATCCGTGCACCAGGACAAATAGATAATCTAATATATTAATATATTATTATTATTCTGTCTAAATTAAGCGCTATAAAAATATAGCCTAGTAAACGTGTAAACGAAGTGTCAGGTGAAAGATTGATAGCTTAATTCAAAATCACGCTGTACCGTACGGTATTTTTTGTCACGAGGGATCGAGCTTTATACGTCTAAGTAACGGTTGGTGCTGCCCGAAGGAAATGAGAAAGTTATCGGTATCTAAATCCTCGCCCTGGGGACCGTTGAGCATTTTCCTAATAGATATAAAATCCGGGGCTTCGTATAATTCAATTTCGGTGTGTGGAATGGTAGGTAATGGTGCGAGGCCGGTGTGCGATTTATGTGTGGTCACGTTGACGGTGTGAGATGCAATCTGACGAGCGTGGAGGGCCCGTCGCGTCACGCGTCCTCGCCCCGTGTCGTGGCAGAGTCGCTGTCACCGTGACGTTTGCGGTCAGCTGCGGACGCCACATCTAGCTAATATTTACAATGCTTAGCGCCGTGAATCATTTTCAAACGGGTCTACTAAACCACATTTAAGCTGAGTGTAATTTTTTTACCAGTGGAAATGTGTATAATTTCCTCCTTACTTAAAACGTAAAATTTGTTATCAAGTACCGATAATATCTCTTCATATTAATGTTGTTTTAGTGAGTGTTGCCTGAGCTACTGAGCAGTGGTTGTTTTCATGTATAACGGCTGTCCTGACAAAGCTTTTAACGAGTATCTACAGTGTAAACTAACCAGAACTAGCCACACTATAATCAAAGAGAATGCGTAAGTACGTAGACAGTTATTGTTTGTTTATTTTTAGGGTTTCACTAATAAATTCTTACAGTTAATTTATTAATGCTATGACAAAGTCGCTAAAAGCAACTCAAGAAGTTAGTGAATGCCAAGAATAATGGAATGAGGCATAAATATTAAGTCAATCAAGTGGAACGACCGTCCAAATAAGCGGCCGTCAAAGTTCCACATAAATCGGGTCGAGACATAATGTGACCGATAAACCGTGCAGTTAACATCATAAATTATAACATCAGAGGTCGAACGGCCGTAGGTCATATCCTTAACATTAATGTTATCTGCAGTAATAAACTATCCGGGGTGTCCGCTTCCATTTGTCGTAATATTCACCGGACGATGCGCACGTGACTGGAACAAGCGCGATCCTGATTATATACAACTAAATTATTCTAATACAAAGTGCTTATTTGAAATTGTGGAACATTGAATTCTGACCGTGTAACCCTTGGAGAGTAAATGTCTACTCCATTTCAACTAATGATAAAAGTAAGAGACGAATAACCGGTTATTATATTGATAGGATGGACAGTAGCAATGTGCTCTTTTACGTATTTTATTCAGGTCTCCTATTCGCCAGTCAATGTTTTGGGTTATGGTCCAAAATTTGTTCCTATTGGTAAATCAACATGTCATGATACCCAATCTATTTGATATTGACTAACCGAATCACGGATTTGTGGTAATATACCGTCTGTCTCATGACCGCTTTGTAAAGTCCATGACCGAACATTAGGTTGCAGGATGTTGATGATGTAAGTTATTTGAGAAACTTAAAAAAGACAAGCGGCGTAAACAAACAGCTAATAACCCCAATTAGCCGGTTAAGTAATACCTAAATAATTCGTTTGAAAAGAAACTTTTAAGCAGCGTTTTTAATTTGCGTTCACTCAAAATGAGTAAACTCGATTTTAAGTACCGCCCACGGCCGCGATACGAACCAACTTTGAGTTTCATAACTTATGTGCTTAAATGAAACAAAAGCTTCGGAAATTATTGCGTTTTATATATTTTTATAAACGTTTGCTTTCAAATAATTGTACGTACTCATACTTTGACCTCGTATAGATTAAATTTAAATTGAAATCTTAGTTATACAATAAAACTTCATTCCATAGTCTACTTTGCTTAAAGACGCTTTGAATCTGAAAATGTACCCCTATTAGCCTTATTAAACCACATTCTGCAGTAAATCTTTCGTCAGTCTTTTGATTGCTCTGGTTGACTCAAACGACAACAACAACAACCACAAAATAATCATGTAAGTTGACGTGAGATTAAATTGAATATACTTTGAGAAACTGTAGCGGGTAGTTAATGTCGGGAATTTAATCATACCTTTTGCAAAGCTAATGACGCCAGCGCAACACAGTAAATATTATGCTGTAAAAGAAGTTTAGTGCCAGTGTTACGTGTGAGCTTTTTTTTCTATTTCGCCGGTACTTAGCCGTCGCGGCGGACAGTCGGCGTCGTATGTCACAAAGAGAAAAGTATTTCTCATTTGCCCGAGAGAGGAAAAACAACGAAAATACCGCACGTCCCGCCCTCAATCTCCTTTGGCTCGGAGACAAAGGAATATTATTTCAATTAAGACCCACTAAACTAACACAAAGTCTACGAGTACTTGTTCGTGATAGCGGCCATGTTGTTTAATTGGCGTAACTTGAAAACAGAATTTATTTTCTTTTCCGTTTTCCCGATAACGTAAAAATGGTTAGGATTCTGTCAGACTGGTACGAACAACAAACAAAAGCAAGCTAACATTGGACAGGTGGAAACTAGGAATAAAAGCTGAATCGCATGATGACTGTACCGGTTCAGTTCGGTAGGAATACTTATCAATGTTCTAATGCTCAACTATATGGTCTTCTTTCTGATTAAACTGTCAGTTCCATAATTCATCAAAGCTGTATATCAGATACCTACCTACCAGTATCTACAATCAAGATAGCCATAGACACAAACCAGTCTGGTCAAAAAAATGATGCGGAATTTATTATGGAATGTTTCGCAAGAAGAGCCTGGTATCTTCAAGGTTTTCGTGGCACTTTCAATCTAAACGAGACGTGTCGTTGTGAACAATTCTTTATGGAACCGACCTTATTTTCGGCAATTAGTCGATTTTATGACTGCTAATTGAAACAGGCAGAAATCCTTGAGAAAGAGA
This sequence comes from Hoplodrina ambigua, assembly GCA_949774945.1. Taxonomy (NCBI): domain Eukaryota; kingdom Metazoa; phylum Arthropoda; class Insecta; order Lepidoptera; family Noctuidae; genus Hoplodrina; species Hoplodrina ambigua. The sequence continues at coordinate 3,314,559 of OX458979.1, forward strand.
AATTTAATTGATTGAACAACGAAATCACATTTATTTAATTTCCATTTAATTAAATGTCTTACACTCAAATGAAGACTTAAAACGGCTAAACTATTTGATCTAGTAACATCAAACAGAACTGTCGCAAAATAAATCCAGTCAACTCACGCACAGGACTCTTTTATTTTCTAGGTTTAAAATAAACCCTCGACTGCATTCAAGTAAGCTGGTAACGTACGTAACATTGTAATACTGACAGGCAGAACAAACACGAACACGCCATATTTCAATGAAGCCCCCACAGCGAGTGCAAAACTACAGTAATTCAGTTTTGGTTTGTCTTTGAAGCAAGTGCAACGTTAGAAGTTTAGAACGTTTAAATAATGTTTGCATTAAATGGCTTTAATTAACTTTTAGCGCGTCTAGTTAATACGAAACCATCACTTACATTCATGTAAATTAAATTACTGTGTAAAGTATAATATTTTAATATTACTTTGCAAAGCACTTAAATATGCACTATGTTACACTCAATGCAAGTAGTGGCAACTGTGCTCCACAATTCACACTAAGTTTAACTACTGCCCTGCTGTACTGTTATAATTTCCTTAGCAACAATACACACGTCCTCGGTCACGGCAGTCCGTATCGGTTAGTCGTTGTCTGTAACTAAAACTAGCTGAATACCAAGTGAAAACTTAGTCGGATTGTGACACCAGCACAATATTACATATTACGCTAAGTTCCGCCTGGAGCCACGTTAATCCCAAATGTAGCTTTTATGAACACTAGCGTCGCAACGCGTCACTAATATTTTAAGATAAGTCCTGGATATTAAAATATTCTCAACTTTGTTGAATCTCTGTGCTTGTGTGGGGGAGTGAAATATTGTGTCTTATCTACTCATTATCCAGCACACGTTGTCATGTCGCCTCAGAAAAGGGATTACGGTGGCTATGAATGTCAGGAAGTGCACTTTGAGTCGGATTCCAAATGGTTATAATGATATATGAGAGGTTGAAGATTTAGCTGTCCGCATACCGACTCATAAAGCACCTATAATTTAAAAACAGGCCAATTTGTTTGTTGTACCACAGGTGCACACCCTTAGGCCAGTAACTCTTCGCTATTCACAACATTAGTATTTATTAACTGGTAAAGTTCTACTTACCTACCTAGCACTATTATTTAAATACGTGACTTCTATCTCGTTTTAGATCCGCTTGTGGTTTGCACTGTGGAAAACCGCAAGTTAATGAATTATAATTCTTATAAATACACGACTACAGCCGCATAATACGGTACAGTTTTTATTATTAATATTTTAATTTGAATTTGCAAATGTACGTGTTTAATATTAAACGGATTACATTCACCTGAGGTGATTGCTTCACTGGGCCTTGGACAACATTACTTATTAATGACTTGTTGACTTGATCGTGTAACGTTTGAATACGATATGAACCGGCTAAATCTGATCACGTGTAATGGAATGCCGAATAGCAATGCCTTAATTAATGAATTATGCCTACACAAAAAGAAATACCTGCGATAATAAAAAACAGAATAGCACTGTGGACAAATCATTAATTGTCGGCACTCAGCTTCATCACCCACTTTTGTTTTTCTTTCATTGTCCTTTATTGCAATCCCGGTGAAAAAATATCTTCCGTTTACTCTGAACCTTTGCTAGAGGATAAATTTGTTGAATATTTGTCCTTGTCAGCGCGACTTTGCCGTCTCCCTATTGTAAGAGACATCTCCTCGGCTGATTAAGAGAAGTTGGAGCATTCCACGCCACTTGCAATATTAGCGGCTCGGCGCATCGCAACCGCCCTACACAGAACCTACTTTTGAACTGCGAAGTTTGTATTCAAACTATTTTACAAGCGAGATAAAATTTAACAAAGGAATATCGTAAGTTCCCGAAAAACTAAAGAAACTGATAATATCTTTGTTTTGTTGGTTCATTGTGTTCGTGGTTAAAATGTTATACTATAAGAAATTTTCTACATGCATAGCAGATAACACATCCCGGTAACAATATTTCTCAACTTAACATAACAAAACCTTTAGATTACGTAATATTATGTAATTATTAGAAATTTTGGGCATCTTCCAAGCACGACTCAAATAACCATCTGATCTGCGTCCCCATCTGCAAGTTGCACGCGCACATACAAGTTAAGCAATGATCATCACTAATTGACGTGAAGTCGCGAAGCCACCTCGACTCACGAGTCGCGTTCACTTGCGAAACGCATCGCGTCCTTGTAGATTCGATTAACATTTGCAACTTGTACGAAATTAGTTTCCGGAGTCGAGTATCGAATGAGAATTGCATTTTGTATTTAAATAAAACGTTTGTTTAAAAACGAGGTTGCGCATTCATCACTTTTTGGAGTATAAACTACGACGGTTTTTTTGTAAGTGAAAATTAAATCGATGAAAGTGATACACTTTTTAAGTTAAAGCATACAAGTTAACTGATAGCATGGAAAAAACATTTCGTAGTCCCAATTAAAAAAAGAAAACACTTAGGTAATCATACAATAAGGAAAAATTTTAAATGTCTATGTTAACATTTTACTCAAAAGTAAAATTTTGGTTACTTGCACCTTAAATTCGAATCATTTATAGGTACGTCTAAATTTCGGTCATAAAGTCATAACTTTTCCGTCCGCATCCAGCATACACCACACGAGCATAATGAGCCTGATAAAATAACTCTCAACAAACTCGAACAGTCGTGCACGCTGTATTCTCTTTCAATACTAATGAACCGAACACGCTGCGCAACGTACCGTACGTTCAGACGCAATGAAAACTTCAATAATTTGCGCATCAGCGTGTACCTGCGAACGTGTTGCTGTAACGGCTCCAATTAAGCTGTAAGCAATAATGAGCGTGTACGGAATTCCTGTTGAATTATTACCGCCATGAGAGGACACGATTGACAAATTAATTGTGACACGCATTATGATAATGGACAGAAAGCTGATATTATGGAAGGCAAATATGCTAAATATGTTGGAGGTGTCTTGCAAAATGGTTTATTTAAATAGAAATCTATATATGCTATAAGTCATCAAATCTTTAGCAAAAATAAATATGACAAGTTGAATAGAATAAAACCCGTGCTTTTATTTGTTATCTGACACGTTTCCAATTCCTCAGTGACTACACAAATAAAAATCAATTGGCACCACCATTCAGACATTGAAAATGCTACAAAATAAATTTCAAAACCATAAAAGCTGTGCCAACAAGACCGTCAAACTCTTTGGCTTCATTTCTAAAGGAAAAAGAAAAGGCGATACCAAACACACAAACCATAAACACAGGCCCGAGCTAACACAATAAAGAGAAACTGTAAGGTTGCCAGTACTTAGTAGCTGCTTAATCTACTAAACCTCTGATATTACTCGCAACGAATTCCCTCGTCGCCGCCGCCGGCGCAACTCCAACCCCGGTATTAATTAAAAATAACCACAAACTTTCCGTTCCATACTAATGGAATGGATGCTGTCCACTGCCAACTTTTCGAACAAACAAAACTTCATATTGTTCGGCACAAAAGGAAATGTAAATGTACCCAACACGTAAGTTCGAATTCGGAACGGGTTTGCATGGACTATGGATAGGTTTGGACACTTGTTTGAATATTGTTGAGGATTAAAAAAGATTTATAGGATTTTTAAAACTATTGAAAAAAATAAGTTTATAAAATTTAATCATAACGTTATCTGTTTACATTACTTTAGTTTTAACGTAGTTAAATCAAACTTTGCAATAATTAGTTGGAAACAAACTTACGGTTAAAAAATATTATTAGTTTCAGAATTTTATGTCTATGATTAGGATGAGCTCTGTTTTTCTTCAACTTAGTACATGTTTATCAAGAGCTGTATACATATAAATAAGATTTTCTGTTTACCTTTGCTGCTTCGAAACCCAAACAGAATTGCTTATAAAAACCTATGGATGGAAATGTTAAAGTAGCAACAAGTTAATCTTAACTGACGATCGTGTCACGATCCTTAATGAGCTATTAAGAAAGGTTAAAAACCACAAACCGCATTTAAACTAAACATCGTCTTTATTGCTCCTAACCACTCATAAACTAAGTCCATTGAACTTAATTGAGTACTGGTCATCAAACTTTGAACAAATTGCTGTACAAAAAATATCAATCTATTCGAACTTCAAAACTAGTTATGTATGTCCAATGCAACTTTTCCACTTTAGGTAGATTAATCTTAGAATATATAACAGCAATGCGCATGGTATAAAACGTTTGAAGTGGAATGTAAAAAGTGAGCTCTCTCGCCGCGGTATGGGTGTCGAGCGAAACCTCTAACTTTAAATCAAAATGTTGGCGTATATATTCTCTAAGCAAACTTTTAATTGCGGCTCCCGGTTATACAGTTCATACTGTGCGAAAATTCGTGTTAGAGTTTAATGAATTTTCGTACTGAACATTTCGGAATAACCGGAAACGTTTGTGTGCCGAATGCTTCCCATTGAGTAATACAAATACACACCATAATACCGATGCCGAATTCATTAGTTGATGAACCTGGTGAGTTCGAAAATTTTGCCACAGTCTCATTTAGATGCATGGCCATTTAAAGGCTCATTGATAACGCTTGTCTGCCTTTGATTTGGACGGATTCATGGTTCTCGTTAATAACTAGGCTCAATATGATAAAACTATGATAAACTGACCTAGAAATCACGTGAACTTTCAATAATAATATAAAATAAGGTATCCCTTTCATAAAATTGTGACCGGCCGAGAAAAATTTGGAGATAGCGACAAAGGGGTTATATTAGAAGGTATATTTATTAGAAGCACAGGGAAAGTAAAGTTTAGCGAAAAGGGTACGGCTGAACCTGAAAAGTGAGGACGAACAAAGACCAGTGATATTATTTTAGGCAAAAATATAAGGTAGGCTAAGTACGTCGTACGTAGGGACGTAGGTACGACGCAAATCGACTTACTAGACAACATTTTAAAATGTCGGAAATAAAGCGAACTAAGTAGAACACGAGAATATAGATACAGCTAGTGCTGGAAACGGCAGGTTCGTTTTCCATTTGTACAATTTGAATACTTAGTTCAAATTCTTGGTCTTCACGTGAACATGCTTTTTCAATTGAATTGTTTTACTTGCACACGAATGTACCTAGTTGTTTTCTGAGACAATGCGAGTAATTGTACAGATGACGTTATATTTCTTATATTGTATAAAAAAAAATAACAATGAATACGTAACCAGACGGTTCCCAGAGATGATGCAGTACCTACTAAAAAAAATATCGCAAGAATGGACAGAACATGTGACATTCGGCTATGATAAGTATCTCCTGCACACGTCATATAGTAGTATAAGAAACATACTATATCTGTTGGTGTTATATTAGACCCAATCAGTAACATTCCTGTTAAATTATTGACATCAAAGACGGACACAATCAAGTATCATTGAGCGCACATTGCGGATATATTATGATTTAATACAACATGGCCGACAAAATCAGTAATTATGTCAACTACATATGTCACATTATGCATGCAGGCTGATAACAATGAAATGTCTGGAGATGGCAACGTTAATACGGGCTGTTGAATAATAATAGAGTGGAAACTAACGGTACCCACATTACATGTTAATACATAACGTAATCGATAATCTACTATGCTCCAGTAGTTGTTAAGCTAAAGGTAACATGACAATGGAAGCTGCGTACTAAGTCATAGAACAATTATTTAGCAGATGTGCATAATATCGATCGCTATCTTATAAGTCACAATCTGTCAAAGATGCTTTGAATTTACCTACATTTTTGGTCATTAATTGTCGCTAGGATGAGATTGCGACTAGATTTTGAACGTTTTTAATTAGTAGAATTGGCCTTCAGGTATTACTTTGTGTTTGGCATTGAGACCTTAACCCTTTCCTTTTTAAACTATTTTAGATGAGTCCATGTTATATCAAAACATTATACATATTGCTTTCGCAATTTACTCACAGTGCGCAAAGTCAACGTTTCAAAAAAGGTAACTGAAAATGTTTCTGTTCATAATGAGGCTCGTGTATAAATAGAGGCCACAAAAGAATTCGTTGGGGTCCTAAATTAACCACAATGGGCCTATTTATTTAGTCCTGTGCCCGTGACAAATTTTCCCAGTTTCTTTTATTTCTGAACATTAATTGTTTTTAAGCTTCCAAAAGGCTTTTCTATTTTGTTAGCGAAATATAAATACTTCTAGTTCTACTAATTAATTTTCAGCTTTTCATGAGCAGCGCTGGATCGTTGGTTGCCTTACGTTTGGATTACCTTAACTAATGCAGACGATGAGTCAAGATATTTGATGAGGTAGTTAATGGTTTAGGCTTAATACCAGATATAGGGTTCATAAATATTTGGAGGGTATTATTAGTTCGTTATTATAATGTATTTTGATCTACATCAGTTTGAGCTTAAATAACATCGGGGATATTTCACGTAGTCGAATGATCAAACCGATTATTTTGAGCTACTGACTGAACATCGATCGGATATCTGGCATACATTTGAAATATTAAACGGTCATCGGGACGACATTCCGTATGGACCGGCGGCGACTCAATCTGACCAATTACATTTGACACATGGGTATAAAAGGAAACACCCCGCCTCGATTTGCGCTTCAAAGTGTCGGCGGAGGAGGCGGGGCTCGAAGAATGCTGGTCGGCTCGCTGAGAGCAATGCATTCCGCATCAATACAAGCGCTCCACTACTACAGTTAGTGACATATGAGTATTGCAATTTCCGAATGCGGGGTCGTTAGTTGGCACAGAACGAGATAGCCGACTCGACGGACTGACTAGAGGAATGATTTACGGACCATTTGCACATCCGATGCTCGCGATGTTAGAACTAACACTGGTTCGGTTCAATTAAAAAGTGTCAATGGACGTTGACTTCCAGTTAGGCTTTTGTTTCGCGTTGCATCTATTGTATGCAACTGGTATGAATTGTTCACTTCCTTTTAGTCGTAACAGGCTGTCAGTGCGCTTTGGCAAAAGGCAAACTAGACTCGATTCTCGTGGAAACGTTTGATATGCCTCGTATACGTTGTGCGAGATGATTGACTTCGACGGATATACTGCACTAGACAGTAGACAGCGGGAATCTGTATATGCAGACTCATAGCTTAGAGAGGTCTAACAATCCAAATCATTATAAATGAAAACAGTTCAACTGATAAGGTGGCATATACGTTGACTTAAAAAGTAAATTACATGTTTCGTAACTAATGTAGTAAGCTATACCTGTTAGTGTTAAGTACAGGTAAGAGAGGACAGATAAGTTGCAGTTTTATTAAGGTCAACAATTAGATATGGCGACAAGTCAATTACGTGTTGCTGCGGATTGTCGCTTGTTTCGTTTTCATGTCGAAACAAAATCGCGATAACATCTCTGTAATTGTCGTCGGGAAAAAAGTCGGCTGAGAACTATAATTGCATTGTTTGCTGCAATACATATTAAAAAAATTGCGTAGCATTGTTGCCAATGATTCTAATTTTCACAAATTTAAAATATGAAAGACAATTTATCTAAACAATCTTCTCCTATAAGAATTCTATCAGGCAGCAGGTGAGCTAAGATAACAACACCAAGATGAAACACATTAAAGGCTCAATAAGCCTCTTATTTTCTTCCAATATGTAGGTACCTACATTGTGAGCGAAATCTCATTATAGAAATACGATAATAGGTATATTGTAAAATTATATTGACAGTAAAACTACAAACTGCCAAAAGCAACGTCGTTACGATAAACAAGAAAATAACTACTTTTCCAACTCCATGAAAATGGGAAAAACGTAATCCGAGAACATCGGATTTCGAAGCAAAACCAATGTACGTCATTATTTACGACAATGTACCTACCTACTAACAAACTCGAGATTTGAGAAAAAAAGTTGCGTATAATAGCAAACCCGAATACACGCGATAAGAAAACTCGGAACAGAATGAGCGTTCGTCGTCCAACATTAATTACTGTGGCGCCCACAAAAGGAACTTGGCTTGTCAAAGAACAACTTGTACGAGTACTGGTCGAGGCAAGTTTGAACACCCGGGGTGGTACAGTTTTTATGTTCCCGTCTTTCGCGACATCGGCGGTAATACCTGTGTGATAATCCCACTCGCAACTAGCACAAAAACTCGTCAAGCGAGAGTTTATTTAGCGCTTTTGAGTCTTTGTTTTAGCGGTCGGTATAGTTGCCAACTACTGCGTTCCGAACAATGCAGAAGTTTTGACGAAAGTTGAGATTGAAAACGAGACGAAATTGAGCGCAAATTAAGACTTTTCCGGGCGGAATTTCGTAATTATACATTTAATTTATTTATATTTGAAACGGCTGTCGCAAACTTGACATTTAGATGTCACTTATATTCGTTTCCGCAATGTTAAAGGTAAAATACGATTAATGAAAATTATATGTGTAAAGCTGAGCGTACATTTGAGGTAGGTAATATTTACGAGCGGAAAGTACACGTGCTTCCGGGAGTAATGTTTGTAGAAACATATCTAATATGTAATACACTACCTTGTCCCGAATTACAAACACAACAAAATACCAGCAATAAATGAGCACGTTCATTAACTGAATTTGGTGCGACGATCTTTTGATATAATTAAATTAATGTATTACAACGGAACGAAGAAGGACAGAGGCGAATATCTCTTTTAATCCAATAACAGTCCCCTCTAAGGAGTCGTTATCTGGCGAGACGTTCCCCAAAATCAGCTTTTCATTAATTGCTAGACAGCTTTATCTCGCGCCTTACGAACTCTGTCACTGACCCTAATGTAACATTGACGTTGATCCGACGCCAGATTAATTTATTAGCCTTAGGTACCCGAATGACCGGCGACTCTACTGGAAATTGACTTAGTTATTAATGTCATATTTTCGTCGACAGATGTCCGAAATATGGCGAGGGTTTATCTACAATCGTTTATAACTACGAAGGTTATCGGATGAGCTTGAAGTGAATCCTGTTGTTTTACTATATTTTTAACGCTTTCTAATTTTAAAGTATTCAACGGCAAGCGTATCAATATCATTCTATATGTATTTCGCCAGCCATCCCGAAACCAATTCACCCATTTCCCAATAAAATTAACTCGATACCAGATCCGTCGGGCCCAACAAAGATCGCCGGATAAAAAAATCAGCGCTAAACTGTTTACGGCAACGTGATCGAATGTAATCTCGAGCGGCGCGGTACCATTTCCGGCCAATTACGTGACTTAGTGAGTCCAGAATACTGCCCCCAATAGAGCACTGGCTAGCTCTTCCATACAACAATGGGGGTAATTATTCCGTTATTAAGGAAAGGTAAGTTTACTGGGTGACGTTTTGTTACAAACTGTAGGAGTGGGCGTGAGTGTGTTTTTGAAATGGTTGGGTTATTACGATATTACGGTAACGATTATTACGATTATCAAGGGTCGGATTATATATGGTAGTAATTTATATTTGGATGAAAATAAAACCATTTCTTGGTTGATACCTTTTGCACGTTAGTAAACCGCAATAAAGCACTGTTGGTCAACAAAACCATAAAAATTTACATCTGCAATCCCTGCATTTGAAACGATATCCCGAAGTGCTCTTACACACTTCTACATCAACAAAGACACTCGTTTCAGTCACCAAATTGCTTTCTATACAAAACTATCTAGCGCAAAACTAATAATAACTTAGCTATCAAATCTGAAATAGTAAACATTGCATACAATGTCGCCGAGACATACAATAAACTATGTATTCAAAACAAGAGTAGCCATGAATCAGGCAGCAGTGAGCGCACATGCACTGTTTATGAGTGCAGTTGATGTCTCTCCGAAGCATAAATCCTCACGGGTGGTGCCAAAAACAACCTGACCTCTATAATTCTGGAGGTTTGGGCTAGTTTCGGGGCTCGTCCAAACATATAGCGTAAAATAGAACGGGGAAGTTTGTGCAAACACGTTTCATGCGCTGATCACTCGCATCGATGTGGTGTACAAACGTTAGTTACGAATCGAGAACAAATATTGGCGCTACAATGTATTTTTACTTAATTGAAGGAAAATTTGAACGAATGTTAGCATTGTTACTTTACAATGATTGTTGTGTATAGTATACCTACATTATCTATTTGGAGATACTAAATACTACATTCCCATGAGAAAAATACGCAATTAAAACGTTTCAATAACTATGTTAACCCCTGCAAACAGTTTCAAAAGCATTAGGACAACATTTTTCCGAAGCAATTTGAGAACGTACAATTTCGGGAGGGCTTTTCCATCAGCGTTCGCTAAAAGGGCCCGGGCCACCTGTAGAGGAATCGGAATACAGCCAGCTCGGAACGTGCCAGAACACAAAGCGCACCTTTTTACAGAAACTGAGACTGAAAATTCGTATTTCCTTGTGCGACAGCAAAGACGCCGCAAAAATGCGAAGAATGGAACCACCCCCAAGGCTGAGCCCGACCCACCCTCGCCCCGTACCGAAATAATGTCGGCATTTATTATTCCTCCGCTGTGTCTCACATGTAGACGTGTTACGAGAAAATTTTGATGTACAAATCCATTATTAGCTATCACACAAACACCGTGAGCATGAAATTTTGATTGTTCTATTTCGCTAAAGAATGACTGTAAATATTTCATTTTATTACTTTCATGTGATACACAAATATGACATTGCAGTGAAATACATATTTCATGTTATTTCGAGAGGTAACATAAAATGTCGACGCTACAAAAGGTCTATTCTCTCAAATAAATGCAAGAGCACCGAATAACTTCATTTAGTGGTTTGGGATTTCGTGAACACGAGAAGAATGTTTGTTCCTTTCAGGTGCTAAGTTTTAATGAGAGAAGTTTAAGGTGAAACTAGCCGGCAACTTTTAATTATGGCTTCTAACCGCTAGGGCATCACTGTTAAGAAACTTCTGAACTTTGATAATGATGATATGCGAGAAATGAAAACTCGCGCGAAAACATTAGCTGCGTTCAAAAATGTAAAGCCGAACAGAACTCTAACTAACTAACTAGTATGATATATTATTATAAAAATTATATTATATGTATAACTAACATAACATCCTTTTGACGATACGAAAATCGTAGTTTATATAATGGGGACACGCGATCATTCAATATGGGAAATATATCGTTTTGGTAAAAGTTATTGCTCATATTTTGTCAGTTATGCCTTATCATGGTTGCTCTATTCAGAAATCTAACTTGATAACGGATCTATACTTTGAAATATATACAGTCAATTTAATGGGTAGATCACGATAGTCAAGATTAATGATTGTCAAAATGAAACGGTTTATCGATATTGAAACGTTTTAGTTGAACTAAGTAAAAATGTGGATATTTATATTCATGCTCAACTAACATTAAATACATATAATTTGGTAAATTAGTAAGAAATTCCTCGTCTATATCTCTAAGAACTACAAGTAAATATGACTGAATATCAGTTACAACTCGACAGCAGCTGCAGCACGTCAACTTGAATATTGTAAACTACAGTACTATTCTGCAAAAATATCCCTCAGTAAAGTGAAGTGAGCTCGAGGGCCGCTGTTATTCCACTTGATGCTAGGGACTGATAGCTCACCTTAAACTCACTTAGAGATAAATTCATCGACAGAGATTTTTTACAGAATTGCACTAAAGATCCCAAACGGAAGTCAAAATCGCACTTTATATTACTGAATACAAGCATAGAAAGCTTTCAACATGTTAGGACATAGATTATACGTTACTTCGCTTCCCATGTCCAGACATTTCCACTATTTTAAAAGTCGGGAGCTTTTCAGCTAAAATATGTTACATACAATACCTACTTTTCACTTGTATTACAGATTTTTGGGTATATAGTAGAAGGGATTTTTTTAAATAATTCCGAAATTATAGTACTAGTGCTTAATATGAAAAGACTTTTAGGTCTTTTTAAGGTAGAAATATAAAAAGCGGCACAACCGTATAAGTATTCAAATAAAAAGAACTATTTCACATATTCCAGCAATGGAATATTCGGAATAAAGGAGAGTATTTTAATATTGAAATCAGCATAAAGGATTGATATCAAATATACCCCTTCCCGAGGATAAACAATACATATAATAGGTATATATTTTTACGTAGTATCGTCTCCAGCGATGTTGGCAGACAATTTTTTGCAATATAATATGGAAGTGTGCCGATACATATGCTAATATTGAAACGTAAGTATTGCTTTCTTTCTTTTAGCGTTATTGTTATCCTTTAAAAGCGAAGGAATAACGTTTTCCAATTACAATACGTTCTAAGATTATTTCTTCAAGCATTTTTTTTCATGTATGCTATTGATTGCAAGTACCAGCTATGCGTACCCTCACTTCTCACCTAGAACATTCAAGAGATTCGAAACGGTCCAAATTCGTATTTAAATATTTAGACCAACTGTGAGCAACTTGGGCAACCCTCAGCGAAGGTACACAAGTTTGTTTATCTTTGGCATACATTTGACTTGTACCAAGTGCTACCAAGGTCCGTAAACTCATAAATAAAGCGTTACTGAAATCTTGTACTACATTGTCGCACGTTGAATTTAAGGCAGGAACTACAATGTTTGTGCGGAAAATAAAAGTGCTACATGTTCAGTAAAAGTGTTGAGAGATCCCATTTTCGTACCGACGTAGGCAAACAACCGTCACACTTGGATATTCGATTTAGGGAAATAGCAGAGTCGTGCTTACATGCGTCAGTAAATATAAGATACAACTGCGCGTATAAAATGTGCGGTATTTACCTTCTAATAGGTTGTGCAAGGAAAAAGTTGATATGTGCAGATTTAGTGAGTAATCAGTGCGTAACATTGTTTAATTCTACTGCAATGGAAGGAGCATACTATGAAGGCAAAATAAAAGAAACAAAGTTGGACAATCAAGTTTGTAAGATTCAATGGGAGCGTCAGATTTGAAATAAATGCTAAAGATAACATCAAAGAGATGTGTAAAAATTTCATCAAACATTTAAAAAATATACTTAGCATTTTCTCATTAATGAGCTTAATATCGCAACAATGAATGCGATAAAACGGCCATTACAAATTCATGATCATCAACCATTCAAAGCATCTCCAATTCAACAGTCCAATTTATTTTGCACAAAGGGCCATCAGAAACACTTAATATAAATGATGCGCTGAAAAGTTTTAGTTCACAACTGAGAATTTACAAACATGCAACGGGGAACAGCGAGCATTGCACTAGAGAACATTAAAGCAAGTTCCAGGAATATAACTACAATAATAGTTTTAAAAACAAATGTAAGACCATGATAATTTAAATATATTTTTGAACCTTGTGCTTTGTAGTTTTTGAGACTATATTATAAGGACAAAGGGGAAAAACAATTCAACAACTTATCACCGTCGTAATATAGAATACCAGTGTTTGATGCCAACAGACCAAGGTCAGTCTTTGTCATTGCCCGTACCTACATATTGTCACTGCAGGAAGAAGGAAGGATCGTTGATGACGGCGAAACATTCGGAAGATTTACAAAGTAATTTATCATAACCTACTACTATTATAAACGCGAACGTTTGTGAGGATGGATATATTGATGTTTGATACTCTTTCATGATTAAATGGACACACATGTAGAAATTGATCTACTTTAACACAGTAATTTTTATTTCCGTTCTTGATGTTCCTGTCCTTTATTATTATTAGAATTAAGATTATTTAGAATTTTAGCTTCATTTTGAAGACGAAGTCGAAAGGAAAATCGGTCCAGCCGTTTTGCATTTAGCGATACATTTAGCCATTAATTTTTATTTATATAGATAGAAGATATGATAGCCCAGTTCATGGAGTGTGAAGGTAATATAGGCGATATAACATCATGCTAAAATAGTGATAACATTTCACTACTTATTTCCAAACAGTGACCAGTGCCAAACCTAGTAAAAGACGAGACATTCATAAATGACTTACTAATTCTCATTGCTCTGAATACATAAAAATATTGTGTTACTAATCTAATATCAAATATCTAAGCCATAATTAAGGTTAAAACCACGTGAATTATGATGGAAGGTAATGGATACTAAGAAAATAATATTGCTATTCATTACTAGCTGAAGTCAGTGTAGGTAAGTCATTTCGAAACGAATACACGTCTAGACATGGCTCGGTTTTTCTGGTGGCGAGTGTAATGAACGGTACATTCAGTAGTAGGCCTTAGAAGACGCCGTGAGCTTTCACAGCGTCTTCTAAGGCCAAATACTGAAAGCAATTAGTGTTAAAACAGAGTACCGTTAACGTTCCGTTACATCGATAACGTTATCGTTGTGATACCGTTTTGTCTGAAAACTTAATTGCAGTTTTTATAGCTTTAATTCAATCAACGAATTTTGTGCATGTTAACGACTCGCAATTTTGTGACGACTAAATAGGTACAACGGTACATTTTGCTACAATTAATTCCGGATATCAATATTTTTGCGATAGAGGTCTATTTGAAAAGTTTATAATGCGTATATGTGGTGAAAGTAATATTGAAATAATTGCATTTAAATACAATGGATGTGAAACCACAAGAGATTCTAATCAGTAATATTTTGATACATGACCGCACATTTCGTGGCCTACTCCATCGCCCAATACTCTGACGTCACATCTCGACCATGATTCGTACAAACATGGATAGGTCAAGAAGAAAATGAGCTTATTTCGGCCTATTTTATTACATTAGGCATGTTCCAATTACGACCGAAATCATATGGGTCTACGAGAAAAAGGTACTAGTAGATACTTTAACGTGTGTAATGTGTATCCCTTTGTATTAAATAAGAGGATCACATGTGGCTCATGTGGAATGCGAATTGGTAAAATGAACAGGGTGCGTTTCATAAATCGGCATTTAAGTAGTACTTATAGCAAGAAAATATTATGTTCACGGAACTATATGTATAACGATAACAATATTTTGTTTGAAAAGACATTGTGTGGATGTATGTTTCTCTACTGGCTAACTTCGCATGCAAATCAAATCAAATCAATCAAACATTGTAAAGAAATGTAGATATCATGTCCAAATGAAACAGAATTTTATAACAGCATATCCTGTACCATAAAGCCTGTCCTCCGCACAGAATGTATTTGACTTTCAATTCCGTCCAATCGTAACGTATCAGAGTGCAGCTTATTGGAAAACAAACGTAATTACGTCCGACCAAACACGCCGAACGAAATACAACGTCATTTGCTTACGTCACACGCGCGCCGTCAATTCTCATTCGGGGCGTCACGGGCGAACGGGCCGCGTAAACAATAGCTGTTCGCAATGTTCGCGTTAAGGCTTGTTCAGATTTAAGTGCATATTTATAAGCGATATTCGTTCCGGTTTGGCTTCAAGGGTCGGCCGCTTAGCCAGATTCAATATCGGTTTACAATTTTACATGAAGCACCTGTATCTACGCAACCCAATTTATTGGTATAGCCCATTTTATCAGGCTTCTGAATTTTACCTGCCAACAAATTTAAAAAATATTTCTGTAAGCCTAACAAGTTAACATGCTTCAGCAGTGGTCTAGGCGACGTGAAATTGACCGTTGCGACTGCTGTAGCCTCATAATGAAACTTTGCAAAGCATTAAAGAGGTGAATATACCTGCTGTCAAATATATCTCAGAAGTGTTTTAATCAAGCCTCCCCCCTTACTCTCATCTGTCATATCAAATAGGAGTAAGTATATAATTATTTGGTAGCAAGTACAAGTCGGATGTGCCTTGTACGCTGTCACGCGATGTGGCGTGTCGTCCCAGTCAGTAATGAACATGTAATTACTTCTACTCCGGTGATTGTGGGGATCAGGGCTGGCTATATAGGCCGTTTACTTACATTTATGTTCAAAACAACAAAGATATTATAACTGGAAATATATCTTGTAGCACATTAGTGCTGATTAAGTAGAAACTGTTCTTGGAACTAGAAATGGACATCTATTATGTACGGTGTATACCTATTCAAGAAAGTTATAAAGGCATCTCGTGGGGAATTAAAACATTAAAGTGCTGTACGAAGGTCATCGACTCTTCAGTTGAGTTTGTTTAGAAACTTTTATATTAAGTGCATATTAAAGGCTATAATTATGTAGATTCATAGTTCGAATTTCTAGTTCCACGATGACGTGTCAACCCTAGGTGTGAACGTACGGCATACAATACAAACCATATTAATTTACCAGCGTCATACAGATGCTAAAGTACCTACTATATTAACGTTGACTACTAATTAACATAACAAGTGTCGAGTAATTGGTTTCGATGTCGCCTCGTACAGGCACGCACCGAATTACTCTTAGAACAGATTGGAACCACTTGTCTCAATCGTATGTGATTTATATTGCACATTGACTTATGTTTCAGCTTTAAATAGCTGTGGAATTGCCGGTGAATTAGACCTTCCTTATTCTTCTTGTGGGCGTCGTGCTATATGGTGCTCGCTTTTTATTGACCAAGTGCAATATTGAGTGCGCTTGAGTCGCTTTTAGCCGAAACCATGGTCTAGGCCAATTGCCCAACATTTTTTTGGTGGAGAGGATGCAAAGTTATACGCTCAAAATTACATCATTTTGACCACCATTTAACTAGACGGACTGTGGCGGAAGACTGTGGCGGAAGGCCATCTGTAAATCGGCATGGAATGTGCTGCAAATTTTGTAATTGCCCAAATCGATTATGAGTTCACACAATACCGATTTATGGTTTAAAGAAGCTTCGTGTCGATTTATATAATCATAACTTGATTGAAACGTGCGTGAATTAAGAACGTGAGGTGACGCGTAAACGAACCGTGACGTTTGTGCCACATACCCGGCCGTGTGTTCCGTGCTCTACACTAAATTATTATGTTGCTTGCTCAGTTATCCATATAAAGTGAAATTAATGTGCATTCGGTTAGGATAAAGATATTTGCGATTGATGACGGCTTTCAGCTCTAAATGCAGGATAATTAGTTAGTTATCCTGCATATACAAGGTTTAGGTACGTAATTCGATGTCTCTACAGTTGTACCTATAGTCATCTAATTATGTACATCTTGTTCATAGCGAAATCGTGCATAATGCACTTTATGTCGAGATATGTGCATCTGAAATTAAACACTATTAGAGTTAAAAGATCGACCGTGGCCTCAAATAATAAGCAATGCGGTTATTTTAACTTCATATGTCGTAAAAGCATGTAAGCACACGTGTGCGTTACCTTATCCAATAAGCTCAGAACATCGTGCATGGGACTACAATGTACACCAATCGGTATACTCCGAGAGGGTCCGATAAATCCCGGGGAAACCCGACGTCGTTCAATATGCACATGATAGTAATACACCCTCAATACAACCGGCCGAGATTAGAGTCCATGCCAACCGACACGAGATCGGATTGCCTCGAAACGTACGAGAAGCGTCGAGATGAACGTGCGAAGTAAGCTACCAATACATGGGTTATTTCCATATAAATTCTGCTGTACATTGTATTTCATCGTAAACCTTTTCCCTTTTGAAATAAACAGATAGGTATGTAGAGAACGAAAAGAAGTCAGAATATTTTAAAAACACAGTAGTGTCGATTTTAGGAACACACTACAGGATTATTGTATTGGGAAGCATACAAAGTTAAAAGAGAGACTTAGTCGACTAGGAAATTAGTTTCAAATTAGATTTAACCTATTTGCATCTAAATTTCATTCGTCCTTCATTCACATCTAATTATCGTACGGTCAAACAGGCTACTCGCTAATTCCATTAATTCGGCTGGCGTCAGTTCACTGGCACTGAAATAAAGGGAATATCATACCGACAGTACTACGTATTGGATTAATTCGAGAGCTCGTCAAATCCCCGTGTCACTTCACATCAGATTACATAGATTGATATTGGATGGTAGGCTGGTTGTGGGTATCACAACTATTTGTTTTTACGTCGGACAACGATGGGTGCGACTGACGCTCGCCATACTTAATTATAAATATGAAAATATCTGGGACTCAGGCGTATATTCTTTACTCGTAGAATTACGTTTAGCCGGATTTCAGTAAGCCAAATTCATTGTATCAGTCTAGGGATTTTTATTTTTTCAGTATTCTACCGTTCGCTTCGTTCTGAAGTAATTAATGGGCACGTGTTGCGTTGGTTCCATTAAAAATGTATTGCCATGAATTTTAAATTTCTAGCTCCAATTACAGTGTAATTTCATATGAAACGTAGGTACGCCTCTTCATAGTTAATGAATGTAATTCCTATTGAATGTCCTTGCCACCTCCTCACACTCAGACCATTAATCTCGTTGTAGGTGCTGTTCGATTCTATCTCTCATGGCCGTTATGATAATACATAATTCATTGCGTACAATTAATCAAATTAAAGGACTTATATGGTGAGGTCAGTAGTACTGCTAACCACACACCGTGTTATTTAGTGGTCATCCCCGCAGTGGTATTCAAAACAGAATATATTAATTTGCGATAATATTTGAAAATTTTGAACATGGGTATTCAGATAGACGGGATATTAAATAATTTACCTAACATTGTTAAATTCGAAATTTCTTTTTTTTTCCGTTTTCCTCATAATTTGCTGTGCCTGACATGGGAGTCATAATGATCTAAGCTTTGAGATTTACCTTTAAATAAAAAAATGCGGGACGCAAAAACAGGAGTTTGGTTGTTTCATGTCATGTTGGATGTCTATTTTTATTTTTATTATAGTAAAGTAGGTAGGTACGGAAAATTTTATATAGGTAATGTTCCTAGCGGATGCTTAGAGGTTTTGTGAGATAAGCGTGTGAATGTCATGTAATTCTGTGTCTTGTAACTACTGCAATTGGCCAAAGGCTGTTCTATGTTCAAGCAAAATAAATACATATTTTATAAATAAATGAGGCAACAAATCGATCGAGTTATACAGCACACAGAATGACCATGACCAATACGTACGATTTTGGAAAATTACTTTTACATCAATTGGTAAAATTATGCAACAAGACTATGTAAAAGAACGGTAGCTCTTTGATCGACGTGTACTTGACCAATATTTTTTTTCGCAATTCACATTTTTTTCTAACACCATTAATATTGCAAAGTTACGCTCAAGGTAATAAAATCAAGGTAATAACAATAAAAACTAACTAGGCACATACATGTGTCCACAGAAATTAGAAGTCGGTATATTATTGATTACATATTATCGTCTATATCGAATATTAGGTATTTCTCGGAATGAAGCTATACTAGTTTAAGAAAGATTTGAAAAAAAAAACGTACGTTTAATACTGCTTCGCCCTACTTTTTAACTGTTTGCGTATTAATTAAGTCAATCCAAACGATAAATCAATTCATAGTGAAAACAGATAATTTAACAAAGCAAGTCTCACACTTGACTCAGCATCCATATTTTTCAACGCACAAACTGTTTGTTTATGTCTCATATCTTCGCCATCTGCCGTTGTAAGATAACATTGTTGTGGGGAAAGCCGCGTTCTACCGATACATTTAACATGAGTAATATTCTCAAAACAGCTATGAGAAAACACACCTGTAGGTACGAGAATAACTAACTAAGCTGTAAACACATTGAGTGCTGTATCTGTTACATTTTAACCATGTCATAGAAAAGCAGCATTGAAAACTGAAAAGTGGGGGGTCATATATTTTCTATTATGAGACAAAAGTAAAAAAAAAAAAGTACATTCAAAATCATGTCAGTATTTCGATTAATATAAAGCATTTTAGCAGTATAGGACAAGGTGTTCAAAAAAATGACTTTTTGTGAACTAAATTGACATGAGATTCTTAGCTGAACAACATCATCAACTTGGGATTACGAAACTACCACGCACACAGACAGACAAAGATCTCTAATTACCACCCCATTTCGGACGGGGATTAAAGCCATAATATATTACTTACTTAAAGTATTTTTCACACGCGTGTGGAAAAACCAAACCGTTTAAATCTTCAAAATACATACCGGTATCAATGTTAACCATACAACAGGCTTTTCACTTGCCAAACAGCTACTTAATAAGATTTTTAATAACGGTCTAAAGCCAAGAAAGGACTATTCCAGTAACAATATTATCTCTGGCAGTCAGCAAAAGCCGAGGATAATAAATAATTCTATGATTCGATGAGTACGAACCGCGCTTTATTCAGAGGAACAGGGACATTTCATTTATCTAATACTAGCCTTGAGGCTCGTTCAGACGTTCTGCATTTTCTGTCTCTACTACCTATAAGGTAGGTTAAAAGCCAGGCTACAAATAGAACAAAACGTCTATCGTTTCAAAGGATAATGGACTCCGAACACCTTTTTGTTCCATAATAATGGAACTCATATTACGATATGACTTGAATTTACGTACAAATAATATGAGAGAAACAAAGGAGAATTCCTAATAAAAAGTTCAATTTGGGACACTGAAATTGAATTTCTGTTGAGTTTGCATGCGCACGTTTTCATTACATAGTGTAATGAAACTAGTTTTCTTTAAGAATGTAAAATGTTAAAAGGTTGATGCATATTACTTAGTAAAATTTGTATTGTATTGAATTTGTGATGGTGGACCATAGTATTATACCTAAATCAATTTTCATAGTTCCAAATTTTGCGCAGACTAACAGTGATGTAGTTTGCGGATAAACATGACTCATATGGAAAGGACTGGCTCGCAAGAACAGGGGGCATTCTCCTAACTTTTATGAACGATCGCAATCTAATATCCGTCTCAATCTATGAAAAATACCTTTTATTTACCTACACGTTTTGACATTGATTGTCGCTGAGA
This sequence comes from Hoplodrina ambigua, assembly GCA_949774945.1. NCBI lineage: Eukaryota > Metazoa > Arthropoda > Insecta > Lepidoptera > Noctuidae > Hoplodrina > Hoplodrina ambigua. Next base: position 3,335,445 of record OX458979.1, read on the forward strand.
TAAGATTGCGACTAGATTTTGATTGTTTTTAATGAGTAGAAATAGCCTTCTGAACAAATGTATGCGTAAAAGAGAGATGCGAGGATTGAACCCTGCAGTGATATAGTACTAATAATGCATTTTCCCAACACAATCAAAGAAAATAATACATTTCTGAAAGACAGCAAAGGACAAAGACCTAAAAGAAAACCAGAAACGTCTAAGCTTCAAAGGAGACAAAGCTGTCCTGATAACAGGGGTATCTGAATAAACGGGAATACACGAACGTCTCACGAGTTGCATGTTATTACGAGCGCACAATCCCGCGGCTAGGCCACCACTCGTGATGTATGAACACTTGAATATGTATGGGCACGCAATTGCATCGCAGGAACCTACAGATTGACTTAAGTTTTGCTCGGCAACAGTGAATGGTTTATGGAAAACTGTGTTTGATTTATGCAATATCCTTGTTATTCTAACAAACACGTTTGTATTGTATGTAGTCGGTAAAGTTTGTGCAAGACTAGATTCTTTAGAGACTAGGCTTTTCCGTAAAATGGGATAACTGTGCCTATACGAATAGAGGTATTATTTAAAAGTGTACACTGTAAAGTGTATCTTCACTGAAGTTATCTTCTATGTAGGTGGATTAAATTAATTATTATTAAGTCTCGTCGCTACAAATTCACCTACTCCGACGAAGTTAGGCTCGTTGAATTTTCTAGTCTAGTTACTTTTTATCCGATTTTATCATGCGATTAGTCTTTTAGACTATGAGCAGACAAAATGATTCTGTTGGTATGTGAAGCACTACTCCCAGTGGAGTCCTACCCTCTCTTTTCGAAGTCATTCTTGGCACCGACTGACCTTCTGGTTTTTTAAGCGTCTAGTCAAACTATCTATACAACTGCCTCGTTGGTCTAGTGGTCGCAAGCGCAACTGCTGTGCATGAGGTCTTGGGTTCGATTCCCAGGTCGGGCAAAGTGTTTTTGGGTTTTTCCATCAGGAATTTCTCAGTAGCAGCCTCGGAGTCTGGATTTGTGCCCGGTTGATGGCAATAGGCTCGCCCCCTATTACATGGGACTAAGAACATAACTGGCGAAATGTGGGTGTACTAATGGGTACAACTCTGCCTAACCCTTCGGGGATTATAGGCGTGATGTTATGATGTTATGTTATGTCAAACTATCTACAAAATGTTCTTAGAAAGGATTATTATTAAACTATTAGGTATAAGAATCGCTGCGTCTAGTTAAATATTCCGTTAGAATAGGACGGTGCACCACCACATACACCACCACTTTTGGTTGACTGGTAGAGAATGCCTAAGGTATTAAGTCCGTCTTTGTACATTTTAAATAGGAAGCATCTAAAGTGATCCGTCAGTAGATTTGAAAACCTCTGTCGAAGTATCGACGCTAGTTATAATGACATAGCACATTACAATAAACAATGAGAGACACGACCTCGATAGCAGCACGCTGTTGTCGTTGAACAAGCTATTTTAATTATAATTGCCCCCTGACGTGCCTGCAGCAGACACGAGCAGGATATACCAACGACAATAGCATTGAAAACAATAGTTTGCAATAATTCTGGCACGAGTTTTAATTGGAAGTAAATATAGGATAGTTTTTATTTGTAATATGGCAGCAATTTGTGTTCGTGTGTTTACACTAGGTGTTCTATTTCGTTGCAAAAATGCACTTCTTTTTTATTTAATTATGACGCACTTGTTTGTCAGTAAAACAGTCTATATTCTATTTTTTTTTTACTTAATTTGCACGTTGCGTACGATACTTTAATTCGTGATGATGAATTAGCTTCCTACATGTCACACACAAATGAGCTGGTTGTGAGATACCGGACCCATAAAAGGCAATCGGTTAAGTTTATCATATCAAACTTCGCACCCCTCCATTAATACCTTTCCATGCGTATTAATTATATGGCACCTTACGAACACAATATTCAATACTGATCCTTTTAGGGTTACTGTATATGTGTGCGTGTGTAACACAAACAGCCATAAATTAAATGAACATTGTTCAGTTAAGCTGACAAATCCACTTGTCATGTCTCAAAAGGTACGGTAAGACGACGGTCCCTATTAAAATCCTTGCCTTCTGCTTGTAATTAGGACAAGAAAATGGAGCTCTAAGGTACGCAGATCTGCTTGTAACTGAATTACAATGTTAACTAAAGGGATCAGAAGCTCTATCATCGTCTTTGTCAAAGAGGACTAAATACCAAGGACTAGATGTTCATAACTTAAATATTTGTTTGGGTAAATCAAAGTGATTTTGTATGTCTGTGCGTGGGCAGCACGACCACCGAATTTAGTAAAAAACTAAGGAAAACTAAATTTCGTGCGTTCGAAACTGGCGGCAGGCGGAAAAATATGAATATTATAATAAATGGAATAGTTACGTACATAAATGAGTAAATGCATTAGCATTCAATGCAGATAGTATCGAGTTAACGATGGGCATAAAGCATTTTTCGCGTGCACGACCCGAATTCCAGGAGTTATGCGTACTAACATTAATAATGAATATTCAACAAGGCTAATAATAAATGGAAATTACGGAAATTAGCGAAATATATCTAATTTCAAAGGTAATTTAAGATCTCACAGTAAATTATCTTGATGTTCACATTTGAATATGGAAATTTTAATAAGGGATAGTGCTGATATAGAGCCCGGAAAATATCACTAATAAAGTTATGCTTGGACGACATTTGCAAGAAATTTTATATACAAAATAAATTCGCTAAATATACTAAATCACAAACCTATAATTGAAATGTCAACAAGCCTCTAGATATTACCATCCCTCACCCTCATCACTTACATTTTAATTTTCTTTCAGCAATAATATACCGAACGCCCAAAAAATTGTGAGTTTCCTTAATTACTTATCTAGGAAACCTTGTGTAATGATGGATGAACAAGATAACAGCTGCGACGCGCTCGTTTAACCAAGAATTTCGATTACACAGACGAGAAAATCCCTCTAATACTGCTAATGTCCGTCTAAACCGTCGTAGTGGTGTGACAGTGGAAAAATTCATCCAGGCAGACCAGTAATCAGTCAAGTTTTAGCTCCGCATTACTGTAATGGGACGCCCAAAGCGAATGCCGCTTTGTCTCCGTACACAGCGGTTTATGTTAAACAGGCCACAAAGTCAGCGTTTGTAACCCAAGTAATGTATGTTATATGAAATTGCTTCCGTTGAATCTAATCCAATTTGGTAACATCGGGGTGTGTAAATTGAGGCGTGATTTGAGTGCAACACTTTCGTTAAATTGATGACTACTTTTATCGTTGTACATATTGTGTTTATACCATTAACAGTTTCTTTTGGCTTTCACGCTGATCAGAAAAAGACCAGCATAACTAAATTAACTTGACCTACTAGCCTGATTTTTAAGATAGATACTTTTCTTTTTCATTCATTTTTATTGTTGAACTTGATTTATTGGGATATAGCCGATACGCATGAATCTGGCTATCATTTTATACAAGATTTCTTCCAATGCCAATGTTAGTTCCAAAGATTAGCGCATTTAAACAAACAAACAAATGTTTTTCATTTGTTTGTTTTGCTCTTCAGCTTTATAATTAATCTGGAGAATATTAGCACCTACAGAAAAATATGCACAGTACTAACAACATGACATTTCTTAATTATGTTCTCCCGCACCGCTACACAAATCGTTAACCTCGTAGCCTGAATCTAATGCCGTCGTCCACGCTTTTTGCTATCAGATAATTCAACGCTATTTCACGACGCACTTTTTCGTCTTACAGTGATCACTACACAAGGATTTACAGGGATTCACTCTGAGTACCAACAAACCTTTAATGATCGTAGTCATTAGGACTAAAGCTTGACAAACATGACGCAAGTTTACGCTAAAGCTAAAATAATTATAAGGATATTGATTGGCTCACATTCTGCAAATCCACGAGTATATGGAATAAAAATAACGGGTTACTTTTCCGCAAGCCGTAAGCTTATTCTGCGAAGTAATTTTGAGAGTAATGCAATGTAATTGAACAGATTTACTCGCTGGGGAAAAAAATATTGGAGGATGTATTTCGTTCAAGTAACGAGGGATTTGTAGAACAGCTTTGACATCAATAGGTTTGTTTGTGGAAAACTTACTATGGATAATGATTCCGCTTCTAAGAAACGAAACGTCGCACTAACGACTGCGCTGCTTACCTGAAATAGAGAAACATCTGTTAGTGAAGGGGAACACGAAGTTATTGTTACAATGCTTAAAAGGGTTTTAAATAGAAGTACTGTCAACAAATGAGTTTGGTATAAGAAAACATATTTTCACTGTGCAAGCAATATCAAGTTTTATTGTTTACCTAACTTACTCAATACTCAATACTCAATACTTTATTGCTTTCCATTTGTACATATAGGTCTTATAAAATATTGTTAAGATCATAATGGACCCTGTCGGGCACAGCAAAGTTAGGAGAGAGGACGAAAAACCAAGCAGCAATTCATATTATGAAATTAATTATTTATTATTATGTGATGCATTAAGAATTATTTTGATGTGTATTTTAATTAAATTAAATAAGCATGTAATTATGACTATGTATTAGCAAAATTATGTCAAATATTTCAATTTTTGTCGTCATTATTGTTAAATCATGTCAGTTATTTTCCTTGTTTTGTCATCATTATTATAAAATTATGTTATTATTTAAGTTAATTTGTCTAATGTCTCTATATAGTATTCAATTTTAGGTATTTTTGTATCGTCATCATTTTAAAATTAAGTTTTTATGTATTTAGATTAATTATTTATTAACTTTTGTAAGTAGGTTCATGTTATAGTTTATGTTTATCATTATAGTATTCGTCTACAGTGTAGTAGCATTTGTCTATTAGAAATTGTTTTAGTTTGTTGATAAACATATTATTACTATCTGCATTTTTTATGAATTCTGGTAACTTATTGTATATTTTTATAGACATAACAAACGTACTAGAAGAGTGCATTTTCAATCGCGAAGTGGGTATGTTAAGTCTATTTTTATGTCGCAGTGTAATATTAGTTTGAATATCCCCTCTTTTGGTATAGAATTGTGGGTATTTTCTAACAAACTTGCAAATTTCTAGTATATAGAGACAGGGTAAAGTTAATATTTTTAGCTCTTTGAAGTAGGGTTTACAGGAGTCGGTATCTTTGACATTCATTAATATTCTTATCATTTTTTTCTGTAAAATGAATAGTATGGGCGCATCAGTGCTATTTCCCCATAAGATAATGCCATATTTGAGCCATGAGAATGCGTATGAGTAGTAAGTAACTAATGCTGTTTTAAGATCTGTTGTTTTTTTTATTTCCCTGAGAGCGTATGTAAACTTTGATAGTTTAGCTCGTATTTTTTGAATGTGGGGTTTCCAATCTATATGAGAATCTACGTCTAGGCCTAAAAGGGTGAATTTATTTACAACTTCTAAGTTGTGTCCGTTATAATTGAAATTGATATTTATAGGTGTTTTTTGTCGTGGGTAGAAAGTTATTATTTTTGTTTTAGTGAAGTTAATTTCGAGATTGTGTTCGTTCATCCAGTGTGTTGTAGTGTCAAGTGTGGCAGTCAATTTTTGGTTTAAGTCTATATTATTGTCACATGGTGTTAAAATAGAAATATCGTCGGCGAACAACACGCATGGCTCATTGATGTGGTTCGGCAGATCGTTGATGTAAATGAGGAACAGTAGACATCCTATCACTGTTCCTTGTGGTATTGATGCATTTACGGGTATGTTTTGAGATCTGATTAATTTAATTTCTCTTGTTTTGCAATCATAATATTCAATTTCTACAACTTGTTCTCTGTTCTTTAGGTACGAATCGAACAAATCATGACTTTTTCCGCGGATACCGATGTTGTATAGCTTATTTAGTAATATAACAAACTGAACTTTGTCGTATGCTTTCGTCATATCCAATAGCAATCCTACAGCATATTTTTTATTATTAATTATATTAAGGGCTTCATTAATATATTTGTAAACAGCCAAAGTCGTTGATCGATTTTTGCGAAAACCGTTTTGACTGTCGTTGAATATATTATATTTTTCACAAAACGCGTAGACGCGGTCGCATATTGCTTTTTCAAATATTTTCGAGGCCGTAGGTAACAACGCAATTGGACGGTAGTTGTTCGGGTCGGTTTTTGAATTCTTTTTATGGATAGGTTTTATAAGTGCTTTTTTTAACAAGTCGGGAAATATGCCTTCTTCAAAAGATTGGTTGACGAGTAAATAAAAAGGTAAAGTTAATTCGTCGGCGCAATGTCTTAACAGAGTAGGCGGAAGTTCGTCAATTCCGTGGCTTCTTTTGTTTTTAAGATTTTTTATTATTCTATTTACTTCATAAGGATCTACTGGACTAAGATACAATGAATTGTGTGTAGCGGAATTTGTGGGTTCTCCTTTTGGTTTATTGCTGATAGGTTTTGTTATACTAGATGTCCCTATGGAAGCAAAGAAGCGATTGAACGTGTTTGCTACATCTTCGGGTTTCGAAGTTAAATTATTATTTATTTGTAATGTTATATTGCGCTTTTCTTTTTTTGTTATTTTATTTGTGCGTTCATTTATAATTCCCCACATTGTTTTAACTTTATTGTTGGATTGCATCATTTTATTTTTATAGTGAATTTTTTTTGCAGTCGTTACAGTATTCTTCAATATTTTTTCGTATTTTTTATAATATTTCGTTAATACAGGATTTTTCGTTTTTAATGTTAATGTTTTTAATAGTCTTTTATTTTTGCAAGATTTTTTTATTCCAGTAGTAAGCCAATATTTTTTATGATTTGTTTTTAATTTAATTCTACGTAAAGGTATATGTTTGTTAAGAATAGAAATAAGTATGTCATTGAATTTTTTATAATTATCATTAATGTCATTGTCTATGGTAAGAATATCATTCCAATTAAGATTTTTTAATTCGTCTTTGAATTTTAGTATATTTGAATTATTATATAGCCTTTTCGTACAGTACCAATAATTTTCTTCCGATTTTTGGGGTATTTTTAAATTTAAAATTGTGCTAAGGTGGTCTGAAAACCCCAAGTCTTCTGTAGTTGTGTACATATATTTATTGTTAAAGTTAGTAAATATTAAATCTAGGCAAGTCGCAGTGTTTGGTGTAATACGTGTAGGGCCTTTTACAAGTTGAGTAAAGTTATATTCCTGCATTACATTTAGAAATTGTGTAGTTTTTAAGTTGTCCGATAGAACATTAACATTAAAATCGCCACCTATAATTATATTTAATTTGTAGTATTTACTGTTTACATATTTTAGAATTTCTTTTAATTGCTGATAGAAAATTTCCTCCTCTCTTCTATTCCAGTACATTGTTATAATTAATAAATTTTCTTTTGGTATTGCCGTAGCACATAGTTCTATCACATACTCAATAGACATGTCAGAAATATCGCTTCTATGTATGCTTTCAATATGTTCTTGTAGAAATATACATACACCGCCACCTGTTCTGGTGCTGCGGCAGTATGAGGATGCACATTTATATCCACTAAATTTAATGAGATCTAGTTTTCCCTGAGTTAGCCAAGTTTCTGAAATACATATTGCTTTATAAAGTGAGTTTTCGTCAATAAATGCTTCAAGTATATCTTGTTTATTGTTAAGGCTTTGAAAATTTTGAAATAGTAACTTAAATGGTAAGTCATTGTTTACAATGTACATGTCATTATCAGCGAAAAAAAAGATTTGAGTTATCACTAGATTTATCATTTATAGTTATGCTAGATATTACACTATGGTTGTTGTCACTAGTTTTAGAATAATATAGATCGTAGTCAATTAATATATTTGATTTTAATTGTTCAAAAATATGTCTCCATCCGAAACTTGGTAACTAACTTGGTAACTATTCTTATTAAAAATTGGTGCTGCCTAAATCTCTGCTGATGCCGGGAACTTTAATATTCATACAGTAGGTACACTTAACTAACTTCTCTATGTCGAATTGAACACACAAAATAGGTACCTATATTAGATTTCGTTACAGTTCCGACTTTCTTAAAAACAAAACATTTCACAAAGTCGCAAACTTCTTTGAATTCTGTCACGCCAACATTAGCAAACGCTAACGTTTACGTGACATAGCAACGTTTGACTTATTGCTACAATATTCTAATAATGAAGAAAAATCACACAGTTGCATAGTTTTATGACTGGCTGACATATCAACGGCTAGGCAAGGCCAAAAAGCTTATGAGAAACAGTAGTCACAGTCACAGACACTTATAATTTTAAGATATTAGAGGCAAAGAATAGATTTTTGAATACATACTTATTTAAGAATACAGTTTGGACATTCTACTACTATTATAAGTGCAAAAGTTTGTGAGGATGGATTGATGGATGTTTGTTAATGTTTTACGTATAAACGGCTGAACGCAATAAAATTATGATACATGATAAAGGGTATTTTTTATATTTTTTTCTGAGACTATTAAAGGCTTGGGATTCATTCTAAGGTCTACACGTACGAAGGCGCTGGCAAAAGCTAGTCATTCATAAATTAAGCTGAACTAGCCATGCGTATGAGGAATGGGAACGCTTAGAAAAGCAGATCATTTTATACAGTTTATTGTACAACAAGCGACAGCTTAAAAGGTCAGTTAGACAAGTCACATTGTCCCTAAAAGATGGACTAAAATCCACATAAATATGTTGAGAAGCAACAGAGTATCGGTACAGCCTTATCAGTGACAATAACCGCGGATGGATGGACACATGTCGACCCTCGTCTCTATAATATTCAGGAGCTGCCACTTCGGTACACAGGGTGTAAAAAGATATATCACGCATCAGGTAGGTACGTGTATAAATTGAAACGCGAATTCTAGGTCGATGCGAATTATTTATACGAGTGTACTAGTGGATATAGATTTTTATGTTTGTTTTAAAGTCGACTCGCTGTCAGTTTGCACATAGTGCTAATCGATGGCAGTACGTGAAGTCTTGCTACTAGTCACCGGGTATTGGGTTATTTCGAAGGAAATAGCGTTTGTTAATTTGTTTAATCGAGTTAGACGCGATTTGCCAGTAAATTACCTACTAATAAAGCTGATAGAGCGAGATGTTATTTTTGAATTAAATAGAGAAGTATTGTTTCAAGCACTATTTAGATACTTTCTTAATTTTTTACCAATTACGAACTTTGTGGGGCACGGAATATTTAATATTTTATTTAATTTCTATATTGCTAATTTTTTTTTTGTTTTTGTATAGGCACCTTAAAGACTGCCTTTCTTTCTTTCTATCTATTATTAGAAAGAACATAAATATCATGCTTGTAATCCCCGAAGGGTTAGGCAGAGGTGTAGCCATTAGTACAAACAAAAGGAAAAAAAGAAAGGAAATAAGTTTATTATCTAGAATAATATTCTTCATACTACACAATTAATTTGAAAAAATATATTAAATATATTTTAAATATACTTACATTCTAATTAAAGACGAGTGAGTCTACTCCAAGTGTTCTTATCGTAATGAATTCTAAAAGCTTTGTAATAATAGCTCCTCGTAATCTCATCAAGACCCCGGATGAACGGAATTACCACTCGAATAATTGCCAGTTATGTATTTATAATTAAGTACGTACTGTTCAATTTTATGTTTAGGAATATCTGCATAGATATGAAGACATTGAAACGAGAAATTGTGATGAAGTTTTGCAAATCACACCGTTATCTAGCTAATTGTTTAAATGCGTTACGCAAAGGTCATGTCAATATTTACTTATCCCCATTACACGCGCCTTCACAAAGAATGTGTAAACAGAGATTAAGCTCATTCTATAGTCAAATGAAGATGACCTCGAGTGTTAAAACTTGGTTATCGAAATATGACCTTTGCATTCAGCTTTCTATAATTAGATAGTGTTATGTCTCCACAAATAAATAAAATTAGAGTGTCTGTTTTATGTCAAAATAACAGTTTTACTAATTAGCAAATGCATATGAATGTTTATACGGCACTTATGCAAAAAAAAATACTTTTAAAATTTTTGTCAGCCTTTAGTAACTTAGCCTTTCCAGATAAAGACAAATCCAGCTCATAGCCGACATTTATGCGGACAAAGCCGCGGGTTAAACCAGTTCAAATATGAATTATTCAACGAATGGAAGCTAATTGCATCTCTATGCATGAGAATACATATATTATAATGAGTTGGTCAATAATTAATTAAAATATGACAATAGTTTGGACGATCATTGCAAAACATTGAAACGAACCACTGACATAGCGTAATAAACAAGAACTTTGAGAGAATATTATTGAAAACATCACGTGGCATTTGACTGAAAAACCCATTGATATGTAGTATCACTGGGTTTTTTGTGTTTAGGGAAAATGATAAGTAAATAACAGTAGAAAATCTTTGTGAACAACATAATTATTTTATATCTCGACACAATGTTTGTTACACGAGTTTTCCTTATAACTAGACAATAACAATATTAATATTACCTACATTGTATTTCCGATTAATTAAACCTACAATAATTAGACACCCATGGTTATATAGTAGGACAAAACTGGCTTGTGAAGCGAATGACTGAGAATTAGACTACACACTCCGATCCGTTATATTAAAAACTGAAAAGAAAAAATGTCCATTATTGGAAACATTTGTAGATTTTTAATGAGTCCCGACTGTTACTTAACACGATTCTAGACTGCTGGACTTGTTTTTTTTCTTTTCAGTTCATAATAAAAGTTTATGTTTTGAGCAGTCAGGTTTTTTGATAATTGAAATTGACTTTTTTATTTGACACTTTTCAGTGAGAATTATTGCTAGGCAACCGTTACAGATCCTAAATGGTCATTCGAAATGAAAAATGTTAAGAGAAAACTAGATAATTTTTCAAATTCAATGATACCTAACTTAACATAGTTCGTATGACTTTAATTTTTTTTCGCATCTGTTTGTCGCCATGTTGAATATTGATTACTGTCATGTCTTTAGTGACACTTGCAAGATTAAGAAAAAATTGGCGAAAGAATCATCAATATCGGTCTCTAGAGCGCCACAAAGGAACAAATACACATACATAGGCTGATATACACACTACCCTTTGCGTTACAATACCTATATCATATAATAATTTAAGAAGGAACACCAAATATGGTTCGTGAAGTACCCGATAATTAGCTGTAAATAAAGACATTGCCTACATAGTGCAAATAAGTGTAATATAACAGCTATATACTAAACAGAAAATGTAAATTAATTGGTATAATAAAGTAATTGGATTGCAATGTTATGAACGCTAACTAAAGCCGATGTATTTAATTTAGATAATAATATTTTCCATGCTAAAAACGTGTTATGTAATAGGTCAGTAATTATCGTAATATTCATAATTATGATAATAATGCAACACTTTCTCTCATAATGGGATTTTAACATAATTTTGTGCATAAATGTTACCATAATTGTGTTAATTTTTTACCATTTTGACATAATATTAGTAGACGGTTGAAAATCAATTCGTTTCCACTTCCATTTCATTATTTGAATTACCAATGATAATTTAATAAAACCTGTCAGAACATAATTAGACCTTAATATAGAGAAAATATAAACTTTCACAAACTTACATAAGTTTGTTCTTTTTTAAATTCAAGCCCAAGTCTGTCCAAGATTCAGAGCAGCCATAAAAGCAAGAAAGGGTCTACAAAAGATATATCTCCACAATAGTAAAGTGACGTTGCAGAGAATGCACTTCAAAACTACTAAAGACTGGAAGCGAAGTACTCTTTGTATTGAGGAATGGAATGGACGCGTCATCATGTGGGAAATATAAAGAAAACGTCTTCATTGCACAACAATAAGAACGGTCTATTTTCATTTTATTTCTTCTTTAAGAGAGAGACTTCTGACCTTAAATGGGAGCCTTGTACTAAACTTCGCTCTATTAATCATAGCCTCGTCGACGTTTGCTACTTATTTTGCATTACCCATTGAAACTGTACGCACACATGTCTACGTGTCTATTTATAAGTCTACACACACATTGAAAGCCAACCTAGACCCTAATTAGTAACAAGACTCAGTTAATAAACGCGCATGTCCCGGATTGGGAGATCGGGCCTTTGGGCCGCTTGATCCTACATATCGTAACCAACCTCACTAATTGTACACGTCGTCGCGTTGACCCCCAACTGATGGCATACCCGTATGCAAATGAATAACTTGGGTACTATATAGGTGTAATGTAGGAAAGGACGCATAATTAAAAGGTAACTTAATTGTACGATGTTCTCAGCGGTTAGTTAACCAGTAATTTGTACCGTTATGAATGGGCCCTTTGAAAACCCAATTTGTTTAACTGAGAAGCCTTTACTTATGTTATAAATTCGTTTTGTTTTATCCGTCTTTAAAAAACTCTAAACGTGCATTATTATGTTATAGGTAATCTACATATATCTCCAACCGATTTAATAATTCAGGTTTTACAGAAGTTGGTTCGAAATTGTATCAGACAATGAATCAAAATTTTAACACATAAACACTTGAAGTACGAAAACTGCTACATGCAAATGGTGATTACATTTAAATGTCATAAGAAGTTATCGCCATACTTTGTTATCATTTTGGAAAATTGTACCGCAAAATATATTAAATTACATGTCAAAAGAGATTTTTTCTCACATTTCTACGTAGCCTGGTTATTAAAGTTCGTTCAACTTCAACCTAAATAGCACGGTACGGAGGGGATTTAATCACGGTCGCGGGCATTGGTAGTGTTTCATAAAATTCAACGTTCGCTCCGTTTCGCTTATAACGCGAGATCCACTGAACCGATTCTGATCGGATTTTTAATATACTCGAATGCAGCTATTGCTTATAGACCATTTACCTTTACACTGAATGGTATATACGACGAATTGGCACGGAAGAGAATAAATACTACAAGTACGTCACAGTCTTTTGAGTCATTGCTTTGACTACATACATGAATAATACCTCTTCAAACTAGCAAGCTTTAACCATAAACTGGAGAATTTCCTAAATAAGGAAATTTCTAGATAATCCATGAAGATTCTTTTACTATCCCAGAAGTTCGCTCTCTTAGAATATTATAGTACCTATCTCTTAGGATAAGTAGTATATGTTGTAAGAGTAGAGATTCAATTAATTATAAATTATTTTAAAAAAAATGTATTTTGTAAATATAATAACCGAGATGCTTAAGAATAATTAAATAATATCGTGCCCTCAGAAAAACAGAAGAGGAAAGCTGGTGAAAGGAAAAACATTAACAGAAATGTTAAGAACATAAAAAAGATATATTCGTTGCTCCCGTCATTCAGGGTGCGAATAGTCAGAATTATCTCCACAGTCGAATGGATGAATGGGTACTCAAGTGGCAGGGACGCTCAAGGGCCATAAGCCAAGCATCTCTGAACATACTAATTGAAAACGTGACAAGTACAACGAGTCTGATTCATGGACAGGGCTGCCGGAAAAATGTTGACAAGCATTTTGTATGTCGGAAAATATCAAGGCTTGACATAAATTATAAATATATAGTAGCTTTTGCCCGCGACTTCTTCCACGCAGGTTGTCGCAGACACAGATAAAGACGCTAATTAAGAATTTGTCTATGTCTTTGTATAAAATTATGATCGGTGCAGTGATTTTGTCGTGATGATATACCAGACAGACAAAATTATTTTAGCAGTTACAATATTACTGTGCATAACTGAGGAGAAACTTCTTGCTGCTAAAGTATTAGGTAGATGTATACATGTGTGTGCTTGTAAATCACCCGAATAAACCTACAAAAGCTTAAACTCTTCTTATCTTCATTGTCCAAAAGCAGATAATTTCTGCTTTTGTAAGCAGTATTTCTAGCGCAACGTATGTGCATGTGCATAGTTCTCATTTCTCACATGTGTTTTAACATCTAAAATAAAAGAAAGGATAAACGCCATTCTGAATACAAACTAACAGACAACGAAAACATTTGAATTTCAAATCTGTAACTTTAATCTGTACATATGCTTGGCAAAAATGTTAAAACCTCTATAAGAAAATATACGGCTGGTTTGTTATTTCTGTACAATCTGCATTTAACTATAATTATGATCCTAATACCCTGTAAGTCCAGTACAGTGAGTTCTATAATAATATTACTGATAGACCAGTTCGAAAATAAATGGTAGTAGAAACTTCAATTACGTAACAGCCCTGAGACGCAGCCAATATTATTGATCCCAACGTAATACTATTGCTTGAGGAAATCCTTAGCTGTAATGAAAATGTTGCCTTTTCCGTGACTAGCAGTTATTAATTTGAACAATTTCAAGTATCCAACATTACGATTACTTATTCAGTGACAGCGAAGACATCTGGAATTCAATAAAGGATTATTGTAGTCTCGCATGACTTGGAAAGTATTTGGGAAAAGGTAAGAATATTCGATTGTTCGGAAAATTGATTACGAAGTAAGTAAGTATAGCCACAATAGACGCCCCACTAATGGTTTAAGCTGATTAATTTCTACTCAGCTAGCGTTTAGTTAATTCACTAAACATTAGTTTTCATATACGACCTCGATGCTACAAAGAGGAATTCCATGTAATGATGATAATTCTATTATTATGTCAATACACGTTTAATAAACTAAGGTTCACAGAGGACATTCCTAATCAGGAATGCGCAGTTTAATAACAAATAACAAGGAATAAATAGAAGAAAAACGTCATTAAGACAATACCCTGTTCAAACCACTTTCAACAAACACCATTAAGGTAGATTATTCAAAATCCACTTGTTTAACACCTGACCTCAATGATTGTCGTTCTACATTCAAGCCCAAATGTATTAACATTAAGGCTGTAACTATGAAAGGTCGTAATGACTGAACATATTAGAACTTGTCTGAATTAAGTAGAACGTGTCTCCAAATGTCTGAGGTGATTACTTTAAAGACCCCCGTTAGCTGGCGGGATCACGAAATCCGTAGACATTAAGACCTAACTGACATGATCCGGCTTCCTTATTTGGTATAAGCAATGACCATTTCCTCTCCAGCGCATCGTAGACTCGAAGTAATTTCAAACAGAAAACATTAAGACATTAAGGAGCACGGTGACGATGTTTACTTGATGCCTGGCTTCGTTTAATGACTTCCAACACGAACATAAAACATCAAAGTCTTGTCTGATACCAAAAGACATCACAAGTTTACCCAATGCGGTTTATATCAATTAATGAAGGTATGTACTGCATTAGCGTTTGTTATACGATCATGTAAATCACAATGGTATTGAACAGGCCTATGGAATAGAGTCTGCATATCAAATAAATAGACTTTATTAACGAGCTGTTGTAATATAATCTAGAAAATCCCTGTGCGCGATCCATCATAGGCACGTCGACAGAAACAAAACGTCACACCGACACGTGTCGCAGTTTGCGCCGAACGAAACAAACACACGAAGAGCAAAAACGAACCGACGCGACGCGATTAAATATGATGGACGACCGATGGTAAATAACGAAACGACCTAACCGTTCCACTAACGATCCCGATACGAGCCATCGCATGTTTCATGCGCTGAATTTTATTGAGCAGATAAGTGTTAAAAATTATTTTCTGAAAAAAAAAAACAAACGATGACAAACGCAATTCTCCTGAGAATAAAGTTTAACAAAACTTCGCAAAGGAAGTCGTTCGATCGTATCAATCACTTTGTAATCGGTACGTAAAAGCAGCAATCGAAAGAAACAACGATCGAAGGGATCGAATAAACAAAAAAGCGTCGGAAATCGAAGAGACTGTATCACAATAGCACAAAGGAAAAGGAACGGACGCCGGAACTAAAGAAAAACATGAAGGTGGAAACATCAACAAGAATATTTTTCTTCCCAACATTAAACTTCTTAATGAGGTTGGGAAAATAATTGCTGTAACACAAGGAAGGTACGTGGAATGGGTAGCATTAATTAAAAACAGCACCGCAGTCGAGAGGTTGCGGTCAGACGAAAATGTAACATAAATAATAACACAAGGCCAAAACAGAGTAGAATGTATAAAATGTAAAAGGGCGGACGCTACTAAAACTTTTGGATCTCCCTTTCATAACTTTTTGGAGGAACCTTTTTTCGTACCATTATTTTATTATGCCTCATTTGACTAAAAGAAAGTCCGGGCGAAGCGTCCGTGTTATATGTCGGTCCCTTCATTTAAAATATGTATGTGCATACGCCACACCACACCCAAATAACCCTAAAGTTGAGTTTGTGTCTACAAAGTGGATTGATTCACACAAATTGAATTCTGCATGAGGCCATTTACATAAAACCGTTTTATATGTTGCCGATCGTTAGTGCGTCAAAGTGTTTCGTTCCGTTTTTGTCGTCGATACTCAATTTTATAAAACAAATAATATTTAAATGTGGTTATGCAAAAACAAACAAACAAAATGGAGTCAAATTACATAGATAATTCATAAACGGAAAGTTTTTCCTCACGGCTTTCAAGATGCTTTATCTCGATGAATTTTCCGAGGTGAACAACCGCGTCCGGTCTGTCTTGAGCTTTTTAGTAAAGATAAAAGTAAGAGGCGTCGCTGTGAGCGCCAACGGTACGACTGTATCCATCAAGTTTAGTCGCGCATTACCGTAACGAGCGCTGCGGGGCAGCCGCCTTTCTTACCACCCCGGCTTTGGCACTAGATTCTGTTTGCTATTAAACTGTTATAGTGTCCTTTTATAGACATAAAATTCTTTCAGAATTAAAAAGGTTTTTCAGTGACCTTTTGCTAGCAAAGAGGAGACGCTAGTAATTCTACTGCAATTCATTTCTAAATTAGCTTTAGCTATTTTGTTTCTTTTAAGTCTCAAAAAACATTTTGAGTACGTTTCAGACCATGTCTTTCATTAACTCTGAAATGTTCTTCTTTTTCTACAAAAACATCATTAGTGGTTTCATATGTGTTTCATTTCGGCCCTCTCTGTGGCCGTGTGTGATTTCGTATTTTATTTTTTCAAGTAGATATGTACTTGCGTTGATATTAAGTGATTCCTATATTTGTATACAAAATGTAGAAGATTTCTTTCTAGAATAATTTGTTAAAAGTCATTAGCAATGTGAAAGATAAAAAAACTTGTTTAAATGATCATTGCCGTCGCAATCTGTTAATCACATTTAGATTTAATTGTTATATTGTGTTAAGCTACATTTAATTACTTCTATCATTAACTGATAATTCGAAAATATACTGGAGGTTTGATAATGCAAATTACACGTCTATTAGCAGTATGAGTCGAACGCACGTTGAGTTGTTGATTTCAGCTGTCATTTCACTACCTTGACAGTTCTTACGAGTAGTGAAAAGCCTGAAAGTCAAGTCTGAAACCATCCACCACCACCACTCTCAGCTGCAAAACAGTATGATAGCTAGCTTTTGCCTGTAATTTCGTCTGACACTGCATAGACTTGAGAATGAAAATCCCAAACCTAAAGTCCTAAATTATCCTTAAGGGAACACAAAAACTGGATAAAAATAAAGTAACGAACATCAATTCATCCATCTATTCTAACAAACTTACACGTTTATAATACTAGTAGGATTACTTTGCCCTTGTACTTTCTAATGTTGGATCTTAAATCATTGCGCTTAGCCGAGCATTGTTGGTAAAGGCTAGGCAGACAATGAATTAGGATGGGTATACCTAAATGTAAATATTAATTTCTTACTCCACTTATTATAAGCAATAGAAAACTGTTGAATAACGACGTTTATATATAGCCTATAAAAGTCTTCCTCGATAAACAATGATTTAAAATCAGACCAGTATTTCTTGAGATTACCGCGTTCAAGCAAACAAACCCATCTGCTTTATAATATTAGTATAGGTTGATAAAATTTGCATTTCCGATGATATGTTTTTTTACGTCGCATTTATCGTAAAGAAACACGTCAGATCTAAATCAGTAATCAAAAGTCAGACCTTTGATGTGTTCTGCGGTTCCCATACCCACTAACCCTTACATCAAGATTAAGCTAAGTATCTACAATAAATTAGAAAGCTTTTAATGTCAATATTAATCTGGTATATAGATATCTGGTAAAGAAGCAAGTCATCCGAGGTCTTCAAGGCTTCATGGTCTAAGTAACCCGATGGCGGTCAATTTATAAAGCTTCTCAGACTAGATTCAAGTAATGGAGTGAGCCGGGATCTGGATTAGTAATAGCCGCAAACGACTAACTCTGAGGGTTTTAGAACAAACATAATGCGAGTGAATGTACTGTGTATGTGTTCGTAGATACTGATTATTTTTGACACCGAACCATGATCTTGCAGAGTAATAATTTAACTAGCTTACGTGCGCGACTTTGCCCGCGAAGTATAGGTTATGTTTTGCGTGGTACTCTAATTCTTTTTCTGAAATAAAAGTAGCTTACGATATTCCCTATAACGTCAACTATCTGTCAATGATAGTCCCGTCTAAATCTGTCCAGCTATTGCGGAGATCAAACAGACAAAAGTTAACATTAAAAAAATACTATTCATAATTTCAAACATTCAAATAAGTTAGCACAATTGTTTCACAACAACTTGCGCAAGTCTTGATAATTTGCCTTAGAATGCTTAAATAGTTTTTAGTCTGGTCTTTGAAACCTATCTTGCCAATATAATCGAAATTTTAATTATTCATTAATGAGTTAAAGGAAAGTTTTTAACTTAAAAATCACCTATTTTTATATTTTTTATTTGAGGATTACCAACAAGTGGTACAGTAAAATAAATCACCTACAAAAATTACATTATTCTATAATGCACACTTAATTACAGGTAACCATAGCTTACACATTATCAAGTATACAAGCAAATACACATAACATAACATAACATCACGCCTGTAATCCCCGAAGGGTTAGGCAGAGGTGTACCCATCAGTACACCCACATTTCGCCAGTTATGAAACAAGCAAATACATTAAAAAAAAAAATCTTTAATGTGTTGTTTGCACCTACGACATAGATAGAGGTACTTACGTTAACCGCGAATAAATGTTTTCTATTTCTAAAATATTTATTCAAAAGTAAACGAAAGACAAAGTTACAATATTTTGATCAGTACCACAATTTGTAGGCCAGAAATATCGTGATAAAAATTCTATTGTATTGTATCAATAAGTACAACATCTTCAAAGAAATCTTTTTCGAGCAAAGAATAAAAGAAGTTAGTAATTTCCTTTACAAAAGTTTATGCGCCTGACGGACAGAATAAAAAATAAGATGTATAAGAAAGCTCCGGCAGTGGAGTTTACCCATGCATAATCATGCTTGTACCTAAAGACAAGTCTATTGGCACTTCCAGCACAGTAAAGGGGACGAACGTAAGTGAATCATTGGTGCGGTTTGAAAAATGCGGTCCCTAGGTTCGACAGATAAAATTGCTTTAGCCAGATCAAGTAAAACGAATGGTTGAATTGAAAAAAATGAGGTGATTCACGACTAGGGTTGAAGTGTTGGGAATTGTTACTGGAAATTGCTATTTTGGGTTCTATTTGAACTGCCTGAGGCTTTCCAAAGACCGATTTATTTCGTTATTCGATTGTATTTTTTTCTTTTGTATAAACTACGTTGAGTCTCAAATTAAAGAATAACCATTTGAATTAACACAATGCTTAATTCTGTGTGCGAAAAATGTAGGTAGGTTTCCATTATGTTTCTTTTTTGTTAGAAAAAAGCTGTCTCATTCTAGATCGTTGGTGCGTTTACAAACATAATGAACACACAATACGGAAGCACCACCTGTAGGCCATACAAATATATTTTGTTCACACAGAAACCAACGAACATGTAAACACTTATGTTTTTATCTGTATTCAATTTTCAAGACAATTCAAACATTAATTGCCTATTTCAAACAAATAGGACAATACTCATTTTCATAACTATCGTGATGTCCAAGCAACTTATGAATTGAAAAAGTCACATTGATACTTAGCCAGTTTCGAACCCGCAATCTTATGCATGAGAGGCGGACGTTTTAACCATTGGGTCATTTCGAAGCACTGGCTTATCGACGATCACCTAATAGGATCACAATTTATTTTCGTCAATTTTATATAAGTATATCCTATAGCACTCGAGGGTAAACTAGCTTCCTATTAGAAAAAGAATTTCCAGAATCAGACTAGAGGTTTTGAAGATTAGCGCGTTCAGACAAAAAAACAAACAAGCTCCCTCAGCTTTATAATATTATTAGCTTTTGCCCGCGACTTCGTCCGCGTAAATTTCGGTTATCGCGGACACACACGAAGTCGCGAAAAGAATTACCCATGTCATAAAATCATGATTCGAAACGACACATGGCGCCATCTATGATCATAAGAACGTTATTGTGATTTCCCTCGGTAACAGTACTTCTTTTCGGGATAAAAGGTACCCTATGTTCGTTCCTGTACACCTGACAACGTATATGCAAAATTTCAGGATGATCGGTTCAGTGGCTTAGGCGTAAAATGGTAACAAACAAACAAACAAACTTACTTTCGCATTTATAATATTAGTTAGGATTAGTATTTAAATTAGATGCAACACACCTTGTTTGTAACCATCTATTATTTTATATTATCTGCCTGTCACCCACTCATAAGATATATCACTATTATTATCATATTGCGTAAGGCAGATTCCAAATGTGATTCAAATTCCGTCCGATTGGCTCATCCTTTCACTTTCAAACAACATTCCTAAGAGGCATCAAAGAATGGCTCCAAAAGCTTATTTAATGAAAGGTAATGGCTGTAGCCAGTACTTAAACCGTAATAACATAAATTTTAAACGTAATGACAGTTGGCGAAACTAGTTAAAGAGCCCACACTATCTGTATGCAAATAAACGAAACTTAATTTCGGTTTGTTTGAATACCAGCATTTGGCATAATTGTATTATGACTTTAACCTCGGTTAAGATTATTTAGCAAAATGAAAATGAGTTTTCGTTTGTCTTTCCTAACGCTTCATATTTTATTAACGAGCTATTCTAGATGGAAATTTAATTTACGTTACATTAGTCATATTAAAAGCCTCGATAATATAAACCAAGTAGTATTAAATCCAAACAATGACTTACGTAATCTTGGGGCGTCGCTCAACCATTTCAACAGATAATAATCCCCTTCAATCCAGCAGCACTAACAGGCCAAGTCAACCGTTCAACAATGGCGCTACATTATACGTTAACAGGCAGGTGGGACCTAAATTTAGTCCGGGTAGGTTCCCGATGTCCATTGCTTACTACACGGTCGGTCCATTACTGCTCTATGTGCATCATGAACTAATTAGGACACGGACTGGTACAATGCCCCGGCAAGGCCGCATTCACACTGTAGCCCTAATGGACTGAGATGCCGGAGTCGCCAGACCTACGTCATTTTATAATGGCTGAAATTTTTAAAAGATAGAGGTGTTTAAATAGTTAAGAGGCCATGTTACGGTATACGAAAAGTATCTGGCAGTACTGTATGTTACTTTTAATCAATATCCTATAAAGCATTTTAAAATCAGCCAGCGTACTTAAACGTAAGTGAGTAAGGTATCTTTTGTAACAAGGAAAGACCTTCCTAATTACACATTTCATTAGCTATTTTTAAAATTTGAGTCATGCTTAACTGATGAGGGTAAGCCTGGCGTATCTGCGATCTTGTACCATAAAAACAAAACTGATTGACTGTTTTATAACTAACCACATTTCTAACCTAATATCATAGCGGTGTTGACAGAAGTTTGTCGTTTGTTCGCACTGCGTGAGCCGAGGTCTGACATTTGTTTTTTACCGCTCGACAATTGAGCATTTGCACGCGATAGCAATAAAAGAAGTTGTTCGCTTAGTTCAGATAGTTCTGCCTGCGGCACATTTCGCTCGTCGGGGGATCGAATGGCAAATCGGTTTTAGAGAATGAGAAACAATGGCAAAATCAAGCTTAACTAAATGTTGTGTTACTGGTTTTCCCATTTCCCATTTTAACATGGTATATTTAAGACTACATTGTACTAATAATAAAACTCCAACGTCTAACTAAAATTAAGGTCTTAAGAAAACATGGAACATTATATTACAGCTATAAAATTAAATTAGTCGGACGCTACGTGCCGAGAAACTTCTTCAGCTTCTAGGGTTGAAAGGTGATATTCGTGCTCACTCGAAATTCGGTTCTGAATTCATTTTAAACGTGTGGAAGCCTTAAACTTAGATTTAATACCCATTCGTTTTAAATGTCTGAGGATTGAATGGTGAGACCAAATTACTGCGTAATGTTCTACGAGCCAAAAATGCGTTCAGACTGAAATATTTTACTTACGTTACCTCACTCCTATACTATATTACTAATATAATAAAGTGATAAAGTTTGTATGTTTATTATTTATTTGTTTGTAAGAGTATGGAATAGTAATACGATGGAAGTAAACTCTAGAAATACTGGTCTGATTTCAAAATGTTTTTCACAGATCCTAGGAAGCTACTTCATTGTTGAATGCCACAGGTTATGTTCTATGCTACATTTGCCTTCCACACGGACAAAGTACCAGGTAGAAACTAAGTTTTCTATTAAAGACACAAATAATCTTGATTTGGGTTGTATTTTTACAACAAGAGACTTAACGTATCTCATTTATCGACGGTTAGCGTAATGAATTAGAGTGGGTAACACGTTTTTGGGCTTGTTCAAAGAGACAGCGACAGAGATCTAGGCAGCAGGTCAACGATTTTCGTCGAGCGCGAGATCATCAATCAAGTTTAGTCTCGCATTAACGTAATGACCGTCGGCCCTGGCGGATGTCGCCTTATTTTCCCTTTTTTCAGAGCTTCCTCCAAGGCAATTTCGTACACGATACTTTAGCACGGACGTTTCCGCCCTGATGGAAATCTATGAAGGATAACCACTCTTATAACTTTTTTAGAAATCTTACCATTTCCATTTCGACTAGGCTATCAATCTTCGTACTATCTTGAAACAACTCGAAGAAATTTATTTTCCTAGAGGCATTTAACAGGTACTCTTTGCTGAGCTTAAATAGATTAAGATAGATAAAGCTTGGGCAATGAAGGTAAGCTTCACAAACAGTTGTTTAAGTCCTTACTAAGTCCCGAGGAACGAGTTCTAATTAAATAGGAATGCAACGGTTTAACGCAAACGCCGGGATCGCTTCTTTTTTAAATAGTTTTCTGAATAGCTTAACGTTATAAATCGTACTTGCAAATACTCGTAGCTCGGGAGCTTTCGCAAGTATTTCCACTTTGAAATACCCGTCAAAAATCAATAAGTAGGTGACTCGTGAAAATCATGAGTGCCCATATGAACGCGCTCCAAGAAAGCAAGTCAAGAAGCTTCAACTAAATTCCTCCGTGGAATGTGGATTCCACTGATGCTTGGCCCATGTAATAAGCGTACTACCTATAACAATCAATGTACATGGTGGTTACGCTTAACTTTGAACTCCAAATTAGGGCATCTTCAAAGGCAAATAAATTGCTTATTTGCCTTGTGATGTTGATATTAGAATTACGGCCTATTTCGGAGCACACTTCTAAATAAAGATGAAATTCTAATGTACTTTTAATTGAATAAGTGGCAACATCTACTTTAAATCTTAACAAGTGGTCTCGTATGAGAGAAACATATAATTAGATAATATACTAGTACACTCTAGGTCTCACAAAGGTTAGATTATAATAAATTGATGCTATGAACCAAAGCTTCACCACTTTAAAGAGAAATAAAACAAAGTATCAGGTCCGATTAATATTGCTGCCATAAATATATGACTCGGCTATTAAATGTGCTACAAACAGATACCAAAACCGAAAGGCCTGCCTATGCGTCTATCAGAACGGACTGAACAATATGGACATCTCAATACCAGAGAATATGAGCGTGTTACGCAGCACGCACCACTTCGCTCACTAGTTTGATCTATCCATTGAAGGATGGGTAATACAATTTGCAGCCAATTCGATTAGGGAGCTCGCTCCGTAGCCACAACTGAGTGCGAGCATACCGCTCGCACAGAGGCCTCGCCTAACGCTCAGGTGAGCTTTATCTCTCCCCGGGCCACCGACCATTTTCACTCGCAACGAGGAAATTTCAACCGGGAATTCATTGCATAATTTACTGCTATATTATAAATTAGGTTTACCCGGTCCCGAAGCGTATTTTAAACTGTTAGCCCAGCAGCACTGTTTGTTAAAGACCAATTTGTGAATTTTAAGTAAAGCCGATGAAGAAAGACTGCTCATAATGTAGTATTGCGAACTGTACTTTGAGATTTTATGGCATATTTTATTGGTAATAAATTTCATAGTTATGTATCATGGCTATGCTTTGGCTGGCTATGATTAAATATGGCAAATAAATTATAGAAAGTATAAGGAAATGCCCGATAAGCTTTTTACAACAGATTTATTCATGCCAAAATAATAGATTGAAAGCTAAAGAGTGAATGCGTCAGAGTTTGAATTGAGCCAATACCTAAATTAATGTACTAAATCTACATGTTGGCTAATAATTTAGCTAACTGCTAATTTAGCGACGTGGAGCCTTAATTTTGGACTACGTCAATACAGACAAACGGTATCAAACACAACCACAATTTGTAATTACCGTAGTCACGCGCTAACAAACAAATAAGCGGCGCGGTCGCAATACATTACGCCGATAATTATGGATTAGCCCACTGAAACAACTCTCATGTATTTTGTTCATATTAATGTCGGCATTAAATCATGAATCAAAACTGTCGCGGATAGGATTATATCCCGCGATCCTGTCCGTAAAATGTTTTGGAAGATAACAATATTGATTCCATCAAAATACTGCACGTACTCCATGATAAAAAGAACATATTTCATTCAAAAAATATTAAAAAATAATAAATAAATAAAATCTCGTTTTCGTAAATGACGCACGTTCAGTTGAAAACCCAATGGCGCAACGTTATCCGACGAACAAAAACACAGAATCGCGAATAAAATAGCGAACCGCGTGCGTTGTCACATGTAACGTATTATTTATTTGCAATCCGCCATACGTCATATAGCAGATACAGAAAAAGTGACACGCACACAAGAACGCAACAGTGGAAACTCGTTTTGCTGTCAGTGGTGACACATTTCCGAAAACTGTGACATGTCCAGTCGTGCAGTTATGCAATGCAACCGACAAAGCACACCAGTTTAAAATTGCCATCGACTATACTCAATACTCCGTAGATATGAAAATCGCAAATCGACAAAATTTTGCAACTTTCGACTGTGGACATAGCCTTAAAAGGATTTATGTGAAGGTAACCAACTATGGTTTACCGGGTATTGTTTAATTTACAGACGTCTGACAGAATAGAAAGTTGCAGGTAATCTACACCAAATTCAAAGCGAAGCCATATAACCATCATACCGCTATTACTTTTATCAAAATTGGATTGTATCGTAGTAAACAGTAACAATATATTGGTTATCCCGTACAGGTATCGCACAAAATAACAAAGGTATTTTTATACAGGCATGAGATACGTTACTATGTTTTCTTTGTGTCAATTCTAAAGCAGGTTTTTCTTGTAAACGTCCGCAAGGTCTGCGAAGGTACCTACCTACTTTATTCTCAGCCTGTATGTAATACTACAAAATCACAAACGGAAAATCGGACTCCGTTTAACACTCCATCGGGTTTTCTCAACGAGCTATTCGCAATCGTTTGTCGATCACGTAGCGCAGTAGATATAACTCTATGAACATCGGTACGGAGCCCGAAACTTACTTAGGTGACACACCACTGCTTATATCAAAGACTTTGCTTTTATTGCAGTAGTCGCGTACAGCTGTTATTCCTCTAACAGTGCGCTTGATTTAGTACAAGGACTTGTGCGCAACGTAATGTCCTCGCATTGTCGTTGTGCTAATTCAGATGGATTTATACCAGTGAAGCGTAGCCGAGTGCAGCCAACCGTTAGCGTTAATGTCTTGTGTTAATAAAAACGAACAACAAACATACATTGGTTTGTCGAGCCTGAAATATTCATGTCGCTTAGATTTAATGGTCCGACGCTTGACAGATAGGCTGTAATCCGGAACATATTCGACAGTGAAAAATAAATTTTATTTTTTATATAATTTATTGAGGCATACGTTTTCTAACGTAGGCTCGATGAAAATGTATGATATACGAGCAGAGCATGCATTTTTTTAAAGTGGATTTTGATTTGATTCGGTTTGTTGCCACGAATTGATATTCGGACACACCATTTATGTAGCAACAATAAAAAGATAACGCATTGTGTAGAACTTCCACTAAATCGGTTAAAATAAAAAAGAACATATTGTATAGAATGGGCAGCATAGGTATCCACGTTCGGTCCAATAAAGCGTTTGCATTATTCAAAAGGCCGGATGAATTTCGCAAGCTATAGTCGAGTTTAATTTTACTCGTAATTCATCCATAACCAACTTCGGGAGATAGATAAAAAAGGTGATATTAAAAAAAATATTGTCTTATAAATATCGGTGACGACGAAATAGACACTCATTATTATGAAGATAATATGGCTGACGCCTAACAGTGACAAGTGTGTCTACGTATTCATAACAAAAATGCTATCTACCTATCTTATTCATGCTTACTCCAGTACTTTCTGATCACACAACTTGTATTTCCAACAGGGTAAATAAATAGAGCCACTATGAACCCGCCACTGAATATAAAGGTCCGCCAATCGAATTATCCCACACGATATCACCTTACGCTATCGCACATGATACAGGAGCCAGTACAGACAAGGCTTCAATTTTCAAAGGAGACCGGTAACGAAAGACTCCTATATCGTATGATAAGGTACCTATACCTAAGTATTTGCGAAACTTGTGAATTCCGCTGCGACCGCTTGCTCAACAAACCACTGAGCTGATTAACGTGCACGATCTCTTCGGAACATTCGCTTATTACGAAACTTGCACCCCAATGTAATCACTACTACCACTTCTGATACTGACTTGGTGTCTTTATTTATGAATACTGACACAAATACTTTTAAAGTGCAAATACTTTGTGCTCTTCATAATTTCATCTTTATTGGCTAAAGATCATTGTAATATTTTGTTAATAAAACTAATAGCTACAGAATGTAAAGCTACTCGAAGATTCATAAATATCAATCCGCTTTGTAGCAGCAATAAATAAGTTTGTTTAAAATTGGCTGGAGATCCATCGCACGTTTTATTTCTCCTTTTCGAACAATTGTTTGATGTCAAGTTACATAAAGCCTAGAAAATACAACCTTAAATTAAAAATCCAAGACCGTTGTCCGTTGTTGCACAACACGAGTAACGAAAGAGAAATGCATCCGTTCTAATTGCATTTCTCGAAGAAAAATGGCGTACATTTCTTTGTGGAGGTGCCATTGAGAGCGCAAGATCGCGGGTGGGGTTGGTCCAATTGACATTGAGCGATTGAAGCCGCTCGCGCCGGTCGGGCTCGTCCGAGCGTGAATTATAGACTGGAGACTGGCATGTTTTAGACAGCTTCCCCTACATACACGCGACTACACACGACATCGAGGGAATATATTTCCGGACGAAAACCAAGCTGACTGTGCAGACCGTCCAAAATTTCATCGTCACGAGACCTCACAAAAATTGGGTTCCTCTTTTGAAATCTGACCTTTCTTTTATTCAAATTTTCGTACATCAGGTAGAGGATATAAAGGTAATTTCAATTAAGTAGGTGTCCCATTTGTCAGACGTTGAATGAGACATGTTTGAAACAGAATCCAGACGACCCATCTCAACACAATGAAGGCAAGATTCAAAAGGGGCGACCTCTCTAACAAGGTGTCAGCTACCTGACACTATTGTGTGATATCCTGCTTTGAAGGACAAATATTCCTGTTTCTATAAACGCGGAGGCACACACAAGACTAACGGCTCAAATGGTATCAACCTAAAGGGATCTATTTATTCGACACCAGAACTGTAAATAGTTAGATTGTATTACATTATCCTTGGGAAATCTACCGTGATTCGAACACAAGCCGACGTGTGAGTAACAGACGACACAATTACACAATGAACATTAATATTAAATGTATGTGTTACGAAAATGGGTGCTCTACTTTATTTATGTTCATTGTTACGAAGAAATCCTTGACTTTCTTGAAGTGAGTATTACACGAGTACGTCCACAAAAAAAATTCAGGCAATTGTAATAAAAAATAAATCGTTGAGGCCGACGACTGTAAGTAGACAAAAATCAATAACTTTTTGTATCAAGAATGTTTATAAATTTTTAAGTTAAGTCGAACACAGATATTAGTAAGCTCCATTAAGGTTAATTAATAACCCCAACCTAAACAATAACCTTATCCTTAAAACGTCATGTAAGTATAATTAAAATAAAATGAAAACATTTGAACTATATATTTGTATTTAAACTTGCATAGAGATCGGAGGCAAGTTAAATCGTGACTCGTCTCAAATGCCAACAATGTATTGCAAAGTCCCCGCAAATAATAGACACTTCATAGTTCAGAACGCCTCTAACATTTACGTGAAACTTAATAGACATTCTCTTACGCAAATCGCACTTAAAGGTCATGATGTATTGGAAACATCGAAGCCTTGCGAAATAGAAAGATGACTTTCAGTATCAATACAAAACAATACATCAATTACTTTGGTCGTAAACAATTTGTTAACGCATAATGTTACAAAATAACATTTTATATGGGCACATTATTTCTGAACTGACAGAATAGTTTTGTCAAAAACAGAATTATGTTCATTGTCATGTCATGCAAACCGCAGGACTCATTACAAATTATTATTACCTACTTCAACGACAGGTCACGGCAATACATAATTATTTAATCGGTCAGCCATTACAAATGCAGTGAGCAGACATTAATAGTATTGACATTATAACTCAAGAATACCTACTTGGGACTGTGGTAACGTTTAATAAAATTCTAAACACCTTAAACTTTTGAACAAAAATCCTCAAATAAAAATATTAAGGGTCTTTAGTACTTCTCTCCCGAAACTAAACATAAAGCGCTAACTTTACTCAGAATACAGTCTGCCCAATTAACACTTACTTAGATTATACAAGTTCAACACTGTCGTCAGTCGGGTCAACTTATCACAGAATCTGCAATTCATGTAAGCACCGCATACAGAGTTAACTAATTTTGTTGCTCTAAGTTTCACAAGAGGCACATCACTCACACTTGCGTCGGTCGGCCGTCGTCGGTTGCCTCTTACGGCGGTAATTGGCCACAAAACGAAACGTCAAAAACAAACAGAGTCGCCAAGCTAATAAGATAACACTAACAACGGGCCTTTGTAGCAGTGAAAGTGAACGGGCCGGTCAGATTGGTTGGACTCTCGATTTCGCACGCGTCGAGGTCTCAAGCCCAACTATTAAGGCAATGCGTGTTTCTTATTCCGTAATACGAGTGTGAAAAAAATAAAAAATAACCTCATGTACAATCTCTGAATGTTTTATAACACTAGATTAGTAAGGGAAACGGGCTAACGACGCGGTTAGGTAGGAACAAAAACAAGAGCACCATTACGACTTTCAAAGTCTATGT
Source organism: Hoplodrina ambigua (assembly GCA_949774945.1). NCBI lineage: Eukaryota > Metazoa > Arthropoda > Insecta > Lepidoptera > Noctuidae > Hoplodrina > Hoplodrina ambigua. Next base: position 3,365,126 of record OX458979.1, read on the forward strand.
AATTATTCAAATTGTATTACTTGGCATTACATAGCAACTAGTAATATCGCATTGATAACAGAAGAATGCAGGCGCAACCGGCGTAGACTACTGAGATTCCTACACTTGCAAATATTACCTTGGTTATGTTATCTATCTTCAATAATATAGATTAACACAAACACGTCTTAAGACGTAACCAACGTCTTGCTCTAACCGGTTTCATTATTTTATTCTTCTACCGCTCACACTTGTTATGGAAATCGGTATAAAATGAAATCACTGTTCGACATAATCGATCTCATAATAATCATTGGGATACCTAACCTACCGTTCTTCATAAATCTGTAGTTTACATACCTACCTAGTAGTTGAGTAATTTTCCATGCAGCAGACAGTCATAACAACATTAATTAGGGCTGGTACTCATTCGGGATCAACGCGTGAGGATTTAATGTAATTAACACGTTCAGGAAATAAAGCGAGCTCACGCAGCATAGCTTAACTTACGGTCACGGCAACGCACTCCATGTAAATAATGTTTATGTCACGTACGTTATTATGTAAAACTTTACGATAACACGTTTACGCAATATGTCGACTTTTGATTCCGTTACATTTTTGCAAGCGCATCGATTTAAATGAAGTGGAGTGTATTCGCATACAATGCAGTATGCAACGAATAGCCTAACATGCATATTTAGAATTATTGTACATCTTTGTACCTATAATGCCCTATTATTTTGTTCTCTATTGTACCTTTGTAGGCAATTGCGATCTCCGCCTTTCAGAAGTCAACCTTTAGTTATCCATAAAAAAAACTTATTAATGAATTTGGTATTCATTCGATTTCTTTTTTAGCGAACGCTTTTTTACTCTATATTCATAAAAACAACTTTCCAAACAAATTAGAAATATGAAAAGGCCTTTCATAAAAATAAAGACTGAGAGCGCTTACTTTCATAAGCAAATTAATATAAATTCTTTAATGTGTTCATCGGCATCCTTTTCTTTAATAAACGATTCTCGCAATTTTGAGAGAGCTAATGGAATAGGGAAACAATAATAAAAAAGCAATTCAACTGCACCCACAGACGGGCGGGCGCTCGTATCGTGCGAGACCTCTCGACTCGATCTCGAACGTCAGAGGTAGAGCCGGCGACTTTTTCCAAAGCCAATTGACTTTCTATTTTATTGTGTTGGCGCTAACGCGACATTGATGGCGGCACTTATTGCACTTCGCGCGACTTTTTATTCGAGCCCGGCGCCCGACGGAATTGCCCGCAACTTCGTCCGGCAAAATTGAACACCGATCAGCGGTGGCAAGTCAGACATCTAATACTTTACCGGTACGAAAGAAGTCAATTTCTTCGATGGCTTTTGTACGTACCTGAAAGAAAAGAAGAAAAATGAATAAACGATTGACATATTAAACAAGGACGCCCTATGTTCATGGTACTTTTTACAACTTATGCAAACAACACAAACATTGGAACACGGAACAAATATCGGTAGGTCAAACCAATATTTAAACCGATACCGAATCCGCAACTCCACAGTAAGCGGATACAGCCACTGGGACATCCGGGTCACCAAAAATAAAGGCCCAAAGCATTTAAATTTTCAAAAGCGGAAAACGTTAACAGTTGACATTTGCAAACGTAACAGCGATACCATTTACGACCGTAATTCTGTTTATTGCCAATCATTGTAACGATCATATTGAAATGAGATTCAGCCAGAGCAAAGCACCCTACACGCGAATGGTGGAGATTCAATCTAAACAAACAAATCAACACAAAACGGTCGTATTCTATATTCAAATGTCGAGTAAATAGCTCCGGTCCGGTCTGGCGGAGATGACGCGACAGTTGATACGTTTAATCGAAAAACAAACAGACCATAAATATTGTCGTGGACGTGTATAGAGCTATTGTCAATTAACTTTGAATGTCGAAGCTTTCAATGTTCAAAAGGTTATACGTTCAAGATTCTATTGAAAAGTTGTTTACTATATTAAGGGTTGGGCACTAGACTGGGTTTCGAAAGTTCGGGGGATTCAACGTGCACAATTAAATTGCTTTAAAATTGTTCATTTATTAAATAAAAGAACTAATTCATTACAGAACCTTTCTGTAGGTTTAGGTTTCCACTTTCTGTTACAATTTCTTCATATACCTAACACTTAAACTTGTTACATTTTGACAAGTTAACCAGTTTTGTTTTCAGTAAAGCTCATTAATATTCACTGAAATGAGTAACTTTCTCGTCGCTTGAGGATAATAGGCAGGCTACATTCGCGTTTCACTAGCAGGCCAAGGCTATTTCAAAATAGCGATATGCATTTAAGTTAATCAACGATATACCTAGTAGACAGCTAAAACCTTGAGCTGACTCAGGATTACAGTAACTAGCTGTGCTCACGGCAAAACCGAGGCGAATGTTCTTAGTTTTCTATGTTACAATTTAACTTTAACCATTGCACCAATTGTTCTAAGCGTTAACGATAACTAAATCAAAGCAAGCATGGTATTATTGAGCGGTCAATATTAAAACGATTGTCGATTAAGAGGTTGTTGTGCGATAATGCTGCATGGTTGCATTCTAAACAATGCATCCACAAGTTTTCAGTTATGATTAAAAAACAAACATACGTCCACATTGCACGTAACATAACGTTAGTTACTTAGGATGAGATAGTGACAAAGTTCCAAGCGACAGATTACCGTATTCAAAGTAAATATAACTAACATTAGTCACAACTTGTCATTAAGTTGCCGCGAAATTAAGTTACATCAGACAGGAGGATTCAATGTCAAAGTTTGTAACATCGTTACATTGTAATTAATGCTACTTATTAAATAATTGTCTGTTACGAACTTTACTAACGACACAGGTGAAGATAATGTGTTAGTTAAAAGCAAGTCAAAACAAACAAGTATACCAATGTCACTGGTTAAACTCCACTAGGTTCACATTATGTTGATGTTTAGGTGAGGTCTATGTCCACCTGTGGACGTGTTTCAGCTCAAATATGACGATGATGATTCATCAACTCGCTTGTTTGGGTACGTATACATTTCGTTTATTCGAAGTTCCAATATGGATTTCATAAATTCTTATTTTTTTAAATAAAATTCTCCAATCATAAATGTAAATTTTACACGAACGCAAATATGTATCGATAGGATTGTTTATTCATCAATTCATTTATGTATCATCAAAATATTTATTCATGGCTTTTATGAACTAATTGTGTGTAGGTACTGATATAGGGGTGGATTGTGTTGCATCCAAATGCAAAGAGCACTGCGTCGAGCGTTGCGACCTCATTCAAGCTACTGAGAGTAGGTACATATTTGATCAAAGCAGAGAACTCACAATGCAGTAAATTCAAATCATAGTCGAGTCGATGGCACAATATGCCTTTGTGAGGCGCGTATCGCGGGATGTTAGCAGAAACCGCAACCGCGATCATTACGTCGCTGCTCTAAAGCCGCGCACAAACTTGGTGCACACGTGCACTTAGCGTGACTCTGTATTTTATATAACAGACATTATGCGCGACCAAAGCAGATGCCGCGCACGAAAACGGTTTTATGACGTCAGTGAAATACGCATGGCTGGAACCGGACGTATTTTGCATCAGGCGCGTTAATCTTAGCGCTCATTTCCGCAATTAAAAATTGTTGGTGTTTACAATCATTTATGTTGATCATCATCGAAAGGGATGTAAATAGGCTAAAAAACTAAGCTTAGCTTAATTCTAGAACGAAAGACAATTAATAAACTTAATATCTTATACATTTTAAAATTCCGCAAACCAGCTGTTTTTGACTTCTAGAAGAACGAAATGCGAAGCATTTCAAAGCACTTCAAATTTTTTAAAAATTGCAGTGAATAAACCAAGCAAACTAAAGCTTTAAGCACCTTTGACGTATACTTTTAGAAATGTCGTACTTTCAAAGCTTTCAATGCCCGGATCAATGTAAAAAATACTAGCAAAAAGAAACCTGTAAAACGGTACCCTACTTCTTAAAAACCGAATGAAATTTAATCCAGCACAGTTCTGTAAAGAAATAAATAGCGTGCAAATATTACTTCGCTAGTAAACCTTAGTAAGAGACCCTCCGGATCGTATATCAACAGTAGTTCATGAACATCAAATTGGATTAAAGCCGCAATCTAACTAGTCAGAACTCTGATCACAAGTTACTGCGGCCGGGGGCCGTGCCTTCGAATAGAGCTACCGTTTCGTCTGTCACACATACGTATTCCAAGAACCAATCGCTGTATTTCTCCTGTAAAGGTCACTTAACGTTACACGTGGACAAATCCCCAGAAGGGATGTTTCAAACGCCTTTAATGTTTGTGTAGAAGTATAACATCTCTTTAACAGTACATCACGTTCAACGACCAATTTGAAAACATATACATAATTACGAGACTTGTTCATAAAACTGTGCTGTTTAAGCTGTATTATTGTGGGACCAGTTAAAAAAATCAGCTAAGTGGGAGTCAGACTCGCATACGAAGGATTCCGTAACACCCTACAATAAAACACAACATACAAAAAAAACCTAATTTGAAGAAAGTTCCGTATTTGCCAAATAAACCACGGAACCCTAACAACCATCTCATTTCTTGCAGTACAATTTTATTTGCTGCGTTCCACTGGATAAACCAGAAAAGTTCCTTAGTTTACCAGAATGTACTTCACAACATAACACAGTTCTGAAAGAAACCTCCTATGAAGCACACATTTGTCTAGACGTATTTATCTACACAAAACAAGCTGTCTGTACGTCAAAAAGTTTTTAAATTGACCCGGTGATTCCGCAGGAAATCCCTTACGAACTTTATCTCTTTACTTACAGATTCGGGTATACGCCATTTTGGTAGTTGTGCACACCTTTAGTTATACGTTCGGGAAGTAAATCGTGTTCGAGAAAAGTTTCTCATCTAGTTTCTGTGTTCACAGCGAACGTCGAACTCGGAACAAGAATATGATTTTTGGCAACTGTTGTATCATCTAAGTTTCATCAAAATCAAGAGAAAAGGAAAGAAAAAAATAGAATTTACTTGATATTATTTATTGTGTCAAAGTTTTGTGGGCGAAAATTGAAAAGATGCATTTACCCAGATATAATCTTACGGTATTTTTTTTTTAAACTTTATGCAACAAAAAAGTACAAAGGCGGACTTAATGCCTTAGGCATTCTTTACCAGTCAACCAAAGGTGGTGAAGAGACAACATGGTAGGTGCAAAATATTGCACATGAGTAATTAATCAAATAAGAGATTTTAAAAGTATTGAAATCAAATCGTGTGTTCCTTCTAAAATATAAGTATACCTGTATGGTAAATCCGTGTAATGTATCATACAACATTCAGTTCAAAAATAAAAATATTTTTCTGTTGAACGTAACGAAATAATGATGACTTATCCCTACTAACGCTAATCGAATATAATAATTATTATGACAAATAGGTTTAAAAAATAATAATAATAAGAATGGTCATTTATTAGTAGGAGCTTAGTCTCTATCAAGCAGGTACTGAGCTATTTTCGAAACTTTCTAGACACGTTCAATTATATAACTATTCTAACTTGTTTCAGATTATATCAAAGTACTAAACTACTAGCCATTCTAAATTCTACATAGCTATCGACTGTATAGCCTTTGCGGATACAGACATTCACTAGTTTCGAAATTGTGATACCTACTAAAATATCAAATGAACTAAAATGTAACATAGATATATATAAAGTAGTACGGGGGGAGTTAGATTTATGCAACCGCTTCTTATGTAACCAAGTAAATATTGAACTGTCAAAACTGTAATAGCTATCCACAATAATCTATCTACACGTACCTATTATGTAATTAAAGATGCTGATCTACAAAAAATAATGGGAGCAGTCTATAAGTTGAGAGTAATGATGACTGGGTGTGATCGGTACTCATCCAAATATAATCTTGAAAGAAGTATGATAATTACCTATGCAGTATAACTCCACAATCAATGCTAACTAAGTTTGAAGAGAATTCGAAAGATAGCTTTGGAGTATCAAATAATGTTTGCAAATAAACGACCATAGTGTGTGTCGTGTTGGCCATTGGTGTTTGCATTATTACTTTTTCAATTCATATACTTTTTGAGTTTATCTTGGACAACACTAGCATCGGTGAAGGAATACCTATAGAGAGATTATCTGGACTTATACATAATATTATATGTAAGTCTGAAATCACCAATCCATGCCTTGAGCAGCTGTGGTAGTCAATCCTCATGCCTTCTCTGTGTGAAAAGAGGCCTCCGTACTGCAGTAGGACAAGAACAGGTTGCTATTATTATTAATTAATTAATATAGATGGATTAGATGATTATCATTTAACCAGAATTGTGTGACCAACAAACTCACTCCGTTTAAGTGATTCGTATTAAACTAATCAAATCAAGTGATATGATTTGGTTGATTGATAACAATCAAATTAAATGGAGTACCTACAACAAATTAACGATCCAATTGGTAAAGTAATACGACCTGTTTCCAATAGTCACGCGAATACAACGTTTTATTTGAACAAAGATTATGAACAGTCCCAGAGGCTTATACTAGTACAATAAACACACGCCAAGCGGAAACTCCCGAGTACTGGTAGGGCACAAGGGTAATCTAAGTGATTTTCCTATCGATTGAACGGAAGGTACACTCGTTAAGTAAAACGGATGTAGGTCGAGCAAACATCTTACGAGTGATTATTTAAGCTTAAATGTTTCCTTTAACATTTAGGCTTAACAATAGTAGGTGTTTCAAATAGCTTTATTGTGCTATTTGGTTATTTATACGGTAACAAATATATTTATGGTAATTTCTAAATAACATTTACGATATGAAGATAAGATTGCGAATATCAAAGTTGATGCGTCTATTCACGAGCATCGTGATGAACGCAACCCAAATCGACGACATGTGATTGACAATAAACCGCCTTTATATGATCTGAGCACGCAACAATATATCATAGGTTATACTTATTCATGACAGCTAAACGTGTCCAGAATGTTATAGGTGTAGTTTATAGCTTGTATAGAAGATGCCTAACTTAGGTTTTGCCTAGCCATATCAAAAAGAATAATAATCTAATAGCTTTTGAAGGAGTACCTAGCTTAGTTAGGCTATTCATCCAATTTGATTGACCCTTCAGTACTTAGACTTAGCAACAAGGCAATCAAGGCATCACCAACATAAGTCCTCATTGATTAAAGTCTGTCACAACAATTCTGAACATGATACTTTGATTACATTACATAATAATTAGTATAATAACCATGACGGCTGTTGGCAGATACAGCGAGTTTAACATATGAATGGGATTATTAGTGACACGGAATATGTAATAAATGGAAAGCGCAGAAGACATATTGCGACAACACCTAATAGATGACAATCGAAAATCGCGGTGTCCGTTCTACAAGAAACCATGACAATGTCGCGTCCATATCACATTTACGCTTTCCACTTTAATAATAAAGAATTTATTAGGAAAATGTTTGGGTCAGAGCAATCCATTTACTCACTACTCTGCAATTAGTGCTGAGATCGTTTAATGACCACACAGACGGCACCACTCAATCACTGGTAATTGGGACTTGGCACAACGCCTTTTACGAGCAAATTGTTCTGGGGTTGAGTATTCACTATCTATCGATTCACCGCCTAATCGTGGTTTGATATGACGGCACTGACGCACAGCATTATCACATCGGGCGAAAAAGCTTATTGATTGGTCGCTCGTAATTTTACAATATCTAACTATGTACTGCTATGACTGGACTAGTTATCTATTCAGGCCATATTTACTTAGCGTTGAGTACCTAAAAACTCTTTTGTGATGTTTCTCGTTGACGATTTCACGAGGTACTTAATACCTGATTAGCCATTTGTATTTAAGAGGGTATCTTCTTACTCTTTCCATTATCTCCTTTTAAAAGAAAATTTTGCAGCCATTAAGAAGTAGTGTTGAAGGTTAATTTAACAATCGATAATGACGTTACAACCGAAGTAATAAAAGTTGTAATTTAATTACTTCTTTTATGCAACCATTACAACTTTTTTTATGAATACTTTAATTTAATGGTCGTTACAATCGTCTAAAACATTCCTGAAGTTGTTAATAGGAATCGTTACAAAGACAGTACGATATTATTGATAACTATAACTTTAATAATGCAATTACATTAAATTAAATTAAATTCAATATCAAACAAAATACACACACATACTCTTACTTTTATGAATGAGTAGGTACTTAGGTAAGCCAAGTCAATCGTTATGAAATCTTAAAGCATAAATCAAGATAAAGAACATCTAAAATAAAAACTAATCTCGTAGTTAGATTAGCCTTCAATTGATTGATAAAAACAGGAATATAACATCTCGGTCATTAAAAGTTTATGCAAGTATTCTGCTATGTTTTGGCTGAAAAATATAAAAAAAAAGTACTACTTGCCATTGTAATAACTCTTATTTCGAAAACTTTCACTCGATTAGTTGAACGAAAAGTACATAAACCATTAATAGAAACATCGTAACATCGAAAACCGAACGCAAAACGACAAAAAGAAATAAAATGTTTGGAATATTTAACATTTGTTTGGGTTGGGCACTACATGATTTTTAATTGTTCGTACGAAATTATTGTTGGGATTTTAACAAAAATCTATATCTACACCAAAAACTCCATTATCATCATCATGGCTAATAAATCCATAATTGGTAGAACAGTCACAATTCCGAGACACTATCTTGAACCTATCCGTAACAATGAATAGAGATCCGATAACACGAACGAAATCAATCTCCATACATTTCACCGTTGAGTGAATGATAAAAGGGGTGAGACCGAACGGTTCCTTACAATGGCACCCACTGTGTAATTGCCGAGGTACACTGCATTGTCATAATACAATTGGCGTCTATTGGAACAGATATTTCTCCGAAGAAGGTCTAGTTATTAATCTCTTACAGTCGGGCGGACATCTCTTATGTCCGAGCTGTCTATTGCGATTATCCGTTTGATACTTCCACTATTTCATTTGATGCAGCCCTATTTAATAAATGGCCATTTGTGAAGTTGCAATCTATTGTAGGATCAAGAGCGAATAAAGTTTAAAAAGCTTTTAATCTAAACTATTTTTAGGCTTTAAAATCCATGTTTTCGGGATAGCCTGTTTGTATTTCAAATGTTCTTCCTAATTAGTTTTATTTAGTTATGACGTGTTTGCATCATTATTTTGTATATAGGTATAGTGGTGTCTGAAAACGAATGCATAAATTATTTTTACATTCAGTGGAAGAGACGTTAAATTTTTGTTTATTTTAACATACAACAAGCAAAATTCAGAATAAGAAACCTACGAATCTGAAGGAGAAAGTAAAAGAATGGCGTCATACGCGTAACCACTGGGTATTTAACTGCAGCTCGATGGAAATAAGGAGAATAAACAGCAACAATGTTTTTAAACTTTAACTGCGGTCGGTAATAAAATTCTGCTTAATTATGAATCACGACGAAACGTAATGCCTGATTGGTGTACATTTACATCATTTACTGAGAATTAAAGCACTCAAACTTTTAGCTCAACACCTAGTAGCTACCGACCTCAACTCTTAAGTGCCTTATAATAATAATGTTATCACGTCACTTGATTTTCCATAAAATAATATTATATTTGCTTACGCAAATACATTTCAATCTGATAAAACAAGACCGAATACAAATTCTTATACACGTTCAAGGTACGCCTATGCTTGTGCGATAACACGACAAACTAATTAATACTCAGAGCGTACTCCTAAAACGGTTAACCCAATTGGCACCAAAATTAACAGGCTTCACAGAGATTACCAAATGTGAAATTAATAGAATATTCATAGGAAGTCGGAGTGTTTTAAAGACATCACGTCTTTGGGAAATCAATTGAATAGGATTGTATGTAAGGAAATTAACATTTATCTGAAGTATATTGAAGGCAGGTGTAGAAGTGAAAGCCAATTAATAATTGTTAAGCACACCAGCTGTTCCATGAATCAATCCACGATCAATTTAGTTATGAATATTGTTGATTCTGCTTACGAATAATTAAGTCTTCTCCAAAATTACATAAAAGATTATGCAAAATCAAATCACAATGAAACAATATGCAAACTCATTCAAAGTTCAAACAACACAAAGTAAATAAAACAAACGAGCACGCGAAAATGATGTACAGTGCAAAATTAGCAAATTCAGTTATGAAGAAGTCTCTACGTCTTGCATACGAAAGCGCATCCATTGTAATGCAACACGGTACGATAAAGTTACTTGTGTAGTGAATAACGCAGAAGCTGAGAACTGTCATTGACACTCTAAACAAGTTCCGCCCTAACTTGCAACACTACTCCGCTACACACTTGCCGAGTTATTCAAGCGCGGAACAACTTAAATGAGACAATAAGTAACTAACTAATTGTTCGTGACTTGAAGTACGTAGGTAGCGCAAGGGAGAACTACTTCCTACCCTATGGGAATTTGGTGACAGACGGCGCGGCGGCGGCGGTGACAAGTATAATAACGAGGAATTCACTTACTTATTCTATAGTTTTATTTAATTACGGATTGGAAATACCTATGTGTCTCGAAAACGCTTTTATTTTAGAAGTTCCTCTTCCACATCTTATTACACAAGTATCATGGTTTTCACAACCCTATACCTATATAAAAACTTAAGCATGACATCATGTTTGAAAATAGCACACGAGATTAACAAAGAACAAAAGACGATCATATGACCTAAGTTATGGATAATAGCAAAATACATACTGGCTTAAAAAAAGGTCCGACGATTATATAATATTTAAGGCTACATAAAACGTGGTGCGTTTTTCCGCCAATTCGTTACTAGGTGATCTTAGAAAGCTTTCCGGTTTGAAGGTTAAAAATAGGGGATGACTGGACAAGCGGACAATGGGCGCCTTCCGAGCATTCTCAGAGCCTTGCAGATGTGACATTGACAAATGACGCTTCAGCGCTAGAGACACTTGGACAGGTGATCCGACGCGAACTGTCCATTCATTGTCCTCCTAGATATTTGGGTTCAGCGAAAGTTGGGTGGGCCAGCTCAACTAATCTTTTATTTATTTTGATATATTTTCGAGCTCTTTCAGGATTTGTTCAATATTTTATTTCTGTATTATGTTAAGCAAGCACTTAGCTCCCTACTTTAATAATAATAACAATACATCAAACTGTTATTAGTCTCAAACTGAAGACGAGGGAATCCTCTGCAATCCGTAAATAATCATTAATAATAATAAATTACCATGATTGATTGAACACTTCGTCTATGGGGAGGCAAAGTCTTCAAGAACGCTATAGCTTAGTAAAAACATAAGCGCCATTCAATTTGTTGTCAACAATATTTTATACTGTTTATGTTTTCCCCAATTTAAACACAAAATCGTTCAATTCCAGCACGGAGCAATCTCGAGCAGATTCGCAGACGATAGCAGTTTCGCCAGTGTTTACATAATAGCCACACGCGAGGAGAAAGCGAATCAGCCTCGACTCGTGATCAGATTTTCTATAATGTCAAGTCAATAAGCATCTACCTGACATTCGAGGTTAAGTAACAGAGAAATTTTATCATCCTATGGAGACAACTTGCATTGTACTGTGCTAAGATTTGTTATTTTTCACTGCAAAAAAAAATTGAATCCAAAGAGAATAGTTGAATAGTACCTAATCATATTCGAAACTTGTTTTGGAGTCATGGACAGCGTACCATCACTCCAAATCTCAAGGCAACATTGTTAGATGGCTTGTCGGTTGTTTTGCTCATGTAGTATTTTTTGTACTTTTTAGTTTTGCTAGCCGTCAGTTCCATGGCCGTAACAAACATAGCTACCGGTCATGCAATAAAAATATATTATGTGGAATTGTGACTCCGAAAATAGGTACCTAAATATTACATTCCTCAACGAATGGAAAATAACAACATGATATTTGTCGATAAAGCAAATGTCATCTGAGGACGATTCAGATGATTCTAAGCCCATTAATGTCGCAATTCTACCACACATCGTAAGGTATGTCTAAAGTTTTACAAGCTTAGCCGTGTCTAACCCACAAATTAAATTTCTAGTCAGGCTTTTACGTCCATTACTTGAAAATCTCTTGGCAATTCTGTGCACATTCGTATTCCTCGCACCTCAGACAAGCCGAAATATTTCTTATCACTGGCAACTTGCGAAACTTGTGCGGCAGTGTGCGTGAAGTATTCGACGGGCAGAACAACTTCGCCACATTACGCGATAATTAATAAAGTTTAACACATAATGTCGGTGTGGAGTTGTGGAGCAAATATTGGTAAAACTGTTGGCCGCAGTCAGTAGCCACGTTTGACTTCCGACAGAGTTAAACGAGCTTAATGGCTCGTCCTACAGATTGCTGATTAAACATTGGCCATTACAAATTGTTCGACTCAATGCGCTGAACGTAAACTATGTGGTAAGCAGTTTGTCTTTCAGATAATGGATGTTTAATCACAAAGGTGAGTAACGTAGTCATCGAATTTTAAAGTGGGATGTTAATAACGTATATTTTTTTAGATTAAAAACTAAGTAAATAAAGGACAGTGTACTCACTTTTACATAGTAAATTAACAATTATGTTATTTAAAGCGACAACGGTTTTAAATCTAAACATTTAAAATAGACAGACAGAATAACCCACATTATCTATTATAGTAATAATGTAAAGATATTAATTTATTTAGATACTATTAATAAAATATAATACTCTTTGGTACAAAATTAAAAATAGCAAACAGCTTCATTATTTTTAATGATCTGGGGATCTCCGAGTGGTACCGCAATTAATTTATGATTACTTACTGGTATTTGATATAACTTAGCATGGGTCTATTTGTGAAATAAGAAAGACTCTCATCAGTCTTAACGTAACCTTTAATTAAGGACTTCAACCAAAATACCTTTATTGCTTGTTAACATTTACATGTTTCAACACAATTCATGTTATGATACACGAGTTCTTTACCGACGTGATTATACATGCAGCTTACTACAAAATACTTTCCTGACCTTACCTATAAGCAAAACGTTTATAAAAACTTTAAAGCCTTAATCACCAAATCATCGCGGTTGCCAAGTACCTACATACGGGATCAAATGTCAACTGCAATTTACTACCATCTATATAATACAAGGTAACTTCTAAAGTTAATGTTGAGCTCACCTTCACCTGCGGCTTCGCTTGGCTTTAAACAGGCAGACGTTTATTTTTCAATTTCCGGACGTCGAGCATCTATGCAAAAATCAATGGCGTTCGAATTTGCCTATACCGAATTTGTTTGGATTTTTTCATACACTTTCATATTATTTAATGCCATAACAGCCAAAACACGAAGTGTCGTTTTGGTCAAAAATGTTTTAGATAGGTTTATTTGAGGCCAAAAAAAAAATTAACGCATTTATTTAAATTAAACCTCTTACGAATTTTCAAGGATTCGGTCAGTTATTGCTCGCTACAAACATTGGTCTTTATGAAAAAGAACGAGCAAGAAACTCCACGTGCACACTTTTCAATCACGTTTTCCAAAATCCTGATTCGAAAAAGACGTTACGACACCATCACGGTTTTCTCCCTCTCCATTTTTGCATCAACACATCTTATGTTACTTTGCGTCTAACTCTACTAACTTCAAAACAAGTGCAGATTTACATGACAAACACCACAGCACCGACCAACGACCACCGACCAATCGACCTTGAATAGTTGCGTGGTGGTCGCGCTCCAGTTACGCCGCAGTGGGCACGCGAGCCTCGTCGCCGTCGTCACGTTTGCTGTATGCGCATGCACACACGTGACAACAGCTCATAAACTTACAAACACTGACGTGTTAGATGATAGCTTATAAATGTAAGTATTAAAGGTACGTTGCCTCTTATGTAATCTACAGTTGTTGTCAGAAAAACAAGGCACCTGTTCCAAACTATAAAGTATCTAAAGTGAATCATTATACCCATAATGAATAAGCCAGCTCACCCACTGTTACTAATTATTACCTATGGCTTTGTTTTATGCACACAAGATTACAATAAACCGCAATTGGTGTCAATTAAAAGAAAAATAAACAAACAAGGAAAGAGTATTAATCACTTCAACCACACTTCCACGTCATTTACAGTTTCTGTAACAATATTGTAATGTTCTATCGCTTTTTCACATTCATTTAGCTGTTTGTAAAACTTTTGTATTAACCTATCTTAATCTCGTCGCATTATGCATTCCTGGTGATGATAACAGTCTTGGTCCACAATGCCTTCTTATTACAATTGCAATTTATAATAATAATATTATGGAACCGTGTTCGATAAATATTATAATAGAGGTAACAAGTGTGACCAATAAGTGTTACGTTATTTTACGCTCAGATTTTATATTTCCACTTTCCATACTGTATACATAATAATATAATCTACGCATAATAGTCTCTTCTTAGCGGGCCGATGGAAGTCTACGTTGTATTGGTTTTATCATCAGTAGCGTCTACTAATTCCTGAAGCGTGCAAGCATCAGGGCACACATGACACAATAACAGATGTACCTGAGCAGGTGTGACCTGCATCGACTTCTATTCGGAGTCTGTTTGACTTCTACGGTAGCTAAAGTAACGCATGACCAAGTGGAAAATATTCAGCAGGTGGAACGAATAGGATAAGTAAGGATCCAGAGTTGCCACTTCTGTCTTTTTTCAGACCGACCGCCGCGAAACATTTTGTAAACAAACACCTATTGGAAAACTATTTATAGAATTTTCTTAAAAACGATTCCTTACTGAACATTTTTATGCGGACGTGAACAATGTTAATAAAATTAAACAATGGTAATAAAAAAGTGTGCCAAAGCCCTATCGCACAATCAAAGGCTACTGTTTAGTACAAGTAACACTTGTAGGTACCCTGCTAATTGTTATTCAATGAGTGTCAAGAACACAAAGACAGCCTTGAAATCTTCGATTTCAACAGTCACCGGGCGATTGCCGACCCAGCCAGACAAACCGTTTTATTCTTTAGTCATATTAGATTTAACGTTTCAGTTAACAGGCGCCGTTCGGTCTCAACTCAATTATTTATTACAATTATTACCAAACTGTAATTGCTTTACTTACTGAATTGTAGAAACTAATTTTAGAAACTACGTAGACATAATTAAAACGATCTAAGTAAATCAAAAGCTGCTAGCTTATCGTTCAGAAATAATGTTCGAATTCTTGTTGAAGAATGATAGGCCACTAATACCGCAATACCAAAGACAAGTATATGAGTGGTTTACGAATAAACCTTACTTCTTTATAATATTAGTTTAGATAACAGTTTATTATATTCAACTGTAATCGAATTTCACATAAGGTATCTTACTTCGTCTGGCTTATCAATTAGAACTAAATCGCCATTCACAGCCTCGTGTCCATTTAAAATGTTATAGTGCTTTACATAAATTGTTAAATAGCAAGCCTGAAACGCACCGACTGAAAGTAAACACGGCCATAAACAGTTAACAAACGCAACACTAAGCAAACGACGGCAGTGGTGCAATATGCAATGCAACCAGCCCGTGTGTCACGGCGACACATGACTAACTATTGACAACAATTAACATTATTCACACTTCTTAAACGCATTACGAGATACAACGTCTTATTTGTTGTTGTTTATTACGTAAAGTAGGGAAATCAGACAAAAGTATCCAACAGAACCGAGTTTATCGAAAGTGAAACGAGTCATGACTTCAGGCTTATAAGCGTATTAATAAAATGTTACATCATTGCATAAGTTTATTCATTTTACCATGCATAATAGTGGAACCATAATAGTTAATTCAGCGTCATAGAACGTCGACCGTAGATCAGTCGATGCATAAAAAGAACTTACTGGAAATAATCTCAACGTCTTCTTGTTTATCCACGCATAGGTTTTTCCGAGATATTTTGCTAACCATTAGACATCAAACGAAAATTTATGTTAGAATCTGCTTAGTAAAATAAACGAGATAAAAGCTCTCTCACTCTCTGCCAGTCTTATTTTTCAATTTTGTGTGTATTTCGTCATACGTTTAGAATTATAATTATTTTATACTTACATGAAGTATAAACGTCAACTGTGAAGTCAAGTTGTGTAAAATCAATAAATAATAAAAAAGAACAATAGCATACAGATGGCTACACCATTAGGCGATAAAATTCTCCATAAATGCGCAAACAAACAAAGCAGCCTTGAAAGACGACGTGTCATCTGTGGTAACCCTACGGGAGTAGACGAAACTTGCCGTGTAGAGTGCAGCTCTATTGGCGATATTAATTTACTAACATGGCGATGGCGGGCCAACAATGCACTAGCTATACTGGCAACATTCCAACGATCACCGCCTTCCGTCCAGGCCGATCCCAAATTCCACCGAAATTTATTCGGACGTTTGATAAGAAACAAGGTCTTCCAAATGCCTTTTTAACTTTGATCTAAACGGAATGTCAGAATGTCAATATCGTCGTTTGGCGATTGTAGAAAAGCCACTAAAAGGACGCTGTAAAATGCTTTGATTTTTCTACCTGCGATGCTTTACTTGAAAACAAAAACCCAGAGGAGGTTTTGCTTCCGACTATTTTGAGTTACAACTTTGTAAAAGCTTTTCGTGTAAGTAAGGTAAAAAATAAGAACAGAAAAGTTCCTACTTCCGTAAATCCTGCACATTAAATTTCATTTTTTTTTCTATCCGTAAACTTTAAAGAGAGATGGCGAAAGTAACTGAAGCTCCGCAGAGGCAACTTTAGACGATTACTAAACCCCCAGCTCGACATCGAATTAACTTTCTTTCGATTGGTTCGGAATACCCAGACAACTAGGAAGTTACGCTAGATACAGGTAAAACTCGTTTCACTTAGCCAACATTTCTAAGGAGTTAGAGATAACTATTCGTTTATACGACAACAATTGGCGAATGTTTCATAATCTATTAGAAGGTGTAACGTAGTCTTACAGCGCAACCAATCTGCATAAGTTGGGCGTTTCCATCCATCGTCTTGAGAAGTTAAGAAATATCTTTAAGAAAATCTTGCACACATTGTTTTTGTCAGCATTATTTAATGTTCGGTTGGCTCGGAGTGGTTGTGGCACACGAGCATGTCATCACGAGACGACTTGCGTAACCTGCACTGAGCCGTGACCTTTGTTGCAATGTGCTACATGCGATAACTGCTAGTTAGTCATGCCATATTTCAATATTGGTTTAGTAATGAGTAGTGGGATTACACTTTTTGCTACCTGCAAGTGTACTGCTTTATTAGATTTGATACTAAGATAAGCTTTTACAAAACTTACATTAAATATACTCTCCAATTTATAACACAGAGTTTTTAAAAACGTATTGTAGTAAACTTAGTCTGGTTGGACTTTTCCTATTGGAGTATCACAAAGTTCTAGATCTTCATCCGATATAGATACCAAGTGTCAAAAGTTGAAAGTTTTACAGCATGATCGGCGACAACGAGAGTCGCGCTAAGTGCCAATATCAATTTAACGTGTGGGAGACGTCATCAGGAAACGTTGGCCAAGTGCCAAGACCCAGGGGAGCCAAGTAGGGGTGGTTAGGAAAACAAGCCAGGCATGCTTCATCCAGCGAACAAATAATTTTTCGACAGTTATCTAATGCCGCTTGCTCAATGTTAAGCAAGATTTAGAAAGTAGACATGTTTTATACAAAAAATGAAACAAGAAAGTGTTAATAAATAACATTCGCCAACGAAATCCTTGTTCGGTCGTCATGTTGCCGAGTGCATTTTAACTAGGCTATAACATTACATGACTGTCGTTACACCAACCGGTTTACGAAGAACGCGCCGTGATACTGATTTAACTGCAGTTTTCTCATATAAAAATAGTAATTGCGAAGTTAATGGTGTACCTACACACCTGATCTCTATGATTATATAAACGATAAAGACTTCGGCACAAAGTAGTAGCTCTGTAGCGGTACAGGAGTGAGTTTAACTATGCACAGCTGAGGATTTTCCTCGTTCCAAGACTTTTATTGTAACCGCAGTTTTACATTATACAACTTGTTAACTATAAAGCTTTTGTGAGTAGTTGACTAATACCTTAAACAGTATGTTTTTCCCGTTCATAGAAAAAAACAGGCCAATGTTTTAGATAAAGACCTTGGCATCATGTTGAGGTAAAATAACGTTTTTTTGTAACAAGCTAGAGATAACAATTTTCCTGGATTAGTACAGGAAACCAGAATTTTAATTTGGTTCGAGTAGAACAGTTTGAAACAGCGGCCTACGATGGGCCGAGTGATTGAAACTAACAGGTATCACTGTTTCAATCAATCAAACATGATTGAAACGCATGTACAAATTCGTTTTCGCGAGGTCTATCGACTAACGTTTCGGTTAACACTTTTGTTTTTTACGGAGTATGATGCTGTCTATAAAATCTATGTGATTGAAGTCTTCCTCATCATCACGGTAATAAAGTTAACATCTTTCGATTATAATGTATGTTTCTGGCGGAATTCAAAGTACGTTTTAATATCCGACAAATGAGAAGTAATCATGTTGTAGCTCGCATTCCGTCTGAGCACTAACGTGATTATATTGCTCTTAATTAAAACATGCGGAAGGTTCCGACCTCAGCGACGTAGGTACTACCTACTGTTGAAAGAGAAATTCGCACATGTGTGAACTTTAATTCCTTGGATTTCTAACCGAGAGTGGCTTACTCAAGTGGAAATAGAATTTCGGTAAAGATGATTATAGGTAGTTAGTTTAGGGTTTCAGGTGTGATCTTTTTAACTTCAATAGATTCTGTCTATATATTTTACTGGGGATAGGTAATGTCTGTCAAAATGTACTTGTAGTTTACTATGTATGTCATTGGTGAAGGTTCAAGGTTACACAAACTCTTAACGTTAAAGAACTTTCTTCTTAATTAGTACGACATAAATGCATTCATCTAACAAACTGTACACTTTTTTCTCATTAAAGTGATGAAACTAGTGTCATTATTCCCTAGGACAACAGCATCGCCTCTACAGCAGTACACCCGTGATGAATGAACATTTAATTATCCCCGCTATATTTCGTGATTAAACTGTCCACTTTATAAACGATACCGTCGAAACGTAGATAATATTTTATGGAGTAAAGTAGCTTTAAATTTTACACTTGGACCCATTATCCAGATGATCGAGTACGTCCATTATTGGCGTTGGAAGAAAATTACTTCCGACTCGCCACACGCAAATCTGCAGCCACGCAAGCATTCAATATTATGCTAAACAGTACAACCCGCTGTCATTAGCTGCAAAGAATGTCGAATCAATATAGGTATAACGTTACATAAATGGACTGTGTACTAGTTTTTATGTTTAAGTAGTCCTTTTTAGACAGCACTTTAAACTAACTAATATAAAATAATACGAAAGTAGCTCTGTCAGTTTATTTGTTACGCTTTCATGACTAAACCACTAAACCGATTTTGACGAAATTTGGTACTGAGTAAAGTTGAAGTCCGAGGCAAGAAATAGGCTACTATCCGCGACTTCGTCTGCATCCGGGATAACTAACCGACATATACGCGGCCGAAATCGCGGGTAAAAGCTAGTTCTTTTAAGTTTCTATGTCATAGATGAGTTAAGTAGCTAATTTCATGTAAGCATTTTTTTAAATTCCTACATCTGCACCATACTATCTCCCAAACTATTACCTAAAAAGCTCAGACAACTACCGCAACAATGAATAAGTATAAATGCCTACGCAAACGGTAATTTTGCAATAAAACCTTAACAATTCTTTAACGATTTCTAAACGTATGCAATAAAACTCTCGTCAATCAACTTGACCATGTCCAATAATAATTACTTGCAGCATGAAGTATTCTCTAGAGAAGGACAGAGCCCATTTCGAGGCGCAATATCTAGTCCCCCAGGCGGGCAGGCAGGCAGGCCGTCCTCAATTGTTTAATCGGCGAAGTTCCTCGATACAGGCCCGGCGACGCGGAAAGTTCAGCTACAGATGATAGGGCATGCTCGTTTCGCTTAATGTTCTATCTACGTTCCTCCAGTGCACTCCGTGTGTAATTACTGCACACATTAAAGATTCAATGCACATTACATGAATATAACTGTTACTTCTCACGGATTTGTTCGATTGTGGGTACGGCGCCCAGGCAGGTCATATTCGCCATGCCTTGAAATTAACAGTTACGTGACAAATCACTGAGAAACGCTTTATAGTTATGACTGCATTGGTTAATTTATGTTTTATTTCGGACTTTTCGTAGAATTTTTATCGGAACTTCAGTTCTCATAATCCTAAGCAGCCGTGATGACGTCAACCGCAACAGAGTTCAGCCGGATATAATCCAGATGACTAAAAAAAAACCAACGTTTACTTTTAAAAGACGCATTTAGGTAAATTCATTCAGCTGCTCCGTGCTGCACTACTAAATTAGTTATTTTAAGAACAGGAAGACTCCAATGATGAATTAAATCGTTCGGATTTAGCTTGTTACGTTAGCAGAGTTTTTGGACAAGCTCCAACCAAATTGTAAAGAACCTAACATTTTCTCAAGAATACATAAACAGTGACAATGTGGTGTTGAGCTGAGGAAAAACATTTTGGAAATCCCAAGCAATAGGACTGCGTACGCGTTTTAAAATAATTAGCAATTAAGTACAAAACCTCGTAAACCGAACTAGGACATAATAGAAACAGCAAACAAATCGATTATTAAAGACGAACAATAGAATAAACAACAATGAGGTGCCTAGATTTAAGATGCTTGTTAGCAACCGGTGCACCATGTCCTGCCGCGCGATACACGTCAGTGTAAACAAAGGGTACGTCCAAACAACATGGCGCGTAATCGACACTAGTTACAACTGCACAAACTAGCTAATGCTAACAAAACAGAGGATTATGGACTCTAGTCTTTATGAAGAAAGGGTTTAAGGCGGCAGCAAAGCAGCTGTTGTCGGCACAGCTCGGTGAATGGAGCGCGGCGTTGTGCCGCCGGCTGCACGCTTCCAGTTCCGACGGTGACGGCCGTCATGGCTGGCGAAGACGATTTCGGCGACACGTTGTGAGAGGGAAGTGGCTGCTTATTACTACTGCTTGACTAGCGTAATCTGCTGTGGACACGTACACAACATTATAATTGCATATTGTGCTATTAGCTGACGGGTTTCAAGTAACTCAAAATAAATGTAGTAAAAAGATACACCTGCAGTTATAAATCTGAATACAAAATACCAAAGTTTGGTAGTAAGACAGCAAACATTACAATCATAGTCGTATTTCTGAAGCACCCAGTGGATTCAAATTGACGTGTAAAAGTGCCAATTGTGGGCCATTTCCGTAACGAATCCAATTTCAGTTGATTGCTCTTTCAAATTGATGAATCGTAAAGAACAAAAACAATTTCGTGAAATATCAAATCAAGGAAAATACGACTGTGTATTGCGAAAATGTGTAAGAACAGACCTTACTTGACAGGTTTCTTCAAAAGCAATCCTCTTTAAAGAGAATTAACGTCATAAAACAAGCTGCAATAAACGTTTGATCTTAGGACGGAGATAAAACGGAGACCAAAGCATTGAGACTGAAATACATCTTTTGACAGATTCGTCACAATGTTTCTCCGGATTTTAATTGTTCAGTAAAACGACTTCGATCTCTGCAGTGTATACATGCATTTCTGCGTCGACATTTCAATAGCGAGCGGACGGTTGCCTGTCGGCGTGTTAGCAACGGAGCTGCATAGTAACGTCAGCACCATAGGATATATCCGATGCGGTGTCAAACGCACGTTTCCGGTACTTCCGCCATTGACATTACGGATTTATGTAAACCAACCTTCAGCCTGCATACCTAATTATGTAACCATAATTATTGTCAAGCATTATGCTTATGGTTTAAGAAAATAATATAATGCTATAGAAAAAATATGCATATAAATACGTAATATATTATCTCACTGTCTTGAATCTAGTGACCAGCTTAATAGGATTAAATAAACCGTAAACACCACTTTATACTTATGTCACGTATTCTTAACTGAACAAGATACCTAAGTAATGACATGAGATATCAAGAATTCCTAGTCCATTATAGCTATAATTCCTCATATGAAGTAGAGGTGCATCCTAGATCTTTGCACTGTTACACAATGGCTGCTATGAACCGTGAAAATTTCTCACGGCTCATTTCTCATCTAATATAGGTACCTATGTATACAAACACATAGTTCAACCTATCAACCTTATTTACATTGACAATACAGCCGGGCGGTGACCTCGGCTTGGGGAAAAACGTGTCGCGTTCTTTGATGGGAAATGTGACGTACCTGTAACAAAAGTAATAGATGTATTATAGACATTTTTTCTCAGGAAACCGTACTATGGTAAATATGAACGTTAACATTCAAGTAAAAATGAGTTCGCTACTCCAAATTGTAATGTCGTTAATAAAAATAAATATAAAAGCTCATATTCCGGAAAAACAAAAACCTTCAACATGATAAAATATTATTCAGATGCCTATATAATTTTTGTACATGTATACTACAGTTTCTAGTTCTAAACCAGCACGGGGGACACAAGAGCCGCTAATTCCGTCGAATAGGGTTAAGCAGGAGGAATTTGGGTCCGAATAACAGCCAAGTAAAACTTTTGTATGGTCTATGCTTTTCAAGTACTCTTTTTTTAATTCGACCTATCTTGCATCGCGATATTAAAGTTCTCCGCCGTTCTCCTACATCAGCAGATAGGTATATACAAAATCCCGACGACATCAACGACAGGCAGTTGTCCTGAGACACAACCCGTTTATTCGGAGGATCCTAAATGGAGGATGAGGAACTTCCCATCCTCAAACCTCTAAAACCCCATACTTTTTTTCACAACGTGATAAAATAACCTTTATAATTGTAAAAATATATATTTCAGGTCCTAAATGCCGTACCGTCAGGAAGTCGATCGTAAAGATAAAGCTGTTACGAACAAACGGCCCTGCAAATAGCAGTACAGCTCACACCGTCCACGCAGTGCCCACGCACACGTCATCAAGCCAATCCGACAACTTTATCACCTCGTAAACCAACCGGGATACGTCACAAGTTAATTACCGTATTTCAGGCTAAATGTACGAATTAATTTAATATTCATTGAGTCCCATATCCGTGGCTATCAAATCCCTGCGCTGTTCCCGATGCACGGGATCATTAAAGTGGTCCTCACAACCGCAGACACGTTCACTCTAACATCGCTTAATTGTAATTGCTATACAAACTCGGCAAAATGCAAACCAAATACTAGTTCCGCTACTACCAGTTTCCACTTTCAGCTTTGCAAGATTAAATTCACCTGTTATTTCAAAATACCGCGCGAATAAATTTGAGCAAACAAGCCCCCAAAATCCGTCACAAGATAATATTCAAATGTTATTGATATAGCAGGGTGACATCCCTATTTAAGTGGTATTTATGTAAATATGTCAAAGTAGACTAGACTCGCAGCGTCACGAGATTAACGATGTTCCCGCCTCGGGCGACGTGTAACCCTCAACATGATACTACAAATATATTAAACGTATACATTTTATCAAGAATGGCTGCCTGCATTTGCACACAACTATACTACATTTTAAATATAGCATAACAAAAATAACCGTCATATAACGGCAGTTATTCTGTTATATTGTTGTTGCTGCATTTTAGTGACTTGTTTTTATAAATAGCTGATAGTCTACGTAGCTTTATATGTATCGTGAAATAACGGAGCTTACTATACCTACGCTTACTTTGAAATAATGATAACGTTGTACCGTTATTTTTCTAATGTCATATTGAATGCAGTACAGTAAATTGTCTTTAGTGCAATATAGGTAATTATTCACAATAATGTTTAACCTTTGTAAGACAAATTGAATCCCTACTATTATCTTACAACAGTATTTTTAATGATGAGATTATTTATATACCAAAACTTGTTAGTATACAAAAATCAGTTAAATAATATTTTTGCAATACAATTCAGTTTGTAAATTATATAAGAGTCCTTACGTCCGTTCTATTCCTGAATCTCCAAACGTTACGTTAACCACCGAAGTCTCCTGGCTGACCGGTAGTTCCGTATGGTACTATTTTTGGGTTATCGTTTTCAGATTGCACTTAAGTTCACTCCAGACGAATATAGAGTTGAATTTGAACGGCTCCGTTTAGATCGAAAGCTTATTTTTAACATACGGTTAGTCGGTTACGGACATAATGAATTCAATGGTATTAGGAGCTAAAGAAAAGACAGACGAATACTGCTCTAATGAGTCACAGAGTATTCTATTGTAGTTCGCGTCATCGTTACACAATGCGGGCTCGTCTAATCCACAGCTTAATGTCGCTACACTACTAGTACTTAAGCTCTTAATAATCGGTTGACGTCACGTCTAAGACGTCCTTCGTCTTAAACAAGAAATTATTATGCGGATGAGTCTGCAGTAACGAAGAACTATACATTCAGGGATGCACAAGATTAAGCTTAATGAAAACAAATTACCTAGTACCCACTTTACAATTAGCGCTTTGTTAATTAAGGACCTTTGGGAGCTAGGTACCATTTAAAATTAAATAAGGAAAGGAGTTATTTGTGAAGTAAGTTTATAGGAGGATGGTTGATTTACATTCAGTTTTATTAAGTTTCTGGTGCTAGAAAAAACGACGAAAATAGATTGCGGAAAGTGCTGTTTAATTTTTTTTCGACACTCTTTTTATGCCCGGTTTTTGAGGTTCTCAGATAAGCTCTCTAACAATCGATTCGTAAATAAAAGAAAGAATGACTTTCTTAGGTAAGACTTTCTTAACGAAATATTAAGCTCTTTAAAAACTGGATTTAATAAGTCTGGTTACAGGTGACCCTAGATCATTGGAGTCATTATTGTCATGTAACGCTAAGAAAGATAGCGCTTCAGAATTACTATATCATTTAGGCTTTACTTAGATATAAATGACACCGACATACAGTCTGACTTGAGAAGGGGCTGCGGGATAAGAAAGTAAAATACAGTGAGCTCTGTCGATACTGCCGCATCCTATCCACTTTATAGGTCATTTCATTTATTCCATTCACTTATTTCCGTCGAAGGGATCTCAGTTACGACCGAATGGGTTTCACAAATAAACCTAATTCTATCTGAACAATACGATGTTTCTTTTCAATTTAACAAATTAAACGGTTCGCCCGAAGAACCCGGATAATCCGTGAAAGATGGCGAACTGGCGAAAAAGTATGCACTTGACAGCCAAAACTTTGGGTGTTCGTATTCCGATCATGGTTATTTTCACTCAATTTTGTATTCCGCAAATAGGGTACTTAATTACCGCACTTGGGGTCCTATAGCCATTTTGGACGTGATTATTTTTGCATAATAAGTGATATAGGTAACGTTGTTCAACCACCTAGTCATTTAAACGTGACGTTATACAAAACCACGACAACTTTATTTAATAAATTATGCAGGTGAAATATTCACGGGAATCGAACGATAATAACGTATCATTTATTATTTTCTGTGCTGCGTTTAAACTGAAATATTTGGTAAGTCAACATTTTCCGGCACATTTAGCGCGAACTTTATGAAGTTCCGTGTGAAAGACCATTATTACAGTGCGCCCTCATTATCGACGGCATTTTATATATTTTATTTAAATTATTTTTGTGCAGCTGTTCAATTAAGCAAAAACCTGTTAAGTAGCTATCTTTAGGTACTAATTGATGCATCGGAATATTTCTGTAGGTTATGACAAAATATAATTACTTAATGCTACGATTGATGATCATCGATAACTCATAATTAATCAGCTGCTGCAAAAAACTGTTTTAGGCCCGTAATTAATTGCCACGCTAATAGCGGAGGGGGGGTAATCCTAGTGACTTTTAGGAAGGATTGCAATCAAATCTCAGTCTTAATCCGTCAAAAATGCTAATTTATCTTAATTTTTTGAAATTGATCGTCCCGGAGATGAGATTGCAACTAGGATCTAAACGTTATTGTTTTAGTATAGTATTTTAATCACCTGTAGGCCAGTCAGGTGATCAAAATAAAACGAAATTATTGATAAATTAATAAAACAAGCGTTAGCATATGCATTCTGGTAAGAAAAGTTACCATGAAACAACAGCTACAGAAATTTATTTATTTATTTATTTATTTATTCACTTTAAACATACAAATATCCTTACAGGCTAGACCCAATGCGATATTGTAGCATACTAAAAGAAAAAAGAATTTTATAGTTCCGCAATTTAACCATAACAAATTCTATAAGTTCGCTTGTAAAGCTGTTCTTGTAAATTCACCCAATGAGCAACAGAATATATCAATGTCATCAGCAACAAGATTGAG
Source organism: Hoplodrina ambigua (assembly GCA_949774945.1). Taxonomy (NCBI): domain Eukaryota; kingdom Metazoa; phylum Arthropoda; class Insecta; order Lepidoptera; family Noctuidae; genus Hoplodrina; species Hoplodrina ambigua. Next base: position 3,391,631 of record OX458979.1, read on the forward strand.
AGTGCGGAGCGCGCTGGTGAGCGGCGCCTCTCGCAGCAAGTTAGTACGCGCGCGCGGTTCCGCCAGCAGCCGCGGCCGACGACGTCGTCCCACATACCCGTCTGGCGCGACTAGCTCTATCCTTCGCAATATATCCGCATTGTGTATCTGCCCTCTAATTATCTTAAAGATATAAATCACTAGTGTGAGTTGCCTCCTGACCCTTAGTTCATTATATCCGACCATACCCAAGACAAATAGAGTTGGATACATCAATGGGTAAAATGGATATACCCCGTATTCCCTCATATATTTGTACCTCAAAAATTTATTTTGAACTCGCTCCAACATGAGACTATACTTAGTTTCATGTGGAGTCCAGATAACTGCATTACATTCAAGTTGGCTTCTTACTAAAGCATTATATAATGCCGTTATGGCTTTAATATTTGTAAAGTCTTTAACCATTCTAAGCACAAATCCTAAGTTTCTGTATGCTTTTTTGCAAACCTTCACTATATGTTCACGAAACGTGAGCCCCGTGGTAAACTGAACTCCTAAGTCCCTCACTTCCGTGACCCTATTCATCGGCACTCCGTCCACCATGTAATTATATGTGATGGGTGTGTGCACGCGCGAGAAACTTATGGTCACACACTTAGATGTATTAAACTGTAGGAGATTACCCTTGCTCCAAGCCACCACTCTAAATATATCCCTCTGCAGTCTTTCACAGTCATACACGTTTGTGATAGGAAGATAAAGCTTGAGGTCGTCGGCAAAAAGTAAACACTTAGCATCTTGCAGAACGTTTGGAAGGTGATTAATCATTATGAGAAACTCTAGAGGCCCTAGATTAGTTCCTTGGCTTACCCCAGATCTAGTATAATATGCGTTCGATTGAAATCCTGCAAAATCAACATATTGTTGCCGGCTACTCATGTAACTGGCAAAAAACTTAAGTAAATGAGGGGTAAAACCGACCCCCGCTAGTTTTTTCAGTAAGACGTCATTATCGACTAAATCAAACGCTTTTTTAAAGTCGAAATATGCAGCATCTGTTTGCCCCCCACCGTCTACTACCGGCACCACATCCGCCATCCGCCGAAATGCAATCATGCAAACAGCAGCAGCAAGCAGAAAAGGTATACCGAGTTAGTTACAATTACAAAAATTGCAGACTGTTCATTTGACAGACCTTATTCGGTGTGGCTTTCGTGATTTCTCAACGAACCAAATAACAAGCGTATTTTAACAATTACAATACGTTCCGACTTGAATTTACTTGCTTAATTAGTCACAGCCGTCGATATACAAACCAAGTAATAAATCATGAGCCAGTCAATTAACGGTAATTTGGGTTTTGTGACACAACGTCGATAGATTTGTATATCTACTGTTATAATTTACATATACACACATGTCATGTGTGGAAAGTTGGAAACATTATTTCAATTAGGGTAGCTAGAGGCAACACATTCCTCATGAAATAATTAACCAAAATTATAATTGTTATAACTTCGCTACTCAAATGTTATTCAAAACTTTGTAATTACTCGATGTTTTTAAGACCCCAAAAAGTCTAAGTACTCCCAGAATATAAACCATATTTCGCGAATAATGTACGAAGTTTGAGAAAATAAGCCAAGCTTCAAAAAGCCTAAGGGGTGTGCTTGGGGACTGAAAACATTAAGTTAATAGTCGTTCAGTATCTCAACTTAAAAACAGCATTTTAAATATCAGTCTAATAAATCAGGGCGTATTCAGATGACACGCGCCGATCACGCACAGCACCCGTGCACGCGTTGTGCCCGCCTTAAACCCGCACACGCGCTGCATCCGCCTCGCACACGCCTCGCGCCCACTTAAACTACTAGTGACTGGACTACTTCGTTCACTAGGCATAGTGGCTTCCAGGAGGGTGCAGAGCGCGGGCAGGGCGAGTGCAGGGTTGGCGCGAGGCGGGCGCGAGGCGGGCGCGGGGCGTGCGCATGGCGTGCGCGAGGCGGGCGCGGGGCGTGCGCATGGCGTGCGCGTGTAGACCTCGTTAAATGCAATTTGAGATCTATTGATGCATTATAAGGCTCAAATTCTTATTTAACAAATTTCAATGCGAGTTGGACGCGGGTGGCGTGCGCTGAGCGTGCGCGTGTCGTGTGAACGCGCGCTCACTCAGGTCAATCGCGCCTACTAACTTTAACGTAAGTAGGCTATATTTTTTTATCAACCACATTCTATGTACTTACGAAACCATATTAAGTAAGTAGACATTTCTAAGTTAGCAAGTCCAGCCCACTAAATAAGCGAATAAAAAATAACAACTTTCGAGTGATACAATCATTGTTACGGTTTCCATTTCCAAATAAAGTTGCGTCACATCACAGGTCATGTAAAATTACATGATCCGCATGGTTTTATATTCACCATGGCTAACATCTGGCCACACAATAGAATCTAACTAACGATGTATGTACCGAGTAAAACTTGAAAGTGTCATTGTGTAATTTGTATGCAGAGGATGATGCGCTGGCGTCATAAAGACAGGACTCTTACTGCATTGTAAACGTTACCTCAGCAGCGAGAAATTGTTTTATTGTTAAGTTTAGGAAGCAGTTGGGACAGGAGCAAGACACTGACGGCGCCTCTCCTTCATTAGCGAGTTAACGTTTTGCATAAATTGTTTTACGACTTAGCATTCAAATTAACTACAGATTAATTCCACTTCAAAATAAAGAAAGTTTTTCATCTTTGCAAACGATATAAAAACACCATTAAAAAAAGAAAACAAAAAAGTAACTAGATGGGTTCTAGTTAGGCAGTCGTTAGCGTATCGCAAAACAAAAGAGAACAGCTGCCGAAACGAGAAACAGAAAGTTCCTTGTTAAATAATTACTGCATTTATCCACAAACGGTGATAACGAACACTACGACAGCGACGTACTTTTACAAATGAAGCGAGTTCCTTTTTCCGACGTGCAAACTACAGTGCTAAGTTGGAGCAATCCTGTTTCTAAAAGAAAAGTTTTGAAATAATCACCGGGAGTCGAGAGAGGGAGAACGGAGAGAACTTCTGAATTAACAGAAACTGTTGCCAAAAATGTTGCAACGACATCTGATACATACAGTCTTTTCTCTTGTGAGGTAAACAATATTCCAGGTCGCTGCGACATTCACGCTTTCACTACTAAGTACCTACCTGGCTTTTGTTGTTCTCCAAAAGCATGATAACTAATGAGCCCCAAGATACAGACTAATTGTCTAGTTTGGTGCTCTCTGAGAACTTCATTGTGAAACCTAGTTGTAGGTAATATTTTTAAAAAGTTTGTCATTACCTCTCAACTTGTTTCAACGTTTGTCTGTTTATTGTATCATCCGGATGATAAATAAAAAAAAATCCCTCTATTTTTCTATTATGTAGGTATGTTAGATTAGAACATTTTAAAACATCTATCAAGAAAAATAAATCAAATGTTTTATTTCTTAAACATTCCAACCAGAATTTAAATATTAAAAAAAAGAAATACGTTTATATCTTAACACAATCCAGTTTCAAGGTGTTTAAGAGCAGACGGACGCATTCGGAAGCACTTACAACACATAAAGGTCACACAGTTGCATAAGAGACGGCGGACGACTACCACGTGTGTTAGTTTCCTGACCACGGAAAAACAGTCGGGCGGTCGTCGTGACAGCTCGGAACGTGCCGCGCCTCTCAACAAGGTTGCTCGTCGACATCGCAAACTGCCTAACTGACTGACTTTAATGAAGTTTGACTCTGCACTGCCGTTGTACGGTGGGCAAAAGAAATGAGTGTGCAGTTTTTTATAGGGTTTTTGAGTGAAGTAGGTATGTAGTTTTCGGTGATGCCTGACTAAAAAACTTGGCTGAGTATGTGCCTTCCAGCCAGCGATGCCAAACATCCCGATTTTTAACTTGAAATTGAATGTGCGTGGAACAAGCGCTGTCCCGCTTTTTGTTGTTTTTCGTCGGTGCAGCAGATATGAAGAGATTTCGTGCGTTGAGTTTTATAACTTTATAAGGGTAAGGCCGTAGATTTTGCCACTTTTCGAAGTGAAAAAAAAACTAAAGTTTTGATTGCTTATAAAAAACAATATAGTGGGTGAACTGTGCTGAAGATATTTTTATCATGTTATATATCTCGTACACTCTTAGACCATATTTTTTAAATAAATTTAAGTTGTACAATAAAAAAAATACAACGAGTTTAATGCGTCCAGACCCCCAAATTTAACGAAAAACATGCTGTCTTTTTGGCACTTAGCACTATAAAAACTTATATTTTTTCTAATGTACATTTCATTAATTATGATATCTGAAATGTGTCACAGTTAAGCTGCTACATCGTGCTTTTCGTGTCTTAAAAAACGCGTCCTTTATATTCTTATTACTAGCCAAACTTATGCTCCATTGTTTTGCTTTTATGTTACTATTTTCTATGTTACCAAAAATTTTCCCTAAAAAGCATTGAAAACAGTTTGGTAGTATATTGTGATTGCAATGGCAACATCAAATATTCAGGCAGCGCAATTAAAAAGTAAAAAGACGCCTTCTTTTCGTCTCTGGAATCTGTCAAAGGTGCACGTATGTGTTTCGTCAGTGAATTAAAATTGAGAATTTTGGCGATTTCTAAGGTAAATAACTGTTTTTATTGTAAAATTATTTTATAGAATTATGCTTTATGTATCTTATAAAAGCGTAACGATGTGTCTTTGTTTAAAATTTACCTCGATGTCGAGTTATGGATATTATAACTTTGAAAAAGCGCGCTTTTACGTTACTTCTATGTAGCTTTCATGTCACTGGTAACGTTGATTGTATGTTACGTAACGTTTTACCGTTGTAAAGGTTTGTGCATAACGTAACTGTTTTTTGTTTTTTTTTTACATTGCTCAGGAGGAACCTTGTTAAAAAATATCAATTTTTCAGTTTTGACTGTGGAGTAACGAATAATCTGCCGTGCTATTCTGTACATATCACGCCGTGAAAATATAGGTGATGTGAGCAAGAAGTGAGCTGTCATTCCACCTAATGCTATGGATATATAATCTAAGATAATAATCTAATTCTTGTGATTGAAAAATTGCTGATCTCATTGTGTAACTCATTTTTTAGGTTTATACATAATAATGTATGTTATTTAGTTTTTTGTTTTTGTTTTGGAGACTAAGAGTTTTTCTATGTCTAAGATAATGTTCTAATTTTTGTGGTTTAAAACTTGCTGATCTCATTGTGTAGCTTATTTTCTAGAATTAAACATAAAATTAAACATAATGTATCTTCTTTATTTTTTTGTTTATGATAGAAGAGTTTTTGAGAAACTCTATTTATCACATTAAATTTTTTTGTTATTTCACTTGTAATATAGTATTATTTTCCTGATAATATTGCTTCATTTGGTTCACTTGGCCGGTTTTGTAATAATTCTAAACTAAACTAAAAATACTAAACTGTTGATATTTTTAAACATTTTTAGTCACGTATTCTTGCAATTAACATTTTTTTTTTTATGTCACTGCACTTCTCACCGTTGGCGAACTGAACAGACTAACTGTTCAGTTCGCAAACTGTGAGCTTAGCTTAAATACGTTGAAACTTCTTCTTCTTTGATGTCGGCTAAAAATAGCGCATTATGTAATCGGCCTTAGAAACATTATACGTTAATTTTGCGTTACTTCTACGTTACCGTAACATAAAAGTGACTTGTTACTCTATGTTACTAAGTGGAAAAATCTACGGCCTTACCCATAAAAGAAACAAAGAATTCTTCAAAAGAAATTAAATGTACAAGTACATAATTACAAAAAACTTCTGAGTTTTAGTCTTTTTCTACAACTCACTTTCATGGAATGAATGCCGATTTTTTTACTTAAAAGATTTTAAAATATTTGCCGATTTGCCTGACATTACATCTGAAGGTAACGCGAGCTTACAGCCAACATTATATTGATGAAATTCACCTGCGTTATTTGTAGGTACCGCATTATGTGTGTAATTTGAACGCAAAGGTTAAGTTTCCGCCGAGTGTACCAACCAACTCCAAAGCGACTTTGACGTGATTAAGTTTCTTCCAGTTTCGTCTTACCTACTGTAAAAAGCTTTACCCACATTTAATATCTTTACACGATCCCAACATTGTATTTCAGACTATTTTGCAAGCTTGAAATGCAAAGTTAGGATGTTTTATGATAATTTATTCATTTTAACTAGCAGAACGAAACAGGAAAATCGTTATTATAATTACAAGTTTCCTAACGAATTAATCTTCAAATACCCTTGAATTTGATGAACTTGAGACAGGTACCTACGTAAGTTAGTACGTACTTCCCTAACAATTTAAAACTCTTGTTTTTCTTAAAAGAAAAACCTATAGAAAATCGTAAATACAAATATGCATGAGCTAGGTACCTACCAAAACGGCAGTTCTTGTTGCAATGACAATGATGCTCTTTCAGTTTTAATGAAATACTAAAAAGATATCTTTGTTACAGCTGACTTATGGTAAAAGGAGTAAGGATTAGCCTCAAAATTTAAATATTCCTACGTTTTTTTTTTTGCAATTTTGTTAGTATTAGATTGTATGATAATATAAAACTGAGACGCGAGAGTAACGAATATGTAACACAACACAATCATAATCATTCAAATCATTAATGTAACTCTCCAAGTTAGAATTATAATAATAATAATATTATTATTCTAACTTAGTAGTTACAGAATTACCCGTAAATATGCTTATTTAATGAAAACATAACATTTGCGGCCAATTATAATTAATACAGTTAAATTGACGATTGTAATGATTAAAATTCTACAAATACTCTTAATTTTGCGTATTTTTTTTTATAATACTATACATAATACCTGGTACCTACTTCCACCTTATCGCATCTCCGTTAAGGTAAAACATACGTGTCGGTAGAAGAGCATAGGTACCTTCCTGAACTAGAGCGCAGTTCACACAACCGCACCATTATTATTGTACAATTTACAACCCTGAACCGGTAAACAAAGGAAGGTGCCGCGTATTTACGGAGGAAGTTTCAGAACATATAGCCCACCAAGAATACACGAAAACTCAAGGTGAATACATGAGTCTTTCCGATTTCACGCTAAAGGGCACACGACGTTTGTTGATTGTTTATCGAGAATTCCGCGCTAATAGAAAATAGCTAAGTTTGTTCCGTACCATTTCACATAGGTACACGACACACACACATACCCTTTTCAAAGAACTTCTTTTAAGTTGCCAAGGAAACAGTGACAGGGATGCCTCGACTGTCTTGTTTTGTTCTTTACCATGAGGGTAGGATAATGCATGATATTTTTTTTTTAACTCTAACTGAATAGATTACTTACATCACGTGCACGGTTAAACATTTAAAATAAACGCTCAGTGTCTCACATTAAGATACATTTTTTTGTAAAATCTCATAAATATGTAAGAAGTAAAGTTGCTCGCCATCCGCCTTGCGGTGCGACAGGCGCTGGTTACTGTTTTTCTCATACAATTTACAACCGTTAAACAGGCAAACAAAATGCCGGCAGCTTATTTACACGGCGCCGCCAAAAGGAAGTCCGTACGAACGGATGCTATGCTAGTAAAGGAAACAGACATAAATCACCGAATTTACGACAAGTTTCTGAAAATGTTATTATTATTTAAAAAGAAAACAGGTTTTACAAACAAGCTGGTCGCGCCTCGAAAGGTTCTTTCCCTAATAGGCAATTTGGAAAATTAAGCTTTGTTTACGAAACAAACGCCCGGAACTTTTAACTCGGGAAACGTCGGCGTCGAAGCTATATTGGAATAACAAACGATAAGTAACAAATGTTGTCTTTGACTCATATTGTGCCAATAAGCAAATTACTTTAGCAGAACACAAAAACCGCGAGAGGCCGGAATCCGAAGAGATCCCGTGTTTATGTTGACCTAGCAACTTAGGAGTTGTGTAATCCGACAATTTGCCGTTCCTAACTCGCTAACACAACAAAACAAAGCGAACATATTCCCCGAGCTGAAAGGAAGTTCACTCGAAAAGGCAACTAGCTGCGGGGAAACCTTATATTGTTGAATTTATGATATGTTCCTACACTGCGTTCCAGTTTCTGGGGTCATTCGCGCTGCTATCTCCGCGATATTTCGTTGAAAATAATAACAATACAGATGCGGCCGGATCACGACATAACGGGACCTATCTCGGGTGCAATTTCATATCTCCCACGTCCGCAAATAAGTTCCAATGGATATATAAACTGATTGGGATTATAGGCTAATAACTCTGGAGTTGTTCGCTATTTGGCTCCGAGCAGCAATGAGGACGGGACGGAATGTCCCAGATAAGTGTTTATGAGCCAATTAGTGGCAAACGAAATGAGGGCTATCGGGCACAACGTAAACCTGATAATGGTGAAGATACGATCACGCGCCGAGAGGACACTAACTACGCACACACAATTAAAGAGACATTTCAAAAGCATCCAATCATCTAAGTTATTTATTAGTTTAGCCTACTTCTATTACACTCATTTGTGATTAATGACATGTATCGTTTCGATATCGGTTCAAATTGACTTTAACGATGACCGCAATTGCTAAAACTAAGTAAGATCGATTAAATTGAAATTGCATTATAATATAATGTTCGCCCGTCTACTTTCTATTTAATAAACGAAAGTGAAAACTATCCGATATGCGTTGTATGTCAGCATGTTTACACATCCAGTCATGAGCACAAAATAAATATTATATGATAGACATTATAGAATGGCAAAGCAGAGGTAAGTAATGTAACAACAAGAAACAATATGAATCATACAATTAAGAACAAGATTTGAGGTAAATCGTAATATAATATTGAGGCGAAATTGTGTAAATGTCGGCTGACTAGATCGCGTGGCGTCCTCGAGCCGTGATTGCAAGTTGTTAACTAGGCAAGTTGTTAGATTACTCGTGATCCATTTACAGTGCTCCACTATACTTGACGGATACAGTTACGACCCAGTTAAGTAATTGTAACTTAGACTACATCCATTTCGAAATCAGGGACTAAAGGCAACTTTGACATGAATGTGAAACTACATAATCATTTGACTACGTTTGGCAGCGGTTGCACTCGTGTGTAAAACTCTTAATTTTTCTGGGATGGACCTTTGTTTTTGTCCTGGTAGTAAATACAGATATAATGGCTGAGATGGATGAAAAATGCAGGATGATAAATGATAATGTACCTTTAAAGTGTCCTATTCTTAATACTTTCATTTTACTCTGCTAAATTCCTAAATTCGTTTGGTTTTTAGACATCCAAACGACCCCTACTGACTAGCAGACATTTACCTAGATTGGGCCTCAGCATACACGAACATTTATTACATTCAGCACACATTCATAACTGATTTTCTACGCAACATCATGAAAAAATCCGGCCAAGCGTGAGTTGGGCCTCGCATGATTAATGTTTCAGCACCCGTCAAAGCTAATCTGGATCTGGCAACCTTATAAAGGTGTAATGAAGGTGCCCTGCAATTTCAGGGGCTTTTTGGATATGGGAATATGCATTTTGTAAGAATTTCGAGCGCAATGAGTTCGAATGGTTTTTTTTTCGTCATCGTCATTATATGTCCATTCATGTTTTGGCATCATCCTCAAAGACTGATTAAACATTTTACCTTCAACGGTTTTTTATTCATAGTTTTTTCCACAGAAATGTAATTTAAATAATTTTATAAACCGATGGCTTTTTGTTTTGTTCAGCGCAAAAACTCGTGGTAGCATTCACGTTTTTGCATAGACACCTACGTCACATACATTTAGTGTATTTATTTCTTTTTGCCGAGAGATCGCCTTTTTTGTGGAATCCTAATAATTTTGTGTTTAGTCCATTAAAAAAAAACTAAGTGGCAACAAAGCATTTGTCCTGCTACGTTTCTTTTTATTTTTGTGATATTGAAAGTTTGAAACCGGACTTAAACTCGCTTCTTTTTCGCATACGTGTATCTACACTTACAACGAAATTCGATGTTAATAAAACATCACATTACCAGTTTAGAAGTACTAAGCGTAAAGTACATTTGAATAAAAGCCCACTATCATTACAAACAAGCTGAATAAAGACTTAATTAATCTGAGTCGAGAGCGGTAAGCCGCGACCCGCGAGCACACAGTTGTGTATTCATTAGCATTAAGGACGGTTTCATGGCAACTAAGGTTAGTTGAATCAAAGCAGACATTCAAATTAGATTACACTTAAAGTTCATTGCAGGCGTAAAGAATGCATCTAACTCAGAGGGTGACGGTGACGAAGGTACAAGGCGATTACAGTATCGGCCACAGCAGATGCGAACCTTACTCGCCAACTCAAAGCAAATTGATATAAAAACAACATAATGACGACCACTTCCACGCTAATGCTAAGCATCGGTTCGCGTGCTTGACTTGTATATTTTATAACTCTGTCTTCAACTAAGAGTTAAAGATCAATGTTTTCTAAAAACGAATTCTAAACAATCAAGTGTGAAACCTTTCGTGAAACAAATACAAGCAGGAAAGATTGTAACTTGTGTAATAGTGCTGTGAGTCAGCATTAAACAGCAATCCTTTGTAACAGAACTATTTATTTACAGATAACTCTGGCTAAGTTTCTTTCACTACAGTCTTTTCATTGTCTTCGTGAGATCTCGAGTTCACAAGAGTTAACTCCTTCGTGCTGTTCTAGCTTCATGAATACAAGTACCTATTACTATTGTTTCTTAAAAATAAGAAATTATTATTAATAAGTTACGCTTCCTTAGTATTTTACAACACATTAGGTAATTTTAAATCTTGGACATGAGGAAATATGGTTTTCAAAAATAGCCATTGTGATTTGTCAGGAGATTTTTTACCGTGATCTCACAGGAAGGTCGCGTTTAGCATGCAACGTCCTCCGTGACACGCGTCCAAATTGCGGGTTTAGCATAGTTTAGCGTAGATTAGTCAGTTCCGTGAGATAATTGCTATGTACATCGTCGGCAAACCGAAAATACACAGACAACATAGCATAGCTTCCGACTAACTGATGTACGATGCACACTGGATAAATAAATTAAATTTTATTAAAAGGACGGCATTAAACCACATTTCTCGGAATTAAAATCAGATGTACCCGAGGAAAGGATACATTAATCAGTCTTGTCTACTTGCTCTGCGGATCAGATGGTGAGGTCAATTGTAGATATAGTTAATTAATTAACGGTTCTTTAAAGCGTGACGCAGATGCTTTAGTATAAAAAAAAGTATAAACTACAAAAATAGGCCACACAAATAACTTTTATTGGGCAATTTGCAACGAAGTTATGTCATCAGAAAACTCCATAAATCGGTGAGAGAAACGTAAACGGCCAGCGATTACCGGCCGGTAGACATCCACCGAGACAATAAAACCAAAATATGACAGCTGACAATTTATCACCATTACGATGTAATACTTACTTCAGCAGAGAATTTATTATCCGTTGAAGAGCTGAGGAGATTTGCGGAAGCAGATATTACTCAATGTCAAGGCTCTATTCTGATAATAACAAGTTCTTTGTCCACTGACATCAAAGATTTTATCTTTCAATGAAATCATTTGAGCTCTTTGTAGAAAATTCAAAGTAACTGTAGAAAAATATTTTAAAGTTATTTTATGAGAATAGTGATATTATTAGGTATATTTCAATTAATTTACTTATTTTACTTAATGGACTCTTTTATGTGGTAAGCTACTTACCTTGTTCAAATATCTTGTTAGTAAGGTCAACTACCTATAAAGGTTATCCATAAAGTAGGTAAGTATTTGACCATTACATTACGACTTTTAATTGCCTTATTTTAGGAACGTGTGTAGGTGTTTCAGAGTAGGGACAAAAATACTTTCGTAAGGTTTGCCAGTTATAGGCTGCTTTTCCACCAAAGATGCGGTTTAAAACGTTGCTGTGGATGCGTTTGATATCCACCAATCACATTCATTGTTCCACACAGCATAGCTGGTGGAAACTGATTCAGCCAAGCTACGTTTTTTATTTATTTATTTATTATGGAAGGCTGTGTGCTGTGGATGCGTGCTATGGATGAGTGCTATGAGATCTCTAGTTCCACCAGAGATTTGCTAGGCGCTCTAATATTCTTGTAGAGTTAGGCCTCTTGTCGGACGACGTTTACTGCTAGACATAGGCCATCCCTAAAGATAGCCAGGAAATAGAAGGAGCTAAACTTCAGAAAATAAGGCAATAAAACCGGTTTTTTTCGGTTTAATAACCTTTGTCAGCCAAGTCTTGTAACGCCAAATTACAAAAAACAAAAAAAGTTGTTTTAATAATTAATTAAAACCCACTCTTTAACACGTTTGAACTAAAGCGATTCTATAATAGGATTGATAATGGTCATACTCATAAATGGTGATGTGTGACCGATGCCGTATTTCCCGAAAGGCTCTCAAGTTGATGATGTCAGTCGCACAAGATCGCTAATTATCGCAAAACCAGACCGGAGAGAACAGAGTGGTTTTTGGTGCCTAATTCTGAGCAACACAAGATGACGTGTGTCTATGTTCCGTGCGTGGCGACTAAAGGCGTAAACGAAAAATCTGGTTTGTACGCAATTGCGATCACCATTAAACTTGATAGGTAAGTTGGTAGATATAATTAAATTAAGTGAGACTTAAGCATTACTCAAGTTCAGTACGTAGGTAGTCCTTAAAAATTCTGTTTGAAAAAAAAAGATAACCGCCTTCAAAAACTACAAAATAAAAAATAACTTTAGCTTGGAAGTCGGCGGCTTTGTTTTTGTGTCTTGTTATATAGGTATTGCCACCGACTTTCAAGCTAAAGTTATTTTTTATTTTGTAGTTTTTGAAGGCGGTTATCTTTTTTTGTAAAAAAGCTTTTTATTTTTCACTTTTTAGTGCTTGTGTTTTAATGTTTGAAATCCTTACATAAAGCCCTGTCAAACAATACCTCACACGATATATTTAATTTTGGAAAGTGGTAGGAGGGGGGTTGATGTACCCCCTCCCCACTTCCTTCAGTCAGTCATCGACTACACGTATACAAAAAGCAATTTTTCTTGTTACGGCGGTTCTGCTGTGATTTTATAAGGAGTTCCGTTCCATATCTCCAAAGTTTATCATCAGATCATAACAACATTCCTATGGGACCTATTCGGAACTATACTCTTTCAAACAAAAAAAGAATCATCCAAATCGATTCATAATTGGCGGAGTAATCGTAGAACAAATATACAAAAAAAAAAACAAAAAAAAACATACGCTTTGAATTGAGAACCTCCTCCTTTTTGAAGTAGGTTGAAAATACTTTGTGTTTAATTAAATTGAATATTAGGTTTCTGTTGTTTGATCTAATAAATACGCGTCGACGTTGTAGGATTGACTGTTGTCACTTTGGCTAACCAATTACACTTTCAAAAACAATCGTGTGTTACTTTTTCGTAAAGGTTACCTATGTACCTATTTCATAGCGTCTAATATTACTTCTAGTACAGTACTTTGTTACAAAGACTTTCAGATTTTCTGTCTGATATTAAGGCGGATATAATGGCGAGGTCAAAATTTTAAGGACAAAATCGGAAACTTCATGAGTTAGGCACATGCAGCATGATTTATTATAGTCTAATAAATTGTAATAATTGTAAGTGAGTGGCTGACAAGGCAAGGTCAACCGTTCACTATCTATGTACCTACCTAGGTATTTATAAGCACGTTGATTTTAATTTATTTCCGCCTTTTATTTCTTGGCAGCAGAATCAGAGAAATTGCCTTCGTGCCGTTCATTGAATATAAAAAGGTTAAAAGATATTCAAATGTCTTTGATTGAATACCTTTCTACCTAAATACGAGTACCACAGGTTAAATAAATCTAGACATTTTTAACCAACTAATCGTAGACAGACCCATTCTCTGAGAATTTTTGGTGCAGTTACGAGTTCGAGATACTTAAACGTCACGTTGTAACACGGAGAGGTCTTTGAGAAAAGTTATTCACATCGAGATTAGACATTCGACGGCGTCAAGAGTCAGGATGACGTCGCCGCCTGCCGGGACCGGACCGTTTATCGACAAAGTTTAGCTATACAAGTGCAGCCAGCCGGAAACTTCGAGCTTCTTTTACGTAATGCGATCCACATATCGCATTTTCGCGTCGATTCATTACGCCCCAGCCGGCCGTAAAACTGACCTCTTCCAAATTGTTGCCGTCTTCCACGAGTGGGTTGGACATGACAGAAATAGTTTAATTTGTGTCTTTTAGATTTTTATTGAACGTACGCACCACCCACTTAGTTGTTTGCCTTTTTCGTCTCATTCATTCATAATACTAAAGGTTTTACTGTTAGTAGGTAGGTCGTATTTCGATAGCCATTTACTTTGTATACGAATGAAGAAAATAATTACAGTTAGATCATTTGTTAAGAATACGAGAGTAGTGTATAAAGACAACAGTACTGTAGACCAGGTACAAAACAAGAATGGGCAAGTACCTTAAGATCACGCGCCTGTGTATCCTCAATTAACAAGAAACTGGTGTAATTTATGGAACAATACATTAGGTGGAGTTACTTCGTTTGCTTGTTGGTAGGTGTCGGCCTAGACATGAGCAATGTCAATGCTAAAATAAACATGTCCCCAAGTCCCATAAATCTTTTTAGTCATAGCACTTTTAGTGACAACGCAATACCTCTTTTTATCGTGTTCCAAAAAAGCAAAAATCTACTATGGTTGACAAATGTTTGGGCATGTAGGCACATGTTGGAATGAATGGCAGTTCATCGCCTCTCACCGATAACTCCACAGATAAACCTATTTTAGTCACTATTTTAGTTAAATAAGTACTTGCCTATTCACGAAAGTAAAATTTAAGAAAAATGGCGGGAATACAAGAGTTATATTCACAAACCCTTAAGTAGGTACTTAAGAATGTGCTCTTATATACCCAAACTTATGGCATACCATAGGTATGCCATGCCATAAGTTTAGGAAAAGTTATGAACATAATAGTTAGGTACTATAAAATGAATGAATATTGGCAATGCAGCAAAGAGATAAATATTTTTACCAGTGTATGTACACCAAATAGCTTATTTGATTGTAGGTACATGCAATTTCAAAGTGGATGTACAATATTAAAGTCAATCATTTAGTCTACACTTACGAATATTACAAAAGGGTGAAGTTGATTGTTTTGTTTTTTGCTTGTAAGAGGTAATCTCTGGATGTACTGATCATATTACAAAAATTCTTTCACTGATGAAAGGTTACACTGCCGAGTATCACAGAATATATTTTATATTGAAGTCACAGGCAGAAGCTAGTTATAATTATTATTCAAACACCTTGTATGGTCAATCACAACATAGAAAAAAAATATATCATCAGGAAATTATACAGCAACCATGATAAGCATAACATATTATTATAAGTTTTTTAAATAATAGGTCAGTTATGAGAATTAAACCAAGTCATTTAGGTATAATCCAAGCTAAGAGTTAGATGCTACAGCTTCTAAACTCACTGCAGAATGATAGACTATAATTTGCCCATTCATTTAAAACCATAACACAAGTCTTATCTCAGTGCAGTAAAGATCAAAATCAAGTGTCACGAAGATCAAATAGAATGGTGCATTACACATTTTGTTTTTGCACACATGCCTGTGTTTTGATTAACACATGACCTGTTGAATAGACTAATAGACAGATAGTATGCTAGCATTGAACACATTGTTTCATTGATTTGAAGTTCACAGCATCCATTGAATTAATTTCTCTTAATAGCCTAGTAACTAGTTCATAAGTTTGTAGCAGGTAAAACCCTAATTCATTATTGGTTTATTTTCTGTTAAGCTTTAAACATGACTCCTTAGATTGCTAATAAAATAAAAGTCTCTGCATCTTAACTTTTTTATTTCCATTTGTTTCATTGTGATTGAAGTAAGCAAAGGGAGTACTTAATTGGATTGTTTGATTGGACACCTTAACTTTGTTTTATTGAGAAAAGAACTCAATAGCCATTCGCCAATAAAAACCAAAAATGTAATTTTAAAGGAATGTGTCTTTAGCCTGCTAAGTTTTTGTTTTTTTTTTTTGAGACCTCTTGTCAACAAACAATACAAAGACAAAGACTAAGAAATGTTTTTTGAACTTAAAAGTGCAATGGCATTGAATTCATTCATTAACAAACTAAGTATTTTTAAATGGAGTTAAATTCTGTATAAATTACTTAAATAACACTTAATATTCTTAGAACACCAGGGTCAAATAAAACAATGATAATCAGATGTGCTATACTGGCCTCTGACATTACTATCAGTAGCTAGCGTCGATACTCTATCCTCATATAGGAGAACAAAATAATATAATAAATTATTGTGGTTTATTGCCTAGTTATAAGCTTATTTAGAATTTTATTAAGATACACAATTACTATTAAACAGAAATGATAAAACGACTAGTAGGTAACTATAAAATTAAATAAAAAATAAATCAAGGTGGTATAAAAAAAGAAATGTAAAATGGTATCAGTTTCATTCTTTTGATTGCATAAATAATGTAATGGATAATTTATTAGGCACTCAAAAATATCTCCACCTGTTGTCCGTGATTCTTATGAATAAAAGAAAAGAAATCATATTATTATGTATAGTAGAGACCGGTATTCTGTTACTCTGGCGTTACTTCCTTGATATCAAGAGCAAACAACTTTCGCTAAGTGCGGTGGCTGCGCGCGCGCCGCCCGTCTGCTCCAGCTGGCGCACGCGCATCCATGCGCACCTCGCCAATCTAACGGCTTCCCAAATGTACCACCAGCAAGCCAATTACACCTACAGCAATATTACGCAAGCCTACTACGGACTACCAGAACCCGGTCAATTACTCAAACTAGCCTACGCTCCGAAACCACTGTCCACGTAACACTTGAAACATTTCTCTGACAACGAGTACCTTACACATGAATAAAAGAGGAAATACTCACCGATATGTTTATCGCTCCAAATCCCAAACAATATAAAAACTGTCACTCACACGTTAGAACACAAAACACAGACTATTCACCTCTTGACATCTGACATTGTTCATAAAACGCAAAGATATATCACATTTATATTTCACCATATACACGTAGGGATAAAGCGTTATCATAAAAACAATAAGATATAACAAAAGTTGTGCAAAACGATCGCAAAATAACGATACAAAACGTAAACAGCTCCTACTTTGACAGAATCATTCAATAAACTGACACTTGTTTTGCAGTTGCCAACTGCAAACCACTTTCGCCTTCTACAAATGCGAAGTTACCAACATTCAAACATTAAAAATATGCAAAAAAAAATCTTGAAACATTATGTTACAAGGTTGTGCAAAAAGTTTGTCTTAAAAACTTTTGTGCTGTTTCGACAGTATTGTGTTTCTAAAGTTAGCCATAAATAGCACACAAAAATGTGTAATAAAATGGAATAGCTAAATTGATTGAATAAAATGTACTTACTTATATGTTTTGTATAAAATATATACCTGATAAAAATTGAAAGATCTAGATTTACTTTTTATCTTTTCCTTTATTGATTGATTACTGATAATAAACGAGGTGGATATTGAAAACTTTTTTCATTCCTCTTTTCACATTCCAATCTACTCATTCCAATGCGGTCTGGCATTTCAGCATCTGTCTGTTGGCAACCTTGCCATATCAGCTGTCATTTTCGTCGTCATCAGCAATCTGTCATTTCGGTTGACTGTTATCTCTATTTTTGTGCTAAAAAAATATATTTAGAAGTGTGAAAAACTTTCCTTTGTGTTTACAGTACATAAGATTATCTAAAGTGGCGTGAATAAGTTTACTACAATGTCTAAATTCGAGGATAATCCGTTTAGTGATCCAACCATAGACAACCCATTCGCAGTATGTAGCCCTTAGCTGATACGAAAATGAAATTGTTTTTATACTTTTGACTATATTTTGTGGATTAATTCTAGGATCCTGCAGTCCAGCAAGTCACCAGAAGTACTAATAATGCAACACGAGGACTTGACGACTATAATCCCTTCGATGGTCAACAAAATGCAAATCAAGCTACGGTAACATGTTCATATTAGTCATTAGTGGGATTTTTGTAGTGTCGATACGACCAACGGTATCTTTGATAGATATCAGTGTAGCGTAACGAACTTGCTTTAATTAATGGCTTTGTTTCGTCTTTGTATTTTATCTTTTCCATACATGGCTATGCTTTTTTTAGATTTCCAGCCAGAATTTACAGCTTTTGGTACACCAGAGTCTACATATCACATCAAAAACTATAAAATGGCAATTGACAATTTTTTTGTTTATAGGCACCAATAGCTGGGGGGGCACAGCCATTGCAGCCAGCTATCATGCAGGCTGTGTCTCCCCCGGTAAGTGGGCAGTACACACGGCCTGCTCAACCCCAGGCCCAGGCCCAGCCACCACCCAACTTCACTACGGCTGACTTTCAGGTAATTAGCTACACCCTTTTAGTAATTCAAAATTCCGGTTATTATGTTCTTGTCACAGTTATCAGTACCTAATAAGGAAAAAAAAAGTAATTGTTATTTTAGAAATTTTAATGTCAAGGAAACACATTTACCTTATTAACTTCACTCTAATAATTTCAAAATTTTGAAATAATTGTCCGACTACAGAGAATAAGAATAATTATTATAGGTATTTAAAGCATAAGTAACAATATTCTCCAACCTTGTTATTTATTGCAAGAATTAATTGGTTATTTTATAAATACCCATATGGCTATTGTAGCAATATTTTTGCATTGCTGCATTATGCGTAATGCATCCAAGTAAATAATGGTATATTTCCTTGTCCGGGCAGTACTACCTTTATGTTGAATATTTTTATACTATACCAATTACAATAATTTCAGGCTATTCAGTTTTTACTCTATAAATCTTAACTAGGTACTAAACTAATCATAATATATCTAGTACCAACATTAAAAATATAAATTAATAAACTATTAGTACTATTTAGGAATATCTTGTTTGGAATCAGTTCAGTATATCCTTGGTAAAATAAATAAGTATTGTGATGGGCTGTTTTAATAGAACTAAGAAACTAAGAACTATATGTGAACCCTTTAATAGGTTAGATGACACCATCAATCAATTGATATACTTCTTATGACTGTTAAAACTCCCATAGATTTTGTATGGCAAAAGACAACTGACATCACTTTTGTGACAACTCAATTGACTAACTATTTATTATTTGAAAGCAATTAAAATCAAATTAAATACCATTTTAATAAAGAGGTTATTTCTTAAAATTATTGGTTAATGGTGTAAACTACCCTATTCTCAAACAATGCTTAATTTTTAGGTGTAGAAATAAAATTGCCTCCTCCACTTGCAAACATGCATTTTCCACTGAACAGCAGATTGTTATTATTTCCTTTTAACCTTTTGAACGCCAGAGTATAAATGTATCGCCGTACCCCTGACGCCAGGCCACTTCTTTTAGGATTTTTTACTTTACACTTTTAAAGGGATTCCAAAACTTGATTAAATTGTAATATATGCGACGTGTATTTTGTCATATATTTGTGACGTTGGCGTTCAGGGTAAGATTTCGTTTGTCACATATATGTGACAATGGCGTTCAAAAGGTTAATCAACTTAAAAATAAGTTGTGTTTGAGAATTTCGTTAATAGTGTAGAAAAAACACGTGCACATGTATATTAACTAAGTGTTAACGCATGTTGACTAATATGCACTTTGCTTTTTTCAAAACGCACAAAAGGAGTTAAAGGTAAACACTTGTTAACAATTTATATCATGAATCATTTTTGTATATTATCTCACTATAATCAATTTATCAGTATTTTTGTAAGTCGTGATACTATTTTATTTGGTTAATGCGTTTTATATTAGGTAGATACAATAAATAGGTGTAGAAAAATATTCCTACATTGTTTGTTTAAGTTAAATGGTCAATATGTAGAAAGACCTAGCTTTGTAATGTTTTGGTTGTGAATGTCTCTCCTTGCTGGAAGAGGCTGAGCTACATGTAACAATAAAAAGCACATAAGCATCTAGGAAACTATGCAACTTAGCAAATTCACTGTTTCAATTTTTATATCACAATTTGCACTCATAAAATTAAATATTGCGATTATATTTCATCTGTAATTTAGTAAAACATGTAGACTAGACTAGCCAATTCTATTCAAACTGTACCAACAAAGATATTAATCTGCTTAGTTGTTTAAAAATAGACTCATTTAAAATTGCTCAATTAACTGACCACCACATCAACTCACACTAAACGTGATTAAAACACCTACACAGGCATTGTAAACTTTAAATTGCATGTGTAGGCGTAACTTTCCGCTTTAGATTAACCATAAACTCACTCAGATCTGTTTTCATATGTGTTTGGGCCCTGTGCGTAATACTAACGTTACGAGTATGCCTGATCTGCAGAGAAGACAGGAGGAGTTGGAACGTAAGGCGGAGGAGTTAGCGCGAAGGGAAGCGGAGCTACGAGCTGGCTCAGCTGGGAGGCGAAACAACTGGCCCCCACTACCCGCCTTCTGCCCCATACAGCCATGTTTCTATCAAGACATCAATGTTGATATACCGCTGGAGTTCCAGAGAATTGTTCGTCACCTTTACCACTTGTGGATGTGTGAGTAAACAAATGATTAGATATGTCACTTAATATCTTTGTGTTAATGAATGTTTGTGTTGTCCCTATGTTATGATATACACAGATCCAACAATTGGATTTCAAAACATCTTGAATACAGTAAATAGTTTTACTATGATAAAATCCTAAAATATTACATTTCATTTTTTATTTGCAGTCCACGCCCTGGTACTGTCCCTCAACATTATCGGCGCGATGTCGCTTATGTTCGCCGGCAACGGTTTCACGACTTTCGGCCTGTCAATCTTGTACTTCATACTGCTGACGCCGTTCAGCTTCGTTTGCTGGTACCGGCCTATCTACAAGGCGTTTAGAAGCGATTCTTCATTCAACTTTATGGTGTTCTTCTTCATATTTTTGTTCCAAATCATCATAACTGTCGTGCAGTCCGTTGGATTCAGCGGTGGAGGTTCATGGTAAGTGTTATTTTGTGACTAGACATTGTAAATCAAAAGTATTTTCGCTTTTATTGTTTGAAAAAGATAAGAAAACAGAGCGCAGAAGTACGTAATACGACCTAAGTAGGTAAAGTCTCCTTAGGCTATTGATAAAATCAATAGCCCAATTAATTTTTATCAATCCACTAATGACTAAAGTGACTATAATTAGTTTCTTCTAATGGTTGATGGTATTTGTTTGTTATTACAGTGGACTGATCACCAGCATTGGTGCTTTCAAGACAAACATTGCAGTCGGCATCATCACTTTGATGGTCACCATAGGATTCATCATGTGTGTTGTTGTTGATGTCATGCTAATGGCGAAGGTAAGAACATTGTTATTATGTAAGGTTTAGTCAAAGGGGCCAAGATAAGAATAAAATACGTTTCTAAGTTATGTTTGCTTTCCTTGACTTTTGGTTTTTTATTATACTTGAGTAGGTACTTGTTTTTAACTACGTTATTTTTGCTTTAACAGATGTCAGTTTATATGTACAATAAACAAGTTTATTTAAGAATAACTATAAATTGAAATAGTAGCGGAAACTAAACTTTATATGAAGAATATAAGATTAAAGTAATTTTTCATAAATCACACACTTTTTAAGAAAATTAAGTTGTGAACTTGGTTTACGTACGACACTAGAGTGTGACTCTAGTTTTATTTAAAACTAGTGCAGGGTAATTATAATTTGCGCTGTACACTACTTGCACTAAACGCTTCACGGGTGAGCTGAGGTATATACGGTGCTTCACGCATTGTGCCTCTGCTTGGACTACGGTTAAACAGAAACCGACATTTATTCTGGCCGTTATCCCTCTAATCCATGAACCCAGTGTTCTGACAAAGTATTCAAGTTCGAAACGCATAATAAACGTTCGTCAATACGATATATGAATATATATTGAATTTGCATTTTAAATTAATTAAGGTCAAAGTATGAGAGTTAAAAAAATTGACTGGTGCTTTTGTCAATAATAATTTTATCATAAAGACAAACTGTAGGTACACATGATACAAAAGCAATAATATTATTGTTTAGCAGCTGAATGGAATTATATGATAATGCTTTTTTTATTTTATTGTACTAAGTACAGTGCCCCCGTATTAATATGGGACATCGTGCTTGAGAAAAGATTGCAAACGACGCTTTACAATGCCGAAGTTTACCAAATACTCCATGGTGCCATATTTCTGGCAGATATCGAGCAACACACTTTACAGATCTTATTCACGTTTTCCTTTTCCAAAAAAAAGTCAAGTTTTCATTCAGACTATTATCAGAAACATGTGTTTATTTACTTCCAAAACATTTTAAATAAGAGATTAGATTAGAACCTATTTAGGGCTTATTATTCAATCGTCAGATAAAACAAAAGTAAATTGGAATATAAAGAATAAAAATGGTAGTTTGACAAAAACTGGCTTATTTATTCTTCAAATAAGTAGCCTACGATACAAAAATTAGTATTATACATAAGATTCGCATATCACAGATAAAATTAGTTTATGAACCACTTTTACAGTTTATGAACGCAGTTACTTTGCCCAGTCATTCTTGTTCGTCTCAAGAGTTTAGTTATCATACATCCATAATAACTAACAAGAAATAAGCATTCTCCTTTCTATTTATAGGTGCACCGTATCTACCGATCGACGGGCGCATCTATGGCAAAGGCCCAAGCGGAGTTCACGACGGAGATCCTGCGCAACCAGCACGTTCAGACCGCGGCGTCCAGCGCCGCCGCCGCCGCTGTCAACGCGCAGATCGCTAACGCTAACCGGTATTAGACAACGTACTGCATGTGAGTAACGCACCCGTAACCCTTGAATGCCCATGTATTCTCAATTGTATGTCAAGAGCATGCGTCCTGTCTCTTGGCCCATAAGTCTTAACTCCAAATAAGTACAATTTTGCCCGAAATTACGTCCGCGTATATTTTCTTACGTCACCCAATTTTTAAAAAAATAAAATGAAGCATATAGCACTTAGGGATAA
This sequence comes from Hoplodrina ambigua, assembly GCA_949774945.1. Lineage (NCBI taxonomy): Eukaryota > Metazoa > Arthropoda > Insecta > Lepidoptera > Noctuidae > Hoplodrina > Hoplodrina ambigua. Next base: position 3,414,786 of record OX458979.1, read on the forward strand.
CATAGCTTCCTAAGGGTTTTCAGAATAGGACCAGCAGTTCTAGAGATGAACAACTTCAAACAAAAAAAAACAGTCTCTTCAGCTTTATATTATAAGGAAATATAGATGGTGTCATCACCATAGTCTTATATGCGGAAAGTTAATTTATGAGGGGAGGTTCAATTATTACAAACTACATTTTAAAGTTATGAGTCAATAATTTTTCACATAATTGTGAAATCCATTGTTTGAATGAGGTACAAAGATACCACAGCTATATTGATAAGCTAAATTGAATGATTATGTGCTATGTAAGTAATTAGCAGTTATAAATAATGATTAAAATATTGATAAAACTACTGTTTATTTATTTTATTATTTTGTTTACAGATGTGACCGTATGGAATAAATGAGTAGATTTGAATGTGCATATCGGGAAAGTACGCAATAACTTCATCAATCAAGATACCAAAAGGCTTTCTGATATTAAAATGAATATGTTAACATTTTTCTCGGATACAGACATTATATCGCGAATTATTGTTATGCCGATCGCGTTTTTATTATAAACATGTATTTTACCTCGAGTATGATCAAATTAAATGATAACTTGGGGAATGGAAAAAGTTCCCGTTACTTATACAACTCGCATTATCAATTACTTAACATAGAACATTTCTATCAAATATGATGTGACTGTGTTGTAAGCTTGATTCATTCATCGTATTATCCATGTTTGGTCACTTTAACGTGACGCTGAACGAAGCGCTGCCTAATGCCGTACAACCTCGCGTTAAAGTGAATAGGTAGCTGTTGTAACAGCCAAAATGTCATATGGCTGTGTATGAAATGTTATTTAACAATTAATTGAACTTATTTATGCAAATTTTGGCGTTTCAATTAATGAAATAAAATGTATAGTGCAACACATAGTAGAGTTATACATATTATCAGTTTATTTAAAAACATATATATTTTTTTAAACTTTGTATTTTCCAGCAAATTAATTTTCACTGATGGTCATAGTTTTTTTATCAACATTAAAATCAGTAGTGTTTCTTTTGTTAATCTCTATTCTCTGTAGCACTGTACTTATTGAACAGCATTTGATTTTTTTTTAAACATAATGCAATTACAATATTTATGAAATTAAGATATATTACGCCACGACTTAATTCTTTTGCTAGCTATAACGATTATTTTTAATCGACATGAGCTTACAAACGCTTTAAGATCTACGTACCTACCTACTAAAAATTGTGGAGTCTTCATATGAAAATGAATAGTATTTTACCAGGGTTTTATTATTGCTGAATATGTTATGGAGCAGTTTATATTTTTATAAAACAGGTATTGAATCACGATTTTATTTATTTTTCATAAATTAACAATTCTTGCGTAGAGAAACATTGCATGTATCTTAGTCGGTATATTGATAAATATTGCAATTCTCGACATCGGGTCATCACTCGAATTATCGTTTATTTACAAAGAAACAATGTTGTTTACTTTTTAATAGTTATGAATTTATTCATCTTTTATTAACATTCCAAAAATAAGTGTAAATAACCCCTAAATGACTAAATTTGAAAGCTAAATGTATATTAAAATTTAAATATCTGTTTAAAATTTTATGAATATTTAAAATTTCATGTAACGTCGCTAATAAATGTATGTATTTGGACCATTTACTTAATCGTTAGTGTTTCCAAGTGTGCGACTCCCTCTTGCCCTGCGTTGAGACTATCTATTAGATGCACAAGACTTCGATTTTAGTATTTATCGTTGTATAAATAAAATACATAGTGTAAGTTGGTAAACATTTAAGCATATTATTAACTAGTCAATGGACTAAACAGCTTTGGAAACTGAATAAACAAATACATAGACCGCTTACAAAATTGTATCTAACTAATACGTGAAAGCGCCCAATATCGGGGCGCAAAAACAATACGTAGGTATGTTATGTATAATCTGGGCCTAGCATAATGTAAATTATTTACCAGACCGTCCTTACCCCAGATAAATGGTAAGTGAAGGCGTGTAGATTTATCTAAATGTTTAAACTGTTTTGTAACGATTAAGTCATGTTATAAACTTATGATTAATAATAAATATAGTTTCAGAATTTATTCTTTTATTTATCTGCAAATTAATTGACTTTACATTATTTATTTGAACTCTCAGTTACACAATACAGGCAAAGGAAAAACTCTTCTGTACATAACTCATTTTAATAAGAAAATTTCACAAAATTATTATTGATCCTAATCTAGCTTCAACTGATTACCTACGCCTTAATATTATCTATGCCTATAATTTTATTAAATGCACGCAATAGTTTCACTCCTGTAGGAGCGATGCGGCATCGGCACTAACTCTACCTCACACAACCACATTTACTGTGCGGAGGCACGTATTGCATGGTGCAGGTATATGCGTTTCTATCCGCATTTATAACATCCACGTCGTATCGCCCACAATTAACAATCGTTGGATAAAGGTGAGTCATTACTTCCCAAAAATTACAGTCTACTGTGAATATCAGCCTCAGTCATCAAGCTGGGTAAGTGGGCTGGTGACCGATTTGGGGCGCTGTTAGATATAATAGGCAGATACTATGTTTGAGGTTGATTGGCATGTGCGTGCGCACCAAGCCGGGCGGGGTCCTGGCTGGGGTAGTGTAGTGCGAGCGGGGCAGGAGGCGGCGGGACCCCGGGAACCCCGGGCACGCCCGGCACCCCCGGGACTCCCGGCACGCCGCTACCCCACGCGGGCCAGCCTCCACCGCCGTAGTGATGTAGGTTGAAGAAGTCGTTTGGACGGTTCGGTGGCGGCGGCATCTGGAAACAAAACCAAGTCAATTATGTTATGTAGTCGAAATTGTTCCTGTTAAAAAAGACGGAAGAAAATCAAGACACCACACAGAAATTAAAATGTGTACAATAACATACCTGTGGTGGGAACGGATGTAAGTATGTAGGAGGAGGGGGCAATGTTCCTGGGAGGCCAGGTACTGGTTCTAACACAGGCGTCGCTTCGTTCTTCTCGTTGGCACCTTGGCGACCTGAAACATTTGCAAATATTGTTAAATTATTCTTTTCTATGTTATCCTATAGATTTTAAAATATGATGGAAAGTGGTGAACCCTTTACAATATATGTATGATGAACAGGGCAGTGGGATACTCTAATAGGCTAAATATAGCCTATTAGAGTATCCCAGTGCAGGACAATGGCCTCCATTATTTTCCATGTAGTTGTTACTCTGGCAGTTGTGAAGTAAAAGTTTTATTTGTTTATTAAATTTTATATTTTGTATAATACCAACCTTGAGATTTACCCCACTTGATAGTGAGTCTCTTGCCACCTATAACCAGTCTGTTGAATGTCTTCTCAGCAGCATGTTCGGAAGCACTCCTCGTTGTATATTGAACAAAGGCACATTGTGCTCTAGGCACCAAAGTTAAGGATCTGAAAATGTAAAAAATATACATTATTAAATTAATACACATATAAAGACAGAAAACTTTGGAGTAAAATGAAGGATGCCTTTACTCAAAAGGAGTTTTAGAGGAAAAAAACTAAACCTACATGATTGATAACGAATAGCTGTTCTATTGTATAGTAAGGATAAATAAATGGCTTATTATTATTACTATAAAATAATAAATGGTTCAATTCAGACTGAGTTATCAACACAATTCAGATTACTGGAGCCACATGATAGTTCACTATACCCTCTCTTACAGAAACAAAGCCTAAGACAATAATAACAAAATAATACTTAGGACCGCTTAGTGATAAACAGTCCTAAAACATAAACAAGCTTTTTTTAAGGGTGGGAAATCACAACTCTTTCTGCCCTGGACGGATGTGGAATGCAGTGTCCGACTTTTACTGACTAAACCCATCTATGTTCCTTCTTAGATCTTTGACTTCCAGGGCCAAAGTAACTCTCTTGATTAAATTCTGCAATCCTAGCAGGAACATAAATAAGCTTAATAATTAATTCTGGAAGAAAAACCCACCTTATTTCGCCATACTGGTAGAAATGACCTCTTAGTTCATCTTCACTAATATTGTCCGGTAAATTGCCTATGTACAATGTAGTGACAGTTTTATCCTCAGGCGGAGGCAGGGCGGGCATAGCAGCCGCACGACGCATCAGCTTCTCAGCTACTGGGTCATTTACACCATAATATCTGGAAATGAAAAATAAAAACTTTTAGTACAGTCTAACTATATCGCATGGAATATGACATAAATGACCTTCAATTTAGTTTACAAACTTCATATCCATAAAGTAATTTATAATTACTTTTTACAGCTTAACATATTTGGGTCTTAAACCAATTGACTGCAGGTGAACATTCGCTGTGCCAAGCAAGCCCATAGTGAGGCTGGCTACACAGTGTGTGCGTTTGCCTTACAAAAAAGAAAAAAACACACACTTGCGTTTTTTTGTAGAAACACCACAGGTTTTTTGTTTTCCCGCAGTCAAGGGGTTAAGTTTACTCTTTCATAACAGAAAAACAAAACAATCATCACCTGTCCTTTATGTTTTGGTCAGCAAGAGGATCATCAGGGTCAGTTGGCTTCTCGTGGCGATAAGGACATTCTTCACCACGTCTACATTCCCCTTTCACCCAAAATGAGCAAACATGGGGTCTATTTCTTTTATAGTAAGGAGCTGTTCTAGCCAAACGTAACAACAAGTCTGAAGCACCTTTAGATTTTAAAGCTGAATTACTAGGTTGTGTTGCATCAAACTTAGACATTTGACTATCTAAATTCTGGATATAATATTCTTTATTAACTTCATTACGAGGTAGATCATCTTGTATTTTGAGCGCAGCATCTCTAACTTGGATTGGTAAACCATATTCGAGATCCAAAAGGCACGTTTGACATACGTTCTTCAATTTAGAACATGTTTGACATATTTCTGTCTTCTTGAAACGCATCCTGGCGCCAGGACACCAACGGAAGACGGTGAAGGGCCTTGCGCAAATTTTGCACTCCTTGCCATACTTCTCTTTAGTCTGAAATTTAAGTGTGTAATGTAGTTACTGAACCCACAATCAGAAGCATGTCGTAATACATAGCCAAATGCTGTACATACCATCCGAATGTAGGGGTTATCACCGAGACATGTTTGACACAAAATTGGAAAGTCCTGAAGAAGAAAAAAGATATTAAAGTAAATGAACAACATAATTTATAGATTTGAAATCTGCATTTGCTCTTGCTCTTACCGAATCTTCCCAATTTTGACGATTGTACGTGTTTGTTGATTTTGAAACGGCCATTGCAAATTAACAAATTTAGGAATGCCAACTAATTTATTAATAGCTAAAGATGCAATAATAACTAACTAACATTTCACACAATTATTACTTTCAGCAGTTGTTATAGTTAACAAAAATTGACTAAAAAATAATCAACAACGCCAACACGAAACTGAGTAGATCACCGTGACGCCATCTTTATATTTTTACGTTTTTAAATTGGCATGCGATAAACTCATTTTAACACCAGATCTTTTACTCCGTAGCTGGTATTCTCGCACGGCAACTTAGTCATATTTTAGTACATACATACGAATATTTCGGGTGTCCGGTAAAGAATGGATACCGGACATTCTGTATAACAAAAGTTATATAGGCCTTCGATGTGTTTGTCTTGTGAAAATAAACTTCTTTAAATAAATATTTCCAGTAAAAACCGAAGCTGACATTAGGCCTTTCCGTACAAAAAGAGGTTTCGGGGTTAGCTTACTTGTTTATTATCATTCGCTGCAGAGTAACATTTATTGTCATCACCGTCAATATGTCAAGTGTCAAAGGGATGGTGTCAGTTGTCTACTTGCTTTGTCAATTTGATGTTCGATTTGTTCACCTCGGTTCGAGTGTTTAGAAATAAAGTTAATGAGTGTGAAATAATAAAAATAAAGCAGTAAATTTCATACTGGGGAGTTTAGAAACAATAAAATAATTTAATTATGTCGATAACAACACTGGTACGTATAACAGTTCAATAAGAAATGCAGTTTTTTTTAATCGGCTTATTGATGCTATGTCTGTTATTTTTACAGTATTATATGCAATTGAAGAAGGAAAATGCTCATGAGGACTCCATTTGGTGTTGCGGTTGGAGTAAAATAGACCATGAAAAACCCAAAGAACCTGAAGGCGATAATATTGAACCTTCACAGTATGTACCCATAACCTTAACACATCGCAAGTAGCTTGCCCTAAGTAGTCTTTATTATTTTATATCTAAGTGGCATATTTACAAACAGTTTATAAAAAATGACAGTCAACACTCAATTTTTTTTTATATATTATAAATTAATTTTGTTCTAGATTCTAACTTATTATATTGTATATCACACAACAGTACAAAACTACAATTCTCTATTTAGTTATTACTGTTACGAAAACAAAATAGTATAAATTTGTCTTACAGAGACTCAAACCACGAGGTTAGTTCTGAAAACTACTTGATCACTGGGGGGCTTGATGATTTGATTAAGGTGTGGCAGCTTGAGAATGGTAAACTTGAAGAAAAGCATCAGTTGGAGGGACACTCACTGGGGGTCATCTCAGTGGCTGTCAGCCCTGATGGAAAAAGTAAGTCTTTTTATGACCATCTTTAGTATGCTACTCCTTTTGAGGCAAAGTTCTGATCACATTGCCTCCAAATCTCACAAATATTTTCCCAGTCACTACAGCCACACTGATTACAATCAATATAATAAGCCCATTCTGTCCCACTGCTGGGCAAAGGCCTTTCTTCATTCCTTACATCGGTCACGACACATCTTTCCAATTTTAAGAAAGTCATCCAAGCTGTCCCACCTTTGGTGTTGCTATATAATTTTTCTCATTGCAGCTCTAGCCAGCAGTTCTCAAGACTCTTCCTTAATACTTTGGGACTTGACAAATGGTGAGAAAATAAAGACAATGGAGACTGGTCCCACTGATGTTTGGACCTTGGACTTCTCTCCTGATGGCAAGCATATTATTTCTGGAAGCAATGCTGGCAAGATTCTCATATTTGAAGTTGAAAGCGGAAAGCAAGAGCAGACATTAGATACGAGAGGGAAATTCACATTAAGTGTTGCATACGTAAGTTCAAATATATTTATCAACTTATTGATTATGTAATTGCACATAAGGGGTGACATAATTAGGTTAGTATTAGCATCTACACCAGTGGCAAGGGGTCAATAGCCAACCATTAATTTTAACACCCCAATGTCATTCAACATGCATTTCTAAGTGATGAATTTATCAATATGATAATATTATAAATTGGCTTCTTTCTTGTTTTGATTCCAGAGTCCAGATGGAAAATATATAGCAAGTGGTGCCTTAGACGGCATTATCAACATATTTGATGTGGCTCAAGGAAAACTAGTTCACACATTAGAAGGTCATGCTATGCCTATCAGAAGTCTGTGTTTCTCACCAGACTCACAGCTACTGCTTACAGCTTCAGATGATGGGCATATGAAACTTTATGATGTGTAAGTTTTCACACAATAATTGTTTTTCTAATAATATATTTTGAGGTCGTTTTACATTCGTGGAGCTCAAAAGTGTACCTGTGTGTGCATTTTTATTTTATTTGATTTTTAATTTCATTCAATTTGATTACATTTCAGGGTTCACGCAAATTTAGCTGGAACACTATCAGGACATGCATCATGGGTTCTCTCAGTTGCATTCTCTCCTGACGGTAAACGGTTCGCATCTGGTAGTGCCGACAGAACGGTGCGAGTGTGGGATTTGGATAGCATGCAATGCCAACATGTATTTAAGGAGCATACTGATCAGGTAGAAAATGAATTAAAATCTTTTTTTGAGAAGTTTTGTACTTTCAAATAGTTAATGTGTACCTAATGAAATGATTTGTTCATTCTCTTCTTTTTTTACAGGTGTGGGGTGTGAAGTTCAATGCAGAAAGTAATAAAATTATGTCTGTATCAGAAGATAAAAGTTTAAATATTTATGACTGCCCATTATAATGTACAATATTGCTATTTTTAATATACCATACTTATCTTGTACTTTATTTTGTTTCATTATCTGCCCGTAAACTGAAGTGGCAGCGACCTGCTCGCGAAGTAGTGATGCATAGAGCATTCGCTATTCGCTAGCATAAACTGTGCGTGTTGAAGGCAAAAAGGCTGTTCAATAATTATATTAGATCCAGCGTTTCTTTTGCCCCTCCTCACACTGACGTCAAGCCGAGGTATGCCGCAGAGAATTAGACCTTATGTAATTTACAACGTGGCGCTACCATGGTGACATTAATTTAACACACGTATAGGGTTACGCATTTTTGTTTTATATAAAAAAGAAAAAACCATAAAACGTTATTAATTAATGAGTTATTTCAAATTTTAGAAAATAGCATCTTGGAGCAACCTGTATTTAAAGAACTCTAGCCCAGCGGTCATTTGCCGGGGTCACGGATACTAGCATCGTATCAATGAAATTAAAACGAATAAGCAATACTAAAAAGATGAAACAAATGCAAAGAGTAGGCTTATTGAAGGAAAAAGAGATCCCTTTGTCGGCGAGTATCGTAGGCGACGCAGACGCAGGCGTCGGGTGTCGTCGTCCCTTCCCCCCGCAACCCGCGGATCCTTTTTATTTTTTAGTGCTCGTCGGACCCATGCCCTTGACACACTTATTGATGTGATTACTCGTGCGCATAATAATCGTATTTATTTTCGTGAATGTTTCCGCGAAAAAGACGCTTGCTTATTTTATTTATTTATTTTTGTGTAATTAGGATAATTGTTAGAACATGGTACTGCGATAAAGACGCTTTGCTTTGTTTTCGTTAGTTTTCTTTCTTATTACGATAGGTACTTACATCTTTGGCAATAAGGACGTTTTTATTTGTGTTATTAGTGCTTGTGTAAACCTGTGATCGTGATGGCAAATACTCATCCTAACTACACGGCAGCTCCACCTACTATTGTAGAAGCTCTTTAGCGCATCCGCGAAAACCAGCCAGTGGATCCTAGGTCTCAACGCAACAACCGTCTACACATAAGGACCCAATCCAATAAAATGAAAATGTGCTACATTATTTTCAAAATCAGCCCAAAACTAGCCTTCGTCAGAATGAGGGAAATGGCTGTAAGGGACAATTTATTTTCAAAAGTGCGGGAGAACATGAAGCGCCCTTTAGCCCTTCGTAGGTATCCGCCAACAAGGTGGTCTCCATGAAAATTTAAAACACTTAAAGACTATTAAATAAAAGTGAATTTGATTAGTGATGATGGTGATAATAACTAACAGTAATAAGAGAAGGTGATATGTGATTAACTACGCTCGGTTTCTTTGTTATTATTATGTCGTCAAATTACAATCGGACCGATCTCAAGTACCAGGCGCAAGCGTGGTTGCCAGCGCGCAAAGCGAGACGTTGCCGCTTCGAGTAAACGTAATTCAACCAGGTGATAGTATTCTAATTTCATGAATGAATTTTTGTACAGTGATCCCAATTTTGGTTACTTTTTTATTATTTAGTTTGTTCGAAAAAAAATTTTTTTCAATTTACGTATTTCTATAACCTGTCCTATTGAATATGATTTATGGACACTAGCCCTATTCGTGTGTTAAATTAATGTCACCATGGTAGCGCCACGTTGTATAAAGGGACCACGACCACTGTAAAATCAGGATTAGCAGGCGGTAACCTCGTAGTTTGATCTGTGAAATACCATATCGCAGCGGTGTGTGGTTACGCTTTATGCTTTGTGCCGCTTGATTGAGAAGAAGGCTGCTGCCTGCGCCTTCCTTTGTCCCGTTGACTGGTGCTATAATATTTAAAAAAAACCCTGTCATAGACAAGGAGTAAAAGAATAGGTTCCGAACGAAAATTTACATGTCAGTAGGAGCAATGTTGTAAATTCTGACATAAGTGTTCCAGAAACAAATCTGCATTAGCGATCTTTAGCATTGAATAATTCTATTCTTCCTGTTCTCACTTGAAAAGTCTCGTATATTTTTCTTTCGTTTCTTTTAATCATCAAATGTTTACAAATGTCAAATAATGTTTTTCACGTCAAATTTTAATGAAGTTCTCTGAGTCAGAACAACGTGATTTAAAATAAATAAACAGTACATAAAGAAGTACATGTCCCGCAAAAATGCCGGCGGGTAGCATTGTAAGTACTCGATACAAGTTTATTCATAAATATTGGCTGTGCTAACTACTTAAGTTACAACGTGATCCAAAATGCATTTCGTTTCAGTTTTCCATATTGCTGAAAAAAGAAAATGCTCATAATGATCCAATTTACTGCTGTACGTGGGTCAAAATAAATACCTCCGGAGATTCGGCGTAAGTTATTTGAATCTCTATGACGACCGGTCTAAGTGTAATTTAAATAAAACAATATATTTTTCTAGTACAGCTACCTACCGGTCTAATTGTTTTGTATGTACTCAAATCTCATCAGAAAACCCACAATCTATGTGAAATAGATAATTTTCTAACACATTGTTACATGTTTTAGAAATGTTTCAAAGGATTTCATAGTGACTGGAGGTCTAGACTGCTTGGTTAAGGTATGGATCCTAGAGAATAATAGACTACAGCTACTTCACACTCTGGAGGGGCACTCTATGGCTGTGGTCTCTGTCGCTGTTAGCCCTTCTGCTCCAAGTAGGTTTCATACAATAAGCACTATACACATAATATATGTATATAATTTCAATTCTCCAGATCTAGAAATATTTTTAATTACTTTATAATAGTTTTGGTTATCTCTAAGGATGAAGTACAAGATTGCTATTGCTTGCGTTACCTGAAACTAATTTTATTTATATCAACCTAAATAACTGTATTTGGGAGAATATAATAATATGATGTACATCAGTTGGTATATAATTAGTTTTTTTTTTATTCAAATGAGTGACTGCGCAAATGTAAAATAAAAATTTTGAACAACAATACATGCAATTTAAAACTTGTGGACCTAAAATCCTTATTTTTAGTTTTAGTGAGCTCATCCCTAGACTCCAGCCTTTTCTTCTGGGACCTATGCTCTGGGAAGAAGCTGGCAGAGATACCAACTGGTGTCACAGATGTATGGAAAGTAGCATTTTCTCCAGACGGAGAGCACATAGCTACTGGAGGTCACACTGGCAAAATATATGTGTACCAAGTCCAGAGTGGAACTGTGGCCAAAGTTTTGGATACCAGAGGGAAGTTCATACTGAGTATTTCTTGTGTGAGTGTTTTTTATACCTATTATTCTCACTTGCACCAAAGAGTTAACTCAAAGTTAGTTACACAACAAGCAACTAACTCAAGTTTTTTTTTTATACAAATGGGCCTTACTGTATTAGGAATATAGGTAAATCTATAGAAGGCTAAAAAAATTACAGCATACGGCATAAGCTTTTTAGATATAATTTTTTGACCACCATCAAATACTTATGATCAAAATATACATTATTCAATTTTATAATATAAAATAAACAAGTACTCTATACATTTTTAGAACATCCTCGTATTTCAACTTCAAACCTGCCTAAAATCTTTTATTAATTAATTTAATAAGCGCGCCGCGATTTCTGATATGATTATCCTTAGTAAGTATCCACAGTACCGTATATTAACAGTAAAACTTGCACTATGTCTCACCAAATTGTCGCTACGAATGTATAATGGACTCTGCATCTATGACATCATGCACAACAACACAGCATACGGATTGCACAGGCACTCCAGCGCTATCGTAAAGAAAGTGGGGACTCCGAATCGTACTGCGATATTTCACGAGTCGAGGAATGCCCCTTAATAAAAAAAATCTCTTAAATTTTCAATTTTTTTTTTTTTTATTAGAGTCCCAACGGCAGATACGTAGCAACAGGCTCGCAGGACGGTACTCTGTGCATAGTGGACATAGCACAGGGCAAGGTGGTGCACACAGTGGAGGCACACTCGCAGCCAGTCCGGTGCGTCGCGTTCTCACCGTGCAATCGCCGGCTAGCCACTGCCTCGAACGACGGATTTGTCAAGATTTATGATGTGTTAGTTACTTTCTTCTACAACTAGACTCTACGTCATCGTTCTAGCTGATAGACTGACTGAGAGAACGCACACGATTGCGGAGACTTTGAGAAAAAAACAGATTGAAGGATAAACTGGAAAACCATTTTTATATTTGTTGTGAAAAATCACTGTTTTCGAAACAGAGAGATCATGGGGGTATTTAAAGTTTAGTAACATTTCAAATCTCTTTTTGTAAATGAATCTTTGATCTTCAGTATCTTCGTAACCAGCAGGGTTGGCATAAAAACTTAACTTACGGTCCAGAACAAAATATTTGAAGAACATTTATAACTTTGCGCTCCGTTAAGTATTTTTTTAACACTGTTATACCGCTGGATTCAAATATATTGATTAGGGCAAGAAGATGATGATGAGTTTCTTACTCTATTAGTTTAGTTATCTCTCTGTATTTTGAACGAAGTAGCTACGTCACGGTTTTTTCCCACAGGGCAAGCGCAGGTCTTCAATTCTCGTTAAATCACAAATGCTGGGCAGTCAGCGTGTGTTTCACTGCGGACGGGTCGCGAGTGGCGACCGCTGCGGCCGACGGCACCGTGCGAGTGGCACTAACTGAGGGTCTCACTGTACTTAACACTTTTCAAGAACATAACGATGTGGTAAGTACGCTAGAAGTATAATTTGAATTCGGAAATACCATAGGTAGATACACAACCCACTCCCAGATCCGGACTTGCCGTCGCGTCGGCACCTACTATCAATTTCGCGACATAAAATACAGAACACCCGATTTACAAAAAAGAAATCTATCATCAAGGATGAAATTGTTTGACATTATTCTGGGTAATAATATTATTTTTTGTTCCACCGTGCGTAATCTTAAATAAGATAGTTCAAATCACAGAAAAAGACGTTAGCGACATCATATATTTTTAAAACCGTATTTCCAACGCATAAAGTATCGTGTTAGCCAGTAACTGGGTTGTTTAAGACAGTACTTAGTTCCTGCACTTCTGTTACTCAGCTCCATCCAGTTAGACTGGAAGCCAACCCAAACATAATTGGTGACATGCTAGGCGAATGATTTGCAATGTCTAAAAGACTTATATTTATCGTAATTATCTCTTCACAGGTCTGGGGCGTCAACTTCAATAGTAACAATAAGAGAATATTATCGGTGTCCAAAGACAGATGTATCAATATTTATGAATGCCCACCATTGCCGCCAAAGACTGACAAAAAGGAACCAACATTGATCAAATGAATCCACGAATATGAGTATAATGTAGTGAAACGTATTTTATTATTATTGCATTGAGTGCCAACGAATAAAAACTTTGCTACAACATGAAATTAATTAATGTCTTTACTAGTCATGATAAATTAATATATCATCATGTTAATTTTTTTGCCAATTTTCTAACGTGGGCAACTTCAAAGTTTTTTTGTAAGCTTACATTTTAAATAATAAAATTTCTTCGTTTAAATTTTATTCTCTGTTTTGAATTATCCCTTTAATGCCTTTATTTTAATCGCAACATCGCATATTTTTCGCAATTTTGTTAATAACTGGAGGAGCATGCGCCGTGAAGCCTATTAGATAGATATTAATTTGTAACTCTGGCATTTTACAGTTTCGTTATGTGATATGTCGCCTATTAATATTTAAACTCTAGCATTCTCGAAACTGTACTTTTGCTGACATGTAGATCATATGATGTAGAATTATTAGATGAATGTGTCTCATATATGTATGTATACTTCCTTTTAAAACAAACCCAGTCGTCATTGCTATTATAACATCAACACGTTTACACACAATTTTAAATCTACATCGCAGTATCTGCAGATTAATATGTATCTAAATAGAGGCGAATATGGCAACTAGGGTGCGTAGTCCCCTACACTAAGACGGGGAGTCAGGCGCGGGCTTGATTAATTTTCGGCAGTAAGAGGATTTCGCCCACCGCCACCGCCATATTACAGCAGTTCTTTACCTAGGATTTGCACTCTTATAACGAGGTAAGACCAAAAAAATATCCTTTTCGGGATTATTAATGTAGCTACTCTGGCTGTCTGGGGTTTTCAGACTTTTTTGTCAGATTTTGTGGATTAAATTAATTTATTCAATTAATAAATTAGGTACTCGGGTTTTTTGGTTGGATATTAAAGTTAAACATTGGTTTTGATATATTTGTTTTTGTACAACAATATCATAGTTACGCTGATAGACTTACTGCTGGACAATACTGGACATAATAGCCGACCCGTTAGTAGGTCCCTACATATGTATGTAGGTACTTCGAGACATAGGTAGGTATAGTCTCGGTACTTCGTAGAAGAAGCAAACTTCCTACCTGTACTATGCCACCTTCTTAAGATTCCTGACAAATGCAGAGCACCGAAATCAAAACTTTACCTACTTATGAACTTAGGTACTTATTGTGTCTATTTTTAACCCTTTTCTCGTCTCACTCAAGCCAACAGCAAAGTAATATCAGACACAAAAGAGTATTATGAAATTATACGGCTTTCTGTTGAAGTATCAACACATTATTGAGCTGTTGTCAAGATAAATAGGTACATAAAGGGGAGGCATTTATCAAAAATATTTACATTGGTAGCAAGTCAATTGGTTTCGGCTTAATTTGCGGGGAATTATGCGGCGCGGCCCGCCGGGAAATCAACTTTACATTCAATTTGCCGCCGTGCACAGATAAAAACCAATCTCTTCATTTTTACCTGTCGCGGCGAGAGAATAAACCCCCTTTGACGTTCATGAACATTTTTTAAAGAAGTTTGAAACTTTAAAGTATTTCTTCTCGACATCACCATCTATATAAATATTGCATTGTTGTTTCAAGGTATTTATCTTTTAGAACGCTTAGACGTATACCTAGTATACCTACCTACGTCCATGGTTTTCACCTAACTTGCAGTGTTGTTTAGGTTACAGTGGAAATATGTATTCTGACAGTACTGAGTGCAGGTTCGTAAAAAAATGCATCACCCACATGCCAGGGAATCGGTGTCTAACGTACAAATCCTACCTACCGGCTACCTAAGTTGTTGATAAACTACTTTGCATTAGGTACTTGGGATATGGTATACCAGGGTCTATGGTGTGTCTTTCATTCATCTACCATTCTACCTAATGGCTGGAAGTGCGGTGTATGGGAACAGGTCCAACTGAACTGCTATCTTTATAATCTGTCTAGATTTCGCTCAGCCTATTTCTCCGAAAACCGTTTTTTACCAAACAAAAGGTAATCACCTGAAAAGGTTCCGAAAGGTATGTCCTGTCCTGTAGGAGTGAGCTGACTTAAGTAAGTTGGTTCAGTCCTACCCAAAAGCATTTGTTATTGTTGCTGATAGGCAGGATCGAAAATCTGATAATATTTTGGGCTTTAACAATTTCACAGTCATATTAACCGGCGGTTGACAAGGTATTGTACAGCCCACATACGAGTCAGCGGTGGCCGGCAGCGGAGGTATCGATGTCGTAATCACGGCCACGCCGCCGGCAGCGCCATTCAATGAGATGAAATCACTATGCGGCTCTATGAATAATTCAGGTGCGGTCCGGCTCCGCCCCGTCCCTCGCCTCACCGCTTCATGCACCCCCACTATCGATATTGATATAAAGTTGACAGAATATGTATGGCCAATGCGACGCGGTCGATTTCTGTAATTTGACGGCGATGTGAGCTTGCAGTTTGTGTCCACAGTTGCTAGAGATGCATTTCTCGTATACGATGCATACACAGACTCACGTTGTGACTTGAAATCCGCTTTAGTGGATTACACCTGAAAGGTTTCTAGTCGGTTGAGAAGTCAGCAAAATAAAAGCGGTTCGCATTGAATTCAATAATTTAATAGCACCAATTCATTTCAATAAATATAACAGCTTGCCTAATTATATAATAATAGTATGTATCTAGTGGTGGTAGGAGATGGCGGGAGAAGAGTAAGTGACGTGCGCTGCGGGAGCGGCGTAGGCGAGCTTGGCGACGGGGGCGGAGTAAGTGACGGGACCTTGAGAGTAGGAGACCGGGCCGTGAGCGTAGGAGACGGGGGCAGACGCGTAGGCTACTTTGGCAACGGGAGCGGCGTAGGCGACCTTCGCTACGGGAGCGGCGTAGGCGAGCTTGGCTACGGGAGCGGCGTAGGCGAACTTGGCGACGGGGGCGGCGTAGGCGATCTTGGCGGGTGCGGGGTGCACGGGGGTGCCCTCGTAGCGCACGTTGGCGTTGAATCCGTTCACCTTGTCGGAGGTGTATTCGACGATGCGGTGCACGCCGTCGGGTTGCACGAGGGAGTACGAGCCGTGCACGACGTCGCCTTCGCGAGACTCCTGCTGCTGCTTAACGTCGCCGCTCTGGTTATCATGGACGGAGTAAGAGAAGTCGTAGTGAGCGGGAGCTTCGGGCTCGGCGTACACCACTTTGGAGACGGGGACCAGACCGGCGTAAGCCGCCACAGCGAGGGACAGGACAATGACGAACTGCAATAAAAACAAATTACTAATTGCAAGAATAAACTGGATACCATAATATTTTTTTTAAACAAAAAAAATCTCTCTTTCTTATTTCTTGTTCAAAGTTAAGAATAATCCAGCTATCCAGATCGATCGCTATAAAACACCATTAATAATAGATATAAATAACTCACTTTGGCAACCATGTTTGCTAATTGTTTGTATACGTTGTTGCTGATTTGAGTGTCAGTAGTGGACTATGATAATGTGTGACCTGCTTCAGTTTTTATACAGGCTGGTTGCCTGTAGGTCTTGTTGGTGACACACGGCGCGCCCGCGGCGTGCTATACAATGACTGAGAGGTGAAGGCCGACATGCTGCATTGCTGAGCCGAACTTGAAAAATTACAAACCGATTAGCACCTGCTTTGGCAGCTTGTACATTCTTTTGTAGATTAATGCCTAAGAACTAAATACGAAATATGAAAGTCGGTATTCTTGAAATGTCTAATTCTAGGTAAGTCATATTTTTATTTTCGAATGGGTGCTGCATTATATTATCAAAGTGTTGTAGTCTGATTCATTGATTTGAATTGAATAAGTATACAAGGATAATGATTGAGCTATTGCGAAAATATTGTAAGTACATAGACATGTTCTCTTCTAATTGAATTTTTTGAAATTATTTCGTCAGGTTAACATGCATTGCAATGTTACTACTTACCTATACCTATTTATAGCTATGAAATGGGCGAGATTTTCTCCTTGACTCATTTAAATTAGTTTCCGCATAAAAACTTATTTCGAGTCAAGTTCACGACCTTGTTTTTAATAATAGGTAGGTGCCAAGCTTCATTCATACAATTCGATCACCATGCCACGGGCTGCTTGATGAAGTACCAACTGGTCAGACACTAGGGTAATCCCCAAAGGGTTAGGCAGAGGTGTACCCATTAGTACCCACATTTCGCCATTTATGTTTTTTTTTACTGAGTAAGACATGAATTATAGTATTTTTATTTAAATGAGGCGTTCTCTGTCGTGTATGTTGGCTGTTTTTGTGAAGTCCATGAGGACCTTATTATACATGGGGTGTCTTACGACCTTTGATAGTGCCTCACACTTTTTCTGAAGTGCCCATATGTTGACCCACTTAAAATTCTGGTATTCAGCTGCTTCTGGTTAAACTGGAAACCGCCCTCAATGTGAACAGTAGTTGTTCAGAAACTAGGCAGATATTCCTGTCAGTAAGTGTCTCAGAATTCTATAAACTTTGTTAATAGGTGGAGGTAATCCTAGTTATTCAATTAAATTTTTCATGAAAACTCCTCAAAAGTTTTTTTTTAAATAAGCGGTACCTACAGGGTAGAGTGTTCCCTATCCTCCATTGGAAAGAAGGACCCATCACCCAGGGACCAGAAAGGTGTTGTATCTGGCGGGATACAGCCTCACAGTTGTGGTCGGGGTTCTGTACCTCTATTAATTATGCTGATCGCGCCGTGAAGTCTGTTAGCGCGATGTAGAATGCGTCAGATATTTTGTATGAAGCGGTATAGATATTACGATCACCACAGTTTTAGTAATAGTTGTTGTTAAATTAGCAATAATTAAAAAAATTGAGTTCTTTCTTTCTTATTTCAATCAAGTCGATAGTATCAGTAGTAGCTGAAGTAAGCAGCTGTGACATAGATGGGTTAAGTCATACTATTTATTTATTAATCAGGTTTGCCAACTGCTTCTGTATACAATAGATCTTAATACATACATAATTCACGCCTTTTCCTCATGGGGATAGGCAGAAACTACAGAACGCCACCTGCTACGATCCTTACATACTCATTTCGCCTCATCTACGTTCATACATCTCGTCATACAAGCACGCCGGTTAAGAGTACTCCGCACCTGACCTTTCTGAAGACCTCACCAATAAGGTCAGTGTAGGTCTTACAATAGACCTTAAGTTTTATAAATTACTGGTTACGGTCTTACATAGTCGCCAATAACAGGCTAACTAGTATGTTAAGCCAGTATAAGGTATAGTTAAATAATTATTAGTTTCCCCCAGAAGCAGCGTGACGTTTTATCAATTGATACGGAACCCTACAAAAGGAGGATTTCATAATTTTATGTAGACGGCTTTTCTAAATAATATGTTTCAAGTAATTGTGTCAATAACTTGGGTTTTGGTCCGGGTGATCACTTCGCTTCCAGTCGCTAAAGTTGTACTTTATGGCTGAAGTTATAAGTTATATATAGCCCGCGGAAAGTGTCTAATACCTGCCTTATAACGTGTTTTGAAATTTCGGACAATATTTTATAAAACATACATACAACAGACATGAACTTAAGCGAATAAGGTATGGTTTATACTCTTATTTTAATTACTTTTATTATATTAAGAAAATGGCTCGATCGATTTTTATAATTTATTTTTGTTTTGTTTTCTAACTTTAATTTGTTTCGCTCTCTTTTACTAATATAATGCGTATCACTAACTTGGTACCTCTTGTACTTAAAGTGATTTTGTATTTTGAACATCGTCTTCAAATTCATGTAAATTTTACTAAATGAATGTACCAACCTGTAAAGATTATTTTAAAAAGTAAGTTTGAAGTTCCTTGCCCTTTCTTCTCCATACAACACAACTTAGAAGGGGTAAGTAGTTCGGAATTTTACCTTCTGGGACATTGATCATCGTTAGATATTATAGTTTTGTATTATTATTAAACATTAAATGTGTGGAAATAAGTAAAAAGAGTCAAATGTGCACTTCAATAATAATTTAATAGTATCTATTCATTTCTAAAAAAATACAACAGTATCGTATAACAATGAACTTAACAATAGATAATCGCGTTAATCTTTAGTGGTGGTAGGAGATGGCGGGAGAAGAGTAAGTGACGTGAGCTGCGGGAGCGGCGTAGGCGAGCTTGGCGACGGGGGCGGAGTAGGCGACGGGACCTTGAGAGTAGGAGACGGGGCCGTGAGCGTAAGAGACCGGACCTTGAGCGTAGGAGACGGGGGCAGACGCGTAGGCTACTTTGGCAACGGGAGCGGCATAGGCGAGCTTGGCTACGGGAGCGGCGTAGGCGAACTTGGCTACGGGAGCGGCGTAGGCGATCTTGGCAGGTGCGGGGTGCACGGGGGTGCCCTCGTAGCGCACGTTAGCGTTGAATCCGTTCACTTTGTCGGAGGTGTATTCGACAATGCGGTGCACGCCGTCGGGTTGCACAAGGGAGTACGAGCCGTGGACGACGTCGCCTTCACGAGACTCCTGCTGCTGCTTAACGTCGCCGCTCTGGTTATCATGAACGGAGTACGAGAAGTCGTAGTGAGCGGGAGCTTCGGCGTCGGCGTACACCACTTTGGAGACGGGGACCAGACCGGCGTAAGCCGCCACAGCGAGGGACAGGACGATGACGAACTGCGAAACAAGGTTTTCAAATAAGATGTTGAAAATATGTGAATACAAGTAGTTAAAGTTAAAGAAAATTTCTTTATAATCATTATAATTAAAGGATGAAACATAACTGGCGAAATATGGGTGTACTAATGGGTACACCTCTGCCTAACCCTTCGGGGATTACAGGCGTGATGTTATGTTATGTTAATTAAAGGATATCGTTGCTCTTTTTCATAAATTCTTATAAATCTTATTAGCACTCCAGGAAGGAGCGCTTGGTTAAAAATCGGTAGACGGCAATATTTAATTAATTTCAAAACTTACTTTGGCTACCATTTTTGCAAATAAGTTGTTGCTGACTTCAATATCAGTAGGTGACTGTAATAATGTATGACTTGCTACACTTTTTATACTTACAGGATTGTCGCTCGCGTGCATGCTTCGTTGGTGACACGGCCCGGCGCGCCCGCAGCGTCGTTCATTAAACTTCACAATGATTGAAAGTTGAAGGTCGACCTGCATTGCTAAGGTAAAATTCGCGATACCTTACTACAGATTTACAACCCGTCGAGGCATTCCTTAATAAAGCATTATCCAGTGGTATAGTCGCTTTTAACGCTATACGGTGCCAAGAGTAATTTTGAAACTTTGTAATGCATAATCCACGTACATACAATAGTAAAACTAAATATATTATAGTGTACATATTAATTTTCTAACTCATTTCACATTTTCTATTTTTTTTTCTTTTTTTTTTTCTTTTTTTTTTTCTTTCTGACATTACTGGCGAAATGTGGGTGTACTAATGGGTACACCTCTGCCTAACCCTTCGGGGATTACAGGCGTGATGTTATGTGATGTTATTAATTTTCTATATTTTTTGAAGATTTCAAGATATGTAAGTATAAGACATGAATTACTTGTGTCTTTATAAAGTCAAGTTTATGAAGAAACCAAACGGGTTATTTCTAAAATTAGTTTTAAAAGAAATTGTAATCTAGATACTTGTCTGTCTTAACCCATAGAGATTTTGATCGATTGTTGCATCAGATTTCGCGAATGAAATGGGCAAGGTTTTCTCCTTGACTTAGTTCAACTACATGAATGTTTCCGCAACAAACGAGTCAAGTTCACGACCTTCTTTGCTTATAAATGAATGTATCTTTCATTACACTTGGCTTCCCCAGATATGTTTTAATTAGCAAAAAAACACCATGTACCTACATGTTTAATTTTGGGTTTCATAATTAATTCAGAACACACTTTTAAGAATCCTTAACCAATTTGCAGAAAAGTGGGTGATAGTTTACGAACTTTTAGAGTGACATATGGGCCATCAAACGCGTCTACCAATCAATTTTCCGTCTAACAGGACTACAGAATCCAGTAGGACAGACACATGAAATATTATTGTGTGTAAAAATAAAGGCTGTATTTTTACAAATAGCCATTTTAACTCGAAGACTATAGAGAAAGTTCAGTAATTTCTATAATCCGCTATAAGTACAAAGGGGTGGTGAAAAAAAAAACTGAGATGGAAACAAATCCAGTGCCAATAAAGTTATGGTATTTTTACATAGATCTTCCAAAATAATCTAAACACACAGATTGCAAAATAACTATTAAAAACAAGTTAACAGCTTCTCTATAACTTTCAACTAAACAGTGTAAAAATAAATTAGTTAGACTTACTTACCGACTTAGTACTATACACATCAAGGAAAGATGGTTTGAATAAGTTTTGTAGCTTTCAAAATTTATGAGATGTAAAATATTTTCAGGTAGGGGGTATTATGGGAGAAATTTATGTTTACTAGTGATTCCACATCATCAAGTTTGGTGCGCCATTTAATTTGCGGAACCTGCCCTATGTAACTTTAACGTTCGAAAAGTAATGACAGCATAAGTTTTTAAAAGATTTTCTTATTTGCATTTTTTTGTGAAACGAATGAACTTCAATAATAATTGTGATCGTAGAATGAAATTAGTCCACATCGATCGACGTAATCCGGCTGCCATCATGCACCTTACTGGTTCGAATAACGTCCAAAGAGAAAAAACTAAATAGGTTTATTCGTCACAGTGAAGGAAGTAGGTAGGTACATAAAAAGAGTTAATAATTCAAATACAGAACAACATTGCTATGCCTTATGTACTCCGAACGGTACTGAGCCTCAGTAGCGTTCGGCCACTTTTTCAACAGGCCGCAGTCTGGTTGCACCCTATCCTATAAGCACGCTTACATCTTTATTTCTTAGTCTCCATCTGTTTCATTGATAAAATACTCCAGAGAATTTCTTAGTATTAGGAACTGAAGAGTGGCAAATTTGAATTTTAATTTATTAGAAAATCTAATAAGTTGAGTAATATTAGCGAAATGGAAAACCTGGTGAAGTTATGGCTTGAATATGATGCCCCATTTCTTTTTCAATCATGCATTACCTACTGTCCAGTTTGCAGGATACTTTATACATTTCAATTTCGAATGCATTTGTTTGTGTGAGGGTCTTGTCACTAGTGAGTTATCAGGTCATACACTTTTCATGAGATAATAATAAAGTTGGCCGTTCAATTCATAATAATTTAATAGCACCTATTTATTTCAATATACAACAGCTTGCCTAATAATGTAACAATAGTATCTAGTGGTGGTAGGAGATAGCGGGAGAAGAATAAGTGACGTGTGCTGCGGGAGCGGCGTAGGCGTATTTGGCAACAGGAGCGGCGTAGGCGACTGGGGCGTGAGCGTAGGAGACGGGGGCAGACGCGTATGCTACTTTGGCAACGGGAGCAGCGTAGGCGATCTTGGCTACAGGAGCGGCGTACGCGATCTTGGCGGGTGCGGGGTGCACGGGGGTACCCTCGTAGCGCACGTTAGCGTTGAATCCGTTCACTTTGTCGGCGGTGTATTCGACGATGCGGTGCACGCCATCGGGCTGCACAAGGGAGTACGAGCCGTGCACGGCGTCTCCAGCACGAGACTCCTGCTGTTGCTTGACATCACCGCTGTGGTCATCGTGGACGGAGTACGAGAAATCGTAGTGAGCGGGTGCTTCGGGTTCGGCGTACACCACTTTGGAGACGGGGACCAAACCGGCGTAAGCCGCCACAGCGAGGGACAGGATAATGACGAACTGTAATAAAATTGGGGTTGTTATTAATACAATAAAAAACCTTAATAGGAAGATCAGTTAATTGAAGTCATAGTAGTTGAGAGAGTTGAATATCATAAATGTAAGAATAAATCTTACCTTGGCGACCATTTTTGAATTTGTGTTGCTGATATGGATATCAATATTGAACTGTGACAATGTATGACCTGCGACACTTTTTATAGTAGGTACCAACAATGTGGTCGCCTGCAGCCGGTATCTTTGGTGACACACAAGCAAGCCTGGGGCGCCGCTAAAGCATAAGATACAATGATTGAGAGGTGAAGGTTAGCACTCTGTGTTGCTTAATCTAAACTTCATACTTGGTATGCACCACTAATTACAACATTTGAACCCGTAAACGTTTTTATTCAATACAATTAATCTTTTGTACCTATTTACCATACCAACTACTCAAAATATTTTAAAGCTATGTACTGAGTTTAAGTAGGTATGTAGTAATAGTAACTATTTTCAACCGACTTCAAAAAGGAGGAGGTTCTCAATTCGACGCGTATGTTTTTTTTTTTTTGTATATTTGTTCTACGATTACTCCGCCAATCATGAATCGATTTGGATGATTCTTTTGTTTGAAAGAGTATAGTTCGGAATAGGTCCCATAGGAATATTGTCATGATCTGATGATGAACTTTGGAGATATGGAACGGAACTCCTTAAAAAATCACAGCAGAACCGCCGTAACAAGAAAAATTGCTTTGTTTATACGTGTAGTCGATGACTGACTGAAGGAAGTGGGGAGGGGGTACGTCAACCCCCCTCCTACCACTTTCCAAAATTAAATATATCGTGTGAGGTATTGTGTGAAAGGGCTTTATGTAAGGATTTCAAACATTAACACACAAGCACTAAAAAGTGAAAAATAAAAAGCTTTTTTACAAAAAAATATGACCGCCTTCAAAAACTACAAAATAAAAAATAACTTTAGCTTGGAAGTCGGTGGCAATACCTACATAACAAGAAACAAAACCAAAGCCGCCGACTGTCAAGCTAAAGTTATTTCTTATTTTGTAGTTTTTGAAGGCGGTCATATTTTTTTGTAAAAAAGCTTTTTTGGGTTTAAGTTTTACTGTTTTGTCTTTCAGTGGCAATTCGATTCCTTTCGGTTTCCCTTCGGAAATTCAGAACAATAGCTACAGGTTTCAGTCACTTTAGTTTATTTTCTGTTGTTAGTCTGTTATTGGTGCCTATAAGCCACTCAATCTGTTTTTAGTATTGGCGTAAGTATAATGCATGTCATATAATTGTATAATATGAATAAATAATGTTGCAATAGCTTTGAACACTTTTCTTCAGTGTCACTACAAATACAGTTAGGAGAATGTACGCGTTTCACAATTGTTAATCTGTATGTGGGATCGTATAGATCGACCGCGTGCGCAACCTTCACCTCTAAATTATTCAACGCCTGGGGCTTGTCACCAACATTGATACATTGAAGGCGATAAATTAAGTATAAAAAGTGCACCAGATCATACATTGTCACAGTTAAGTACTGATATCCAAATCAGCAACAACAAACTAAAAATGGCCGCCAAAGTAAGTTTCACAATCTTAATTGTTTAAAAAAAATATTAATAATACTTCAGTTCAACCGAATTAACTATATTAAAAATATTAATGGTTGCAACAAATATATAGTACCTACTTAGAGGATATTTGTTTGAATTATCATTTGTTAATTTATTTATTCTAGTTCGTTATCGTCCTGTCCCTCGCTGTGGCGGCTTACGCCGGTCTGGTCCCCGTCTCCAAAGTGGTGTACGCCGAGGCCGAAGCTCCTGCTCACTACGACTTCTCTTACTCCGTTCATGATAACCAGAGCGGCGACGTTAAGCAGCAGCAGGAGTCTCGTGAAGGCGACGTCGTCCACGGCTCTTACTCCCTTGTGCAACCCGACGGCGTGCACCGCATCGTCGAATACACCTCTGACAAGGTGAACGGATTCAACGCTAACGTACGCTACGAAGGCACCCCCGTGCACCCCGCACCCGCCAAGATCGCCTACGCCGCCCCCGTAGCCAAGCTCGCCTACACCGCTCCCGTAGCCAAGATCGCCTATGCCGCTCCCGTCGCCAAAGTAGCCTACGCGTCTGCCCCCGTCTCCTACGCTCACGGCCCGGTCTCCTACTCTCAGGGTCCCGTCGCCTACTCCGCCCCCGTCGCCAAGCTCGCCTACGCCGCTCCCGCAGCGCACGTCACTTACTCTTCTCCCGCCATCTCCTACCACCACTAGAAACCTACTGTCGTTAGACTTGTTGTATTTATTGAAATTAATTAGTGCGATTAAATTATTGAATTGAATGGTTTTTATTTTATTGCTAAACAAACCTGTTTTAAGCATTAATGTTCTAGTAAGTAACATGATCTTTAATAGTTTTCTAAACTCATTAATGACAACACATGCAAGGATCACGAAAGGTTATACATATTAACTTTTTTTATTGTATTTGTCTCATCAACTGAGTATTGAGCTATTGTTAATATAATGGCCACTGTCAAGTGACAAGTAATTTTAGATTACTGGACATAATTCAATACCTGATCAACAGTGTGGCAATCAAGACGTTTTTAATTAACTAAAAAGTATTTAAACATTATGTACAACCATGAATGTTTACACATTTATAAACCTCCGTTACATAGGTCAGGCGGGTTCAATACAGAGCTCCCATAAGCAGTCATACTAATGTTGATTGACTACTTATGTCAAAATAGGTATAACCTACCAATTACCAAATAATTACTTAAAATAAAGTACTTACGATTTGTCCATAACACGTAATAAATACTCCATTTCTAATTGCTTAAATGCAACATTACGCTTCGACTATATTATAATAATTCAGAGGTTGTAAATACATTAATTTAATTGCATCCCCAGATAAATCTAATATTACAAATTAAATACGACACATAATTTAGTTTATTAATAAATTGCAACAATATTTTTAAACCATGCATTAAAATAATTGAAGAAACAAGTGGTCTCCATTTTATGTTGACCTACCGCTTTCTACGTTCCTTCGTGCTTGTGGAAGATGGAAGCGGTTTGGGCAGGTCTGGATAAATTGGTGAGGTCCGTAGAGAAGTTAAAAGTAGTTTGGTGACGGTTGACCAAGGCCTTGACCGAATTGTATTGGGTGCGGTCCAATAGTAATAATATTATAATATGTGTAACGTTCTAAGTACTCGGTCGCTGATTGATCGGCCGTCAAGCTTAATATGAAATTGTACTTAGAAGCGTGACTGTACCTGCTGATATGATATGTGATCGATATAGATAGTATTGTATGGTGTAGGGGTCACCCTGTCACTTCTAATTTCGATATAATGGTTCAGTGAGTTTGACAAGGTTCGATTAGTTTTTGTTGTCGATCGATTGAAGTATTATGACTGTGTATGATTAGCGTTAAATAAAATAGGTACTAGCGACTCGCATAAAACCTTCTTCTTGAATAACTCGTATCTATTGATCAAAACCGTATTAAAAATCATTGCGTAGTTTGAACCGGTCAAGTCCCGACCGTATGTCTATTGTTCTGTCATACCTTACCGGTATGACAGAACAATAGAAAATCAATCGTGGGACTTGAGTAATTAAAAGATTTAAGCGTTCAAACGGCGGGAAGCGACTTTGTTTCATACTATGTAAAGATGTTATACCTAGTTCTTGAATTTTATTTATAAGTTACTTCCCATAATAGTTCATATAATACAATAAAATAAATATTAAATTGAAATATTTCTTGTACAATCAGTAGTTAGTACAGTAAATTAACAAAAAGCAGGAAACTTGTACTTGTGTATATTCACCTTACGATCATTAATCCAAAAATAAGTAAATCTTACGCAATCTGTCATCAAAGGGCAGCTACATTTGGTCAATAAGAACTTCCGTTTTTTAATCGTTCTCGTTAAGGACACAAATCATTAAGTGTTTTAACTGGTTTCCGAATAAACCTGATATACGCTACTGTGTTTTAATATGATGTCAAGATCAAGACTAACGACGATTCTTTTAGTTTTGTAAAAAGCCATTGTCTTGAATTTTTTTTGAGGCTTGAATTACCTATATTAAAATTTTGTGTATAAAATTTCGTCAACGACCGTTTAAAACTCGATTTAATCATGCCGACGCAAGTGGTGGTTATAAATTAAATACCATGTTATTTTATCTATGGTAGAAACAATCATGGAGTATTAACTACTTTAAAGACTACTAAGTAACTGGTCGTTTTGGAATAAAATATTCGTGTGACGCCATTAGATTTATTTTTATTTCTTTACTTTTTAGTGGAATATGGCTACGGTAGAAAGTTTTTCATCTGAACTGGCCCGTTTTTCCCTGTATTGAAACCTTATGTTTACATTAGAAAAGTAATTGACAGAACTTTACCAAAACATGATTATTTTTAAAATTAATTAATCATTTGCTAATTATAATTATCAAAATAAAGGAAGAAAGAACTCGTACTGGCATTGATACATTAATAAGTCAGTAGTTTTGCCTTCGTTTGGCATGCCCCCAAGGGACAATAAAATAAATTTTAGCCAATGTGTAACAAAGATCGTTACTCAAGTACGTATGTTACGTAAATAAATGGTTTAGCAATTGAGAAAAATTGGAGCGAAGTCTTCTAAGTAATATCTATTGGTAATGACGCTGTTCGACCTGTTCTAGTGTTAACTGTTGCGCTTACGTTTTAGAGTTCCGCAAGACAAGCTATTGCTATAATTAAAGTTTATGTTTAATTATCACAGCTAAAATTTTAAAAATATCGTTTAGCTATTCCGTGATTAGACCTAGAAGCAAACTTTCAAACACAAACTCAAGTCATCCAAAAAGGTCATGTCATCCAAAATAGGTCATTCAGGCTATTAGTTAAGCCATGCTATTATTGAAAGAAGCTTTGATTGAAATTTTTATTACGGGTTCGGACTTTTCAAGCAACTGGTCGCCACATCAGCAAATGATTAGTTATTCACCAGAATGCGATCAGTTAGGAGTAGTAAACTCATTGATATCATCATTGAGAACATCTGCCCTTTAGGTATAGACACTTTTTTTTTTTATGCAGAACCCAATCAGAATTCATCCGACTTATTCTCAATAGTCACGATAAAGTGTCAAGAATTAATTTATTCGTGGGAAAAATAACAAGTAGTTATTAATAATTTACGTAAATTCAATGGCATTTAAAAGCCTAAAAAATGTAAAATGCCATTTACGGCAAGGTCGGAGGTAGGCAGGTACTTCTTTTTTACTTAAAGGTAGGTAGTAGCGTGAAATTTGTAAACCGGAATTATTTTCATTTCATACTTAATTTAATAATTGACATCAACGGGTTTCGAAACAAGGTTTTTAAGTTCGCTCCGGGGTGATTCATTGTGGGAAAGATGTGTCATTGTTTTTATTTTATTAAAAAGAAATGTTGCCTCACACTCGGAATGTCTCCTGTATCGCGCATGCGCTTACAAACATTTATAAATTCACATACACAAACAGCCCAACAGACTTACGGCACGCAGCAACCAATCGCTCAGCTTACTACGACAACGAATGCATTGACAAAGTTTGACTTAGTCTAGGAATGTTGATCAATTTTATTCCCCGTTCAATGCCCCTACAAAATATCAGCGGGATAGGCGGATTTTGATAAATTAACACAAAACTGGTTTTGTTTTCTTATCAATCTCTTATATTGAAAATATTATGGTTTCATTCCCATCAATGTAGGTTTAATCTATCTAAAATGACTTTCATTAACCCATTATTATTGATTCATTACTACGTTACATAACTCACAATAACCATTACATAAATACTTTATTTTTTCTAACAAGAGTATCGAGACTGTTCCAATTGTAATAGCAAACTATGTGATTAATATGCACTATTGTTGAGGTACTCAGTAGCCGTTACATAATATCAAAATAATATCAGTATATTCATTGTGGATAATCCTAATTAGTTACATGATGACGTCTCGTCGCTATAGATGGAGTGATCTTGATACTTTGAGCTTTTTTTTTATTTCATGTCATTTTATTTAAGTGATTGGGTTAAGAAAGAATCAAAACAGAAAGGTCAAAAAAGAATTTTACTTGATATGAAGTGATACTTCAAAACGGGATTTTTTATTGTTGCTACAATAACACTAAAGAGTTAATAAAACAAATAATTTACCAATCTAGGTACAATAAATTATATGTAGAATAATAACTAGATATCTATGGCAAGGTAATGACTACGCAATACACACATTACCAAAAGTTTTGTTGCTTTAACAAGAAAAAGTAAGGAATAATGCAAATAAAACGATTAACTTCATTGAAAAGTATATTTTGTTTATTTATAATCCGTTAATACAAATTCAACATTCTGAGTCATTGCTAGTATCAAAACTGTTTGCATTGAGTTACTAATTCGTCCATCCAATGAGAGATGGTGAAAGATAAACGAATAGAATTTTGTTCGTGACTCCTGTTGCATTGTTGTTTTATTGATACTGATATGTTCCATTTAACTGATTTACATACAGATAAAAAGCTTAGGTGAGTTTGCCTTGACCCAGTTTTTACTGATCGTGTGTTAACTACAAATATGATATGAGGCTACTTCTTCCAGTAGGAATGTTGGCGAATAATAGTAAGTTGACTGCCTCGTTGGTCTAGTGGTCGCAAGCGCGACTGCTGTGCATGAGGTCTTGGGTTCGATTCCCAGGTCGGGCAAAGTGTTATTGGGTTTTTCCATCAGGAATTTCTCAGTAGCAGCCTCGGAGTCAAGATTTGTGCCCGGTTGATGGCAATAGGCTCGCCCCCTATTACATGGGACTAAAAAACATAACTGGCGAAATGTGGGTGTACTAATGGGTACACCTCTGCCTAACCCTTCGGGGATTACAGGCGTGATGTTATGTTATGTTATGTATGTTATGTAATTAGGTACATTGTATAACGATTCCCTATGTATACCGGAATTATTATTGACAGTTATTAGCGGAAGCTCTTAGCTAACAGAAAAAGCCCTTGATACGTAGGTATGACGCAAGTATTAACAAGCTTACTATCTCATCAAGCAAAAAGAAAATCAATGTGTAACATACAACATAAATTATTACTCGTATATTGCAAACGTTGCCATGCTGACGCAATTTCGTGCGTACTTACGTTCCGGTCTCAGAAACAATCTAAAGAAAGGATATTTTTTCTGGCAGTACCAACTTAACAGCAGGTGCACGACTGATAACAATCATACAGATCAATATTTAACAGTATGTAAACAAAATAATTGAACTTGAAACTTATTACTTAACCGTTTATCGTATCGCTGCTATCGATCCAGTTTTTGACTCCGCCGCAGGCATCAGGTAGGCCCAAGTACATATGAATATGTATAATATATGGATGTGCAAACGCAACACTTGTATCTAGTATAAAAGGTCTGTGCCACAGATCAGCAGCACATTCGTCTACAATAAACAAACCAGTCAACATGGTCGCCAGAGTAAGTTGTTGTTTATTGTGTAACTAGATCAAATGCTAAGTTTTACCAAATTAAAATATCATAAGTCATTTCTTCAGAAAAAATGTCTGGTTTTAGTTAGTTACGAAAACAAACGTGAAAAATGGACACCAGTGCAGTGCTTTTGACCCTAGACTCACTGGGTTGATATTATTTCCACTTTGTGCCAAACTGTCGTTAGTCGTGATAGATACCTATTTTGCCAACCAGCACCGGCTCCGGTGGCTAGCTCGTGGAGGCACCCCTATGTATAATCATAATTTATTGCGATTGTTACTTAACTACCAAACTTTTCTTTTTCAGTTCCTGACTTTCTCCGCTCTCGTGGCTGCCGCCACAGCCGTGGCCATCCCAGTGGGCCTGCCCGTCGCCAAGCTGGCGTACGCAGCCCAGCCCGAAGCACCCGCTCAGTACGACTTCTCGTACTCTGTCCATGACAACCAGAGTGGTGACGTGAAGCAGCAGCACGAGGCGCGTCAAGGCGACAACGTGCAGGGATCGTACTCGCTCGTGCAGCCCGATGGCGTGCACCGCATTGTCGACTACACCGCTGATGAAGTGAACGGATTTAACGCTGTCGTGAGGTACGAGGGCACCGCCGTTCAACAAGCTCCTGCCAAGATCGCCGTAGCTGCTCCCATCACCTACGCGCAGGCCCCTGTTGCCAAGATCGCCTACGCCGCCGCTCCCGTGGCTAAGCTCGCCTACTCTGCTCCCGTCGCCAAGGTGGCCTACGCACCCGCTCAAGTCTCCTACGCTCAAGCCCCAGCCCAAGTTACATACTCCCAAGCCCCAGCCCAAATTTCATACGCCCAGGCTCCCGCCCAGATCTCCTACCAACAGGCTCCCGCTCAACTCTCCTACTCTCAAGCTCCTGCCCAGATCTCTTACCAACAGGCTCCCCTTGCCTACGCCCCAGCTCCCGTCGCCAAGCTCGCGTACGCTGCTGCTCCTGTCGCCAAGCTCGCGTACGCTGCTGGTCCCGTCGCCAAAGTAGCCTACGCTCAAAACCTTGGCCACGTCACCTTCTCCTCCCCCGCCGTCTCTTACCAGCACTAAGTCATAAAAAACCATTGTTGTTAAACTTATTTATTTTGTTAAATACAAGATAGTCAATCTAATTTAGCAACTTTTATTTTTTTACCGAGGGTCAGTGGCAAAGAACTGTACAAGGAGGCGTCAAAGCGGCGTATCCGATATCAAAACGTTCTAAACGAAGTTAGAAGGAAGCGTGCGGGTAGTGTCGGGGAATCAATTGAATTATGTAGCATTATGATGCGAGTGGGTCCGGTTACGCGGCACGTCCGACGCACCCCCGGCGGGATGCTCTGACGCATTGCTTCTGACACCTATTCATTCGGCTAGTTTACTCTACGACCAACAACGCGCTTTGTAGACTGGGAATATTCCCCCTCCGCGGCCTGACACATATACAAGCGCGGGAGGCAGGGTGTATCTAAGTTTTGTGGAGTGCTTAGCGCCCGCTTGCAAAAACAGCGGAACGTGTCGACGCCTACATTAATGATTGCAGGCAAATATAAATTGACAGAGTTGATGGTGAAAGTAGTTGTTAGGACGAACCAGAGGGGCTTCAGATGTGTGATGTGAATATTATATTCTGTTACTCTTGGGTGCTATTACACAATTTTGTAGGAAAGGGTTTCTAGAAAGTAGCATTTTTAAGTGCTTAAGTTGAGTTCGCGAGTTCGATACTGGGAAAGCACCAATATGACGTTTTTAATTTATAAGTACTTTTTAAGATTATCATGGGCATCACTGACATCGGTGAATGAAAACATCGAGAGTAACACTGAACTATATGTTTTAAGTCGCCAATTCGCCTCAAGCAAGCGTGGTGCTTGTGACTTATCTGTATGAGAAGAGGCCTCTGCCTCTGCCTCTCAGTGGGACAGTAATAGGTTGGTATTATTATTAAGGTTGGTGATTTCGAAGTTGGTCATGATTTCATAAAATAAAACAGAAGCTTAACTGTTTATCTATCTGTTCAAAAGTCAAACAAATAAATTGAAACAAAACCAAAAACAACATACAACAAGCAAAGCTCAAACATTATATTCCGCAAATAAATGATAAAATCACACATTTTGTGGGTAAAGAGAGGCAATAATGTATTCACAGTGCGAATATTTAATGTAGGACGAATAAATAATTTATAATCAGTGCGGACAAATGTTTTGGTGAAGTTTTACAAGCCGCCCACAAAGGGTTGGATCGCGTTAATCCCGCTATTATCGGATGATGAACTATTACCCCACTCCGCTCATCCCCTTGCCTCACCCCTCTCGCGCCCTGTGTTCTCCCTAGCGCGCTCATAGTTTGTATTACGGTGATATTACACCGAATGTTCCTGATATTACGTAATCTCTGGAGATTTGATGTAGGATAAATGGCTGATGAAAGGGTTGACTGTGTTTTATAAAAATGTTTTGATAATAATTACAGGTTACTACCTACCTATATTGTTAAGTTTTTATCTCAGATTCTTTTGTTGCGTTTTGTCACTATTTAACTCCAAATTAAAAACTTTCATATGGTTATCTTTTTAAGGCAGGATTTTGCAGGACTAACAACATTTAGTCAAACTATTACATACTAATAGGTAATTAAACAGTTATATAACTTAAATTTCCTTTCCAAAATTGCCGTAAACCACTGTGTACCCGCGCAACCGACTGATTGTATGTTGGTGAACACGAGCCTAAGTAATTAATAATATCGTCATTGACACTGGTAAGTACTCACACAAAACTTCATAAAACTTTAATTATTAATTAATTATTTGTTTAAAGTGGTTGAAGCAGATGTTGTGCTAAAAAGACGCAGTCGCACTGCGAGCTACTTATAATGAAATCAAGGAGAATTAATAATGACACTCAACAGCCACTGAGTTTATAAAACCGTTGTGTTTTTGGTTTTAATCTCTAACACACATACAAAATACAGTTTTGAACTTTCAGTTTTGAGCTCGTCTTACAATTTACGATTGTGAGTATATGAACGTATTTAGTATTCAAATCTTGAGGCGGTTTAGAAACTTTGACACTAGGGTGTGTAGGGTCGTAAGGCCTTACTGCCCACACGATAAGAAGAAGAAGAAGAAGAAGAAGATCTTTTACTAATGACATTTGGACTTTTTGTGTTTTTTTTCTAAGAGTAAGTAGATGGGAACATTTTTCTTTTTGTTTTCTAATGGGAAACTGGGGTTAACAGCATGAACTGCTGCTTTGTGTTGCTGGCTTACCTCATACTCAATAATCCTAAAGCACTTAAAATAAATTTAATGTCTTTTACATTTAAAGCAGTTCACCTCGTAATAATATTCTATCTAGGACATTACAAACGAGTCCATTAATCTATGGTAATAAATATTTAAATTGTCTAACTCTAATACTCGAACGTGAAAACTGATGCTAAATACCATCTTTTTCGAATAGTTGTCAAGGGATTGAAACCAACCTACAACAACCAATTCATTAGGGATTATCTAGCTTCACAAGTACCTACAAAGATTACAAGTACCCATTCTCAGAATGTAATTAATTGAGG
This sequence comes from Hoplodrina ambigua, assembly GCA_949774945.1. Lineage (NCBI taxonomy): Eukaryota > Metazoa > Arthropoda > Insecta > Lepidoptera > Noctuidae > Hoplodrina > Hoplodrina ambigua. The sequence goes on from OX458979.1 coordinate 3,448,956, forward strand.
CCTAACAAGCGTAAATCATCAGCTGACAACTATAATACAGACGTCACTAATTCTGCACGCATTTGTACATCTCTTTGGCACAAATCGCGGACACGAGGCCGCACGTGCCGCGCACAATTGCGTGCATTTAGAGCATTGTGCGCGATTGCTTCCGGATGACCCGAGTGTCAAGTTGCATCGTCGAAAAATGTTGATATTTTGTGTGGCTTCCAGTGTACACTGATATGGTGAAGTGTGCTTTTAGGGAACAAAGCAGCTGGAACGCATGTGTAATAATAGTAACGTATTTTCGATAAATGAATGTTCTTGGAAAATCTTTGTTATTAATAAGTATTAGTTTCATTAAATAACGTTACGTAGAATTGTGTTTTTTGGATAGATGTCAAAATGGTTGCCTTGAAGCAAATAAATTCCTGATTAAATAAGGTCTTCCACGTTTTCCACCAATATTTAAACAATATGAAACTCAAACTTTAATCGTTATTTTATTCCAAGAAGAGAAATTCACAGAAAGAACAAATTTCAATTGTCAGAAATTCAATTGGTTGGTATGACAGAGCGAATCCGATGACTGCAGTTGTAGTTGTACCTAAAGCGTACTGTCAAAACATTGTGCAGTTCCAGCTTTACGCTCTGATATTCCTTTCCTTGTTATCGCCCGGAGCTACGGGTGGCGGGTGGGCGGCTACTGGCTGATCATACAGACATAGTATAGAAGATCCAGTCTGAACTTCTTGTAGGCATGTAGTTACACAAAAATAGTCGCACATAGAGTTTTGGCTGGCGAAGTTCCGACTAAATGGTTAAATTTAGTAAAAGGTGGGATAATGGTAGTGTTTTTTGTGTAGCCACATAAGGATGAAGATATTAAAGAACATAGAAATAGAAAGAAGTCTATATTCAGCTATTACTTAGCGTAGTTGTATTATGTAGGTACTTCTAGGCACTACCTCTGAGTATCATACAAATTTGTATCAGTCAATAGCAGTCGGCTACGATACAGTTTGCGATTGTAAATGTATATTGTTTTGATTTCTATAATTAACTGAAATTATATTGAAAATCAGACCTTCGTGAAAACGTAAGAAAAAATGGAATTAATATTGCTGTAATTCTGCTTCTCTAAGTGGACCTTTTGAGACTGTTCTCCCGTACACAAGGGTGGAAGTGGGTGGCAAGACTATGTCGGAAACAATTAGGGTGTGCGCACGCGCGGCAGCTTCCTGAACCTCGCCTAATTGGCGTATCTCTGCGCCGCTCAATGTATCTCTGTTATAATTGACGTCGCTGCAACAATGAGATTAGATTGCTATCTGTTTATGTTAGTTACTCCATTAATGTTGTAGCGATCATTATGTGGGTGGGAGCGTGAGATGTGGTTGTTACATGTGTTGCTCGATACAATACAAGCCTGCGAATGTGTCTATCTCGTCGTTACGTACAATTTTTATTAGCTTTAAGTCCTCCATGTACTTACTAAAATAAATAAAAATAGTTCAGACAGTTTATTTGGACAAAGAAAAGTTAATGATAAATCTTATAACAGGCTAGTTCTACTAATTAAAAACGTTCAAATTCTATCGCAATCACACCTCAGCGACAGTCAATGCCAAAAAGTTAAAGGAAATTACGAGGCATTTTCGGCAGATTGAGACTGAGATTACATTACGATCGTTTCTAAAAGTTAGTAGAATTACCGTCCTGAACAAATATTGTAGGAACACTGTAATTTTATATGGTAAGAGTTATTACGGGTAACGATGACCACCCTATTTTCCCCGCTTTAGGTAGCTACTCCTGCCATTTGGGTTTCAAAAAAATTCCAACGACATGAAAAGCTTCTTCGTTTATAATAATATCAAAGTCAAAACATTTATTTCAATTAGACCATTTACAGGCACTTTTGAATTGTCAAGGAAAAATGAGAAATGAAAGTATCTGAAAAATTGTCTGCCTTTCAGTAGATATGAGCATTTGTTTTTTCCGTGAACTTTGTTTAGGTAATCTACTCTTTATCAGCAGAAGTATAGCATTTTTAATATGTTCAGGTTCTCTTTAAACAGGGGCGTAGCTACCGCCGTATCTGCCGTATCAATTATACGGGGCCCCCGGCCTACGGGGGCCCCCAAGGTGCGTAAGCAAAAATTAATAAAAACTTCCCAAAGAAGTTTCTCGAAATTAAAATTGATAAAAAAATATTTAAGAACTTCTATGGGACAGGAACGCCTGTCAGACCTGTCACTATTGTCCATAGAGGCAGAAACTTAAGAAAAACTAAAGTCATCATCAGCTATGAATGATATAATTAACCAGTTTGCCGAAAAAAAGGCAAGGAGAGTTAATATTTAATTTGAATTGTTTTTAAAAATGTGACAGATTATGATGAATAAATATTTCTTTTAATTTTATGCAATTTTTTTTTTCTTTTTTGAGAAATCTTTACCCTTCCTAAGGGCCCCCAAACAAATTTTTATACGGGTCCCCGCCAAGGTTCGCTACGCTTCTGTCTTTAAACATAACTTTTATCACTTATCTGCATGAACAACACTACCCCATTTCAAATGACATTGGAATATTTGACGCAGCCCTTCATTAGCAAAACTAATGATTCGCTAAACACCGCCGCGTCCCCTACTCCGTATTCCCAGGGCACCTGCTTTGTTCGACCAAAATCTATTTATTCATATCGTATTGCTAATTTGAGGATTAGGTGGCGCGTTCCGTCGGTTATTGAATTATCCATTCCGTTTGTGGGGACTCCAGGCCTGGCTCCCGGGGGACTGCGCTACGACTTGCGTAGTCGGTTCATCAGATGATCTTTGATGTAGTTTGAGCTTGAATAGTTGTTTTTTGGTGTATTATTTAGAAGTATGAATTAATGTTATGATACGCAATGAAATCCTACTACTACTATAAACGTGAACGTTTTTAAGGATGGTTGGAAGTTGCGCTTTGACGCCTAAACGGCTTTTAATGGAATTGATACTTATAGCTAATTAAATAAGTTGCATAGGATATTTTTATTCCATTTCTTGTTCGAAGAATATTTTAGGACTTTATTTTAATTTTAACGACTACGCGGACGTCGTCGTGGTCAGAAGTTTATTTATTACGCAGGATCAAAAAGTTATTAAGCTTTTAAAGGTGTGCTCAGCCTCATAGTGAGTTGAAGAGGACAACGAGGTTTGTAATGCAGATTTTTTGAAAGAATGCTTCGTTATCTTTTCTGTTCATTATGTGTAAACTAAAATATCTTGACCTTTTGTTTACTGTACTCATATTTTTGGTGAATAAATTATTATTATTTCACAACTCAACCTTGAGTTATTTTCGTTATTTTCCTATAAATATATAAAAACTTCAGCTACATAGAATTATAAATTTTTAATTTTAATAGATATAAAAACAAGTTTGGTCAATTAAGCGAGAAACTTTCCTCATAACATTAGTAGGGGTTGTCGGTAAGGCACACAGCAAAATGTCGGGGAACGCTTCGTGCGCACCGTGAATACGTTATTATGTTTAGTTTACGAGTAAATGTTTAGCGCGCGCTGCGGCCAATTAGCGCTGCGGTAAACATCCACTAACTTTGGGACGAGTTGTTTTCAATCGATATACTTGTATGTAGTTAGGTACTAGTAAATAAGGGAAATAAGATAAAAGGTTGGTTAATTATTCAGTAAGTTTCACTTTGAGGTTATGCAATACTTCTAGGTTTAGATCTTAATCTAATCTATTCCTTCTCATTATTGCAATATTACTTTAGTTTTTACTGTACCAACATTTACGAAGTGATGAAAGATTCCCGGAAGTCTCAACAATTACCTACTCAATTGTGTCTCACTTGATTGCCATTAGTCAACGTTATGATTATTTTCAGAACAGCTTTAAACTGTCTCAATCGGCTTTGTTTATTACGAAAGTATTTTATAAATAACTTTATCATAATATACCTCTAAGAGACATTATTATAAATAAACTTGTAAGCCACCTAGCAGTTAGCCATCCTCGGAAAACTCTAAAACAATTCCTCTGTAACTTTGCACAAACTCAAAAGAAGTGTTTCCAAGCGTAAAACATCTATAAAACCATCATTAATTCGCGAGCATTTATCACATAATTGCGTTTAATGGCGTTGACAATGGATCAGTGGAGCGAAGTCGAGGAGCCACTCAATTATGTGGCATTCAGGATCGCTGCTGTTTGCACTGGTACTTGGATCCGCGGCCTCTTATTGGCTGGCCGAGGGGACCACCCGACCACCCCAAGCGCTCAACATTCAGCCTTTGTGGACATCACCATTATTTTTGCGCACCACCAATATTTAGATTGTTGAGATTTTCCCAATAGGTTCTTGTGGATTTATGTTTATAAATGAATTATTTATAAATCTGGTTGGGGATGAAGAAATATTAGCTCTGGAATTACAAAACTCAACATTTATTCAAACTAGACTAAAGCCCGTGAATACGTATGTGTGTAAAGGCGATTGTATTTTTGGACTGTTTGTTGTCCAGAAAAATGACTCTTCTGGGTCATTGGCATCTGTTGGTATTTGGTAACTTTTCATATCATAAAAAATGACTGCGAACTAAAAAATGAATGTCTATAATTCTACAATGCATGCCAGCTCTATCCACACCAACCTACCTAAACGCTTCCGTGCTCATTCGACTGCGTGCCGAGCGACGGGTCCTACTCCTAACTGCGTGGTTCCCCTCGCACGCATTAATGTTATTATTTGGCAACATTTACTAAATAATTTGCTCGTTAAACGTCCGCCGATAGCGCCCCGTCCCCGTCCCTAACTACCGTATTGTGTCCGCGGACGATTTGCCCGCGCCTCCCCTGAGACTAACGACGGGATTCAACCAATACGACTCTAACATTAATTACTGTGCCGTCTTTTGTGGTAATATTTGTAGCAACATGCTCTTTTGTTAACGGTATGAAATTAATAACGGCCTGTTATTGTGTAGGGATTACCAAACTATCGGTGACGCTTTCTATGAACTCTTATAGCTGCCTTAGTTTGAAGTTGATGAGGTTCCGCTAAGCCGTAGCTGCGTGGGAGATCTGATACACATTGATTGTATATTTGTAACTCTGTAGCAGCCTTTTAAGGGTTTCTACACATTTGAATAAGGAAAAAGCTTTTGAAATGGAATTGGGCTTTTATGAATGCTATGAAGTTCGTGAAGTGTTATTGGGATTTTTTTTCATCAGAAATTTCTCAGTAGCAGCCTCGGAGTCTAGATTTGTGCCCGGTTGATAACAATAGGCTCGCCCCCTATTACATGGAACTAAAACATAACTGGCAAAATGTGGGTGATTACAGTCATGATGTTAAGTAGACCGTAAGAAAATAACAGAGTACAGAAATATTCTAAAAATGTATAATTACATAAAACTTACTAAAGTTAATACATATTCATCAGTTGCGAATTTTCTACCTGAAGAAACCCCGTTTCGTTCCAGTATGCTGCAGACAAGCACCACTTGAAACCCTTGGGTCCGTTCCACCAGAGCCTGAAGTTCTTGTACCTGTGTTGGTGTCGTATCCTATTGGAGTGCAAAGCTTCACAAAGATTGCAAAGAGGGTGGATCACCTTCAAGGTGCGTACTTCGTCTATTGTGTAGTGGTTGGTCCATTTGAAGAATTCTTGATACTTTGCTGGGTCCTTTATCGATTGGTACATGATATACGCTAAATTGTATGGATGTAACTTGTGAGCGTTCAGGTATGACCCGGGAGGGAGGAATCTGAGGAAATTGGTATGAATAAAGTCTAGTCCCAAGTCCAGCTTGATAGCAGTACTTTAGCTGGACTTAGGTATCATAAGTCTATATAGCTTAATATGGAACTACTATTAATATGGAAGTAAGAAAACACTGCCATATCTCGTTTGACCGTCTGTCTGACTGTCAGAAAGCTTGAACCCTATGTAGGATACAGGCTACATTTTTAATCCGTGATTTTACCAGCGACCGCGATAACTGTCTTTCACGCAGACCTAGTCGCGGCCAAAAGTAGTTGCACAAAAATGTAATCAATTAAAAGTACCTAAGTTAGGGATTTACTTTAATAGTGAGGAAATCCATCTCGAAACTCAATAGCAGTTGTGACTGGTGCATCTAACTGTTTCAAATTTTCTAAGTTTAGCTTAGTATTAAAAACTTGTTTCGTAAAGCTTTGAAAATGCACTACTTTCCTAATGAACTACGCGGAATATTGTACCTTCCATTATACTCTTTGTGTAACGTTACCCGTGGGAACCTCCACAGTTTACAGACTGATATGTCTTACCTGGAGTAATTAGCACCACCATACACAATGGGCACCACGTAATTATTGTACCCGTGGAGTACCTTCTCCGTGACGTAATCTTCTGAGAAAGAATTCTCAAACGCCATATAAAAATAATAATTCTTCCTGAACATTACAGCACAGTTGTTGTTAGTGCATCTTATTTTAGTACAGCCACCAAACACATCGATTTGTAAAGAGAAGTGGTACAGATGTTCCTGGAGCCTCGTCAAGTAGTCGTCTCTTGAGCTGGCAGCATTGCAGTGGCTGACGAGCCAGGCGGCAGCTTTTGTTCTGTGACGGAAATGGTTTTGTATGACCAAAGGAATGGCCCTGTTATCATATTCTTCCCACTGCACATGTTTACTAGGGGCGACGATGTGGCGCGATACGTTGCGCACGTAGAAGTAAGGCCATATCACATCAGAATCCAATCTGTACGTGAACGTCCAGTTGAAGAAATCATCTTTGTTCACATCACAAGCTGGTATGTTGTATGAAGACTCTACCGTACTATAAATATATATCTGGGACTTTAACCTCTTCTGTGGCAGACGTGGTGCTCTACGTCGTTTGAAACATTTATCAGAAAAGATTATAGCATCGAACCGCGTGTAGCCTCCCAGTAACAAGTTTCTGTCCTTAGTGAATATACAGTTGTTTACTGGGCATTGCAGATTTGGGAATATCTGTTTGTTTCTTTTCGACATCAAAAAATAATTGTCCCAAGTAAGTATGTACTTCTGGCCCGATAATTTCGCACTTTTGTAGGAGAACAATCGAAAGCTTGATAGTGTTCCCCCATAACTCATGTTGTTACGAATCCACCACATCCGCAGAAGTGAAAAAAAATAGAAAAGCAATAGTGCGTACACCCCATATCTTATATAGTTGCTAGAATTATATTTATGCAGTATTTTCCTAAAAAATGCCATTGTTCTGCTGATCATACGATTAAATGGAAAATGCCATATTGTTATCCTGTTGACAACAGTTGACAACAAGGTTGTTTTTTTTTTTCTGTGAGAAAGCTAAGGAAACATCACTATTTTATTATTCTGTAAGAAGTATGAATAAATAAACGAAATAAGTATGTAGTTAATTTTAAAATTTCTACCAAATGGTGGCAGTAGATATATCATGAAGCATGTACGTTATTATACATAGGAAATATATAAAATAATAACGTACGGTACATTTTTTATACCTTGCACAGAAAACACCAATAATAACAAATAAGGCCGGATACACGACGGCTGACAAAGATTACACTAATCGTCATTTAACGCGTGGGAGTATCTTGACCACTGAATGGCACCATTGTCCCCCATAGGTGGCACCATCACTAAACTGACGTTAACAATGCGTCCTAACGCCTCACTAATCCGCGATTAAGATCGTATCTGGAACAGGACATGATAAACACTTCACATATAAATACAATTCATGTTTCATGAACAGTTAGTTTTGAGTGTTAAAAAAATATTGACAACTGTCGTTACGCAGGAATTGCAGAAGTTTAACATTAAATAATGAACATTTCGTGGGTTTAGCACCGCGTGGCACAGATAGAAAGCGTGAAATAGAAATAGGTATGCGAGTGTTAATCTTGCCTATTATTTTAATTTCATAAAATAACCTTATTTCCTCCAGCAGTCTACTTATACTAGTTGGGTCGGATAAGTTGGTTCGTTAGTTTAATTTTTCTATTTTGAATCATAACTATCTGAAAACGCACGTTACGGAGTCTACATTGAGCAAACCAGAAGCATCTCTAAAGCAGCTCTCAATTAGAACGCAAAAGCCAAATCGATATGATTGTAGTCGGGAAAGCTACAAAAAGTCGGCAAGTCGGGAAAGATCTCTGTACTTACATTGTTCTTCTCCATAGAAACCTACTCTTTAGAGCGAGCAACTAACTTCAACTTACTGACTGATTCCTTGTAATTAATGATTTGATTTGAGCAAAAAGCACTTTGTACCTACTTACCAAATTGAACTTCTGCAATCAACGCTGCATTGCCGTGCGTCAGCGTGTCCGAGTGTCGACAGCATTGTCCGTCGAATACAGTTATTGTTGGCAAAATAACTCTATTGTTAATGTGTAAAATGTTGGAGAGCAAAAACTTTGAGCACAATGGCTCTGTAATTGAATTAGAAGGTCTTGAAGGCGTGTTGTTGTGTCCGTTCTCGGAAACTACATGTGTGTCTTATACATGTGATATTTGGACATGTTCTGCAGCTGGTTCGGACGGACATTAGAAACTTGTTGCCATTTTGGATTGAATTTGTTTCTTGTTTGTTTATTTATCTAAATAAAAAGTTATTACTAAACAGACTGTTTTATTTCAGTATAATTTAAAATATCAAGTATTTAGTTAATCTTTGCCCCGTGATACAATAATACTTTGTCTTTATTGTATTATATATTTAAAGTTGACTAATGGTATCAGTGCTATTCAGTAAAACAATCCCTGAGTGAAGTGGGCTATCAATCTTTAGCATCAGAAGGTCTATTCCTATGATTAAGAACGTTAAAAATCTGGCTTCAATCTCACCTCAGCGACAATAAATGGCAAAAAAAAGGAAAATAAGAGGTATTTTTGATAGATTGAGTTTAAAATTAAAATGGTAATCTTTTAAAAAATACGAAAATTGCCCCCTTTATTGGGATGGCCACTTACCTCAAGCTTACTTTAACTATAGGTATTCACGAAGATTTTCACATAAAAGCACTGCTGCTGTTTAGATGAAAAGTACTCGTATGTTTCATACATTGCTATTAACAAAACAATTTTATAATCTCCACTATACAGCTTCATTACGATGCGATTTTGAATTGAATATGACTGCAATAAAATGCTGAATCACGGCTGCAAAAACTAACTACTTACACCACGGATAAATTTTTAGTATTATAACAATGAAAGTTATTTTTTTTTTATGTCTTTGTAGTCAAATATTTATAATCATTGTTATTTTGTATTACCTTTAAAAGCGTGTAGTGTCTAGTAATTTTGAAACGTATTTAGAGTGATTTAAATGAATTGAAACACTCGAAACATTGTTTAAAAGTAGTTGCAAATTGTCTGTGTACCAAATGGCTTCGACTATACGAGTAACGCAAAATAACAGCAGAAAGAAACATAGAAATAAAAAATAAACGATTCTCTCATTACAATTCAAATCGTTTAAATATTTATAAAGTAATAGGTACAAAACAGTGGCGTGTCACAATGGTGGTATTGTCACGAGTGTTCCCGTGTGCTAATGTTGTCAGTGCTCCCGAAGTGGAGTATGCTCTATTGACCACTCGAGGGCTTCCGCCTTTTGTGGGGCGAAAGCATGGGGATGCTCCTGTGGTGTGTGCCTAATTTTGTGTATGTTGACGTTATAGTAGGTAGGTATAGTAGAACTAAAGTTACATGGGTATTTATAACTTTAGTTGTACTATATATTATCACTTCTTTATTTATTAAAGTTTGTTTGTTTTATGTATATTTTTATGTTTACGAGGATAAGAGGTAGTCTTGTAGTAGTAGGTCGGGTCCGATTACAAAAATAAAACACTTATAGAAAGCTACTTTATTACTGAGTGTCTTATGCTTTGTTTTAAGGTACATTTTACTTCCACACGAACTAAGTCACGGGCAGACGTTAATATATTTCCTGACGCTTTTATAACGAACCATTATCTTTTGTTTGCCAAAGTAGTAAGTTTTGCTGCTTATTGCTGCACTATTGCTGCTCCAAAATCCTAGTTCACAAAAACAAAGAGTATCTATCTGCGTTATTTAATAGGCACTGTACGAGCGACGCCTTTATAAATCACAGATTAACAAAAACTTAAAAATTACTTTAGAGACGGACGTTGATGCGAAGGTTCGTGACCGGATATTTTGACAAGCCAGAAATTATATCAATTACGGCCATACGTTTCCTGTGTAACAAAATTCTACGCAAAAAGTGGCAAAGAATCATATTAATAGATTCCCGATTTCGCGAATCAGTTCTCGGTAGGCATAAGCTCAAGTGTCGCCACAATGGCGTCGCGGTCGGAAGGGCCGGGAGCACCATGTGCTAATCCACTTAACAGCGGTTAATCCTCGCGCTTAGTTACCGCCACACTATTGTCCACGCGGGAAGTGCGCTCAACTATACTTAATTCAATCACAACAGTTGTAGTACATTAATTATGGATGGTGCCTCTACCTTTAGATTCAAAATTCAAAACTAAAGGTCTGCTGGAAATTAATTATTATTACCTGATAACTGCCCAACTGTTGGGAGAAATAATGGCGATCAGTTAGAATTTTATTAAAAAATAAGACATAGATTTTTTTGTATGTTTGACGTGTATGCAATACGGTCATCGCACTTAATTGAAATCATTTTTTTGAGGTTAAACATGAATCGCCTCATAATTTACTACAATAGCTATATATTTCATTAAGCTTAGCAGAAATATTTTTATATAATTCTAGATGCTAACTAATAACATCATACTCCGATTATTCAAATTTTATTTATATTTTTCCTGAGGCTCCTGACGCTCGGCCAGTTCTCTGGAATTCTCGATTGATTACAGAACCAGCTTTATTCGATATGAAAGCTGTGTGAGTTGATGAAAGCTTACTACTTATTTTTAAATTGCAAATAATTCCTGGAATATTTTAATTAAATGCAGCTTTTTGCTATTACATCAGTGTGTGGCTAACTATAACTACATCATTTGTGTATGGTAAAATCATGTCGCGCTATGTCATGGCGCAGCCTCGACCAGTAGTGTTATTCTGTTAAAATCTCGATCGAAGTGAGCTTGAGGTGAGCTGACATTCCACCTGATGCTAGTGAATGACTGGAGGAGCTCGTGGCTAAGTAATAACAGCCGCACGGGTCGATCTGTCAGGTTAAGCTACGCTTGCCGGGGTTGGTCCGTGGATGGGTGACCATCTTTACACACCGAGACTCCTCCGTGCCTCGGAAAGCACGTTAAACCGTTGGTCCCGGCTGTCATACGTGGGTCTTTGACAGTCGTTACGGATCGTCAGAAGCCCGAAAGACTGACAACCAGTCTTACCTAGGGGTATCATATTACCCAGTTACTGGGTTGTGGAGGTCAGATAGGCAGTCGGTCCATGTAAAATACTGGTATTCAGCTGCATCCGGTTAGACTGGAAGCCGACCCCAACATAGTTGGGAAAAGGCTAGGCAGATGATGATGCTAGTGAATGACTGCTCACTTCACCTTAAATCATCTAGTGAGATATTTACAGAATAAACCTGCTGTTCAGTACAAATATTGCTAAGTTACGCTTATCATGCTTCAAATATCCTCTTCCTGCTTTCAAACTAAATTATTGTTCCGAGACCTTTATCTTTGCATGTATCTTAAACACTGAGGAATATCTCTCAATCTGCACTTAGAAGATAAAGGAGCGCCCAAAAAATATTTATTGTGTTTACACAAATACGTAGGTGGTAATCCGAGTTACCATTACCTATTCACAAGTCATAAGGAAGGGGAGCACTTATTGTCCTGTTTGAAAAAAAAAAACCTTTTAATAATATTATTGGGTTCTAATTTCGTTTGACTGTTAATCGTGGTTATATAAAAGTGTCAACCAGCCTCAATGGAGGTGCCAATTTGTATAGAGTTACAGTAGGTACTTGAATGGAGCTTCGCGTTTTTGGTTACACAATTGGTACAACAAAAAATATGAATAATAACTCGGCCTAATAAAATAAGTGATTATTCAAGTGTTGCGTCTCGATACGTATCTATTCTTTTTTTTTGTATATGCTTTGAGACTGTGATGTTGGTTCTTATAAAATATTAGCTTGAGTGGGTTTTATAAGAGATTATTTGTTAGATTTTACGTAATTCTCTTTTATATAAAATAATATTTTATTGACTCATAGAATGACTAAAAGAATTCTTTTAGTAGAAAAAGAAAGCAAGCCTTTAAGTACATGTAGACTTTAAAATAGCAGCTGGTAGGAATAGCAATAGTAACATATACTTATTAATCATCTCAGAAAATCTACCAACATATAAACACAATCATTATCAAGACAGGTAACAAACAAACACGTTACACGAACTGATACATCATACCACCTACAAAACATAGAGCCTTCGTAAAGATTTACAACAGTATACTTACTCATATATACCCACGTTAATATCACCCGATATCTAGGCAGACGGGAGCCAAGCCTCCCTCCCGGCCCACCCCCGGGGATGGCTCGTAATTAGCCCCCTTCATCCTCCACACTTTGCCATCCCTCCTCCCAAAACACAGACACAACCTAAAACAACAAGCTATTTGTATGTAGTAACGTTTTTGTATTGTTTCGTACTTGTGTAGGTGAAACGAGACTTGAAATAACCTCTTCTTTTGTTTAAGTCGGTTAATAAAAGGTACCTTACTTTATATTTACGTAAAAGAAAGAGGTACTAAGTACTATAATAACTATACTATAAAGACCTTACAATTTATTGTCAAACATTAATGTGTCGGTTTTTATTAGTTCTTTTTGTTTAAAAAAGTTAATTCTGTCACCTTTAAAAAAGTTAATTAGAAAGAAAAGAAACATCCATTAACATCATTTGTTTCTTTTTTAATTTATTACTTAGACATCTAGAACAAGTATCAAAATTACGTAGCCGGCTACGCCGTAGCTCTCGTAGCACGCTACGCAGCGACTTAATGATACTAATCAAAATTTCAAGTAATAATTTATTTTCTTTGTGTCATCTATAAATTGTGTGACTCACTCAAATACAACACATAAATACAAGCTAAAAAATAAAATGGAATATTAATATTACAAGATGGTTAATGAAACATGTCCGTAAACGGAACAGTCTCACAAAATCGCCGAGGTATTCTGCGAGGGGACGGGGATTATCTTCAAATAAGCGTATTAAATCGACTCGTGCGTCCGTGCTTTGTGATCCAAATATGTACGGCTTCGCCACAGAATACGGAAAGTCTACGAAAATATACTCGCCTACTGAATGTTTAGAACATTTTCTTCTAACAAATAATGTATACTGTGGCTATAAGTATGGGTATCTATGAATGTGTACAAAAAGACTCAAATAAAATCCCTTCGGGACTAGTCTGAGGTAGGATAGGGCTTTATTTGCAGATTTAGACATGACTAAGGATTCGTGATATGTTTTATTTTGTGGAGTACGATAATTTAGGATTAGGGTAGCATTCAATAGGGTTGTGAGAGCTACCATAATAATACTGAGTCTGATTGTGAATGAAAAAAAAAGTATAACAAGTGGGATTTGATGATTTGAACTTTATTTGCCTAACTTGTGTGTTCCATGACGAGCCTACCTACCTAGATGACAAGCGCCTCGCATTATCAAAAACGGCTCCTCAATATGACATTCTAATTCAACTTAAGCACTCATGTGTAAAGTTTGCTATTTTTAAATTCAACGGGCTTTTTGAAATTTTGATAGGGGTCCATGTTCCATGACTAGAAAAAGGTTAAGAACGCCTGGTATAGATGGATCTTTACTTTCGCATACCAGTCACATCGATCGAGGCGACAAAAGCCAAGTAGGTACGTGGCTTGTTTCCCGGCAGATATAAACAAATTCAGTACCGACGCCCGCGAAACTCAGCCAGCGGCGGCGGAGGCGATTTACATAAAATTATATTCCCCCCTTGTCGCCTAATACCGCCTTTGTGAGGCCAAAATATTTTGTGAACAGTTTTGAACACAAAGTCTCTAATTCAATACCGAAGTTATTTTACATGGAAACTCTGTAAACATAACGGTCCCTTTGATTCTTGTTTTATGTATTTTTTTGTTATGTTTTTTTTTGTAGAAAGAATTTGGTCACGTTTTTTGAAGTTTTTTTTCAGTAGACAATGTTTGTTGAGCTTGTATCTTTGTAACTTTCAGAAGGTAATGCTGAAACGAATTGCTTCAAAACATAGGTGTTCTAGAATTTTTAACAGTTTGCTGTGATTGGGTCCCAAATTCTTGCGTTAGGTATTTTTTCCGTCAAATGTAGGTAAGTAGTATACCTAGAGTCATTTATTTATTTTATCATGTCGTGACTAAGGGCTCTTTAAATTTATGCGTTTGGTGCTGGTTTGCTGCGCCGCTAATGTCGCACTGCTTGCGGACGGTTGTCTCTTTTTATACAGTTGACGTTCAACTGTTTAAATCAGACAACCGCCCGTATCCGACTAGAGCCACCGGCCAGATCATATTCGAGCAGTTTTCATGACTTCATTTGATAATAAACTGTTATTCATCAGAAATAAAGTTGATAATTCCATGCAAAATTATATAATGTATTTTTGTTGTATTTCAGTTTGTTAATTTAACAACAATGAAAACTCTTTTACATCTTGCTGCGCTGTCTACATTGACCGGAAGACTCGTTTAACAGTGAATATAAAAATTATTAAGTACACATAGTTAAGTGTTATTGATATTGCACTATCCCAGGTGTGTTTAACCAGTTTTAGAAAAAGAGTTTAGACAGCTGGAATCGACATAGAGGACAAGGGTAACAAAATTAAAGTACCTTGCTTGTAAAAATTAGTATATTTTATTTCTTTACATAAAATAAACACAAACTAGGGACACGCCTTCAACTGAGTACAGTTAAACAGACAATGCAAACATAAAATAAACTGCAGGGCGTAAGTACAATGAGCGTGAAAAATAAATGAATTTACACAAGTACAGTCGGGCACAATGAGTTTTGGGAGCGGTGGGCGGGGCGACACGCCTCCGTCTTGCCCGCGGACCGTCGACGGCAATTAGAACAACAATGGGAAACAGCCAGGTATGAATAAATCAATTTACATAAATTACTAAAATATTACAAAAAATAAAATGTTGTTTTTATTTTGTTATCAAAACTGTCTAAAATAAATTCAAAAGTTTTGCTACATATTGCAAGCATTTGGAATTTTTTAAGCTGTGCTTACACCAGTATTTTTTAAATCCCTTTTATAAGTATCCTTTATCACAAATGCAGACAAAGTCGAAGTCCGAAATGTCCTTTGTAGGGGTTAAATGTAAACCTGTACCAAATCAAAATCTGTTCAGTGGTTTAGTCGTGAAAGCGTATCAGATAGACAGACAGTTACTTTCGACGTTAATATTAGTATGGATTTCACATTCAAGACCTAAAATATAAAAGTACCTAGTTCAATAATTTCAAGTCGACATTTAAATTGTCCTCTCCCAGTGTCCCTCCATGTATATTTAAACAGAATTTATTTATTTTATTGTGTCGTAATTACAAAGTGAAATTGATTGCACTTTACAGTACAATCGCGTTCACAATAATTAAAATGCGTGTTTGTTGTGTGCTGGATGGCCGCCAATTGTTTTCGCGGCAATCGCTTGTTTAAAACTGCCCCGAACGTGACGCGGATTTAAAATTAAATCTACCCTACATACAACACACGTCGGAATGAAATGGGAATCGAAATAAAATGTTTTAGTTTTGTTTTATATTAACTCTACTTACAATGTGAATGAAAACATTTCTTCAACATAAATTGTTTTGTAATGTTTACAAAACAATTTTGAATGCTTTAACTTTAAGCAAAACATGTATGATCTCATATTGTATTGTAACACCTTTGTATAGCTACTGTGTTTAATGAAAATAAAAAGTCTTTATATAAAACTTTATGTAAATAGTCTGATGTTACGTTCAGTTAAAAATGGCTTTAGTTGCAAGAAAAAAAATGTAAAGAATAGTCCACAAAATAACATAATAAATATGTCTCGTTTTTGAAATTACCTAATTATTTTTGAAGTATGTAATTAGGTACGTAGGCGCTTCCGTAAATAAATCGAAGAAATTAATTGTAAAGGTGTAGGTAAGTAGGTGGCGTAACTTTGACTTTTATTAATTTAGTTACAATTTTTTTTAACAATCAGGTTTTTGTTAAATTTTGTTCCTCCTATACATATTTATTATAGAAATACATAATAATATAAAGTATTGACATATGACATATTAACATTTTTGCTTGTTCCCATAGTAAGTTTAAAGGTCTTAGAAGTAAATCCTATGAAACCTTAAAATGTCTAGAAAAAAATCATATAACTATTAAATAGAGAAAAATCCAAAGATTTTTCGTCTGATAATAAAAATAAAATAAAAAAACTAAAGATAACAAGAAAAAACAAAGTAAAAACACAAAATATCAGCACAAATCGATTAGCAAATCAGCACTGTCTTCGCCGTAGCACCCGTATCCATTGTCTACGCTGAAACAAGTAAATATTTCCTGTAATTTACTTATTCCACAAAACACTGCTTTCTGTATAAAACACAAAAGCACAAGCCGTGGAGACAGTAAACAAAATGGCGTATTTAAATGGGCGGCAACTGCATTGTACGAACGTTGCGTTACACCGATATCGCTCGCTGCCCCACTCGCACTCGCCGCCAAGCTTGCTCTTCGAGCCTCTTTATTTTCATTGCCTATTCACTGCCACAACAACGCCATGTGTACCTAATACCAACACTGTAAACTTCGACTTTACTGTAATACGATAAGGAAGGTTTTCAGTTGTAAACCTGTGTGAGCAAACGTCACAGCGTCCACATCATAGCGACATGTGAAACTGTTGCACGATACTCTGTCCCTATCCGACGCGGAGGGGTGGAGTATTTTTATATCTGCATCTCTTTCTCGCTCGCCTCCTGAGAAGTAATGTGTTGTTGCGTGTTGTGATATCTCTGAAATAACAGGGAAGCACTCGCTACGAAGTTGTCATTTGTAACGGTTTTCCCGAGTACCGACAGCAAATGTATCGAATCTTCAGCAGAATTAAATGTACTGAATTTTTCATTTTGGGGACATATTCTTTTCAGGAAAAGGAACACATTTCTATCGCAATTGTTGATCTTTCTAAGAAAATATTGTTAGTTTTAGTAAATACCTGCTTTTTTCATTATTTAGCTACAGCTGCTAATAAAGCATATTTTTATAAGTCTACATCTGTTATACACACTACTTAGATCAACTATGGGACTGAGTTTTAACGTTACGGTCAGCACGACAGCGATATGATAATTAAAAATGTACCGAATGACCTTAGCAAAAATGGACTAGTTTTAGCAAATACTATTATTGTAGTATAAAGCGAGTAAAGAAAAATCAAAGTGTGATTCTTAGAGGAGTCGGTCGTACGTATCTAAGCGTTTTGTTGCAGCTCGTACTCGTAGCCTCAAGGCAGGGCGCGTGGAGTTGCAAAGCCACTGGAGTGGGGCGTCGCTAAACAAAAACACGTATACAAGTAGCGGCAACGCGCTGATTGGCTGGCGCGTCTCGCTCCCCGCCTCCTGCCAGCCGGGGCCCGCACCCGCCAGCCCGCCGCCGACACTCCGCGCCACGCTCTCCGCCTGGCAACATGTGTAGCGGCGCCGAAGGTGGCCCTTGGCCGCTCGGGAAGGACGCGCCAACAGTTACCGCCGCGGCTCTCGATCATTATCGCTTACAATTGTACAACTATGCAGTCGCCGAACGATTGCGCCTGTACCCGCCGTCTGTGGCGCCATGCTACGCGCCGTACGGGCCCCGGCTCGCGCTCTCCATGTCGCTGCTTCAGCAACGAGTTCTACAGCCCGAGGAGCCGAAGCCGCAGCATAGCTACATTGGCCTCATCGCGATGGCGATCCTCAGTTCGCCAGAACGGAAACTAGTCCTCTCAGATATCTACCAGCACATCCTGGATAACTATCCATACTTCCGCTCCCGTGGACCCGGCTGGCGAAACTCAATACGACACAATTTATCTTTAAACGACTGCTTTGTTAAAGCTGGAAGATCAGCCAACGGGAAAGGCCACTATTGGGCTATTCATCCGGCCAACATAGAAGACTTTCGCAAAGGAGACTTTAGAAGACGCAAAGCTCAAAGGAAAGTGAGAAAACACATGGGATTAGCTGTTGACGATGATGGTGAGGACTCGCCGTCACCGCCACCACAATCGCCGCCGCCGACGGCGCTGCCGCTGCCATTCTGGGGAGCAGGCCGGCTACCCGGCGGAGGACAGGCCCGGAAGCGGCAGTTCGATGTGGCTTCACTGCTAGCGCCGGACGACGCTCCTGAGAAACGGCAGCGCCGTGACAGTAGTTGTGAGGAGGAGCCGGAGGAGGACATCGACGTAGTGGCCAGCGACCAGGAAGAACGCGGCGAGGAAGAGGTGCGGGTGGAGGCACGCGCGCTGCCGGCGCCCGCCGCGCAGTACCCGCTGCTGGGCGGCTGGTGGCCGGCGCTGGAGCCCGCACTGCTGCAGCAGCTGCGCCGCTCTGCGCTGGCGCCGGCTCCACCCAGCCCCTCGGACCAGCGCCCGCCCGACACCTAGACGTCTGTGCGTATTGTACATACATGTGAATAACCAGTATTAAGTATCCCGTCGGTACGTTATCGTTGCCTAGTGATATACTCGTGTAAATCTACGTTTATCTGTATTTTATCTACTCTGTGTAGGCGCGTTGAACTCTTTTCTTTCGAATTCCTCGGTTTTTCCTATTCTTTCCTTTTGTTCTTCTTTAATCGTCTGTAATGATACTCTAAGTGTAAATTATTGTAAAAATTGAATTTATAAGTATTATTTCTACTTAAAACTGTATATGTAGAACAGTGATAGTGGGTATATTAAGCGATTTATTGATAAAGTCTGAGAACGACCAAGCTATGTAGATAGTCTCCTAGTTCTATTTGTACATACGTAAAGTGATGTTGTCTACTCTTCGTTGTTAATGACATGTAAACATACTGTTGTTTATTTACTAGATGACATTAATCAATTAAAATAATAATTCTATAAAATCTCCGAATAAATAGAAATTATAATTTATTAACATGTTTTATTTCACAAATTAACCAACAAAGCCAAACAACTATAGCGAGCCGCGCTATTCATTCAACCGTCAATAGTTTTTTCACTCACCCACATACAAAGTTTACTTTGCATAATCAGTGGCATATAAAAGTTTATCAATATACCGACACTTAAACAGAATAAAAGATGACGTTCTATCAAAACAAGATCAATACCAAGATAACATATTGACAGAACTTAATTTATTTCCATTTTATATTGTGGTTTTACAATATGGATGATAAAAATCATTTTGTTGTAATAATATGAAATTATTTATGAAATCTTTCTATAGTTAGCAACGTAGTCACACCATACAATAAAATTTAAAGAATCATTAATAAAAAAGTATCAAAACAACTTACCTATGGAATTACATTTTTAAATATGGAAGGGTTCACATTAATTTGACTTTGAAACAAAGAAGGTCTATATCGGTAATAATGACTAAGTTAACTTTATGCAGCAACTTAAATCATTACCTTGCATTACTTTACAAATTCACAATTTACAAATAATTTAACCCTTTAATCCGGGGTTTAGTTAACCTACTTACTTGACCCAAACTTTTTAAAATGACAGAATAAGATATATTATGTATCTTCATTAATTTTATGCAAATCTATTAGGTATTTACCAATTAGTATTACATTACAAGTTAGGTATAAATACCTTTCAAGATAGCTCGGTTTATATAGATAAATTCCAATTGTTAACCATTTCTATAGACATTGTTTCCCACACCAACATCCATTGTTTAGCCGCTAAGCACCTAGTTGGTAATATTTAAAGCTGTCTGACTACTAGAACTATTCAGAAATAGGATGATTCACGGCTTTAACACTAATTTTCTCGTGTGAACTTACATTTTTAAGATAAGAAACTAAGTAACTACCTACCGAACATCTTAGTATATTAGCTTTCTAAATAATAAATAAATCTAACTTGAAAAGTTAAAGTTAAGTTAGGTTTTTCGATACATATGTATTTTCTCACTTTATCTTGGACATCACTGACATCAGTGACATCGGTTAAAGAAAACATTAGGAGGAAACCTGGAATTAAAATTAATATACGTCTGATATCGCCAATCCACGTAAAAAAAGCGTGGTGATCAATGTTTTATGCCTTCTCGGTATAAGAATAGGCCTTTGGCCTGTTCCTGGCCAGTTCACGGGCTGGTATAATAGGCATTATTATTTTTTAATTTGAGAAGTATAGTTTGATTAAATTAAAGACGTAATACCTAATTTTAGTCATGGGAAACTTTCTTGGTACCGGAAATTAATTCTGCAATTTAACCTTATGACCGGAACAAGGAACTTGTGTTTAATTTTGAGATGTTATATATGTCGATTGAAAAGTTGTAGATATCTTAAAAATTATTAGCTATGTACTTGGACAACAGTTTAGATATATCCAGCTTATTACAACCGCTTTAAAGTTATTCCAGTGAATTTTTTATCCGTTTCAACTTTCTATCAAATTAATGTGCAATAAAGTGCGCATACAAACGTAGTCATATTTTGATCAATAAACAATGAAACAAGATAAAACGAAAGTACTTTCACGTGAAAATACTTAGATATTTGTTTCCAATTTAGGTATAACATGTCAGTGAATTTCAAAATTATGATTTTTAAATCTTGTACGCGATTTTGAATTACGTATTATTTTGAAATTGACTAACCACAACCCGAGATATTAGTTTAATTAGT
The DNA here is from genome assembly GCA_949774945.1 of Hoplodrina ambigua. Taxonomy (NCBI): domain Eukaryota; kingdom Metazoa; phylum Arthropoda; class Insecta; order Lepidoptera; family Noctuidae; genus Hoplodrina; species Hoplodrina ambigua. Next base: position 3,469,884 of record OX458979.1, read on the forward strand.
TATTGGCCAAATTATGATTAGACTACTATCGTATGGGTACGGTCCCCTTAAAAAAATTATTTATTTAGGGAATACGAAACAATACAGACATTACATTAAATATTTAAGTAACACAGATTATTCCTAAATATGTATACCACCTACACAAAGAAAAAACTGGAATGTAGAAAAAATCTTAACTTATAGTACGTAAATAAACGTATTATTTACTGGAAGGCTTAAAACATAATCGCGGCTATCACGAAATAAGGAAGTGAAGAGATTTGAAGATAAGAATTGTACCTTGCACTTATATTACAAAAGTAACATGCCAGAAGGGTAATCCATGGTGTCACATTCCGTTGCGATTAGATTCCACATCGTGATGCCAAATTTTTTTTTGTACGTGCAATTTTTGCTTTCTCACGCTTAACCTATATGATCCTGGGATGGCTGATAAACACGAACACAATTAATAGATTACAAGAATAACACTCCAGAATAATCTGTAGATGAATGATATTTTGAGGTTTTATTATAATACGTTCAAATGTTAGAGAATATTTTCCTTGAGTAACAATATGAGGTTTGGATAAATCTTTCATGTGACTTGAGAGCGATCACTGAAAATGTTCTCTAGGAATGGTTAATTAATACACTGATATCTGCCGGTCGAACTATCCTTCATGTCGATTTACAGTCTAGTCGGTGAGGTTGGACAAACTTCAAGGGAGAATATTAATACTCGTACCTATAAATTGTCAACTACGAGTATGGCACCAACTCTAAAATATGAATAAAGTGTTGCGCATTGTAATGCTCAGTTTTCTGGACTTACTGCTGCAGTGTTATGGTGCTAAATGGATAATACTTTTACAGCAATATTTTCGAGTATGGCCTGGCAATACTCGTACTTTACAAACTGCTTGCAATTTATTTATTTATTTAAACAAATGCATTAAAAGCTAACAGTACAGGAACCAGAACGTTATAAGCGTTTTGGTTTTTGGCGTTCTTGAATAATCATAGTACAATAATTAAATAAATGACAAAAAGAATTAAAATAATTGAAAATAGTAAAAATTACAATCGTCATCGTGATCACCACAAAAAAAAACAGTCATATACAATAAAATAGCCTTAACAAATAGAATCGTCATAAAGAATAAAAAAATATAAGTAATGTCGGATAAATTGCATTGCTGGGAAAATATGGCCAATAGGAGCGCCATTGCAAATTGAACCACGTGTGCAATGCAATGCTCGCCTGGACACATTCACTGAAAGATATTACACGCTAATGCTTCCAACCTTAGCACGCTAGTTAGCACTAGATTGATCAAAAGGCTGTGCCTATCTGCCAACCTATATTAAAAATCTGCACCAAATTCAATTACTCATTCAATATTTTATATGAAATACCTTTTCTTCCTTAAAAGAGTATTTAAGTTTAACAAATTAATACCTTGACTACACCGTCGTTATAATTATAAGAAGTTTATAAACGTGCCTAAAAAGTATCCTTCCTATGCTAAGAGTTTCGTCTTAACAACCTTTCGTCAATTTTGATTTAGTAGTTTAGGCTGAAAAGCGTAATAATTAAACAAAGCGTCACGGAGGTACCTAGGGGAAATACAAAAACATATTCCAGCTGTAACTCGATGAAACTACTTACCTATCTAAATGTATTTGTAAAACAAAGTGTTTTTAAATATCAAATCTAAAAACGCGACTAACTATTACTGTACGTAATCCAATGCTCCAACACACGGCTGCTTCTCACTCCTTGCTGTAAGTGGTACTTAGTTATTTAATTAAACCGGAGCGTCGGTTCTGATTCAGTGTCAATCAAACTGGACGGACGTGAGGCCACAGCCTGTAATTTGCTGCCAATATCTTGACACCGCCGCTCATACAACGAATTTGCGATTCCGTTGCCTCTGTGGTTAGCCAAACAAACTGTGTACCTACTATGCAAATCGGAATTTCCTATGTGTTGTTGGTGTATGAAGTGTGTTGTTCTTTTGTTACAAATAGTTATAGATAATATCAATAGGAAGTGATTGGAACATTCGTGTTTTTTGAATCAAAAGTAATCGGTCTATAATTATACCGCGATACAATCGTTAGCTTCTTAAATAAAGATTTTCAAAATATATTCTGCGATAGCTTTAGCAGTGTCTGTATTTTTTATTATTAGACATAGTTTTACATTATGCCTGCAGTTTTGATTTATCTAGATATTACGCGTTACATTGTGGCATTTCCTTCATTTCACTTTTATAGTTCAGTATCTTCTCTCTATGCATTACTCAACACAATCACATAGTCAATCAGTTTCCTTGTGATTCCAACCGCATTTATGTTTTATTTGCGAAATATTCTCATCTCTCACTAAAACCCTTGATTAAGTCAAGGTAAAACTCAATCTGTGTTTCCTCAATAACAAATTCTTATCACTTGTTATCAGTGCAACAAAAGCATTAGAACCAAAACAGGTTGTACACGACCAAGGGAAGGGACCAATGCGTCAACTTCCTGAAGAAATTCTGCTTACTCCATTGTCAGTCTTAAGCTGGGATAAGCTATAGATAAAGTCATTGATAAATAATTTTATGACGATGTTTTCCTTTGCATTGTTACTGTCAATGTTCATATTTAATCCTTTAGTGTTAACACAATGTGAGTTATGTTGAGGTTTTTTTGTTTAGAAAGATTTGGGATTGCGTAATATTATTATTTTGAATTTTTTTTTGGGAATAATTGTTAACAATTTCTCTTGGTTATTATGACAGACATAAAAAGGCAGATCAAATTAGTAATTGATAAACAAGTATCTAAGTATTAAACGTATTTCACGTTAACATTTATACTATACAATTAAGTGGCAACTTGAAAGTGGTATTAAGAATAGTTAATTTTAATATTGTTATCCTTTGAATTGGTACTCAAAAACTACTGACCGGATTTTCACGTGGTTTCACCAATAGATAGTGTGATTCATGAGGAAGGTTAATTTATCAAGATTTTGTGTACATTGGTTGAAATATAACGATAATTAAAAGTCTCTGAAAAAGACAAGCCGCCGGGAGCTTTCATCGATGATTGCACTGTGCAATAAGGCTGTGTCACTGCTCTTCCTTAATTAGGTACAGAATCATGAATAACATTGAGAAACATTTCTTCATATTACTCGTCCTTTTTTGCATGTTTCAAAGTAAAAGATTATTTAAGTGGGGTCTTACCTTTTTTAGAAAACCGCTTTATTTTAATTTTACTTCGTAATTTCGACCGTTAGAACCTCTCTGTGCTTAACCTAGTTTTGAAAATCGAACAGTACGCAACACAAAAAATAATATAAAAACAATACTGTTTTACGGAATGGCGGAGGCCTACCATCTATTAAAACAGAATTTTTACACCGTACATGTATCCCCGAATTTTAACTTTAAAATTTGGGAATTATATCCTATAACAAGTTGATCGAAAGTCTTCGTAAGTGCAAAGTTGATAAATATCCAGTTTTAGAGATGTAGAATTCAAAAATCTGCCTTTGTACTTTTGTTGCATAAAGTTTAAATAAATAAATAAAAATTTAAATTTTGTGATATACCTAGTTTGCTCGTTGAATGTCGTGATGGCCTAGTGGTTAAGGCGCCCGCCTCTCATGCATGAGGGTGTGGGTTCGAATCCGGGCAAGTACCAATGTGACTTTTTCAATTCATATGTACTTTCTAAAGTTTATCTTAGACATTACTGACATTCCGTGCCTCGGAAAGCACGTTAAGCCGTTGGTCTCGGCTGTCATTCGTGGATCTTTGACAGTCGTTACGAATCGTCAGAAGCTTGAGAGTCTGACAACTAGTCTTACCTAGGGGTATCGTGTTACCCAGTTACTGGGTTGTGGAGGTCAGATAGGCAGTCGCTCCATGTAAAATACTGGTACTCAGCTGCATCCGGTGAGACTGGAAGCCGACCCCAACATAGTTGGGAAAAGGCTAGGCAGATGATGATGGCTCGTTGAAATGCGAAAGAAACAAAAAGCATAAACATATAATCAATCGGAACCAACAACCAAGTCAATGTCACATTTTATTTCAAAGTTTTAAAACATTATATTATATCTTTACGTCTGTTTTTCCGAAAGGGTAGGCAGAAATGTCAACTGTCAATCGGTCGATTTTACTGCAACTGTGGAAACTAAATAATATACTCGTAGTTGTTATCCTGACAAAAGAGACAAACCGAATAAGATTTGGTTTCTGTTTCGGCCAGTTTCGGCTATAGTTTCGGTTTCGCATAAAATAAAATAAATAAATAACTAGACCATGAGACCATGAGTTTTTAATTAAACCATGCTTAGACATAACGTCCACCTTTGCCGCGTAAAACTTTGAATTACTATTTAGCATTAAATAACTGTATAGTTCAACAACGATCTTCCACTAATCAAGTCTAATCGGGCAGCGTCGATACAAGTAATCCAATGAGCGGGAGTGAAGCCGTCGGAGCCAGTAAACGCATGTAAATGGGACGTAATGGCCCCTCGCGGGCGTCGGGCGTAGGGGCCCACGGCGGGCGTCGGGCCCCGGCAACGGGGACACTAATGAACGTGCCACGGTGTACTGATGCCTTTATTGTTTTATATTTGTACCTACATTATGATGCCTTAACGTGGCGTGTCAATTTGTGTTTGTGAATTTAGCTAGCATTGATTCCAATGTATTTCAAAATGCTTTCAACTTTCGTATGTGGGAAATATCTAAAAACATTGTTAATAAATTGATAATTAATTTCTCGAATAATAAAATATATTTTTATGCTCCTTGCCAAAATTACATGGATTACGTGGAATACACGATCTGTGTCTTCTTTAGTCCCTCGAGGAATTTACCTCATATTACAATTAAACTCTTAGACTCTCTCTACCTGAATAATAATAATAATATGCACATTCATAGAACATGGTTTTTAATAATGCTATTAAATCCGATAGTAGTTAAGTTCGTTTGATGAAAATATTGAATATTTTACTTATAGAATATTTTATCTAAATAAAAAAGCCTCAACCATTGTAGTAGGTATATGGATAGGTACGTTATTTAAAAGAGAAAAAACCTTTTCAAACACGAGCTGAAAGCTTCCATTAGGCAGCCATTGAGGTGAGAGAGGGTAGAGCGACCGGGACGTTCGGCTGACGATGAAGCGCGTCCACTCTCCGCGAATTGCCCGCTCGAATCTAAACGCTCCCAATTCCGTCAAGTGTCGACAAAGGCCGACTTTTAGCGTCAACAATGAGCGAATGAAGCAAATTACCGCTTTTGGACACTTGAAAGCGTTTACCGAGCCGTGTCGGCGGGCACATTGTGCGCGGACGGTTTGCGACTCGAAACAAACGATAACAATAAACAGTAAAAAGGAAAGTGTAGTATTTTGCGTGGCAGTGCGCCGGGATAAAGGGCGCGGGCCTAATAGGTGTTAATGCGTGTGATTCGCTGAGCAAGGTGAATGGGTGCGTCTGCGCCGCGCCGCCGGCGAGCCCCCCGCGTTCTCAGAGTATTTTTATAACAAATCATCGACTCGTTGATTGACAACATTGTGTTTTGTGTTGGATTTTTAATGAATGAACGCTTTCGTGAATCACAATATCGACAAATCTTTATTGAAAAAGTAGTTAATAAACGTTTCTTCGATTGAAATAAAATTAGTAATGCTGCTACTCGTATTAACTTTAGATTATTGTAGGTCCATTAAAAGGAATTATAGTTCAATCAATTTCAACGAAATTTAATGGAATTAAGTATAGATGTCGAAACCCGTTGGTAACTAAGGGGGATATTAGTTCCAGGACTACGACTTAGTAACTTCCCCACTAGGAGCACCCATTTCCTTACATACATCAAACCAAACAAGACATAACACATGACTCAGGCATCAGCATCAGCACGATATAGGGCGGTCAATATCTTGTACAAACATGCAGAGGGCGCTACTCGGCAGTTTAAAGTTTAAACACTAGCAAAACAAACAGTTTGGAGTGGACCGCCCGCGGATTCGCACTCGTGTCCTGTTGGTAACGCAAGGGTTCAGAGAAACAGGGCAAACGATACCACGGCAGATGTATGCTTGCTTGCTGCACAAATAGAATGTGTAACTTTTGTAATTTGTTGTAATGAGATGGTTGGCTTTCTTTGATATAATAGAGAAAAAACTTACCTATGCCGTAAACTTAGTCGATAGTCGATGAGCTGAAATAATTTGTAACTAATTTCTCTTCTTACCAACAAACAAACTTTACCTCTTTATAATATTGGTATATGATAACACACAAAGGTACTGGACTGCCAAAACCATGTAAAGCAATAAATATGATCTTAAATTAGCGTTATCCTTTAAATTAATTAATTAGATAAGATTTTTAAAAATATTGATGACCTTTCACCAAAATAAATGAAACTTTTTGAGAACTTTCTAAACAAAAACTGGCATAGTCGTTTATCGCAAAGAGATTACAATATCACTAAAACTATTACTAGCTACGGGTTTTTCCAATACGTAGTTACCAACATAAATAAATGTACCAAAATATTACCCCATAACTTTATTACCGTGCACAAAATATTCACAGTACCAAATGAAATACGTCACGCGTTTTCCGGCTCAACGGTTCCGGAACAAAATAACGAATCAAATACAAATCGCGTACGAGTCGCATAAAATAAAATGCTAGTGAATAAAATAACGTGGCGTGGCGTGCACTGATGTGTGGTGCATTGAGAGCCGGTGGCGTGGACACATTTAATTGTGGCGGGACGCGACGCAACCGATGCGGTTGTACGACCGATGCGAGCGGTGCGAGCGACGCGGCAGGATGTAGGCAACAGATGCTGATTATGATGAGACCGTCGTTGAAGGGTGTGCTGTTGCGATTTTTGTTTTGATTAGGTCATGTATTTTTTTAGTTCTATATTTCCTGTAGCACTTCCGCACGAAATGACTAACGACAATTCTACTAACTTTTAAAAACGATCGCAACCTAATCTTTGGCTCAATCTATCTAAAATGCTTTAAGTTACCTACATTTTAAAACATTGATTCTCGCTAAGTTGTGTTTGCTAATAAAATTTAAACGTTTTTTTTATTAAAAACGTTAAAAAAAATTGTAGAATTGGCATTTAGAACTGAACAGAGCCTTTTACTTAAAAATAGGATTAGTCTTTTCATTAACTTTTCATAAACTTTTCATTAATAAATAAAAATTATTATCATTTATTATCATAGATCGTTTAGTCATTTTGTTTTTAAAATAACAACGAAATTATATCAAATCATTGTAACAACAAACCAAAATTATCCAACGTCTAAATGTTTATCGACAACAAGAGACCACCGAGGCGGTAACAAAGCCTTACGATTAAAATATACCACAGAGGTCTCTATGACACCGATGTTATTAAGTTAAACATGAGCTTTTTATACGACGATCATTGTCGAGTGGAGCGAGCATAGCGCGATGACTGTTTGTGTTACTATGAATACCAAATACTGGACTCAAGATGGATATGGATACAGAGGGTGTTGCATTACGCAACTTCTTTGAAAACCATAAAACCTATGATTTAGATCTTCTTTAGATTCTTCCATCGATTTCAGGAATCAAAATTGCAAAAGTACTACAAACTGGAATTCATAATAAGATAAAATACTTAAAACAAACGTCTCCAGAATTGGGTGTTACGACCTCATTGTATAAAGATAAGTAACTATTTAAATCTAATTTTGTAATAGCGCATCTTGTTTTCCAAGTTCTCATTTAAATGTAACATTTATATTTATTCAAATCTAAAACGTTCCATAGTTACACAATAGTAAAAAAAAAATGAATTGATTACAAAAATTCGATATCCGATATTATTATTGTTGAAGTAGTGTCACGTTTCAGTCACCAAAACCGTGAAGTTTTGAAACGAAGCTGGTACAAAGCCCTTCGAGGAATGGCCCTGAAGTGTTTACTCGGGATCCATCACAATAGAAGTAAACTCTTCCCAACAGATTATTTTTAAAGGCGACCCATCTAAAGTTTGTCCAGATGACTCTTTATAATTCGATCATTTTGTAAGGTGTGACCTGTTATGTGATTTTGGACTAATGCATATTGTGTTCGTGTTTATTAATTGAAGGCAAAGATTAATTTTAGTTGACATGACGAGATCGGTAAAAAATCCTTTTGACAGGGTCACACATCACAATTTAATCTCAGTTTTTTAATATTTAAAAACTGCCTCTAATTTACCAATTTCTTTTTTACATGATTACGACTAAATTTTTAATCTTAGGGTTGCCTTTTACCAATCTCGTTAGTAAAAAGTGTTGTTCTATATTTGAATAACTTCCTATTATTATTATTCCTTTTTTGTATACCTCACACTTGATACAAAATGTTTTCCGTATACCAAGATTACGTAGCACACGAAAATCATTAGATATAATATCCTGAACTTTTGCAAGTATTTACTTATCGTTTAAACTCAGACAAATAATAATTTATTGGCGTTCATAAACAATGTTACTCGTTGACATTAGATGTATATTGACGGAGGCGGAAGCCTTTGTTTTTTGTTTATACAATAGTTTATTTAATTTCCCTGCTATTACACGGAGACATTTGTCTAGGTGCCGCATACCAGCATACTATAGTTGCACCGGGGTATGTTTACTTTCCCAGCGATGTTATTGTTGGTGAATTCTCATAAATTCCAGGTAAATCCACCGTATCCACACGACGCGCAATAACAAACATGATTTCTAAATACGACGGACGCAAACACAGCAAACACATTATTTTGTTAGTATAAGATTTTTTCTTAATTGCTTTGTGAGACACGTTTTCCACTTGAATATTACGTAAACATAGTTCAAAAAACTCCACCGTGGACAATATCGGTAGCTCATTAATGGACGAAAGTTTTGACCAAATATTTGAGCGTTGGGGCACAATCGTAATTACCGAGTTGTGGTCGCAGGCAGCACAAAGACTGGTAGTTGATATAACAGAGCATTTATTTATCGACGGTGCGACGGGCTCATTAGATACACATCGGGCAACATGTGTAAATAAATACGCGCGGAGACGACGCGACCAAACATCTTCAACGGTCGATGCTTCATGCTTGCTCCAACATGGAGATTGATTGAATACATTCAATGGTCTCGCACAAGTACGTATTATACACGACAAAAGTACCGATTGTATTTGTTTAGTTCATTTATATTGAATTACGGTAATGCGTGTTACAAATGTGTACCTATATAATTTTGGTTGCGTGTGTGTAAAATTTTGGTTTGGAGCAAATGAAATAATTTGAAGGGATTTTGTTGTTTAATCTGAAGTATTGGTGAAAAGTGTACCGATATAAATTATTGTATTTGCCTTTTCGAAAACTGAGTGTCATTCATCTCGATTCAACTGCTTGTTCCGTAACCGTATTTCAAAAAGGTTGTGCCGGAAATTAAAAACAAAGCCTCAATATGCAGCTCTTGTGGTTTTACAATGCCAAAACACTCTTATGCTAAAACCGAACCGAATAATTTACACGCAAAACACAATGTAATGTATATTTGCGCAAAACACGGAAAATATTCTTCTGTATTCTCAGTATAATTTACACGTTCCTCCAAGGTATTTGTCTGTGATGTTTTCTATTTTCTATGCGCGTCGAGTAGCGAGTGCGAGAGCATAGACAACAGAGCGCTGGCAGAGGGAAGCTGTCTCCGGTTACATCTCGAGACACGGCAAACACGCCGCCATACGCCGCGTATATGATATCTGGTACTTAGCTATTGTTTTCACAGCCCACGCCTATACCTATTGAAGGATATTGTGTAATATCTGACATGAGAATTAGTCATTTTGATTCTCACATATAAGTATTTTTATTGGGTCGTCTACAACCCACACGGGTTACGGCGTTATAGGTTTTTTTTTAATAATTGTATATGATTAGAATTGTTTTTTTTTTTTGGTTTGGTTGTTTGAATGGTTTTTTCTTTAATTATTTTATATTATTTGAATAACAAACAACAACAGGAAGCGTTAAATTAATATGTCTGAAGGAATGCATTTTCATTTTAAATATCATATTCCTTTATTTGCTTCCCATAATGTGTATAAAATATTTTACATTTAAAAGGCTCACAGTCAAAGTACAGTTATGGCGCCTGCCAGCACAGAAACATACTTAGTATTATTTTAAAATTCAATAATTCAATTACACGCAAATAAGCTTACCTTAAACTTAATACAGGCATAATTTTTGGGTGTTTAAGCGTTTGATAACTTGTTTTCACACTTAACACGTAAGTACCAACTAAAAGGAATACAAATCCACTGTATTTTTTATGTAAATGATCGTAATTATAAAGTAATTTAAAAGTAAACAAGTGGCGTCATGAACTCTTGACTGTTTGCGTTCACATTGCTACTTTGTGAACAGCGTGGTTGTCAAACGCATCGCAAACTACTCAGCGGCTCAAGTACTGGCTTCATTTCAAGTAGAGAAGCTGAAGTGCCGTAACAGTAACCAATTACAACGGATATCCGAAAAAAAATATGTACGAAAAAATAATATTGTTGCTATTTCAAACAATGTCCCTTCTTGTTGGTCCTCTCAAGATTGGTAATCGAATCGATTTTTAATTATTTATTTCTGCTAACTACAGTTATTATCGTCATCTGCGTAGCCTTTTCCTCAACTATGTTGTGGTCAGCTAGCAGTCTAACTGGATTCGGCTGAATACCTGATGCGACTGCACTACATATGTACTTGTAAATGTAGATTTTTGAAGTTTTAGGTTCTACTATACTAGACTATACAAAGTTCTTCAAAAAACTGAACTTTGTATAGTCAAGATTAGATGTTTTCATGTATATCCGATCCAAAACATTTCGTGGTTACAACCCTAAAGTCTCAAGCGATCGTCGTCACCGACTTACGTGTTTGTTGCCTCCTTGACACATGCTGTTTACTTTCACATTCTTTTACTTGAGAGGCTTGATCTCGAACCTGACCCTACTGCCCACGAACGTAGGAGTTCGAAGGTAAGTACGGTTTCTGTGGTTCACTATACCATATTCGAAGACGTAAGACCTACGTAGAAATATTGGTAGAATAGTTCCCCGACGTAAGCAAAGGACTGAAATTAAACAGTGATCATTTTAGGGGCAAGTATTAAAATTGGGTGTAGTCTTTCAGCCTAATGTCTTTAAATAACGATTACTATTGTGTAGTATATTACATCACTTAGCCTTTATAATAGTATAGAGGCTAAGTGGCGTAATATACTAAACAATAGTAATAGTTATTTAGTACGTATAGAACCTATGTTAATTATGCGCGGAGGTACTTTCTTAAAGACACATCATAGTACATGCAAAACTAGTAGCAGTAAAAGAAGGTGGCTGTCAATTTTCCACACTAACCGGGCTTTTTGTAACAGTCGTATTCTGTTAACCACCAGGAAGATTATAAAAACACTAGATTGCAGCTAATTAATACTAGCTACACAGTCTATTTCCATGCAGGTTGGTTCTCTGAGCAATTTCCAACACGTACGGGGAGTCCACGTCTGGCATACGTCGTATTAGGTTAGCCGGCGCTCAAAGTGGAGGGTGTATGGTAATGTGGCGCCACTCGACGCCTCGGGGTGCCTCGACAGTCCATGCAAGCTGCAAGATGACGGCAGAAGTAGCAAATGATATGTAAAATTACACTGTCTTATATTCTTGTTTATAAACCAATATAAATAAAATGTGTTTTTTTTTATCGTTGCCGTTCCCAAACTTATAAATTGACCTGTAGGCCATATGAATTTTTCTGCCAACCGTAATGCCATTATTGTTAAAAATTGTTTGAATGTTTTCCATTTGTCTTCAAGTTATCTCTCTGTTAATAAAAGGGCATCACACCGTTTTTCATTGTAGCGTTAAGTTATGCCTGCTAGAATTTTGGAACTACAACCTTACGATTAATGTGTAACGACACATTGTGTGTAACTTGACGGCAGGCTAGTGAGGCTGTTCATTAGCAATTACTATAATCATGCATTTTGTTCATCAACCGGAGCTTACACGATTTTTGTATAGAAGGTACGAGTATCTATAGCATTGTACGAATTCAAGTCATACAATGCTAGTCGCACAAAGAATTTACAAAGTTGCACTTCTGACTCATTGCAGTGTACGTGATGGCGGAGGCGCTCTGTTTGTGTGGTAATGTTTGTTATGTACAGTGTCTACGAAGCTTTACATACCCCTCGCCAGCGCCCACGGCCCCTGCACTCGTGCGAATGTGTTCGTTTCCTTTATTGGGGTGAATACATTCCTCGGTTTGTTTTTAAACGTGCATATAAACGTTCCAACCGAAGTGAGTTGATGTCATGTCTACTTAGTTTGATTGTCTGTAATAGCCTAATAGTAGATAGGTACTTACAGCATACTACTTCATATTTCATACAACTTCCCATTCTTCTTTCTGTTTAGTCATTGACAGCCAGTACCTGATTTCTTGTCCTAATACCATTAAAATAAGTTAGTTTCAGAACGTTGGAGTTAGAGTTATTGTTCAAATAATGAGCAGACTGTGGAAGCAGAACGATCCCCAATTTGCGTAAATTACTCCTTCAGATACCTATGAGTACCTAAATCCTTATTAATAAAGTATAATATTATTATTAGTAGTAATTAATAAGTAAAAACACTTTAGTATTTTTATTAATCTAAACCTACTTCAAACTTGAAAGGTCAAGAGCTGTTTATCTCATAACATGTTTGTAAAATATTATGATGCCACTAAAGAATGAATTAAATAAGCGCTATTTGAATTAGAAATATTTATCTGTGGTTACGGAGGTAAATACATAACTAGTTGTGCAATCGTAAATATTATGACCGTTGTTGAGAAACTTGCTTATCTATGTTTCGTACTTTCGCTGAGTGTTCACAAAGCTCTGTGGAATATTGAATATTAGGCTGGTATTATTATACTAGCCTATTATTGTACCCACAGCAGGGAAAAGGTCCCTTCTCATACAGAGAAGGCACGAGCACAGATCACTTGCCCAAGGCGGATTATCGTTTTCAGACTTACATTAACTGGTTTTTTCAAAACAATTTTATACAAAGATTTGAGAACTGGAAATTGTTATTAACTAAAAATGAATTGTGTATCTATTATTTTATTTTTATGATTACTTTGTCACTAAACAATGAAAACCGTTTAATATAGACACGTTGGTCATTGTCTTCAGTATAGTCAGACGTCTGTCTAGTCAGACAGCATGGCGTTGATTGGCGGACCTTTGTGTCCACAGACATACTGCAACATATCTCGAAACACAAGATAACCTACCACACAAGATCCCTGTCAGCCACCAATTATAACTGACTTGTAGTTCTTAATAAACCGGTTGATATCTATTGTTAATTTGATTTGATTGAGTTCTTACAGAAAGCGATACCGCTCGCATTGTTTGGCCGATTTTACATAACGAGGCGGCAAACGTAGCCCGCTTTGTAGCCTGCCCATTGTGGGGGAGTATCCAAACGTTTGAGATGTGAATTGAAAGGCGCCGCGAGATGACGAGGCGCGAGCCAAGCTGCGGCACAAGTTGTGAGACGTGGGATCGAGTTATTGAATTAGATACTTTTTAATAAACTACACGTAGACGAAAACTATAAAAGTGGTTTCATGTGCATTGTACATACCTGAAAAAAAATGTATGGCATTCTTTTTTTTACTTTTTAAATCTAGCATATTTTTTTACTGTGTAATTTGTTTTCATATACAGTCATGCATTAATTTCAACTACAAAATTTTACAATATTTTAAACTGTCGGCTACTAAATTCTTTTTATTTATTTTAAATAATAATTTAGTAGCACCGTTTTAAGTAAATAATAATAAACTCTCACGCTGTACCACTTGCACCACACACTAACATTGCGCTTCACGGCTCCGCTCTTTGAACTGTCCAAATGATTGTTTTATATTTGTAAGCGTCGAACAGTGCCCCTATTCGACGCTGCGCCTGCGCTGACGTAATGTAGCATTTCAATTAGTCTCACTGGCGTTTTATTTTCAACAAAGCAATATGTCGACTAACGCCGCGCATTGATTCCTGTCCGATTGTTAGAGAATGCACAACAATCATTAAGTATCCCTATTGACTCAGTTACCCTTTTCTTAATAATAGTTCTGTAAGGAACTGAACTCTTTTATTGTTGTTGAAAGTTTTTGTTACTTAAATTAATAAAAGGTGTTTTAAAAGTTAATAAAAGTTGTTATAACGATTAAGAACATTGTACTTCATATTTTTCATAGGAGGAAACGAATAATATATTTCTAAACGTTAATCCTCAAATTTTTTTTTTACCAAAAATAAATCTCGTAGCACAACAGTCTTTTGAAGGACAGAATATCTCGTAGCCGCGTAGGCCTCGCGTAGCGGGTGTCTACGCCTACGTTAAGACAGTCTAATTATAAAAATGTACATTGAATAATGTCTTTCAACGTATAAGTTTTGTCTTTATTTAAATTCTCAAATAAATACGAGTAATATAGGTAACATTACGACATGCTTTTATGTCAGTTTTTCGTAAGTATTTTAAAGCCTAATTTCAGAGTCACCTGATACACATTATTATCCATGAGAAGGACAATTCTTGTATTTTTAAGACCGTTCAGATTGTAAGCTCAGTTTCAATCTTTTGAACAAAAATACCTACCAATGATTGTGGCTGAATGAGACTGCGACTAGATTTTGAATGTTTAAAATTACGAGTAAAATTAAGTAAAATTATCATTCGGATAACTTAACTGGCACTTCAGACAGGAAGTGGAATGAACCTTATGAATCGTCTTTTTGAAATGTATGAATGGTTTGGTAGATGCAGCCCAGTTTTAACCTACATATTCATACATCCAATAGCCAAAAGCACAGATCATGATGTGAAAACGCCGGCGTTCGGCGTGCATTAACCGGCCTGTAATCAGGCGGCGGCGCTCACCTCTAATCACGGCCGGCCGGTTTTAGGACGATGCATCGCCAGCGCTAATGTCCGGAAGCACAAGTCTGACATAATAACACTAACATGTACAGGAATGTATTGTTTGTTTTTGTTGGAGGTTTTAGTTAGAGTAGGGTTGTTTTATGATAGCAACCTGAACTTGTGAGTATGGTGGTTTTTATTAGTTCTGTGACTTAAGACTGTGGGTGTCGTAACCACTGGACGTGGGTTACTGTATCAGGATAAACAATCTATGTGATTCAACCAATGATTGATGATAAGTTTTTTTTTTTAATTATTTTTTTAATTATATTGTCATCTTCGTCGTGGCGTAATGTCAATCCTCACAATTTCAGCCATAAAAAAATGACGTAAATCTGGCGGCTTTAAGTTCTTGGGCCATATGGAAACTCTCTCCTAACATGAGAACTGGATAATAGGTATTATTCCATATTCCATGCTTTTAAAATTGTAATCGATAGATTACAATTCTAAAATTACCTGTACCAATAAATAAAAATACATTTTAATTTCGTATCAATATTAAAACGTAGCTCATCAAAGACAAGGTGTTAGCCTCGACACTGACGTGTTATCCCTCGCTGCGCCGGCGCATTGACTGATGAAATAATTGACACTCCACACATCTACACAAAAAATCAAACAAAAACTCGTAGTTGATCCTTTTTGTTTTTAAGTGAAAAGTTTTTTTTTAACAATAATTGATTTGTTTCCATAAAAAGAAAAAACGTTCTCACCAATAGGTGTGTTTTAAGTGCTAATAACTTTATGTTGCGTTATTCATCTTCCGGCTTTTTGTGATACACTTTACAAGTGTATCACATAAAGCGCTTACTCTGTACGACATTTCAAACAAACTTTTATGTCCGAAATAATATTATAATTTTCGAAATATTTCGAAATGAATGGACCGATTTTAATTAAACTTCCTTCGCATTATGTAAGGTACATAGGTCTTAAACGTTATCAGAGAACTTATTCTAAAATATCCCTATTTGATAGTCAAAGCAGCTGTATCATTTAGCTAACGTCCAGCTTTCCACACATGAAATGCTTCAATATAATAAAAAAATGGCACACTTATGATAAAGTGGTTTCAACTCCAACAACATTACATCATTTTCAGAGCACTAGCGCATGTTTTGACACACATTTTTATCAAAATTATGTGCTAGCACCCGCCAATTTCCTTTCACCACAAAAGTATGGAATCACGTTAAAACTTTGCGTCCATATTGGCTCTATTATCTATAGAAAGTGTGAAATTAAGTGGTAATTTAGTGCGGCAACGTGTCAATTAGTCGACATCAGCGACAGACGGCATCACACGACCGCCGACGTTTCCTAAAACATTTGTACACAAAAGTGGCAAATCATTGTTTCCATTTACGTCTAAATAATGTGAGGTTGTAAACATTTTGTCTTGCTATTTTTATTCGTTAAACTTTTCTACATTTTACAAATAGAACCTTTTTCAGTGTTATATTTACATGCAGTTTTGATAGGCGCTTTATTTCTATTTTTTGTCTCTGTATGCCTATCAACAAAAGCTCTACGCTGTACCGTTTGCTACGACTGTGTAGACAGAACTTAGGACTTGAAGACCTAATGATGGTTGTGTCGGTAAAAATACACCCACCAGAACTTCCGATTAGCACCTTAATTTTCTTTTTGAAATTACCAAAATCAAATGATTCATCAAAATGTTTCCAACCCCGATGCTTGGCTCCGTAATGTTTGGCTGTTTACGCCACTCGGCGTCAACGCACGCAAGGCGCGATACGGATCTCTCACATAATCACCAACACCGATGTTGTTTCTAGTTTGTCGATAAGAAATAAGGAGAAACTCAGACAATTTGTAACACGCGGAATACTTGTCGTTTTTAAAACTCATTATAATCGATATTTAGCTTAATTTTTTATCAGTAGTATATCGATGGATCAGCAGTAAAATTAATTTAGTTTATAATAATATTACCAGCCTATTATTTTCCCACTGAAAGGCAAAAGCCTCTTCTCGTACAAAGAAGACACGAATATTGATAATCACGCTTGCTCAAGGAGGACAGGCGATTTCGGACTCATACTAAATTATATTATAAGTCCGGGTTTACGATATTTTCCTTCACAAATGTCAGTTAAAATACTAAAATAAAATAATTTCGGTAGAGAAAGGTATTATAAAAGTACCAGCTGATATTCTTGTAAAATTCTCAAGTCATGATTCCTTGCTCCGTATGATAAGTGACACTTAAGTGGAGTGCAAGCGAACTTTGACCGTTAAAACATTCGCCACACGTGCGCCCAACATTAATGCACATGTAATTTGCAATTAACGTCGTCAAATACTGTATTATTAAGTTTTTTCGCCTTCTTCCTGAATATTTATAAGGTAATTTTACTAAAAGCAGTAGATCAGGTACTAAGATTAGGGAAGAATGAGCACTTTATTTTACATACGTTTCTTTAGAATTTAATTTTTGAAACTGCTATTATGAAAGTTGAAAATGTACTTAGTTTTCGTTAATTTCATGACATGACACAAACGTAGGTCGGTACGTCATGTTTCTTCCGGCGGGTAGGTAGGTATTAATACTACCTACGATAAGCAATCGACTTAATATGAGATAGATTTAAGCTCTTGTAAGCGACTTCGTCCGTGTAAATGTCGGCTGTCGGAAACGTAAATTAAGTAGCGAACTAATAATAAAAGGCCTATTTTTATGTTTGGATAAAGATATATGTATATCCCATCAAATCATTTATATCAATTAGGTATTTAATACACTTTTGAACGTAATATACCTACAACCCCTATGCTATGTCAAATTTCATAACGACCGGTTTAGTTGTTTTGCCGCTAAGAGGTAACAAAAAAATAGACAGACAGAGTTATTTTCGCATTTATAATATTAGTGTGTATAACGTTAACGTCTGTAGGTTTTGATGTTTGGGGGTTTCTTTATCAATCACGCCTCAGCAGCTAAACGGATATGGAAGTAATTACAATGATTAGGGTATCGGATACCTACTTTTTATTCTTGTAGAAAGTATGTACGTAGGTACCTACTTTGGTGGTACTACCTCAACGATGGGTGGGATAGGTACTTTCCTAACATCACGTGGGCAAAGCCGCTGAAAAGAAGTTACACATCTGCTTATAAAAACGTACCTATAGCTGTTCTGAAACTTTTGGAAAGACACTGGGTATTTTCCGTATTATATTTTGGTAACTGGTATAGCATCTACTAGAAACGAAAACCATAATTAGGTACCCTTACCTTATCAAATACCTTAGATATGTTTATAATAAAAATACTTAAGTAAAAGTAGTCAGTCATGTTGCCACATTTCTAGAGTTACAGTATATAATAAGATAATGTCGTATAGCTAAGCTAGAAGGCGGTGTAGTTTTAAGTGGCATGTAAGGAAGAATCGTCGGCGTCGGCGCAGGCGGCCGGCCACGGCCCCTCTAATTACCGCTCAGATCCGACCTCGATAGCGCAAGCTTTTATCTCGAACACTCTTCCATTAAGCAAATATACAGCTTTGTAGCGCGATAATCATATACTACAGTATTTTCCAACTCTAAAACCAATTAAAAATATTTTGATAGACAAAAATAAATTCTAATTGCACGTTACGAACCGGCCGCCATCTTGTATTGGTCACTTCTCAGGGACCGCTAATGGATGGTTTGTCAAACATTTTTGCTTCCGCGGCAAACTTGTTTTATCTGTGTTTTATTATTTAATTTATTCACAAGACTCCATTGTTGTTTTTAAACAAAGGCGGAAACAAGCAATCTATTTGGAGCGTAATTTTGACATCAGCAGATAAGATTTTATCAAAATATGTTGGTTTACGGAGCAATTACAGCATTAGGTGAGAAGTTATGTTAGGAAACTTGCGGTAGTTACCTACCTACTTATATGTGTCTGCCTATTGCCTGATTTGTGATTACATTTAGGTAGGCATTAGTAACACAGTAGGTAAAATAGAATCACCTGACGCTAATCAGGGTGCGATAAATCATTAGCGAAATAGCGATATCTATTCAATAATCCAAATCAACTAGAAATTAAGTGAAATATAGAGATGAAACACGTCAGAGCCGTAATGGAGCGAATAAAAGCCCGCTTTGTCGGCGGCTAATTTGCGAATTAGCGTTGTGCAATGAGTGCCCGGCCACTCAAGCGCAGCGTAATGTAATTAATTAACCTTTGTCGCGCGTACGGGGCGTGAAACTCGCGCGTTCTCACACCCGCGCCGAAAGGTTCATAATGCAGGGATGCTCTCATTTAACTTCTTATTATTTACCTTTATTATTTTTTACAGAGTTCTGTGGTAACTAAATTAAGTTGACTTTTTTTGTCTACCGATTACAGCATTTTTTTTTTAAATAAAATATCTAATATAGATACTATAGACTTAAAAAATCGGGTCAAGCGTAGGTACCGACGTATAAGGATACCTTCCTACCAGAGAACATTTTTTGCCGTTATTAAATCGTCTATGTAAACTTTAATGCAAGTTCCATACCTCCGACACCTACATTTCCTAACACCGCACTAAGGTAACGTTATTTGGACGCTCCTAATGGAGTAAGTGCTTTGGCAAATGGCCCGCGCCACGGAGCTTTTAATGCAATTTCGTCTCCCTTTGTAGCCGGGAATTGGCGCAATCAATCCATTTACACTTTGTTTCGCCAACAGTGGCACTACCCGCCGCTGCCGCACATAAGACAGGGCTTTTAGCTTCAACTAAATTGCTTTCCTGGATTTTTGCACTATGCGACCATTATAGGTGGAATACCTATTTTATCATATTTTGTAAAATACCTATTTATAAAGCTTTTATGTTAGGTGTAACGAATTCAGCCAACCGGGCCAGATGTGCTTTTAAGTCCTACCTACATTCCGGCAAGAAGTAATGTTAGTACCAATATGAGCGACTCGTAATTTATTTTATTTAATAAAAATAATATCGTCCCGACCGAATTTCAGTCATAGTCCGATGGTACGACAATCCTATACAACCGCGGAGAGATCAGGCCCTTACGTGCTTTGCGAGCCACAAGGGCTTCACACCATCAATTTCCAAACTTCGGGCTGCTACTGAGAAATTCCTAATGGAAAACCCAATGACAGTTTTTACCCGACCCGGGCATCGAACCCAGGACCCCTAGTAGTCAGTTATTTAATAGGATCCCACAAGGTACCCAAAGGGTCTCAGCCCAGTAATGTAGCTAACTCCTTGAAGAGTATAACTCAAGTATAGGAACTACTTACCTATTCTAAAAAGGAAAAATAAAAAATTGACAATAGGTAAGTTGAATGTCAAACTAAACATTTATTGATATTATTAGATCCGTATTTGCAATAATACGATTTAATTATACGTAAACAAATATGAAAAGAATTCAGATATGTAAAAAAGTTAATTCCAACGACACTTTTAATCGTAAGCCGTATTTGCGTTATTATCATAGTCGTCTTTCATCTAATCGTAGATAGGGAGGTATCCCGGCCTAGCTCGGGGTGCAATACACCCTGCAGGAGGCAATGTGAGACCTTATAAGGTGTACTTAGTTCTCCCTGCATTTGCATATTAATTATGTTCAATGCTTCTACTATTTAGGCCCTTCTAACAGTATCACTAGTACTATTTAGTAGAAGTAGTATTTATTATAATAAAGTAAATAAAAGTAGTGGGGGTCTTGATGGCCTAGTGGTTAAGGCGCCCGCCTCTCAACTATAGGTTGTGTGTTAAAATCCGGGCAAATACCAACTTTTTCAATTCATATGTACTTTCTAAGTTTATCTTGGAAATCACTGATATCGGTGAGAAAAACCTGTAGCTACCTACTTTAATTAAGTCTGAAATCGCCAATCCGCCTTGAGCAAGGGTGGTGATTAATGCTCGTGCTTTCTCTGTTTTAGAAGAGGCCTTTGTCTTGCAGTGGGTCAATAACAGGCTCGTATTATTAGATAAAACTGATGTTGTCATAAAAAGATTCAAAGATAATAAGTACCTGTATTTAAATGTTATTGTGTTGTAAGTATTGTTTATCTTATATTTTCAGATTTAAACCGGAAGCTTTCCCATATAAACGCTGTAAGCCCTGAGATTCTTGTTAGTCAAATATGGCTGCAGGAAGAGCCTACTCCTGTAGAGATCATTGAACTAAACACTACAGACGAACTTGACCCTTCTACAGATGAAGGCCTGGATAACCGCGTGAATCATGCCTGGAGCTTCACTAACAATCAGAAGTTTCCACAGATTGAAGATGATTACAAAATAAATAATAAAGCAAGAGAAAGACGACGCCTGAACCGTGGTAATCGTTTTCGTACCACAAACACTGCAACAAACACTGACAATTACTTGATTAATAATCATTTTTATTCTGATGTCGTAGAAAACCAGTATAATGAGGACAGCCAATTATTAAATCAGCAAGTAAATTGTATTACCATGATTAACAAACATTTTTTTACTTCCGATACTTCGTCAGACGCAGACAGTGACTTTATAACTTCCGACGATTTTACAATGGAAGCTAAACACCGAGACGCAAGTAACCATGCTTACGACGAAGTCATGAATTATGAACCTGAGTTGGACAAAGAAACACGTACTATTTGGATTTATTCGTTTAAAAACAAACATTTACTTGCAGAAGATGATTATGGATCTAAGAACACAGCTGCCAAAGAAATGTCTTTTTGTTCAACTTCGAGTTCTACAGAGAGAGAGGAAAAAGAAACTAAGGATAAAAGTACAAATATTCGTCGATTAGGATCCCCGATATCTCCTACTTACATACCTAGACTGAATCTGTCGTTAGGTCCTACTTTGTCGACAGTTACTGAAGTAACTGAACCTAATAAGCAAACCTCACCAAATCCATCGTGTAAATTACCTAAAACAAGGTTTCAAAAACAAAGAAATAGCTGGGTTATGACTGAATCTAAGAACTTGGATACTCCGAGATCAGGTAAACAAGAAAAGTCTACGAACATCGTAAATTGGATGGCGTTATCGCCCAGGGAGAAAAGACGGAGATCGACACAGCAGGGCGATAAATGGATAGGAAACCTGTTGAAGTTGGACACCCACCCTATTGGAGAATCGTTAGAAAATCACCAACAGCAGACAGTAGATAGCTCAGAACAAGATAATACTTTAAGATTACAAGTTGACGTCGATGTCCACGTAAATGTTAATGAGAAAACTCCAGAAAAAAAGTCAACCCCAAACGACTCAGATGTGGTCTTGAAATCCGACACTGACAAAACTAGTCCAGTTCCTTTACTAAAATGTGCCCCAGTGGACGTAAACGGCGACACGCTAGACCGAGGAGACCATATGAAATTCGAACAGAACCAGCAAGTTCTATGCTGCACCGGTAACACTCACATCTATGAAACCATGCAATTTTCTCAACAATTTATGCAAAAAATAGGAAACACCATAACACAAGAACGTGCACTCGCAATTGATACCAAAGTTTGGGAAGAGGAACAAAAGGTGGAAGTAGAAACTGCTTCTTATGATTATGTCAAAGACGAATTAAGATGTTCCAGTTCAATGCCCGACAAAGTGTGGATGACAAAAAACGCGCCGTTTCTATTGCCATTACGGTGGGTCGATTACGCCGAAGTAACTGAACAACATCCATTATCAATAGAACTGTCGATTAACAATGTTGCAAATCGCAAGCCGTGGTACATACGCTTCTTTAAAAATATTAACTGTTTTAAGTAGGATCAAATAAAACAACAGCAGTGCTTTCAATTGGCGAATTTATTAAATTCAATCACTATCGACTTCCAGTAATTGAAGTACTTACATAAATAAACCTGCTATAGGTACTTTGCAAAAGAGAGTTCACGACACAATAATAAATCAGCAATTTTCTGTATGTAGGAATTACATACAGACGAATAAACTATCACAATGTTTTACACACAAACAATCATGCCCTATTCTAATAGCGCACAAAGTTTCGATTTAGTTTTCTGTGATTTAAACGATCGTAGTGCATATTCACACGACGACGCGACATTTTACTACAAACCCTAGAAGCGCGGTCTGTGTAGCAAGCGTCGACTTTGCTAAGCGCGGCCTTGCTTTTGAAAACGCAGTTCCTACTAGATCATGCGTTTGCGTGCTTTTGTTGCACCCCAAGATGATTATGCCCTTTTTAATATCTTGGCAAATGACATTGGGTTTAAATACTTGTATTTAACGTAGCGCATTTACCCTGAACGACACACCATAACTCAAAACGTCACGCACTATTAAAATAGAATCTATACTTAGAAAAACTTAGAACCCCATTATCCTACGTAAAGACGACTGACGTCAAGGGCGCGTTGTGGCAGTCTGCTGACACGAATTTATTCATATATTAATGCCGTAAGCTATTTATTATGTATTCATAAGGTTACTCATGCTTGTACGCTCAACGCGCGCTTGACACTGTAATCAGAGAACGTAGCGCGGTGAAAACGTAACGTAAATTCAGTCGATTTTTTAATTGTTTCGCACATACTGTTTATACATATATATCAATTAAATAAAAAACTATGCGATAACTGAATTTTCAATTCAAAAATCGACTGAAATCGAATACTTTGACGTTAGTGCGCCTTTGCCTCGCACACTGGGGGTAGGCTTAAGGTGTTACCTCATCCGCTCAATTTACGTTGATCGATAGGTTTCGACGAATCGTAAGTGAAATTGTTTGGCAGGTTAAATCAATAAATCATTGTAGTTACATAATTTTTATTTATTCGAACGGAGTAGAGTAAAAATACCTTGATCTGCGGCTAATCGATCTTTTTATTCCATCAAAAGATTTCTAAGAGTTCAAAGAATGAACAAGAACTTTTTTCAATATTGATCAATGAGAACGTGAGACTATACAATCAATGTAGATCAAGCGGGTGTGGAATAAGGAATGTAAAGTATCATACAGTAGTGGTCATCCAGTAACGCTCATTTCTACCGGAACTCATTATGGATGCAGCAAGCTTATCTGGCTGGGAGACTTTGAAAATGACAGATCTTGTAAAATTTCATGCAGTTTCAATTTAAAAACGGCCCAGATAATCATGCTCCAATATACACTCCGGCAGGAATGAACATTAGCGTACAGAAGTTCAGCAAATGATGATTAACGGACACACTTAACTAGACACAAATCCCAGTTTCATTAAATAATCACAGTGTGAAATGCATCGTAACTATGGCATTCACCTCGATACCCGTCGTAAGGTCAGCAATACATTATCACGCTTTTACGTTACATACATATTGTTATTCAGAAATTCAAGCCTATCAGACAATCTGTATGACAAGTTCAAAATCTATATTATATAATTCATCAACAAATGCATAAACTATTTAATTTGTATGAGTATTTATTAATATATCTATAACGTAATATTTTTATCAACTATAGGAGGCAAGGATAGTGCTACAAAATACATACGTAGTTACATCGAAACTTTACTAATATCCAATCATCTATGAGTTACCTACAACGACAGAAAAAATCACGGACGTTTATTTTATAGTAAATATCGATGCAACTGTTTAGCAAAATGTGAAACACTATTAGAGCCAAAAGTATAGTGCTTCAGGTAAATGAGACGTTTATGCGCCATATTACATTTATACAATATTTAAGAAGTTGATGATATACATTAGAAAAACTGCAGTCGTAGTGAAGAATATCGCAACGCGCTAATACATTGTGGTTATTTCTTACATTTCAGATGATAGCGACAATAATTTGACTTCACTATACGCAGGGCGCGCCCTTTTTCTTAAAGAGACTTATAATTATTTAATAAGAAAGTAATAGTAAACGTACAAAATCATTGAGAGACCTGCTCAATCATACACTCGGGAATGCCGCCGTAATATGGACGTTTAAGTGAATTGTAAAATTAATTTATCAATAATTCAAATAATTGAGGAAATATACATAATATATATTCAACTAGCCTGAGCTGTCCCACTCCTAGGCAAAGGAGGAATATATAATAACATGATTTAATTTTAAAATGCTCAAATATTAAATGTTGAACACACTGCGATCAAGTATCACACAATGCTGTCCCCTAACTACCGCGCATAACATGTTTCTAACAGACAATAAATAAAACTCCATGGTTTTGTTGATTATAGACCTAGTTAAATCTATGATAAGGCCTATGTTTTAGTGTCGATTCGTTTTATTTCAGGCGAGAAATATATATGGTAAAAAGTTTCTGGAGTGCTTTAAATGCGACTTATGTTTTGTCACGCAAACTTCACGTTATGATCTGTTCTTAGTATTGATTTATTATATTGTGATGGAACTTGTTTGCCTTTGTTTTTGTGGCGCTTACAATATATCGCAATAGACTGTACTTCGCGTCTCATGATTATCAAGCATTATAATTTGCAGAGTGAAACCCCTAACCCACGGTGTCTGCTTGCACGAGAACCTTTTTTAGGGCTGTTGCGATGTTTAGTTTCGTGCTAATTTGCTCACGCACGTGAAATAGGTAAAAAAACCCGCGTCTTGCATGAGTGTTGCTCGCGTCATAAAAAACACAATTTTGAAAGCATGCCTAGCGGGTGCTAAAGGCCCGCCCGCGTGCTTGAGCAAATCCGCATGACACTTACAACGCCCGACTCTAACCTGATGACTGAGGTGAATCGCAACGTTTTTTATCGACTGTGTTTCTGCAAGCATAACGTTGTTTGCGAGGTCTGTGTGCCATGTCACGAAGTGGGCAGAGTGGGTAGGCCAAGCTTGCGCAGGAGTGAGATGTATCGTGTACCGGGTCACGTAGTGGGTATCAGGGCGAGCTCGCGTCGAAGTAGGATGTATTGTGTCACGTCACGTGGTGGGCAGGGCGGGCAGGGCGAGCTCGCGTCGGATGTAGAACAGGATGTAAGGCTTGCAGCCCGCCACGGCCGCGACGTCGGCCGCGCGGACCGTCTGGTCGTTGAAGTGGAACCACTGCTCCTCGTTGATCGCGAACGCCGTGTAGTGCCCCGAACCAGCACTGTGGATACATAAGGCCGTTAGTTTGCACTTTATAAATGGATATTCCAGCAGCTTGAAAGTAATTTTTAAATGTTAGGCATAGAAGCGATTTTATAGTCCAATTTCCCGGTGACGAATACTAATAAACTTTATACATCTTTGGGCATTAAAAATAATAATAATATTAATATTTAACCTTGAAAAAGAACTACTTGAAATATACCAAAACATAATGACAAGTTTGTTTTATTTCATAATTTAAATGTAGCTGTAGTGTGCCGTGCTTACCCCGAGCCGTGGTGCACGATGACAGCGGCGAGGTCGTACAGGTTGCTCCCGCGGCCCGAGCGCCGCGTGTCGGGCACGTTGCTCAGCACGAAGCGGGACATGTCCAGCCCGCGCAGCGGGAACGATATGCTCGTGTCCACCTTAGTTCTATCAACAAGAATGTAACATTAAATGAACCGAATGAAATTAAGTATGGTGGTGTTAACATACTTAATTTTATTGATTGATGATTTGTGGAATATTAGTAGTTTTTTTATGTAAACATTTTTGTGAATATTTAGTATGTTTACCTGAAGTAATTGTGCCACCGGAATCTCTTGAGATGAAGACACAGCACGTTGGGTAGTCGGCGTATCCAGAACTGTTTGGTTGACTTCTGTTTGCTTTTACAACTGCTGCAGAAATAACGTTCCGTGTCTGCTAGTTCTTCTACCTGAAGAGAAAAATGTCGCGACGTTAGGACTGAAATAATGCACCGCCGCAACGGGCTTCTTTAAAGAAAACATTGAACTTCTTTGAATAGATTCAAGTTGCATAAAATACAATTTATTTAATCGAATATTTTATGATTAGCCTTCACTAAAAGTAGAAATGGTTGCATTTTGATATTTTAAATAATGAAGTCTTTTTTTCGTCTTTGTATTTACCTGAACAAAGCTTGATAGGCAGTCAGCAAGCGCGACGGGGGCGTCGTGTCGCCCAGTTTCCGGCAATTCCAGCGAGAGGTCCAAGAAGGGATCAAACTTTTTGCTCTCCGTGCCACAGGCTAAACAACGTACCTAGAAAAATAGTATAAATTAAGCACACATGCAACATGTATTTATGTTTAAAATGATCATATTGATACTTATATGCCATTGCTTTAAATAGTCATAGCATGCAACTGTAAATTAAACTTTTAAACCATCAAGGTTCTAGGTATACAATAAAGATTACATTACAACATTATAGGGTGGAAGGATATCATAACGCGAACTTTCTTTCTAGAACCACACTTTAATTCTAGAACCATTGGTTAATAATAAAAAAACATCAGCTTGTACTTTTGTATAGAACAGCTGATGTTGTTGTTTAATCCACGACATCCATACCTCACTCTGCAGCGTGCCGCCGAACACCGCGGTGACGATGGAGGCGGAGGGCGCGCGCGCCACCAGGCTCTCCGCGCGCTCCGCCGGCAGCAGCTGCTGCAGCTCCGTGTGCAGCCTGCACATGCACCAATCAATACCACTATTAGTTTACACTATTTTATTCTGATACCAATCGTTCCGGCCATCGCAAGCTACCGACCATGAGGTCGTAACAGCCACATATAGCACAATGATGGTCTGATTGTATGGAGCTAAAGCTATAAATAGGTCATGTATGGGCTTTCTCCTAGTGTAACCTACACTAGGAGAAAGCCCATACATGACTTCAATCCCAAGAATTCAATCTACGTATATAAACAAAATGAACTGAATGAACATTAAGAATCTAGTAGACAGATAGAATAAGCTATCTACAATTGAGGCGTACCACTCTGCTAGACATGCCATACATGTTTATGATGGGAAAAAGAAGAATTATTTTCTAGCGACAGCGCTCACCTGTCAAGCATGTAGCGCAGGAACTCATGTGCATCCTGTTGTTGATACCCCCTGAACCGAGGCACCACCTTCCAGATGACCAGGAACAAGCATTCTGGAGAGATTGCTCCCTTCGAACCACAGCCACTGTTCAAGTTTATTAACACCTGGAAATTGACAGTTTGTATATCAAGATTTCGAAAGTGCTTTGTCTATAAGTTGTTTGGGATCCTGTGAGGTTACTGACAGAAAGCTAGCAAATGACGACAGGCTTCCTCAGCCAAGAAACAAACTGTATTGGAATTCTATTAATATAATGTGTCGTGTCCACTTTATTTACCAACTGACCGATACATTTCGAAATACAGTGAAAATACGCGCGCGCGCGCAATTCATTAGATTTTACTTTTGTTGAGTGTAAATTTGTATATTTTAAACTTAATCTAATAATGTCATTTGTTCCACAATTCATTGTCGTCAACGCGTAATTCCTAAGTAATATTCCACTGAACAATAATAGTAATTATTGTCAGTATTTATCTGAACTTTGTTCAGTGATTCATCTATGATTGCCTAGCTTGTTAACAAGTGGAGTGTTCATTTACCATCCACAATAAAAATACTCATCTTGATAGTGTGCTTGCTTCAGATTATATAGAAATATACAGTATATTGTTTTATTCACAATACCTTTCTCAGTTCCTCGGCCATGACAACATCATGCATCTCCTGCCTAGTGTAACTCCTTGAGTGATACACTTTACGTCCATTTGTCTTCATTTCTAGTGAAGGCAGTTGACTAAAATAGCAACTAAACTCCTGTATATTGTTAAGACTTTGTAGTACCGCATTCATAAAACATGTATTGCCTAAATTTTTTAATCCTACAATTTTTTTCTCTCGTTGACTTTTGCCATTGCATGGTGATGTTTTCTTTTCCTTATTTCTAGATGTTTGAGTAGTGCTGTTCTCTGTAGAACTGCTGTCGTCAGAGTGAGTGCGTTTGCGTGAACGAGGCCTTAGACTTCGGACTGGCTCCTCGGAATTCTGAAACATGTCAATATATTCAGTGTTAAAGTTGTTTGCTTCATAGTGTTAGTTTCCACAACAAAAAAAACCAGTATTCACATTATTTCAGTCTTATTGAGGACACAAATGCCACTAAATGTTTATTTATGCTACCATGAGATCATAAAATGAAATATTCAATGACTCACTATTTACAGCAATGTACAATAGTTATGCTATGTGAGGAATAATAAAATTTTACCTTAATACTTTTTGAAGGTTTACTTTCACTGGTTTCCGAAATAAGGTTTGGTTCATCACCAAATGAAACTGTTGATATGACTTCAGCAGTTCTAGAGTCATCTCCACTTCCACTGGGGGATGCTGGTTTATCTGATATTGAAGTACTGGATCCTAGACTGTTCCCCCCCTCACTGCCATCCTTGCTGTTGTCCTCACTTGGTTCTAAATTACCATTCGTTTCTACGTCATGTTGCCTCCTAATTTGCATAATACTTTGCCTTATTTTATCTATTGGATTATACTCCAAATCATTTGAAACATAGTCATCACATTTGTAACTGTAAAGAATAAACAAATAAATTAATGATAAAAATAATTAGAGTCAGTAGTCAGTTCTTTCTATTTGTGTGTTTTTTTTCTGTTATTAGGTTGTGGTTTACTCAATAACTAAATGTTAACTTAAAACCTGCTTGCCCCTGAATATAAAACTATTATCAGCAAAGTATGCTTGTTACAAATCTGTAGATAATAAAGTTTATTTTACCAGTAAACAGAATAGACCTCACAGCTCATACATAGCTGGTGGTCTAGGGTCTCCGCATGAAGCTTTGCATGTCCATTGACATAGCGGCCACAGTTGATCACCCCACATTGCAGGCACAACCAGTTTTGATCCTCTATAGCACATTCTGCATAAAAAAAAACAATTATGGTTTCCATTTCTTAAATAGTAAGCATAATAAGCAAAAAAATGCAACCAGACTTCGTTTAACTTTCTGTCATTGTTTTGTGAACATGTGTTATGTTTATCACAGTTTCATATAATTCATAATTCTCAATGCCAAGTTGTTTAAGCTTTGTTTTGCCTAAATCCAAACTAAATGCAGTTCTAACCGCAGTGCAGTTCTATTTAGTTAGAACTACAGGGTATAATAGATACTTTATTCATTCTGAAAGAAAATAAACTGATTCATACAGTGTTATTGTATCTGTTTATTTTGATAATATCTATGTCATAGAGATATAGATAGTAGTGTGATAATATTCCTCGAGGTCCGCCCATGGTCTGAGGCTTAAAACAAACTTGAAACCAAATTAACCTACTCCTTATAAACAAAACAATTCAAGAAGCTTGTAACAACAATATTTCTATGGGCCATAACGCGTGATAATTATCAGATTGAATTTCCCTAAACTGTACGGGATAGTAAAGCGATGGCGGGCACATTAACATAATCTTATGCGACGCCATGGTGCGCGACTAGTTTCCAGTCCACTCCAAAATAGCCCAGCATGATGTGGATAGCATCATTAAAAAACCATCGCGTCAGAAATGCGACATCGTCAGTCACGGTCACCCATACCGCGCCCCCCTCCCGCACCCTTTGAACAGCTGATTAATAAAGTTCGTTGTATTGATTTTTCTCCGATAACCTCAGATTATGAGTTTAATGCGGTAATTTTTCACAGATACCCATTTTAAGAAACTGTCTAGAGCATTTTGCCTACAAGAAAATGAATCTATTTACCTGAACAATTGAAGTTCTTTGTGATCGTCGTGTCCTCAACGTTGAAATTATCTACCTTGACGTTATCTAATAAATGTGTACATTCCATTCTTCATAATACGATAGAATCGAAATAGTAACACATAAATTTAATTCATAGAAAATTAAATAAAATTGATTTTTAACGCAGCTATGCGCCTCAAGCTCAATTTACTCGTAGCAAAGCAAGCAGAAGCAAGCAAGCCCCAAACGAATGAACGAGAGCGACATATTTATTTCTCTCTTTTGATTGGCCAAATTATAGAGAGGGAGCGAGAAGACAAGTTCGCATGAAAAACACAACAATTACGCTTCGTTCGGATACTTACCATAGAAATTAATGTATATTGGTACGACAGCAGTTCGGAGGTTCGTTCATTTGTGTCTCGAATAAAAACTAATTATGCTAAAAAAAGTTAGAGAAAGAGGTCAAGGGTCAAACATAGGCGTTTAGTGAATTATTATTTTACGATTTGTAGGTTAAAAAAAAGTTTAAATATAATTTATGTCATGTATGTCTGTGAGTAAAGTATTCAAACTATAAAGCACGGATTAGGGCCCCGTTTCTTTATATCTTATGTAGGTAAGACCTCAGGATATGTCGCTTATGCGCTAGCGACAGTTTCAAGGGCCCACTTAAAAGAGTGTACAAGCGCATTGATCAGGCAGGGCGTGGGCCATAGTTCTGGTAATTTAAAATGTCTAACGGTGCACTGCAAGTTGGCTTCGGCTCCTGGTACGCCTTTCGAAAGTCCGTGACCTCATGGTCCCGAGATTCGCACTGTAGGGAAAGGTCGTTTCTCATACCGAGAAGGCACATGAAGGCAAAAGATTGTGGGTTCGATACCAAGTAAGCTACTTCGGACGCAGCAAAAAACGTGGTCACCTACTGAGCCCAAATATTATAAATGAATAGAGAAGTATCATCGGTACAAGAAGAAGTAGGTATTAATGTGACTTTTTAGTAAATTATAACATTAGAAATCTGAAGTTACATAAAAACATCTAACAAAAGATAGTAGAATTGAGCACACATTCGCTTAACTCTTCCCTCGTCGCCTGTTGGTTTCGTAGTCCCTATATCATACAGATAGGTAGTGTATAACGGTCGATCAGGTGTTCCCGATGCCTTGCCACGCCACGCCCGGCGCCCTCCCGATTCGGTATTGTTGGACTAAATGCTTTACTCCTTGCACGCTTATTGTTATTGTTGAGTTGGCATTTACATAACCATAACTCCATTGTGTACACTTCCACTTTTTAATAAAAAATCGGAATTCTTTTTACTGCTGAGCATGAGGTCTTGGGTTCGACTCCCAGGTTGGGCAGTGTTATTGGGTTTTTTCATCAGGAATTTCTCAGTAGTTATCTCGGAGTCTGGATTTGTGCCCGGTTTGTGGCAATAGGCACGCCTCCTAATACTAAATAGTGTACTAATTGGTACACCTCTTGCCTAACCCTTCGGGGATTTTAGGCGTGATGTATTTTTTAATTCACCAGTGTAATTTTGCCAAACGGCAATAACACTTTATTTAGCATAAACACTGACAAAGTACTATGTATCTTACTGCACTATAGAAATGAAAAAAATATATAGGTAATTGTGTATTAACACAATGTTTGCCTTTCCCCAAAATATTTCACATTCGTGTTTACTGTGTAAAACATTAGGTCAAGTTGTCATAACAGTTGGAAGAAAGTACAATGTAGACATACTGTTACGTATATTCTAGAAAAAAAAAAAGCAATAAAAGAGAGTAGTAGATATTAATTATTTATTATCCTTAATTACGTCTGCCACCATAGCCGCCTTGTGTGGCAGGCTGCGTCAATTGCAGACCATTGATGTTATTGAAGTCGAGCATCTTCAACATGTCCTTGGTGTCGGGGTCAACTTCAATTATGTCGTGCTCCAGGGCAGATACCTCGGGCACGTAGTTGTCACGCCTCTCACGCTCCTCTTCTTGCAACTTGATGGAGATTCCTCTGACCTGAGAGTGCCTGAGACGCCTCATCAAATGGGTAGCAAACCTATAAAATAACAATATACGTAAAGTATAAATAATTCTACAGTTACATATAGTAAAACACCGAACTATAGCATTCTCCTAATAATACTTTGGAAGCTCTTAGTATTTGTCAAAATTAGGAAATTGCTTTTTTTTTGTATTGTTTCCGGATAATGAATGCTTTTTTTTTAAATACTTGTTATACTTCAGATACAGGTCCTTGCAATAAATTAAGACACAAACAAAAACTTATTTCTGGTGATAAGTAGTTATGCATACGAATGTATCAGAAATTAGCAATTTAGTGGATAGTTACTTAAGTAATGAATGTCAACCTACTTTTCAAGATTTAACAAAATTTAATTTATTAAATTTTAATTAAATATTGGAAACTAATTATTCATTTGAGAAGCAAGAACAGATTATCCAGTTAGTTAAACGAAAAAGGAAGTTTACGTTCAATTATGGTACATGTTGTAAATTATTAGTAAATAAATACTCACCCAGCGATTTTGTTGCGAAGGGGTTTGGTGGGAATGATAGCGATTTCCTCACATATTCTCTTGTTTGTGTCGAAGTCAAGAGTCAATCTAGTGTAGTATTTCTCAATAATAATCTTAGCCGCCTTCTTGACGGTCTTAGTCCTGACACGACCCTGAAAAAAAGAGGTTATTTAGTAAATATGCGCCCCTTATGATATTGGCCTACGTAGAAATGTAATTGTAAAGCCAAATACACTACATTTTCATACGATCAGGAAGATTTTTCGAGATTTATAGCAAAATAAATTATTTACCATGGCTGAAACACTGCAGCAAACTTCACTGACAGATACGAAAGAAAGGTTTTTTTTTCTAGTCCGTTAAAGTTTACTTGTCCATGGCCCCGATGATATTCTATTCAACCCTATTGATTGTTTCACCCTCTTGGTTTATAATAGTAGCATGACATTCGATTGCAGGCTACAAAATAATTAAAGACTTGCTGCTATAAATATAAATAAAAAACCTCTCCAACCACAAAAGTCACCACAATTTTGCACCAACGTCCATCCAGTACGAGCACTTTTATATCGCACTGGGAACATTTTTATTCCGTTGTTTCGAATTTTCGATTCTCGGAATTGAGCAGAGTTTTAACATCCGATTTACGGGATGGGGCGTTACTGCGTGAGAAGAACTAGAAAAGTATTTGTACGAACAACTGCTATTAGATTTTGGTTTTTGACCCTGTTGTTCATTCTCATAAAGCTTTTATTTTATTTAAGCCTCTAATTGCTTGTAAGAGGATCAGAAAGTGTCAGTCGAAAAGGCCAGTGTTTCATTTCAAATCAATTATTTTTTTTATTCGTAACTCTAAAAGAATAGCAAAATGTCAATAATATAATGTCTATGGTATTCTCCATTTCGGATTCACATCATTCATTGATAGTGTGGTTGATTTTGCCGCGTTCGCAGTAATCCACATGTTGAGTTACAAAAGATTAGCATTAACGAAGCCGGCAAATCTAGTCTAGTGCTACTCAAACGTAAACTTAAACGTTGACTAAACACCTTTGTCATATATTCATTTAGTTTCGCAGTGAAATACCAACGTCAAAATGTTTTGGGGTAAGTAAAATAGCCGGTTAGATTGCCACCACGTGTTGGTTTAAACAATAGAACTTATTCATTTTTGGATTATTCTATCTAGAATCAATTCAAATGTTTCGTAATACAGTGCATATGAATCTTCTTTATAGGTAACCGGTCCCTATGCTTTTCCATTGTGTTATCTCTTTACTTAAAATCAAGTGTCGGTTACCATAGCATACTTCCTCTTAAAAGGTTTGCAAGAGACAGTCAATTACAATAAGTTAAGTTTTGATCTACTTTCAATCAATAAGTTCTAGAATAGACTACATCACCATGTGTGAGTCTGAAATGTTCCAAATTTTAAAGAGAAATTAAGCAGCTTCGTGAGAGGGCTACAGCTGTTATCAGCATTCGGGATTTTATCACTAAATCCACTATATTGAGTAACACATCATGTTGTCAAATTCATGTAATGAAGGTGCAATTATTTGAATAGTGCTAATCTAAAATAGCTTCAGTACAATTATTAAAATAAACTATCTGTGCAGGACTTATCATGGAACCAAACAAGCGGTACACCCAAGTGGTGGAGAAGCCGTTCCACATCTCACAGGCAGCTATGGACATCTCTACAGGAGATAATGAACCTTGCCAAGTCATGGTTGTAGTTGATGGCAAGAATTTCCTCGTTTGCACATTGCAGAAGGGCAAGGTGATTCAGGTGCCCTTAGACCTCTACTTCAAGACTGGGGACTCTATTTCTTTCCTTACAAATGGTAAGTGAAAATATTATGTACTGTGTAACCAGATTTACAGGATTTAAATTTTCTTTTTAACATTGTTGGTTAGTAACCAAATACAACAAACAAACACAAATGTTAGCACTAGAAATATTTGATCAACTCACATGTAAAATGTACCCAAAGGATTTACCCATACTCATTTTAGTATAAGCATAGGTACCATTTATTTGTCTGTTGCTAAGTACATTATAATATTGTGCAATAGGTAAATGCAATGTCCACATGACTGGTTACCTGGACCCTGAGTTTGAGGATGATCTTGAAGAAGAAGAAGAGGAGGAGGATGAGGATATCCCAACATTAGTGCCTGCTAAGAACAAGAGGAAACTGGAGAATGCCAATGACGCCACAGCTAACAAGAAGCCTAAAGTGAGAATACTTATTTGATTATTTAAATTGGCACAAGTAGTAAATAAATTGTATTGATTTTTATTAATAATATTTAAAATTTTAACATCGTGTTGGCCCAGTGGTTAATTTTCCTGCATATCAAACACAAGGTTGTGGGATAAAATATGGGTGCTAATGTGACTTTCGATTTATATGTACTTTCTAAGTTAATCGTGGACATCACTAGGATTTGTAAAAGGAAATATTGTTAGGAAACCAACAAATTTGCCACCCTACTCATGCAAACCACTAACATTATTCTAATAATTTGGTTCAGCCTGACAAGAAAGGCAAGAAGGAGGCACCTGTTGCTGAAAGCGACTCTGATGAAGATGCAGACGTGGACCAGCTCCAGAAGTTCCTTGATGGAGAAGATATTGACACTGATGAAAATGATGACACTTTCAATCTGAATGCTTCTGCTGAAGATGACAGGTATATACTAACAGCTACTAGTTTACATTATGTGTAAAAAAAAGATTGTAATACTATTATTATTTGTCTTTAAAGATTCCTTCTAAACTTCCATGTAACAAATTGTTATTACAGCGATGAGGAAGAGGATGATGATGATGAAGATGGTGAAGAGGATGAAGATGACGACGATGGTGAAGACGACGAGGAAGAAGAGGTAACTCCTAAGAAGAAGAAAGCAGCGGTGCCCGAGCAGGATTCCACGCTCGATTCCAGCAAGGACGATGCTGTTGACGTGTCCAAACTATCCAAGTCACAGAAGAGGCGGCTAAAGAAGAAGCAGCAGCAGCAAGCTAAGCAAGCAAATGGTGGTCAAGCTCAAGTGAATGGAGTAGACAAGGCCAAGGTAATTTTTTATATCATATTGGTTGCAATATCACAAACCAGAGAAAGCTAAGCTTAGAGGACTGATGTCCAGCTGTGTAAAAGCTTGTCCTGTTACCACAGCTTTCAAGTAAGACCCTAAATGTATTTTATAATGCGCACAGTAAAGGAGTACTTCTTTCTCTGTGTGTATATTTCCGAACGCTAATCTCTTCATAGTTAAGAGTAAACACGCTCTTCTGGGTAAGCTTGCTCCATCATAGACCTGTCTCCACCTCTGACCTAAACTAGAGTGAAGAGCAAACTCATCTTATAAAAGAAATATATCTAAATCTGTAAATACACATCTATTAAATACATATACATCTTTAACATAATTATCTTTTACAGACATAATTTTATTATGTCTAAGAAGTTAATAAAATACGACCCTGTGTCAGACAGAATGATAGTGGAATCTGTTATAGGTTTCCAATTGGCATCCCTTGGCTATGAAACTCTAAAAAACATGTATTACCCATTGAATGCAGGCGAACATGCACTACGCCAAGCTCGCAGTGTGGCTCGCTATACAGTTCGTGTGTTCGCCGTAGAAAATCACATAATATGGTTGTGTGCGGCCGCACTTGCGTTTTTTTTGTAGGAACACACATTGGATATTCTATTTAGTGCTGTAAACCTATTTTTAATAAAAAGGGATATTTTATATGTTATGGATATATAGTTTTGATTAAAATACCTTCCATTTATGATAATAATGTTTATTTTTACAGAAAGAGGAACCTAAAGCAAAAGCTGAAAAGAAAAAGGCAGATGTAAAGAAAGAAGCTGATTCGCCCACAGAGAAGAAAGAGAAGAAGCAGATCAGTGGAGGTGTTGCAATTGAAGACTTAAAGGTTGGCAGTGGACCTGTCGCTAAGACCGGCAAAGTTGTTATGGTAAGTAGTTGAGGCTGGGGACAAAACTATTTCCTATCTAAATGATATCTAGCTTTGGCCAGTGACTTCATCCATGATATTATTCTTACGGATTCCTAATTATTTTCATAATAAATTAGGGCCTATAGCACTCAGGGATTTAATCAATCAATCAATGCAATGAATGAATGTTAGAATACAATACGGGAGGAGTAGATAGAACTGAGCCATGTACAGTCTGCCTGGAAATAGGCATGCTGAGATAGAAGTCTAGAGGTTGCCCACTGTGTACAAAACCTTTTAACTACATAATTAAGTTTTTGTTCTTGATCCTTAGTTTTTCGTAATAACTGGCTATTTCTGCGACTTTGTCTGTGTGACTTACATTACCAATTTCATTAATTAAATATGATTTTTTCCCTAGGTTTACTATGAAGGTCGTCTTAAGCAAAACAACAAAATGTTTGACAACTGTTTGAAAGGACCAGGTTTCAAGTTCCGGCTAGGATCCAAGGAAGTGATCTCCGGTTGGGATGTAGGCATCGCCGGTATGAAGGTCGGAGGCAAGAGGAGGATTGTGTGCCCACCCGCAATGGCGTAAGTTGAAACAAATCATACTGTGCCCAATTCAAATAAGAATCCTTTGCATTGTTTGCCACTGTGAAATTAGCACTATTTGAAGTATGTAATAATGCATTTGGAAGATTTCCAAGCACCCTAGAGCATCTGAAAAAACATGATGCTGCAGATGAAAATAATCTTTGAAAAAATATACTGTCTCAGATGTGACATATGTAATGCCTCTGAGGGGATCAATATAGATTAAATTTGCTGAATCATGCTAACCAAAATTGCAGAATACTTAAAGACTCTTCTCTGTTACAGGTATGGAGCGAAAGGTTCGCCCCCAGTCATCCCACCAAACTCAACCTTAGTATTTGAAGTCGAACTAAAGAATGTTAAATAAGTCAATAATTGACAGAATGTGCCAGAATATTGAGGACATAGTTGTTTTGCTTTAATTGAAAGGTATTGAAAGGTTAAATTGAATGGATGTTGCAAAGTATGTTGGTTTAATACTGTTCCAATATGACCTATCTGCAATAAAGTTATTTTTTTTGATGACATTATAATGTCTTATGATAAAGTGCACTGATAAAATGTATATTTGGACGTCATACATAAATTTTGGATGTATGATGGGATGAGTATCCTATCCTGTTAATGTATGTTCACTAGATTATTCAAAGTAAAACTAGATTGTAAATTTTAAATTTCTTTGTCTAAAGACAATTATTGGTAGAGCTCTCAATTAATCCCTGTTAAAAAAAAAATACATCAATAAATAAAATAATGTTGCAGATGCATCATATTTGTGGTATACAGTGTAAGTTCACTATTAAGTTAGTTTGTAAGGAATCAACTGGACATAATAATATCTTCAATGCTTTGTGTGCTAAAATTATGCTGAACACATTGTTCCTTGGGTTCATTTAAGATTATCTGATTATGTCCATTTTCTCTTCATGTACTCAGCTCAAAACCTTTAGCTAAAATTCTTTTAAAAATATACTAATTGTGAAGAGATCGTACATTTGAGTCAATATAAACTAGCTGAATTGTAATAATAAGCATATTATTGTGAAACATTGTTTATTCCTATACTTAAATACATATTATTTTCTTAATTCCGACTATTACTTGTAAGAATATTCTTTAAGTTTGTAATGCGCAACTCTTTAGTGAGCCTGTAGTTTTAATCTATACACTTGTATGCAGTAGACATGAAAAAGCAAGGATTTCCAGTTTTCAAATAATCTAACCAGCTCAGCAACTTAATATAATCAGTCCAGTGACAAATTTTTGATAATCTCATAAAACCTAGCAAGTTAACAAATCCTGTCTCCTGCATGTATCCTACATACTACTGTTTTGACTAATGTAACCGGTTTGATCAAAACATTGAAATAAAACTGAAAAGTGCAGAATGTGTTTTATTAATCACAATTTTTCAAACTTATTTGCTTGTACATGCATATTAAAGTTCAAATTTACTACCACCCTTCAAAACAGCTGTGCAACTTGGAAAGTTATCTGTAGTAGCAACTAAAATTATCATACTTATAAAATTAACATACAAGGTATAGTAACACCTATGTTAAAAATGCATGAATTACCTATGCAAAGGTATAAATATTACATAAAGATGTAATTTAAACTATGATATAAATAACAATTTTATAATTTCACTAGTCTGCTTTGATCCTATTTGGCTCGGAGGTGGTATTGTCGTCCTTTTGTTCTGTGTCCTTGATTTCCTTTTTGTCATCTTTCTTCCTGCTAAATGCGCACACTCCGCCCTCACACTTAAACGGAAATTCTGTTTTTACGTTGCCATCAGCGTCTTTGACAGCCCAAGGGTTCCAAAAGCGAAGAACAAACGGTTGGATAAACTTGTGCCAAAGAAACAACAACACTGGAATGACGAAGCAAGGAACACAAACCATGTTGATCGATTTAAAATGAAGAGAAACTAGAAAACCTGGTGGTATTTTGTTATTGAACTTAAATTACAAGCGATTGTTAACAATTTGTCAATTTGGTCTTAGTTTGACTCTTATTGTTTTTTTATGATTTTTGTAAAAATGCGGAAGCGTTTTCCGTGCTTCGATGACTTGATGTCCTTCTTGATTTGTTACACAAATGACAGTGAGACAGTCACAGACTTGACAGACCGTCCGTACTAGCATAGAGATGTACCTTTAGAGATGCCCTTAATATCTGAATGTGTGAAGAAATGTTAGATAGAACTTGTTATGTCCGCCATTTTGAGTCATAGCACCTCAAGGTTTTTTTTGTGAAAGTTGATGGCAATAGGCTCACCCCCTATTACAATGGCCTTAACCATAACTGGCGAAAAGTGGGTGTACTGATAGGTACATCCCTGCCTAACCTTACAGGGGTTACAGGCGTGATGTTATGTGATTTTTAAATAGACACCACATAAAATAAAGAAAAGAATTATAGGACTTCTCTATTAAACATAATGTTGTAATATTTTACCCATTCTTCTCCATACGACAACCTACACCCACCTGCTTCTACCTTTTGAAAGCGGCAATTAGATTCAACCATATTTCTCTTTGTAAATAACGATCAAAAGTGCCATAAAGTAATATAATTTAAAACAAATGATTTGATTTTGAATTTGGTGAAATATGCAAATAATTGTGATGGTTAGACTAATGATATTTATATGCACTGACTTTTGAAGAACATAATGGATTAGATATGGATCCCGCAGCTCGGATGTTTTTATGATATGGTTTATCTCAGGTTCACTCTACAATTCTATATGTCAATGGTATCAATTGACGGCCATTTTGTGACATTTGACATTACGCGATATACGTCAATGGTTGCCTAGTAAATTAGTATTGGTATGGAAGTAGTATTTACGTATGTATGGACTAAATAATAGTGTAATACGCGAAATAAATTGGAGTCTATCAAATCTAGATCCCCAGCTTCCTTTTTTACAAATTTTATTACGATATGTTTAATGGTTTTCCCGTGAAACACCTACCTATAAAATTAAGTATACATTTGGAAGTTATGAATAGGTATTAAAACACTTAAATATTTAAAACGATCATGGATAATTTTATTTATGTTTATGTAGGTAACAAATAATTATTGTGTTCATCTCTAGATACTATTATCTACCATTACTTATTTTATTTTATAGTAGGTATCTATTACGTAGGGCGACACTGCGTAACTCTTCTAGATTAGACTTAAAACGACTATTTTCTTGAAATTAATATTAACAATAGTTCCAACAAACAGTGGTAACGTTGCCGTGTGTAAAATTTATAAACATTTATTTGATATCTACCTAGTTAAGTTTAATACCCTGTCACTCAACAATCATAATCTAACGGTAGAGGCACCTTTTCTTTGTGCGATAACAAAACACAAATGAACACAGCACAGCTTACATAACAACTCACAACCCTCACTAATAAAGTTAATATCTTTCTTATTAAATATTATGTAATTGTAATAAAAATGTATTAAAATAAAATATTCAAGTAAAAACAGATACCTCTCTTACGTTATTGAGATCTTACTCACAGCACACGTATTTCGTATTCATAAAATGTATGTACTAAATTATGTTATGGTAGCTTCACCTTACTCTACTTAATTTTATGACGAACATACGAACAACCAAAGTAAATAGTCTTTATGTAATAAATAATATTATGCTCACTAAACAATTGTGTCTAGTCTAACTTTAACGTTTGCATTGTATGCATAAGTCTCTCATGGCACCAGATAATATCACAACACAGCACTGAATTTATAGAAGGCACGTCTTGGCTCCATGCACTCACGGCAGCGTGTAGTCTTCCTCAACTTCTTTGAGGGCTCTTCTCAACGAGGCCGGCAGCTCGGGTACTCTATATATGGAGTCTGAAATCGGTGGCAATATTAAAGATCCAACAGATTTTTCATAATTAGTGTAGGACCAGTAAAACTGCGATACACAAGTTATCTCGTCCTCGGTCATGGCAACAGATCTCAGTTGTTTTCTGAAGTCAACATAAATCGAATTTCCACATTTTGAGCAAATTTCCTCGAATATATAGGACTTGGTCCTCTTCTTGGGGCCGTGCTTGCATTGTACGGGCTCAATAAACTTGTACTTCTTGGTCTTCATGAGCCTGGCCGGGCGGTCTTCGCCGCCGTCGGACAACACCACCACCAGCTTCCTGTTGGCGTCGGGCGCGCCGGTGCGCGGCATTAGCTCCCCGCCGCCGCTCATCAGCGCCTCGCACAGTTGCTCCGACGGGTTCACGAAGTCGTAGTAAATGCACCGTGACTCTGAATTACTCTTGCTATTGTTCTCGATCTGAAGACTGTATCTCAAACTAATTTTCTTTGGCCTGTTGCTGAATTTCAGGTACACATGTATCGGTATATCGATGGAAGCGCAGCCAGACTCTTGGATTTCGTATGGCGGCTCCTGAAGCACTGCAAAAATAAAGCTGATGTTATTGCTCCGTAAAAAAACAGATACTTATACAGTAAATATAACAGGGGGCAAAGTCACCGAGATAAAACTATAGGTAGACTGCGGGCTATCTGCGGGAGTGATAATAATGATGAGTTTAAACATGTAATCATTAGTGTATGTGGCGGAGGCTATACAATCATACTCGTAGGAAGGTATACGAGTAAATATTAAATACATATACCTATTAAGTATAACTACTTTAAATGTTGAAGGTTTTGATTCAGATAAATCGCGATGCACAGGAAATTGTAGATTACTATTCCCTCCGCTGGTTTATTACCGTAGGTATTTGCAAAAATAAAAATAAAAACTTTTTTTTAAGTTTCCGCTTGCCTCTTTTAGGATACACGAAGGCAGAAGCAGGGTGTAAATGAAAGACGACTTTGTGAACGAAGGTGCTGATGTCTCGTCCGCTGACGCCGCGGACCCACACCCGCCAGTCGAGCGCCAGAGCACGACCCGACGCGGTCCGGCGCGGCTCGCAAGCGTGCCCCACCTCTAGCCATATGCGCACGCACATCTGTCAATTCAAACATTATTGACACGTGATTACACATTTAAAAACAATATATAATAATATATGTATAAAAGATCACGCCTATTGTACGTGATGGCTCAAGTAGAATTATACACGCTGACCGCCGACTTTGAATTTATTGGCAATCTCTCAGGGGATGAGAGTTAGCATGAGTTTAAAAGTTATAATTGTTAACTATTTTTATTTTCAATTTATTTTTACCTTATTATTATTACCTACTTTACTTTAATATTTTACACATTATACCTAAAACAAAATCCTCCGTCGCGTGTGTCTGTCTGTTTGCGATAAAATTGA
The DNA here is from genome assembly GCA_949774945.1 of Hoplodrina ambigua. Lineage (NCBI taxonomy): Eukaryota > Metazoa > Arthropoda > Insecta > Lepidoptera > Noctuidae > Hoplodrina > Hoplodrina ambigua. The sequence continues at coordinate 3,513,069 of OX458979.1, forward strand.
ATATCTGAACGGATTTTTATGCGGTTTTCACCAAAAGTTAAAGTGATTCATGAGGAATGTTATAATATAATTTAGCAAAGTTTTGTGTAAATTGGTTGAAATAGAACGATAATTGTTGGAAGTGTTGGAAAAAGCCAAGCCGCCGCCCGCCCGCCGCGCGCTGTCCCGCCGTCCCGCGGCATCGGGAGCTTTTGTCGACGATTGCAATTGCGCGAAACCGGGGCGGGCTAGCGAGCCGCGCCCTGGCTTCGCACAGGTGCATAAATATGATGGAGGAAATCGGTTTACATTTAGCTAAATAAATTCTTTCTACACTCTTTTTGGTAGGTACTGGAAACACGAGTAGGTACTTATGCAGGCACGATAGGAGACAAACACATGAGAGGCTGTAAAGTATTAAATATAATCCTTGTTAACTAATTAGGTTATAATTAATTACTTTGGCCAAGTATGTGGGCAAGAGGGTGAGCAGGACGCGAGATTTATTAAATATGTAATTATTTAGAGGATTTATAATCCTTATTATGAAAGATTATTTAAAATAAAGATGATTTTAAACAATATTTTTATTTTAAAATATTGTTCCGAATAAAATAAAAAAAATCACTTAAATGTCCGGGGTTTGCTAAGTTTTATTTTATATACCTAATCTACTTACGAATTGATGGTTATTGTTTAATTGTACTTACTAAAGGTAGCAGGGATGGACAACCCGCGGATCCCGATCGACCAGTCGATCGCGGCTGTTAGTCCAGTCGATCCCTAATGCAATGCTCACACTAAAATAAGTATGTAGGTACTAAAAGTTCCCTTGAGATATTAGTTCAACTTACTTTATGGAAAGTTACGTTTTACGCGAAGCCGCGGGCAGAAGTAAAGAGTAGTAACAAGTAATGTAAGGTCTACCGGGGGTCGCGGGGCGTCTCAACAGGATACCGTGGACCCGGAACGCAAAGGGCAACGGACGGAACAGGGTAGATTTTTAGTCAGTAAAAGTCTGACAGTCCCTTCCGCTCTACCAAGGGAGAAAGGATTCGTTTGATGAAGTTTACGACCTCAAAAAAAAATTGTTTTTTTTTTTTTAATATCTAGGTATTTATTACTGATTATGGACTTATTGTTTTAGTATTGTATGTCTGTAGATACTCAGTGCAATATATTTATCAATAAATAATGCATGCATTGATTGGCAAAATCGATTGAACAATCTGAAACCATTTCGACCAATTATATGTTTATCTATTTAAGAGTGCCAACCAACTGGTGTACGATAGCGATATTCACTTGGATATGCCTTATTTTTTTTTTCTATCAGGCCTTAATAAGACAAAATAAATTATTTATTGTGATACCTCTTAAGGTTAGTTATTGCTCCTAAGCGCATCAATAAGTATATATATTTGTAAAATAAAAAAAATAAATAGGAAATTAAATATTTAATTTTACAGAACCATTGATGTGTGAGTGCGACTGTCTTACGCCTCACATGATCAGCATTTTAAATACTTAATTATATGCAACCGGCAGCTATGTAGATAACATAACGACAAAAATATTGAAGATAACATTAATTATTGAACACAGTTTTAAAGCAATCAATTTACCGATCTGTAAAGATCGTAAAATGATACGTGTAAGATATCTTCATCTTTATAAAACAATTTAATGCGCTAATTATATTTCGATTGTTTTCCCGATATGATTACAATCAATAAATTATTTAATAAATATCTGATTTAGATGTACCTACTTCTTAATTACTTATTATAATCAAATTAATCAAAACAGTTAGGTACTGGGTTTTTCCATTCGGAAATTGGCAGTAGCGATCTGGGGGCTAAGAATTCACTGACAATTGTTATAACTATAGTCTGTACCTTTGACTTCCCGAAAATCACAAGAAGGCAAAGCTTTGCACTTAGTTATCTAGTTTATTACCTAGAAGAATCAAGTACCTATGATTTATTATTTCTGGGTCATTGGGTTCTGTATGCCTGTATATTTTTAACTCAACTTAAGTATTTCAGCACTAGACTGAAATAGGCTCAGTTGAAAACATACAACTTCAAAAATAGCTGTTTATATAGCCTCGGTACGAGAAAGTAGTGGCAAGACACACCCATCAAACAATTATAATACCCACGTTGAATTACGTCTTTGGTTACTGCCCTGATCCCGTAGGTCATTGCGTGATGTTATGACATGTAACCTTACTCGATAAACGGGCTACATTACGCAAAAGACTTTTTTCAAATTGGACCAGGAGTTCCTAAGATTAGTGTGCTCAAACAAACAAACTCTTCAGCTTTATAATATTAGATATAGGGCGCTTATTACTTCGCCCTTGTCCTTTATAGATAAATGGTAATGAAATAGCCGCATGTGCCGTTATCAGTCACATACACAATGAGTTTCTATTAAATCTAATAAGAACGATGCCCCGACTACTTGAGAAGATTGCAAGTAATAAATATTAATTTTATTGACTTTGCAATGATTTTTAAAGACGCAATAGTTTTTGATATCTGGTGTAAAGAGACCAATCACATTTCCGACCACATAGGTAGGTATTATGATATTTTTTTTCTTACTCCATACTTGGGAATCCATTTTTACCACTTTTTTTTACGAAAACAACATTTAAATGTTTCAATTATATTTTAAACACTCCCACGGCCCCTGTACTGTTGTAAACACCAATAAGTACAATAATTTATAGGTATCTAATAATAATTTGTATCATATATACTAAACTTGTTTCACACCAAAAATAACAAGTTGTTTCCAAGTAATGATATTTGCTAAAAGTTAGTTAGTTTTATGCATATGCACATAATGCATAGTTAAAATAATAAAATAAAATAAATACAACAACAAAAAATATAACAAATAACAAACATAACTGGCGAAATGTTGGTGTCACCCTTCTCCTCTGCCTAACCCTTCGGGGATTACAGGCGTGATGTTATGTTATGTAAAATAAATAATAAAAAAATATATTTGACATTTAAAAATATATCTTACAAGCTAGTAATTAATAATAAAATTTAAATAATCGGATATGTGATTTGTTTTTTACATCCCGTATAAACTGCCAAATCATCAAACGATTAGAAGAAAATAAATTCTAATTACTGTGCTATTACTTATTCGTGTAGTGGGACAATGACCTGCCCTAGTGATCTCTTGTGTCCACTTTAGATTGCATCCATTCCTATTCATAGCACAAGTAATTAATTATTGACATAATTATACTGACCAACGTAGGATAATAGAGACATGTCCTAATTTTCAACAAAGTTTATTCCAAAAACGAATTAAATTGTATTCAGTTTTTTCACGTATTTAAAGAAGACTTTGTTCACACAGGTGCATTATATTGCAAAAACACCGGCTGCACAGTGCGAGACTCGTCACTAGGAATTCCGTCTTTTTTCTAGAAACAGCGAAAAGGGGGCAGACAACCTTCAAAGATTAAGCAGAGCCACCCTGGGACAAGGACACTCTGTTTTCTGTCACCATTTTTCGCTACGGAATAGAAAATTCTTGTCAATAACCTATAGGTACTCATATCTATTAATATTTTAGAGCTGAAGATTTTATTTGTGTTTTTGTTTGAACGCCCTAAACGCTAGAACTGTTGGTCCGACTCTGAAAACTCATTTTCTGCGTTTACAGGATGCTACGTTATCCCTGAGTTCTAAAGGCTAAAATATATTAGAGATTAAAAATAAAATTAGGAATCGTAAACAAATTCGGGCGGACTAAGTAAGTCACTGGAAAAATCTAGTTACTTTTGGCACTCGGTAATACAAAATAGTTTTAATTTTATATTTATTTCTAGTCTGCATGTCAAACACTTATTTTGTGTAGAAACCAGCGAAACGATTGACACATAATGAATACTAAAATCAACCGTAGATTTAATCTGCGTAATTGCCAAGCTTAATTTACCGCGTAAAAAGGAGGGCCAAAACTAAAAAAAAGAAATAAAACCAACCGTGCAGTTCTATTGGCGAAGATAAAAACCAAGTATGGCGTGTGAATTGTGCCAAAAACAACGAAGATTACGTCAAGTTAGCACTGAGGCGGCCTTGGCCATGAATAGAGACAGGTTTGCCGCCGCGCCGACTGTATCACGCTGTAACTAGGTAGGCAACGTTCATTTAGACAACATAATAATATTTACTACTGCCGCTGACGATCCAGAATCATCGCCCGTGAATCATAGTAAATAGTTGTGGCTAATATCACTGAATAGAAGGTCAATTATACTAATTGAAACCGTTCAAAATGTTGTCGCAATCTTATCTCTGCGTCCAGACAATGTCAGAAAATGTACATAAATTAGAGGCATTTTTGACATTGTTCCTAAAAGTGAGTAGAAAATTGCTCCCTAGATCTAATTTTCGACCGGTTCGACGTTATGGTCCCGATATTTTATGGGGAAATTTTCACATTTTAAAAGTCAAATTAGGTACACTATCTGTGCTTCTGTTTTGGTTTTCAAAATATCCAGCTGACACAAATCTCACACATTTCGGTAAAATTATTCTATATAGGTACTCGTATATTACCAAACCGTGTTGACACCGGGTAACTTCCAGGGATTTCATAGAAAAGGGGTATGTGTCTCACCATAGAGAACAATACTGATTATTTTGTACTTTTCAAAGAGTTTATTCATGGAGTTTCTAGTGTGTTCTTTTCCGCTGTGCCTTCTGTTTGGATTTTAGCTTTAACTTGCTGACTAGGCTGACTCCTTGACAATTCAAAAATGCTTGTAAATGTTTTTGAGCTTGAGTTAGATTATTCTGTTTTTTAATTAAAGAGACATTTTTAAATAAATAATGTCCCAGTGGATAGGGCACCCGCTTCTCAAACATGAGGTTGCGGATTCGATACCTACAGGGCACTTACCAGGTATAAATATTGACTTAGAAAGCCCGGTATATACTTTCAAAATTTATCTTGGACATCACTGAAATCGGTAAAGGAAAACATCGTGAAAAAACCTGGACATTATAATTAAGAAATGTCTGAAATCGCCAATGCGTCTTGAGCAACAGTAATGATGCTCGTGCATTCTCTGTATGAGAACTTTTACAGCAAAATGATGGCTTAAGCAACTGTTAAGTAGACATAGAACCTATTTATTTATTATTTAATTAATTATTACCTACCTGAAAATTATAAAATTAATTTATTCCAATTGCGTAACTCGACGTAGATGGACCTGACACTTTATTTACGTAGATGGATCTGTCACTTTTTTGTCAAGAAAGTCTCAAGCAAAGACTTTACACAATGCAGCAATATCATAAACAATAATGAGAAAAATATGTAATAAAATGTTTATGGTGACCACGACAGAATTGAATTGAGTTTTATATATTTGTTTGTAAGAGTTTGTTGGTAAGAGTTAGTGCCGATGTATAGGTATTTCGCAATGCCCTATATTGTTAAGTTCAACGTTCCGACGGGCGATGAGTAACCATAATATTTATGAGATCAGCAAGAAGTATTTCGATATTGTAATCATGATGACTTGCACGTAAAGTTTCTAATTACACCGATCAATGAGGTAGTCAAAAAGATTCATTTTTTAAATTGATACGTAAATAAATATTAATATGAGCCAGTATTACTAATTACTCTTGTTTAAAACTATAGAAATAATACCCTTTAAAAGTTATTCGACTTTTTTACTTTACGATCACCCATTACTTATAAATTAACTTTTCACCTCAAAACAAAACTAAGACACAACCATGCTTTCGATAGTTCCAATCAATTCCTATGTTTTGTTATTTTTGATGGCATTCATTTTATTCACTCGTACTCGCATATCAGTAGTATTTTGTATAGTGATAAAACTTTCAGGGGGCATTTTCTTCGTGCTAATAATATTAGTAAGATACCTTCATACGTAGCCCATATCTAATCAAGTATTGTAGGTACATTCTTGCTACAAACAAATGTAATTAAAATTGCTATCAATAATGCGATATCACAGGTTATTTTTAAAGTTTTTAATAAAATGGTTTGATAACCTATAGTTTTATGTTTAATTTTCTACGCATTTAGCAATTTATAATGCACAACTTGTAGATATTGAATGCTGTTTTCGTATTAAAAACGCGTGGCCCCGTACTCGTTAGAAAATTTCTTTTAAAAAGAAAATACCTAATATTAAAATCATTTTGTATAGATAACTGTCAAAATGTGGGTGTACTTTAGACATGGGCCCCGCCCTTCGGAGAATTGTAACGTGCTATTATGTTATGTTAAATGTTCTCGTAATGAACAATCCTTGTGAACAAATTTTCTAGACAATACTACTGACTAAACAGTAAACACGGAATCTCTAAAACTACTTGACCTAAAAGCTGAAATTTGGCTGAAGTTTAGAGGTAGGAAACGCGGATGAAGTTGTGGGCCAACGCTAATTTTCTTAAAATGCACTTCTGGGATAATAATAAGTAGTCAACGACCGCGCTACGGTACCTATACTAATAAACCGAATCAAACTATGACATAATCGTTAACATAATTTTTGCTGCTTTGCTTGAAGATAAGATTAAAATACTGTACAATCTACGTTTTATTCACAATTTTATTTCTTTATATTACTTGCTGTGGTAAGGAGATAGGTACCTATAGATATAACACGACCACACAGTTAGTGACAATAGACACATATATTTTAATATAATGTAGAACACTTAAAGTAAAATAAATAATAATAGTATTTCATAAAAGCATTTGGTGATTGGTTTCCCATCATTTAATCATCATATTGCTTGATAATATCAAAAAGTAAACAGTAGGTAGGTACTTACATAGGTAGGTAGGTACACAAACATAAAACAACATCCATAACTAGGGCTGCCATCACGTAAATGCCGGTCACGTAAACATTTGGGTGACCTAATCTTTTTCCCGTACTGAGAAATGTTTATAAAATAAAAACAACGAATAGGTGCATTTTCTTTATTGTAATTATTTGCTTACCTTTCTTTCAATTAATAGGGATTACCCTGACAACCCAGCAAACCCCTTCCAGACGACCCCCAAACTAAGATATATCCGGGAAATCCTGGACGGATGGCAGCCCTAACCAATGGAAATTTTAAATAAATAATGTCCCAGGGAAGTAATTGAAAGGCCTAGGCAATAGGCTTTTAAAATGCCTAGGCATTCGCTAAGAAAGGATTTTCCTAAATTCACCTCATAAGGGGATGAAACGGGGATCCAAAGTTTGTATGGGAGAAATTTACTTTGACGCGGGCGAAGTCGCGGGCAGAAGCTAGAAAAAGAATCTGATCTTTCAGATTCTCTTGAACCGTGTTTATAGAAATACCGTAGCAACTATTCTCTAACAGAATTCGACAACACATTGATATTTGAGATGTAATCAAACCGGATCCGTTTCAAACTGGCTGATTAATAAGCAGTTTCCTTCGTGCACATATAGCAGTTTGGTTTATATTTTCCTGATATTCTAGGTCACCGTGAGTTTGGACGGAAAATGGGCATTAGTTTTTACACGGTTTAGTTAAATAAAATAGGAACATAATAATATTAATGTAACTACTCACATTTTGTTCGTCGCCTAACTTCCGGTTAGGTATTATTTTGAAATAGTTTCAATTTTTTTAACCTAATATAAATACTTAGGTTTGCAAAATGTCACTAAAGACTACTAGTTTAGAAAGCTGGCTGAAAAGCTAAAATAGAAAAAAAAATCAATGAACTTGTCTAATTAAAACATATTTACATATGCTTAAATAAAATTCAAGTTCAAAAGAGGACATTTAAACATTACTGAGCTACCTATATTTACTAATACTAATATAATTCGACATAGATAGCTGATAGATTAGTTTTATTTTTTACTTATTATTTATTCATAACTTGCTTCGGCAGACAAGTCGTTTGTTGATAGTAATACATAATTTCTTAAGGTTGTCAGTATATTAAGTGGAAAAACTACTTATTAGTTAAATTATTAAATAATGACATGGTTGTAATATTAACACACTTTCAACATTGGAACACCCGGAACAACTATTTTTAGCCATAAAAATATTTGTTCCTTGTTTTAAAAATATTTGTTGAATTGAACCCGTGACACGCTGCGCAGTAGCTGATCGGTTAGCCACTGCGCCAACCGTGCCATCAATTAATTCGTTTAATTATTCTGGATGGAATCATATTTTTTGCAAGTTATGTTTAGAATATTCATTCAGTTTATTAACCCGATATTAATGATATACACTCATGGGACTTGAAATAAAATTATAACGATATTATGTACCTGTATGTTAATGCTTTATATACAGTCGGTACTGTATACTTCATATTACCGTCAGCGCGCTCCATGCAAACCATTATTTGACGGTTTCTAACCACAAACCTAGATACCTAGTATTAGAATGCCCTTAGGTACCTACCCTACTTACATTTCATGGATTTTAATTACTTGAATATGACTAGATTACTTTTGCATGGATCGTGCTTATTGTAAAGGGGTCAACATAGTATCTCCATCCGGGAGGACCTGTTTAGCGCGATTTAAATATTTGGTCAAAATTTTTGATTTTTAAATGCATACTAATTACATGTCTTCTAAACTGATATTCAGTAAAAAATGTTATACTGAATTATTATAAATCTATATTTATGATGTATATACGAAATATTTTCATCATGACTCAAGTCTATATTCATGAGCAGGGCTAAATTAAAGGCGGGGAAACCCCCGAGTAGAAAAATACAAGCAAGATACAGATATGTGGATTGAAGTGTCATATGCTGATGTGGTAGTACTTTATAAATAAACCGAATGGCCACACTATACATAGTGAATTGTAATTCGATGCATTGCTAGAAAGGGAATAAACTAATGCTAATTTTCAATAAATTTAACCCCGATAAAATGGGTTCAATGCTTAGAATAGAATAGAATAGATTTTTATTTATTTACTTGATTGATGTTTAGTTACATCACTTTTTAGTTTCACAATCTTATTTAAAAATAATTTTATTTAAAATCTCGTGTCACGTTGTTTGTAGTCGCACTCCTCCGAAACGGGTTGACAGATTTTTTATGTTGTTGATTTAAATGTATATTTGATAGGTATAAGAATGGGTCGTAAAGTATATTATACCGCTAGGTGCGATAGGCAAAAAACAACACGTGGACGAAGTCGCGGGAAATAGCTAGTTTTTAATAATATTTTTGATGAATTCATTTTCAGAGGATATTCGTTCAGGAGCTACCAGAAAAGTATAGATTTGAATACGTTTCTAACAATTAGAAGTTTTTGTAACTCAAAATCAAACCAGTATCAACCTACAGGGTCTCCGTCTCAAATTAGTTCCAGTTAAACATAGAAAAAAAAAAGAATATGTATAAGAAAAAGTAGAAGTCTATGAATTAATTCCAATTACTTCCATTTATTTAAAAATTATACGCCGCAGGTAATTTGAAACTCAGACCTAATTTACAAACAGATAGGTACTTAAATTAAGTTTTCCTCACCAGATAAACACGTTTGATGTACACCAACTATTGTAATATATATTATATTCTGGTATTCTAATCATTATACATCATTACAGTGTCACTGACATTTTGAAAATAGAAGAATGTGATGTAGCTGGTTAAGCGTTTCAGTTTTCAAATGTCTATTTTTTTTATAGTCAAGTTTGATTAGTGTGACGACTGGTTTTTTATATGTTTTACAATATATTGTTAAAAATCTTTATACATGATTGCCAGACACTTTCCATGGGTCGCAACTTCAGTTAGAAGTTCCGACTTTAAAATAAATTCTGCCATACGACTTTACAATCTCAATCAATAGTAATAAAAAGTATTTTATAACTGCATAATGCAATTGATATTTGTATACATACTACCAATATTATTATAGGCAATCGGAGATTGAAAATTGAATATTATCCAAGTTCTCGCTAGTTAGTCAACGGAAGTCATAACTTTGACCATTAAATAAACCAGTAAACATTGAAGATTCTTTGTTCTGAAATTAGCTAATTAACTTTTGGTAATAACCATTAAGTATAACGCGAATACCTAATTAGGTTTTGCAGATTTAACCAAAGAACTCGGAAGCTTCATTGTATTGGATTCACACGTTATTTTACACCGTGAGGAGACAATATTATAAATAACTATTATTTAAACATAGTTTTCAATAATTATCTAGTTATTTAAATTCTAGTAATAGTTCTTGAAACTAAGTTGAACTTATTAAACTTGAACGTGTGTAAGTAAATAATACACAATAAATGTGGTGCAATTTTCCTAGGCAACGGTATAATTAACACCAAACTCATTACATAATAATTTCATGTGCTGATAATAAGAGTAATACCTACTAAACATTACTGAGACATTTCGATGAAATTTGGTACAGGGTAAGTTTGAACCCCAACAAAGAGCATAGGCTACTTTTTATTCGACTTCCACTTCATCTGCGTCCGCGATAACCGGCATTTAGAGGAAGTCGCGGGCAAAAGCTAGTTAACAATAATTCTTCTGTACATGTGTACATGCATATATTATGTCAGTTATAGGTAATACTGAACTGATCCTAAACGGCTGGTCGGATTTTAGTGAAGAAGTGTGTTTGAGTGGGTCCTAGGATAATTTAGTTTCACAATTGCACCCAGAAGGGCAATTTCTGGGAAAGGGCACGTTTGGGCAGGACAAAGTCTGTCGGGTCCCATAGTTTAGGATAAAATATGACCCATTTTAAAGTCAATATTTTTTCTTATAATCTATTAGTGGTGTTTCGTAGCCGTTTGTACTACGTTGTATCTTTGCACTGTAGCATCGGTGGGCTTTTGGTTTTTCCGTGGCATTATATTTTTTCATCTTAAATGTAGGTAAACGTAATTGGCACATAAAGTTTTTTACCACTTTAGCCAACATAATAGTTTCATTGTGCTACGCTAACCTAAAACCACAACAAACAAATGGTAGTTATCTATTTATTGGTTTTTAAAATAATACTTCCCGATGAGTCCTTCAATTTGTATATTATAATAGGTATTAGTGTAATGTTTAAATTAAGTGGGCATTGTGATTTGTTGAATGATATTATTTGTTTTCGAAATAAGGTATTTCATTTTCCTTAGTATCATATGAGCCTACGTCATTGCTCAACTGTGTATAAGTATTTATTTGTTTTTTTTCCCGAAGGTAAATAGGTACACATACATCACTGTCTTTTCCTATTCCATATCCCCAGTTTCTTTACTTTTTCTCCTTATTCCTACAATAAGGAGAAAAGTAAAAAACCTGGGGATATGAGAAATTGCCATATGTCCGGGATTTCACGGATTTGTTTAAGTTTAGAGGGTCCGTCCGGGGGACGTCCGGTAAGAGTTTGCAGAAAGTGTTAGGGCATATATGTATATTAATCAAAATAATTAAACATTTAATTAATGTTTTTATTTTTTTATTGTAAAAATATTATTCTCAAAGGCGTCCATCTTTGACCCAAATGTTCGGGATTTTTTAAGCTTTTATCCGGCGTCGGCAATTTGGGTGATGGCAGGCCTTCATGCTACTTGTTATAATTTGCCGCTCTGCCAACTTTCAATGAGGCTAAAGGTTCGACATGATCTAGTTTTTCCTTAGTTTTCAGTTTCATTTGCAGTTACATACACCCGGTTTTCTCACATTCGGCTGCAGTTTTGAAATCCCATTTAAGCTACTGGTTCGTGGAAATACCACAAACTAACAAGCCAATCTTGATATGAGATTGTCAACAGGTTTAAATGAATTTTCTTTGGGCTCTGGGTAACCGAAGGACAACTTTCCATTTGATACAATCGATCCTAATGTGCGAACTACTTTAAATCATGGAGCGGTATCGTAACTATTATGACTTTTATGACTTGTTACTGTTATCACAGGATGTGGGGTAATGCCTAGATATGCAAAAGTTTATATATAATCTCACATATACTCATAGCAATATAAGGATATCAGTGCCCTAGCTCTATTAAATTACCTACTAGACATTATTATTATTAAGTCCTTAATTTTTTAATAAGATAGGAATAGCTAAAGAATAAAATTATACTAGTAAGTAGAATGTGTGAGTAAACAGCTCCCAAATTAAACGTTGTAGTTATGATTTTTTTAATTGTCTATGAATTTTTCCCACAAAACCAAAGTCTAGGATTTAAGGTCAGATTGCTAACTTCACCTATGTGTGAAGGATCATCATAGAAACTGTTCTACTGATAGATATTTTAATATCTCCCCTGTGATAATATCGCACCTGTGTGAAAAGGCCTTTTAATGCCAGTCCAACCAAGCAACAAACCAAACTAACCGGAAATTATGAGGGACCTAATCATTTTTAGTCAGTTTATCTTCGTTTGGTAATTTATCTCGGTCTTGGACCATATTAATATTATCCTAAAAATTATACTGATTGACGATCCTTCCCATATGTGTGACTGGTTTTAGAATAATTATTAATATTGTAATCTGATGACAGAAGTGATGAGTGTCAGCGTAAGACCACACCCACGCACTTTGTCTTAGACACACATCATTTGACGACATTTTTTGAATACTTTGAATTGTTTAATTCTCACCATTCTAGTGGTCGCATGGTCGGTAACTGAAGAACATCATCGGAAAAGTAAATAGGTGTATTTTAACGGTAATATTAATTATGTATAATTATCGCAAGTACCAAGTAGACAGCTTTTAAAAAACAAGTCATACTGTTGGTATTACCTACAATAATTTTCATAAAATGTAAATAATCATTACTTGTATACCTATCTTATTCATTATTTACTGAAAAACATCTGCAATAATAAATTACTCGATAGTACAAAGCGTCTGGCGATTCAGATAATCGAGCTAGGTTTTATAACTTATGTTTCTACTTAGTTTAGAATAAGTCCCAGTTCTCAAAACATCACATGTGTAAGTTTAGGATTAACCCCCAATCACACCTGTTTTAGGATGTAATAAGCACCAAATTCTAGTCATTTTCCAAAGTCTGCCTACATGGGATGCACAGTATGCATTAGTCAGGAAATGTTTGGTGGTTTTATATCATGAAGGCAGTGTCTAGAATTGTTGATGCACGTGCACAGTGTTTCTGTGTGCGTGAGATCGGCACGACCAATACTGAGTGCTCCTGAGCTTGTATACACTGACATCATGTGTAGGTACTACATAAGAGGCACACGCAATGAAGACCGGTGCCTTCGTGAGATATAATATCTATATCAATGTGCCCTTATTTTTCATGTTGCCACAACTAATTACAGCATACGACAGCGACTCACAAAAGTACTTTTTAATGTGTACTTGGCTGAAATGATCAAGTGGCGAGGTCAAGCAACGAGGAAGGTACGGCCATATAAAAAACCTGTTCGATTTCGATACGCGCCCGAGTAGCGGTTTTCTGGTTTTATAATTTGATTAACATTGAATTATTGTTATTTTTATTTTTTCAACCTTTTTAATAGGATAGGTCATCTAGGGGATCTTCGTATATTGGTCTATGACAAGTTAAAGAAGGAAAGCTTAAAAGTTTTAAATAGACAAGTCCTATGAATATAAAGAGTGTGAATGATCTTGCTAGATTTCTAAAATTGTGTGTGAATGTAGGTATTGTATATTAGCATGCCCTAACCGCAAAGTCTTTAAGAAAAACATGTAGGTATCCACATCCGTTTTCTTACATCTATCTAGATATATTTACGCAACAAAATTTTTATTTTTTAGCAGGTATTCTACCCGAATTAAACATTTATTGGCCATGTGTTTTTATATATTTCGCCCATATGACCTTCATTATTTCCGGTACCTTTTCCATTAGTACAACAGTTACAAAGCTGAAGTAGGGAGGAAATGAATGTTAGACAATGTTATAATGATTCAGATTGGCAAATATTAATCTCATCTTATCTTAACGATATCCTACAACGTAGAGTCTATAAGTAGAGAAATTAGGTCAAAACGTTCCATAAAGGTTACAATTTACATGTTTGCTAGTATATCCACAGCCACCCAGCCCACGATTATCGCAGATATAATATTTTTTAAATACACACTTGCTGTGCATGCAGACACAGATTACAATAAATTATTGTACATACGTAAGTACCGAACTAGCGTACCCAACGATAAGCAAGATAAGAAAACGCCAATATGTATAAGATACGTATGCCAATATAAATGAGTATACGAACGTCTTGGAATAATAATCAGCATCGTTCACGCTAATGATTTTCTAATGATCTATGATAAGTGGTACAGTGTAAAAATACACAGTCTATTTTAGTTGAACAAAATAAAAATATTGTTCTATGTTGAAACATCAAGAACATACATAATTCCACATAAAACATATCGTGTTTTGGAGAGGAAAAACCAGTTCAAAACTGTCCCACTGTGCGTGTGTGTGATTCATGATGCACGCAACACTCATCGCGCGTGTCGCGAACAGTGTCGGACCACTACCACTTGTATCATACAAGAGATTTCCTGGCAATCCGCGAATTCACGGTCAATAAACGCTCTCAACAATACTTCTAATTCCGTAGAAGATCTGCAATACTCTAGCACAAGCGGTTATCGACTCTGGGTGCAGACAAACACAGTCCATAATGGCGCGACACACGTTCATTTTCGACAGAAGCACAGATGCAGCGTGCATTGACTGTCGTGTGCGGGTCATCGTGCACTAACTGTTATCTGAACACTCACCGGCTTGTCATGATGTAAGAGGGGGCCTTCAGTCATTTTCTAAAATGTGATAAAACCGCCGTAGTCCGTGCGGCGGCGGCTGACATCTGCAACAAGAGGCCATCGAGGTCATATGATTGGAGCTCACTTAGGTAGGCGACGGTACACACGATACAAAAACACTAGGTCTCACTTGTGCTGTGTTGTACGTAAACAAAGATGCATGAAGGCAGATCTAGGTTCCCGGGCGGGAAGTCAAACTCGCAGCATGTCTGACAAGGAGGCACCGGTAAGGTTTGTTTATCACTGAATCAGAGAGCGCGCGCGGTGGCGGGTGTGCGGGAGGGCCCCGCGCGCGCGCGTTGTGTGCGGTGACGCCGATGTCGTGACGTGAGCGCGCGCGCCTGCGCACACAGCTCAGCGCGCGCCTAAACATCTCCATATTTTCCTGACGTGTATCGAATAACGTTCCATTACACAGAACGTTAAGTATTTAGTACATTATGTATACGTAGCGTATGCAATAAATTAATTAAAAAAAGAAAACGCATGAGTATAAGACTAGCATTTGCTTAGAAATAAACTACCTATGAAGTATTTTGTTTTATGAGATTGGTATTTTAACTAATTAATTTATTTAATTATTAAGTAAGACTTACAGCATACAAAAAAAAAAGCTAGTAGGTACCAGTAAATTAAACTAACAACCAATTACAAGTCTTCATTTATATAATACAGAACAATACTACATGCTAGGGACATTTCAGTAGCCTACAGGAACAAAACAATATCAAAAAAGAAATTACTAAATAACTTATATATGATACTTAAAGTAACAATAAAATTAAACTAGATGAAAAAGTTTCGGAAGCACTTCCTGGCCGAGCAAACACTAGTTACGATATCACATTAATTAAAATTTCTACTTGCACGCACAATGTAAGAATTATCTTATAATTCATTAAAGAAAATATCACATTTCACATACACATACATTTATGATATTTTGTGATAAATTAGAGAGAAAACAAACTTTAGAGAAAATAAATAAAAAACGCCATATATGTATATGCTCCTAAAAACTAGAAGAACTTTTATTTTTTCAGGGGCGCCATTTTCTTTGTACATGTAGGTCCGGGGAAAAAAAAAATATTAGACAAATTAAAATTTTAAAAATGAAGGGATTAAAAGACAATTTTAAAAGTCTAATATTTTAAATCCCGATGACCGTACCTCTATAAAGAGCTGTTAGCTAGACAAGTTGAAAGCCTTTATCGTTGTCAGTCTGTTTGTGGCATCGTAGCTACCAAACAGGTGATCAGATGTCAATGCCACTTTTAGTAGAAGGCCGGTTTTATTAGGTTGGGTCGTGGTTGATTCATGAAATTTTTTCAGCTAGTTTGAAGACATTAATTTCACTTTCTCTTGTTGGATCGACTTGAAATTAGGTTCCTTTGGGCGCCTGATATGTTTTCATGAGCAATTGCTTTGGCGTACAGCATACAGTTACTGCATCAGTGCACAAAAGCTTCGATAATAGATGTGTATATATTCATTATGTTTAAAAAATAATAATTTGCGGGTTTTTCCTAGCGGGCCTTAAAAGAATTCGAATTAAGAGTCACCTGTTATCAGTAGCAATATTTTTCCAAAGTGCGAATTGATTTCTCATTTTGAAATAATCCAAAATTCCAAGAAATTATCATTATTAACGATAGGTATCTTTAGCGTAGTACCCACGTCATCAATATGGGTTGCTATCGATCCATCTGAATTATAATCAATTTACCTATCAGCAGATAAATAATTTAAATTCATATTGAACTAATTATAGAAATTACACATCGTATTAGTAAATTTCCTATGAGGAAATTATGACTACTTACTTGAAACCGGATGCTTTGAAACGGATGTTTATCCGGAAGGTCGGTTTATGATAACGTCAATTCTAGGGGGTTCGTGGTACGGGTCCGGACAATGTGTTTTCTACACCACGTCATGGAAGAGGACATTGGAAGAGGACATTGGCCGCAGGCTGTGGTGTTCCGTCATTTCCGCGGACCACATGATCGCACAGTGACTTAGTGCTACAGCAAAGTCCAAGCCAACAAAGGCATAAGTTACTAAAACAACACATACTGTAATCAAAATAGTTAATTATGAGTCTTTGATACCTAAAATAAATGATTTTATTATTCTTATAAGTATAAATAGTAGACTATTATTTGATTTTATAAAAATACTCTTAACGAAGTCGAGAATTACTGCGATTTTCTTCTGTACTGGGATATGTCTGGTTATGAAGATGTTAGCGATCAAACTAAAAATCAATGGCCTAAGTAGGTATTATTATATTTTAAGTGTGGGGAATACTCCTTACTTTGAACCGTACTTATCTATTCTAACATACTGAAGATTGTTTTATTTTTGTTTCAATGATCGATGCTGGTCCGATGTTTAAAACTCTTTCACTTACAGAATTTAAAAAAAAAGAGAAAATTCTCCCTTTCAAAAATAAGTTTTCCCTATAGTTATGTTGTGCGCTATCGTAAAAGTCATTGTATACCAAAAATATATTATAAGTTGTTCGCTTATTTACAATTATAAAAAAAAAGACAAAGACTGATGACCAAATCATCATCTACAGATGATGGTGGCTTTTTACATGTTGTATATTGCTTGAATCCGGATGGAACACCTTGAGGTCTCCGAGTTATCTACTCCTACCGTTTTAGGTACTCGTCTAAACCATTTATTTTGACTACATTATAAACACTTACTCTTAATGTCAGTCTGACTTTCATCGATCGAAGAGCGGGTCGCTTGGCAGACGAATTACAGTAGCTACAATATGTGTAGGTTGGCGTTACAATATGTGTAGGTTGACGTGTTATTTCACCGCTGCATAAGATGCATGGGATATTTTCAAGGTTTTGAACTTAAAAGGGAACTTCCCTCTATCAAGGGAAAGTTCATGATTCATCACTCAATTCTGGCTTGTCGACGACATGGTAGGTTAAGTAATAATTGATGAGAACTACCTTTTATTAGTTATTATTAGTTATTTTATTTCGTCTTGTATATGACGGTCAAAAGCGTCTTTTAATGGTCTTTTGACCTTGATCATGAAGGATAACAAGACACGCTCGGTGAACTCAGTCGAGTTCAGGTTGATATTGATGACGTATACAAAGTAGATCAATCAGGACACCACAGAACATTGTCGTTTTGATACATTGCACCTAGGACAATGACTGCAGGATGACAATTTAATTCTTCCGGAATTATCCGGATTTGTCCTAGCTTAAAGGTCGTCCGGAAAAGTGTCAAGGAAATATCAATTAATTAAGAGATAAGCAATAAAATGAAAATGTAAGCTTTGTTTTTATTTTCGATGTAAAAATATTTTTATCACGTGTGTCCGGGAAAAATACTCATCTCCAGGCGTTGGCAATTTGGTTGATGGCAGCCCTAATTACACCACAAGGGAAGATGGAACAACGGCCTAGTGAGGACCAGAAGAATCCGGTCTGAACCGGTCAATCTGACGACTTTTATGGGAGGCCTATGTCTAACATTAACCGACTACCGGGTGATATCATGCATTAATGTCAAATAAGCTTTCTTAATTTTCCTCGTCATCGTGATCCGTCAATGCGTGGGGTGCACCAAATTGATTGTTCAAAGATTTTCTTTGTTATAATCATTATCATGATCATAAATACGTCAATTACGCTCATTTAATGTGATATCTAAATTAGATCTAACGTTTTTTTATCAGAGATAGGTAAATTAAATTAAATTAAAATTTCTTCTTATCACTTACCATGCAAAGTTTCTTAAAAACGGAAATTAATTTATACAGTTACTACCTGAATATATTTTCAATCCCTTAACTCTCTCGCCCTCAGAATATAAGACTGCCGCTCCCTGTTCGCTATAGTCTGATACCACAATATGCCCAATCCAAATCCGCCCGAATGTTCCCGGCTTATTGCCACTTCTTTAGACGTTTAAGTGCCCACGAAAAGAGCCGTCTCGTGTATTTCTTAACTAGGCTAATTAATGTTTTCCAAAAACTACAAAGGGAAAAGTAACTTCGACTTTGAAAGTCAAGGCTTTGGTTCTGCTTGTTTTGTATTGCCACCGAGTTCCAAAATTAAAGTACGTAATTGGTAGTTTTTTTTCCTTTTTCTAAAATAGTTTTTTATTTTTTCACTTTTCAGTACCTACTTCATCATCCAAATCATCCAAAAATCCTATTCCTTTTTTAAAGTCGGTACAAAAATCAAAATAAACAAAATCAAACTGTACTGTCAGTATGCGCGGCAGTGTAGGCGGCCACAGGTGTTGCGACCGCCCACTAGTACACGATCATGTTGCACTATAATTAGGCATAGCTATGTATACATCCCTTCCAGTAAACATGCTAAGTACGGCACACCTATACCTACCGTTAGGAAACAAAGAGCATTGATAAAAATTAAATTGGTAGGCGAATTATGTAGTTTATTTTTTGTAACCTATCAGTTTTGATGGTAAACCATAGACAGGACAATATTGCGTTGTATTTAAAGTACCTATAAAATGTTTGGACATTATACTCTGGTTGATAATACTCTTATCAATTATCTTGATATCCACAATAAAGAGAGTGATGTCAATCTCTTAACACGTACATACATACCTGTTTACCAATAAAAACCAATTAGACAAAATTATTTTTTCCGATATCATTTCCGTCTAAGATTTTATCTTAAAATAATTTGTCATAAGATTGCACATTGTAATTGAATTATGCAGTAGTATCATTTACCACCGCAAATAATAAATAAATATTTATAACTTCCCTTAATGTGAAAGACCTACTGGTATTCAACTGCATCCGGTTAGACTGGAAGCCGACCCTAACATAGTTGGGAAAAGACTAGGCAGATACCTATATCACTTACCACTTTTAAGGGCGAACGAGGGCTAAAGATACGCTATGGCAAGGTTCACAATCCTCATAGTGTACCTTTATGCCCTCCAGCCGCTTCCCCATTTTTACCGCCTTATATATAAAGTCTTTGGATAAGGAATTTAAAATTCAAAAACTCTTTTTCAGTTTTAAGGGGACATTCTGGGGCACGAGACTGTCTGTTGCACTAAGTTTGGCGCAATGTTTGACGAACATATTGCGCCAAACTGGCGTCCCAGGAGAACCTATTAAATGCATATACCTACTTATGTGCATGTTGTAGAGTTAAATGTGATTGGCAACTCTGTAAGACCAAGACTGATGATGTGTTCCACATAAGTTGTAACGTGAATGTATGAATGTAAACGCTAGCTGTTAGCAAACTTTTATAAACAAATATGTGAAGCTTGAGCAAGTAACTCATGCATGCCTCATATCTACGAAAGAGGAAGCCTGAAACTACCACACAATTTAATTTAGTCGCGTCGTATAATTTTAGTAATATTGAACCATATTTGAAGCAGTAAGATGATAAAACCAGCGTTAACTAACACTTGCAAAATTAGCTCTTCAAGAGGTTTGAATAGAAAAAGCCTATTCTGGTGACTTGTACAATATTCCGGCGTCAGCGTCACCATATGTAAGGAAGAATCGCAACAATGTCCTCAAGTTAACCAAACCATTGTCTGTTCGGAGCTTTGTTTAAATTATTATTTCTATGGACATGCACATTATGCACGGCATGATGCACTGTAAATTAAGATAAAATCTAATCAGATATAAGTAATATTTTACGATACTAATCCTGAACAATTAATAATTAAATCAGGAAACGTGCTAAGTCAGTATATTGAATCGTTATCACATCCTCTATTCTTTATATCAAGTCGGATCATGGGTTTGATTGAAAACATTTGAGCGTTTTATCGTATTTCCCATTATAGCCACTTCATGCATTTCGTGAATTGCCAAAAGCATTAGCCGCCACCAATTGCCGCTAGATTTAAGATCGACGATGGCTAGCTATAACTACGTGTGTGTAGTTACGACGTAACTTATTTTGTCCATTGTCCTTTATGACTGACTCATACATGCTTATGCATAAAGAATCCCGCGGTGCTCTAGAGTCCAAGAGTCGAGACGTATAATAATTACCTAGCTTACGTCCAAGTTTTTATGACTTTTAGTAATCAACATATTTGCATTATTTTTATTTGTTTGCCATTACTTTGGTTTTGCATGCTTCCATTGCCGTGTCGTTGTATTTCAGTTTATATTGTTATTGTTGCCGGGCACACGGAGAGGGAAGGAGGGTGAGAAATCGCTCGAAGCGTTGTGATTGACGGTTGAGGAAACCGGCAACTTTAAAAACCGGTACAATATTTAAAAGTTGCTAGTTGCGGCAACTAGCAACTAACTTAGTCATCGATTGCAGCAACTGAAAACTGTTGACGATTGCCGCAACTCGAAACTCGAGTTGCTCTGTGTGCGCGGTCCAATTGAAATGTATGTAAACAGCTAGTTGCTAGTTGCCAGTTGCTTGCTCTGGAGAGAAAAACTATTTCTTTATTGTATACGGCTCATCCAGTCAGTCTCAACAGTATGTACAACTCTATTATGTGCAATAAACGATTTATATTTATTTATTTACATTATTGACAGAAACTTTCTGTGAGTAACATCAGCTACACGCTTTCAAAGTCGGAACTTTAGTGCGTCTGGTTTCAACTACGCGTACCTCTTAAAACTACACAGGTATTGCTCATACCTTCAACGTTTCAGCCATGTTATGGTGTAGGTCTTTTTTTTTTTAAGGTGGTAAAAATCATCAAATGACTCCTTCCACCTTGGGTGGAGCGGAAAGGACTGACTAAAAAACCACCCCGTTCCTTCTGTTGCCCTTTATGTTCCGGGGCTATGGTATCCTGTTAAAACGTCCCGCAACCCCGGATGGTGTTGGTCTGGGGTGCGCTGGTATATCAGTCAATTATAATGGACTGACTTAACTATAGTTCCAGGAATACTTACCTGTAATCTAAAATCTGTCATTACTTTATCGGTCAAATATCAATTCAGTAATTGGAATTGTCCAAGGCGTGTCCATGTTAATGGCATCATCGTACATAACCATTCTAAAAGGTAGCGGCACTACTGATAGATCAAAAGACTGCAATGCACTGATTATATCAACCTTCACTCTTGATAGTTAATCTGTGATCATTATCTAAACTTGTTAATCATTTAATTTCTACTAATTCATCATGATAGGAATGATTAAATACCACTGCCGTTTTTTTTCGAGAAACAGTAGGTTCATGACTGTTCATTACAGTTTTCTAGACCTTTCCGAATGTTTTCTATAAACAATATTTTTCTTTGCATAACATCGACCATTTAATTAAGAATTCCTAAATGAATTAAAAATATGAAAACTATTAAAACCTCTAGTTCTTCAGAGATGTCACATAGTTGTGTGCTGTATTATTTTCCAATTTTCTTCGAATAAAGAAATTTCAAAATATATTAGGATATGTTTTTTATCGGAACTTTTCTTAACTAGCTTCTTTCCGCGACTTCGTCCACGTGGAAATCAAGTAATCCATAAAACATATCCTATGGCACTAAACAATAATGTAGCCTTCTGTCAGTGAAATTTTTTTGGAATTGGATCAAAAGGTACTTCCAGCGACCTCTCACAAACAATTTAACCACTTTATAATAATAGTTTAGATATTAAAATTAAGATGAGTAAAAGGTCCTTAAAAATTATATATTTCATCATATTTTTAAATTAGATTAGATGTTATAATGTGCCAACGTCATACATGACCTTGCACGTTGCACTTATTCACTGATTAGCAATGAATAGATTACGATCATGTTCACAAAAATTTGGAATAATCAGTAGCCATCAGTCTTTTTCTACCGAATTTGAGATGGATTTTTTGTTTTACAAAAAATACTGACTCTTCATTTCGTCTTCCATCTATGTAGTTATTGGGTTATAAAACTGATACTAATTAATAGTAATTTAAGTTTTCTATACCAATATTATAAAGAGTAAAGATTTGATTGTTTGTTTGCTTGCACTGAATAGCTCCGAAACTACTAAACCTGATTTGAAAAATTCTTTCACTGTTGGGAAGCTACACTATCCCCGGGGGACATTGCTCCTATGAGAAGCCGGGGAGGTTCGCTAGTTTAGATAATAAAAATGTATGATTATATTTCTTTTTTTATAAACAAGCTTTTGCCCGAGACCTTGTCCGCGTGAATGTGTTATCGCGTCCGCAAACGTATCTATAATTAAAAAAATATATGTTATGTTAACTCCTCTCCAGAACCCTAGCCCGCTATGTTAAATTTTATTTCGATCGGTTCAGTGATTTTGCCATGATAAGGTCACAAACAGACAGACATAATTAATTAGGAATTTATTTTTTAATGTGGATTGTCCAAGGACGAAGATATAACTTCTCCTCCCCCCTATTGCTACGGGTCAGAGTATGGGGGTCTGTGTGTGGACGACTCCTTTATCCTTAAATCCAATTTACTGATGATATTATCAAAAAAAGGCAATTAAAACTACATAGTTATTTGCAATCAGATCTAACGAAAACGGAAGTTCACGATAAGACTTTTATATTTTTTAATCAGATGTTTAACATCAGATTAAAGGAATTGTGACTTTTGTAATTTATTTATTGTAAAACCATATACGGCACTATGAAATAAAGACCAAAAACAGTATCTTTAAACTACACTTTACCTATGTTATGGTCACGTTGATTCAGAAACGTTTCGATAACGGATAACACGTGCAGTATTTACGTTTTATCAAAACGTTTATTAAAAACCGTGACACACCTATTAGATACCTAACACGAAACTATGACGTCATTAAAACCCAAAAATAAATCACTTAATAATCCACATAATATTAAGTATGATTACGAGCTTACTGACAACGAACTACGCTCGTAGCAAAATAGCTACAGCGTAGGCGAAAGCGTAGAGCAGCCTACGAAGTTGAGCTACGGATATACTTAGCATCATTCTTTAGCACTTTTTAAGTCGCGAACTCGATCAGATAAATGCATTTTCTATTTATTTTATAGTGTTGTAAGAAAACATAGTTTCGTATTTTTTAAGTGTGAGGTTTGGAGAAAAATAGAAATAAAGCTTCAATAAAGGACCCCTAGTATTGTTATATTCAATTTGTATGTCGGTATTTGATGACGCATTAATTAATTGATTGATATTGGAACTAATTGAATCTGATGGTTTGATTTGATTAATTAATTGATTAGTCTCTTGTTTCGTCGCTGTAAATAACCTTTCAGGCGAGCTAAGTAGGCTAAACACCTGTAGGTATTGACCACTTCAAGTAGAGATTCCGATAGCAGATAAAAGGGCGAATTTTTAAAACAACAATAATGCCTGCAGTCATAACAATAAAACAATAAAAATATTCGATTTCAATAAAGATAAATTGGACAAAAACATAATTCGTCATTTCCAGTTATTTTTCAATCAAATAATTGAATGGCCATTTTACTGTAAATATTTTTATGGTCGGTATTATATTGTTATCTTATCCAAGAGATTAACATAACATATTTAATCTCTGTATTGTACATACCAATAAATTGTGTTATTTTTCCGATTTCACAGGAAAACCAACTAATAGGTACTACCTGGTGATTAAGCAAAGAATTTGGTACTTCATTTGAAACCATTTTTCCCTGTAAGTGCAATAAGTAAAAAATGACTGAAAAATGTGATCTGAATATCCGTGAATATCTGAACCCGCAAAACGGATAATACGGATTCCTAGAAAAACTCACGTTAAATTAAATAAAGGCAATGTTTTCGTACACTGGTCGCTTTCTATGATTTTTATTACTTCTTAGCATTTTATAAGTCAATTGAATTGACGGGCCTGTTGGTCTAGTGGTTAGCGGCCCTGACTGCTAAGCCGGAGGTCGTGGGTTCGATTCCCACCCAGGACAAACTTTGTGTGATGAGCATGATTGTTAGTTCTGTGTCTGGGTGTGATTTATCTATAATATGTATGTATTTATAAATTATATAAGTATGTATATCAGTTGTCTGGTTACCATAACACAAGCTCTGCTTAGTTTGGGATCAGATAGCCGTGTGTGAGTTGTCCCAAGATATTTATTATTTATTATTATAATTTCGATCTATTGACAGTCGACTATTTACGAGCACAGAATTTGGCATGGCTGAAATTCGGCCGTTTTTTTGGCGAAACCGAAACCGACCGTTCGGTTTGTTTTCCCATCTTGTCTTCAATTTATTTTCTATAGATTTTTTACTTGCTGGACTGCAATAGACTTTAAATACAGAATAACAGACTACGAGTACATTATTTAGTTTCCACATTAATAGCAAAATCGACCGATTGACTTGTCCACTATGTGAAATGTGTGCAAAACATTTCTGCCTTCCTTTTCGGCTAAACTGACGTGAAGATATTATGTTTTGAAACTATAAAATAAAACATGAAATGAAACTGATTGTGATTGGTTTGTTTCTTCCACATTTGAATGAGTAAACTAGGCCTATAAAACAAAAAATTACATTTTCGAATTTTACATCTCTAAAACTGGTCATATTTAACTTTGCGCTTAAGAAGACTTTCGATCAACATGTTACATAATTATATATTTACCCTTCCCTTTATATAATTCCCATACGTTCAATTAAATTGGCCGAAGTGCCTTTTCCTAATAATTGTATTCGAGGGTACGTGTTCGTTAAATAAAAACAAGTTGTGTTTTAAGAGATGGTAGGCCCCCACCATCTAGGTTGAGCTCAGAAAGTAGAAAATAACGCTGTTTTCTGAAAAAGGTAAGCCCCCACTTAAATAACGTTGTACTTTGAAACATGACAACAAATGATTCTGTACCTAATTAAGGAAGAGGAAATGAATCAAGACATAGCCTTATTGCACCTCACATATGCAATGTAAGAATTCAAGGGAACGTTATCGCCATTATCTTTGGTTACTATCATCTGCACACAAATGATTCTTTTGTCATTTTTAATGATTAAGTATCTTAAAAAACATTCGAGCTAATCGATATAAATCAGTGTTTTACTTTATCAAACTGATAATCTGCCGTGAATAATATTCAAAACAGGGGGAATCGTATAAATAATTGTGCAATCAATTATTTTACATTAGTTTTAGTGCAACATTCAAGAAAAATACAGCCTCATTGGATCTATTAAATGAAAGGTAAGTGATCTATGCAAAAGTGTTGGGTAGCTCTGCTACTTACGTCTTAACAGTGTTTTCAAACATTCTGGAGATTTAATTTCTAATCTCAAGTGAAAGTTCTATTAATTTGTTTATCATACTTACTATGCATAATATCAGTGAGTTTAACTGGCTTCAGATTGATAATAATTCAGATTTTATTTTCAAGAAAGGGAATTATCTCATTTGTATTAATTGTAAATTAATTATAATAAATTGTAAATAATTAATTAATTATTAATTAGTACTTATAGTTATTTATCTAAAGTTGCTCACTGTCTCAGGTTATATAGATTTTTTTTTTAATAAAAAGTTTTATTTATTTAGTTATGCCTTCAAAACTAGTAAAGTAAAATAAAGACACAATATAAAAAAATCTGCAGCCGAACTAGGTGAAAATCTGTATCTTAGCATACAGCGAATGCCGGGGTTGCGGGACGTCTTAACAGGATACCGTGGCCCCGGAACGTAAAGGGCAGCAGAAGGAACAGGGTGGTTTTTTAGTCAGTAAAAGTTTGACAGTCCCTTCCGCCCCACCCAGGGCGGAAGGAGTCATTTGATGATTTTGACCACCAAAAAAAAAAACAAAAAATAAAAAAAAGCATACAGCGACTATTATACAAGTTTTTTTTAACCATGAGCAATCACACTTTAAGATTCATATTCACATTTATTTGATGTAACATGTATCGAATATTATACCTTAATGGCGTGCAAAATATGATTGAGAAAAATAAAAAAGACAATCGTTAATGGATTAAAAATGAAATACTGAGTTACTTTAAAGTTTAAGACAATATTATATTATGAACAATATTCAAAATCAATGATACAAAAATACAGATAATTGTTGCCATTCATTGATCTTGTGGTGAAAGTTAAGTTTAAGTTGGAATATTTTAGGTACATTAGAGTAACAGTAGTTATCATATATTTATAATTACCGCATAAAGAAAATATTTTCTACACAAGCCAATTTGTTGACTATGAGGTGAAAGCATGTTTTAAATTAATATAAACCTTATTGTTGTACTTCGTTTTGACTCATGGTCCTTTAAATACTGTAGTGTCATAACGAACAAACATTAAAAATATCATAATAATATGGGAATGCGTTTCAGTTAAATCGAAACCTAGACGAAATAACAATAACGCACTGGTGGTGAACTAAAAAGTAGTTTAAGAGAGAAAACATTCATCTAAGTATTTGAATTGTGTAAAAAATTAAAAAATACAGTCCCAACCCTAATGAATTTAGATGATTGATTAATTATTTATCATAACAATAATCTCTTTAAAAAATATGTTATTTGAGAATTAAGTTTGTACATTTATTTTTATTAATTAAAACAGTACGCACATGATAGTATCGCAAAATGCTTATCAGTCCACCTATGGTAGTCACATATTTTACTCCTCATTACTGATTACTGATAAGACATTATATATAGATGATTATTAAGCTATTAATTGAAAATAATATTTTTTTTCTTCTTTTTCAGACGCCGTTATATTACTGCTATGTGCAGTTGCACTGGCACATGGTATCAACCAAAATCCAGATCAACAATTACGTCTAAGCAACTACAACCCGTCTGAAGCACAGCAGATCTGCCAGGATAACTACGATAAATATGATGTATTAATTGCACACGCCAACTGCAACCAGTTCTACAAATGTGCAAGTGGAAAACCAGTAGTATACGATTGTCCAGACAAACTTCTGTATGACCCAATAATTGAAAGATGTGAATGGCCTGAAAACGTTGAGTGCGGCGACAGGCCTATCTCAGAGGGCCCTGGCAATGAGGACAATGATAGCGATAGTGATGATGTCAGTGAAGCTCCAGGAGGTACCACCCCAGGTGGTAATAACTGCGATCCTAGCGAAGCTCCTGCCATATGCGCAGCAGAAAATTCGCAAGGAGTTCTGGTAGCACATGAGAATTGTAACCAGTTCTACATGTGTTTTGGAGGTGTACCAGTGGCGTTATATTGTCCACAAAATCTTTTGTTCAACCCTATTACGGGCCAATGTGACTGGTCATATAACGTAGACTGTGGAGACAGAGTAATTCCAGACAGCTCTGAGACTGTCCCAACACCAGGTGACGTTGTAGTCCCTACACGACCACCCGGCACATGCAATTGTAAACCCGAGGAGGCACCTTCCATCTGCGCGGCTGAAGATTCTAGTGGCATTCTAGTTGCCCATGAAAATTGTAATCAATTTTACAAGTGCGACCACGGGAAACCAGTAGTTTTCGATTGCCAAGGAAACTTATTGTACAATCCCTACACGGAACAATGTGACTGGCCGGAGAATGTTGACTGTGGTGACAGAGTAGTTCCAGACCCAGACGACACTGTTACTTCCCCACCTGGTACCACTCCTGGTGGTACCGCCCCAGGAGGTACTACCCCGGGTGGAACCGCACCAGGAGATACCACTCCAGGTAATAACTGCGATCCCAGCGAAGCCCCTACCATTTGCGCCGCAGATGATTCAGAAGGAGTTCTGATAGCACACGAGAATTGCAACCAGTATTACATATGTTCTGGAGGTAAACCAGTGGCATTAAAATGTCCATCAAATCTTCTCTTCAATCCTGCAAAGGACCAATGTGACTGGCCATACAACGTGGACTGTGGAGACAGAGTCATTCCAGATCCTGATAGTTCTGGCAGCGATGATCAACCACCACCAGATGATGTTGTAGTCCCGACGCGACCACCCGGCACATGCAATTGTAATCCCGAGGAGGCACCTTCTATCTGTGCCGCTGAAGATTCAAGTGGCATTTTAATCGCTCATGAAAATTGCAACCAGTTCTACAAGTGTGACCACGGAAAACCTGTCGTTTTCACTTGTCAAGGTGACTTATTGTACAATCCCTACACTGAACAATGTGACTGGCCGGAGAATGTTGAATGTGGCGACAGAGTAGTTCCAGACCCAGACGACAATGTTACATCCCCACCTGGTACCACTCCAGGTGGTACCGCCCCAGGAGGTACCACCCCGGGTGGAACAGCACCAGGAGATACCACTCCAGGTAATAACTGCGATCCCAGCGAAGCCCCTACCATTTGTGCCGCAGATGATTCAGACGGAGTTCTGGTAGCACACGAGAATTGCAACCAGTATTACATATGTTCTGGAGGTAAACCAGTGGCATTAAAATGTCCATCAAATCTTCTCTTCAACCCTGCAAAGGACCAATGTGACTGGCCATACAACGTAGACTGTGGAGACAGAGTTATTCCAGATCCTGATAGTTCTGGCAGCGATGATCAACCACCACCAGATGATGTTGTAGTCCCGACGCGACCACCCGGCACATGCAATTGTAATCCCGAGGAGGCACCTTCTATCTGCGCCTCTGAAGGTTCAAGTGGCATTCTAATCGCTCATGAAAATTGCAACCAGTTCTACATGTGTGACCACGGAAAACCTGTCGTTTTTACTTGTCATGGAGACTTATTGTACAATCCCTACACTGAACAATGTGACTGGCCGGAGAATGTTGAATGTGGCGATAGAATAGTTCCAGACCCAGACGACTCTGTTACATCCCCACCTGGTACCACTCCTGGTGGTACCGCCCCAGGAGGTACCACCCCGGGTGGAACCGCACCAGGAGATACCACTCCAGGTAATAACTGCGATCCCAGCGAAGCCCCTACCATTTGTGCCGCAGATGATTCAGACGGAGTTCTGGTAGCACACGAGAATTGCAACCAGTATTACATATGTTCTGGAGGTAAACCAGTGGCATTAAAATGTCCATCAAATCTTCTCTTCAACCCTGCAAAGGACCAATGTGACTGGCCATACAACGTGGACTGTGGAGACAGAGTCATTCCAGATCCTGATAGTTCTGGCAGCGATGATCAACCACCACCAGATGATGTTGTAGTCCCGACGCGACCACCCGGCACATGCAATTGTAATCCCGAGGAGGCACCTTCTATCTGTGCCGCTGAAGATTCAAGTGGCATTTTAATCGCTCATGAAAATTGCAACCAGTTCTACAAGTGTGACCACGGAAAACCTGTCGTTTTCACTTGTCAAGGTGACTTATTGTACAATCCCTACACTGAACAATGTGACTGGCCCGAGAATGTTGAATGTGGCGACAGAGTAGTTCCAGACCCAGACGACAATGTTACATCCCCACCTGGTACCACTCCAGGTGGTACCGCCCCAGGAGGTACCACCCCGGGTGGAACAGCACCAGGAGATACCACTCCAGGTAATAACTGCGATCCCAGCGAAGCCCCTACCATTTGTGCCGCAGATGATTCAGACGGAGTTCTGGTAGCACACGAGAATTGCAACCAGTATTACATATGTTCTGGAGGTAAACCAGTGGCATTAAAATGTCCATCAAATCTTCTCTTCAACCCTGCAAAGGACCAATGTGACTGGCCATACAACGTGGACTGTGGAGACAGAGTCATTCCAGATCCTGATAGTTCTGACAGCGATGATCAACCACCACCAGATGATGTTGTAGTCCCGACGCGACCACCCGGCACATGCAATTGTAATCCCGAGGAGGCACCTTCTATCTGCGCCTCTGAAGGTTCAAGTGGCATTCTAATCGCTCATGAAAATTGCAACCAGTTCTATAAGTGTGACCACGGAAAACCTGTCGTTTTCACTTGTCAAGGAGACTTATTGTACAATCCCTACACCGAACAATGTGACTGGCCGGAGAATGTTGATTGTGGCAACAGAGTAGTTCCAGACCCAGATGACACTGTTACATCCCCACCTGGTACCACTCCAGGTGGTACCGCCCCAGGAGGTACCACCCCGGGTGGAACAGCACCAGGAGATACCACTCCAGGTAATAACTGCGATCCCAGCGAAGCCCCTACCATTTGTGCCGCAGATGATTCAGACGGAGTTCTGGTAGCACACGAGAATTGCAACCAGTATTACATATGTTCTGGAGGTAAACCAGTGGCATTAAAATGTCCATCAAATCTTCTCTTCAACCCTGCAAAGGACCAATGTGACTGGCCATACAACGTGGACTGTGGAGACAGAGTCATTCCAGATCCTGATAGTTCTGACAGCGATGATCAACCACCACCAGATGATGTTGTAGTCCCGACGCGACCACCCGGCACATGCAATTGTAATCCCGAGGAGGCACCTTCTATCTGTGCCGCTGAAGATTCAAGTGGCATTCTAATCGCTCATGAAAATTGCAACCAGTTCTATAAGTGTGACCACGGAAAACCTGTCGTTTTCACTTGTCAAGGAGACTTATTGTACAATCCCTACACCGAACAATGTGACTGGCCGGAGAATGTTGATTGTGGCAACAGAGTAGTTCCAGACCCAGATGACACTGTTACATCCCCACCTGGTACCACTCCAGGTGGTACCGCCCCAGGAGGTACCACCCCGGGTGGAACCGCACCAGGAGATACCACTCCAGGTAATAACTGCGATCCCAACGAAGCCCCTACCATTTGTGCCGCAGATGATTCAGAAGGAGTTCTGGTAGCACACGAGAATTGCAACCAGTATTACATATGTTCGGGAGGTAAACCAGTGGCATTAAAATGTCCATCAAATCTTCTCTTCAACCCTGCAAAGGACCAATGTGACTGGCCATACAACGTGGACTGTGGAGACAGAGTTATTCCAGATCCCGATAGTTCTGGCAGCGATGATCTACCACCACCAGATGATGTTGTAGTCCCGACGCGACCACCCGGCACATGCAATTGTAATCCCGAGGAGGCACCTTCTATCTGCGCCTCTGAAGGTTCAAGTGGCATTCTAATCGCTCATGAAAATTGCAACCAGTTCTACAAGTGTGACCACGGAAAACCTGCCGTTTTCACTTGTCACGGAGACTTATTGTACAATCCCTACACTGAACAATGTGACTGGCCGGAGAATGTTGACTGTGGCGACCGAGTAGTTCCAGACCCAGACGACAATGTTACATCCCCACCTGGTACCACTCCAGGTGGTACCGCCCCAGGAGGTACCTCCCCGGGTGGAACTGCACCAGGAGATACCACTCCAGGTAATAACTGCGATCCCAGCGAAGCCCCTACCATTTGCGCAGCAGATAATTCAGAAGGCGTTCTGGTAGCACACGAGAATTGCAACCAGTTTTACGTATGTTCTGGAGGTAAACCAGTGGCATTAACATGCCCACCAAATCTTCTATTCAACCCTGCAAAGGACGAATGTGACTGGCCATTCAACGTGGACTGTGGAGACAGAGTCATTCCAGATCCTGATAGTTCCAGCAGCGATGATCTACCACCACCAGGTGATGTTGTAGTCCCGACGCGACCACCTGTTGAAGACAGCAACGAAACAGAAGATTGTTCTGAAAATAGTGACGAAAATGGCGAGCCATGCAATTGTAATCCAGATCAAGCTCCCTCTATTTGCGCAGAAAATAACTCTGATGGTGTTTTAATAGCTCATGAAAACTGTAATCAGTTCTACATATGCGATAATGGTAGACCAGTTTCATTCAAATGCTCTTTAGATCTTTTGTATAATCCCATTACACAAAGGTGTGACTGGCCACTCAATGTTAAATGCGGTGATAGAATAATTCCGGATCCTGAAGATGCTGTAAGCGAGAGCAGCGAAGTCGAAAGCGATGAAGAAGGAATCGTTGGACCGTGCAACTGTAACCCTGAAGAAGCTCCCGCAATTTGTGCAGTCAACGGCTCTAGTG
This sequence comes from Hoplodrina ambigua, assembly GCA_949774945.1. Classification (NCBI taxonomy): domain Eukaryota; kingdom Metazoa; phylum Arthropoda; class Insecta; order Lepidoptera; family Noctuidae; genus Hoplodrina; species Hoplodrina ambigua. Next base: position 3,545,804 of record OX458979.1, read on the forward strand.
GTGTACAAATTGCTCACGAAAATTGCAACCAATTTTACATTTGTGACCATGGTAGACCAGTGGCCTTTACTTGCAATGGACTTACTTTATACAACCCCTACACTCAACAGTGTGACTGGTCGACAAATGTTGAATGTGGTGACAGAGTGATACCAGAAATTAAAGAAGACAGTGATGAAAGCGAAGACATCGAAGATAATAACAACAGCAATGTTAATGACGATCCCAGTGAAGCTCCTTTGATTTGCGCAGGTCATGGCTCTGAAGGAGTATTAGTAGCACATGAAAACTGCGACCAATATTATATTTGCGCTGGAGGCGTGCCTGTATCGCAACCATGTTCCGAAGGGCTTTTATTCAATCCTTATAATCAACGCTGTGACTGGCCAAGTAATGTTAGATGCGGTGACAGAGTTATACCTGACGGGGATGATTGCGCATGCAATCCCAGAAATGCGCCGACTCTATGCGCTAAACCAGGATCTCAAGGAAAACTGATCGCCCACGAAAATTGTAACCAGTTCTATATATGCTCACACTTAGTTCCCGTAGAGCAAACCTGTCCAGACGGCTTGTTCTATAACCCAGACAATGAGTGGTGTGATTGGCCTCAAAATGTCAACTGTGACGGCAGAGTGCTATCATATGCCTCTCTCAACAAACATTGGCAGTCGCGTCAAATTCTTAGAAACTAATATTTATATATTGTAAGTTTATGCTAAAAAATGGTTTAGCTGTGTTATTAATCTATATCAGTATTTATAGTCACTAGACTAGTTATTTAAAATTTAAGAGTATTGTTTTCTGTTTGCCTTGTCTTAATTTTGGATTTGGATCAAAAATATATAATACAATTATGAGAATAAATATGGTTTTATTTTGGTATGAATGTGTCTATATTTTTTTAAAGGCGATGATCACAATCTACAGAACACTCACTTTGTCTAGAGAGACATAGTAATTGATATTAATAGAATTCACTTTAATGCACCTTGTTGATTTCTTTATTACATGCTAAGATTTTAAAGTGGAAAGATTTGTATTTTCTATGTTTATAACAAATTAGCTCAAAAACTACTGGACTGATTTCTTTTTTTTTTTACACAGACCTAATTATATCATAGACCATATTTATAATTAAAAATTGGAGAACTCTTCTAAACTTCAAAAATGTAACCCAAAGTGTAAAAATGTAGCCATAAAATAGGTTTCATCGCATACGTTGCAGAAACTGTTGATGACAGAACTTAAAAAGATTAACCAATTTTAAAAAACATATCCATAACTACAAAAAGCTTTGCGATACCATAATGTCCAACTACTGTAGTTATGATACTATAATCATTTTTTACATGTTAAAACTTGATATAATGCCACGAAAATCAGTCCTATGTCCAAAACTAGTCTTTGACCAAAAACTAGTCTTAGTCCTAATAAAACATATCATTTCATATATTTATTGTTTCAGACTCACTGGGATCGATTGTTGTAGAATTGTTGATTGCTGAATTGGTGGCTTAGAATTATTCAGTCGGACATTCCATTCAAAAGCTAAAAATGACAATCTAAACAATTATAAAATAAGATCACTTCCCGCCGTTTGTATGCTTTAGATCTTTTAAACTCCGCTAAGAATTTTGATGCAGTTTTCATCAATAGATAGAATGATTCAAGAAGAAGATTTTTACGTATAGTTAGTATGTAAGTACCTTGCACCCGTGCGTAGTCTGGGCTAGTATATCTTCTATACTATACTTATATTAATATTATAAAGAGGTAACATTTGTTTGTAAGTTTGTTTGTAGGGGATAACCTCCGGAAGTAATGAACCGATTTTAAACATTGTTTCACTGGTAGAAAGCTACATTATTCGTGAGTGCTATAGGCTATGAATTATAAAGATATCATGCATAACAGCCGAACTATCTCAATTTTTGTCTAGCCAGGCGGAAAAAAAATAGCTCTTACAACAAAGTTTTTTGCATGCGCTGCTTTAACAGTTGTATATAATTGGAAACAATGTATGGCAACCTGGTCCGCCTTTAATAGTTCTACAAAAAAGTCCGCGACATCATATTTCTATCTTTTATATTTTAGCAGATATAGTAGCTTTTATGTGTTAAAAAAAGTATTTTTCGACGTACTTACCTTTGGACGATTTTTTAAACAACAAAATATTAAACCTTATCGAAAAAAATATTATTTTCATCACAACTTTCAACTTTGAGTGATTTGATTTTTAGTGTGTTAAAAGGAGGGAAGGAGTCTGATTGTATTAGAAATCATATAAACATAACATAACATCACGCCTGTTATTTGCGAAGGGTTAGGCAGAGGTATACCGTATATATATTAGAGTGGCCCGCTCAGTCCACTGACCTCGATCACATAAAGCATGCGTGGTATATGCCTTTCAGTGATCTTCTTCAAAGTTTGATGACGGAAGAAGGACTTTTTTCAGATCTTTCTTAGGCTGATCCCTATTGCATAGGTATGAAATTAAACTGTAGTGTAGGTACTACTACATGAGATACGTGGGATACAGTGAATACAGCCCATGATTGTTTGATATGAAACCAGAACTGTATGAATATTGAATGGTTTATTTTAGTGTATTTTGATTTCTAATTTTAATAATTGGCGATTGAATAATTGGCACCCTAGATACGCCTCTGAGCAAACTACACATGAACATAGTTTGTGTTCTTTTTTTACAAGCTTTTGTTCAGCTTCCACTGTTCGTATGTAAGTAAGTATGTATGTGAGTAATAGTATTAGTGAGTAGTAGTGTAGTGTGAGTAGTAATAATATTATTAGTGAGGATTCGTGAGTAGTATTATTGCGTTTAAAAATAAATCAGGCGTACGACCTATGCGTAAGGAATAATTATTTGATTCTTCAAATTGCCGATTGCTGGTGATAATAATAAAAAATAAAATAAAAACTAATTAAATTGTCCTTTCAAAATTTGCAAACCATTTTTCGACCATTTTTTGTTACCCGATTGAGCTGTAATTTTACATACACCTTTAGTTCCGGTGACAATACAATGTCCAATAATCAATATTTTAGTTTTTTTTAAAAAAGCTTGTTTTTAAAAATATTTTATAATATTTTTTTATTTTATTTATTGTTTTTTGTTGTTATCCGATTGAGCTGAAATTTTGTATACACCTTTAGTTCTGGTGACAATACAATATCCAATAATCAATATTGTAGAATTTTTAAATAAAGCTTGTTTTTAAAAATATTTTTTTCGTCCGCCCCCAGCCTGTGCGCCGCCTGTACTTCCTATGCCAACTATGCAGCAGAGGCGGTCCCGCGTGAGAAAAGAAAATTTTATGTGTATTGCATTTCAAAATAAATCAGGCGTACTACCCAAAACGTAGCAATAACCCTACTCCAAGTTAGATGGTTATTATATTAAGAGTATTTTTGCTCATATTTATTATTCAGGAACCCTTAATAGTCTTTGCCTGCCTTCAAATGTACAGCAAATGAAAGCGATTTAAACTGTCTACAACAAAGAAGTTCGTGACATTATTATTGTTATTATATTTTGTTCATCAGCATAAGGGACTATATCTTCTTTCTCTGTAACTGGAGCTACTGGTTCAATTCTGTTTTATTTTTGCTAATAGGTAGTTACGTTATCCTTGAATGAGGCTAAATTTTAAGATAAAAAAATGAGGGGTTCCGTAAGAAAATTCACGCAGACCAATTCGCGACGAACAGCTAGTAAAATAACATTCATGAATCGATTTTCCTTTATAATAAGTAAATGCACTGTTCTATAATTTATTTTTAAAAATAACTCAAGTTCACTCAAGAGGGAAGGCTCGGTAGAGCCTTCTGTCTCGTCACTCGTCGCCACAAAAACTTATTTATTTATTTAGTACATGCAACAAAAGCCCATATAATAAAATACATAAATAAAATATTTATTAGATAGATTATTTAATTATCTAATATCAAATAAGTAAAAAAAAAAAAAAAAATTAGGTACTGCAGCTTTAACAACTTGTAAGAATCTGCCTAAGGGTCAGTGCAAAGAAAAGCAATAAGCAGTTTTCATTCAATAATTTATAATAAACTTGTGTGTTAAATATAAAACCATACTTTCAGGATTAATATTATTATAATTAATTCATTTTTTTTTCCGATAAAAATAATCCATAGACAAAACACATTAACATTCAATTGAAATGTACAGAAATAAAATTATTAATAAAACTCAATTACCTAAATATTATAAAAATCAATTAAAATATATTCTATACCTTTCTTGTGATTGCTAGTTTATAATAATAACTGAAATAATTATAAAATGACTTGTGCAGTTTTACAAAACATATAATTTATTTATTTACATCAACTTTACATCTACCATTACAGTTATCCAATGCGGTAGTGTAGTTCTTAATGACAGTATGGTTGAACACCTACGAACTTATCCAAACAAGACGCGTTGGCCACCAGAAAGGGCGATGAGGATGGTTTAAAAAAAATACTTTTATTCATATTCCAATATTTGAGATACAAATCCATTGGCTTTTGTTTTATATGTGGGATCTGGATCCTGCAGAGATAAACTTGTTTTAGTTATTTTCGTTCAGCCGTTAAAGCATGAAAGATTATCAAACATCCATTTATCCATTAATCCATTCATCCTTAATTCTTTACAATCTTTCGGTTTCGTACTTAGTAGGACTAATTTAATTTTTACATGCATCCAACGAAGGAATGTCGTGATGGCCTAGTGGTTAAGGCCTGCCTCTCATGCATGAGGGTGTGGGTTCGAATCCGGGCAAGTACCAATGTGACTTTTTCAATTCTTAAGTACTTTCTAAAGTTTATCTTAGACATTACTGACATTCCGTGCTTCGGAAAGCACGTTAAGCCGTTGGTCCCGGCTGTCATTCGTGGATCTTTGACAGCCGTTACAAATCGTCAGAAGCTTGAGAGTCTGACAACCAGTCTTACCTAGGGGTATCGTGTTACCCAGTTACTGGGTTGTGGAGGTCAGATAGGCAGTCGCTCCATGTAAAATACTGGTATTCAGCTGCATTCGGTAAGACTGGAAGCCGACCCCAACATAGTTGGGAAAAGGCTAGGCAGATGATGATGCATCCAACGGGTGTTGGTGTCATTATCAATAAAAGAGATCACGCTTGTAATCCTCGAAAGGTTAGGCAGAGGTTTACCCATTACTACACCCACATTTACCCTAGTTATATTTTAAGTCCCACGTGATTGGGGGCGAGCAAAAAATACCATCTAAAATATCTAAAAACCCAACTGAAGTTGACTTACGACACCCGATAGGTTCCTATTCTACAATTCTTTATTTATTTCAGATAACAATGACTTATAACATATATAACTTGCAGACTATCATATACATTTATAAACATAACGTCACGCCTGTAATCCCCAAAGATTAGGCAGAGGTATACCCATATATTAGTACACACACATTTCGCCAGTTATATTTAAGTCCCGTGTAATAGGGGCGAGTCTATTGCTATTAACTGGGCACAAATCCAGACTCCGAGACTGAGAAATTCAATTCGACTGAGAACTTCAGCAGTCGCGCTTGCGACAACGAGACCACCGAGTCAGCTTTAAAAATAGCAAGCAAACGTAGGCCCCGGTTTTCAATGTGGATTTAAAGCTACACATTTTCGCAACAAAGCCTACGGCGTAGCGACGTAGCCTTGTAGCACCGTAGCACCGTAGCATTTGAAGCGATTTGGGAAAATAGCCGAATAATAAAATCAAAATGAAATGTGCTTAGTTTTTAATAATAAAAAATACTGTTAGGTTTAAAATAAGAAGTATAAAACAGTTCCACTTTATCTAGATTCCAATTCGTTAATATTTTAATTAGTTTTGTAATTATCTCAACATTTTTCTGGAGTCCAGATGTTTGTTTAAAGACGCCGGACATCCTGCAGCCCAAGGCCAATCGCAGACCTGAAAGATAAAAAATAACCAAATTATTATGATTTCAAACAATTATCATAAATACTAAAAGTACAGGCTAGCTGTGTCCAAGGAACAGTAAGTACTAAATGTGAGACGGTTCTTTTCCCTCCGGGGAGAAGATTTTGCCAGAACTGTAATAGTAAGTATACATACTGCCCATGGGATTTTCCCCCGTATAATAGATTTATTACTATAGATATTTATTTATAAGTTTTGCGTATATGAATAACTAGACCATCTATTTTTTTAAGTGTTGATTTTCTACAACTACGCTTCTAAAACTATAAAAACGAATGCTATTTGCTAATTTTCAATGAAAACTGACTAAATGAAACTTATTTTAAAGAATAAAGCAATACCTATTTATTCATTTACGATTAGAAAACATGATCACTTTTGATCAATATCATACTGATAATCTTTTGATATAATCTTATTTCATAACATTTTGACTAATGTTTGTAAATAAACGGTTTTTCAAGATATTATCCACTTATTATTTTTGTTACCACTTATTATTGTTACACCACATAGATACATATTTTAGTTTTAGAATAACTCACTCGATAATTTTTCATGTTAGTTGTACACTGTCAAATAAAGTGCATTTAATTCAATTGAAATTAGTATCAATTTAATAGTTATTACAATAGCTTAAGATAAACTGCCATTTTATTATAGAAACGATAATGATTTCTCGTAAATGTAAACTTGAAAAGATTATTTTGTTGAATGTGAATTGTCCCGATGGCATAAAAAAGTATTCAAAAATGTAGATTTTAAGGTATCTTTAAACTTTAATTGTATCATTAAATTTATTTATCAAATTGTAGGCAGTTAGGTAATTAGGGTTAAAAAAGTTGGCTCAGTCTATATTTTTTTAAATTCTGGGTTACATATAAGCCATCTAAAAATTACGATTGGCAATACTTTATTTCATGATCTTCCGATTGTATAATAGTTCTCTTAATGATGGTTTAAAACATAAGTAGAAATTTTTTGAATTCATAGATATTTGCAAAAAAAGGTGCGCCTTTGTTGACGCCGAATGTATTAAACTGCTTACAAAGTAATAAATATATTTAAACATTCAAGGCTTTTATAGGGCACAATGCAACTCGACTTCTCATTACTTTATGAACGGTGGTTATTCAACTTTCACATTCGAAACACTACATCCCAAACTATATAGTAATCAATAAAACACTAGACTCACCTGAATAAACCTGTTGAAATGTAACGTACTGGGACACTCTCTCTGCACCAGCTGTCCCCAAACACAGTAATAGAATGCGTTGCAATCATTCTCATGGGGTAGGAGCCAGTGAATGTGGGGATCAGTGGGACATCCATTTGGCAAAAAAGTGATCGGTGCTGTCGTAGTAGTCGGAGGATTGGTTGAGGGAACAGGAGTGGGAGCCGGCGTGGTGGTGGTGGTGGTTGTTGGTTCAGGTGTGGTGGTAGTAGTCGTGGTTTCGGCAGTTGGGGGTGGTGAGGGTACAGAAGTTGGGGCTGGTGGAGGTTCAGGAGTGCCTTCTGTTTCAGGTTCCGGTAGTTCAGGAGTCTCAGATGCAGTTATTTCAGGTACCAGAACAGTAGTCGGGTCTTCGCCGGGAACATTACGGTCTGAACAGTCTACGTTTTCCCTCCAGTCGCATCGCTGAGTATCCAGGTTGAACCAAAGATTTGAAGCACACTTCATTTCAACGGGTTTGCCGAACGTACATTTGTAAAATTTGTTACAATCCTCGTGTCTGATCAACAATTCAATGGTCCAGTCTTGTTCCTGGTCTTTAGGGCACTCATCTACTAGTAGAGTATTTTGTGCGTGCCCCACGGCCGCATACACGACGAACAATAATATTACACTACCTGAAAATTATAACGAATTATTTTTATTTTTTCGTTAACTACTATAAAAAAAATATATTTTAAATTATGAAATTATGATATCTATAGTCCGAATTAAATAAAAATTAAATTCATATTTTCTTAATAATGTAATATCGACCACGATGTAACTTATAAAAAACTCAGACACTATAAGTCACTATACCTTTCATAATGAGTTTCAGATCAGAATGTACACTTAAGCACCATTTCAAACTGGTTTTATACCATAACTAAAGTAGGAAACCGTGTTCTTTTAATCTATGAGATGAGTAGATGATCAAATCAGTAATGTATAATCAACGTTTAGCGGTGGCAGACTATCGATAATTATAATTTGGCACTTGCCATCTGATAAAGTACAATAACTTAATGTTTTGATACAATATCGTAACATCGAAACACTCAAGATTCGCGTTCCTAGACATTTATTATACTAGACTGCCTGTAATTAGGTATGCACGCATATGAACTGAAACACTATTAGTAATATAATGCATATTGGTGATCGCAACCTAATTTAACAATCGGCCAAACAGGGATCGATGTACTTATTAGCGTTTTATTTAAAATATCATAGATCATGGCATGCTAAGATAATCCCTAGTTCAACAATGTGCCTATAGGTAATAAGCATAACGTAATGTGCCTATAGGTAATAATTTTTAGAAATCTGAAAATTAAGATCAATTGAACTTATAGAGGTCAGTAGTCGACATCTATAGAGAATAAGCTAAGAATTTGTATGAGCGGATCACGCCAAATGGGGTGCGTGGCGCCAGGATGTCGGGAGCCGTCGCGGCGCTCGCCGCCGACGGAGGCTGGGCAGTCCACGCGCCGCGCGCGACCCGCCCGTACACAGCGTGTGCCATCACCGACCCCATCAACACATGCTCACATATTCCTGCCCAATCTACGTTCAAAATATATAAACAATAATGAAAATAACATCACTCATTCTCATTACTTTAATACATTTATCGCATAGTGTGAAAACCAAATCAAAAAACGCGACAATAAATAAATCCGATGATGCCATAAAAAAATATTTAGAAAAACATGAGGAGATTCTATTGGAAGTTAAGAAAAATAAAAGTGAAGTTAAACCTGTTACGATCACCAATGTTGTGAACACTAAGATTGTGCCAGTGGCAGCTAAGAAAGTTAAAACTCCTCCTAAAATGATACCACCTGACGTGTAAGTAGAAATTATGTACATAGGTACTAACAAGTTCACAACAGAAATTGTATGTTTAGATGTTTCTCTTCATTTACATCTTGATAGTATCAGTCATTTTTTTTGTATTTTAAAGGGTACTTTTTAAAAACTAAGAATAAAAATAGCAGCGTAGGTACTTATTATTAAATTAATATAGCATACAATGCGACTAAGGTTTTGTCTTTTAATTTAAATCACATCGAATTCATTTACAAATAAATCTGATTATGTAAAACATGCATCTTTCTTTAAACAGAATACAAGATTGGGCCTATCAGATCTCGAATAGGTTATATGGTAACGATAACATTGTAGTGCGAAGAAAAGTACTACTGAAAAGCTTCTCTGACATAAAGATCGAGGTTCGCAATGGTACAGCTATTGTCACAAAGATGGCGGAAGCATTGGAGGAGCTGCTGACGAAGCGAGCTCGCGCCGCCGAAGAGATCATGCGCCGAGCAGAGGATCTGGCCACCATGGAACAGAAACCGGATGACAGCTACACTTTTGATTACAGCGTTGTTAGTACCTATTCAGTATTAAAAATATATGGAAAATAAATATCATTCCCTTTCAATCCGTTCGTTAAAATTTTTGTGGGTTTTTATGATAACTAGCAGGGCTGTTAAAAAAAGTAATGGAATCAAAATTCACCATTTTTTAGGTTAAGCAATCGTGCCAAGTTACAAGTTGATGAACCCAAGAAATAAGATTTTACAAACAATCAAACTTCAGTTTCACGCTTTTAGGGGTTGAATTTCCATAAATCGTTTCTTAGTCTTCCTCATAATAGACAGCAGTGTTCTAGATTTCACTTTCCTAGTTTCAGTGGTTTCACCTGTACGTCGGCGTCGGTGAGGTTTTTCTTTTATAAAGATAACGCCATCACAAACGCATAGAATTATTTTATTTCTTTCTTTTGAATTAGATTTAACATTTTCATAAACAGATTAAAAAAAATAACAAAAACTTCCAGGATTTAGACCAAGTAAAGAAGATGATCGACTTGAAAGAATTAGAAGAAAACCAAGAACCTCTGACCTGTAGAAGTTTACGTAAGGTAAAGCTAAAGAAAAGCAAGCACTTTGACGCCGACGTGTCGCTAGACTACAGTAGCGTGTATGTTGCTGCTGAGGTCTTTGACTGCGGTAAGCAATTAAACATCAAAATATACTCACTAATAAATTAAAAAAACAACTATAATCAAATTATCGTAATACTAATCGTACATTAATTTAAAAAATGCATCAAGAATACCTGTTTTTTTTTTCTTTGACCTCTAATCTTATACATATTATTTAGGATCCCCAAAAAACGATACACAGATACATGATATTCGATACAATTTGTATGTGTTATGTGTGCTCCGTCAAGAAGACCACAGCGCACATAAAAAAAAACTCGTGTCCATCTAGTTAATTATATTACAATTAACTTGCTGGATACAAAAAAAATATTTTGATTATCCGAACAATATTTTTCTTTCATTATAAGATTATTTTCTTGCAGCTCCCAAAGTGAAGGAACATCTTTACTGGTCTGAGGGTTTACTGCCAATCTTCAAAAAAAACTATGCTCAAGATTCGTCTCTGGACTTTCAATATTTTTGTAGTGCACATGGATTTATGAGACACTACCCTGGCAAGTATTTCATAAAAACTTATTACCAAGTTTCTTTCTTTGCTGTTTGCCAATTAACAGATTGAGCAATGGTTCAACTGACCTATATATATTTTTCCAGCTTTCTGATGCAATTGTTTTCTTCCAGCGGCATTGTGGGAAAGCATGTATAAACTAAAATTCTCTAAGTATGCTTCTAATGAAGTTTATGACTGTCGGCTGCGGCCGTGGTACGTGAGTGCTGGAGGCGCCCCTCGCGATGTCTTGATACTCCTCGACGCATCAGGCTCCATGGAGAACTCTTCGAACCAGGTCATCGCTGAGAAGTTCACACTGGCGCTTCTCAATGCTCTCACGGACGACGATAGAGTGAATGTATTGCGCTTCAACGTCCTCGTAGAATCTCCTATTACTTGTTTCAACGAAAAGCTGGTTTCCGTAAGTATGAAGATGGTTTAATAACAAATGGAAAACATTTTTTAAAGGAATTAATTTTTTTTTATTTTTGATTATTAATTTTAAAAAATCGAGTTAAGGATACCCTAACTCGATTTTTTTAATCTTGACTTGAAATCTCCATGTTATAGGCAAACCACGTAAACTCCGCTGCTATGATGGCAGCTATGTTTAACTACATTATGGTCAACGAGACTTGGATGGGTGACGTGTTGGAGTACTCGGTAAAGTTGCTACAGCGTCAGCGCAGTTCGCCAGAACGGCCGAGAGCCTGTCAGCAAGCTATAGTACTGCTAACCGACAGCCTCTATGACAACTTTACTCATCTAATGCGACACCTTGACCCTGAGGGACATATCAGGTAGCTTTATTCTTCAATTAATTTCTTTTGCTCATCTTCATTACAATTCTGCCTTGGTACCCTTTTTTTTTAAACTAAGGTAGCAACTAAAAAAGTTTGCTACTTACTATTTAAAATCTACGTTATTATCTATTGCTGGATGAATTATGATTCTGCTCCACTGTTTAACTATAGTGATACATATCTAGATTTCAGTTTAGATTTTATCTCCAATAATGCGTTAGTTAATGTACGACGCCGTAGATGGAGCAAAAGCATAAAGAAAAACTATTTACTGGGCAAAAGTGTAATGAGTTCATCAATCACATTATCATTCAATTTGAGAATGGTTAATATCATCACTGTCTTGGCGTGTTTGTGCAGGTTCCTTACGGAAACGGAATGTACGTTACGTATTTTCGATGTAGTTTCGGTGAAGGTGTAACACAGTCTATAATTCATTGTTATAAATAGATGACAAAAATTGTAGCAATCGTGTAAGCGGCCCGTTCGCCTGTGACCATCAGCAGCTGAAACATCGGGTACAGTGGGAGTATTTCCACGTACGCGTCTCTTAGCTCTGTCTTTATCATCATCATCATCATCATACCGAACGATGTCCACTGCTGGAGATAGGCCTAAAGATAACCGAATAAAATCTTTATATTTATAGAGTATTCGTGATGTGGCTGCACGATTTGTACGGTCTCCGAGACCAAACGCGTACGTATGGCGAGGGCCTGAGCTGCGACCGTGACGGTTACTTCGCTGAACTCATCACGTCTTACGACGTGACGGAACAGGTGCTGAGGATCCTACAGGTTATGGAGCGCCCGCTGGTGTCACAGAGAAACCAACGACTTACGGTCTTCAGTGATGTTTATGCACATATCGAGGTACGCGTGGCTACACTATCTTCGACACAGTTTGAGATAATCTTACTGCTTCAGTACGTTTTACTTACATCATTGCCACTGGACCGATCGATCACATAACCGATCAACAGGTCAACATGTTTTTCTTATTGTAGGACCCCAGAAGAGGTGAGGTGTATTGGAAAAGTAAAGAGGACACGGAGCAATTGAATAGATACAGAGATTTGAGACATAATAAGAAGAAGTTGCTCAACGAATCCCAGCTGTATAAAGACTTTATGTACCAAGTTAACTATGTGCGTATTTATTTTACGTCTCATTATTGTCGCAACTTTTAACTGGTAACTATGTGATTTATTATTGTGAAAATATCCAGCCATTTAATCCCTTTAACAGACTGAGCCAGCAGGAGGGTTTGGTTTTTCAAGTGTATGGATGCTGGCTGGCTTGAGTGGCGTCGTTAGATTTAAAAAATGATTAGATAAAACAATATTTTCTTTCGTCAATACCTATTTAAAAATTATCTTTAGGTTTCTCTTCTCATTTTTAATTTCAAGTAACCATTTAGGATCTAAACGGTTTAAAGTTTGCTACCATCCATTCTCACCAAAAAGCGTAAAATTAATAATATATTTAAAAAAACCCGACTATGTTAACAATGTAGACTGGCTTAAATTTTCCCAATAAGGGTGTTCCGTTTGTTACTCAACAGAATTCTAAACTACTGGATTTGTTTTTCCTAACCAGCTTTCATTTAAAAGTTCATGTTTTACACAGTCGGGTTTTTCATATCTTAATGTACTTTATAATCAACATAATTAAAATGGAAATTACCAAAATAAATTAATGATCAATCAATTTATTCCGTTCAACATTATACTACTAAATCATCATCATCTATAGTAAAAAGGACTGGCCCATGAACGATATAAATACCTACATCAAAACTTTTCTTACATTTAAGAATGTTATTGTATATGTTATTTTATCATGGATTCAGTACAATATTTTGACCCTCCAGCGGTAATTAAAAAAACCATAAGCGGATTTTTGTCTAAAATCCATGGTAACCTATTACGCGTCACGGAGTGCCTTCCACCGAGGATATAATATTATACTGTAAAAAAATATTGTTTTAGGACAAATATGGACATTATTACGAAGGAGAGATGTTAAAATATCGATTGCAAATCAGCGTTTCGGTACCAGTGTTTGACCATGTCACTAGCGAGGTATGAGAAGTTTTTAAATTAAATTCCACGCCCTAATTTGTTTGCTAATGTATTCTTCCATTAAAACATTATCTGTTTAACTTCCAGAATATTACGAAGAAACTCGAAGAGGTAAGTTGGGTAGGATCAAAAATATGAAATAAAGAAGACTTGTAAATAAAAAGACACAAATCCAACTGATAATAAATATTGCAATGATAACTGTTTACAGGAAAAACAAAGGAACTCTACCAGGATGGTAAGTAATTAGGAGATTATAATGTTTATTTTAACAAATATATTAAAAACAATAGTATCGTAGTTAATTCTTATAAAATCACTAGCCGACTTTGTTCGCCAAACTTTTTTCTCATTGTTGCACCTCAAGAACTTCTAAGGAACACAATTATATCTTCCAAATATATCTATTTCATGAAAGAAATTATCGGAGAGTAATTGCAAAACTTCATTTTGGAAAAGCGAATTACTGATTTACTTATTATATTATTTATTATTTCTATGACGTGCAAAAGTCTAATTGAAAGAAACAATTTGACTTTAACTTTGTGGTAGGCTGTGATTTATTTAGTTGGTTAAGGTTAAGCACTGAATGAACAGAAAAAATATTACGATTTTGTTGAACATGGCCAGTCTAGCAAGCTGTAGATCGCATTAAGAGCGTTGCAATGAATGCGGAAGAAAAATCAAGATATCGAGTGACGTGTTGCAACTAAAGAGGTGATTGACCTGCATACAGTGTACTTCCTTAGGCTAAGTTGAGTGACTGAAAGAATGTCCCTCTTTCCGCAGTACCCCGTCAACCGTCTGTTGGGAGTAGCTGGCGTGGACATACCCATCGATCACTTGAAATTGGTTCTACCTTATCATCAGGTAAGATAATCATTTTCGGCAAAAAGGTTAAGGCGAGGTTACCCTGAGCACCGCAGGCATCCAACGCTTACCGCAGCCTTGGTTTCTCATCCTTTCACAATAATAAGGCCAAATTGTATCTCATTTTTTATGCTCTTTAAGATGGTATAAGTTTTATTATTCAAAGCCTAGTATAACTCAAATAAAATGGTACCCAAACCATGAGTTGGACTTGTTTTTGCGATTTAATTGGATGCAGTAAAGTGCAAGCAATCGTGTATCGAAGAGCTGAAACCTGTAGACCGAAGACTGAAATATGTAATATGTTTTTTTCAAAATTTAAATCACTTTTATTTAGGAATAAAACACAATACAAAATGACGGTTTTGCGTCTTACCTCACCTTAAGGAGTACAAGTAAAAATCAGATCACCCTCGGTTTTACGCCAATAATTATTTTCTAAACGGGACATGTCCAGGGATTTAGTGTGGATTTTGTTATTGTTCAGACCTTGCCCTACATTCAGCATTCCTGTAAATCAGCAGTTAGCACATTTATTTATTGAATACTCATAATAGTTTATCTTGTAGTTTTATTACCATTACATTTATTACATTATTACTACTATAGAATTTTCACATGACGTCAGAGATTCATTTGTTAAAGCTCAGTAGGTACATGGTACATACCTAATTTTATAAAGAGGTTTATTGTTAGCACATTTTTGGTTTAGCGAGTGGGTGGAGGTGAAAACCTTATTCATTACATGTTTCAGATAGGTGCGGGTGGATCTTTAATCCTCGTGGACCATCGGGGCAATATTGTCATACATGAAAACATAAAACATACGGTGAGTGCCGCACTAGTACCGGTCTATCTATTCCTTCAATCTGAACCAAATTAAGTCTTTACCATTCTTATTTTAAAAATACTGTTAGTTAGTATGTAGGTATAATCTACACATGACTGAGGTTTCAATATCTTTTTTTGATTTTCATAAATTAACATTGTAATACCACTTTTGATAAAAGATTAGGTTGAATGTATGAACATGTGTCATTTTAAAACACATTACGTGACTCATGATACTTTATTTACTTTATATCAGTTCGATGGCGACATTTTAAAACCCGGATATCGGACAGTTGACCTCCTGGACTTGGAACAGCCAGCTGAGAATCATAAGCCGCGATATTATCCGAAAGAATGGCTTAAGGTAACTTACACTTGTTTTTCATAAATACGTAATTACTTATACGTATTTTTTATCTGTCTACGAACTTTCAACTGAATTAAATGTTTATACATTTTAGTTCCGCAAAATGATGATAATAGATAAAGACAAAGGTAACGTAACAATGAATGGGAAAGGCATCTTTGACGATGGAATGAGAGCTATTCTGGAAAAGCGACAATACTTTTGGAAGAGAGTGATGAACCATTATACTGCGTTGGTGGTATTGCCACTAAACAACAGAGTGCATGCGGTCCCTGAAGCTGCCTTCACTAGAGAGATAGCCGCCGAGGCGTGGAAATCATTGTCCAGAACTGAATACGCAGTCAACCCCGATTGGTAATCCCCTTATCAGACCTATTTATAAAGTCAATAAAGATCGCACCTAAGATAAGGCAAAAATATATCGTAATTTAATAATATTCTTAGAATTAGATGTATATAATATTTATGCGGTAAGTCGTAATATTTATGTACCTATCAAAATGAGAACTGGCGACACTAAAACGTGCCATTTTTAGTGCTGATAGAACACACGTGTAGTGTGTTTTCATGTTAATTGTCATCGTCGTTTTCAATTAGATCGCGGCGGTCCCAGATTTGAAAATAACTCTCTAACTGCTCAACACTGAGCTCGATATTAAATCATTCAGTTTATATGTATACAATCGTGCGTTTCATTAAGTTCTATTTCGCAGGTTGTACTGTCGTCACATAGATCCGCATTTTGAGTCACGCGAGGCGGAGGTGCGACATTTCATCAAGCGTCGCAGTGACGAAGAAGACTTTCCCATGCAAAAGCTCGAGTATCTCTTCAGCCCGATCCCGCCTTCTTTGTTTGAGAAAACTTATCAGTGTTCGTTGATATTCCTTTGTAGAGTTTTGCTTTGTCTCTTACAGTCAAACTTATAATTGCTTAATATTCTTGACTTGCTTTACAAAAAGTTAGGGAACATTAATTTTGTTATATTTTGCTTCAAAATTCTAGATATTAAAATAATTAAAAGGTGTATTCTAGATAGTGTGTAGATACGGCATCATAAGTTACGAGATATATTTAAGCGTATAGAAGTAAAAGTAGGTATATACGGATTTTTATTATGGTACACATAATACTTATTGCAAAGTATACTAAGCACACTTTTCCGAGTGGTCGAGTAACCGCTGTTTGTAGTAACGATATTATTGATCCGTGCCATGTTAACGTGTACGTTATCATTTTATCATACTTTATTACAGCTGGTCAGTGTGATAAACCACTTTCTAATAATTACTTACCATGCTTTTAGCTTCCATGTAAACAACATAGATACGTATATTAGTATATACGTAATTTAATCATGAATCTCCTGAAATATGTTACCTAGCTCTAAATGCTCATTGATTAACTTTTTCCAAAAATATCATAAAAATAACGCTACTGTCAAAATGAAAATTAAGTGTACTATTATTATTTTCTTAGATATATTTTTTGATCCTGAAGACCAGTAAAATGTCTGCCATGCTAGATGGGTAAGGACTGGATTGAAGTCCGACTCAACATAATTAATAGATATTCTATTTAAGTCTCACTTTTACAACCGCTTGTTTGAACATAATAAAAATAAATTGCAACTTAACACACGCAGGTAACGAGGACCTGATGGCAAAGTTCTGCAAGGAAGCCATAGCGACGGACCAGTGGGCGCGGGAACACGAAGTGCTTGACACGGACAGGGACTGTTCCAAATGCGAGCTGGGATCTACCACCGCATTCTTTGCCAGTGGTGACTATTCATCAAATTTTTTAAACAACATAAGTTTACATACTTCAGCCTCCCTAAAATGGCTTTGTTTGATAGTAATCTACCTCGTGCTTCTATAGGCGTAAAGGAAGGACCGAGTGAGCCGTGCCCACCCCAGTATAGTCTAGTGTCCGCCCCCAGATGGTGGGTACCGATTCGAAATTTTAGGACCTACGAAACTTCACACAAAGTTCTTAGGGGCCAGATCCTGAAACCTGAATACCTGAAATATAAAATTATGATATAATTTTAGCAAGGAATTAAAGCTAGTGTTTAATGAATTATACATGAGTTTACAGATCTACCGTGGGGGAAGCCCTCAAGAATTAAAATCGCAAACACTTAAAACTAACTTAACGTAGGCTGTTGATGTTTGCCATTAACATAGTTCATGAAGTTATCCTGATCACCATTGAGATTTAAAAAAACAACGCAAGCGATTTTTGTAATCTAAGAATTCCCTGGCAACAGCTAACTGAAAAAACGAATTTATTAATAAGATAAGTGCTGATTAATACTTATCAGACGATAAAACAATTATTACATTTCCGCAAAAAATCTGATAAAACTCGATATGCGTCCTATGTCTTAAACCCTGATCACGTACTGTTAGAAAATCTACAGGAGAATCACACTAATTTATAGGGTGTCTGGTAATATAATAAGTGACACTTAATTGTACTCATGATAACAAACAACTTTGCCAAAGATTTTTAATTTTACAAATCGCATGGCTCAGATTACAACAAAAAATAATCTTACTGAAAAAAATAATGCATGGTAATATTGAATAGTTTTGGTTGTAAAAAACGATAAGTAACTTAATTAAATTACAACTGATTGTGTGTTTTTTGTTACTCAATTGTTCTATTAAACTTATTAAGCAATTTGCTAATAAAAAAAAAGTTTATTTGGGAAAGTCTTTTGTTATCTTAAGCACAATCATGACTGTTTGAGTATCGGTCAATTAGCAGCTACCCTATAATGTAACATCAGTGATAAGCACTTTACTAGATCAAACAAAAATGAGTGCAGGATTCTGACCAAAGTGATCGAGTCGATACTTTGTATTATTTTTCCTGCATTACAAATTGATATTGTAATATTTTGTTCTATCTTGCTCGTTACAATCTGATCTACTTATCTGGCAATTTGTAGTAATGCCATAAAATATCAAAGAACCGAAAACAGTTGACAAAAATCAGCAATTTCAATCAATCGATCGATCAAATTAATCTGTATCAAATTGCGACATTTTCGAAAGATTTATACAAACGTTAACAAATTATCTGAACTCCGTGTTCTCTAATTACCTACACGCAGGGGAAAACGGATGCCATAATACTAAGTTCCGGGTTTGTCTGTGTGTTGTCAGAAAGTGGTTTAACCCGCTGGCAGCAGTACCACGCGATAACCGCACACGCCAGCCCGCCTTTAGGGTCCTGGTGGCCCCGCGGCCCTGAAGAGTCGTGGTACCGCCGCGCCGCATCCTCACCCGGCACCCTCATAGTGCACGTGCCCGTCGAGCCCATTGGCAAGATGCGCATTTCCAAGACACGACCCCCTCCAGTGAGTATGTCTTTATCACATTTTCTCCTGCCTGTTCACGTGAGGTGGGTGCTAAATGTTTTCGTCTTGCATTCTCACCAGTCAGCTGTCGAGGTAACATTTACTCTTTGTATTTCCATCGCACACAATCAATATTACACTATCTTCCCGTGTAGATAACATGAGATAGTAGCGACACCGTTGATTTATGAAACCGAGCAAGTGCGAGTCGGACTCGCAGTCCAGTGGTTTCGTACCACCGGTAATTATTATTCATTAGCGACCATTGTAATTAGCCTTTCAAGTGTCTACCTATTACGATTCCAAAGATACAGCCCTGTAACAGACGGACAGACAGACAGCATTCCTTTTGGCATCCTTTAGGTACGGGACCCTAAAAAAACATTACCAGAACCTTAGATATAAGGTAGATGGTTCTGCAGACCTAGTTTACGATGAATATATAAAACGGATCGAGAATTTGCATCATTTAGAAAAATAATAATTTTGGTATAAAGGATTTGGCAATAGTGTCTCTATCTATACCAGGTAACAGCTTTCCTACCACGCTAATATTGCTTTTAATCTATCTTACTATTGTGCAAGCCGATATTATGAGTTAAAGGTGGATAACCAAAGCTCAAATATATATATTAAGACTTCTAAACGTAGGTACCTACACCTTACCATGTGGAATTATACCAATTGTCTAATATCAAGACAGAAAAATGATTAGACTTTTTCTAGATTTAGCCGTACTCGATTATACGGTGTGCGTGATTTAACATTATAAACAGTCAATGCTTTTTTACCCTATTTGGAGGAAATACTTAACAAATTCAATATCACGGATATACGCACTTTCTTTGAATAATTAATCAACAGATCATCGCGATGATTAAGAATGTATCAGTATATCAGATTTGTAAGTTTAATTAGCGACAAACATTTAATTAGCGATTAGTGATCAAATACATTTCTGTGAATAGGTACCTGTTTTTTATGAAAATGTTATGAATCAACTTTAGTTTTTATATTTAACTACCTATTTCCTTATAGGATTACCAATAATACACTTGAATACAATATAATGACGTGTTTTAAATCATGTAATTGGGTGGCTTTAATATTTTCTTCAGTTTAGTAAAGGTGAAGTTATACAATCAATTTCATCTTAAGATAATGCTATTTTTCAGTATACCATTCGGTCAGAATGGCTGACGGCGGCGAAGACACTCGGCTCTGCAGAGCACGGCATGATAGGCGTAGCGGGCTATCACTTCCACCCGCGGCATCTAATCGATCTGCTGAAGTCTATCACCAACTTTTCTGTAAGTATACAAAAAGTATGTAGGTATGAAATAAATCAATCATAAAACCCTATTTAACGTCCTTGTCTCAGCAAAAATCATCAAGAACAAACAATAAAAGAGAAATACCTATAACTTGATTTTCGTTCATACTTCTTACTAATCATTGCAATCTAACGAACTCGGTATAGTACTATATTTATACCATAATTTTACACAAACAGCAGGTTCCTTGTGCTAGCTCGGGTGTAATACCAACTTTCGGCTCTTTAATTAAAAATCCAACTTTATGTATTTACCTTAGGGAGAAGCTCATAGGACATAATAAAAAACTCATCCACATCACTGGCAATTGGACTCGTGCCCAAAAGGTTGGCAGTCAAATGATGATCGTTTGGCCCAACATAATTATTAATACCCAACAACATATTAATAGTTTTAATATTTATAAGTTCTCTACATGTTTTGTATTTCATTTTTGTTTTAAGGTGTGATTAATACATGTTATTATTATTCGTAGCTAATGCTACGCTGCTACGACGTCTACGAGTGCTACGCTGTGTTTTCCGTAGGTGAATTATACAACCAGAGGATTGAAGTATTTGAAAAAATCTATCATAAATAAATGCGTATGTAGGGTGATACTATACTTATATGTATGTAAACTGATAGGTTGGTTCGATAGGTTATAGAACTTCGTTTGAAAACTTTCAATGCTACTCGGAGCTACCGCCAGCCTGCGTCACAGTTCAGTGCGTCAGCAGTGGTGCTGAGCGAAAGCCTCCCATGGCTCTCAACTGTGGGCTCCGGAAGTTTGCAAGCCAATTTAGTTGATAGTTCAGTCACCGACTCTAAGATTATCTATAAATAATCTTTGTGACTTGTCATCATTTATAAGAAAAGTGTTTGTTTTTCTCTACTAACACCAAATATTATAAACCTATTCTAGTGTGCCGAAGGCGACGAAGAGTGTTCTCCACGTTGCGACGGCACGGTCTGGTCGTGTGTGCTGATAGACGAGTACGGCTGGATCGTCGCGCGGGAGGGTCGCAACGTCACCGGGGAACCGGACGAACCGCTCACCGAACACTTCGCGACCGTCTACCCCACAGCTATGAAGGCACTACTCAATGCCAGCGTGTTTGAGATGAACTGGATACATGACTATCAAGGGGTCTGCTTTCCGCCTAAAGATGAGCCGCTGAATTCGGCTGTTACCGTGAGTTACTTATATTTTTTCTCAGTTGTCTAATGGCCTGTTTTACAGTTTATAGGTAATAAACTGTAAAACAGGCCATTAGACAACTAATCACAATAAACCTTAGGTATACCTATTGGTATACCCTTATTTCCCTGCCGGAGTCGCGGGAAGTCTTAACAGGATACCGGAACGTAAAGGGCAGCAGAAGGAACAGGGAGGTTTTTTAGTCAGTAAAAGTCTGATAATCCCTTCCGCCCCGCCCAGGGCGGAAGGAGTCATTTGATGATATTTACCCCCTTAAAAAAAAGGTATTATTATTATTTAATTAAAATTGCCTGCCAACCAGAAAATGCATTACAGACTGTGCCGTCCGTACTCCTATCGCTATGGAAGTCTATCAACCTTCTATTTCGAGTGACACAGGAGATGGTCACACTCGTCACAATTCTTAGCTCTGGTGAGTTTTATAAGTGATGTTTTCTATGTATCATAATGTACTATAGACACTAGTAATATGTAGTAATATCTTCAGCAGTGATTAGCTAGGTGTTGAAACACCAACATATACCTAGGGACGTCACAATGTATATTGCAGGCTGTCTAACACTAGTATCGGGTGACACGGAAAAAGAGAAACAGAAGCGCAAGAAGCGTCTGTGGCGTGACTACGAACGAGAGAAGTACGAGACGTTGTACGACGAACGCGTACTCATCAACAGAACCAGATTCGCGGCGTGCGACAGATCTAGAGTGCTCTATGTTTTACAGGTATTTCTATAATATTAGAAGAGTACCTAATAACTTTCGGTATAGGTATATCATGTCTAATGTGACTCGCTCGTGTCTTACAATTACAGCACGTTATGTTATCAAATTCGCGAATCTTGTTTTTTTTTAATTTAAAAGCATATTAAGTAGGAAGTACCTACGTTCCAAATTTTAATTAATCTATTATCCATGTTCATGTGTAATCTAACTAACAACAAAATACTTGTTAGGTATATGTAAAACTTATGTTTAATCTAATTGATTTGATAAGAATTATTAAATACTAAGTACTTATCTACCTATTCAAATTACGGGTAACTAGGTATTTCTCAATCGTTGGTCAAACTTTGGCTTATTTATATTTTGATCCAAGACATATATTTTAATACAAGGTAACTATAGGTACCTACATAATAAAATCAGGTAGTAAGTACCTACTCGTATAAAATCAAGAAAATTCATCTGTTTCGAGGTCTAGGTTTTTTCTAAAGTTGTTATAATCCTAAAACTGTTCTACATAGATTCAAATCTTAATTCTATATTTTGAGAATATATATGTTCTAAGATTTAGGTACCTGCAACCGACACATCGTCGATATTTTTTTTGCTAATACATTTAACACCATCGGCTTCATCGAGATAGTTCTTTTTCTTTCTATATGGATGTCTAAATAGGTCACATGTTGCAGGACACTCCGAAAGCTCAAGAAGCGTTAAAGAGACCTCCAAAGCCGTGCACGTGGCCACTAGTGGCGGCGCGAGTACCGCACACCAACCTACTCCTCGTGGCTGTATACAATCCGTGCAAGTTCAAAGGAAAACCTGTCAATGATCCTTTAATCAATGAGCAGGTAGGGTTAGCTAAACCACATCACAAACCGACATGACAAAACGTCGCAGACTCCCCTGGAATTGAGGTGATCCTGGGTTCGTTTTCTAGGTTGGACAGTGCTATTGGGTTTTCATCAGGAACTTCTCAATATTAGCAACATTTTACATCTGACAGCTAAAATATGCAGGTGTTTAGTTAACCGCTGCAATAATTTATAACAGTAGGTAATGGTCATCGGTCACTATTACATCAACGCACGGCAACGGCCCGGAAGAAATCCCTTGAATAATTAATTAGCTGCCAGCGTCCCCACCGCGTGCCGATAACTTATTTATTTTGTTGTTGTATAAAAAAAAAGCATACGAATTAAAGCTCTAACTTAAATCGGAAATTACTTGCTGTGTACCTAATGAGCGACGACCTTATGATGGTTTTCATAGTTAAATGCAAGATACTACTAAATGGCGTGCAGTTGACTTCCTTCCTGACTATCCTTTGTTAAATACAAACATGTACACTGCTCTGTTTGTCATCGGATACCTACTACCTACAGACAAGATGATAAACCTAATGACGTCAACTTACAGTACCTGGAAGTGGCGCCGGACGTGCCGGGCATTCGTCAGAGCTCGGCGAGCAAGCTGGCGTGCTGGCGCAACCGCGTGCCGCTGCCCGCGCGCCCGCCGCATGTCAAGTGCTACCCGCATAACTACGCGCAGGTATAATAATCGAGCCTTTGCTTACTTTCTGTAACATCTCGACTTCTTTTCTTTTCCGATTATCCAGCATAATAAAATTAGCTACTCATACTACCATATCTACCTAATGGCAATACAAACAAGACACTTGTTTCTTATTTTCATATCTGATAATTCCATTTTAGTATTTAAAGCCAAATAGGAAAAATATTTTAAGGTGTTTTCAGGTTCAGGGTGGATTCTTAACAACTTATCTTTATATCATATTTTCTACTCTTATCTCATGTTATATTTTATAACTTGTATTTAATTTTATTCATAGGAGGCAGGATACAGACAGTGCGGGCCTTGGTTACCAGACCCTGAGGAAGAAGACGCCGCATCGCACATCACTGTGTCGAACTCACTGCTTTCCATAATAATCGTCATGTTCTTAATTAAACATTACATGTTCTAAAGCTTTAAAGGTGTCGTATGAAATAAAACAAAAAAATCCACATTTCCATTAACTTGTTTATTTCAATAATATCTAAACAAAGATATTTGGTTCGGAAATGATTGTAATACTGCACTGCTACCCGCAAACATTTGCAAATTTCAAACGTTACATTTCTTTGCAAACATTCAAATAAATGGTATTATAAGTTAAAATCAGATAAGTGATAATTTAAAAATAGAATGAGTGGAATGAATAAAATAACCTTTCATCTCAGTTCACTGACGCGTCGCCCTAAGCATAAGTTTCAATATCAATAAATTACAAATTAATCGATTATTTCATATCCAAATTCATAAATCGATATTACGAATCAACTTTACAACGCATCAGTGAACAGAGTGTGTGACCAAAGAAGACCGCAGAGCAGCTCTCATTGAGTAATAAGCCTTATTATCAGCTGCGTTAAAGTCCAAACTGAGTGGCACAATATGAGTTACAATAAAGTAGACAACCTACACTATGAGTACCTATCTATTATAAATTAAAATACGTAAATTCAAGTTTTCCTTTCATTCAAGTTTATTGCTCCGGCATTTAAATATTAACACAATCGCTTAGAATTTTTTATTTATTTGTGATGCTCTTTTATGACATAACGTGAATTTAGTATGAATGTTTAGTCTGTAATGTTTGTGGGATTAGTTAGGTTAAAGTCCCAACTTAACCGCTGACTCAATTCTAGATCTGCCTAAATTCCCCGCCCCAAACTGCCTGCTCGGCCCTTAGCTGCCTTAATACCTACTACTCCAGACTGGCAAAGAGCCACACAATGTAGTACAACGAAGTTGTTATTACAAACCACCAATTTTAAGCTGCAGACTCACAATTATGGTAAAAGTTTTTTATACTTTTTTTGTGGGAGCTTCGTTATTCCGTAAAGTTGCCAAATAAATATTTATATCGTTGAAGCAATAAGTAATTCTTCAACATCCTAACTAGTACATGATCATACGCTTTCAACTGTTCACTCCAAAACAACGAGTCAACATAACCAATGATCAAGCACTGCTGCAATATGTTTCGTTATTTTAACACTAAATATTTATACACGTGCTATTTATTACTTACAACCCTGAAAGTCAGACTATTAAATGTTCTATTACCTTTCATTTCGAACTGCCTACAGAATTTATTGACGTAACACAAAATTGTAACACGGCGATGTTAGAAAAAGGGGAAATATTAATCACTTATTAATTTTCTAAAGACTCCTTATTTTAATGAATTATCTTACGCCTCCATATTAATCTTAATAGACAAAAATATATAGCTAGACATTTTTGTATTACATTTCTTTATATCATGAATAAACTTTAATATCTCAATGTAGTAAGTCAACTGATTCTATTAATTATATTTATTGAGCCAGAACAACTACGATGCGAATTCAATTACACTAAAATTATATCAATCACATTTTTATTTGAAAATCTTTGGTTCGACTTACATTATAATCATCAGGTGGACTGAAGGTCATAGATCTAATAATAGTATTCCCCAAAAAGTCAACTGTACCAAATGATTTTCCTAAACCAACTTAAAAATTATGATTTATTTTTAATTGAATATTTTTATATTTGGTTGAGATTACATTAAGATCGTTTACCAAAGAATCAAGTCTCTTCTTGGACATTTGAAGGAATTTCCATTTTAAAAATCGCTCCTTTGAAGTAACACATCATTCGATCACATTTTGGATTTTCATTTTTTGATACTATTATTAACGCCATTAACGGAACGAAAATTAAAAAGACAACCTAATTTAGACCTAATCCTTATTGGGTTAAAGTTGCGCCGACATTTTCATACTTTTAACATCAAATGTTATTTGTATTGCACTGTAAGGCATTTAATTATATCAGGACCATTTATTTGCGCAGTTCCATCACTATCTAACTCCGCACAGTCGGCTATTTTTAAACACCTATTAGGAAGGGGTGACAGGGTGTGGGCCCCGGCTGTCCTGCTTATTTAATATTTGATTTGATGGTAATGTTTCAATAGAAGCTTATTTCATATGCATATCTTTATATAGGTATTTTATAAGACTGTGCGCAGTAGATAGTAATGTTGCTTAAACAAACATTATACGACATTACTAACTCGTCAATATTCCCGTTGTCAGTTCTTTTTTGGCACTATGTAATCTATGAAAATATTCAAAACTAGAGCTTTGATTTATATTTGAACAGGTAATTCATCAATTTGTGACTACGCTAATAATAAAATACTGTCGTTATTTCATAGGTACTTATAACTATCATAAACTTATTTTGTATCCCCAAACAAGGTGTTCATGATTTAATATAAATAAATAACAAATAGCTTAAAATATTCTGTCTTCGCCGTGGAGTTCATAGAGAAAACATAATAGACATGTAAGATTTCCTCGTCAGGGGTGAGTTTAAGAATTAGTCAGAACTTATTCTGAAACCACTTGAACATTTTTCTGGCCTGAAATCCGGCCACTAGGAATATCATTAAGAAGCTGTTATTTTTTAAAGTCTATCAACGCCACTGCCCGAACAGTTCACATAGAAACAAATTATACAACTCAATATACAGAAAACGTAACAAATCTTTGGTATTTAATACATAGGCGAAGTGCAACATGCAACAAATAATTATAACCAACGTAAGATCACATCAAATGTGCAAAAAATAAAGCAAAATCTTAATATCATCAAAGGAATGTAAATAAATATAATTAGGTACTGTGGAAGGGCATGCAGAATCAGATAAATATCTTGCTTCATAAGCAAATTAGAATACGAGAAGTCTAAATTGTAACTAGCACTAACTATCGAATTAAATAGCCATCTTTAAAAAAAATATTGGCTTATTACTTTTTACTTCATCAAATAAAAGAGCGACGAATTTAATTAAATCTAATAATACGCTTAAAACTTACAATTTAAACAGAAATGTTGCGTGCAAGGCCGCATACGATACTCCTAACAGCTACGATCGGTAGATTATCTGATATTTATTGGTAGTTATTGCATGTTCAATTTGTTAAACTGCATGATAATGAAAACGCATTTGGGAGAATGTGTCGAGTCTAACCTGAATTACATCAATCGATGATGCAATTTAGGTTAGACTAGTTGTATTCACTCAAAACCTGTAACCGATACATTACAAGGATTACCAACCGGCGATGCTAGAAGTATGACATATGCTTAAGACACAGAGTAGTGAACAAATAGAGAGTTCAGTGCGGAGATCTGTCCAAATGTAGATACATTTTACTTTTAGCCTCGTTAACAAACCTTAATTTTTGTAATACTGTGTTAGTGACAAATGAGAGTACTCCGCTTGCTCACTATTCCATGCCTTGACCTATGTTCTTTTCCACACTCACCGACTGCCGGGCGACTAGCTTTTGTATGTGTATCAAGTATAGATTTCACGTGTACCCGGAGCTATCTGCCAGGCAGTCGAAGGTGTGAGAAATTGTTGTCTAGTGTCACGTGTGACGTGCGTGTGCGTTGTTGAGCGAGCGCGAGTGTGCATTTACTCTTCCTCGGACTCGGAATCTGAATCGGGAATCGTATTGAACCAGTTCTCCCAGTTCGACGGTGGACCCATCACGGTTCGTCTGTAACACACACAATGTAATTATTTTATAACAAACTGTTACTTTATATATATACTAGCTTTTACCCGCGGCTTCGCCCGCGTTGGTTTAGAATTTGACAATCAATTCGGGCTATACTCGGCTTGTTGCTCGGCCTGATTCAGAATTATTAAATACCTACGAACCAACAGACTGTGACTCATAAAAGTCGGTCGGCGTCCAGTTTGCATTTCTGCAAGAGAGGTCCTTCTCGCCTGCGTCTGTTCTGGAGTTTCAGTCGCTGTAATGGCTGAGCTTCTTCTCTGAGACGAAGTCGTGTAGTCATGTGTGTTGTGTGTCTTGTGTGAATAGGCGTCTCAGTTGCTCTTACAGCTCTCTGACTTTCGGCTTGTTCCTCCAAAAGCAATTGCGTTTAGAAGGGCGTCTCAGTCACTCTCAGAGAAGCTTGGCGGGCGGACGGTTTAGCTTTCCAGTCTTTCCTGGCTTTAATAAAATGTCTCATCAGCTCTCAAATTTGCTTGTCG
The DNA here is from genome assembly GCA_949774945.1 of Hoplodrina ambigua. Lineage (NCBI taxonomy): Eukaryota > Metazoa > Arthropoda > Insecta > Lepidoptera > Noctuidae > Hoplodrina > Hoplodrina ambigua. The sequence continues at coordinate 3,574,251 of OX458979.1, forward strand.
CTCCGGTTGTGCTTGCTTTCTTAATGCGGCACGAACGGAAGATTCCGGGGATTGAGCAGTAATTTTTGCTCGGGCTAGCAAAGAGCTTTTGCCTGACTTGGAGCTGTGAGACAATTTAAAAAAAAAGGAACCTACCTACCGTCATTAAAATACACCGAACATACCTCTAAAGAAAACATAAACAGTACTGAGGGACAAACTTAACTTTGCCGTTGGAAAACTGCTGTCTACACATCTACATCGACATAGGTCACGGTCATAGTTTAGCAACTAACCTCTTCCTTCAGTCAGTCATCGACTAAACGCATTAAACAAAGCAATTTTACTGTTACGACAGTTCTGCTGTGATCCTATGAGGAATTCCGTTCCATATCTCCGAAGTTCATCATCAGATCATGACAGTATTTATATGGGACCAATTCGGAAAAAATAAACAAAAAAAGAATCATCCAAATCAATTCACAATTGGCGGAGCGTGTTATAAGTTCGCCTTAATTCATCCATGCATCCTCTATGAATGCGTTTACACCTGTCAGTGTCAGTGACGACACAGTGATGACAGTGTCAGTTACGCAGTTTTTCTGTATCCCTGACAACGTATATAAAGTGGGTCCCAGACAAACGCGAAATGTTGTGGCGGCCGCGTCAGTTGCAAATTTTAACAACAGGCCGCGTGTATTGCTTTGTAAAATGACACCAAATATGAAAATTGTAATAGAAATAGTTGAATTTAAATAATAATTTAAATTTAACCCACACTTCTCCATTCCTAAGAGTAATATGCGATGCTAATGATAATATAGGTAGAGATAAACTACTATAACCTCACACCACTCACCACCTCAAGTGTTTAAATAAACCGTTTTTTTTCTACCTTTTTTCTCATCATCTGAGAGGGCTAATGAGTCATGTGAGTAATAAGACAACGTTACGGTTAGCCATATTGACTGACGTCCGATTGTGGCACAAACACCGCGCTAATGACACTTCAGGCTGCCACTGTGACCGCGGTGGTGTGTTTTTACAGCGGTTGGAGCCGCGGCCTGCGGTTAGCCGCAACCGCAGGTCGGTCCGTCTGGTAGCCACTTTATGCAAAATGTCAGTATGCTCTACAGCGGTTTTGGGCATAAAAAATGATTAAGCAAACAACTCCGTACTCCTAGGTTGTATACTTGAAACTTGTCTATCGACAGTCTAGACTCAAAATGGATTAGATGCTTAAGCTTAAAATTTGATCATGATTCGATAGACACGTGGCGCCATCTACTGTCATAAGGACGTTATTGTGATTTCCCTCGGGAACAGTACATTTTTTCGGGATTAAAAGTACCCTATGTTTGTCCCTGATCACCTGGCAACGTTTATGCTAAATTTCGGGATGATCGGTTTAGTGGCTTAGGCGTAAAGTGGTAGCAAACAAACAAACAAACTTACTTTCGCATTTATAATATTAGTTAGGATTATAACATAACATGCTGTCGTTCTGTCTCATGAAATATTATTAGTTTGTGCATAGTACACGTACGGACGTTAATGCTATACATACGTCACCGTATTTTAGCAAAAGTTTAGCTTTTTAATGAGTCCCCTGAAACTGTAGTATAACCCTTTGGCGATGCTGTGAAAGAAGCCCAAGCTCCCAATTTAAAGTGTTTTGGTCGGAAAACAAAAAATACATACGCTTGCTTGGTGACAGGTTGCGGCAGCGTGGCGGTGGCGGGGGGCGGCTGCGGCGCGGGGGGCGCGCGGCGCTGCAGCGTCTGCGTGCCCCCCGCGCCCCCCGCACCGCCCTCCCACCCCTCCTCCAGCACCCACCTGCACACGGAACAGCTTTTAGATTTTTCGATGCCACCGTCGACAAATTAAATAGTGACCTAGCGCCAGCGACGGAAACAAAAACTTATTTTTTTTTTGATTTGGCCGATTTTTATTTATTTTAAACTATAAATTGCACATGCAACAATGTCACTTTCCTTCGGTCTTGATTCTTGGAAGCAATTGTTGGCAGTACTACAATATAGGTTCTGACAGCTCATAAAAAGAATATCAATTGGTTGATATCAAGTACCCAATTATTGTACAAACAGAAAATATTTCAATGGCAAGCTTACCTAGAGCTGCTGGCAGACTTGCAGTTCTCGCACTCGCTGCGATAGTCGTCTGCGTCCTCCGCGCCCGGCGCCGAGCCCGAGTAACTACACACGCATGACGGCTGGAAACGGGCTTATAGTTCAAACTACTGACGTCACAGTCACTCAACATATTAGAAGACAATGACGCGGATAGGTAAGGCAACGAAGCCACTGCTGATTGATCCGAAGCAGATGGAAAATCGTAAAAGCTGTTTGGATACGGCCTTTTTTTATTTTAAAGCTTCATTGGACTCTAGATGTCTGTACCAGCCTTATGGGATTAATCATACCATAAGCAACTTTATAAAACTAGAATTTGTTTCTGATGTTCAAGAGTGCTCTGATCATTATAACTGACAAATGCTCCTTAATGTCAACTTTGTCCACGCGCATTCTGACCCGTGTCAATGTGATTACAGTTACCTTGGGCCAACTGAGTGAAACTGAGTCAACCATTTCTTTACTTATTTATTTTGCCTATAATATCTTGAGTGAACTATGTGTGTTCATATGTCTGCCAATTCTTATAGGAGTAATAATCTTACCTTATCAACTGTAAGCGGCAGCGTGGGCTGCGGTGCGGGTGGCGCAGGCGTGGCGTGCGTCGCATGTGCGGCGTGAGGAGCGTGAGGCGCGTGCGCGGCGTGCTGCGCATGCGCGGCGTGCGGTGCGTGCGGCGCGTGCGGCGCGTGCGGCGGCACGAGGGGCGCGGGCACGACGTCGGGGGCTCGCTCGGCGCCCACGTTCTGTTCCTCGCTGTGAGTGCGACCCCGCCAGCCATTGCCGCTGCTTAGGCGAGCGTGGTTACTACAAACAAACAATATAAAATAAGACTACTGATTTACCTGCAAATCAAAGTGGACTCGGTAAAATAAACTGCAAATTCAGTAGGGTCTAGTTTGTATTAACATTGACATAAGATTAATATTGCAGTTCCAAAACATTTTTAAATGTCATAACTAAACTTTTAATACCCCCACGACCATACTGTTATGTAATGCACCCGTAAACACAATGATTTGTGTGCGATAAATTTCGGGCTACCATAACTGACCACACTGCCATAATGACGGGCCGTCATTTCGTGTGCAGTAGTTTGTTATAAAGAATTTGTATTAGTATATAGTTATTTTACCTATACATATATGTATTGTGATTTATAGGCCTTAGTTGCATGAAATAAAGGATTATTATTATAAACAGTGATTTCTCACACTAAAAGAAAAACTAATTTCTCACTTTCTCAGTAACAATTTCTGCTCAATGTTACTTAGTTTGATGGGGAGTGTGCATAGTTAACGGTTTTGTGATGTGTCGGTATAGTATAGCACTTACGGGTCAGCATCCAGCACTGGTTCGATGTTTCTAGTGATATCGTTAGCAGACGCCAAGTTGAGGTTCCTCGGCATGCTTCGCCCAGTGTCGGCGTTGTGTCGGTTGTTGTCGCTCGGCTTGTGGAACGAGCGTCGGATCTCGTTGTGCAGCGAGCGGTCGGCGCGGTTGAAGCCAGAGATCGGGGTGTCGAGCAACGTGGCGTCTACAGCCGTCGATATGCGCGGGATTGTGCGGTGACTGAAATTGGAAGTCCAGTATTATTTACCCGCGACTTCGTCACTGTGTATTCTTTTCCAATTCATTTTTTTTTTATATAAAATTAAGTTTCTAATAGTTGTAGTAATTAAGTCTCAGTGTTAGTCGAGTTTAGACTCAGGGATTATCCCTAGTAGTTTCCTATTAGCGAAAGAGTTTCGAAATGGCTGAGTGATTGGCTCCTCGTTGTGCTTCGCGGGTTCGATTCCCTCACGGAACAAATATTTGTATGGCATACAGATAATTGTTCCGTGTCTACTTGTTTGTGTACGAGTTTATAAGCTAGTAAACGGACCATACAGGAAAAAATCCTAATACGAAATAATTAAACTAATTTTAAAAAACTGCTGGTACTTACAGCGAGGTGTGTACGTTCGCAGTGTTGGTGTAGAAGCCGGGCACGTTGTGTGGTCGCTCATGGTCGGGCTCGCGCTGCAGTACTGACAGCAGCCCGCGGTTGCTGATAGCACCCAGGGAACCCGTCAGACGAATGGCACTCGGGAAACCAACCACTGGAACAATAAAAACAAATTGTTACATGTTTCAGGTTAAAATAAACTGACACCTACACTGAGATTATGCTAATAACATATTACCTTTTGAATCGACCACATAATAATCACTATTAAAGCTCTAAACAACACCTGCTGAACACGAACAATTTCATAAAGTCAAAGTCAATGCCTTATTTAAATAAGACAGGCAGTTTTGAAATGTCATGGAGTCAGTCAGTCAGAATGTTAAAACTAGTTGCTCGTTCGAAAACATAGGTTTTTATGAAACTAAGAAAATAAGAAACTCCACGGACAAAATTCTGGTTACATTATTCTTGTTGCTTCTAGGACTTTAAGAAAACAAAGTACAACAGCGAGACATTTATAGATCGCCACAATAAACAGCTGTTGGTGACTAATGTAATAATAATCTTATAGCTTGTCACTATTGCCAATCTGCTATTGTCCTTTATTTATATTTTGAGGGTAGGGTATCATAACAAGTGCATTTTAAATAACATGATAGACATCCTCGAGTTAGTTTGGTTGGCTCAGTATAGTTTGCGTCATCCATTATGAACATCTCACACAATACTGAAGACCATTAGCTTACGAAATCGCAATAACATACTTTCGTCACTGCCCTTTACAAATTATTTTGATGGGGGAAATAAAACCGACGACTTATTTTTCTTCGTTAATTAAGGAGGAATCGATTAAACATGATCATGTCACCCTTATTAAAATCGACGTGTGTTTGCCCTGCTATTTCAAACATAACATTTATTTGCAGTATTTTATTCTTATCATGAACATGGGCAGTCGCTCCATGTTAAACACTAGTATTCAGCTGCGTCTGGTTAGCATGCACTATCGCTCAGTCCATAGCACAGGGTGGTATTACCGTTAGTTAATCGAATCCAATACGTATTAGAAAAAAACAGCAGGAAAAGCTTATTTTTTGTTTTTGCCGTATTTTATAGCATCTAATAAATTGGTGTTTATTTAAGGGAGATACATAGATATTACTCATCCATATGAAAAAAAATCTATGAGAACAACTCTGAAATATAAAAAATACTGGGTCAAAATCCTGTGTAGTTGGTGCTAATTGAAGACAAGATTATGTTGAGGCTACTCACTGTTAGGTGCAAGAGGGTGATGCGCCATTGATGCAGGTTCTCGATTGTCTTGCTGATGTACCGGTTGCAGGAGCGGGGCGTTGTAGCAGTTCTGTGTGTTCGCGATCTGTGAACATTCGCGAAACAATACTTAGGATTCCTGCATAAAAATAACGTATCTGATGAGATTTTACGAGTGAAGTCGCGACACATTAGAGTGTTATTTCATACTTTTAAGTACTTGGAAACAATCTGTAGAGAACCGATATTTTAGAGTTTAAATTATGTAGATTCTTTTTAAATTGACAAATAAGTGTCAGCTTGACAAATCTAATTCAATATATCATTCAACAGGAGTCAAACAGATTTCAAAGAAGCTCGCTTGATAATTGTTTTGTGCTATCCAAGATCACAAAAGTTAATTCAGGTCGGATTATTTGAAAAATTCAAGCTTACTCCTACCCCTCATTGAGAAGGCAAATCAAGCATTGACATTAACATGGCTGTCGAGTAAAATGTCACATCCCACGCTTTTTTAAGGCTGATTACAGATCAGCGGTCACGCTCGTGTGGGCGGCAACCGATGTGAACGTACGAGAATGTACATGTATTTATGTATGTTTTACGGTCAGCGCAAATAGATCAGCTATATGCTCAAATAGTTCTTCATTTGGTAATTGATAATGAAGTAAAAATAGAGTTAAAAGTTACGAATTGTGTGCAAAATAATAAATGACGTGCATAATAACACAAATTTCAAGTCTTTTGCTGAATACATTTGAAAATTGTGTACAAAATATAATACAAAACTTTTTATCCTCGTCGCACGAAAGAGATAATGTAAATATAGTAAAGTATGAAGTAACTATGCTTTATTTGCCAAGTAAAGTTTTATTATGAATGAGTCACTAAATATAGCAATTCATTAAAATATTTTAATTAAAAAAGTATCTGAATTACGAATTGAAGAAAAAAAAAATACAGTTTAAAACCTATTTTACCTGATGGCCAATCGTATGGGAGTATGTACTTGTTAGTAAGGACCCTACATAATGGACTAGTTAAACAAACTCATACATAATATGTGACCTGTGTGACGGGGCGCGGTATGTTGACGTAGCCGTGCCCGCCGCACTGCACGTCGTCGGGCCGCGCCATCGAGTCCACGGTGGCGGGGTACGTGCGGTGGTATGACGGCTCGTTTGATAGTCTGTGAACGGTACACATGGTAGAGGACATGGGATGATTTCTGTTCTACGTTTTAGTACACAGTTGGAAACGTTCATCGAGTTAAAAAAAAAGGTTTCTAGGCAAACTGAGGTCTGATGGATCTACATACCTCATGTTTTCCGGGCGACACTGCGCAATGGCCTCGTCGTACGGCGGGGGAGCTTCCCCTCGCGGCAAGTAGTTGCTAGGCGGCTTCCAGGCGGCCAGCGCCGTCTCACACGTGCCTCCCATGTAGCCCATACTGCCGCTTATGTACCTGTGCAAAAATAACGACAGCCATAAGTTAAAAACGTGGCTGTGTGTGGTTAAACTGCTTTTAATCGATGAGGGCTTTTATGTGAGAACAGAGGTATCCTTTCACATTCTCACCGGAAAAATACTTATATTTACACCAAGCACGTATCCCAATTCAGGTATGCGGCATGTACTTGTACACCCAAGGACAACGGCAATTGACCAGTTTTCAGCCTTATTAAAAGAGCGTAAGGGTGAAAAGTTGTTCGCCGCAATTGTCCGCGATGGAACGTTATTTCGAAAAATCTCCTACACGCCTGGCATGCAATATTATGATAACACGAGTGACAGTGGTACCAGGAACCTACACAAAGGGACAGTACAACTGTTTTTTTACATATTTTTCAGGGATAAAAAGTAGCCTATGTGCTTTTCCAGACTATAATCTATCTGTGTGCCAAAAAATCATCCAGATCCGTTCAGCCGTTCTGGCGTGATGGAGTAACAAACATTCACCCATCCAAACTTTCGCATTTATTAAAGTAAGATAGTACATGATGCACATTGTAATAAAATTATGATAATTACTATACGTACTGATGTAATGAGCTTATTTAACGCACTTAAATTATTATTATACTTGAATTTAATTACGCTGTTGCTGTAATAGAATGTCGATTATCGAATTCTTACGCTAGTTAAGCTGGTACATAACATGATGTGATAGGTAAATACTTTTTATTTGTTTCGACATCGACAGCGCGCTTCATATAACGAAGCGGGTAGTCATATTCATATGTTGGTCTATAAGAAACTGATGAAATCTCGTAGAAAGGATAAAGGCAGTGAAATCTAATTCCCACCTAACATGTAATTCCCCACCTGTTACCTATTCATCCTGTTAAAAATACAGTCAGCTTGCTCTCCAAATAGATAGCTTTATTCGAATCAAAGGATTGTACGACGCTATTATGAGTTTCCGTCCACGCAATCCAAACTGTGGGTCAATGGAATGGTATCACACAATAACTGCGGAGTGACGAAACCGCGCCGACTCATATTATTATCATTTTGATGGTTTGAACTATAGCTTTCCAGTCTGCACTATACATATCATTGCGCTTGTTTCCATAAAGTATAGTCAGAGATGTTCATTCCGTTCACATAACGGAGGACGCGAATCCAGTCTCTGAGCTGCCACTGTGTGTGAATTTCCTAATGAAATAACGTCAACAACGTATTGCCCGACCCGCGAATCAAACCATGGACCCCGTGCTACGCGAAATAGTTGTGCTTACGACCAATAGACTAACGCGGTAGTCGTTAGTTATATCCAACCGCCTACAGTCCGAGGTGAATCGCATTCTGTTAGCGCAAACCTGTCCGCACTTCACTCTCCATTTATTATTAATGATTCTCTATAATTATTATATTTACCTACTTCACTTTACGTTGAGCTAAATGGTACTGTAACATCAACTACATATTAATTTGCAACAAGGACGACAAGTGAAGTGTTACACAAGTATAGAGCAATCTGCGACATCCGGTATTAGGCGCAATCAAATGTAAGACGTACCTCGGTACATAGGTACACGTTTATATCGAGAGATGTGGTGTTTCAACTAGTTTATAGTCGCGCGATTATTTTTGGACCATACATTTACGTGGAGTACCTACAATAGTTTATATGTTATTGTGCGCGGTTGAACGAGCGCGGATTATTGATGTGAATCATCTATTGGCGCACTCAGTATTATTCTAAAAAATCGCTTAGCTTTAGGTATCTTTAGTACAACGTTTTAAGATGTGTTATTTTTTTAACCTGGCTCAAGATATGGCCAATGACTAGTCAGGGGAGCGGATTGTGCATCAAGGGAATAAACGCCCCCCGACTCATAGTAGCAGGATGAACTGTGGGGTTTTACTTGCTAGGAAACTGGCTCGGTTAGTAAGTCGTCAACACACGATCATATTATGCTTGTTAACTCGTATTCTGATAGCCAAACGATTACACAGAATCGGACACTCGACATGTTATTTACACAGGGAGCATAGACAAATTCACATGGAATTGTATAACTATGGTTTCAAAACACACATGATAATGGCATAATACATACACAGGTGGTACAAACAAAAAAAGACATACCCAATGCTAGTCAGGCTCCTCTGATCGTCGGCATGCGGAGGACGGCGGCGCTTCTGCTTCCTGACGCGGTACACGACCAGCGCGACCGTCAGCAGCACCACGGCCGCCGCGCCCCCAGCCGCCATGCGCACGTTAGCCTCTGCTCCCTCCGCCGGCTTCACCACATCGTCCAAGCAAATGAACTCGCAGCATGTATTCCCGACGCGGAATGATCGACAATCCTGTGTATTCAGTTTTCAATACATGACCAATTCTTACTTTGTATCAAAGTAAAACTTCAAATTGCATTAAAATTCTAGCTTTAAATCAGAGGCGTACAATGCGCCCAGTTTTGGTATTTAACTAGGCAGAAGAATGGTATTGTGTAATACAAGAATCTGTATTTCCTGTGGATTCAAAGACAGATTTAAAATATGCTTTTTTAGGGTATGCCATAATCATGTTTTAAAAGTTTTTTTAAAGGGATTGGATAGGCTACATTGGTTGGCAGTGTGGTAAGCTTATCTCATGGAAAATAGTATTGCTAGCTCAGAAAGAAAGGGTGCAGAAACCGGATGGCAGTAGGGATACTGCTAAGTGGCAAAGTTATTTTCCAATGTGCAATAGGCCAACACAAGACAAAAGGCAGGAAGTACAGTAAATGGTTACAGTCACCCTTTGCTTTTTAATAAGTGATTGCAAAATGCATTGTTACAGCCAACAGAGGCCACAACATAATAAAGATCCTATTGTTAGACAGCTAGCTGTTTCAAATTTGTAAATGAAGAAAGTGATTGTATTGGAAATCCTATAGTAGGATGATATTGTTACAGTATTAAAAACCCATCATCTTTTTTTCTTAAATTTTGGTAATATTTACATTAGCTTTACACAACCGTTTTGCTATAAGGGTAGTCAGAAATAAGTCATTTAAATATGTATTGTAAAACCACACATTTGATTGTTAAACTAGGGTTTAGTAAACTTCTACCTACCCTTCAAGTATATTATAAGTTTTATTCATGTTATGGTCATAAAAATAAAATCTTTCAACCACTTAATAATGTAAAACTTCTAACATGATAAATTTTATTTAATAGGTACTTTGTCTAAATTAGAGTGAACAGTATATTAGGCTTTAAACTTACACTAACTATTAATAATGGGATTAATTTTATAACGTATTCTTGGTCATTTTCGTTAAGAAACAAAACATGTTTTTCTGTTCTATTATGTACCCTAAGGTAGTTATGAATACCAAGTAACTTTAGCTCACCTGGGGAGGTGAACATAGTACCGCCTTACAAACTTTAGGTAACCCATTGTCACAAACGCAAAGCGTACAAGTATCTGGGCCAGGCACGTAATGAAGGCCGTGGGAAATCAACCGACCGCGCAAATCTGTGCATTGCTCCTGTGCCGCTACACCTGTAATTAATATCACACAATACATCCAGGCCACTGGCTCCACGCACGTAAATGCCATAGTTCACCACTTTAATTTAAAATATATATAAAATTAATTACTGTAAAAGTGTAAAGTCGATAAACACAGCACAGCCTTGCCAAGCATCATGAATGTTGAATTTAATCAAATGCCATTTAAAAATGCACCGTGAGTCATTTTTGTTGGAGAACTTTTGTCCTATTTTATAATCGATATTCACTCGTCAGGCCAGCCGTTTAAAATCTTTTTGATCATGCGTCTTGGCTGTTTTGGTCCGCTCGCTTTGCGTTTGCGTACCTACATCTGTCAAATCATTAAACGTCAATGTCAAACAAAATATGGCAAGACCAAACACATTTAGCCTGATTTTTAGACTTTAGTATACTGACGGATATTTGTATAGAGGCGTGGTTACCAATAAAATTTAAACTCGACTAATGCTCGTGTATGCAACACTAGTAAATGTCTTTGGTTTCATTTGACATTTAACTTCGAATACTTTCTCAGTAATCCTATCTAGATAAATATCTAGTTATTACAATCAGACAATAATCAGTGGTCTGTTATTGGTGCTTCTAAGCACATAAGTGACTGATTATTATTTTATCAATAAATATTATTGGTTAGTAATTCAACAATCATTGTACTTTTGATAGCATGAAGAATTCGTAATCTCGTAATAGAAAATAAAATAGTTGCAATCAGTACAGTTCCTTGATTTTTTATATTTTATTTTACAGGTAATTATAATACTTTCTCTTCAAAGAATGATCTGAAGAGTTAAGGATGGCTGGCTTTGGTGATTTTTCCGGATATAATAGGCCGTATGGCCTAGATCCTAACAGAGAAACTAATGACTTGTACGACACTCGCTATCAGCAGATATATGGTTACCATACTCCTGTTACGGAGGAGTTTCAGGGCCCACCTCTGGTTATGGATGATGTTTCTGAAGACGGTACCTATATCCTATGTTATTATTATTGCACATCCAAAGTTTCCTCTACATTCTTACATTTCAAACTTAGAAGTATTACCTGACCACGTATTATACGTACGGTATCTATTTTATAACGTGTTTACGAATAAAAGTGGGAACATAGCCAGAAACATAAAACCTAAAGAAAGAAATTGCACAGTAATGGTAAATTTGATTAAAATGGTATTACTTCTTGTAATATAAATGTTCCTCTCCTTTGAATTTTAGCATTTTGATTCAATGTATTCTATTATAGTAAATATTGAATTTCAAGAGAATCATGATCTCCAATATTTATACATTGAATTGAACAGGCATAACATATAAAATTGAACATGATTAATAACTAATTGATTGATTGTTTCAGATGACAATGCTTATGTTACAACAGCTATCAGTGTTGCAAGTCTTATCACTGAGAACTTATTAAGTCACCCATTTATTGTGTTGAGGAGACAGTGCCAGGTTCGTTCACTAGTACTTTGCTTTCATTATCAGCCAATAGCAGTCTACTGGTGGACAAAGCCCTCAAGTCACACAGCTTTAGTTATAAATACACCATAAGAAATTTTAGATACCTTTATTTTTTAGAGTATGTTGTTAGCACCTGTGTGGAGCAGTCACTTTTAGTTTATAAAATACCAACTCAATCAATCTTGCCACATAATTGTATAACAACGTTGTTCTCACATTCACCAGGTACACAATGGACTGCGGAACTACCACATAGTACCTTACACCCTGCTGCCTGTGGTGGCCAGGCTGCACCGCCGACAAGATGTCACTACTCTGTGGAAGGGCATTGGCTCCACCTGTATAGTGAAAGGCCTTAACATGGCTGTTGAAGATGTGGTCTCCAAAGGCACTGGCTGGCCTAAGTGAGCATCCTGATTTTATTTTTAAATTTTTTTAAACTTAAAAATAGATTCTCAATTTAAAAATATTCAGAAAAAACATCTCTAATTTCTGTTTTTTTTTTTCAGGGAAATAGGAAAATGTGATTCTGTGTTGCGGTTCCTACAACATGTAACATTAAAATGGTAAGCAAAATGGCATTTAAAATTTTTTGTTAATCCAAATAAAATTTTCGGCACTTAATTTAATTATATATAAACCAATAATTACCTAATGCCCACTACTAAAAATTTTTTTTTTACCCATAATAGACAACTGTTACATGTCAAGAAGCAGAAAACATTCTCTATCATTTTATTTTACTCCATTCCTCAGTAGGTATTAAAACTTTTCAATTTTCAGTGTAAGTTTAGCAATCATCACTCCATTCTACTCAGCGAGTTTAGTAGAAACAGTCCAGAGTGACATTGCAAGTGACAAGCCAGCCCTACTAGACGTGTTTCGGGAAGGTTTTATGCGAATCTTGGAGTGGGGCACACCCAGTAGAGGTCGAATGCTACCTATATGGGCTATTGTGTTCCCAACCGTCAGCCTTGGCATTACTAAGTATCTTGCTCAGTAAGTAGTGTGACTAACTGACTGTCCACATATTTTGATTACCTTATAGTTTTTTTAATAATTCATGTGGATTTAAAACACTAACCTTGTTTTATTTAAATTTTATTTTTTATTTTACAGCATAACTTTGAAGAAAATCACTGAAAAAGTTCTCCGTTTCCAACAGAGACACAGACATGAACTGAGTGACTCCTACAATGTGAACTACTCTAAAAACTCTACAAACCCCTTGATTGAAGATATCCGTTTAAAAGCTAATATAGTATCTTTCATTGCTATGGAAATTATATTTTTCCCAGTTGAAACTATAATTCATAGGCTTCATATACAGGTAACTACAAAATACTACTTTCATCTCCTTTGTCTTAGTAAATATTAAAACAGATTTGGAAAAATTGACTCGAAGGAAATGATAGTCTATTGAGTTGAAAAAGGTTTATCATCTGTTTAACAAACAAACTAACAGAGTTAATTTAATTGTGATACACTTACAGCTAAACCAATGAACACTTATAATTAGCTAGTTCAAAATAATGTTTTAGTGTGTATGTATTTATGCATTTATGTATTTTCAGGGGACCAGAACAATAGTAGATAACTTAGACACTGGCACATCAGTCATACCAATACTGACTGGTTATGAAGGATTCATGGATTGCTACAACTCTACTTTAGCAAAGGAGGGTGTCTCTGGCCTTTACAAGGGCTTCGGGGCATTAGTGTTACAGTTGACTGCTCACTTGGCAATAATAAAACTGACCACTTTGGTTGTGTCTGAAATATCCAACCTGTTAAAACCTGCTAAATCACCAACTTCTGAGGACTCTGTTCAATCTCAAAAATATTTATTCAACTAGTCCATGGTAAATATCTGTAAAATTCTATTGTAAGTGTAATTTATGAAAGAGTTGTCCTGTAAGGGTTTTAGAGATATTTATTAAAGTAAACGCAAAATATGGATTTCATTACACACTGGCATATTTGTTTTTGAAACCGCAAAACTATTTATTTTAACAATCCCACATTCAGGATTCATAGGCTTGTGTTGTCTCAACTGTTTCTAAACTATCATCAGGCGTTTATTAGCTGCACCTACGGGGCCAGCCTGTAGCCCATCATAGCCATATAAATGCATCTCTAGCTTAATATTTTCCTACTTATTGTCATTTTATTTTGAAATTAAATTATGGATCTTATTGCTAGAGTAGTTGATAATAGTTATATAAATATATCTTTGTTGGCTACCACCAATTAATTTATTCAAAACCTGAAGGGAAAGCTGCACAACAGTACCTACCTAATTTTGATTTTTTTACTTTTTGTAAAGTTGAGCTAGTAAATAAGTGAAATGTATAGCTTGTTAGAAAAAGAGGTGTGCTAAGAAAAAATCAGATTGTTTTAATAATAAAGATTTGATAAAAATCTTTTTTCTTTTTTTATTATATAGCATGTCTTAAAACTATAATCCACTAATTTTATCTACATTGAGTGCAGTGGTGTCACATGAAATATTATAATCTTATTAAGGCTTATGTAGCAGGTGCCTTCTTTGGTTTTAATTTACTTTAATGAGTCAATACGAATCTTCCTTTGAGCAATCTTCGCATGATGACTCTGCGACCGTTCGGTGTAGATATCCTAGTTTTCCAGCCATGACGATTCACTCTTCGAACTTCGTTTGGTCGCGGGAAATAACAACGCACTTTAGTTCTAACCGACGACAGCGAAAAACAATCAGGTTTGACTAAACTTGTAGCTGGCGACATCGTTGATGCAACCTGCATGGTTTGTCTAATGAGCCTGCGAAGAGACACGAAATTATTACAAAGAGTGGTAAAATGGGTACATTATAATAAAGCTATGATAGTTCCTTACTTGAGTGGTTGAAGTATTGCAGACATTATTCCTGACATGATAATGACAGAACAATAATACTTTCTGTGATAAATGAATAGAAATCAACTTGATGATAAAGGTTAGATTTTACGAGACCCTTACAAATATTTTGTTCAGTGTGATAGTGTCACTATGAATGTCAGCGTCAAGTTCTGTACCTACTGTCAAACTTGTCAAAGATGTTGGTTGATTGACATCTTGTTATCTATGGTCACGCCTTATTACGTTGGACAAAAAGCTCGCGACCTTTAAATGTCATTTGACACAAAATGAGCGCCAAAAACGATATAAAATCTAAGGAACAAGGAAATAATAGCAGATTTATTCAAAAGATAGGTAGGATAATTTAGTTAACTATGTACATGAGCATCTAGGTATTTAATATAATAATAAATCAGGATGGTAGATGATGATCAAGAAGCTCCATAAATTGACAACGAATATTCCCATTGCTTTTCAGTATTCTGCAATCTTATTTTAAGTGTCAGATATATTTGTAAGAACAAAATATTTTCTTTGTTAACTAATAAAATGTGATAAGAAAATTATAATAGTCTATAAACATTTATATTAAAAATGTTTTATCTTAGTCTCACTATTCTTTTGAATTTACAATTGTCACCGCTCATACTCTTTTTTGCGAAGATGCAAACAACGTTTAGTCGATTTTACTACTCTAGAGTTACCTGTGCAGAGGTTTTAAAAAAATAATAATAAATCTTTTTATCATTATGGTTCACGTCTCGCTCGTCGAAGAATAATATGGCGGACCAAAATAACAAGGGCGCTAAAAGATTATTTTGGCTATTTGTGATTTCCATCAAATCAGTGACTGGTTAAGACATTGCAGTGGAATTTTTATGTTTAAACTTTATTTTTTATTTATAATATCGCATGAAAGTAAGTACAGAGAAAAGAAATGTATTTATAAGTTTGATGTTATTTTTCTATCGTAGTACCGTGCATTTAGAAATCCATTACGAATTACTATTTATCACTATTTCAGGTTCAGAATGTCAGCAATCAAAGTAAATTTCGAAATCGGACATATAGCATCTTTAAGATCAAAAAAGACTCCAGAAGGATTTACTCATGATTGGGAAGTGTTTGTGCGCGGCCAAGAAGGGGCTGATATAAGTCACTTTGTAGACAAAGTGGTTTTTCTTTTACACGAAACTTTTAAAAAGCCTAGAAGAGGTAAATATGGTTTATAATTCAATACTGGTATTATTAAACTTAGCATCAAACAGCTTGTGTAAATAATTTTAGTATGATCTGCTTCCCATTTTTAAACTGTTGTTTATTTATTAAGTAAGAATTATAAATACAAAAATGAAATTTTAAAAAATCAGCACACTTAGTCGTTATCAATATTACATATACATAGATATAATTGTATGTTATTAGTAATCAATAATAGTGATATTTTAAAATTAAATAATTAATTAGCATGTTTAAATTTTTCGTTCAGGGGCAAAATGTCCAATTCTCAAAATGTCCAGCGGTGTCAAAATGTCCAAATACCCAAAATGTCCAATGGTCAAAATGTCCAATTCTCAAAATGTCCAATCTTTGAGAATGTACCAATTATGTTCAATAAGTCATCTAAGTGCTTTTTTAAGGTAAGGTTAGAAGGCTAAGGCGGGAGCGAAGCGGACCGGAGCCTTAGACTTTGTGGTTATTTTTTTTAACCGCCGATAAATCATTAAATTGTATATGGTGACCTCTAGAGCTCAAGCATAAACTCATGAACTAAAGTATTTATTAAAAAAGCGCTTAGATGACTTATTGAACATAATTGGTACATTCTCAAAGATTGGACATTTTGGGAGCTGGACATTTTGAGAATTGGACATTTTGACCATTGGACATTTTGACACCGCTGGACATTTTGAGAATTGGACATTTTGCCCCTGAACGAATTTTTTTTAAGACTATTTCTTTTTTACTTTTACTACAGTATGAAAAGTTGTTTATAAAATGTTTATCTTTTACAGTTCGTAAAGAGCCACCTTTTAGCATCAGTGAGTCTGGATATGCAGGTTTCATCTTCCCCATAGAAATATATTTGAAAAATAAAGATGAACCTAAAAAGATTAAGTTCACTTATGATTTTACTCTACAACAAAGTGGTTTTCTCAAAGACCGCTACATTTTCCAAAATCCAAATGAAGAGTTCAGAAAAAAACTTTTAAAAGGTGGTGGTATACCTATTAGCAATAATGCATTTTACACTAATCCTGATCAAGAAAGTAGAAGTAGAGATTCATTCACAGAAGAAAAACAGCAGCTTGTTAGCAAGCCAAAACTATCATCTGATAATATTAAGAAACACAAGTCTAAGGAACACAAAGAGGAAGTACCACATAAAACTAGTACTAATAGTTTCGAAAACCTATTTGGACCTCCTTTGCAAAAACCACCTAAAGTGTCCCCAGATCCCAAAAAGATAGAAAAAAATATGCTCCCTGTAAAGCCAGATAAAAAAGAAAAGGAAAGATCTAGCTCTGACAAAAAGCAGAAACATGAGCACAAAGAAATGAAGCTAGATAAAGTAAAAGTGAAAGAAGAAAAAGATAAAATAAGGCCAGAAAAAATAAAAAATCACAACAAAGAAGGAGAAAAACCAAAAGATAAAACGAATAAAAGGCCAATTGATCGACCTCCATCACCAGATGTAGCTAAGAAGCGTTGCTTAAGTCCTATTAGGAGACCACCTAGCCCTCCTCGCTCCAGTAGTGCTTCTAGTATTAAGGAAGAATATAAACCACCAAAACATAGTTCTGACAATTTAGAACAAAAGAAACCCAAAATAGAAGAAAAATTACTTGATATCAAAATCGAAAAAGATTTGAAAGAGAAGAAAAAAAAGGATAAGAAAAGCCATGACAGGGATAAAGAAAGAAAAGAAAAGAAAGAACACAAAAAGGAAAGCCATAAATTAAAAGAGTCACCTAAAGAGACCCATAAAGAAATTCCTAAAGAGGTGCCTAAAATGAGAGAAGTTCCTAAAGATAAAGAGTCAATGAAAGATTCTCCAACAATCAAAGAAAAACCTATAAAGCCTGATAAGGCTCTCAATAAATTTTCTTTGGAAAACCTTAGAAAAACCCCTCCTGCAGACAACGAAGATCGTCCAGAGACTCATAAATCCAAAGAGAAAACAGATCCAGAAAGGAAACACAAACACAAGAAGAAAGACAAAAAACGTGATGAATCTAGAGAGAAACACAAAGAATCAAGTAAAGAAAAGAAACATAAGCATGAAAAGGTTCGAGACATACCTCCTGAAAAAATAGATATAGTTGAACGCAGAGAAACACCTATTCCTAAAGAACGTCCTCTGCCTGAACCTGCATCTCCCATATCTATAGACACAGCATCTCAATGTAGTTCTAAGAGCGGTCTGGCGAAATCATCTCATATTGGTAATGAAGATGTTAACAGTAGTCATTCAGATTCTGAGAGTTCTGTTGTAGCAGATGAAGAGGATATCAAAGTTAAAATTGAAAACCCTTCACCAGAACCTATCAAACATGAGCCATCTCCTGAACCAGAACCAGAAATTGAGCCCGAACCTGAGTTGGAACCAGAACCAGAGCCGTTGGTGGAGCCTCCACCACCACATAAGGAGAAAAAACAAAAGCATAAAGACAAGTCTGCAAAAAGAGAAGAAAAACGTCGCAAGCGGAAAGCAGCAGAAGAAGAACGAGAAAGTTTAGAAAACATAGAACACAGGAAAATAGCGAAAACGTCAGAAACAGCTCCACCATTCAATGATACTGAACGTGGTGAGAGCAGTGGTTCAACATCTGCAGAGACTAAAGTTCAAGATAATGGAGTATCAAGTAGTCTTGGGGAGGATGCTGAGCCTGGTGACCTCTCACCTGATTACATGGTGCAACTAAGAGACCTACAGCAACGAATCATGAAGATTAAAAATAATGAAGATTTGGAGAGGGTGGTTAATCTCATTGCCGAAACTGGCCGTTATGAAGTAACCACACAAACATTTGATTTTGATCTTTGTTTATTAGACCGCTCTACAGTACAACAGCTTATACAATTAGTGGGTTGTTAGTTAACAATGTGTTACTAATTTTTTTTTATTGTAAATAATGCCTCTACAGATTTGCACGTAGGCTTTTTGTACAGATACTTGTTATGTCTGTCGTGACAAAGATGGCAGCAATGCAGGTTTGAACTGCTTTTATTTACGACGTTGCATAAATTAAGTTAGAAATAATCTCATAAAGTTTTATCTATTGATATCTTCACATTACTCGACACTTGAGTTTTAAGTGCAATACTGTATAGATATATAAAGTTATAAGACTGTTGAAAGATTGTTAAAAGTAATGTATATTTTGTACATTATTGTATTGATGCATTATTAATTAAGTAAGTTAATAAACTTAAAGTTTTTGATTAACCTCCAGTTGCCCAGGCAGGGATCAGAGAGGCTATGTTAATATTATTGTGTAATAGTTATAATGTCAAGTCTAATGTTTTAAATTTTATTTATAAGAATTTTATTTTGTGCACTTTTAACATTAATTAAGTTCACATTCAGTTTACCTTTTAGGGTAAAAATTAGCATTGCAATATTGCATAATTTTTTATTCTAAGGTATCTCCTGTAATTTAAAACATCACTATATTAGACATTATGGAACTTGCTATCTATTTTCATGCAAATACCTGGGAATTTGAGGGAGTCTTCAAAATTTCTCAAAATTAGTATTTTAGTGTTAATTTTGGCTTGGTTTGATCTTGTACATTATATTATTTGTTACATAACTTATTTTTTTTATTTATCGTATTTTAGGAATATTATAAAGAATAATAAATAGAGTGTACACTAATATACCTACATTGTTTCGTTCCTTATATTCATCACTCATCAGCAAGTGGTGTAGTTTGTAAATTAACATTTAAAAATGATTTATTTTAAATTGGATGTTAAACTTAAAAGTATGTGCTTAATTTGATGTGGTTGACCTGCATTTAATACCTCATTTTTGACTAGTGAAGCATTTCTTGTTATGGCAGTCGACTACTATTAATTCAAATGTTCTTATAAAATAGGTATATATTCACTTCAGATATGCTCTCACAATGTCTAAGAGCATAATATGAGATGAGTAGGTACCTCAAAATAAACAATTATATTATAATTTACTGTTGTGTTATGTTATGCGGACGGATGGGATTAAAAGGAAATACATACAAGATTTAGCAATGATAACACTTTTATTCCAATGAAAAATCATACTTTTTTAGAACAAGAAATATTGTATGAACATAAGTAAAAGTAATTTAAAGTGAACAGTAACTATCGATAAATGAGATATAACATCAAGAATCGCATTTAATACAATTAAAATAAACGAACGTCTATGAATAGGTAATGTATACATGTATTCCCAAATGTAGGTAGGTATTATGATGATGGAGTAAAAATATTATGATTAATGAAAATGTGAAAAATGTTATTATCTTAACTCTGTAGTAAAGACAGTATGTAATAGCCAATAGAAATAATAGCTCATCAGGAGCCGTGTCCCTTGAATAGTTAACCGAGGACGATTTCCTTATGACATAACATTGACTTTTAGCTGTTTTAGCGTTCGTAACGCGCATAATGCATCAATCTATCTTTCTCAATAGAGATGTTTCAATACTTTTTACCGAAACCGAAGAACGTCTTATGTCCATCCTTTCGCTGCAGTCAAGTCCTGAGTTCAATGACGACGTGTTCATCTCTTTTTTCCATTTTTATGAACCGTTTGGCGCCACTTTGTATAAAAGTCTCCGATGTATTCAATAGAAATTCCAGCAGCGTGCGCGGCTCCCGTCACACTAAATTCTTTATACTGTTCTTCTTCACTGCCGGGTTCATTGCCTACAAGCAGTATCAGTAAAGGTGTAGATTTTCCTTGTAAGGAACTATCAGGATCACCATTTCCTCCTTGTATTTGTTTTTCATCAGCTATAAAGTGGTTACAAAATTCCATTATCTGTATGAAACTGTGGACATGCGGAGGAGCTTTGCGAGGATATTTCAGGAGTGGTAAAGGTTTCGATTGTCCCGGGCGTTGTGCTCGTAAGAACCGAGACCCGCTACGCAACTGCACTTCAAGCCAACGGATCGCGTCGCGAGCAGTGCTTTCATCACGCTTTAGGTTATCCAACTCTTGTAACACTGAAAGATACATACAAAGCATAAACAACGAGGTCCAATAACAAGATTTATGATGTTACTAAAAAACTAAATGAATTTATTAGATTCTTACCAACAGTAGGGATAAGTAGTATGAAATTTCGGGCGCGAAGCAGTTGTTTGACCCGGCGCAGATGTTTGTGGAGAGCGTTTGTGTCAAGAGCCAGCAGCGCAGGCACGGGTGACTGGCCACTGCGTTCTAGTTCCCGCACCTGAGAGGCTAGCCAAAGGCGTCCAAGTCGTCGCAATAGCCCTCCTTCACTTGATTCAACCTTTATAGCAAAAGGAAAATATATAAATGAATTTCAGGTCTTTTCAATGTGGTTACTGTTTTATCATTTCGTACACATAATCTACTTACATGGGGTTTCTTAGAGTTATACCACTCTTTGCTTCTCTTGTGATTGATTTTTGTAGTCACTTTAGGAGGAGCTATTTTTTTTAAGTAAAATATTTTTAATGACCTGTTGAATCGAATTCGAGGTATTATCTTGGCAATATGATTTCCAAAATCGATAAAATTCAATATTCTTACTATATTTTCCTCATAAAATGACAACTTGTATCTTTCTAACATTTGCCACTCAGCAGCATCCTTGTCATATTTACAGATGTTGGTTCCGCGTAGATTAATATCTTCAGGTAAAGGAATGGTTTTATATTCCAGTTTCAATTTTTTTGCTACACTACGCGCATATTCCAATATGTGGCATTCTCTGTTTTCATTTGTTTTTGGTTTGAAATAGAATGTCAAAATATTGAGCAAATCTACAACACATTGAAAGAGTGACTCTCCACTGTCCCCACAGGACAAAATTAATTCTTTTTCATTTAGAGCCCAATCCTGAAGTAATTTTATGCTTGACAGAAAGTTATCGCCAAGTAAAAAATTTTGTAACCCTTGAACGTCTAGAACATTATTGTTGTAACTATTGTGTTGAAATTCATTTTCATTGTTGTTTTGTTGAGCATCCAAGTCACCATTTAAAGTAGTTTCCTTAGTCAGATCCTTGTCATTTTCTTTTTCAGTTTGCCCATTATTTTTTATAGCAATTTCTTCAGTATCAGAAATATCATAACACGAGTCCTCACTAACAGATCCATCGGTGTGTCCGGTAGAATCTGATAAATCCTCCTCATCGGAACATGATTCTTCTGTGAACTCATGAGCTTCTATGTCGCTACTTTCGGTATCAACATCACTCATATCAGAACTATCACTTGAGGCTACACGTCTGCGTCGTCGGCGTTTTGTTAATGGTTTCTTAGCATTACTTTTAGCATCACCATTTGTCAATGGTTCTTTGTTCTCTTCCAGTAAAGTATCTTTTGTTGGGCTGTCATTATTGTCTTGGATGTTATCGTTTATGTTTTCTGAGGGTTCATCTAAGACAGGAGATTTATTAATTTTAACTGCTTCTAAAATTTGATCAGTTCTTGGAATATGCATTGTTGCACTTTTCGATTTATATTTATAAGCTGGATTTTTAAGCCCAAGGGATTGCAGCTGTTGTAATAATTTTTGCAGAAGTTGTGATAACAGTGCTAATGTGAAAGCCTTACATGCAAATGCTTTCACTTCATCAGTTTCTGATACTTTTGTTATTGTAAACAAACAAATCAGTACAATTTTATGTACAAGATTCACATTTAAACAAGATGGGTTTGAGCCTTCCTCATCAACAGCCTGTGTGTATTCATTGTAATTTTTATCTACATCAGGCAATGGAGGTTTGATAAAATCCATTGCAATTTTTAACTCATGAGCAATAGTGCTGCATCTCTGTGGAATATTGGTATCGTTCTTGTTAAGATACCAAATTTCTATTAAAGACAGAAAGTTTGTTATTGCATTTTGAATATGTTCCGTCTGTGTTAGTGATTCATGATTGTTTAGTGAATCAAAAAATTGAGAATTTTTTTCAAATATCTTTGTCAAGTTTCCAATTGCTCCTTCAAATGGTGTTGTACAGCTTAAACAATGAATATAGTAGCAAACTGAGTCCAAGTTGTAATTTTTGTCATTATATAAATTGCCCAGTTGGTTATAAGGCATTCCTAAAGACATATCAACATGTGCAGCTTGAAGATAGTATCGAGCTGCTATAGATGGTTCAAACGCATGAAATATTTCCACTTGATAACGGCTTAAGTCTCCAAGGTATATGAGACACGAGTGTAATGCTGAACGACTAAACTGGATTTCCTCATCTGTAGGTGTCTCAATATTATCAAGATATTCACCATCTAGGTGGAAAGATGTATAATCCAGCTCTTTAATTTGCACCTTCATTTCTGATTCCATCCTTGAAATGAAATGGTGAAAATGGCCGACTCCACAAACGATATGTGTATATAGATAGCTATCATTTTCACTGTCAGTTTCTCTTAATTTCTTGGCTGTAGATACAGTTTCATAGTATACTTTTCGCCAGAGTAATTCAAGTGATTTTTTGCCATAATTTATTGGATCCAGAAATACAAGTTTTTCACAATTATCTCTTAGTTTTTGTCGTTGAACTTCAAGATGGGTAGAGAAAAGGTCAGTTATGGACCGACTTGCAGTTGTCATTTCACCTACACGTCTTGCTACGTCGCTGACATAGCTGAAAATGGTAGGAATCATACATAATGTTTGAAATTAAAGATGTTATGGGTGCATCGAAATTAAGAATCATTTTAAAAGACTTTTGTTACATAACACACATTAACATTATTTAACAATGCATGGAAAGATGTTAAAAATCCATGTTATGTTACAAGTGTGGACACCTTTTTAGACAACCTTCTGGCCATAATCTTCAAGTGCAGCATCTAAATTTCTGCATGCTTATGAAAAGCCAAAATTGTAAAGGGACTTTATAAGGAATATTTCATAACATACCATGCATAGACAGGAAAATCATGCAGGCCACATGAACTCAGGACATGTATAATTTCTAATTCGCCTAAACTTTTTCTGATTACTGGGTGACGACTAAAGTATACCAATAGACTTAATGCAACAATGTAACTGAATATAAAGCAAATTTCTCACCGATAGAGTTTTTTGGCACGTTCAGTGCGCTCGGCAACTTTAGCCTCCAAAATTTCATTAGATTCCTCCTTCATTTTCAAGTCATTTTATCAACTTGTGAAGATGTTGATTGCAAAAATACTTCATTTGCCTTTCCCACGTTACCAATACTCACAGAAATCATTTCGATAACACCATTTTTCACATTGATAAAGTATTTTTTGTAGATATCTGCGCATTAATGACAGTGACATAGGATGGGTCATGCATGACATGAATGAAGACGTCGTAGAAAAAATGAAGTCATCACGATTTCATAAATTGAGGAACAAAAATGCTAGGAAGTAAAATCTGTATCCCTGCATTCTGAGATTCGTAGTGATCCATAAAACAATTACGATTTAAAATAGATTCATGATCTCATGGACATACTGTCTCCCCAAGTACCCAGTCCCAACTACTTGAATAAATACATCGACATAAATCGACTAAACTTTTATTCGAATGATAAAAATAAATT
The DNA here is from genome assembly GCA_949774945.1 of Hoplodrina ambigua. Taxonomy (NCBI): domain Eukaryota; kingdom Metazoa; phylum Arthropoda; class Insecta; order Lepidoptera; family Noctuidae; genus Hoplodrina; species Hoplodrina ambigua. The sequence continues at coordinate 3,598,736 of OX458979.1, forward strand.
CTAGGATCAACATTACTCATGAAAAATAGTAAAATCATAGATGTATACCATATGGACATGTACAAAATAAATGTCTAATTGTCTATGCTCTTGTCTTTGGTATGATGATGACGGTGACGGGCGAAAAATTCTATCAAACAAAAAATACAAAAAGTAACCTACACAGCTGAATTAATTAGGATAGGAATTCATAGGTACGTCCTGAATAGATTGTAAATAAAGTGAGAATATAGACGTAGTTTTCCAGACCAGGATACTATAAGACAATTAGCGTAAGTATTATTTTATAAATATAAAAAAATGGGAGAGCTTTTGTTAAGTATAGTATTGTATACATACATACTATTTAAGCTTGTGAAGTCATGTGAAGATCTTTGTCGGCTATAAGAGTGAAAAACGAAGGAAACATAATGTTCAATTCATATTATTTTGGAGATGTTGCGAGTATAACACGCTGCGCTTTGCCGTGATGCCCATCCTCATTATTGTTGAGTAACCTGTAGGTATTACAGTTAGGTACTATTAAAGTGGATGAAGTTTTATCATTTAATTTTTGCAATAACTCAAAGTTTTAAGTCACTTCACTGTTTCAAAATAAATATACCATTAAGTCTTTTAAACTGTAAAAGTAACTTATTTATTTTATTATTTCAGGTTCATCTACATTTCCGAGCCATGGATAGCCAGCCTTGTATATTTCTGGGCATCAAAATAAAACCTGGGCCAATAGAGCGCTACAAAATTGAGAATTTTGCCTTAGATAATACTGTGGATAGTCTCAAATCAGAAGCAGAAAAAAAGACTAACATACCATCAGCAGCTCTGGGTAAGATTAATATAGAATGCTGTTATAAAAGGACTGTGTAGATTAAAAATCCAGTAACGTTCTTTTGATCTCACACTTGAATATTGTTATAGTTTATTTTCATTCGAATACAAGTTTTTTTCCAATAGTTCTGAGTAGTTTTTCTTTTTGTCACTTTGAAAGTTTTTTTAGCTTGCATGTGTTTAAAAATTAAATATAACAAAATATGTTTACAGAACTAATCCACCATGGCAAGATTTTGAAGGATCAATTCACTCTTGAAGACAGTGGTGTTAAGAGCGGAGAGATGGTACATGTGGTCAAGAAGAAGGTGCAAACAGCACCGGCACCAGCAGCAACATACTCAGATGCTGACTTGCAGCAGCTTAACACCTCTCTGAGGACACTTGGGTGCACTCCTAATGCTCCAGGGTGGACCAGAGCGATGCAGGTAGCCATTATGTTCAATAATTACCATTCTGTTAACATAGTACTAGTTATTATTAGGTTTTTTATTATTAATGATCTAATCAAAATTACAATCATCTAGTTCTGAATGAGATGTTTGTCTGGTACATCAAGTGCTCAGAATACATACCCATTTCATTGTTGTCTATACTTCCAATATTTGTAATTAATATGTGAACACTATGTCTCTTTGAACATAAGCTACCTGCCATTTCTTAATTTAAAAATCTTCACTTAAAATATAATTTTACAATATAGTAGTTTTTATGCAAAGTACATCATATCTTAAACTAAACATGTAATCCAGTATACAAAATATTGTAAAAAATAAAACAATTTTTTAAAAGAGTGTCTTACCCATTCTTCTCTATATAAAATTTACTTTTGGAAGGGGTAACTAGATTCAATATTTTTTCTTGTTTATGAAATTCAGTAGCGCCTTCAAATAAATTAATTGACTGACTTTTGACACACCTAAAACACAAGGTGAAATGACTAGTTACTCAATTTATGGCTGTTCATGAAAATGAAAAATGTTGTAGCTATTGAATGATGAGTCTGCAATGGCTGAGATAGTAGAACAAGCTCCCTGCATTGGAGAGGACTGTGTAGCTCTATCTATTCTACATGAGGTGGAGTTGCTAGCGGCACTGGGAGCCAATATTCACACCATGAGAAGAGGAGCTGCTGCTCATCCTGAGCTGCCAGCGGCCTTACGACATCTCACGCGGCTTGTACGCTCGCGTTCTAATACTACGTCGTCTACTGAGAGTGGTGAGTGATTCTAATTTCATGTAACCAAATACATGAGAAGTATACAGGGATATTTTATATTACTAACATAACTGTTAAACTGTAAATTAAGGTTTAATGTTAAATCTTTTATAGACTTTTAAATGGTATCTACTTTTAGTAAAACCCCATATATTATGTAGTCCAGATTAATTAATTAAAACACCTAAATAAATGAATAACTCTTTTAATTCTGTTTCAGTACCAACATCAGGATTTGCATATTCACTAGAGGCTTTGTCTGAAGACGAAGATGCAGATGAGGAAGAGAATGAGGATGGTGAAAGGAACCCCATCACTCATGAGCAGTTTGCCGCTGCCTTGCAGGTCCGTAGTAAAAGCTATTATTGAAAGAATTATTCTTGGATTTATTACAATTAGGTAGTATTTTCCTACACAAATCAGTGTGCAAGAATATCATCTAAAGTTGATGATAGACGCCAATTGAAGGCAATCCTCTTGCAGCTCCTGTTCAGTGTGCACTGTGTATCCTATTCAACTATCTTGACTGTTTAACCAGTTACCCCCGCCCTTAAGTTTTGCCATCATCTTAATCTATATAAAAATAATATGACCAATACTTTGTATTTCAGGCAGCAACAGAAGCTGTGTCATCTTCGAGCAGCCGCGGCGCGGGCAGCAACGATAGTTTATTGAGGCTGCTACAGTCTGCCGGCGAGTCCAGTCGGACCACGTCTTCTGCCACAGAGTCCGGCACGCCTACTGGAGGTGCGTTAACGTCAAAAAATCAAAATCAAATAATTTATTGCGTTCCACAATGTAAATTAATGGTCTTATAAAACAGAGGTACAGAATCATTATGGACCCTGTCGGGCCCAGCAACTTAAACTTAAAAGTCGCAAAGCAGCATGCTGCTGTGGTATTCTAAAACCGGTGTAATACACCTGACAGACACTTAAACGTTGAAACTCGATAATTATTGATGTTACGTGCACCTATATAGTCATAGGACACAAGTTTTAATCCAAATTTGTATCAGCGCTGTACTTTCGATAAACAAAAGTAAATTCTAATTTAAATAATCTCAGGTCCATCACGCTCCCTAATAACGCCGGAGATGTTCAGTGAAGCCATATCAGAAGCTATGAACAGAGCTGGCAGCACCAGAAACACTGCAGGCACTCCCATGGAACAGAGCACAGCTGGTAAATAAGATCTCTTTGTTTCCTATATTTTATTTATCCAAGTTTGGTTTTTAGTTGCCGATGAATAAACCAATTCAAATAGGCCTCAGAACAATTTGAAATGTTCTGGAGTTACAATTAGGGATAAAGAGAAAATTGATGTGCCATAAAGGCGATTAATCGAAGCTAACGCCGCCGGTTATGCTCGTAGTCCAACAAAACTTCAGACCATTATAAATTTACAGCATCATCATCGCAAAGTCCAGTGGCCAGGGAAGGTAGCGAAGATTTCTCAACGCAGCTGAATCACATGCACGAAATGGGGCTACTGGATGACGCTCTCAATATACGGGCTCTGCTTATTTGTTCAGGTGAGGTTATAAGATATTTATTGCCTCGTTGATCTAGTGGTCGCAAAGAGCGATTGCTGAGAATGAGGTCTTGGGTTCGATTTCCAGGTTGGGCAGTTTTATTGGGATTTTCCATCAGTAATTTATCATTAGCAGTCTGTATTATTGCCCGACTGATGGCAACAGGCTCACCCCCCCCCCCCCCCTACTATTACACGGAACTTAAACATAACTGGAGAAACTAATGATGTGTGTGTGGTGTGAGGGCCACTGGGTTCACCACATAAACCTTCAGGGATTACAGGCGTGTTGTTATGTTATTAAGTAACTCTGTAAACGCCATTTTCACACCATGATCTCTGCGTATTCAGAACACTGGTCATTTAATCATCAGTGATCATTACTCAGGCCTGGCTACATTTATTTACGCAGCATTACACATTTCGCAGCCCAGCACACAAAGTTCGTTATTTTATTTTTATCTTCTTTCTTGTTTGGGAGTTTTTATCAATCCCCATTGTAACTTTGTTCGTTAGTTTGACCGTACACTTACAGTCCCTAGATATAATATTAATGTTATTTTGCTTCCAGTATACCCACAGTTCTCCCATTGTTATACATTTCTTTGTCTATTAGAAACATTAGCACTTCCTTCTTTGTTTCAGGCGATGTGAATGCGGCCATAAACTTGGTATTTAGCGGGGCGATCGGTGATGATTAGATAAATATTACTATTTTGAATTCATAAAGTGAAAAGCAGCGCGTCATTCACGAACAGTGACATTTTTCTTAGGATGACTGTATTCATGTACCTAGTTATTTTCTAGTTTGTGTTTGCAAAAACTGAGAAATCAACAACTTTCTCATAAAACATATAATTAATTGTCATTATTGTTGTATGTATGTGATCACTGTAATAAATATTAAAACATAATTCATTTTTTAATTTATTTATTGTAATACCTGCTAATTTTGAAAATACTGCATTAAATTATCACAGGATGCGAAATCCATAAGGGCAAATAAAAATATTATTTACTATAAATAGAATAAGGAATAACATGAAATAGGGTCCATGTAACATTTACTAAAAATTCTAGAATGTCTTAAGAGTATAAGTAGAATGTCAAGCAAATGCTGTGTTCACGTCAAGTTAGCAAATAAGATTGTTAACTTGGCAAAAAAGATATAAATAAATTCTACACATGTAATATGCTTCAATACAATAATGTATCTAAAATAAGAATTATAAGGTAGAGAATAAATTGAAATCCCAAAGTTCGGTGTCGAGCACCAATAAAGCCATATCCATCTTTGTAACAAACTATTTATGCAAGAGCAAGAACACAACAAATTTTAAAACTACTATATTTGCGTGGGTAATGTGGCGCAACCTACGTCGCTATCGCTGTTACAAGATCAAGCATTAAAAAACCGTTATTTTTTTCTTTCTTTGATTAAGTAGCTAAAAAAGTTGTATTTTGAAAACAAATGTAATCACTCATAAAATATGTAGATATATATTTGATCACATGACAGCGATAAAGTGAAACAAATTCAAGGTCTCGGGCGCCACTTCCTATTCTTAACAACTAATAGTAAGTGTTTAAATTTTCTAGATGTTAGCACAACATTCATTATAAATAACAATAGTATAATCTACTAATGTTTCATTTTGAAATTCATATTTCTTCTAGAAAGCTTCTTGTGAGTGCTGTTGTCTGCCTTAGCGCGACATTGTTCTCGTCTTTGCATCCGTCGGAAGTACCATCCAGCATTATTGGGACTGGTCTCCCCAAATAGCTCATGTTCAAGTCTTTTTCTAGCTTCTGTTCTGAGGACAGCTCTCTTGTCATACCAGTTTAAATCATCATTTTTTTTAGTCTTTCCTCCAGCTTTGTCGCCTTTTGAAGACTGTTTTTCATTTGTCTTCTCATTGTTATTTTGTCTGTCACTCATATCTGAAAACTGATTAATATAGTTCTTCTTCTCAAAATCTCGACTGAAGACATTTCGATCGGGTTTTTTAAGCATGTATTCATTTTCTTGAGATGAAGTTAAAGAAAATTCATCATAATCTTTTAAATAACCACCCTTCATTTCCCATTGTTCGTACTTGTTTCTCCTCTTCTGTTTCTTGTGTAATTTTTGTCTATCACGTTTTTTCTTGTCTTGTTTCACCTTTGGTCCAACATATCTGTCATCTTTTTTAAATTCTTCTTCACTTAAAATGTCAAAAGTTGCATCATGCTCTTTTTTATTCTTTTTCTTTACCACATGATCCTTGTTGACTATTTGGGTGCCTAAATTTACATCTGTATCTCTCTTTTGTATGTTGTGAGCAGATTTCAAAGAATCAGCATAAGTAATTTTCTGAGGTAGTGGTGATTCATTTAGGGAGACATCATTAAAATGATTTGATTCAAAATTACCTAGTTCTGCACCAGCATCAGTTTTTAAATTATTAAAATGGTTATTGATGTCTGTCTGATCTTTTGTATTTTCATCTTGTAATACTTTTTGTTCTTCAATTATACTAGATAATGGTGCTTTGATATGGTTTACCATTTTTTTAATAGTTTGTTCTTCAGATTTCATTCTTTTCGCAACTTCATCATCAAGCCAACTTTTATTTTGCTGATAGATATTCTTTAATTTCTCAATGTCACTCAGAAATTCTTTTTCAAATTCTGGTTGCATCACATGACTGTCATCAAATTTATCCACATTAATGTTTTCATCATCTAAGCACTTTGTGATCCTTTCTGTGTTTTTACTGTTGAGTGGCTCTTCATATACCTTTTTACATCTCTGTTGTTTAAATGGTATTTTTTCTGCATTTAGTTTTCTTTGTTGCATTTGTATACTGCTTACAAGTGTAAGTTCTTTCAATTTGTTTCGCAGATAAGCATTCTCTTCTTGCAGTTTATATAAATTGGACAATATTTTGTTAATTGATGGTGTTGTGTGCACTGAGCACTCATTTCTAGCACCCCACATATGGCCAATAGCCACACCTGCAGCTGTGATGACACTTCCCAACATAATAATGTTGAGTACTGTGCTGAGCCTTTTATTTCTTCTGTGTACATAAGTTTTGTGTTTGCCAGTATTTTCTCCTAGAAAGTCGTCCTCACTCCTTATGGATTCATGGTGATTATTAATATTGGGAGGGAGAGGATTTACCGAAATAAATTGGGGATTAGATAGTTCTGTTGGACGGCTCTCTAATACAAGACATTTCTCATAATTCATTTCACAGGGAGTTGTTGATTCAGGTTCACTGTCACTGATGACAGATATCCCATCTGTGTCTTCATCTTTATCAATATGTGTCTCAGTTGTTACCCTGTTAACAAATTGAATTTCAATAAACATGTCTGATGGTAATAAAAAAGTTGTTAACTATCCAATGAAACAGGTTTTCAATAATATTTTGCAAGCTAATTTACATAGGGCTGCAATTAGAGAGATTTAATGTCGCTTAGAAATATTAAATACCACAACACGTAAGTAGCTGCCTGGCAGTAGGTCAAGGTCAAGGATACAAACTGATTAATATTGATAAATAAGTGGTTCGAAATTTTGTTATAATATTTGTAAGACCTAGTGGAACTTACTGTTCGTATGCTTGATTATTCTCTGCAAACTCTGGGGCATCTTCTGCATTCGCAGGACTGTGTTCCAAAAGGGTCCAACTCTCTCCTGAGTCTGAATCGCTGTGGTCCACTATAGACCCGTCCATTTAAATGATCTAGTAAATAATAATACACATTTTAAATATAAATAATCAAGATCGTGCGCACTGGAGAAATTAAAAATTGTGCCGAAAGCAAAGTATACGCCTAGATAGAACAATTTGCGCATCAGAATTTTACCATACCTTAGTGCAACACTCCAAACAAAAATTTTGTGTATCAAATATGCTTGGAACGGTCCAGTTACACTGAAATTTAGCTTTTTCAAAAACTATGAATTTTGTGACATGTTTTATATTTTGTTTTTTTATAAAAATATGTCAGCGTCACGACACAAAAGCGACTATGTTTTGTTTTGATATCAACCGGTACGAAGTAAGTCACAAAATAAAAATCAAAGACAAAGTCTTGGTCTATACAAAATGCATGGAATCATTAAGTAGTATTTAAAAAGGTGTTTGCAAAATGTCGAAACAATAAAATATTAAATAAAAATGCTTTATAAAATTAAATGCTCTATTGAACGATTTATCGAGGACACAATATTCCTTAATTTGTAATTACTGCTCTATGATAATCCCTTAAAAAAAGACCGCGAAATTTAAAATGTCTTACGTTTTTGCAAATTGCACAGCTGATTTATAAATTTTACAAAATATTTTTCTTTTTAAACAGCTACTGTCTGGTTTATGATTATACCATTTAAAATAATACGACCCACTTGCTCTTCTTGATTTATTTTAAGCACCTACAAACCTATTGTTCCCATGGTTCAGAGCTTAAGATTTTGGTTGCCGGAAAAACTGTTGTTTTTCAAATACCATCATATATCACGCCTATAATTTCCGAAGGGTTAGGCAGAGGACATTTCGCCAATTACGTTTTGTCCCACATGTAATAATAGGCGAGAATATACCATCAACTCCAGAGATGAGAAATTCCCGATGGAAAAACAAAACAGCACTTTACCTGACCTAGGAATCTAACCCAAGTCCTCATGCTCGCCAGTGGCAGTCTCGCTTTGCGATCACTAGGCCAACTAGGGAGTACTGTTTTAAAGTATCAGATAGGTAAAACGAATGAAACAACATCTGAGATTGGAATGTTACTTTATATATTTTTAGTACTAGGATCTTCGATAGCATACTGCTTATCACAAGTAAATGAAATTGTCATTGCATATCTTATGCCAGATGTAACTTTCTCCACATAGTGAAAGTTTTCCCGGCCACTGGTAAACATGCTCAGGCGGGCTTTCCTTGGTTCTATGGTCCTGTTGAACTTCTCATCAACAAATACAAATCTTCCACCCTTAAAATCTATATTGTAATCACTGAGATACAACAGTGTTGTGTAGTGGAATGATTTGTATGTCTCCTGGAACAAGTAGTTGGTGTTAAATAATTGAGTGGGTGTGATGCACAGCTTATTACTTTGCCTTTTACTTAGTATGTCATACTGTACAGTTTTAAATAAGGTACAATATCTTATCATACCATATTAGCAAATTAGAGATAAAAAAATATATACTACACAAACATTTGGTGTACTCTTTTACATACTTTGTCAACATGGGGATGCCAATACTCATCATGCATGGTGACTGCTTTCTTGGATGTGATTTGCGAGAAAAATGTGGGATGTGTCAGATATATTTTGTTGGGTTTCACTCCAAAGTGATGAGCCACAGCATATTTAATTTTGTCCTTCACCACCTGTAGTAAAAAAAAAATCTTAGAGCAAGTTATTTTTTTACATAATGAATAATTTTTATTTCTACATTAAAATGGTCTTACTCTATACATGTTGAAATCATCTTGGCTAAATATACTTCTAGCATCTTCACGTTTGTATATGTTGACAAAGTGTTCTCCCAGAGACAGTGCACCACTGTGTAGGTCTAGAATTGAGGCGCCACCTGATGATCCACCTAACTTCAGCCCTTTTTTAGCTATAGCCAACAGTTCTTCTGCTTCTCTTACTGATATCACTTTGTCAGTGACAAATCTTTTACATTCCTTGGGAACACATCCTTCGTATTTGTCTACTTCTTCTTTGTATGATTGAGAACATTCAACAACTAAGCCTTTGCCAGCTAATAATTCAGATTGTTTGGCAAACGTTTTTAATTTATCGTTTTTGGTTGAAAAGTACACTACTATGAGGAGAGAAAATATAACGACCACGCGAGAAATTATTCTTAGCGATATGTTTCTTTTTGATGTCCTGAAAACATAATTAATTGTATTACACTCCATAATCTATTATTAATCGCCGTTAAAAAAAATGCAAGAATATAACTCACGGTTCTACAACATTATTTTCATTGGTTTTGTTAATAGCTCTTTCAGAAGTTTCAGTCCTATTACTATCTGCGTTCTTGCCCCTTCTCCTGACTTCTTGCATGCTTTTAGATGTTTTATTAACTTTGCTTAAGATCGGTAATTATTATATCGTAGTGTATTTTTCGCAAGACGTCGACTTGTACCTAAAATTTGAATTGTTTTTTTCTAAAACGCCGACCGATTATTCTAAAACAATCACTGAAAAAAAATATATTTATAAACGTCAACGTCAATAGGCGGTCAAAAGCCTAAGCCGGGTATATGTGTTCTGTGGCCTAAGCCACAGACGTACAACTAGATGATGTAGACTAAGACAAATATTGATGGATCAATCCTACCCTCGCCTCGCCCACCGCGCACCACGGCTGGACGGCCGCGGTGCCGCGCCGGCGCGGCGTAAAATGTCACATAACACAAAATGGCTGTCGAATAATCCGTGTTTCGAATAGTTTCGATACATTTCATACGAATGTGAACCTTACTTCAAACTGATAATTTTGACTCATTCAAAATACGAAGCTAGATTGATGTAAAATAACATTAGATCTGTATCAACGACCTTTGTAAGCAGATTAACCGATTGGTGTAATTCATGCATGTGCGACATTTTGAGTACCGAAGTAAATTGCCAATTGAAATAGGTCATCAGCTTAACAGCCGAACGACGGCCACTGCCGGACTAGGTCTTCCCTAAAGATAGTCATAATGACCGGTCCTGCGCTGCCCACTTAATTCATATTCGCTTAAATTTTGACGATTCACTAACTATTTGGTGGTCATTGTGTGTCTTAGTACGTCTGATTATTTCATTTTTGAGCCTGGCGTATTTTGATCTTTTGTGTGGACACAGAAATAGCATCGACCTCAAGTTTTTGAGGTCAAAATTGTTGTAAATTGTTTCTTTCAAGAAATACATCAAATTACCAATCACTTGTTTATATAGCTCAGTTAAGTTAGGTATTGAATATTTCATAGCTTATCTACATGACCCAGCACAGTGGTGCTTAGTAGAATACATTTAACTAAATATTTCGGCGAGAGGGAATAGCCAAGTATAGATCGTGTGAGAATATAATATTTGTAACTTCCGACGCCTCACCACGCGTGTTTATTGGCCAAATACAGAGTGTAGCTTCACGTGAAGATATATAGCCAATGAGTGCTTATTACTAACGTGCGTGGCGTGACGTGTTATAAGTCTGTGTCCGCCCTTATTCTATTTTCGGTAAAAATGTGACAAGATGAAATTCTCAGCAGATTCTCTACTTCGAGTATCAAGTTAAAGAAAATAAAATGGCAACATTGTTTGTTAAAAAATAATACGGCCGTTGTATGTTGACTGCGTTTGCAATTATCAATTTTATTTTGAGTATTTACTCTAAATTTTCTGTGTTTCTTTATATTTTGATGTTATCATGTTCGATTATTAATTGTTGTTAACAGATAAGTTCCAGCTGCTGTACGAAATAGTAAGATAACGCCATGTACTACGAAGAAGAGGAGAGATTTCTCAATCCGGATTTACTTCACGTTGTTCGTCGCGAACTGTGTATGTATTTATTTGCACATAATAACATTAATTAATTAAGTGTTTGCTTCGAGCGTTAATAACTATTTAGTCTGCACTCTGCAGCCGTGGAAACTTGTGTAACGTTTGACAATTATAAAGATTGGAATTTTTCCTTGGTAGATCCATCAAAGTGTAGCTCACCTGCTGGGTATCCAGGAATCAAAAGTTATCTATAGAATTTTATTAGACGGGTATATATTATATACTATTAGACAGACGGGTTTTACTACATTACGTATGATTGTAGTTACATTTTCGCAACTACGGCAGTATCAGCAGTGCATTAAAAAATTTATATCTTTCAGATGCCATCAATTCGAACCTTGAAGTCACACCCTTCGGCTTGAAATATATACCTACTCATACTGAAGATGGAATACCTATCAGAAAGTTATATGTGTCAAATTTACCCCCAAAGGTAAGATTTCAATGGAATTATTTAAAATGGTTAATGTGGATAGCAATGTTATGTACCATAGGCCTTACCACCTCATTGTGAGTGGAGCACTATTGTGTTATGTAAAAACCTATGTTTTGTAACATGTATAAAAAAATAATTTGTTAAATTTGTTAAGAATACTAAATAATGTGTATGTTAGAAAGGTACATAATATTATTATTCTCTTTTCTTGCATTATTGTTCATTGTTTTATTTAACTGCCTGCATATACATATAAAAATAATATGAATTTTAACTATAGCCACAAATATAATATAGAATATTTCTTTATAACTTTAAAACTGCCCTTACAAGTTAAGAGTATTAAATCCCATAATACCATTGCAAGTGAGAGTGGAAAATTCCTATTTTGCTTCTCTCGACTCAAGTGAAATAAACATAAGTCTTCTCTTGCCTGTCCCAGATGTCATGTGCTTATGTACTTACCAATTCTAATGATAGTTGTTAACTGTTCCAGACAACTAGGTCTGAGCTGTTTGGTGTGTTTGCTCCATATGGCTTCATCAAGAGCTGTTGGCTGAGGATGGGAGACAAAGGTCCCAATAGGACACCAACTCCTACATATGCCTTTGTGACCTACAGCAATCCAGCTGATGCACACAAGTATGTGATTATTTAATTTTTATTTATTATTGAAACTTTCAACATTAATTTCATGTTCGTAACTTTCTACCCAACTTTTAAGCTTAACCCTAGGAAGATAACCTTATTTTAACATAGTAAAAGATAATGATAATTATGTCTCAAAGGTAGTTAAATAATTAGTTTAGGATTCTGGATTTACATTAAATAATGTGTTTAGAAATAGATACAATGTAATTCTTGACAAATAATTTGCATGGTGTGTGAAGAAGTAATGCTATTCAGCCTATACCAGCCTATTATTGTCACACTGCAGAACAATTGTCACGCTCAAGGTAGCTTAAATAATTATTCTCTATTAAAATCTTTACAAAACTGACATGCACAGAGCACTTCAAGCACCAGTTCATGAGAAGACCCTAAGAGGCCGCAATCTGAGGATATCGCCTGCTGACAGCTGGCACCAGCCAGCTGAGGATGCGGACGGCAGGGGGCGCTGGAAGCCGCGTGGTCAACGTCGCCCTGAAGGACACACCGCTGCCACCGAAAATGGAGTCCCGGAACTAGGTATATAAATTATTTATTTATAAAAGTTTAGTCAGCATTCTGTAGAAATGTTCTGTACTATACTTCTATAGTTACAAATCAGAAGTGTAGGTCATAATATTTTATTTTCGCCAGTGTTGTGATTTTATTGAATATAAATTTTAACAGGCATGAGCATTTTTAAAAATAATAATTGTTCTGTTTTTACAGAGGTCAACAACTTCGATTGGGTTTCGGACAATGGAGACGCTGCCGAGGCAACAACTAGTGCCACAGAAGTACCAATGGTGAGTTATTTTCAACTCACCAAATAGTGTTTTTTTTTAAAAAACATTGCCCTACACTAGGTAATTCTTCGTTATCAAGGGTATGTTTACAAACACAAACTTGCATTCACAAGCGACCAAACCCAGAACTACTGGTGGCCTAACATATATTTATTACGTACACACACAACATAAATTTAATACACACAATACAATACAGCAGTCAATCGCTCAGCCACTGTTGCCACCGTATTGTTAATATTGCTATATTTCTTTTTCTTTTTTACATTAATTTCTTATCTGTTTTAAAGGAAAACGTTGAGTCACAGGAAGAAGAGAAAGATAACATGGAAATAGAATCTTGCTATACCATACTGGATGTTTTGAACAGGGATTGTTTAACACACATTCTGGCTTACGTTCCTATAAGAGACCTCATCAGATCAGAAAGAGTCAGCAAAACTTGGCAAAATATGGTCCGTGAATATCTTCAAGGTATTATATTTATTTTCACATTGACATGTCAGTATGTAACAATATTATTGTAGCAGATTAACTAATGAAACGTTCTGGCGTCACCCAGGCATCCGCATCTTCAAGACGTCGTGGTGGCAGCACGTGCCGGTGATGCTGACCACGGCCGTGCTGCGCCGCATCGTGCAGCGCGTGGGCGCGTCGCTGGCGCGGCTGCACATCGACCACCACTGGTCCGCGCTCAACGACCGCACCGCGCACATCGTTGGCAAGTTCTGCCCCAACCTCGAAGAGCTCAAGGTATATACACTATCATACACACAACAACACGCCTGCATTCCCTGAAGCATAGCTACCGCCGTATCAGTACGAAGCCGCCCTAGATACAGGGTTGCCTAGACGCATGGTGGGCACCCCTGTAGCAAAAATTCATAAAATATCATCCACTACCTCACTAATACCCTTAGGCCGTATGTCTTCCTGGGACAAAATAAATTAGTCCCTAATTAAGGTTTCCGGGATATACCTCATATACAAAGACATAAGAATATTTTATAGAGAACTTGTTTTATACCAGCATCAGTCAAAGTTATTCCATCACTTCCAGATTGTTGGCATGCACACACGAAATTGGAATCCACTTATTTATGGATGTAAACAACTGAAAAGTTTGTCCTTTGTTTCATGCAATAAGGTATGTTCCTGTTTAATTATTACTTATTAATTAGTTTTTTACATATTATCAAGCTTAATTTTATGTTTTATCTTACAGCTGACCGATTCGAGCTTAGTACATCTAGTCAAAAGTGAATCGTGCATAGAAAGCCTTACGGTCGCTAACAATACGCATGTGACTGGGCTGTTTCTCACGGGATCGAATCCGCAAAAACTAAACTCGCTCGCGTTTTACAACTGCTACAGTCTTCAAGGCACAGTACTTAGCGCTGCTATAGACACGTTACCTGGATTAACCACTCTTAAATTGGATGTCTGTCCTCACACAATGTGGAAAATAATACCATTAATTTTGAATAAACTGCCGAAGCTTGAAGAACTTTCATTGAGCGAGTATATTTCGGTAGAGATGTGCTTCTCTCCACAATGTAACGACGCTTTCTGCGATGCTCTCGCAAAATTAACAGAACTAAAAACCCTGAACCTGAGTCGTAACATTTACATAACTAATGCAGTTCTCAAACGAGTCGCACAGTCTTGCCTTAAACTCGAATCATTAAACATTTCTAGCTGCAACTCACGGAGGATCTTCCCCCACCCAGGTAAGTCCATAAATAATATATTCCAAAGATAATATTTACTCATATTGATTCCTAAAACAACATGAAATGCAAAATGTATTATGACATTGCTAAATTGTGCGTACAAGGCTGTCACAACATGAGAGTTTCGGTTTATTATTTTACCTGAGTAATGCCGATCAAGTAGTTTGTATTATTTTACACTACTTACTCGAAAACCATGAAACAGGACTCATTTGTAACAGGATTTCGAAATTCCGCTCGCCCGCTTCGCCAGAATAAAATCTTTATTGGCACCATCTTGTAATGGAAAAAACTGTAATCCAATTTTTGGTATTGGCACCCCTCAAAACATATATTTTTAGTGTTGTGATGGTTCTTCTCACCTATCTCTGAACAATTAAAATCTTAAGCGAATTGCTGAGGCTACTATGTCTTACAGAACATAATATAACATTAGCATGACATCCCAAAAAATAATTTTGGAAACCATAGTTATTAAACATAACAAATCAATTGAGAATTTTCAATGGTCACCATTATGGATTTTGAGTACAAGAGTAGGGAGGCCTTAGCCCTGCAGTGGGCAATATTCAGTGGTTATAATAAGAATTCTAGCAATAAAGTACCACTAGAAATCATACATATATAACATTACGCCTGTAATCCCTGAAGGGTTAGGCAGAGGTGTATCCATTAGTATACCCACTTTTCGCCAGTTAAATCGGTTCTGTTACTAGAAATCTCGTGAATAGTTTTTCTGCAAGCTAGCTAACTAGAATGGTCATAATTTACTTTTTCTGCATTGAAAATATATGAATGAGTGCATATTATTCGTGGTTCGAGGTCACTACAACAACATTCCATTGTTTAAGGGTACATCGTACGTGAATGTAATCTATGTCGCGTCTAACTTAATAGAGCCACAGGCGTTCGAGGAGGCAGTATGTAACGCTCGTGTCCCGACAGGCGTGGGCGACGACGGCGTCGTGGCGGTGTGCCGCGGCTGCCGCGCGCTGGCCCGCCTGGACGTGTCGTACCTGGGCGCGCTGTCGGACGCGGGGCTGCGCGCGGCCGCCGGCCTGCCGCGCCTGCGCGTGCTCACGGCGCGCGGCAACCCCGCGCTGTCCGCCGGCTCGCTGGCCGCCTGCCTGGCCGCCTGCCCGCTGCTGCAGGTCAGTAACTACTGTATGGATTTTTATATAGTTTTCATCGATCAGAAGAAGAATTAATCTAGAGTAGTCATAACATATAATTTATATGCACTGCGAATATAAACTACCGGTGTAATGATAGAATTAGTGCCACCCGTACGAAGCCAGGGCTAGAGGCTTATTAAGAAAGCTGAAGAGTGTTTCGTTTGTTTATTTAAACATGCTTATCTCTGGAACTACCATTCGGTTTGGAAAAATACTTTTTGTATATGATAGCCAGATCAACGAGGAATAGATACGCTATATGTATGACATTCCACTACGACCCATGGGAGCAGAGCAATAACCAATTAAGACGTAATTTAACGCGGGCGTAAAAGAAACTACTCAGAGGGTAGTCGCGGGCAGAAGCTAGTTCTTTATAAAATGTGTTGGTCAGTTGCATCTGTTCATGTTGTTGGGGTATAATAAGTGAGTATGTGGCAGGAGGTGGACGTGTGCGGCTGCGACGGCGTGTCGGACGAGGTGGTGTGCGCGGCCGTGCGCGCGCTGGCCGAGCGGCCGCGCGCGCTCACGCTGCGCCTGGCCGGGACCGCCACCACGCCCATCGAGGTAAGGCTTTTATGAATCTGAACTAACAAAATCAATCATAAGCTGGCCTCTTATGTTTTTAAATACACCGTACTACACTAAGCCGGCTCAATATCAAAGTGCTACCACCGACGGTCGGACGCCTGTAGTTATGTTTTGAGATCATTCCGAAAAATGGGAATTATTTAATTAATTATAAACCAGGCAATTTTATTTGCTCTGGAAGCGCTAAAGTTTCCGCCTAGAGAAAATTGATGACTAAAAAAAATCATAACCCTCCTTTTGGCTTTGCCGTAGTCGGGTAATAAGTCATCCCAGGATATTAATTATTGTAAAACTTTACGATACGAGTATTAGTCGTGATGGCCCAGTGGTTAAGGCGCCCACCTCTCATGCATGAGGTTGTGGGTTCGAATCTAGGCAAGTACCACTGCGACTTTTTCAATTCATATGTACTTTCTAAAGTTTATCTTGGATATCACTGACATCGACATCAACAATTTATTTAGTAAGTTATTTCGACAATTAATACTAATTATGTTCTGCTAATTTGATGAATGTTGGTTAGACTAACTGTACTGGCTCACTTTTAATTCGTTGTAAATCGTTTAGGGGGTGAAAGTACTCATACTGAAAATATCTGCTGTTCCATGCAATTTGATCGTATTGTGGTGCATTTTTGTATGGAACAGCAATTTTTTTTATTTCCCGTAATAAATGTTGTTCATATTCATGAATACCTTAATCCCCAGAAAGTTTAAGAACGAATTAAAGTTGACGTTTTGTATTTTTTATTTACACCAGCTTTTGTATTATTTGTATTATTTATTCATCAAAGTCAGGTGCACAGCTAGTAGACATGCAATCATAATTATAATACATTATACCCTCTATTGTACTTTATTCACTAAAACCAATCTCAGTGTAAATAGCTAATGTGATTTTTATATTTCATTGGCAGCCTGAGCAAGACTTCCCCACGCATAAGTTATTAACGGTGGATGTTCACGACGACCGCAGCAACCCTCATCTCCGGCCCGATTTTGTAGATCGCATCTTCGACGACAGTTCTGACGATTCCCTTGGAGATCTCTACGACCACGATGACTTCGACGAATTTTTTGGACCAGGTATGGAGTGTGACAAGACAATTTTTTTTTATTGAATTGCTTTTCTTGTCTTTCCAAACTTTTCGTAAATATAATCGCCGATAAGAGACCGATAGTGTTACGAAGCGTAGTTCATCGCCCATAACTTTGAATCGAGATATGTTCATTAAGGTTTCAAGGTGCATGATGCCTAAATTATGTTCCAAACTGTAGCTGGCCAACGTGGGGAGAGGCCGTGCGACACGCATGCGTGTCGTGCGGTCGATTCAAACGTAATGATAGAGTATTCCAAGAGCTCGTGGCTAAGTAATAACAGCCGCATGGGTCGATCCGTCAGGTTAAGCTACGCTTGCCGGGGTCGGTGCGTGGATGGGTGACCATATTTACACACCGAGACTCCTCCGTGCCTCGGAAAGCACGTTAAGCCGTTGGTCCCGGCTGTCATATTATGTGGATCTTTGAAAGTCGTTACGGGTCGTCAGAAGCCCGAAATTCTGACAACTAGTCTCACCAAGGAGTATCGTATTTCCCAGTTACTGGGTTGTGGATGTCAGATAGGCAGTCGCTCCATGTAAAATACTGGTATTCAGCTGCATCCGGTTAGATTGGAAGCCGACCACAACATAGTTGGGAAAATGCTAGGCTAGGATGATGGTTTGTTTGGTATTTTATTTATGTGGTGTTTCGCATCTTCGTAATCGAGACCACCTTTCACCACACTGTCGATTTTCATTAGAAATCAATCTTAACAATGTTTGCGTTTGTGCGTCACGTTTCACTCCCCGCCTCTGAGTGAACTGCGAAGAACCTAAGTGAACTCTAAGGAGTTATCGCAGGTGGCTGACGACTATGGTATAAGTGTCAAACTGTTAACAATCATTATTGCATGTATTGTAGATGACGAGCTGTTCCTGGACGACGACCTGGACGATTTCGACGGATTGTACCAGTTCGGCCTCCACGCGCCTGACATCATCTTGCTCTAGGAGTCGTCCCGCCGCTCTTCGTCGCTGTACTCACGCCATATTACAACCTTTACAAACCAGTCCATTGCAACGAACAAGACTTGCAATGCAATCCAACATGATTTATGTTACAACATACATTTATTGAAGGGAATATTTTAGAATTAGTTGTTTTGTTCCAGTGATTTGTTTATATTTCTTGTAAAAAGTAAATCAAGGTTTTATTTAAGGCCGATTTTATTTTTCATTTCTAATTTTGCATGTTTGTATGTACCTTATTGTAAAAGTTATTCATTATGCAAATATGGTAGCATCATTTTTTATTTGAAAAGCTAATGTTTGGCTTGTTTTAAAATATGGTTGTAATTTTAAGAGGTGAAATAAATCATATATTACAAGTATGCCTAATTGGGCCTGAATGTAAAACGCTAGTATGGCTTTGATACGTAGTCAATAATAATGTTTAAGCAGTTTGACGTAGTATATCAACTATTTTGCTTGTGCTATGTATGAACCAACCACTTTCGGACTAAACTCATTGGCAAGGAATGCTACGCAATGGACGGTTTACAGATATTATTTTGCCTAGCCAAGTGGTATTGCAGCATAAACAAAACAAAATAAAACTCGTTGTAATAGTTTTTGTCAAGTCGTAGCGACACAAGCATTACTTGAAACTAGTTTAAAGCAATTTGATTTGTTGAAACTATTTGTAAGTAATGTTTGATGGGTGAGTTAGGTTCTGTAGTACTGGCCTTATACAATTAGATTAATGAATAACCTGCATGCGAGCTGACTCTTGGGTTAATTCGCAAGATACCACAGAGGAGACTGACACAGTTTGTATCGCAATACATTTACATGATCACATAAATATAGTTTTTTTTTTATATTATAATAAAGTAGTTATTTCAGATGCCCATTCCATACAAATGAGCTTAGTCAGGAATACTACAGAAATAATAGTTTAAAATTGTTTGTGCCTTTAAAGCAATACTATTTAACAAACATAATAATCTTGTAACATATTATTATAGCGTATTTATATGTAATTAAACAGCCAATTTAGCCAATAACAATCATTTTAACTAATATCTCTTACAATGTAGAAATAGAAACATATAGTTGTGATGCCAGTCGCCCCTTGAAATTACGAATGATATTTACTGATACACTGGTGTACTATTAAATCGCTGGTATTCAATATACATATATGATTAGGCTGTTGTAACTGAAATCTATTATTGTAAGACTTTAATTATTATAATTATCTGTGATGAAACATTATTTTCGCAACACGGAAGTCCCACACCTCATCTAGCTGTAGCCATTATTGTTTATTTATGTATAAAAAGTTTTGATGTATTGTATTATAACTATAAGCAAAGTCTGAAATATTGTGATAAAAATAAATTATTCAAACCTCATTTCTGATTTTTATGGATTATCTCAATTGATTGATAACACTGCAGTGATAAATTCAAGTTTACATAATAACTGTCGGAGAGTATGTTGCTTATTTTTAACTACAGCTTGAAGTTTACGAGGAGATTGTCCTTGGTTGTTAATGTATCTATGTAACAAATATAATATAACCTGTATAAAGGGAAATAGTAAAGCTTATTTTTTTTCTTTAAATTGTACTTCCATTATAATTAGAAGTATTATAGCGTAAAAAAGCAACAAAAATCCTTACTGTGCTTACCTCATAGGAAATAAATGAAGTACTAAATTCACTACATTGATAAACATTAATAAGTAGAATTACCATTGACAATCAACTAATTGAAATGTGATATTGTGATTTATAAAAATTTATGTGTCCATATTTCTTTACCAGCTTGATATGATTCCATATTATGGGCCTAATATTTTCTATGACAATATTATAAGAAGTTGTGCGATGTTTGTACTTATTTATGTTGTGTTTGTTAATTTTCTTCAAATATCATTGAAGTTAATCTCATAGACGATCATATTGAGCTGGACTGCTTTATAGATAAGTTGTTATTTCAAGTATAGAAGCAGTGAACTTAGAGGTGTTGCGAGTTTTTTTTTTGCTCTTAATTTAGACAGGAAGTTTTAAGTTTAGAGTCCTTTTTCAGGTGTTTTTATTACATTACTGTAACTTTATGACGTTTTCACTTTATAAGAACTTAATAACCTAATCAAAGTGGTGATTTTTATTTGTTTTTTATTAAAGAATGATTTTTGTTTTAATCACAGTTGGAAAATCAATTACTATTTATATTTTTTAAGACTTTATTAGACCCTAGCCGATAACGCTTTTAATTTTCTGGGCATTAGAGAAAAGTTTTTGTTAATTGTGCAATCTTAGTAATGATGGATGCTATTAGTACAAAACAGCAAAAATTTTCTCTATTATGTTTGTGGAGTGGAAGTTTTCTGTCACTTATTTATTTTGTTGAAGCTTGCATGTTTTTATCCCATATCGGAGAACTGTCACTATGTTTTAAGCGTATATTTTATACGTTTTTATTTTTGTTAGACTAGATTATTTTTCAATTATCTTTGCCCAAAATAAAAACATGTGAGCTGTAATTTTAACTTCTTTTACTTGTATCAGTGATGTTAATTCAATTTTACATTAGTCACCCTCTAATAACTAGAATGTGAAAAAGTTTTGTTTGTTTTCAATTTATAACATCATCATCGCTCATTTCTGAATGTGTTCAATGTTGTAATGTTTATAGAAGAATATATATTATGTATATTTGCAGGGTTCACTTAGTGGTGATTTATGTTTTTAGAGTTGCATTTTGGTCAAAAACCTAAAGCATGAGATGATTTGTGAAACTTAATAGTTTTTATACATTAATTGTTTTAACATATTAGTAAGAACTGAAATACAAAAAAAAATTCTTCAACAATAAAAGATTTTCATTACATGAAATTTACCATACCATATTTGATAGCCCAACAACATTGTGTTTTCTTTATGATCTGGAAATTGATTTAGTTTCTATTAAATTTGATGGCATAGTGAAACTGTCACCTTCATTCTTTTATCCATGGCACCTAAGTGGCCTCTCAGGCTAGGTAATTGGAAATTTAATTATCCAGTACAGTATAACAGGTGTTACAGCTGTTTTTTCAATAATGCTGATTGCATTTACCTTGGTTGACTATAAAATTTTGTATTAAATGTCTATACTAGTCACTAGACCTTGATTCAATTTATACTATAGAATATCGATCACAAATTGTATATGCTGGTAATATACTCTTGTTTATAATTATTATAAACAAGAGTGTATTATTAATTATTATTATTATTAACCTATACTGTCGCACTGCTGGACACAGGCTACACGCCATTCCTTCCATCAATATTTGTAGATAAAACAGAATAATGCCAATGATAAATGTAATTATTATTATTATTAACAAATGAAACACATATTTTATTTGAAATTATATTAACAATCTAAAATAAGATACAACAACATACAAAGAAGATGCTACATGTCAATTATGTATAATTAACATCATAATTATGGGTTTTAATGTAAAGGTTCCACCATTGACCCATTATTCCTACATCAACAATCCTTGAAGGCAAACTCGCATATGTAGGCTGTAGATAGGAACAGTTAGCCTTGTATAAGTCACAGGAGTCATTTAGGTCAGTTGTATACATGATGGATAAAATTCCTAAACTTTTATATTTAATAACGCCTTGGTTATAACATGTATCCAGGTACCATAAATGTTTCGCTGTATTCGGATTTAGACAATCTGGGCTTACCATAACAGTCTCATTGTTTATTCGTTTCAGGTAATCTTTAAAATCGAGTTCGCTTGGATTTTTCAAGGATAGAAAAGTTAACGCCCCAATCCCTGCGGTCCACTTCATTGCTTTCAAGGGTTCATCTTGAATATCAGTTCTCAGGTCAACCAGCATTTGACGATAGTCAAAAAATATATTCTTCCAGTAATCTGCCCACTTTTTAAGAATCGTACCTTGAAGCTTATCAGGGAACTTAATTTTATTTTTGAGGTTTGATATTACGTTTGGAGCTTTGGTAAGACTTTTAATCATTTTGGAAGAAACAAATTCACACACAAAAATACTAAATTTAAAAAAACACTCAACAAATATTTAGGTTAGCTATCTGTCAATGTCACAAACTACTTCCATCAACTCACTGTCTGTCATAATGTTCGTGTATTGATTGTCGCTGTTCGCAACTAGGCAGCGGCATCAAGGTCTACAGTCTATACTTATTCCTAAACATAGAGCAACACGGGCCACCCTATGAAAATACACAACTTATACAACCTTCCGTCAGGAGGCCTGTGTTGCTCTGTGGACACAAGCATTGAAATATTTATTAAGGTCATGATGCTCTAAAGTAATAAATAACTATGACAGAAAGTTTGAACTTTAAACAAAAAGAAACTCTTTAACCAACCAAAAACATTTCATGTAAAATGTTACCAAGACGACCACATAAGGTTTGCCCTGTGAAAAAGATATCAGATCTCATGTAGAGCCAAGCTTCTGAATCTACAGCTTCTAACTCTACCCACCCTAACTTCACAAATTCTACATATAATTATGAGTAAAAATGTATCTACGGAGGTTTCTTGTTGAGAAATATATTATCCCAGGCATTCCCAGGTGTGACGTTTCACCGCCTGACGTTACTTTTACACGTTGCGTTGTAGAGTGGTTGTCAGTTTGAATAAATATGAACCCTATCAAATAATTATTATTGTTATGTCATTTTAATGATAAATATCATGGATGACAGGAGCAATGAGTAGTCGTTTAATATGCCATTAGTTTATTACTCGCAAACGTTGATATTTTACAGTTGATAGCCATAGTCTTACAGTTTCTAAATAATTCGTAGCGTAGCTTGTAATGTTGTACACTATCCTTTTCTCGTTGGCATAGAACCTCCACCTTTAGCTTCTCTCTTTTTCCTTGAAAATTTACCCATCATCATTTCTGGCGGAGGCGATGGTGGTTGCGGATTAAAATCAGCTTGCCTGACAATCTGCAAGGAAACTCTTTATGAAATCACATTTTTAATGTTTGCATAAAATTCCATATAAGTATATGGGTGTTCAAAAAGAATACGTTACATAGCCGTTAGTTACGTCTACTGGGCAGGCAGGAGACGTAATTAACGGCTATGTATTCAAAGTTAGCTACAATGAGTAAAAAGAATTGCTGGAATCGAACTTTTAATCTCAGTGTGAAAAATAACTGAGCTTGGAATGAGACACAACAGGGTTAGTCTGGTATTTAAATTTAGTTATGGTATTTTAAACGTGACTATCTATGTAGAAATACGTAGTAAAAAGTTGAGACATTGATCTTCAATATATTGCGTTACCAGCAAAAAAAAAATAACGTAACAAGAAGACTGAGAAGAACATTTGGTTTCGTTAGGCGTCTTTATACACCCGTTCATATGCCCGTCAATTGTCAGTGTCTTGTAAAATGCACAGTTAGAACTCCCAACATGGAAGGGGATGGGTAAATCATTTGAAGATATTATTTTAGAATAAGTAGGTAAGGACTGAAATAATAATAGCTAAGGCAGCCTTAGCGTCAAAGCAAATTATTTGATAATAGTTGATTTTTCAATTGTCATTTATCGACATTTATAGTAGGTTTCTGTTTTGATTCTAAATCTCACTCCCGGTTTCTTGAAAAAAAAATCAACTCATTAACATTGACAAGCGCGAAAGCTGCTGTGATTGGTTGTTGATTATTGAGTCAATTAATCATACACAGCAGCTTTATTTAAATCATCAAATCAGTCTTCCGCCTTGGGCGGGGCGGAAGGGACTGTCAGACTTTTACTGACTAAAAAACCACCCTGTTCCTTCTGTTGCCCTTTACGTTCCAGGGCCACGGTATCCTGTTTTAAGACGTCCCGCAACTCCAGCAGGGACACACAGCTAGCAGCTTACGCGCTCTTGTCGCAACAATGTTTCGTTTGAGAAACAGAGGGTAAGAGTCAGAATCAAAATTCAGCCTACCGTCAGAAAAACAATCTCAAATTCACTCTTTCATTAAATATCACACTTCCTACCTGACCCCCACCCCCTCAGTGTTTGGATAGGTACCCCGGGAACGCCGTTGCCTATGTGTAAGCTGCTTCCAGTGAATCAACTACACCAGACTATACTGGCGAGATTTTACTTATCTTTTGTTAATTTTAGAATGGTATGAACGCAATTAATTTATCTATAAGTAGTACTCACTCGATTAGATGCATGAAAAGAGTTGCCCAAAATATTTTTTGCTGCAACAGATAATGCTTCAACGGGTGCCGTCGAAATCAGTCCATAATTTGCCGCTAGGCAAATAGCAAAGACCATTAAATAAAACGAGCGGTTCATCTTCACTGGTCACTACTATTGACGTCTCACACGTTGGACACATTTTTATAGCCTCTAGATCGCATGTTACCTTTGACAAACAATGCAACAACTTCCTGCGCGATGTACGTGAGAGATAAAAATTAAATAGGTTGATTGTTAATGCAGTGATAAAGTTAATTGTGCCACAAACATGTTAGGCCACATTGCAGATGTCAATCCTAGGGCTATTATGATAATTACTAAGTTGTTATAATATGTTAAAGTAAGCCTGAAGTGTTACTTATGACTATTGTTATATACGATCCTATCTCTCTAATGTTCATATAATAATAAATCTGCCCTATGATAACACCTAATTATAGATGTTCATAGTCATGAATTCATAATTTACGTACCACAGTACATCTGAGCGACTTGTGGTCGTCTGTCTAGCCCCACCAATGCTATTATTACCCTTGTATATATGAAAGTGAAGCATATGTTTCTAGTAAAACCTTTGCTTCTCTTTTACAACAGCTGCCAACCAAGCAATCCCGTGGTTAGTTTATATGCTGACAGAAAAATGCACATGTGCAGTCAAAGCGAAGCTAGAGCCCCAGCGCCAATACCACTGATGTCGTCGACCAGTCGACGGCGAAATTCTTGTAGGAGCCTTATTATTACTGGCAGACGTAGCAGAATCTAGCTGACTATTTTTTTTTTTTTGTATGTTTTTTGGTTCAAACACGTATTTTTTTTGTAGGTAAATAAAAAATTGAAAAAGCTGGGATTTTTTTCATTTATACTACATTAGGCTACTTATGCTGTGAAAAATGATGGCATCAGGTCCTGCATTGTTGGCAACATTGGTTTCCAATAAGGTACTATTAATGCCATAGATAAAGGCTGTAAAAAAAAGTTCGGTGATTCGGTGGTAATAGAGTACGTAATTACAAATTTAAAGTTATATTGGTGCTTGTCTAGTGTCGAACCTCTTGCACAAGGGGTTGGTCTTAACCACTGAGACATTCATGATATTTATTTTCGTAATTACAACGAACGATTTCGTTCGTAAATACAACAAAAAAAGGTCTAGAATTAAGTACGTCTTTCAAATTACTTCCACAGTGGGAGGTAATTTTCAAAAACTAATGATAACAGAATCGGAGGATATAGTTTGGTGTTGTATAAATATTTTAAATAGGTATATCATCTCCATTCAAAATTTAATTACACCACTGCATAGCTAAAGGATCAAAAAATCCGGTACGCTAAGTGAGGACTGTGACTTTTCGCGCACGCGTTATATTTTTATTATGTGAGTATATGACTAGGCTGTCGCACTAAGATACCTGTATTATTGTAGTTTTTAAGGCTTAAATATAAATTATTTGAACGAACGTTGACCACACTGTTGAGTTTTACAAGCTTTGGTGCTTACCCATCCATAGAGTAAATAAACATGCATTTTTTTCGTTTTAATGATAATTAGGTTATAATTGATTCACTAATCATTCGGAGTATCAAGTCTGTTCCTCTATTAATCATATTTAGTAAGTCAGGCCAGTCCACCCGACAAACCAATAATAAATAATCAAGACTTCAAAGTAGGTACCCGCGAAATTTTATAACTGTCATTCAGTTAAATTTCGGCATTTTGTGTAGTCAGCACTAAGAGATCCAGTCTGTTACTTCAGTTACATCTAATAAAATAGAAAAATGAATACTAAATCTCAATCTACGCCGGTTGTAGCATCAGCTGCAGGCAAAGTTTACAAAGTTCCTAATCGCCTAGGACGCGGTGTACCCCAAGTTATAGATGTCTACACTAAGAAATGCTCCTGCAACAGAGACAAAACTATTGTCTTCTGTCGATCCTGTGGCTACTATTGCAATGGAAGAATCCGTTTGAAATGTGAAATGCATCCTCGTGTAAGTTGTTTTTGCAATACATGCGTCTATTATTTTGAACAGTCCCTTTCTGTTTGCCTCTCTCTTGTGCTATCTTCTATCATTTCTATCATAAAAAGGTACATAATTTTATTATTTTGATCTATTATCCAGCTAGCAGTTCGCTCTGTCTGACCCAGCAAACCTTTAAAATTTTAAAGTTCAAGAGTTTGCTTGTTTTTTTCTTCTTTCCCCTATATAAAGCTACGTTACCGCTGAGTTCTATATTTTATTATCATTAAAATAAGAGATCCATAAGAAAATTCAAGCTCGAAGTCACGGTTAGTAGTCACCAGTGTAGGGCGTAGTTAACTACTATTGTGTAATCTGGTTACTAACTACGATTAAAAGTAGTTAACTACATGTAGTTAAGATTACATGTAACTAAACTACAGTAATCAAACTACATGAAGTAGTTGTTAATTTGACTGCTGCAATTTAGTAGTTATAATTACTGATTATTTGAGTTCTTAGAACTTATATTTTACAATTAAATAAACATGTAATGTATTGATATATATTTTTTGGAATCTGGGTGCATAAAAACAGTTTATTTCGCGTATTTTTATTTTCACGAATAATTGTGTTTATTGACATTTGTATGTATTCAAAAAATCAAAATTACACAGCAAACATCAACTTAATTAAAATTATTTGCGAATCAAATAAAATAAAAAGTGGATTGGGTGAGTTAATCATTTAAATTAGCCTTTAGTACTACACTTTTTTCGAACATTTCATCCGACAATTTGTGGGATTTGGGATGGTTAATCATAGTTGCGTATTTCATCAGAATTTAGTTTTCGATCCATATCTGATAAATAACAGGACACTATCAGATCTGCTTTTGGCCCGCACCTTGCCCGCGCCTTGCCTCCGCCCGACGCCTCTTGTATTTGTTGTCCCGCGTTTAACAGTAATGACGCAACCAGTCACAACGCCATACTCTAACTAACGTGCTCTAACTACCTACCTAGCAAACGACAAGTCGGTACATGAACGAATCGCGCGCGCGTTTGGTTTGTTTAAATACGCAAAATCATTTTAAATTTTGTAGTTATAAAAAGTAATCTCGTAATCGTGATTGCAACTACAATTTGTAGTTAGTAATCAAAATGTTTAACTACTTCTTACGATTATTTAATGTAATTTGTAATTATGATTACTGATTACTATATGTAATCGTAGTTAGTAATCAGTAGTTAGATTTCATATTGCCCAACACTGGTAGTCACTCGCCGACGAAACATACGAAATCTCGAAAACTAGGTACCTACTTGATCTATGAATCTGAAATTTGGCATGTAGGTAGTCTATAGGTACAGTACTGAATTAAGAAGTGTTTTACTTCCACTTGCAAGTTGATCAAGCTATAATCCCTTATTAGTTATATCATGACTATTGTTTAAGATGTAATACTTTAGGGGAACTACTACAGAATATACAACACAGCTCTATTAGGTTTCCAGTCTAACTTGTGGGACTGCATATCAGAAAACACAGCATGGGGAGGCCTCCCCATGCTGTGTTTTCTGATATGCAGTCACCTATTTTATAGAACCCCACTGACCATCTATTCTACTAGGAATGTCCCACTTTCAATATTAGTCTAGTAATTATTTAATCAAATTAAGATTTTACTTTACTTAGTACTTTTGTCTCATTAGTCAAACTAAAGTCTTACTGTGAATTATGTGCTTACAGGTAACTTTTCTTCTGGATATAGCAGAATGCCCCCGTTGCCGTTCTACAGTGTTTCTGGATGAATATAATGGGAAATCTTAATTTACTTTGACAAAGATATCCTTGACATGTTGACTGTGGGCGATCATTTGTTATACCAAGCCTGAATTGGCTGGCTACAAACTTGGTGTGTTTGCCCTAGAAAAACACAGGTGTGTGTGTTTTTAGTGATTTTTAGGAGAAACAATGGGTGTATTTTCCTGCAGTCAACGGGTTAATTTAATATTACTGATTCTTTTTTTTTTTGTTGAAAATATGTGATAGGTATTCATAACAAAATGTTGAGCCAAACAATAAGATGTTTTGATACTTTTATTATGCAGATCATTATTGATATAATGATGCATAATAAACTCATCTAATAGGATATGTTATTGTGTGGCTACACAAGTAACTGTGTATGTTTTTACTTTTTATTCACTTAAATATTAATTTAGATGAGTAAAAGTTGATATTTTATTGGTAATGGCAATGATTGCCAATTTCTAAAGAGTACTTGAGTTAGCTATAATACTGAAATTGTTATCTTAAGAGTGTTAAGAAAAAGAATATTATTATCCTGATGATTGAAACTAGATGATTTTATAAATATAAAATTATTTTGTTTCTCATAATGGATATTTACTCATTAAGCTTGTTTCTGTTTCTTTTTTTTTAATTTTAAGAAACTTTGATATTTTAATAAACTAAACACTAAATTTTGATATTTTATTAAAACTAAAGTTGGTTATTTTCTGTTAAGTGCACCTTTAGAGGTAATTGGTAGTTCAATGTACTCCTTGCAACAGGATAAACCTGATCTAATTTGCAACAGACCCTAAAATCTTGGGATTTGGCACCAAGATGTTTTTTTTTTCACCTTACAACTTATATTAGTAAAAGTGTAAAACTTATTCTTTTCAGATGCTTTATAAACAAATAAATCCCCCAAAATTTCAATTAATTAAACAACTAGGCACAACTAAAAAGTATGCTTTGATGTTTTTTTATTCTACATTAATTTTTTCATTGCCTTGTAGAATAACACAGACAGCACAGATTCAAGATTATCTTTATTTATTACTATTATATATCTACATAACACATTTAAACAACAACTTAGGACTATGTTACACCTATAAAGACCAGCTAAGGGTTAACTTATATAGTGAACCAACTGGGAACATCTGTTCTGTGTTTATTGCGATCAATATAATTTTGAAAGTTTTTCTTAGCTTCACTTAAAGATTTTTCTTCATCTTCTCCATCATCTTTTTTGGTGCCAAATATATTTGGATATTCGAATTTCATGTCTTTTGGCTAAAAAAGTAAGAAAAGTAAGAAATTTTAATTTATTATATAAGTTTACTTTCCAAAGTCTGTAAAGCAAATAGAATCCTTACTCTTTTTAAAGGATTATATTATTTATAATTGGTGATTGATATCACACTTATTTGTACTTGTTAAAAAAATCTCAAGTCAAAAATCTTTTTCATTTGCAATGCACGCGCATGCATGACGTCAATCTCCCGAAATTAATTAATTGAATAACAATCGAGCTGTAATGTATTTAAATACAAGTATCACAAGATTTACAAACAAAACTAATCAACTTTGACCATGGTTTGTGTGTTCATGAGCACAATAATGATTATGTGTTTAAGTATCATTGGTCACTAATTACGTTTAGTTTACAGTTAGCTTTCTTAGAATATATTTTATCATACAGTAATGTAAACTAAAACTGGGAATAAATGGTGCCTTTATCATGGCGAATTTAGACTTCTTGGCTTAGCAACGAAGTGAGTTTCAGTTGTTTCATTGTTGATAAGTAATATTTCGGGTTGGGTTTAGTATTCAGCTGCAGGCGGAGAAGGCAAAAAAGGGTTCAAATTGGTAGGGTTTAAGTCCCCGATTGTAGTTCTACCACTAATTTTATAAGGAAATGTATTTTTCGAGAAATTAATGGAGAAAAATGTTTCTAACCTCAAATCACATAGAAAGCGAAAACGGAACGTAAAAATGGGCGATTGATAACCATATCTATACCACGTATTGTCTATGGTGCAAATAAACCGATTACAAACGTAAAACGGAACGTAAAAATTAATGTCATCTGTCATTTTCATTTGTTTGTTTATTCCGTTTCTCTTCGAGTTGCGTGAATGTTATGTTGTTTCTTTTATCAAAACCTATAAATGCTTAATGCAGCCCTACTGATCCAGAGCGAGCGAAGCGAGCTCGGGACTTGGGACACCCCGACATGGATAGGTTAGGTTCGAAGGGGATGGCGGGGTCTTTCAGACCCCGCCATCCCCTTCGTGTTAGGTTACTTTAAACCTTGAACGCAGAAGTAGGAGCCCCGCGAAGCGGGGCTCCGTCGAGTTATTTTGATGGGAAGTAATCAGTTTTTTGGGTGTTGCTTACATGAGAGTGGTGTCAGGATACAGAGGGCACCTCCCTCCCTATGCTAAACGATACCAAATTTCTGGAATACGCCTTTTACGTGACTATAACGAGTTTTGAGGTTAGGTTACAAAATTTGGTTTTTCTCAAGAACGGTGCGTTTCCTTATCATGGGAGTGGTACCGGGGGGTAGGGGGGTTCCCCCCTTCCCCCTTCACTCCCCCCTCCCCCCCCTCCGCCTGCAGCTGAATACTAAACTTTACCCAATATTTCTATCATACTACTAGGATCTAAGATCAGGTCACCAGAATATGTCAGAAAGAATTAGGTATTATGAGAACAACTTACCAATACAACATAAGCAGTCTTTACATCATCATCCTTAATTACATATCCTTTCCCAACATCTCTTCGGAATTTTCCTAAAGCTATTCTGGTTCTCACATCAACAATTGGGATATTATATATTTTTTCCAAGTAGTTTTTTATGTCAAATTTGGTCATTTCCATGGAGCACTGAAACTGCACTATATTAGGCAATTGTTTCGATTCAGAGTCAGGTCGCACAATTTTCATCCAGAAATTAGGCAAGAAAACTCGTAACTGTGGGTTGCCCCTTTGGTATATAGGATACCTGGAATTAAAAACAAATATTGTATTTGTTAAAAAAACAATCGTATTGTTCATTTTATACGAAAGTAATTTCGTTAGGTGTATACATACCAGCGGGTAGACATTTTTACTTAATACCTGCGAAAATAATATTTACGTAAAAATTATAACCTTATCTTCCTTTTTGAGTTTTCAGCCTAACCTTAGGTACTTTCCAGGTTTCCTAATGTCAACATGAAATGTCAAATTCATAGATGGTCACTGGTCAAATTATTGTCAATGTCATTAAACTTGAGACATAAAATGGCTGTTGAATAGAACATACTATAACACTATGCTCTCCGGGTGTGGTGTGTGTGTATATTATTTTGTTCACAAATAAAACCACTTAGGGTTAGCACAAACGAGCGTAATTTAGTGAGTCATGAGTCGTAGAATTTTGGTCGCAGAAATTATACTATTAATACTATAGTTATACTCATTATTGGAGATTTATTTTAATATACATGCTCAATATTGTTCTTATTATGATACATTAAGGGTACCTATTTGCCTATGGGCCGTTGCGAAGTTTAGTGACGGACGGCCGGCAGCATTGTCAGGGAAGGGAACAAAAAATTACAAACCATGGTAATTCCAGAAACTTTTTACAGTATACAAAAACTAACAGTTTAAAAAAACTGACTTTTATATAGCAATACTTCACATAACTGTCATGTCATCTATCAATTCAATTTGTCAGTTTGTTGTAAAGATGGCGGTGGCTCTGTCACCCGATCAAGAATTGGTGAGTATTTTATGTTTAAAATAATGATATCGTTGTGTAGGAATGGCTATTTAGCACGAATATATTAATTTCGAATAAATGCCTATGTTAGCCAACATTTCAAAGATATTTCTTTTAAGAATGATCTAAAGGATGTGGGTTGTTACTTGCTTCGTTTACCATGTCATCAATGTTTGTTTTGATTACTTCGTGTCTTGTTGTTACAGTTTTAAAGTTTCCATTTAATGAAGTCAACGTTGTACCTCTTTTATCATCGCAATACAGAAATGATTTTAGAACAAATTTAACACTGCCTATTGATATGCGTTTACATCCTGTGATGATTCTATACCTTTAGATGATTCTGTGTACTCAATATGACAATACTAGCTCCTCCTATTTCCGCTCCTATCTTTTTTTAGATCAATCTCTATTTGAAATTGTTTCTATATTGATACAATGTGATGAGAGATGAGAAAGTATTCAATTTTAATAATAATCATTATAATTTTATTAATGAAATTGAATCTCTTTCTAGAAAAGAATTTATCTTTGTACCATAGCAAAGGTATCTTCTTAATATGATAAAGTAAAATGGAATTTATTTAAGTCTACTAGAAATCACTCCATTTGTTGAGGCTTCTTAGCATTTTACTCACTTACTTAGATATAATAATTAAGCTCACTAATGATATTATAAGAGCCTGTTAGTTTTCTCTGTTATTCAATTTAATGCAATATTATAACAATAAAAATATTAGGAAAGAAAGGAAAAACAAAAAATGTAATGTAAATGTCATTGTAATTCTCAGTAAAACAGCTGTACTCATAGCACTACTTACTGCAGTTAGAGATGGAATTTTATTCATGTTAGGCAGTTTTTTATAGAAAATTTATTTATTTATTCACTTTAAACATACAAATATTCTTACAGGCTAGACCCAAATAAATAAAATTACTCAAATAGCACCTAATCTAAAGTTCGTAATTTTCTAAATGGAATGATATGGTATACTCTAGCAAATTTTAAGTAGGTATGTCATGAATAGTAGTTGTTTTTATTTTATTGTTAGATTCATTCATTGAATTTATGTAGATTATGTTCTAAGCTTTGTTTCTCCTCACCATATCTATTGGTTCATCATACAGTAATTTGAACCCCAGCTGTGTTAATTACTATTTACATGTTTTAGCATAGTTTACCTATATCTGTAGATTTATCAATTTGGGCTATTGATCCCATAGTCAATGTGTGATCAAGGTTCTATCTTACTCCCATTTTTGTTACACTTTTTCATCAAATAATACTCATGGTGGTGCTAGGCCTTGGGTTACGGTCCACCTACCCACACTAACAGCCAACTGGAATTGCGCAACTAGGACACCTTACTTGTGTCCCAGCCAGGGGCGTAGCTACCGCCGTATCTGCCGTATCAATTATACGGGGCCCCTGGCCTACGGGGGCCCCCAAAGAGCATAAGCAAAAATGAATAAAAACTTCCCAAAGAAGTTTCTCGAAATTAAAACTGATAAAAAATTATTTAAGAACTTCTATGGGACAGGAACGCCTGTCAGACCTGTCACTATTGTCCAAAGAGGCAGAAACTTAAGAAAAACTAAAGTCATCATCAGCTATGAATGATTTAATTAATCAGTTTTCCGAAAAAAAGGCAAGGAGAGTTAATTTTTAATTTGAATTGTTTTTAAAAATATGTCAGATAGATAATTATGATGAATAAATATTTCTTTTAATTTTATGGAAACATTTTTTCTTTTTTGAGAAATATTTACCCTTTCTAAGGGCCCCCAAACAAATTTTTATACGGGGCCCCGCCAAGGTACGCTACGCTTCTGGTCCCAGCTATGGAAACATCACAAGCTGATTATGTTTATATGTCCAGGTTGTGCTCCACCTGTAAAACGCATAGGTATTTTTAGAGTTAATACTGAGTATTCATAAAATGCAGTTTTTTGTTCACAGTTGTGAATATATTTAGCTAACTTGGTACACCGGCGTTAGCTAACGGTACCTACGTACGTAAGTAAGTACATCACACATCGACCGCCTGAAACGGTTATTATTAGAATGTAGATTTCTGAATGGATCTGTGTGGATTGCGTTGCAATACTCTGTAATTTTACTAAACAGGGATGTACTTTCTATAGATTTCCTACCTAATATAGAAAATTTCACTAAGTATGTTGGTATATGTACCTACTTGTAAATACAAACCAAAATAAATTTTCAATTACATATAAATATTCACTATATTATTTCGAAAAGCTGCGCTCCTAAAAAACAATACTTCGGAACACCCTCTATGCGGTTGACCGGCAAAACAAGGCAGCAACCAGACTAACAGTGGATGCGAAAGTCTAAACAATTCGATCCGTACCTACCTAAGTTAAATCCATCCTACGCAAGTAATCGTTATAGTTGACATGTAACATTTTCATTGCCACTAAACCGATCTCATACTAGTAGGTATCACGCATGTATACGTATGCACCTCTTGCGTAAAATGTTTGCTCAATATTGAATAATTATTATGAGAATCGTACGTCAAAGGAAGTCAACGCAATAAAGTGTGAGTGAGGCGAGGGGACCGGCTAACGCCTACGAGCCACACTTCGCAACGACGAAGTACCAGGCTTATAGGACTTGCTATGTATACTCTTTCTTTAATGTAATATATCTTAAGAAGAAAGTTTCACAGCTTTATGAAAATCTTTACGCATAATTATGATGTGATTATTTAGATTAAACGCGCAACCTTAATAATTGATCCCGCTCAAAGAATCCAGGTATCTCGCTTGTATACATTGTATCTATTGTGTCGTTTATTGAACTATTGTCTTGCTTTATAAGAGAGAGAAATTTAGGCACACATAACATCCAGTGGTATTATCAATCGTCTCGGTATGAAGGTAGGTTTTGAGGAAAAAGCGTGAATAAATAGAGGAATAAGTATGAATAAATAAAGGAATACTTACCAATCGTTGAACAATTTTGACCGATGGTTACTTCCCTACAAGTTATAGTAAACTTTCCTCGAAAACTCATCCTTACTTCCCTCAAGAAGTTTATAAGCGAACACACAGACAAGTCACGAGGCGACTTTGTTCTATTCTTCCCTTTCTTCTGCCTGCCCTTGTCCTGCCCATGTTACTGGGTTTGGCCTAAAATGTTCGATTCTCGTGTCACGTTTTCATTCACGATTACCACGTGCCATTTGGTTTTTTTTGGCTCCCTCTCCATCTATCAGCATTTTGTCACTCTCAACATGCGTTTTATTCCTTTTCATCACTTTGTTTTGTAGTTATACTGAAATCATTTATTGAAGTGCATGCCCTTCCATCTTAACGGCCCTCTATCGTCTACTGCACTGATTGGCCTGATAGTAATAAGTTTTAATTGAATTGATACGTATTGAGAATTAGACTTAAGTATTTATGTCTTCAAAATGCTTATATGGTCACTTAGTCAACTTTCCTCTTATTTGTTATTACGTGACTATCGGCGAGGGCTTTTCCGACATGGCCATATTTGTTAGTCACGTTAATAAAACTTGTTTCGAAGCTGCCGCTTTTGTGTAGGAAAAGAATTGTCTTCCAAAAAGGTGTCTTGTTTTTGTTCCTATGTAACGAAATAAGAGCATATGTATTTGCTTGCTGTTAAATCACCACAATGTGTTCAAGGAACCATGCCCGTTGTCGGTTACGATATGGTTCAGAGCCCTATTATTCTCGTTGTCTGGGGACACAAGATCTTTTATCCTTGCAGTGTCATTGACACCAAGTCCGCATGCTTCCATACGTACTTATAATATAGGTGATACTTGTGCAAATCTGTATGGTATTCATTTTGTATGAGTCACATCGTTTCTCAATAAATACAATTGGGTACTTCTCACCCTATCAGTTTGGGTACACATGTTTATCTACACATACTTTACCTATAGTCTGTTTACCAAACAGACGATTGTCCGCTAAACTGTTTGGTTGTTTAACTGAATGTGGCAAGTGCCGATTGGGATATCATACAGTTCAGTCAAAATCGGTTTAATACGTACAGATAACTTCTTGCCTATTTTGCTGTCCTGTATTTTAATCCTAGCTTAGTAGATTTAAAGGCTAGTTTTGCCAGAATATTTTTTTTTTTAATTTAAGGTGGAAGAAGGTGACCCTGACATTCTCAAAGTAATTGAACTGTTGCGAGCAAAGCTTTAGATTTAGGTATGAATTTGTATTTCATTATAGAGTGTCCTACATTTCTTTACTGCTGCAATGATATAGATACGGATAGAATATAAACTACATACAACATTTTGATGCATTTGATTTTCTAAATTAAATAATTTGTCAACAAATATTCGAAAGTTTACAATCTCTCGAGTTTTATTATAAATTGACTGTGTTTGTAATTATCTATCCGGTGACATAATTGAAAATATGAGTGTTTTTCGCATTAACACAACTTGAATGATGAAGATACGCTTACTGCGTAGGCATCATTCGGCAGTGTTGGGTTCATATTGTAATGTGCACATGTAATCGGAGGTTTGCTCAGGTGTGACTTGTTCCAAGAATCGCCATTTAGGGACGAATAACGCGGAGAGGATTCTGTGAGCGTGGAGTTCGCGGTAGTCGTTATTTAGACACGCATTACGTCATCATCTTATTCATTATGAACAGGTTCGATAGATCGTTTTCAAACTTAATTTATTAGTAAACAAAATATATTTATGTGTATTTAATTTATAGCTTTCCGAACATTTTCGTTATGGGTAAAGATTTTTTGCAATGTAACATTGCATCAAACATCCGCAGTAAAGATTCTTTAACATCTAACTTCGGTTGGTCCGAAAGAGTATTTTGGCCCTTGAAGAAACTTGATCGCCATGATCGATAGCATTAAAAATGTATTTGCTTTTCATTTTCTTGGCGAATGTATTTTTTTCTAAATCTGTGATTCTGTGAATGCAGATCAGAACATTTAAAGCTAAGGACAATTTCAACAAACTGTTTTCCTGTAGCTATAACGGTTAAAGAATCTTTACTGCGGACTGCCCCTTCTCAAATATCCATACTAACACGTACATACATCATGTAACATGTTATTTACATGATGATTTAACATATTGTTATCTGGACTTACGTTTAATTTTTTCCCTTAATGAAAAGAAGGCCCTGCTTAATGGTTGTGTTCAAATGAAACACCTTTAAACCAAGAAAAATGTATTGTTGAACTTGCTTAATTTACCCCCAGATTTCATTATTATTTACTAGCTTTTGTCCGCGACTTCATCCAATCATCCCGCTTAAATGTCTGTTATCCCGGACGTAGACAAAGTCACTGAATAAAAGTAGCCTGTTTATTCTTGGGGTTTAAACTTACCCCGTACCAAATTTTATCAAAATCGGTTCAGTGGTTAATTTGTGAAAACGTAATGGATAGACAGACAGAGTTACTTTCGCATTTATAATATTAGTATGGATTATGGACATGACTGAACGAAATGCCAAAGAACGAAAGAAGTTTCGCAAAGTTAAAATAAATGCTTTAATTTATTCGGCCGTATACAGATGCCTTTTGAAGCAGAAAAGCAGTATTCAGATACCTACTTGGTAAACAATAGCTTTTAGTTTCGTGTAAAATAAGTACCTACTTTGTCGCTGATTGTTTTCACTTTTCAATTGTAATTGGAACACCAATATACAATTGTGTTTCTTCCAGGTTTCTTCAATATATAGTCTTGATATTGATGGCGAGAAAATGCTCCGGGACAGTCGACTGTGGTTGGCCGGACTGTCATTGACACATTTTGGTTCTATTATATACGATTGCTAAGAAAAAAAATTGTTTGAAAGGTTGTGTATCTTTGTATGAATTATAGTAGGTTTCTTTAATCCTTCTTAGCATCCAAACGGCTAAATGTATTTTAATGATTCATGCAGACGCTTCAACAGGGGCGATCTTTGATGTATCTGGCTGTAATTATGACTTACGGAACGTGTCTGGCAATAATAAATGCTGGTCTTTTAACCTGGTCTGGTCCTGTAAAGCATATACCTACCTACTTAAAATCCAGCCATCATATTTAAACGTAAGTCAGTACTTTCGGTATCTGATATCTGATCAAGGGCCCAGCATTAAATCTAGCACGTAATTAAAAATCCACCACCCACCACCAGTCCATGTCAAAAAAGGCTCGAATGGCTGTTCACAACGGTGTGCTGGTGCCTACGCTTATGTATGGAAGTGAATGTTGGGTATGGCAAACGAGGCATGAGAGTAGGATTAATGCTGTGGAAATGCGTTCCTTGCGGAGTATGTGTGGTGTAACATTGAACGATAGAGTGAGGAATGAGGTTATACGGGACCGTTGCGGATTAAAAGAAGATGTAGTGACAAAGATAGAAAAGGGTATGCTTAGATGGTTCGGTCATGTTGAGAGGATGAGTGAAAGACGATTGACAAAAGGTATTTATATGGCAGAGGTGAGTGGCAACGCCGGGAGGGGTCGCCCTAGGAAGACCTACACTGACCTTATTAGTGAGGTCCTGCAGAAAGGTCAGGTGCGGAGTACTCGTAACCGGCGTGCTTGTATGACGAGATGTATGAACGTAGATGAGGCGAAAGGAGTATGTAAGGATCGTAGCAGGTGGCGTTCTATAGTTTCTGCCTACCCCCATGGGAAAAAGGCGTGAGTTTATGTATGTATGTATGTATGTGTAATTAAAAATACGGCTTTGTTAAAATGCTGGTTGGAAGTTGGAGCTGGAAACATTGCTTTGTCGTGCTGTGTGCGAGTGAAGCAAGGAGGGGTTTTGATGTTCGATATAAGACCAGCAGCACAAAATAGTGAATAACTGAATAAATTTAGGACACATTGTTTTTCCTCAAATCTTTTAGGTAGCGTGTTAGCTACCAATATTTGTTATTTTTGTGCGACGCACAGTTGCCAGACAGTTGTATTCTGTTATCATTGGGTCGAGCGCGGCTTTGCCTTATTCATTCCATTCAATTGCCTAGTCGGTTTGACAGTTGCAAGTCAGGGCCGCCTTCGTGCGATCGTGCGTGCGATCCTACGCTACAGGCGAGGCGTTGTTTTCATTTCTTTTACGCGATCTATACACGTAATATCAGTTGGTCGGTTAGTGTGTTACGAATAGCCGTGTTAACGAACAAACAAGTTATTGTGAAAATTTCTAGATTGTCTAAGTGCGAAATATGATTACCAAAATTTCACCATATTCATTTAACTTGTGCTGCGAACCTTGTCGTCTGTCTCATGATCCTTTTGTTTCAAGTTGTTGCTTGAGTCTCCCCAATTGCCCAATGAATTGAGTAATTGAGGAAGACCTGGAATTGAAACAGTGAGGGTTAATTTATGGGATATGTATCGTAACTTCTTTTTGTCAAACATAATTCTGCACATTGCAGTTCAGTCATGAATCTAAATAATGTCGTGAAGGGTCATCTTATTTTTTTGTTCTGAACGTAGGTACTGTAGGCAAGCGCTGCTTGTGAAATTCTGATATTTAGTTGAATCCGATAAGACTGGACGTCGACTCATGACATCTAATTGAGAAAAGGCTATTATAGGCAGATGATGACTGTGGGAAATATTATATGAGCAGACTCATCGTTTGGCAAATAAGGAAAGAAATATTGTAATACTAACGTAACATAGGGGCAACTAATTCAGATTTTGAATATTAACTTCCTATTTGTTTATAATTATGTATGTTGTTAGCGCACAGTGAAGCATGTACTAAGTGCGCGTGTTGGCAATAGGTCTGTTGTGTATTGTGACGTAAGGTGGAGGCCCCAAGTTAGCTGATGTGTGTGTTGCGCGCGTGCCCGCTCATACTAATGCTCGGGGCCCGGGTTCATCCTCGCCCGCACAGGAAACACATCCCGGAAGAATTAACCCGCCTCGTCCCACCCGTCTTATTTGCATTTATATACATATGCAACGGTCGCACCGCATCCCATCCGTTTAGAGCTCGAGTGTCTCTTTATTTCCGACGTTCGCTTCACACTTGCACCAGTGATGTGCTAATTCGTGCGCTCTCCTGATTTTCACAGAGACGAAATTAGAACTGGACATATTGATTATCTAATAGTGTTACCATAGTATGCTCGTTTATTTTTAAGCAGTAGCTCACACTTACTATTCTTAGTAACAATAAACTCATTCATGGCTGGACATAAGTAATTGTTAATAATATCTCGTTGCTTCTCATTAAATCCTAATAGTTGCAATTTCAAGTAATTTTTATCGTCCAATAAAATGGAAAAGCAGCTTTGAACAATTAATATCTATCCTTATTTAAAAAATAGTGTAGGCAACGACAATTTTCCAATAAATGGGTGCTTCAGTTTACCTTTAAATTCATTTTGGTTCAGCTGATCTATACATGGCCTGCCTGAGTCGAGCTCGAGACCCTATTAATTGTCGCGTTGAAAGTGTGACGAAATGGTGAAATCCAGATACTATTTATTAATCATTAACAGTGCGTGAACACGATAATGAATCGACAGTATAGCAGATCGAGGATGGAGGAGGCGATCATCCAGAGTTTCCTTAAGTTCTTACGGGTATATTCTTATAATTAAACAATTATCAAACTGGACTGCCTCGTTGGTCTAGTGGTCGCAAGCGCGACTGCTGTGCATGAGGTCTTGGGTTCGATTCCCAGGTTGGGCAAAGTCTTATT
Source organism: Hoplodrina ambigua (assembly GCA_949774945.1). Classification (NCBI taxonomy): domain Eukaryota; kingdom Metazoa; phylum Arthropoda; class Insecta; order Lepidoptera; family Noctuidae; genus Hoplodrina; species Hoplodrina ambigua. The sequence goes on from OX458979.1 coordinate 3,639,840, forward strand.
GGGTTTTTTCATCAGGAATTTCTCAGTAGCAGCCTTGGAGTCTGGATTTGTGCCCGGTTGATGGCAATAGGCTCGCCCCCTATTACATGGGACTAAAAACATAACTGGCCTAACCTAACCCTTCGGGGATTACAGGCGTGATGTTATGTGTCAAACGTATGTTTTCTAAAATACATATCTGTAGAAATTATGGTGATTACGACATAGTCGAATATTTCTTCTCGTATTTCGAGAACAATAATACTGTTTACTTTTGTTTGTCAAATATTTCTGTATTGAGTACCAACGGTTAGGTTCTACTGATTTTTATAATAATAAATAATATATTGAAATTTCGAAATATTATTGTTTACAGGCGACGAAGGCGTTTTTGGACGCGTTGAGCGAATCGGGTACGGCGTGCGTGTCACGCGCCACAGCGATCAAATTCTTGCTCGCACGCAAATTTGATGTCGCTCGCGCGCATGCTTTGTGGCGTCAGCACGAGGCGACGCGTCGCCGCGAGGGGCTCAACAAATTTGAGCCATTCGAAGACCCACTCAAGTCCGAACTAGAAACTGGAAAATTTACTATATTGGTATGTTTTATAAATTCCCTACATCATTTGATGCCAGAATTTTATAATTCTGCAGATAATACTAAACGTAATTTCACTGATATTAAAAACTAATTTTAACCACAATTGATTGGGTATCGGTAAACAATATCTACAGGCTGATGACACTACTTGTTCAACATAGATCGGGTTCGATTCCTTGACTTTGTGCACTGGCTGCGATCCGTTACCCCGACGATCTGTAGAGCAACATGCCATGTACTGAACGATTTAAAAGCGCACCACACCATCGAGTGTGTAAGTCTGTAAGGTTCGATATACACATAAGCGAGTCGCTAAGCAAGGATGGAGGCCAGAGGATATAAGCTTAAAACTATTGTAATTGCATTTATTTATAATTAAATCTAATTAGAAAATCATGTAACAGGAAATCTTAAATCATACTCATTTATCATAATATTTTTGCAGCCAACGCGAGATGCGACCGGCGCTGCGATTGCAGTTTTCACAGCAAACAAACATTTTCCTACGCTGACAACACATCAGATAACATTACAGGTAAATAAAATATATTATAATTAAGATCAAAATAGAATGCGTTGGTATGGGTTTTCGTTTAGGTCGTAGTACACACGTGTCAGCGCATTCTATACACAACTTTGTCTGTACGTCAAATAGCTGCTCAACTGAAATTTGACTAGGCATTCTGGGTAGATATTTCTGCCGCGATACTGAGGGAACTGTAGATCAAAGCTGCACAAAAGTTGAAACTAAAACCAGTAAACGGGGTAGAGGCAGGCCTCGATCGAGACAGCGGAACGAAATGTGTTGATACATTCTTTTAACACTTAAATAAAAGCTTGTGTGTGAGCAGAGGTCCTTTTGCCCAGAAGCGGCCTTCATTGATAGGCTAAGAAACATCGACCTAGTGCGAGTCAGACTCTCACACGAAGGGTTCCTTACTATCGTACAATATTTAAAACTACATCATCTGTGAAAATTGAAGTGTCTAAGTGTACCTAATAACGTTCAAAACATAAAGTCCTGTGACAGACGAGCAGACAGTCACAATAGATATACTGACAGACAGACAAACGGAAAATGAGGTCTTGGTAATAGAGTCCCGTCTGGCACGCTTTGAATCACGAAAAACAGGTATGACTGACTCTCTAATCTTATGAGCCGTCTATCATAATAATTATGTTTAAATAATCACACAAACATTAATCTTGACCCTCATTGTTCTCAATGATAAATGCTCCAGCCTGAAATGTAACACCGGCTACCGTACACATGACATCACACGTCCCTGACAGTTTAACCACAGCGCATATATGTATTGAACTTACTATTCCACATGACGCACAATGAATTGGTATTCGATTAAAAAAATTAATTGTTGTGGTTTACAAACCCTTTTGTCTAATGTTTGAATGTCAAACAATTCATACCTTATTTTTAAGCAATTTATATTCTCCAAATGAATTAGAATATAATGAATTAGAATTTGATGCTTTTATTTAAATTGATTTTATTTGCTTTCACCTCTTCGTCTTGCTCGTCTTTGTCACGCAAAAATATATTTTGATGTCAAAGTATTATAATTTCGTTCCAGTACCGGTATTTAAATGAGAGAAAGTATAGTTCAAAGTGTAATACTTCTAAATATAAACTCTAAGGTCTTGTTTTCTTTCGTCTGCACCTAGTTTAGGACTAGAGTTTGCAGTCCCACGGGAAATTGGCAGACTCGGTGTTAACGGGACTGAAATTGACGATCCTTTGGGATGTCGATGTTCGCGTTCTCCAACATAGTCCCGGGGGGACTGATCTCAATAGTGGTCCTGTATTTCCGCGGTAAAGTTCAAGTTAAAAAGTAGGATCTCGACATTTCTCAAGAACTTGACGTATTTTGTGTACTGACTATATGTTATGTAAATAAGTAAATACAACTTACATAACTACTTTACGAATACTTATTACATTACTAAGTCTCTCTGTCCTTCTGTGTCTTACACTAGGCTGTAATCACATAACTGTACTAAGGAGCCAGTTAAAAATCCCTTAATATATGTTTAGGGGTATGAGAAACAGGATGGTAATAAGTTCCTCATCTTCTATTTAGATTAGAGTGAAGGATTTTTCGATTAGATGGGTTTTATGTGTGCCACTACCCGGCGGTCAGTGTTGGGTTTTTAGCTATTCTGCCTGCATAATGTAGAACACGTCTGATGTAGTTGTTACGTGATAGTATAGATGTCGCTACACGTCTTACCGTGTGTTCTATCACAGCACCTAAGGAAAAAATATAAACCATTATGATTTTGGTATTTTGGAACCCTAAGCGTACGAGTGTCAATCGCACTTGGCCAGTTTTTCCTTTTTGTTATTTATAAAGATCCTTTTACGATTGATAGTCCAGTCAAATAAGACTTTGAAGGTTACAATAATTCCCATAGAGCTGAAAATTGTTATGAATGTTCAGAATACCATTATAAATGAATTGTGAAAAGTCCCCATCAATCCCCCTTGTGCAAAAATTTTTATTGATGGTGAAAGTTTGCAAAAATAGGTTTTTCGCGTTTTTCAGCTAAACGGTGAGTTTTACAGCAAAAATAGTTCAGACAAAAATTGTAGATCATCCGATTCTCTACAAAAAATGTATCTACACTTTTTTTCATAAGTATTGCCATTTCCGTGATATAGCGGTTGAAAGAATTGAAAAAAATATTTTATTCGTAATATGCACACGTTTCCACACCACCTATAAGGTAGTGTGCTTGGCGCTTTTTTTTTAACGTGATTTCCCCGGTAGGCCTATTCCACGATCTATTATGATCCTATTGAATGCAAATGGAGTATTGAAAATGATGAAAGCTGCGTAAATTATGTAATATATAAATGAAAAAATAATTTGGAAAAATTATTCATCGGATTCATAATAATCCAATGGAACTTCTAGTATATTGTCTTCGTTTTCTTCTTCTTCTTTTTCTTCATCTTCTTTTTCCTCATCTTCCTGCTGGATACAAATATGTTCTAAAATTGATGCATCATATGTCTCATCACTGATATCGTAATTATTCTCATCTAGTATCGATTCAACATTGGAGCACGGCTGTCCTTGACAATTGGTGCATGCTAAAGAACAAAACAGTCCAACCTTTTTACAGCCGCATTTAGCAATGCAACCTTTTTTGCAATTGCAAAAGATGGTGTTAAGGAGTTTTTCTGGTGCAGGTGGGAGTAACGTATGAATTGGTTCCAATTCATTGTCAACTAACTTCCAACCCCAGTCTTCTGGATCCATTTTATTGCCAAGCCACACTTGAACTTGATAATATACCCGGAATAGATGTTGTTGAGCAGCAGCAGAGGTTGGGGGAAGACAAGCTACTTGTACTTGTTTTTTATTATAAGTTTTTTTTGCAAAAGATAAGTATCGGAGCTTATCCAAGCAGGTAATTTTTTTTGGAGCTCCGTACATAGAAAGAAGAAAGCGAATTCCATTAGTGATTATAACTTCTGGAGTAGAGTTACTTTAAAAACTTCAGCACAATTAATTCATTAACAATTCAATTCAATTAATTCATTAATTCATTAACCAGCTTCTTCTTCTTGGCGCCGTCTTTTCACGGCATCAATGCTACTTTTTCGAGTATAATTTTTTCGACACTGCACATAAATTTTTACAGATGTCTGGTCTTTCAGGTACTCCGAAAACTCATCACCTCTTTCAATACTTGCATCAATTAATGCTTTCATGCCGCGATCAACAGTAACAACTCCACTTTCAGTCAAAGGTTGACTACAAATAAAGCAGAATTGCGACATTTTTTTTTAAAAACAGTAAAATGCACAAACTTTGTTACAAAATATAAGCGATAGCCACGAGTTGTCACTACGAAGGAATGCTTACGACTAACAGTATTTTGTTGAGTATGAGACCTTCGAAACGGAGCAGGTATACGAGCATCGCCACGCTGACAATTGAATGGAAGACAGATGTTACTCAAGGCCATGCGACTAAATGAAAATAGGGGAGGAGTTTTTGACGTTCATTTATATTCTAAGAATTTTATAATTTGTATGTATAAGCCATAGGGACTCATGTATTTACTCATATAACGGTTCAAAAATGTATATAAAAGTACATTAACGTGCATATTACGAATAAAATATTTTTTTCAATTCTTTCAACCGCTATATCACGGAAATGGCAATACTTATGAAAAAAAGTGTAGATACATTTTTTGTAGAGAATCGGATGATCTACAATTTTTGTCTGAACTATTTTTGCTGTAAAACTCACCGTTTAGCTGAAAAACGCGAAAAACCTATTTTTGCAAACTTTCACCATCAATAAAATTTTTTGCACAAGGGGGATTGATGGGGACTTTTCACAATTCATTTATAATGGCATTCTGAACATTCATACGAATTTTTAGCTCTATGGGAATTATTGTAACCTTACCTCTATTTTAAGGACTAATTTGACTGGACTATGAATAATTTTATCCTTATTTTAAGCTTCTGCTTTTCCTTACGCAACATCAATTACTGTTCATACATTTCAACTACCTATGTTAATTGTTTATCCTCTTTGTGTTGTCCAGGGCGTGGTGTACCAGTTGGACGTGGCTCTGCAGTCGGTGGAGACCCAGCGCGCTGGTCTGGTCTTCATATATGACATGACAGACTCCAAGTATACCAACTTTGACTACGAGCTCTCGCAGAAGATACTTACAATGTTGAAGGTTAGTGGACATTATATACGACGATTGGCACAGTCGTTGAGCAATGGCTACTGGCCCTGCGTGTCTCAGGTTCGATACCTGCATGGAAAAAGAAATTGAAGACGATACTGGAGAAAATTCTAGCGTGGAGCAAGGATTATTTTGATAATATTGTTAATAATTGTCTGGGAAAATTTACAAAACTAGCTTCTGCCCGCAGCTTGGTCTGCGTGGAGGTCTGGCGGAAGACATCGTATTTTAGTGAGGTTTGACATGAAGTTATACAAATAAAATTCACGAACATGAACTACATTAACTTACTAGAAGCGTTGAAGTAGGAAAAAAGTGTCCTTCACGCACCGCAAATACCTAGAAACGTATGTGCACCATAGTTAGTTTATCATCACATGCAACTAACCCATATAGATATTCAATAATTAACAAAAAATAATTAAAGAACATCAACAAAAATTAAAATTATAAATTAATAGTATTAATTTAACTTACTACTACGACTAATTTAGCTGCCTATTTGGTCTGGTGGTCGCAAAGCGTGACTGCTGAGCAGGTCTTGGGTTCGATTCCCAGGTTGGGCAGTGTTATAGTATTTCCCAGTACTAGCCTCGGAGTTTGGATTTGTGCCCGTTAGATGGCAGTAGGCTCGCCCCTTTTACATGGGACTTAAACATAATCGGCGAAATTTGGGTGTACCTACTAATGGGTGCACCTCTGCCTAACCCTTCAGGATTACAGGCGTGTTATTTAACTCGAAAAAAGTAAACATTTATTCTATATATTTGGGGTTGGTGCAGCAAATCTATTTTCACACATCCTTTTAGCCGTCATTTCAGTACCTATTCACTTATTTTTGCCATACACACAATCCATCCAACGTTTATTTAATCTTCCCCTACTGCAATTTTCACTGCTCATGAATTTTCTGCAAACAACGTTATGTATAAGCAATGTAGTCACGTATTTATTATTTTTATAGTTTAATCTAAATAATAACTTCTGACCGAAACTCCACGTGTTACTGCTCCGTTCCTGTGGGCGTAGCGTGATGTTTTATAGCACATACTATTCCTTATCGAATCTGGCTATCATATACAAGATTTTTACAAAATTCGACTGGAAGTTAGAAGTTAGTTTGACAGCTGGGCCTTGAGCGGTTAAAGAAACAAAAAAGAAAAACTTCAGGTTTATTATATTAGTATAGATACTAGGGCTGCAAAAGCGTAGGCAACACGTTTTATAGAGGTTAACAGATTGAATTGCAAACCCGAAATCCAAGTTTTAGTTTGCTAGTGCCATAATTTCCTTCTACCAAGACAACTTCCAACTTAGGCACCATACAAGGAGATTAAAAATACACTTGCAAGGAAATAAATAGGTCAATTACATGTTCTATTGAAAATCAATAAAGGTACTTGTTGCATCCTACGCTTTCATATTGTTTTGTTGAATGTTAATGGAATTATAGTTTCAATAAATAAATACTACCAGCCTATTTCTGTCCCACTGCAGGGCAAAGGCCTCTTTTCATACAGAGAAGGTAGGAACATTGATCACCACGCTTGTTGAAAGCGAATTGGCGATTCCAGACTTATATTAATTACGAGTCCAGGTTTCCTCATGAATAGTTTCAATAGGGTATATTATTTTATTTTGAAAGGCACCAAAGCGCATTGTAAAGGCTGAAATGATAATCGATTAGGTAAAGAGACAGAGAAATAATCTCTGAATGCGTTAGGTATACTGAAAAGAACTTTCTGTTTCTGAAACCTATTTATTTTTCTTTTCTAAAAACACGTTAAAAGTTTTAGTCTGACTGTCTGTATGTTCCGTCTAATTCCCGATACGGCTGAATTGATTTTGACGGGACTTTCACTGGCTCATGTGTTACGGAGTAACTTGGTTACTTTTAATTCCGAAAAGGAATTAGGGTTCCGTTGAAAAATAAAACGCTTTATACATATAGCGACATACACGCGAACGAAGTCGCGGGCATAAACTAGTGTGTAAAATGGTAGGAAAAGAGCATTCATATCTCGGCTTGTGATTAGTCAGTTACCAGTTTTTCTAGTTAGAATCAGAATAAGCTTATTTTTACTGTTTAAAAGTACCTTGGACTTATATATAATTTTGAATTGTTTCATTTTAAAATTAAGTTATTTGACAGGAAAAAGACACATACAAGAAAATAAAGGTCCGATATCTTATCTAAAAAAAATTGTCCACCAAAATACGACAAGGTTACTTTTGTATGGAACGCGTTGTAGGAAGAGTATCTTAAATTCTCTTATATATCGCAGAAATACTCCCTATGCTCAATTTGGTTTTACGACATGGCTATTTGATAAAAGAAACACTTACAAATTGAAAACGATTCTTTCCACGAAGAAAATTATACTAACGACCACGACATTTTCAACTTGTATTTCTGCTTACTCCGTTACCAGCCGGCAGTGAAGCATTATAGTTTAAAGCTAACGTCACAAATAAAATATAACTTTAGCATGTCCGTGTTGTATCTTCGCTTCGCTCTAATATACTTGCGCAGGATCATATTTTTATGAATTTTGTACGTATATAAACACTTCTGCTACGAGTTGCAGCTCGCGACGGCTGAAAATGTTCCGATTACGTATTCTGTAGATTTACTATCTTCATTATTCCTTCAAAGCGACAGCAACGACAGTACTCAATGGAGCGCAACTAACTTATGTTTATACAAGCTGAAATGTTTCTTGTTGTCCCCTTTTTTTAGAACTGGATAAGGTAGGTAGGTATTTTATTACTGTCTGTGTCTCCATTATTTTTTTACGCAACCTATGAGTACGTTGTTGAAATACTTAAATTAGATATGAAATAGCCGGAGAAATATTCGGAATTGCCACTGAAGTCGGCAAATAATTGTAAAATGGCATGTCGTAGACTTGATGAAGGTATAACAGCTGGCAAACCTTTTGAATAGTTCCCTCCCTCTGACTGTATGAAAACGCGCCCCGCGCTCCAAACGGTCTTCAAATGACACCGTATTGTCATTCTTATTTTTTATTGTAATACTTATAATTAAATAAAAGAATATTTAGATAATTTAGCATTGTACACATTATGAGATTATGTTAAAAAATCGCGCGTAATATTATACAATCAGTTAGAAACAATTGTGTATCACAATTATTCACAATCTATGCATAAAATTTACGTTCCGATTACCATACGAAAAGAAAACGATTCAAGATAAATATGAGGCTGATACGTCAGATAGATAATATAATTGGACTTTTCTTAGGGAAAACCTAATTTCGAAATTCGTAAAATACCCCCTCGCTATACAACAATAAATAACCATGCTTAGGGCTGACTTTATTTATCATATTCAGAAATATTTTTTATCCGTTTATCATATATATAAATAATAACTTTCAGACTTCAATTTTATTTCACGGATGAAATATATCTGACTGAAAATGTACACTTAGAGAGAGGCGTAGAAGCTAAAAGAAATAATGATAGACACATGACCGGTGACATATATTCACGTTTGAGAAATGCCAGGCAACTCAGGAACAATAAGACGAGTGGACAAGTGGTCATTCACTACAAACATAATCATGTTTTTATGCCATAGATTTTATTTTATATGGGACGTTTCAACAACTCCCTATAACCTATTAGGTATTATATTCCTTTCTGAACTGTTATTGTAGTAAACCTGAAGAATAGTAAGAACAATAATGCCAGTGGCATTATTGTGCTTATCATGCAAGGTATATATAATACGTCTCTGGAACAATAACTGCAAGTTCAAAATTTGTAAGGCCGTATCACGCAATATTAGATGTTTATAATATACATGGTTAACGTTAAAGAATAGGAGCCACTTCACTAAGAGATCACGGCACTTAACGGGAAACGCTGGAGCTAAATACTCCTGTTTTCTAATCGGTAAGACCACAGTTAGATCTATTCGTTTACCAAACATTGGCCCACTTTTAACAGAATAATATAAACGATATTAAGAAAAAAGTGGACCAATTTTTAGCTCAGTATAATAAGAATAATGACGTTCAGTAAAAGGGGCAAAGCTCAAAACACGCATAAGTACTGAAAATTAAGCAAGAATATAAAGAGAGACTTTATAAGATTTAATTGGTGCATTACTTTTATTAGCCTATCTTCTTTGTGTATATTGTGCGAAGTTGACGGCTTTATCGTAAAGTTTGAACTGTAGCTGTGGGTATGGGTCTATTATAATAGGGAATCAGTGAAACTACTTATGTGAGGATTACGGAAAACGTCAAAACCAGCATTCAAATTTCAATGCGAGCACATGTCAGCTAACTGCCTGGGGACTGACGGACGTTGAGGATATAAATCCTATTTTGAACGTGAAAACTAAAATTAGAACGGTAAACGTATTTCGGTGTTCACTGAATATAGTTCAATGCCAGATGCGGTAGCGACTTGTGTATGTAACGTACGACAACATTTAATTTACCATAATAAATAGCCGCTGCGGTTGAGGCTTCCCATTTAAAACTACGCAACTGCGTAGTATGTTCAGAGGGATGTAGGTACCTAGTGGCGGTCCGAGGGGGGGTCGTAAAGGTTAAGTCCCCTCCCCCTAAATCTCCGAACCATGATTTTCACTCTGAAAGTTATTATGAAAATGGCGTAGCACTCTCATAAAAAGCAACAAATGCTGAAGTATTTTTCATAATCTCACGACAGATTAATGGTAGGTAGGTACTTCCAATATTTTAAGAAACATTGAGGTAGATAATTTGTTCATCAATTTTATTACTACAAACGTTCGAACGACGTAAATTCTTATTAACGACTTCTGAAACAGGCTTTTATCGTAATTTCGGTTTCGCAAGTTCCCCAAGCGGCCGATGAAACTCTGCTGACCTTGAAACTTTACGAGGGGATGCCAATAATGTTAATCCTTTTTTATTTCATTTACGAACGATTTGTTCTAGCCGTAGGTTCGTGAATAAGCTGACGAGAATCAATGTAATATATCGGCCTCGGGTTTGAAGTCCATTATGCGAATAATCAATAAAAGACACATGAAGTGTTGGCGGCACACGATATTGCGCTTAAACGTTCGGATAAAAGGTGAATAAAGCCAGGTATTACATTTACATATTTAAAAAATATTTTAGGTTACATCATAAAAGTGCGAAAATAAAACCGATTCTTTCGTGTATCAACTATATGATTTAAATAAACATTACCCTCCATTTGGGCTTTGTGGCAGTAGGGTAAAAATTACATGGATAAAATAAATATCATAGGTATCAATTGTGAATTCCATACAAATCGTTTTAATTTAAAACGCAATCAAAGGACTTCGTAGTATACACGTGCCATGTTTCCAGTTAAAAGTCCTCGTTTGGTAACTGTATTTCTCGTTTGAGCGGACTCATCGCGTGTATTGAAATTCGTAGCTTCATTTTGCCGTAGCTCGTTGGGCGGATGCGAGCCGTAGTCCTCTCGTAGCCGCCGCCCGCCCCTACGCCGCCGGCCTCCCGACGCCCGACCGAACGAACCTGACGTCAGTCGAGCTCGCACCGGCGACGCGCACGTACGTGCTCGTCACGTTATTACGCGCCTAATTTACGCTGACACCGGGATACGCATCTTGTGTTTGCATCCTAGATAAATAAATATAAACAATCTTATCCGGATTATTTTCTTCGGAACAGTGTATTGTGTTTTCGACAACGTATAATAAAACTGTTAATGAGTGCGGGCTAACAGGTGGCGATTGCATATCAGTGCTATTATTGGTTGTTGTTGCCGTCGAGTGGTGTTCGGTGCCAGTGCTATTAGCCGAGGTGGATGTGCATTCGTTTGCAGAGCTCGCCTGGTCATAACGACAGTTTACTGTGAAGTAACTGCGGATCGATAGTAACAGCTGAGCCGATTGTATTCGCTACCCGCATTGCTTATCTAAGGTAGGCTGATAATACTGTCTCATTGACCTATTTATCTACGTGATTGTCTAATGCTTATGATGATAAGTATAGAGTTAGTCTATAATGTGAACACAGATCGCTTCAGTCATGTTTTCTTGCCTTTTATTATGGTAAATAGGACGAAATAAGTTAAATAGGTCATTAATCTTTAGCCCTGTTTAGGTTTAACTGGAACGTAAATATTTCAGTTGGGGTAATTTTCCATACGAAAATACGTTATCACTAGTCATAGCTAATTAGTTAAGGCATTAATACTCGTATTTTATGATATCTATTGGTACTCTTCTCTCGAATAACTAAATACAATGACAGTATTAGCCTTGCGAAGCGTTTGTTTTCATGACGAAAGGTCACATAAACGGCAAAAAAAGTCAGCCGTGGAAAAAACTGTGGTTATTTTAAGAATATTTTAACACTTTGGAAAGAATCACAGATGATACACAATCAAACATTTTATCAGCTGTAGTATTAACACCCTTAGAAGACCCCTCTAAGCGACTAATGATACAAGTTTTTATTGTTTTCTTAGTTTATGATGTGATGTCATTACGGACGTAAATCCTGGCATCTAAATTATTATAGTTTCATGCAGTAAGAATACTCTATCCCAAATCTGTCGCAATACGTCTGTAACCCTTTCCCCCTATGCTGTTTGACCATAAGCCGACTGAATGTTTGAAGGTAAATATGCAAATATCAAAAGGAACAAAAAATAAAAACAGAGAGATAAATCTTGACATTATACGTTACATATTAGCACCAAATAGATAATATGCTACGGATATACGTTGTATGTTTTGACAAAATTGTATGAATGGTACATAATACATACTAACAGCCACCTAACAGTTTGTACAATAAACCATTTATCGTATAATTTACGTGTTTTGTGCGGAAACATAGGTCGGTATACAATGTTACTAACTACAACAACAGTACATACATGTATTACATAAACCTCGAAGCTATAGTAAATATATGAACAAATACACAATTTATATTTTTGCTTACTTGCCATTTTTGCGGTAAAGATTGTTGTCACTTCTGCTAGAACAATTGACGTCAACAAAAAAAAGAAAACTCAAATAAAGGACTATTCACTGAAAGACAGACTGAAAAATCTGATGACAAGTATAAATTAATCTTCTAAGTCACACTGCTGTATCTACCTATGAGTAGTCAGTTCGAGATTATGCTTATCATTTATGCTCTTAATCTGACACCCTTTTGAGATTTATTAGGTACCTACATGAAATTGTAAACACCGTTTAAATTGTCAGTCGAAAGTTATAAGTACGTTTTCTTAATAATGAATTCTGTTACAACAACTTTGGGTCCCATTCGTTTCCGGGTACATTTACTTAACGTTTGTGTCCTGCTTCAAATATTCATCTTAATTGGGATTTAGACCGTCGCTAACGTATGGAACACGAGAGTTGGTACTTTAGAACCTTGCTGAAAATCTTAGCAATGTGAAGCCTTTTTTACTATATAATCCGAGATTTAATTTCCATTTCATTTAAACACAATTCCTAATTAAAAATGTACAGATGCAGATAACCCTTGCTATGAAAGCCATTTGCATAATTATTCAATAACACAGTTTGTAGAGAGCAAGTAATACTGTTCGTGTTTGATTGGTTCTAGAATTCTAGATTATGTTTAAAATCTGAATATTCTATAGCTTTCATGGAGCGTTTAGCTTCACAATTCACATGGTTTCGGGAAACCGCTCTTAAATTGAAAATAAAAACGAATATTTAGAATTAGATTGTCAAAGCGCCAGGTCGTCGAGTGTCACTTATTGCTTGTGAAAGCGTTATTGCGTCGTATTATCGAAGCCATTAATCGATGAGTTGGTGTCATCAACTCATCAGTGTCAGGCGCACTCCGTGGCGGAAGTTACGTCACGTCAACGCTTTTGACACCGCTAATTGGATAATCGCGTACAGTTATTTGGAAATCTAAAAAGCAAGCAACTCAATATTTTAAACTATTGTTTATCCGGCTATTGTATATTTTAATAATACAAACGATGCCTTATTAACACTTAGTCCGCGACTTGGTTCGCGTAGATTTAATATCAGAGCAGCTCTTGGTGAAGGAGTTCGTCCGGGTAATATCAGCTATTTCTGCCGCTAAGCAGCATTACAGTGTTCCGGTTTGAAGGATATGAGATATTTCAGTTATGTCTCTGGAATGGCAACGCAGACGCGGGACCTCTGGTATTGCTGATTTCGACTAAACATCAGGTGAGCCGAGAGTCGGCTTATTAGCCATCCAAAAAAAAAGATTAAAATAGAAAACGGAAGACAAGTTAGGAGATTGATAATAAAATAAATACTTTGACCTATACATTTCTTGTTGTGCTGTAGTAGTCACTATCTTGTGGAAATAGATAATACAGCATCAATTGCCAAAGCTGCCGATCCTGCCAAAAATGTAACGTCTCTAAACCTTGACCTTATAAAATATTTCAAATTCTAAAAGTTTTTTTGCAAGTGCGATTCAGAATCCGTTCTACAATCATCTTATTCATATTTGAGTGGGATAACTTGTTGTTGATTCACAAGAATGTTTGCTCGGAGCAAGTAAGGGACACATGGCGCACTGTCCGTGATTTGCGCTCTCGATCGCGATCAATGTTGATACGAGTATGAGACAGAATCGCGGAGGCCGTTGTGGGCTCGCCGACCAGTCGTCAAGAGCAAGGTCATGTCGGCGCGAGACGTCGGTTGCCGGTCGCCGCTTCCATAGCCTCTTTATCGCCTTTGTAACATTCCTCACAAGCTTACACCGTTTATGGCTTTATCGACCTTAGGAAGTATTACTTTAATTCGTCCCTGGACCCTGATATCTTGGAATATTTGATGGAAAGAATTTTAAGTGATGTCGAGAGTAGTGACGATGTTTGCCTTTTTATAGTGAATCGAACCCTAACTATTTTTCTGAGATCATAAAATCCTTAATCGCTGTATCTCCAACAAACAGCAATTTGATTTATTACGTAGTCTGTGTTATTGTTTACGTTTTATTCATATCGTTGCCAAGTAGTACTGCGTCTTTTATAACTTTATGACTGCCCACACTGATATAGTAGCCGTTATTAGCTTGGCTAACATTTTATGTATTTGCTATTTATAAAGTTCTACAACAAAACATTGAATGAATCAACTGCTGCTCATCCCGCCTCATTGCAGTCTACTCAGACTTTCATAATGAAGGTGAATTCTACGAGTATACACGTAAATAGACCTAGAAACCTACCTCAACATGCAAGAAACGCTTTGAATCGACCAAATCAATGCCACATCAAAGGCTGAGTAAGCACATATTAAAACCTTCTGACTCCATCATCGTAATAAGTGTGGTGTGTTTACATGGAATACAAACACTAGCAACATCGTTTACTAAAAGTGTTGTATCTGATTGCCCGAAGGTCGATTGTTCATTCACAAATTTTATTGACTCGTGTCGGCGAAATGTTTCCTCTTCCACTATAATGTGGAAACTGGTGGGATGTTTTTGTGTCATGTCGATATCTTTCGATCTTCACCTTGAAGTCACGTGTCCTCGCTGACTCACGGCTTCTCGTAAGCTAGTAAACACAACTCATCTATTGCGTAGTTTCTTTGACTTGTACAATCATCTTATTTGATACGGGTGTCCACGTTAGTTCGCGTGTATATAATTGTACTTGGCTACTCACCTACTGTGACGCTTTATATTGTTGATATTGTGTAGTTTATGGTTAAATTACATGAACCCAAAAGCCTTCTTTTTATCAATATTTTATCCTGTATAAGCGCCTACATCTACCAAATCCAAAGTACTCATCCATCGGGCCCTTCAAATTACGCCACAAAACCTTAAAAACCCTTCACTTTTGTAGATGTATTGACTGCAAATAACCAGTAGTTTTATAACGTTGTATGTTTGTGAACCTTGACTCTTATCGTCAGTTTTTCCTGTAAGGTAAGTGTGAATCGAAGACGAGTAACGACCAATTATGAAGGTAGCAAGGACTAGTTTTCAATTAACCAATGTTCGCCGATGTACGTGGAACTGGGCATCGGCACCGGGATGATTAATATCCGGCGGGAGAAGGTCGCGGGCGCCGGGCGGTGCCTGACGTCACCTCCGCGAGCGCTCCACTTCCGCTCGCCATACGTGAACTTAATTATAAGGTTTAGTAATATCAGTGCACGATCGATATCCACATAGCATTAGCTACGTAATGCAGTATGAGCATAACCGTGCTGTTTCATAATTCATGTTTACGTATGTGATGACCATAAATGTGCTTATCTAAATCCAAAGATTATTTTTGAGCTACTAAGAACCGCAGAAGACGGATTACAGTGTCTAAACAAACATTATTTATACGATTAAAACATCATTATCGGACAATTTATCTCTTATTAGATACAGTACTGGGAACTACATCGTTCTATTGATATTCTGGCCATTTCAGGCCCACGATAAATATAACTCCTCACACGGCCTCGAGAGATTTTTATTATGAAAAAAATCCTATGTAGGTTCGTATTAAAAGGCTAAAATTAGAATGAAAATGCTAGATATTAGGTCGCTACACTGAGCAATTTCTATTGAAAATTAGTGAGCAATGTAGGTACACTTCAAAATACTCCCACAGGCTTCTACGTAATGGCGTTCTCCGAAGATTATTTTTTGTATTTTATTACTGGACTGGATCTTTATTCCAAATATATATTTCATCACTGGTAAAGAGAGTATAAGTAATGGAATACCTATGGAATCTTTACTTACCTAGCCTATTTATCTTGATGTATGAAGATTACAATGGTGCCGATTCCCTTACACACAAACTAAACTAAAATTAGACTATTTCCATCTTTTTCTGTCATATTTAGTCAATCTGACACATCCATACAATTATAGTTGACATCTAAAAACGTATGGATTAAAAATACGGACAAGTTCAAGGCAGAACTAATTTGACATCTCTAACTTAGTTCTTTAATGTCACGGAATGTCACCATCCTTTCCTTTCGCTGTATGTTAGTAAGAGATGTCAATTCTCTAAATTTAGTCTAGTTTGTGAACAAGGGAATCGGCACCAATATTTTTAAATCCTTGAATCTTTTTGTTTTTAAACAACTTCCAATTCAATATCTTCCAATATGAACTGTACAAAACACGTAGAATCACAAGCTGGTTTATCGGCGAAAACTGAAAGAGTCTTCAATTTGTAAACTTGACAAATCCACAATCCAATTCCAAAAGTACACGCCTATTCGGGAGCGGCTGTTTATCTCCAGATCGTAAGTCACACAATAGGATATGGACCAGTGAGGAGACAATAGGATTGCCCCATTTATCGAGTGCAGTTTGTTCTCGGCTGGCGTGCGCTTTTCATCGCTCGACCGGTATAATGAGATCGGCGTATATTCATCTTTGTGCTTATGCAAGCGAGCTGGTTCATTGTACCGGGGCTTGCTAACGAGCGCTGAGAGCACGTCTCACACTTCTCGCACACATTTGTACATTATGTCAAAGAAACACTTTATTTAAAAAAAATGTCCTAAGGGTCTTTGCTGGCCACGTCGGAACCAGATCGAAGGAATTTGTACCTAGATGTTTCTATAAATGCCTACGATTTCTATGTATCAACAGTAAATTGTGGTGGCAGTTAATTAGGTTTTTTTTAATTCCTGGTAAACTAACTTACTATTTATACAGGAGCTAGAATGGACTCTCCTATCACTTATAAAATGTTTGTTTGCATACAAATGCGATGCGCAAATATGGCTCAAATCAAATATTTGCGGAAGTCAAACGGAGTCGCTTCCGGCATTCGCATGACAATTGTCCGTCATGTTCGATCGAAATTCGGAATTCGAATACCGTACGTATCTTAGGAAACTTCTTTTAAGTTTCTAACGGTTTTGCACTATTTTTATTCAATTAATCTTTTGCAATGTAGATAATACAGAATAAGTTTGGGGCGCACCTGGCTAGTGTATTAACGAATAAAGCGCAACAGCTGTTCATGCGCCCGTCGACAGTTTTTTTTTTCTTGTCATCTAATACGGTTTATGTTACTTATTGTGTCACAACTCAGAAGCTATGAATGCCTCTGTAGAGCGGCTACTGAATGGAATAGAATATAATAAACGTTGATTGTCTCTAGTATTACAGCTAGTAGTAAGTAGTGCAGACAGAACTATAATACTGGAAGCGGTTCTAGAATCATAATGCTGATGCATGAAATGTTTAAGCGTCAGCATTTTGCTTAGGTCCCCCCTAAAGGGTTGCAAAGCGCTGGTTTTCAACTTAAAACGTTTGACTCTTGTTTATAAAACATCTGATGTTCATTGAATGTATCCAGATTGAAATTGAAATCAATATGGCGGGGATGTTTCTCGATTAATTCCGCGGTAGCTCGTTATGTCAGTTAAGTCATCATGTCGGCGGCATAAGCCTCCGTGTGAAGTGCGCGATAGGGGTAGGGTGTGCGGTCGATGTTACGTCAGTCGTGTCAAATTGGTTTATAACCGATGGTTCCTGTCGCGGAGCTCAGTCTGTGTGTTGTGTTTTACACTCGAACGAACTTTACCGTATTTGTCGTCGGCGCCCCCGGTGCGGTGCCGGAGCGGTCGTCAGCGTCGCACTGCAAAATGGGACGCCATTCCTGACCTACATCACAACGGGGTTGTCTGGGACATCGCCAACTTCCATCCCTGAAACATAATGTTTGAACAAATAGGACATGCAGTGGAAATATCTTGTTTTCGAAAGTGCTGCATTTGCTTTTATAAAACAGCATCGGCCGTCAGAAACTAGGTCAGAGAGGGCAATTATTTATTATTCAACAAAGAAAATAAAAATGACTGCATCGATAAAAATATTACCCATTGATTGCATAGCTAATGGAAGCTGTATTGAGATGCAGCATCCAATAAAAAATGAAAAGTTTAAGGTTATGACGGAGCGTGATGCAATGGAATCAAAGTATTATTTGCGGCAAAAGCGTTTTGAATGCAAATGTTCAACGCGTCGAATCAAGCTCAATGTCGATAAAATGTATTATTCTCTGTCGTGCGTTATGTATGACGTACAACAACCGCACCGCATTGTTGTGAAAACAGTTTATTTGCAGTTTAAAAGCATTACATATTTTTTGGATGTGGCTACTGGTTTATATAATTTAAATAAATGTCTGTTTATTTGCCTTATATTAACACAGCCATTATCATAGCACAATAAACTATTCTCTCTCTTTATTACGGAATATTCGTTGATAATCCTTATTATTTTTAATCTTGGGTCTAGTTGTTTATTAATATCTAAAACGTCTTTGCTATTTAAATCCAGACTTTGGAAAATATTCGCCTTAATATTATATTTTGGACTCCACCTGTAATTGTGGCATTTTGTAATGTAACTTAGTAGGGTGTTATTTATTACTTTTAATATTAATGTTCTAATTTAAAGTTAAACACTAATATACTTTAATATTAAAATAAAATATGTCGTATAGTCTTCAGTGTCTGATATGTTTTCATGTTCAGGGCATGACTCGCTTAAACTTGAGTAATATGGTTAATCACTGAAATATTACGTCGAGCGAGACGAATTCGATTAGGAAGCAATTTATTACCGGCCTCAATAGAAGTTATTACGAGGAGCTCTATGAATTACAGCTACTTACTATAATAAGAATTTCTTGCGCCAATAGATATGGCGACTTAGCGTAGGATTGGGAAAACTATTTGATCGCAATTTTATTAGGCTTTATGTAAGTACATTTTTTATTATTCTTGTATGGTCAGCAACTCGGTTTTGGAAGTCGGTTCCTTTTACACAATACCTAAATGGACACAAACACTATTAGGTACTTACATACTTTGTTTTTATTACATGAAACCGATTTTCGCTACTGACTGTATCTAAATGGAGCTTTTTATCGAGGTACTAGCATGATCGTACAAACAGATGTTGTGATGTATGATCGCATTGGTTTCGCGTGTCGTCGTGCGTGGCGTGAATGCGCGATGTTCACGCATGTTTGACGCTAGCTGTGATAAGGGATTATTTATGCATCGGGGACAGGCTCACTGCTCAGCACGCGGCGCGGGCGCTCGCCTCCGGTGCATCATTGCCGTAACACCGATATGCTTCACTGCCTATCACACGATATCATTCACTCTTATGTCACTTTACGACGTCCTCAATATGGGTGTGCTTAGACATTCCGTTTTATTGTATGCAAATTAACTAGAAACGAAATACTCGTAATTCTATTGGATAAAGCGAGTAAATGTGACATTCATATAAATGAAGTTGTTAAAAACAGTGTTATTTTGCTATAATGTTAATTAGCTTAAATGCTTGATCGTCCAATATTATCACGATTTACGGGGCAAATGTTGAGGTTTGCTCGTGAAGTACTTATGAACCTTCCTGAAATCTATTCTGGCGACTAATTAAACCAGTGCTATTTATAAACTGACATTTTCCTACAGACTATTTCGTTTTTAGTGCAATTTCCTACGTAGTTATTTTTAGAAATGGAAAAGTTTCGCAGAATTTATAACAACGATGAGATTAAATACACCGGTGGCATTTATGTTCAAAGGTCAAACGTGGATGATAGGTAGCTACTAGCTACGTGCATTGTAACCAACGATGTATGTGAGTGAAGGAAATTGAGTAATGCTCGCTCGGCTAGACGAGCCACCGTCACCGGCGAAAATAATAACTCTGTAAAGGTCACTAAGCATTTGCCATCTTGGCATGTACCTGGAGAAAATTGTGTAGTGGTATATCTATCTTTTTACTCCATCTCTATTTTGCATTTATGTACAGGTCGATAATTATCATTATCAAGCTACACTATCCAGTATAAGATGACATCTTTTTGTTCGGAATGCCTATGCGTTGCTAGGTCATCGTAGTTTATACTGTTATATGATAACGTATAGCTTACGAAAGCCGTCGTGGTACCTAGTACCTTAGAAATCAAACTTTTTTTTTTGGTTTATTTTCTACGGTTCGGAATATCCACATCTTGCAAAAAGTTAACTTACATTTCGTCTTACTAAAATTTTTTGAACACTAATCACGCACATTCGCACGACATTCTGAACAGATTTTGCACAAGTACTTACAAATAACCATACGGGTGAGGGGTGAAGCTAGGCTACCAAACTATGTGCTTATTTCTACCAGATGTTGTGAAGCGGAGCGATTAAAGATGTGCTTTGCACGTATACAAAGAAAACTTAACTTTGTTGGACCATTTTCCACCAGTGCCCATGCAAGCTATGCTATGACAATCGAATGATCTTAATACTATACTTAATAATATCTTGATACTATACATAGCTTATTACATCTCCGGTGGAAAGGGAGTTTTTATATGTAGTGTTGTGGGCAACCTTCCAACACAGGGTAGGAGAGGGCACCACCGTGCGGGTCAGTCAAGAATAAGGTACAAATGGCACATGTATCGTTATGTATTTATTGGTTCCGCCTACGCGTTGAACCCGTAACCTTTGCACCGTTTTACCACGACATGATTCAGATAGCCCAAGTCAATCAGTTGGTTGAAAATTGGTCTTTCCGTAATTTTTTTTATGTTATTTCATTTTCGTGCTAAGTAATTATCTTTTTAGAAACAACTTCAAAACTGTCTCCTTAAATCAGAGCACATTTTGTTTATGAACATGTACCTACATCTATCAAAACGAACGAGCGCTCACGCGACGTATACGCGTACTCTGCGCTGCGTCATCAGCACCTTTGCTGAATTGACATTTATTTCGGAATTGTTGATTTTTTATACAGCAGGTTTACGATACACCCATGCGTCACCGGGATTAACGAAGGACATACGTTTCAGTTGGATGCTCGTAGATTTATTTTTCAATAGATTTTTTTGCAAAGTAAAGCAAACACTGAAGTAAAGATGCTTTTAATTTTATAATATTTTATTTTGGGTCTTGTGAACACAATTACATTTGAATATTCATTGTTATGTCGAGAGTTAAGAGGAATAGGCAATTTTGGCCACGATCATTAAAATAACTATGTGTTGTTTTAACTATAGTATATGTACTAGTATCTTTCTACCCACTTCCTAATGCTACGTGGGCGTTTGTATATTATGTTTGAGAATCAAGAATACATATACGTATTTGATAAGTTATGTTGATGTAAACTACGTGTTTGCCGTCATATTGAAACGTAGACTGGGGTACCTACAAATAGGTATGTTACTTTGAAAGTTGAACACATTAATGGGATGGGATGTCTTACTACGGAAACCCGAATATACCTTTTCATAGTGAGAAAGTAGTGTAAAGATGATCAGTGTTATTTATGTCTGGCTCTGTGCCAGCGACGTCCGACGTGGCAGCGACACCGTGTTGTTTGCGAAATCGTTCCATCAATTCTGACGAAACACCGTTGACACAATGTCGCTGGCAATGTTCTCAACATTTTATACGTCGTTCAAACTTTATCGTACATCCTGTCTGAACTTCCTATTGTCATGGTCTTGATTTCCATGGAAAACAAGGTTTCATGGTACCGTAATTTCCCTATAATTGAAGGAAACGTCAAATAGCAAGGTTATTCATAAACCCAAGTCGGTTACAAAATATTTTTCAATATTGAGGTGTTTAACCATCCAAGAATACGAAAAAACATCCAAGAATGCTTTTCAAAAATTAGCAATCTGTATGTGTTAGAAAACAATGTTGGCCAATATAATATTAATAGCTTCTTTTCTTAAAATACGTTCTCTAGAGATGTGAGTTGCACCCGAGACGGTTCTCATTTACAGCCTGAATACGGTCCATTTTCTTCGCTGAAATAGAAGGCACCTCCTTTGAACCTTTGATGCTTTTGAAACGGTTCGACGCTATGGAACTATGTATATGACACTACTCTAAGGTAAAAGCACTTAGAAAGGACAGCATACGCTTTGATTGGCGACACTTTGACCTTTGGCTACCTTGTAAGTGCTTAGAAAATAAATGATGTTTCATTTTCTCAATATTGCAGCCATTGCAGGCACTATTTCTCCGTAATGTTCTGCAAAGCAATTACTAAGTTTTTAGTTTATCGTAGTGAATTGCATGACCAAATTCAAACCATATTGTACCACTCATACATTCGGTGAATGTTAAGCGGAAGCTACGAGTATTCTGGAGAATGCAAGTAGTAAGGAAAAACATCATTTCTATAGAAGCACAGATGTGACTACCCGTTTGAATGCAGGCAGTTAAAATGCAACTCTTTTGTGATTGCGAGAGCTCTCCCTTTCACTCATACTGACATGTTGTGCCCGTGCTCACACCTGGCTCATACGTACTACGGTACTCATTTGTGATAGCCGTTTACAAAGCTCAAATCCCCTGTACATCACCGTGTTTTCGCTATTAATAAAAACGGGTCACGAGGGTTGATTAAAACTCTTGTATTTTCCAGATAAAATTTTATATGGCGCGTTGAATTTAAAAAACATCACGCGCAGTTCTGGCTCCGAATGGTTAAATTAATTGGTTCAATGTGGTAATAAAGTATTTTTATGTTGACAAATTATTTATATTATGTAGGTAAATTATTATTATTAATTCAAAATTACTTCTGTCAAGTAGGTAGGTAGGTACTGTTAAAAACATGATAAGGAAGTGATTAAGTATGTAATTAAATAACGTTCTCCCCTGCTCGTTAAGGAATTTTCCGGGGATAAATTGATGTTATAAGTGGTTTTGAAGAGTATGTTAATATTGATTAAAAGAGTATTATAACGCTGCTGCAGTGACGGATGGGTTGTTTTATAGATAGATACAATATGTTTTTATTATGTAGTGTTATAGTTACATATTTCTACACTAAATTTAAGCGAATGTGAAATCTCAAATTAATGCACTCTGTTATAGAGAGGTCGCAAGTTACACAGTTGAATTGAATCCCTCTACTTGAGATTATCATATTATTGAATCTTCGCTTAGAAGAACTGTGAGGGTCAAAGGCGAAATAATACACTTTAACACGACAAACTAGAAGGGTTGATAAATACATAATTATTTATTTTTATGCACAGTTAGTTTGCATCAGTTTGTATCGCATTGACCTACGGGATTCTAAGAGTTGGCATGAATCACGTTATAAACCTTCAGTTAAATTTATAGGAAGTTAGGTATATAAATCACAATCAACAATAGAATTTATGAGTAAACTAAGTTAGTCACAATTCACAATAGACGGTGTAGTTTGCGGTACGTAGTGTAGTGTATAAGTGTACACACAGCGTGTACTGTGTCTAGGCGTCAACTTGAGTGCTTCTGGCGTAGTCTCAAAGAGGAGGTTTATCTTGCCCCGTCCACGCGACCCGCGAGTCGCGACCTACTTCCTACAATACCTTAGCCGGGTTGACAAGCCATTGTTGAACTTTACGCCGGGTGCCGCGTCGTTCGCTTGATAATTCGGTCTCCTTAACTCTCCGCCAAATAACGGTTCGAAAGTCTAGACAGGGGTACATAACGATTGCTGGGGTTCTTCGCTTCTATTGTCTTTACTTGCTCAGATTCTACGGAACTTCTAGGTTTTACTTGCTTGAATTGCACCCCTTTGTAAAACCAACATAATATTTATTTTATTTGGTGATAAAAAAATAGTAGTAAGCAAATACAATAGATTATCTATAAGAGAGATTTAAAACTTTTGTTTGGATTTAATATAATGGATGATGTACCAGCGACCGGCCTGGGTAACTGGCCTACATTTAAAAAGGGAAGTGTTATGCGCACACGTTTCCATATACGTAATGTACCTACTAGTTGAAAGCGGGCATCTACTAGTCCTATATTTTACTTAGGAAAGGTATGTATATGTCATTAGGACTTAGAAATACTTTATTTGAAAAAAAAAAAACGTTATGCCTACAGCCTTCTCGTAAGAATGAGTACATGATCATAGGTGTCATTGAGATCGTTAATGTAGTTTGTTCATCGTTGTATTTGAATTAAGTAATTAATTTACTTTAAATGCTTTTAGGGATTAACCTATACATAATTTGAATTTTTAACATATTATAAATTAATTACTGTTATTTTTTGTGATTATGGTCGTGTTTCCGGTGCTTACACGCCGTAGGTATGTTGTTTAGTTGTTTATTTTAGAGATTTCGTGCTACTTTTTACCTGCAACATGTCATAAAAAAATATTATTATTCACAAAAAAATAATGTTACATAATGTTTGCTAAGCGCTGAAATTGTCATCGTCATTTGTACTCGAAATCGTATTATTATAATTATTCGATTAGATTTAACATTCTATCTTAGTTGACAATAAAGCTAAGACTGTGTAGGTATTACTCGAATTATTTTCTTATAACCTTTTGGAGTTTCATTTTCAACTTGAAGAATTCCCTTGACGAACGCCATCAAGTCTTTTATTTCGCGCTTTTCCACTTGACTCACAAGGCCGTATATCTAATTATACATAGAATATTTTAAGAGCTTTGGTTCTGGAAGGTCACGGACATTTTATTTATTTATTCTATCAGTAAATGAGCTCTCTATCGTTTCAATTTAGGCTTCTAATGAAATGAGCTGCTAAACAATCGATTTATGTTGTTTATTACTACAGTTGTTGATAGGCGTCTGGAACCTTCGTCTAGGACTTGAACCCGTACTGACGTCACAGGACTCGTCTAGACTATAAAGGCTATGAGGAAGATCCTGGACAATGCACTTGATTTTATTCGAAATATAGTATAATAATGTTTTCTCTATTTCTTTTTTACTTTATCTTTACTTGACAGAAAGACTGCAAATGTTGCCCAATGTTTTGAAAAAAAAATGTATTATTCTTACAAAGTTCTAAAAATAAGTTAATGACAGACATGTGGTAAAAATTAGCGGTATGAGTGGCATTAATTTGAGTTTTAAACGAATCTACTAGAAGCAGGGGAATTCGGTGCCAGGTATATGATTTCATGAATTGAAGGGAGCCAAAAACTCCGGGGCAATGACCTCTCACCCTTAGTTTTCTTAGCGTTCATAAGCCAGCCTGGTGCACTACGCTCCTCCCCACATTACCTTTTCAATGTTTTGATCTTTACTTATTCATAACTAAGTAACTTAACACTGAAATATTATAACTTGCCTTGAATCAATACATCGATCTGAGTTACAAAGCTATACAGTGTAAGATTAAGTAAAAACAAAAGCACATGTATTATTATCACCTAAGAAAAAAAAATACTCTTAGTAAATAACAAGTGATCCAAAATTATAAGCACATAACTTTCTTGACAATATTCATCAAGAATACATACTTTTATATTATATACTTAACCTACATAAGTATTTTTTGTATTTGCGGATAAGTGACGCAGTTTCACTTTTATTTCGTACAGGTTTTCCGCCGCAGAAATGGAAACATTCGAGAAAGCTTGTTACTTTTCTTAGCACAGGTCGTAAAATATATTGGAAGATGAATTGTAGCCCCCACATGGGCTGTATACGCTCGTGGGCTTTATGAAATATACGAAAATATACATGGAACGAGCCGAAGTCCGCTTGCAAATTGCCATATATCCTACCTGACCGGCCGGACTCCCGACCTACAAATTGGCTCACGTAATGACAACAATCAACAAAACACTCACGATTTTCCTATTTGTCGCTAAGGACTTTTCGTCGTAAACGGCGACCTTTTTTTTTGCAACAACTCGGATTGCCCAACTGAAAAACAGACGTTTTATCAGTTTGTTAAATTAGAAAGTTTTATGAACGTGAAAAACATTGAAGAGATAATATTTTGAGATTTAATAATCTCAAAGGCAAAGGAACTCTCGCGTCATATTATTTGTTCTATTTTTGGTAGTATGGTGGGATTTATAGAATACATAATATATTACCTTCGTTATATGTTACATAGTTGTGGTATAAATAATTTCAATAGGGTGTTGTATTGATAGAGGGAAAGAGAGCGTAAGTCAGACGGTGGCGTAGATTATTGTTCAGCTAAGATTTTTGTGTCGGGCCTCTACAGTAGACATCATTTTACCCTCGAGCGCTTTCAAATCGTCCCAGTCCTGAATATTTATGAGGCCAGCTTCTACTCTGACTGGATTTATTATCAAGTTTTGTCACTTCTCCATGGATATTCGTTAGGCGAACTCCATTCAAAATTGACTCTAGCATTTAACGTATTCCATTAGTGTTATAATTAATAAACCTGACCTTTGTAAAATACTGGATGTTTCATTGTTGTTGTATTTGTGCAAACAGGCGGTGTCAAATTTAAATTAGTTTGGATAATATTATAGGAGGGTATCTATGTAGATGATTGCGTCACAGCGCTGTGTCGTCTATTTGGACAGCGTCGTTTTGGCTCGTGCGACGTAATGCTCACGAGGCCGACGTGCCCCTAATAACCCGGCTTGCCTGCAAAGTATTATTTGGCTACAAATACGCTATAGACGCTGTATTTTTCCCACGGATTCTGGGTTCTTGGCATTGTGGCTAATTATAAAGATGTTGGGTTTTTCTGCTGTGTGTTTACCTTATCTGTAGTTGAAAGTAGGTATCCTGCGTACCTAATTACAGACAAAACACAAACACTGTGCATTGGTTTGTATCTTGAGCACCATTTTTTATTTTATTATTTTTTGTGATATCCCAAATAAACATGAAATAAGCGCAACCCCTTAACTGTTCCATTCAAAACATGTTGATAATGTGGATATAATCTTGGAATTGAATTCTTTTATAAAGCATATCTTTACTGATATAGGTAATGTGTAAAATTCAATATTTTCACTACTGCTGCTGAAAGAATGTTTAATTCGCTCATATTGCCGAATTCGTGACGAGGTTTCGGCAAAACCGTTTTTGTCGTTGATATTTTCGCAACAATATTTCAGTAATGCATAATTTATGAGCGGTACGTTGCTTTGTATAAAATAAGTTAACAAGGTATACTTTGTTACATTATTTTAGTATTTAGCAAATGTGTTCGATTTATAAAATCGGGATATATTCTTTTAGGGAATATCTGGTTCTGGTTAAATTGTTCTGATAATACGTTGAATTCACAGACTCACAAAATAATTTGGAGAGTAAAATGAAAATTGATATGACGTTTAGTCATTAATTTACCGTCAGGAAGGGTGAACAATTTTTAACACGTGTGAAAATGCTCTCCATTTTCGCTTGTTAAGTACTTTAGACACATAACATTGTTCTTTCTTCTGGAAATGAGTGATCCTCAAATTAATTCGATTGTAAGAAACCTTTTATATTGAAATGGATGTCAACCAGTCAACATAACTTATTATGATTTATCTATTCTATCTGACACTCGGGTGTGTTGAGACCTTACTGCCCACATGATAAAGAAAGATCTAATTTAAAAAAAAAAATGTTTGTTCTAGGGTGGCTACCCAGCAAAATTGAAGAAGGTGCTGATAGTGACAGCGCCGCTCTGGTTCAAGGCGCCGTTCCGGATCTTGCGGCTGTTTGTGCGTGAGAAGTTGCGCGAGCGCGTGCACACGGTGAACGCGCCGCAACTCGGGTTGCACGTGCCGCGCTCCAGCCTGCCCAAGCAGCTGGGGGGGTTGCTCGAGCCTGACCACGCAGCCTGGTATGTATTGTTTTTTTAAAGAAGTTTGATGATAAGCATGCTGGCTGAGTCCACTCGATGGTGTCAATGTTTTTTTATCGCGGTATCGAGTATCTTATGCCGATAATGGAATCGATAATAAAAGAGTGAAAAGAATGGAGCAAAAAAAAATAGTAATGAGCTGGCCTCTCTATTGCAAGTCTATTATCGCTTACAGCTAAACCAAGCTAAACTTTCCATCAAATTCAAACTATGCTTAATTAATGTATGTCGGTAAACTATTAAAGAAACTTGTAGTTCTGCTGCCTTCGTTCTCCCAAGTGATGTAGGCAACAAAGTTGCAGCGGCCACAACTTTGGTGCTATCTTGCATGTTGTCAAGCCATGCTTCCTTCCTGTGACTTAGTTTCCTTTTGTCAGCGACTTATCTATTATGGAATATCAAACTCCTCACGCGTGTGCTTTTGTCAGCCTTACCGCTTTTATGTAGCTTAATAATAAATACATCATTTATTTAGTTTTTGCCGTTCTGCTGCATTGCATGCTGCATTTTAGTAGTAAATACTTACCAAGTAGTTTTACGTTGAGAGGAGTTCCGTTGTGGCTCCGTCGCGCTTGCAAAATTATGTTCGAGTTTGCTTTGATTTTATTTTATTTTTGTGTTTTTTTTGTTTGTTTTGTTCGTGATATAATTAATAATAATGTTTCACGGTACGCTTCAATGAACGCGTGAACCTCAAATAACGTGATTGACAAAGTTAAGTTGAGGGGCAATATACCAATGATAATAGCTGTCTTAAATTCCGTTTATAAGGTAGAAAGCATTTGGAATAGAAACGCTCAGACAGCTTAACGATTCTCAGAATAAGGTATTTAATACGAACTCTCACCGCACGCAATTTTCCTTTCGTGGAAAAGTTAACAAAGCAACCTACGGGAAAATCTATAACATCTCTATTTCTGTTTGTCTCTAATGACAAGCGTGATATATGATCACTAACAATTCCCTCTATACGTGAGTAATTTGCCGGCCTACCTACGCACTGCTGACCGTACTGCGTACATGCATAGTACGGTGTTTACGTAAATCTCGTGGGATCGTCGTCGTCTGCTGAATCGATTTTAAGTCTCTAAAACTTGGCACCTTAAACACGAAGACGCGCATTACATAATGTACTGTGATGATTTATTGACCAAGTAATGAAGCGGTTCATTTCTATACCAATGATAAATCGCCTCTGAATTTCTGCGACGGTTATTATAGAGCTCATTAACTTGCCCGACTTCAGGTGATCGCCACGAAATATGAGTTGGCGTCATATATCTATGTGATTCATATCATTATCGTAGAAATAACAATGAAACCAGATAAGATTACTGGAGCCATCCTAGCCACTTATTTCTCTGAATTCTATATTGAAAGAGTATACAACTTGCAATCCTACAGATTTTATCGATCGCAAATAAGCCGTGTACGTCATGTGGGTGTAAGTTACGTTGTTATGTCTTCATTTGTTTGTCTTTAAATAGATTTGTAGCAGTTTTCTTTTTGTCTATAGGTTGGAGCATTGCAAGAACTGTTACACTAACAATCTGCAGAACGCTAAGCTGGACGGTGTCATCGATGAATATGTAATCAGTAACCACATACCACCTCTCAAGCCGCAAAATGGTAAGTTTTGGGAAACTATTTTTTGGAAACTCAGATAATGAATGCGTATCTCATTGTACCACTTTGAGTATTTTCCTAGTACTTAGATATCACACACTCAACTTCGATTCCCATATTAATATTCCTTACGAAGGTGCGGTTTGGAGCGTTATTGGATTCTAACACTAATTTCTAACAAGCGATGAATGCTTGTCTGGAATGTAAACAAGAAAACGTGAATTAACTTTAGTTGAGTTGATAATTTAGAATTGTTATCTTTGCTGACTTCAAAAGGGACTTTTAATTAAATCAATGTCTGTAGGTAGGTGATCTACATTCCAAGTTGATTAGCTGAATTTAATGTTTCTTAAACAATTATAATTTATGCTATTTTTAGGGTTTCGTACCAAAATGTTAACAATCACTTAAAATAAAACACGTTACTTATATTGGTTAGTGTAAAAGCTATACCTATACAAGGGCTTACACACTCTGTTAAACTTTGGAATGTTTAGCTTTTAGGGTTCAAAAGATACAACCCTGTGACAGACGGTCGGACAGACAGACAGTCTTAGTAACCGGGTCCCGTTTGGCACCCTTTGCGTACGGAACCCTAAAAATTTCCTCTGAATAATTTGCGATTTTGTCAAAATGAAAGACATATTTTGTTATTTCGAGTGTGTTACAAATTGAGGGGTCTGGTCATTCATTTGTTGTTGTCGTACAGGTATAATAGAGCACGAGGGTGCATGTGACATGACCAGTGACCGCGCGGCGCGACTGGGTGACAACAAGACAGACATGCACATCAGCGGCGACCCCGCGTACACCTGCGACCCCAGCCCGCTCAGGTAAACATACATTATTATTTTACGAGTATCATTTAATATTGACCCTCAGCTCCAGTGTACGGGCGTTGATATGACATTTCAAGCTTTAAGAGAGACTCACATTTGAGTATATAACGGTGTGTAAAAAGCGAAGCCGAAAGTTACATAATATACTCGATCATACTTTTTTGTTTCGGACCCTACATTCCTGGGAACCGTTGGATATGACTTTTTGATACGTTTTTTACGAAAACAGGTTTGAAATGTTATAACTAAAGTTAAAAAACCCCTGCGACCCCTGTTCTGTTACGTATACCTACGAGCACAGTGATCTTTTTACACCAAAAATAAAGGTGGTTTCCTAACCAAATCTTTGGCTCAAGGTTACTTCGTTTCTTTATCGTGTGGGCAGTAAGGTCTCACGACCCCACATACCCTAGTGTCTTAACCGCCGCAAGAGCCTCTGACATGGTTTGAGTGGGACAGCAATAGGCTGGAATAGGTCGGTCCAGGTTCAGGTCAGGTCCAGTATCTGTAGTTAACGGCCATGTGATGTCTTTTTACACCCCGTATAAATGACAAAACACGACGGTTTTAACATATTTTATTGGTAATATAATATGTGCCATATTTACACCTGGGTACGGTAACGTTTACATTGCTCGTGGCACGTTACCTACTAAAAATCGCATCAATGAAATAATGACAAAACCTGTTATTTTGTAGGAATATTTTAACAGAGCATATTAATGAAATAATGATTTGTGAAACTAATGGATAAATCGATTTCATACTAATTTTTAAAATAACTTGGAAGAGTGATCAGTTTCTTATGTTTCTAGCGATAAGCAGCCTTGAATACAAATTAAATAACATTAAAATATGTTGTGTAGACTAGTGTCAAGATTGGTCTGGCTGCATTCATCTTGTTTTTAAAATGTATTGTTTAAGGAATCTCGTCACGCAGGCCTGTTATGCTAATAAACTGTATTCATTTTGAATAGTATGTATTTGTATCATAGGAATAAACTATACTGATAAATATCATTTTATATTGACATAACATAGCTGACGCAATAGGCGATGACATTTAATAAAATAATACAGGATGGTTCATTTGCTGGAATGTTGTTCTCTAATCGGCTAGACCATTATTCTATTTAAGATATAACATTTCTGCTTCGTGTTGGAAATCAGATCTTGTATCAAATGAATTTGTTCCAATTGATATGATTTTAAATTGATAAATATTTATTTTCTAGACACACACATGGTTATAATGGTGACATGAAGAGCAGGCATATAAATTCAGGAGACGAAGATGATATAGACATAAGCAGTGAGTATTAATATGAAAATCTTATCTTAGATAAAACCTTTTTCTTTTTTAAAAGTAAAATTTTTTTGCACGTCAAACTTTTTCGAACGCTGAAAAAAAATCTGTCATTGTGACTTTGGTTTTGATGATTGTTTACTATTTTTATTTATATTGTAGCAAAAAAAAAACAATTCACACAAAAGTTCAAATGCTTTCCGGCCAAAAAAGTACGGGTATGTTTGTTGAATTAATCAATTTGGTATGATAGGTAACTAGGGTGCTTCAATGGGCCAATATTTAAAGCAGTGTGGTAAGTATGGTTCTTGCTTATGTATGAAAACACACGTATAAAACATACATCAAATATTTTTTAGCACACAAGATAAAAATATGATGATAAAATAATGTTTTACGACAGTTTCCATCTATCCGTATTCCAATACGAATCTGAAGGTTTTGCTCGTAAAAATGAATTTGTGTTTATAGTTTATCGAACTATGGTTTACATAACGACGTATATGATGCGGTGACTGCAACCTGCATTCGATTGTTGCTCTCGATTATTCTGGATCGGTTTAATCGTAGTCGAGTAGCTGATTCGCTCTCTTCTCACAGTACTTAGTGCGAGCCATTCATCCTACGTAGTGGTCGCGACTGGTTTTTTTTTGTTTGATTGGAATTAGTCGAGTGTGCGTCCATTTATTCGAATCAGTTGATTCGGAATCGCCTGCGATTGCATTTCGCGGAACAAATTGAAAATACAATGACGTTTGTTTTATCCTCTTCTTAGTACACAGTTTAGGCTTGAGTTGAAACGACCAAGTTTGTTTCATAGTTGAAGCATTTTGTAATCGCGTTTCGTGTGATTGTTAAAAACATGAAGTGTAAAGTTTTCTCATCTGTGAATGTAATTTTGACATTATTTTTAGTATTTGTGATTAAAATAAACAGTGAGTTCTGAGTTTTTTTGCTACTTAAACATGTTTTTACGCATTTGTTTCAATACAATCTTTAGTTATATAAGATGTGAAACTACCAAGCATACAATAACACTTGAACTTGCTGCTTTAAGTGTACAGGGTTACTCTAACTAAGGGATGGCATGTTCTAAAGGTTCATCCACACGATTGAACCGGCGGGGCCGGGACTTGGCGATTAGGTTCAATACCTAAATTAGGAGACACGCTCAACAATACTTAGATCGATGCCCGAATGTTGTGCGCTTGAATTGTTTATAAAAATAAATAATTATATTTAATAGCTTTTAGGAGCACTTAAAAATGTAAGAGTAGAACATAATTATTATAGATACAAAAATTATTAATATAAACGACTTTCATTTGATCTTTGAAAAGCAAAGCAAAGTTTTTACTTTTGTTCTGTTTTAAATCAGTGCTGCTTTACTTGGTATTCTAAGCCGTGATAGACGACTGACAGAATAATTAATTAAATGAAACTTAGCCCCTAAATATTTACAGTAGTACCTACATAGATACCTACAAGGTATCGTATCGTTGCGTCATAACTTTCGACTAATAGTGATTGATTGCTGTATTTGCTGATAGTATTTTTGCTAGAACGACAATCACAAATTGGGACGTATCGTGTCTATGATGTATCTGTGTGGGTCGGATGTCGTGTGGGCAGCTGTGATATGTTCGGTGTCCGGCAGCGCGCGGCACGTGGTCGTCGGGCGAGGTGTCGCCGGGGCTGTCGGACGAGGAGGCGGGCGGCGGCGGCGCGGGCGAGGCGCCGGCCGCGCTGCTGGCGCGCGTGCGCGCGCTGGGCCGGCGCGGCCTGGCGCTGGAGTACGACGACATCCGCGCGCGCCCGCCGCTGGGCACCTTCCATCATGCCAAGTGAGTCACCGCACTGCACATACTACTCTTTATCTAAATAACATAACATAACATAACATCACGCCTATAATCCCCGAAGGGTTAGGCAGAGGTGTACCCATTAGTACACCCACATTTCGCCAGTTATGTTTTTAGTCCCATGTAATAGTGGGCGAGCCTATTGCCATCTACCGGGCACAATCCAAACTCCGAGGCTGCTACTGAGAAATTCCTGATGGAAAAACCCAATAACACTCTGCCCGACCTGGGAATTGAACCCAAGACCTCATGCACAGCAGTCGCGCTTGCGACCACTAGACCAACGAGGCAGTCTTTATCTAAATATAACCTAACTATTTAACACAAACTTAAGGTTTATTTGAAAATCAGCGCCAGACAGCATCTGTCTGGCAGTATTGCTAAAATGGACCTATTTGGCGTAGCAATGAGGCGCATATGATCTTGTTACACAGGCACATATGATCTTGTTATCTTGTTAAACCATGTTTTCTCTGTGCAAAAAAAAAACAAATTTTCTTTCACCCCACGTGGGCGCTGAACATAATCAAACAGAATACTACGCCCACTTTGCTAACGAACAAAGAGTTAAATAGTAAATCATAAAAGAAATTGTCATGGCCAAAGCAAAGCAAGTCATAATCCTTATTTGCAACGGTATGGCCTAACAAGCAAAAACAAATCTAAATTTTTCCTAACAAGGTGTATGTTGGATTTCCAGATTGCCGAGCAATCTAGCCAAGAACCGTTACACAGACGTGCTGTGTTACGACCACTCCCGCGTGCTACTGTCGCAGACAGACCCCGATGATCCCACCACTGACTATATCAACGCCAACTATGTTGACGGATACAAACAGAAAAATGCATATATTTGTACACAAGGTAAGCTTATATTTTAGTTTTAATTTGTAGATAATTATTATGTGTCACATACAACCACTTATAAATCTTCAACATCTAATGCCGTTTTATAACAATCATGATTATTATGATAACAAATCAAATACAACGTTAAATAGAACTTTTTAGAACTATGTGATAATACTGTTATCAGCACATTGATGATAAACAAAAACACGTGTTAGTTCACACACGCTGTTTTTATTGCGTCTAATGGCGTAATGTTAAAAATGACTATGTGTACAATGTTTAATATCTCTGATATAACTCAGAGATGAATAAACATCCATAGCTCCCAAACAGCAAAAGATCTAGATTGTCTGGCATCACGCAACACTTTATTGACCTGTACTCAGGAGCTTCATATATTTTTAATTCAGTTTGAGTGAATGTTTAAAGAACATTGCAAGTTCGCTGAAATTAACCTTTCCTTTAATAAAATACGTGTAGTTTGTAATCATTTCTCGTCAGTTTTCAATTTGGCTGCGTTCCCACAATACCTGGAACTATTCGCGAAATTTGTTTACGATGGAAATACGTTTTCTGTGAATTATTAATAATAAAGCCCTGTTGCGCGAAATGGAAATAAACGCAGGGGAAATCCTTTCTTCGTGGAAATCGCTCGGCGAATAATAGCAATGGCATTTTTTAATAGAAGTATTTTTTTTTCTTCAATTTTATCGGAAACGACATTGTATGATGTCGACAAACATATGTGTACTTGGAAAAACTTGTTTAAACATTTCCACCGAACGCTAAATAAATAAATAAAAAGAACTTACTACACTAGGCCTTGCTATTTTATGGTGATGAATCTCGAAGTAAACGTTGGTATGTGTAATGTTGCAGGTCCCCTCCCGAAGACATTCGGCGACTTCTGGCGCATGGTGTGGGAGCAGGGCACGCTGGTGGTGGTGATGACGACGCGCGCGGTGGAGCGCGGCCGCGTCAAGTGCGGCCAGTACTGGCCGCTCAGCGAGAGCGCGCGCGTCGTGTACGGAGACTTCGCCGTCACCACGCAGGCCATCGAGCACGAGGACGACTACACCATCACGCATCTCTTGCTCACGGACTTGAGGGTAACTGCACTTCATAGTGCGACTAGATTGGGGCTCAATTTATATTCCTGACTGACGAATATAAGCTGGTTTTGTGTTACCTGTAATATTCGTATTACGGTAATACCGTATCCCACCCCCGTACCCATGGCCTGTATGGCAGCCTGTACGGTTTGATAGTTGGCACATGTTTTATAATATTTGTGTCTTGGACATACAATACGGTGGGCAATCATCACGTAAACTTTTACCATGGATTCAGTACATAATACCCAGTGTTGATATTTTTCGTCGGTCAAAATCGGCTGTTCCATACAAAAGTGCAACATATACACTGTCAAAATTTATGGAACAAATGTTTTTCTAATGATGTCGACTCTTGGGGGTCTGGAATTATTAATCCTTGTTTCATGAATAATCCTTCACCGTGTATACTAGTGTTTTTCACATTTTTTTTCTTAGTTTTCAGTGGTGATGAAATGAAATGATTAAAATGTACAAAAGTGTATTGCCTCACTATCATTGATTTCAATAATCTCCTTTGAAATGTTAGCTACAATTTAGGCCTGCTTGTCCCCAGCGCGAGCAGTCCCGCCGCATCTGGCACGGGCAGTACACGCGCTGGCCG
This sequence comes from Hoplodrina ambigua, assembly GCA_949774945.1. NCBI lineage: Eukaryota > Metazoa > Arthropoda > Insecta > Lepidoptera > Noctuidae > Hoplodrina > Hoplodrina ambigua. Next base: position 3,675,996 of record OX458979.1, read on the forward strand.
GACTACGGCGTGCCGGGCGGCGGCAGCGCGCAGCCCGTGCTGCGCTTCCTGGGGCTCGTGCGGCGCGCGCAGCAGCTCGCGCTGCAGGAGTACGTACACACGCTTGTTAAACTTTCATTGTATTTTATTTTTTCATTATTTTTACTAACCTGACTATACTATCTTCCTTTCTAATCTTGTAAGTTGGTAAATTGTATTAATTTTGTATTCATGAAATTAATTCTGTTTTCAGCTTAGGCGATGCGTGGGCGGGACACAATAGGGGGCCGCCGATAGTCGTCCACTGTTCAGCCGGTATCGGCAGGACAGGTGAGCACAATCATCGATAATATAATAATAAGTTAACGTGAGTGTCGATTGGCTCTGAATCGGGCGCTGTTATAATACGCTTGTGCGCAGGCACGTTCCTGACGCTGGACATCTGCGCGTCGCGGCTGGGCGCGGAGGGCGCGCTGGACGTGCGCGGCACGGTGGAGCGCATCCGGGCGCAGCGCGCGCACTCCATACAGATGCCCGACCAGTACGTGTTCTGCCACCTGGCGCTGCTCGAGTACGCGGTCAGTACCACCACTATTTATACTTATCTAGACGAATATCTATTACTTAAGCATAGCTGAACTACTGAATACCTACATATGGACGGGATGCATTGGCTAGAGAGCTTGACTTCATGACTTTTACAATAAGGTTTTTAGGGCATACGCTATGTGATGAAAGTAACTTAGATAATAGGCAATGATAATTTAAACATTAATTGTTCATAAAACTTGTCTGTTCTGTCTGTAATCTGGTATGATGGTGTCTACAGGTGATGCACGGCTACCTAGACTCCGCTGACTTGTCCGGATTCGATGAAGATAACGAGGAAGGGTCCGAATGAAGACTGTCTCGTCCGTCCTGCGCCGTGCTGTAAGCGGCATTGGACCGCCCGAGCGAGAACTGTACGAGTGACAGTGTACAGTGACCCTTAGCCAAGTGACTGCTCTTACAAACTACAGTGTTTATATCGCTACGTCATCACCCACCCACGTGTACGTGTGATCTCAGGCCGACTGACCAAAGATCGCGCGCGAACCGCCGGTGAAATAGTACGGAACCCTTTCTGACGCCGCCACTGAACTGCACAAAGAGATGTGTTCATTAGAATAGTAGCAGAAGGACGGCTCGTCACTGGTGAACACGTGGCCGTGTGACCACGTGGTCGCGTGACTACAGGACTGCGTGAACACGTGGTTACAGGTCCACGCGTCGCACCGACTTCTGCTAGCGCTGGAGCAGGACAGTGAGGAATGTTTTGTGTACGACGTTGCGCCTCAATCGGCTGAATCAATACGCTATCCGCTCATAGCTTAAGAAATATACATTGAAATGAAAACGTTCCTGTAGCATGAATAAGAACTGAAATATAAATCAGGTAATGGGAAGGAAGCCTCCTAAACACAAGTATTTATTTGCATATTATAAATGTTTGTAACCAAAAAATATTTCCACGATTATTTAGGATTTTAATATTTATTTATATGATGTAAGGAGTTATGGCTGTGTGAAGTTTTTGTCTGTAACTTATGTAGTTATGTTTATTATTATTTCAATAAATTAATTATATGTAAATGCCATGAAATCATTATAATATCTACATGTGACCGCTGAATTTGAAGTTTCGCACGATTTAATATACGTTGAGGTGCTGGTAGGCTTAAAACGTTAATTCATGTTAATCATTTATATATTTCATTCGCGAAAGTTCGCATAATGATATGTATTAAACATTTTTATAATCGTCAACGCTCACGTCGAGCTATTATATATGAATTTATGATAATGCACTGAGGCATCTAGACGTCGTAACGAATTATTATAAATTATTATATTATAAATAGTTTAGTCATAGGATGTCCAATTCGCTACATGTCTCATGAGCAGAATGCCTAATTTGCCCAATTATCCTGGAACGTGAGATTTTAAAATTGTATTTATCACTAAAAACCATACTATTGATATCCATAGATTTGTTTTGCGTACTGTTTAGTAAGGGATGGGCCACATTACGTTATACTTATTGGGAGGGTACGCATACTGAATTATGAATTATTTCAGTTTCAAGTCTCGGTGTTATAGACAACTGGTATGACGCCTGATTTCTTATCCTACGAATTACGGACACCGTAAAACGGATGCTTTGTGACCGCTACAAGTTTTGCAAACCGGACATCCTGCGACTAAACATTATAAATTTTACATAGACTGAGTAATGTTAATATGTTCTAAAAGTTTACATGCGGCCCGTCGTACTAGCGTAAAATTATAATTTCCATGTTAAAATCAATCTTTATTTATAATGTGTTCTTATTAAGAAATATATAAAAAAACGTACCTATAATGTGAAAGTAAGTAAAATATTTTGATGATTGAACAATACGACATATTTATTTTTCATAGAAAGCATAGGGACATATCTAATGACAGATTTATATATTTTGAATCGCCGTCCTGTTACGTAACGTACATATCGCAGTAGACGTGTTTGTTTGCTCTCCGTCGTGGACAGCGTTTCCTTCCTGCATCGTGAATCTCTTGTACAGTACGACACCCCCTCCCGTGTCCAGCAGTATGTTGCTCGTACGCATCATGTTGTTATCTGTCGTGTATTCTATATGTCAAGTGTCTTGCTCAGAACTACATTACACCGACGCATTTTGTACGTAGCGTTGCATCGCGTGGATCTAATGTAGCTCTGGCATAACCAGTAGCCAATATAAAATACATGGTCTCCGACGCGTCCAGCTTGGCATAGTGGCCCGTCGGCTTAATGTAGTTCTAGCTTGTTATAGTGCAGCAAGCCCGCCTGGCCTGGAATATGGCGGCAAGAATGACAGATCTTGTCAACTTTTCGTTAGTTCTGATTAAAACCCCGGGTCAGTTAGCTTACTGCACTATATTTATTTTCGGTCGCAGAAAGTCTTTTGTAAACAAAATATCGTATTTAATTTGGCACGTGGTGTAAATATTTGTTATGCAATTCTGCGAACGAAAGTACGTCGGTCTGGCACTACACTAATAACGATGTATCAAAACATGTTTCTTTAATTGTTTCCTTTTTTAGGGAATTTGTTAATCTGGAACGTCTGTTGATTCTTGTATCTGTAAATATTTTATAATTATTTTCTGTTTTAAATTTAAATTAAAACCTTTGTGAAATATGTGTGAAATAAAAAATCTTGTAATATATTTACACGAATAGTTTTATTTTATCCATAACATTACATAATTATCAACATTACATACCTACCGAAGCCCGGCTCTACCCGCAGCTTACCCCGGATCGTTGTGTGAAGTTAGCCCGGCAGCTAACAAAATAACCCTAATAAAAGGCTGTGAAGCACTTTTACATTGCACTCAACACAAGTTCTATCACCATAGTTCAAATATTTTTTATTTTTTTTACGTGCAGGTTTTTTAAACTTGGTACCAAGTTCTTCAGTTTTTTTGAAGACGTTTATCTTCATACATCATCTAAACATGTATAAGTATTTATTTAAATTATTCCATAATAACATTCTACTTATCTGGTACGGGAACGCGTTTCAGTTTAACAAACTTCAACTGGGCTAAATTAGTCGTGATGGTTCGCGAACCACGCCCGTAGAAACTGCTTCGCTACCGCTTTTCACCGGTTACCCCAGCAGACTGTAAGCAATTTACGATGACTTGCTTGTGAGATCGTGTGAGAAATGATTACCGAAATTACTGTAAACTTATCTTTGTAGATGCTTTTGGAATCAGGGTGAAGTGCTTCACCTTGATTCCAAAAGCATCTATATTGCTCAACATCAGTCTCCGCTTATTGTCAAATGAACCATGTCAAATTAGCTTCCGTGAGCAAGACGTCAGCGTCACCAAACAAGGTATCAAAAGAGGACTCATTAATATCCATGGTCTTTGACCAACAATGTGCTCAAACCAAACTTATATTTATTTATCTATCTATAATAATAAAGCCGAAGAGTTTTTAGTTTGTTTAAACGCGGTAAACTTTGAAGTTACCAGTCGGATTGGAAATAATCTTTGTATTGGAAATATTTTTGATTCATGAGGAACACTTTAGGCTGTGTATAACGTTACCCTACAACTCATGGGAGCAGAGTAGTAACCAAAAACGTAATTTAATGAGGTTGAAAAAAAACTACACGTTCAATCGCGAGCAGAAGCTAGTAATTTATAATCAACAAGAACAAGTCATGTGGATTCATTTTTGTCCCATGCTCCTAGATGTACTCATAAGTAAGATGCGAAGTTCGACGACAAATGACTTCAGCCATGAAGAGAGAGAAATACAGAGGGAAGGGATATAAGTAAAAATAAATCAAACTCTTCCATACATTGGTAACATAAATTTATTGCAAAAAATAATAGTTTTGTCTTTCCTCTTAATTGAATTTTAACAAGTTAATAAAAGTTCAACTTATAAATACAATTAGTATTGTAATTTTAGCGCCATCGATTAACCAACATTAATATTGTAAGCGATGCCTAAGCTACCTGCATTTTATTTTATGTTAAATTAGAAGGCATCGTATTCTCTAAATGCTATATATATACTGCAGTTACCAATCAGTTCGTCGAGCACCGTGGCTGATATTGATAAAAGTCCCTCAAGACTTATGATAGCGAAATATTGTTTGAATTGTGCGGCACTTTCACGTGAATAAAAAGTTTTTTCTTTCTTTCTTTCTTTAGCGAACTGTCAGCAAGCTCCGCGCATCGGTTCTAATCCCACTTTTGCTGAAATGAATCGTTGGATACGAATTCGTCCTGCGAGTCATTTTACGGAAGCTCATTTTCATATATTACAGACACACATCTACCACGCTGCCTATGAATATGAAACCGAATGACAATAAACTTCACAATGTTCAAGTATTGATTCCATCTCCTCCTTATATTTAAAAAGCTTTAAAAATCCGTCTTAAAGACGTTGTTTAAACAAAAATACTTCTAAATAATAAATAATTACATAATACTTTAATTGTGCTTTGGTAAAAGATTTTGTTCATTTTATTGGTTCGTTAAAACCTTACTAACCTTAAAAAGCTATATTCGATTAACTTATTTAATATAACTGTCTTAATATTACCTAAGAATAAAATGCTGTAAGTGTTCATGAATAAGTACATATTTGTTCATGATTGTAATATTGTTAGTTACTGCAACGGTTGCTTATTAAATATTGTACAGTTGGTATACAACAGTCTCTATGCGTTGCATAAATAATGATCATTGCTTATTACAACAGCCCGGTCCGGCCGACATCGCCTCAAAAACGCGCCGCCCGTCAACTGTCACCTTTTTTTTATCTTGTCATTATAAAAAGGATTCTAACGTGCACGATATAAAGGTCTAACTTGAATGACAAATTATTTGCCTTCTCGGAGACGTGCTGTTATAATGAGTAACGATCCTAACACATATTTTCCTTTATTCTCTAATAGCTACTTACTTAATCTAGGCATAGATTATCTTAAAATTACTTTCACCTTACTAAAATACGTTGCCGAATCGTCGTTGCGTATTCTTTCAGCTCTCGTGGCCAATATCTACGGGCATTTAATTAAATAAATTGAACTAAGAACAATGACGTTGCATTTCTTCGGGTACCTACTTATTTCAATATTTAAATTATATTAACGCAACAAATCACTTGTAATTAATTAATTGACAATCTTTCAGGGGGTGAAAATACTCATCAATATGAACAATTATTACTTACTACGGGACCATCTCTGAAGGATGAAAATCATAATCAGTATTGAACAGCAGTTTTTGCATAGTTTGGAGTTGATCCTACACTAAAACTTGGTTATGAGTTAGTACTTACATCCTCTGAAAGATTGCCAATAAGTTAAAAGTCGCCTGATATAGCCAACTTTATAAGCTTTTATTTTAAAAACTATGTTACTTACTAAAAACAGATCAATGATATTGGAACAGATGATGTAGATGCTTTAAGAGAAAAATGATATCGAAGAAGAAATACTCGTAAATAATTATCTAAGAGTAGAAGGTGAGCACGGAGGTATGGTTGCCGCGCACGAACATAATCGGCGGCATATCGCGACTCATCATTTCCAGCCACGCCATGTAGAGTGGAGCGGATACCGAACCCTGCAACAAAATGCAAGTGTTATAAAACATGAAAGTACTTAAGCATTTTTGCAAAAGTCAAATTGTATAAATTATCTCTGCAATTATTTGTGAAAGGCAGATTCAGGCTAAAAGTACTTAGTTTCTTATGATACTAGTAGGGTATCTTTGTTATTGAACTCGAGACTGGATAGCAGTTGGTAATGCGATGAAAAAGCACGACTGCGCTATGAACCTAAAGGCGGTGCAATAAGAGCCGCTTTGCGAGAAACTGTGTTGAAAATAAATTCTGTTTATCAAAAGACCGTACCATCGTCTGCAAGGACCAAGACAGCAAGAACAAACGAAAACAATATCAGAAAACAATATCACGGAGAATGGCTGGTTTCGAGGAAATTAATAGAAATATTGGAAGTGGTACGTACCTTCCTTGGCATGGGCAGTGACATGACGATGAGACGAGCTTCCTTCGAATTAGCGAGCAACAGTTCCCGTAGCCTCAGCTGGCGTTTCGTTTTCTCTGATAAAGTTAGCAGCTCTGTTTCGCTGATGCAACATTCTGAAAGATGAAATACAATGGAAGATGAATAATAGATATGGTGAATTGGTGATACAGGTAAAAATCAAGTCTTGTGGATTACCAGACTTTATTTTATTGAAACTGGTCCAATTGCACTCCACTGACAGAAAACTACTTTATTGCCGTGTTATGTTTTATGGTAGACCTGTCTTGCACGCTGAAGAAGTCGCGAGCAGACATAATTCTTAATAATCAAAAATTAAAATAAAATATTTATTTTTGGAGTATAATCTTTTCTACCTAAGTATCCAAACAACCAGTAATGTTAAAGTAAGTAAGGATATACCTGGATTAGCTGATTCATCTGTGAACTTCTTGGTGACGTCTTCAAAGAGCTTCATGGTCTCTGGCTGCGGCGGCTCCGTGATGTCCTGCACCATCGTCAGGGAAGAGTAGTCTATGCGGAACTTCGCTAGCAGGTTTGCCATACTAAAAATAAGATTTTAGGATCAGAATAGCAGTCTCAAATTTTTTCATGTTCCAAACTTCAAAACTTAATATCTAGGTATACTTCATATTTCAACTGTATAGGACACTGAGGACTTTTTATAGTTTTAGAATATTCTTACCATAGGTACCTAGGTATAAAACTTTAAGAATTTAAGAAATCGATTGTGATGTATTCAATGAGTGTTCCGTAATTTTTTTAGTTTTTTCTACTGTAATAACTTTATAGTGGTTCGTTCAGACTAACTTCCTTTCCTCGAGTTCCATCTCGTGCAGCCTGTTGGCGAGTGCAAAGATCCTGAGCTTGCAGTTCCCCCAGGAGGAGCGCTGCGAGATGATGTACGGCAGCAGGATCGTCAGCCCGCCGTCGTCGTACAGCCACCACACGTCCAGAGTGCCTTCCTCCTGCACACACAACGATATTTGGCACTGCTCATAATGCTACTAGGAAGTATTTCGATTCCTCAAAATAAAGTATCATGAATGACATAGAATTTGCACAATAAATACATATAAAAGTACTTCTTTGTCTAGCTGACTGGGAGGCAAAATGATATAGTCTTAAACAGATAATTTATTCTCAATTTTCGGTCTTACCTGTTTCCTCTGGAAAATCGTCATCTGCGACAGTTGTTCTTTGGACAGCTCCAAGCCCGTGGACGTATTGTATACAATCTGTCGGTGCATGTCATTCTTTTTGTCTTTCTTCTTTCTTTCTCTCGTACTGTTGCACTCGGATATCGTGAACGACCTCGATGTTGACAATGTCAGTATACCTGAGGAGTAGCGAAAACCTCTAATAAGGAAAATAATGAGATGCGGAAGTGTACATGACCTTCTTTAGTAATGAATACTAACGTCCTTGTACTGATTTATCATTGTTTGGATTTTGCCGGAAATATTTTCCAAATGGACATTATCTAATTATTTAACTTACCCTAAGGCGCATCATCTGCGGTATTGTTTGGTAAACAATTGAATCCACATGGGTTCTTGTTGTTAAGTTAGGTTAGACGATGATTTTGATGAAATGCGTGTCAAGTGAACATCATACGTTACTTTATGAGGATTTAATCACATATTAAGTTCTCATGAAATTTTGAATAAATGGATAGTGGCACCAGTGCACTATCCCATAATAAGTGCGCAGTACTTACTGGTATCTCACTATCGATGTTGGAGTTCGTACTAATGATCATGTGTAAGCTAAATCAGTACCACCACCATCCCATTTGGGTGTGTAGTACTTACTATTATCTATGGGCAACGTACTGGACAGGTTGTGTCTCGGCTGCTGGTCGGCTCCGCGGATGTCGAGGTCTGAGTCTGCGTGCAACATTAACGGAGCTCGTCGTACTCTCAGTTCGTCCACACTGCCGGACGAGGTGCCGGTGAGTGAGCTCGTGGCCGCTGTCTCTGAGCTGAGGACGCCGTAGTCCAGCCCACCTTGTACACGTACGATTGCTACGGCTAGACGACTCTCGAAGGCAGTGCTGCACATAGAATTGTTTTTTAATGTAGGATGAAGATTGAGGTAGAGTTATTTATTGATCAGGTGTGCTGGCTTTTCAGAATCTGTTTCTTAGTTTGATAGAAAGCAAGTGATAATATTCATATATTTATAATATGTGTTATGTCACACAATCGAATATGTGGATGAGCTATAAAATATAGTTACACTTGATGGATAATAAAAAAAATCACAATAATCACATATAATAACTGAACTTATAGAGGTGTCACCGTGTCACATCTCAAGTTGTCTCCTTATTTGGAGACGATAAAAGGTTTGTTGACCCACATGAGTCATCTAGTATTACGTAATTCGTGGAGGTTGTTTCAATGTACATTCGTTATACTTAACACGTTCGTTGCATTACGAGATCTATCAGATCTCTTGCAGGACTTTTGTTATTGTGCGTTGAACATAATCGTGTTTTTTCACTCCTTGCGGGAGGATCTAACGTGTAAAGTTCTTTAGGTATGAGTAGTACAAATATACATATTTGCTTCCTACTTAAAGCTGAATTCAAGGACATTAAAAAAGAAATTAGAGATGGATTAGGTCCCTAACGCACAGTACTGTAATTATTTTCATTCCTTGCGTTAGGAGATATGTCGAAAGATTTTCAAAACTGTATCTTTAGGAGACTGATTAGGTCTCAAACGCACCAAAAGGTAGGTTAGTTTCGAGATCTTTTAGGTCTCCAAAGCACCAGCTGAAAGTTCTTTGAAAGTGATGGCGCAGGGAACGTGTTAATTACTTACTGAAGCACATTAAAGTACGACACGAGATCTTCCGAGGGACAAGTCGTCCAGTCTTGCTTGAAGCCCATGAGCAATACATTAGGAGCCAGCCGGCCCACCCCAGCGGCCTGCACAAGGGCGCGTGCGCCGGCTTCGAAGCCGAAGCCGTGCACACGAGAACAGAACGCGCGGACCTTGCGGAGACGCAGCCACTCTGTGTCCGTACGAGCGCGGGTGGAACGTTCTTTGTACGAGACTTTCTCCTGAAAGGTCATAATGGGATATTGGCTGAGTATGCTGAATTCACTGAACGTTAATAACATGTTTCTACGGTAATGGTTTCTGTCTACTTCATCCTAATCTTAAATAATGCTTACTTCAAATAGAATTACTGTTCACTGTGGTCTACCGTCTATAAATCTTCGTTGTCATAATACCTGTGATATATCTCCCACAATCATCAGCGAGCCAGCCTTAGTGATGAGGTTGCCGAGGTCCACGAGCGCAGGCCGGTTCTGCGGCCTTCCCGCCAGCACCAATATTTGCGGCCAATAGTTCTTCACATGCTCGCCAGTCTTCGCCAAGTTGTATGCACTCGATAGAGCCGTCTTGTATATCTGGGCTTGCGTACTGCTGCCCCAGTTTACATCTGTAAATTGTATTATTACAAGTGTGTGCACTGTGATGCTCGAATCTGAACCGTTATGTTACACATCGAATGCTTTTGGTGAGTGAGCATCTCAACATTACGATGCAGATATTGAGATTTATTGAATATCTACTTAATACTTAATTTAACATAACATAACATAACATCACGCCTGTAATCCCCGAAGGGTTAGGCAGAGGTGTACACATTAGTACACCCACATTTCGCCAGTTATGTTTTTAGTCCCATGTAATAGGGGGCGAGCCTATTGCCATCAACCGGGCACAAATCCAGACTCCGAGGCTGCTACTGAGAAATTCCTGATGGAAAAATCCAATAACACTTTGCCCAACCTGGGAATCGAACCCAAGACCTCATGCACAGCAGTCGCGCTTGCGACCACTAGACCAACGAGGCAGTCAATACTTAATTACGAATACTTAATTTAATGAGGACAGTATCTTTTTATTACTCAATAAAAATTTGGTAGGTCCTACTTCGTTATTAGAACGAATGCAAACGAAGGTCACTTTGATTATTTTAATAATTATTGTTCTTATCAAGTGCTACCCGTACATCAACAGATCCTTTCACGCAATCTAAAATGATTCATATAATGCTGTGCGCCAATAATCTGAAGAATTCCATTTGTAATAACTTTCGGAAATGGGATTATATACAAACGCACGGTTCAGCCGTCAGCGATATGGATCAAATGCGAGTGAGTAAGGAGAAAATGATGCAATCATTCATGGAGTTCAAACGGATTTAGATTGGGTCAACATCGGCTATTTTTGCTACCCAGTGGTACTTGGTGAAACAAGATTTTTTTTTTACGGTAAAAATTATTAAATATCTTTTTTTGAAAAACCGTATAATATATAAAGACTGACTGTAGTAATATTCTTCGATTTTCCTTGTGGAAAAATTCCAATTGACTAAGAATATCGTCTCTAGTACTCTAAAATCACTTAATTTGTATTTTATCACTTAATTTGCATTATGCCATGTCAAATCTTAACCATGCGCTTGGTAAACTAATACTAACCAGGATCTCTATAGTGCACGATGAGGTATAACGTGAAGAAGATGGCAAAGGTGACGAGAGACATGACCCAGCTGATGAGCAGCATGATCGCCACGCAGCTCAGGAAACCGATCAGCGACAACCATACGTTGTAGTACTGGAATAAAAAAGCACAGGTTTCAATACGAAAGAGATTAATAAAAAAAACATGATACCACCTAGGTACGGGAATAAAATTAAGTCATGAAGATTGCGCCCTTTTTTAAAAGCTTTTATTCAACTTGTTATGAATGAAATTGAAGACAATAACCGAAATTAAAGCTATGTTTTGTTGCTAGTTTAAATCCGACTCGAAGGACCAAAACTAACAATACAAAACACAAACATTGCAATTAAAAGATTCATAGTGGACGGAAAGGTCGTGTTAAAAGGGGATCCCTTATTTTTTAAATTAAAAAAATATATATACCGTAGCTACTAGTGAAGTCGAAATATTTAGGTATATTATTATTGCAAAGCATTTTTTAATAAAGCAATTTTTTTCGCGTTATGCCGTGACGAAAAATGACGAGTAACGAATGATGCGATGGTACAGAAATATTTTTGACTGCATGATTCATTGGCATTCAATTTAGCATTGAATTACATTGTACCTACATGTAGATATTTATATGGTGTTGCTTACCCTGAAAGTAGGTCGCCATCCTAGCGGTCGAACGAGTGCCGCGTGGAAGGTGCAGAAATTAATGAGTGCGTATGATGCGAGGTAGAAGTTGGATATCAGTGGCGCTATTGTGTTCAGGTCAGCTGTGGAAGACAACAAATTCTTAAATCAATTAAATTACAGGCAATCACTTATGTAAAACTATTGGCTTCTCTTGTAACTGAATACCTAAGTCTCTGTGATCTGTCTTTTGAAAGAGTTTAAATATTGCATAGGTAGGTTTAGTTCTTTTAAATCTATGAAGGCTTAAAAATTGAAAGTACTTACCAATAAGCAAAAACAGTAAAGAAACAAAGAACGTAAGCACATATCCTCTATAAGGCTCTCCGTGCTTTCCATAAGGCTTAGAGAAGAAGATAAGTCCGGGGTAAATACGGTCAGTGCCGAGGGCTTGGATCAACCGCGGAACTGATAGCAAGTTCGTTAGTGCTGTGGACAGTGTCGCCGCCCAACACCCGCCGTAGATAAACGGACCCCATGCTGACATTAGCTGCATTACCTGGTGAAGATAATAGGGATAACTTTTAGGTATTTGCTGATCACAGTTTTAAATTGTTTTCAGTTTTCCAACAAAGAAAGTTATACAGTTCCTCATTGTGTTCATGAACTAAAGAAAGAAAGCAAATTGTAAAAAGATTAAAATTTTGGATCATTTTCTAAACAGTAAGTGGCTAGTGAGGTGCTACTACCAACTTATAACAGAGGTTTAACTTACCGAATAGCTGTTATGCAGTCCATATGTGCAGTTGTCAATGCAGCTGGAAAGTCCGCTGTAGTCCACAAGGGTGCCGTTCTCAAACACCAGGTCGGTCAGGTTTCCACTGGCGTCCCTCAAAGCACTTCCACCAGAGAACAGAACCATCGCCGCGTAGCTGACCATGGATATTGCCAGCGCGAGTAATGTACCCTTCGGGATTGCTGATGCTGGGTCCTGAAGAAATTCTAACATATAATTTCTTGGAGCTACTCAATGTTACTTAAATTAGAGTAGAGTATTGTGAATTAATTATACATCTTCTTTTTTGAATCCTTGTGCCTAAAATAATGAGTCGTATTTTGGAGAAAGTCTAAAAAAATATTCCGCCTCTATTTCTACCTAGGCAATCCCCCTAATAATGTATAATGTAACACTTAACAAGTGTCTAAATAAATGTTACTCGTACGTTGAGTGAGATTGTTATAGAAATTTAATTACTCTCCTAATGTCTCCATCCCATTTCCCATAATAACTTCCAGTGACAAGCCATCATTACGTGGAAGGCGATATTATTCACGACGTAAATTGATAGGTTTATGGGTTGTTCCATAAAGGAGAAAATAATCGGAATAGGTATATCGACGAACTCCCTTTCCTAGAAGTGTCTTGTTTATCATTTACTGTTTTGCGGGAATAGAAATGACTCCCACACAGACACTATATCAATTGATTTTAATGAATCGATGAGCGTTCGTCGCTCTAAGAAACAAGACACCAAAAAATGGCAAGGTTAAATTAATTGATCTCCATGTTGAGCTCGTTTCATTCGGTTTCTGCCACGCGAAATATTACACACTAATTTGGTTTTCAAATAATATTGTTAGGTAATCGCCCCATTACCTCTTTATATGATTCGATTTGTTCAACATCACTATTGACCTATGCACCCGATAATGCATCAGGGTCAAACAATCGACTTAGCCGTTCAGTTTAATAAAATCCTATGAGTTTCAATTCAATCTTTTGGAAATATCAAAAGACGAAGAGACAAAGGAATTGCAATTACACATACCTACTCGATTACTTGAAGAAAACAAAATCTATCTGTATATTTTATATCATCTAGCGTGAATGGTATGATCATCACTCAAGGTAGAATAGAGCTTATGGATAAGCTTATGAATTTCATAATAACTGTTTTATGAAAAAAATGTGTTTTTTATTATATCCAAGAAAGCACAGTTGTTTCATAAAGTAAGTATATCATAAAGTAGGTAGTATGTACACATAATAAATAGGCTACAATTTCTCCTGGTAATTGATCTGTCTGTAATTCCCTATCCTCTCCAGCACCGTAGGACAGTTAAGACATCACGCTGCGCTGTCAAAGACACGAGCACAACACGTGCGTGACAATATACGCACGCCCTTCTCTGTGAAATCATTCATCAGCATGGACAAGAACCACAAATACCCTACTATTTTAAGTTTTATAGTATAAAATGTATGAATGAATCGGAGATATTTGACGTAGTTTTAGCTAATGATTCATTTGTTTTTCCTCAAACCCGTGACGTGGGTTTAGTCGTGACGTCACGTTGTGCTGTCATTGACACTGATTACACGTGCAAAGAACCGCGCGTGCTCTCCCGTGCAAACATTAGCCATGGATCGATTGCAGCACCATGTGTAGTCACAGTATTTTTTGTTTTAAAGAGTACAGCTAATGTACGCTCTTTTTAATTCTCTGTTGATTAAGTTGATTAGACAAGCAATTTTATCTTATCAGAAACGGCATCAGGTTTGCTCTCAACTGTAATCAAACTAGGTAATTCAAAATTTTGAAAAGTTTCGAGAACTATTCAAGTATTCGTGGAGAAATGACTATTGACTTCTTTATAAATATTTAAGAATATATTTTAATATATTACTATAAACTACGAATAATTTACAATCTATTGATAGCAACTAAATTGAGTGCGTTTATAATTATAGTCAAACTATTCCATACCTTCAAATCCCCCGAAATATTAGCGCCAGCTTGAATGCCAGTGACGGATGGGAAGAATATAGCGAAAACACTGAAGAAGTCCTGCTTCAACCCCTCACTGAAGCGAAAGTCTGACTTGAAGTTCGCCGAAAACGTGGCCGCTGGAATTGAAGGAAAATCTCATAAACTTGTACTGTTTGTGTAAATAGCATAACTCGTTACATGGTTAAAGAGGAGATCACAAGATAGGCTAAAGTAAAGAGTAAATATCCTGAAAATAAAAGCTTAACGTGCATATAATATTATGTATAGCATTTACATAATATTAATATAGCATTTAGGCCTTTTATCAAAAACTTAATTTTGAAAGAATAGTGTAGGTATGTCAACAAAACCTGAAGATTAATCAACCTTCAGTGACGTTAACTGGCGTCATAATGAAACCACAATTACGTCATCGACCATTCCCTATGAAACTTTCCCTGCAAGCTTCGGTAACTTACTGCTCAGTCCGACGAATCCATTGGCTATTTCCTGTTCGCTACTCGGGCCCATTATGGTGCCGACCACAAAGTCCACCATGGCTCCTACAATAATCGCGATCAGGAAATTCTGTGGACAATTCACGAATAATTATTTAGGGATTGAAGATTTTGTTAGTCTTTAGTTGCTAGGCAATCCTATCCTGTGATGGTTACAAAGATATCTCGGGAATTACTCTACTTTGTCGCATCTAAGAAATGGGCATCTGGCCAGGCACTATTCGTCTGCCAAGCATGGTTAATATGGCAATTACCCCAAAATCGTATAAACCATTAATGTTTCTGAAATCTATGCTTGAAACGATAACTGGGGAGCCCTTGCTTAGAAAAACCGACTCTCATTAAATTCTTTTATTTTTGTAAAATATAGATAAACAAACGTTACAAAATGAACTACATTATGTTAACCAGCCTATTATTGTCCTACTGCAGGGCAATCAATGTCCAAAGATAAACTTAAGAAGTACAAAATGAATCGTAAAGTCAAATTGCATCAAAAAGCTCGTCCACATCGTTGTCAATAGTTTAAATACCATTTTCGACACTGAATCAAGTAGAAACACACCTTAAATTTAACAATAATAAATATGTAACTATTTATTTGTAGTTCTTG
The DNA here is from genome assembly GCA_949774945.1 of Hoplodrina ambigua. Taxonomy (NCBI): domain Eukaryota; kingdom Metazoa; phylum Arthropoda; class Insecta; order Lepidoptera; family Noctuidae; genus Hoplodrina; species Hoplodrina ambigua. The sequence continues at coordinate 3,691,653 of OX458979.1, forward strand.
TAAATTCATAAATCTGTATTTAGTGGGTAAAGTTATGTGTTTATTATCATGCCAATTGCGAGCCGTCTGTTTACGTAGCGATGGTAACTGTATTTACCAGTCAGCCACACATGAAACATGCGGCGAAATCTATTACACTCGTGCATCAGTGAAAAAGTAAAGTAATTACTAACAAATGCTATTACGACTACACTAAAATTCCTTTCATTATCAAACTGCGTACAAAAAAACTTCCTGAAAAACTTTGCAGCTCGAAAGCTTTTCAGGTGGGATAAAACAACATATAATAAATAACAATAAAACCAGCCTATTATCGTGCCACTGCAGGCCAAAGGCCTCTTCTCATACAGAGAAGGCCCGAGCATTGATCACTGCTCTTGCTCATGGCGAATTACCGATTTCAGAGCTATATTAATTATAAGTCAAGGTTTCTTCACGATGTTTTCCTTCACTGATGTCAGTGTTGTACTTAGAAAATACATATGAATTGGAAAAGTCACATTGGCAGGTACCAATGTAACTTTTCTTTTCTGACCTGCCAAATTTCATATTAGGTAGGTACCTATAAACATTAAATTTGGCAGGGAAGTAGTTCAAAGTTAGTAGACGTCCGATAAGAAAGGATTTTCCAAAATTTACCCTCTAAGCGGATGAAACAGGGGTCTAAAATTTGTATAGAGTGAACTATCTTACCCCGAAATCAACGCGAACGAAGTCACGGACATAATCTAGTAAAATATAATAACAAACACATAAAAGATAAGCCTGTTTGAAAATCCGCGCGTTTTAAATTTCGTCCTTCATCATACGTATTCCAAGGGACGTAAAGATCTATCTTGTTGTAATAAATACGTCATTTTATTAAATGACTGATATACTAATTTACTAATGGATGGGGAGCTCACAGGCGTGGATTGCTTAGGGCATCATGAAGTCTTAATCCGGCACCGAGTTATTACAGATTTGTAATGTAAACCATGACGGCTCTGGCAACCAAATCTATTCAGGGAACATTTCCCGGAAACAGGACTTGTTTAGCCGGAAAACTAGCAGTGACCTTTCTCAATTCAAAGTCCAATTATTAATAGCTGAAACAAGAGAGTCTCAATGTTAGTAAATTATGTTTGACTAGCTTCTGCTCGCGACTTCGTTCGCGTGGCTTTTTCCACCCGTGTTAAGTTAGCCGTAGCGTGATGTTATATAGCCTTTAGCCTTCCTCGATAAATGTATAATCCAACACAAAATTATTATTTTTTTGACTGCCTCGTTGGTTTAGTGGTCGCAAGCGCGACTGTTGTGCATGAGGTCTTGGGTTCGATTCCCAGGTCCGGCAAAGTGTTATTGGCTTTTTCCATCAGGAATTTCTCAGTAGCAGCTTCGGAGTCTGGATTTGTGCCCGATTGATGGCAATAGGCTCGCCCCCTATTACATGGGACTAAGAACATAACTGGCGAAATGTGGGTGTACTAATGGGTACACCTCTGCCTAACCCTTCGGGGATTACAGGCGTGATGTTATGTTATGTTAAAAATACGAACCAGTTCCTGAGATTGAACTCTTTATAATATTAATATAGATGATGCAATCGTATTTTTAGGTTAGAAGGAAAGTCGTGATAAAAATGTATAACTTAACTTGCATACCGACTTGTTGGTTATTGAGAGACTATATGTTTTATGTCGTAATGGCCCAAGTAGTTAGGGAACTCGCCTCTCGTGCATTTGGTTTCTGGGTCGATACTGGGCAAGTCAAGCAGTTTTCGAAATTTCATGATGAGTGAGTGAGTGACTTTTCAGATAACTATTTGTCTGTCTGTCTGTTCGTTCCGGTTAATTTCCTAAACGACTGGACCGATTTTGACTAGACCGTTTTTTAAGCGCACGAAGTCGCGGGCAAAACTAGTTTACAATAAAATTGCGAGCTTTCCCCACGGGTGGTAGATATTCAAGGCTTTCATACTACGCAGTTATTAACAACCCATTCAAATAAAAGGCAATCAGACAAAAAGCTACACCACACGTTGATTAACTGCTTTTAACTAAGTATAAGTAATTTTTCGGAGAGTTACACACTTGCTTCAATTAACTTAATCGTTTAGAATGGCGGTATGCTACGTCATCGAGACCAGGAGTTCCCAAACTTGTTTTGTCAACTGCTCATTTTGAGAATAACTTATTTTTAGCAACCCCAATTTTTTCACCTACTTAGTAAATGAAATTACAAATTACTCCCCTTAGCCTCTACACAATGCTCAGTTTTTTTTTCCTGGGTCTCTTACCCTCCCTTTAGACAGCGCCCACAAGGGGGCGTTATCGCCCTCTTTGTGAAAGACTGATCTAGACGTAGCATATCTCTATTCTTTACCTACCTATTATCCGAAACACAAAAAATGAGCCATTTTGACTGAAGAACAGAACGCAAAGCCAACCACAAAAAAAAACGAAAATAACATTTCAAAGAAATCTTCAGAAAATGTCCTTCGACGACAAGGTTGGCGCAGTGGCTGAGCGATTGTCTGCTGTACTGTGTGTCACGGGTTCGATTACCGCACGTGACAAATATTTGTAGAGCCTACAGGTAGTCGTTCCGGGGCTGGTTGTTTGTGTATTTTAGTATACGCACTCACGATTTATAGGAGAAGTTTGTAATGAGAGGCAAATGTTTTTTTTTTTAAACATGGAAGACGATTTTATTTTAGACTTTAAAATTCATTAACTTTCATAAATGCAGTGGCCGACCGGTTTTAAGCAGCCTGCAGCGGAACTTATCCTGAATCACAATGAAAGTTGCAAAAACAAGTTTAAAATTTTGTAACTTTTTACATACCTACTTAGTTATTTGTTCATTTTAAATTACAGTTACCACACATCGACAACCTTCTTACAGAGCTTCTAAGAACTGGCATGCTTCAAACATAAGGCAGAAATGTAACTACAATCTGTTTATGTTTCCTACTATTTTATCATTTCAAAGTAAGTTTTTCATTATCTACTATTAGTGAAGCGAAAGAAACAAAAATAACTGTTTCATAAATCGAGTAGGTGCTACCTACAGACTTACACTAACAAAACATTGGCAAAAACGTTTATTTACCCAGTTCTATGTAGTTAGCAGCTTTTACGCAGTAATGGAATAACAAGCGATGCTCCCACATTTCGTTCAATTTCCCGGAGGTCGCAGGGAGTAAATGAATACTCTATTGATTGTCAGTGGGTTGAAGGACGGTTTGTTTACATCGAGAGAGGTCAATTGGGGCTGAATGGCTACACACAGTTGGCAAACCACAGTGGACAAGCTTTCCTGAATATTGGACGGTTACACAACGGCCCTGTTGCGTGTTATTGTTCCGTTAATCATACCCCTGCTAGTTAGTGGTTATTAAAGAAAGAAGAGGAAAGTTTTCTGTGTTGTTAAGGGTAGAGTAGGCAGATATGATGTGCACCTGTGTTTGCGCACACACTTGTGCATTATAATATCTTGGCTAGTCTTCATTGAGATTGGTAGCCGTGAATAAAATTCGGTAGAAAAATATTGCATTAAGTATACTTTCAAAAACTCAAAGAGTATATTCATAATTAAACACACAATGTTCTTGCCATCATGCATCAGAGGGTGAAGGAAATCGATCTCAAGCACGTGTTATAAAGCGTATGATTGTTGAATCAATGTAAATCATATCAGGAAATCTATTTGTGGCAATTGCCAATACTGAAACTCGTGACCTGAGAACCAATTTTAGACTGATTTATAGCTAGCAATGGGACATTTATGTAAAAGACTGATTAACAGTCACCGACAACGTTAATTACATTTAGTTGACTATTAATAGAATAAAAATCATGAAGCAATAAGAACCTACTGTAATATTTAGGTACATCGGTTTAAAAACTGCCTCGTTGGTCTAGTGGTCGCAAGCGCGACTGCTGTGCATGAGGTCTTGGGTTCGATTCCCAGGTCGGGCAAAGTGTTATTGGGGTTTTCCGTTAGGGATTTCTCAGTAGCAGCCTCGGAGTCTGGATTTGTGCCCGGTTGATGGCAATAGGCTCGCCCCCTATTACATGGGCCTAACAACATAACTGGCGAAATGTGGGTGTACTAATGGGTACACCTCTGCCTAACCCTTCGGGGATTACTGGCGTGATGTTATGTTATGTATGTTATCGGTTTAAAAAGCAATGCTTTTTCGAAAGAAATCATTTCATAATCTAACCTGAGCTTTACTCTCCCAGTCCATTCCAACGGCGCAGATGAAGCACATGACGACAAGTGCCACCGCTCCCACTATCCTGACGTCATTAAGTCCACCATCAACGATCATCAAATTATAACTCTTCAACAGATCGTTCAATGAGTCGCAGAAGCCAATAGTGTTCATACTCGCGGCGACTGCGTTAGCGAAGGCAAAGATAATGCCTACGGAAGCGCCGAATTCGGGACCCAGTGATCTTGAGATGATGTAGTAAATTCCACCTAAAAAAATAACAAGTAGGTAACTTAATTATTTTTATAAAATCACTGTACTTTTGGATTATGCTCACATGAACGTGTTTCACAAAAAGCCATCATTATCTACAGAAATACTGTTTTCTTGATAATTGTTAACATTGTTAAAAGCCTATCTGAGATCTACAAAAGCAGTACCTCGTTTTGTGCATAGATTTCAAATCTCTCTTTAACCCAAAAGAGAGATTTGAAATCTATCCACAAAACTCCAACAACAACTCCAACAAATCAAAATACTCTTATGTTGTGTACAAAAAGGAAGTAAGCGATGTCGATGACTTTAAAAAAGATTAATTTTATATCTACTTTGCCCTTTGCAGACTGTTATTTTTTTTTAAATAATTTATATCATTTATTAAAATTGTTTGGTTTTGTTTGATTTTGGTTGAACCTATCTTGATCCAAAACTGGTTCTTGGATTTACACGATTATCCTCAGGTTGTTAAGAACCTGCATACAATCTTTGCAGTTGTACAATTGTATGCATTCCGCGATCATACGTTACTGATTATAATCTTAATAGAGATTACTGCCTATTGTGTGGCTCTCGTCATTTTACTTAATAGCACTATGTTACTAAGTCACCGGTGGCTTTTTACTTGATTTGCACAAAAGGCAAGAGGAAGTGTAACGGATGACAGGGGCGTATTGTTCACATTGTGCTGTATTCTCGCTTCGCTAATTATATTGTCAGCTAAAGTCCTCTAAAAAGATTTTATGGAAATATTGCTAGATTTTACCGAGTGTAGTTTTATACTCATACTGCTTGTCAACAAGAACAAAGCTAGGTACCTCGTATTCTCTTCACATTTACATTGGGACAGCATATTATGGTAGTAAATAAATCACTATAGTATAATTGGAATTCGAACTTTAATTTTCTAAGTTCATTCTGAAACTATTATTTGTTTAAGTATTTAAATTGTATGCACTTCTAAATTAATCATTATAATCTAAAGCACATTTGCAGTCCATCTCTTTTTAAAATACAACCTTGTTACTTATCAAGAAAATAATTCAAGACCGGTTAGGTGCGAGGACGTTAGCCTTTGTAAATATCAGTTACTTTACGAGGATGGACCGACGGTTTGCCAGTTAGGCAGTGCAGTGTTAGGAATCGAAAATTAATTCCCTTGAATCGTTTGTTCTTGTCAACGGCAGACGATGGGAGTCATGAGTACATGACTCATGTGATCAGATCAAGTCATTCCACATACAGTGGCTGCTGTGTCGTAGGTATTTCAATTTACTCTTGTCTGTTTAGAAGAAAATCTTGAGATTCATTTTGAAGCGAGATTGAATCATCTGTTTTTACATTATGATTGACCGTTTTCCAGCTACTTGTGGGAACCAAATATTTTTGCTTTGGTGGTCATATTATAATGGTCATATTGGCTAATTTGACTGCTAGGACTGCAGCGAAATCTTTAAAAAACTAAGTACGTAGTAAGTTTATTCTAGAAAGTTCAAAATTCGATTGTTTTTAAAAATTCAGAGTAACTCATTGTCAGTCGAACAGATGAAAAATAAGTTAATACTAACCTCCTTTTACTTCTCCATTGGTACATATAGCGCTCATAGAGAGCGTGGTGATGACGCATACGAAGGCTGATATTGCTATAATGACCAGAGACAACCCGATGCCCGCTTGCGAGACCACCCACGATATGCGAAGAAACAGCATCACACCCCAGATGTTCAGCAGACATGGTATCAGCACGCCCTAGAATATAATCTGTGTTAGACCATCATTGTTATAAATATAATATTTCATTATTAGTATTGTCGTGACGGCCCAGTGGCACCCGCCAGTCAAACAGGCGGTTTTGTGTTCGTAACCGGGCACGAGCAAGCATCAATATGACATAATTTATCTTGGATATCACCGAGTCCATACTACATTTTTTTTTTTTTGTGTTGAAAAACCTCAACCTCCAATTTTCAAAAGCTCCATGATCAATTATGTGTTCAGTGTCTAGAACCAGAAGTATCAGTCTGTTTATTAGTCTTTCGATGCAAACTTATTATAATTGATACAAGTTACTATATCTAAGAAATCGATAATACATAATTCCTTAAGAATTTGTAATATTTCCTCTGATAATATATTATTATGCTTTTAAAAAAATACCAACTCACTTGAATCCATCCTAACTTAATTCCCATAGCTGGAGTGGGTGACTTTGTTTCTCTCGTTTGCTGTACTTTTTCGTCCTGAAACCAAATATGTCATTCTGATTTCCGTAAATTTCCATAACTTCCGTAGCAGTGGTAGTAGCAACAAAATACAGGTGCAACAAATCAGATTCATTGTGTCTAAACATAACTTCATCAGTTTATTGTCTCTGTCGTGTATGATGCACGTGATTATCATAGATGTAATGAGACCAGTGAGTGACAGGCGTTTGTCCCATGATGGACACCGTCTGTCCCGCGCTTTGTTCATGTTGATCTGTGCCATAACACTGCGCTTAGGTATTGTTCCTAGACGTCATCAAATAAACGTGTCTCGTAACCGTAGTTTTTATTTTGATTATGTGAGCATAATTCAGGAAGAGGTGGGAAGGTGGCCCTGGACGCACGGCTGGTTCGAGGTCGCGCAGGGAAAGACTACCTGGAAGGACTCATGAGAAGCCTTTGCCTAGTAAAAAGAAAATCATAATTCATTTTCAATTATTTTTTTTACAAGTAGCTTTAATTTTTTTAGAAAATACTGAAGATGTACCAACGTGACAATAAATAGTGCCTAACATTTACTCACTCGTTTTGTTTCTGTTAATTTTGTTACGTATAAAAAAAAAGAATGATACATTATTGTGAAAATATTTTCCGATTTTCTTGCAGGTATTTTAAGAATTTTATAATAATAATATTTCGACGAAAATTGAAAATAAAATGCATTCCTAACTTTCGACGTAAAGATTTTTAACTTTAAAAAAGTAACCTACATATCGTTTGCAACCAGAGTATAGCTCTATCAAATTCTCGACTACTCTCGAGTGCGTAGTGCCGCTCACGGCAGCTTGCGCCGGATCACACCGGTCCGAACCACCGTTTACGACTTACTTTTCCTATTCCACACGCCATAGAACAGTTAATCGATGCTTCATCTCTCTCTGCTTCAAAATACACTATTGCTAAAATTTTACTTATAAACCGAGTTCTCCGACGATTTTTTGTCAAACGAAGTCAAAATGCGAACTGAAAACTAAAAACGCAATATGCGTCGCGACATTTTATCTCTTGTTTGCATATTATGAGGCTGGTCTGTAAATCTTTGTGTATGAAACATAAATTGTTTGTTTATTATCGACAGTTTGCATAAATAAAATAAGCACATAAACCTAGTTGTTATGTTTGCACAATTAATCAGAAGAAAATAACTCAGGATTGTATGCGTTGCGGTGATCTTGAAATGGCGAAACAATGACGTTTTGTTCAGTGGAAATGTTTACAGCGCATTCGTATAAAATGAAACAACAAAATCAGATCTTTGATGATAAGGTCCAATGTGCTAAGTTAACGCTGATTACAAACATATGATAATCTATGTAACTATGTGCCGAAAATCTACACTATAATTCATAATGAACTAGCTGTCCCTGCGGCTTCGTTTACGTGGACCTAAGTGTAATGAAGTACCAATTGCCAATTCCTATACAAAATCACTTTTTCGACTGTTTCTTTGGGTTTTTCCTGAACCACGTCAGTAATGTGGCGAACAAAACCAAATTTAATCGGTCGAACCATTTTTGAGTTTTTCACACACGACTAGGTATGTGATTTTTAAATATAAAGATAGAAAATAGAATAACGTCGTTATACGGAGTAGAAGGGCCGTTGACGAGCAAACTGTTACAATGTTCAGTATGTGATTATTCGACGTTTATTATAACAATACAACGAGAAGTTCCATGCATTTTTAGCAGAATTTGTAGCTAGTACCTTCCTACATAATTGTATAAACAGTATTTTCAACCGACTTCAAAAAGGAGGAGGTTCTCAATTCGACGCGTATGGTTTTTTTTTTTTTGTTTTTTTTTTTTTGTATATATTTTGATCTACGATTACTCCGCCAATTATGAATCGATTTGGATGATTCTTTTTTTGTTTGAAAGAGAATAGTTCCGAATAGGTCCCATAGGAATATTGTCATGATCTGATGATGGACTTTGGAGATATAGAACGGAACTCCTTATAAAATCACAGCAGAACCGCCGTAACAAGAAAAATTGCTTTGTTTATACGTGTAGTCGATGACTGACTGAAGGAAGCGGGGAGGGGGTACGTCAACCCCCCTCCTACCACTTTCCAAAATTAAATATATCGTGTGAGGTATTGTTTGAAAGGGCTTTATGTAAGGATTTCAAACATTAACACACAAGCACTAAAAAGTGAAAAATAAAAAGCTTTTTTAAAAACCAAAGCCGCCGACTGCCAAGCTAAAGTAATTTTTTTATTTTGTAGTTTTTGAAGGCGGTCATCTTTTTTTGTAAAAAAGCTTTTTTTTTTAAATTAAAAAGAAAAAACTCAACAGGGACCTGACCATGTAAGAACCTGCTTAATCCAAGGTAGCTAACAGTTACGTTTTGATGCTCCTTCCACCATATGCTCCATATGCTCATATCCCTAATACCGGCTTTTTGATTTGATCTTGCTAGCTCGATAGCAGCAATTAATTATAAAAGTATAAATAAAGCAGTTCCATTTAGTGTTATCTTTAGTGTTAATCATGACCTATTAAACCTTATCGTTAGACATTCAAAGAAAGGCCAATTCTGGTAATTAAAAACGTCAAATCCTTGTCAAAAATGTAAAGTAAAGAGACATTTTGAGGCTGAGATTACAATGCTTTTTCCTAAAAGGTACTTACCTACATACAGTTGGACTTTTAATTTAATTCAGTATCCTACAGTTCAAAGAAAATGAATGTGACTACTCTACAACTAATAGTGTTGGGGTAGTGAACGATTTTGCGTAAAGAAGGAATGATAAGAATGTTGCTTCTTTTCCTTATTTTATTTTCTTCTAATAGGAACGCACAGGCACAGGTAAAAGATTAAATCACAAAAAATATTAAATATTTTAAGATTAAAGAAGTTAAAAAAAACATTGCCCCACATAGGTAGGTATATTAAAATTATATGTGGGGCAACGTCAACAATTTCCATTAAAATTATTTCCGCAAAAGAGAAACAATTAGATATTCATCTTCATTACTTGTTAGTCACATATAATGTGTAATATTACAATATTACATGATTCCTTGCTCTACTCAGTCTACGCCAAAATACTAATTATAAATGCTGCCTAACGACTTTTTGATGACCAGATCAATAATGATGAGTTTCACATGGGATGACATTGAATTTTGGTGAGATTTTTTTATATAACATAACAACATACATACACACAAAAAATTGAATAGTTATGACCATGAAAATTGATATAGTTGTGTGACTTGTAATTTTCCTGTCTGTCTGCTTTTTGAAAAAGGTAAGGCTTAATCTCTGTCTACTTAATTATAAGACTATTCTGTAAATGAGCGTTTCTCAACCCCTGAAGAGATTTTTTTTCTTAAAATTCGGCATTCTTGTTCGACACAGATTATATATTATTTCAAGATAATAATTTGTCTGTAGTTTTTTTAGTTCGAACGTTTTTCCGCCGTATGGTCCCTACAGCAAACAAAGCCAATACTGAAATTCAGCTCCATCTAATTAAACTGCTAAATAGCTACTCTCTTAACTAAATAACTTACCTCTTCTGTAATAAGATGATCTCCATGTAGCTCTCCAAGACTCGGCCTTTTTAGCGCTCTTTTTGAGTTTCTGTAATTGTCCAGTCTGGGCAGCGCTTCCCTGGTGAGCTGTGCCAGGGACCTCTTCCTTCTCCAGCCAGCATCGTGGAGCCAGGTGTCTGGTTGAGCGTTAGGGGCTACTATGGATACAGCTCGTTCCACCGTCTCAGCTGAGGACCGCAGCGGTCGTGTGATGATGTTGGCTCCCATGTGGATGCCGTTCTTCTTGGATTCTGCCTCCACGGTGGAGACTTTAAACCTGATGGAAAAATACACGAAAAGGTAGGTCACATTATTTAGTTTTATTGCGGAGGAAAGACCGGTTTCCTAATATGCATTTTTTTATCACAGCTACCTACGAATCTGTTACTTTAAAATTATTTTATTTAGCGACTTTTATTATATTCTGTCTTATTTGGTATGCAATAGCAATTATTCACTACGTAAAAACAACATCCATTTGAAACTTTTATCACACAGAATATATGAGTTCAGCAAGCATGATGACTGGCCCCGCCCTACGCTCAAAATCGGAGGTAGGGGTAAAGAATGGGATTTGATTCCCCTCACCTATTTTCTTCCATGATAGTTTAGGGTCGGTGGACTACCGGAAGCTACACTTGTATGAAACTACTTCAAGTAGCTTTATTGTGACGTAATACTTCTTAGTTGTTGCACCCAACCACATAATTTGCTTTGCGCGATATCTGAAAGAAAACAAGTACAATTAAATGAGTTGCGCTATATTTCGTGTTTAGTAAAGGGAAAAATACTTTTTCATCCCACCATCTCGGAAAGAGTATTTTTAATCTTCAATATCTGAGTGGAAAAGCCGTTTTTATTCTCTAGAGGATAAAGTAAATTGAATTTAGAACATCGTGTGTTTACTGCTACCTCTATGGTGCCGAATATATCATACAACTTTTTTTTAATTTGTTAAAAACTCAGACTCGGAACCTTCTTGGTGTTCTTTTTTCAATTTGCTTTGTACGCGGTTCTTTACGCGGCATTTTTTCACGTCATTGTTAAACCTTATATTAAAAACAAGAAACAAGTGAAAAACTAAAATGAGTGATTCTAGCGACGAGGAAGTTTGCTTGACGCCAACAGAATTGACTGAAACTGTTAATAAAAGTGTACCTATCTTGTGATTGTAAACAATTTTTTTTTTGCATTTAGTCATTTCCTCGCTGATGTGGAATGAAAAGTTACGTGTTGCACTCGAGTGCAAAGATTTTTTAACCTCGTGCTCTTTTGATTCCTTCGCTTGCTCGGTCATCAAAATTGAACACGTGGTTAAAAAGCAACTTTGCACTCTTGTATAACAAATAACTATTTCATGATAATAATTATTCAATAACGACTTTCAATAGTATGAATGTTTTTGAATGATTCTAGCTCGTCGTTTACGCCGTACATACGGCATTTCATATGAACTTGTAATATAAATAGGTTTCAAAATTAGACATGAAAATTTTTCGCAATAATAAGCTTTGTTGTTTTTTTTTTCATCTACTTACGCGGTTATTTGCGCGCGAAAATTTTTTCATTGTAGAAACCCCTTTCTACAACTAAAAACATTTTTCTATGAGGAATTTCTCAGAGTCTGGATTTGTGCCCGGCTGATGGCAATAAGCCCGCCCCCTATTACATGGGACTTAAAAACATAACTGGCGAAATGTGGGTTACAAGTGGGCACACCTCTATGTATCCCTTCGGGTATTACAGTCGTGATGTTATCTGAAAACTCTAGATTAGAGTGTTTTGCTTTTGTAACTAGCACGGAAAAATTACTTAATTCAGTTTCGATTCCCTTGTGTTTTATTTGCTAATGTAATGTGTCATCATTTTTAAAAATACATTAACTAAATATTTCTTGTCTTTTAGTAACTATAACGGCCAATGAGCACGACACGTTCAGAACTTTAGATCAAACACGTCATCCATTACGAATTGCAACGTAACGACACTCAGAACTTGAAATTACTGCAATAGCTAAACATGCTTGTCAACTGCTTATCACCATCTCAATAATCTTTTAAGTCTTGAGTGCACTCGTGCGATTATGCGATTTATCCAGGCTATAAACGTAGGTCTGATATTGAAACCACATTTTATTTACGTATACAGTGTTGAAAAGCAATATTTCATTTTACGAAGTGCTACATTGTAGAGGCTTCTTCTTCAGTTCAGGATTGAGTCGTATCCTTGAACCACGAATATTTCTTATCTACTTAATAAGTACTACGAGTAAAAATCATCGGTTGAAGTTTGAACTGCACTTGTCAATTGTTTTAGTTTTGCTTCCGATACCTTCCTAATTATAATCGACTGTTGTTTGCTTACTTAGCTTGGAACTTTATGGAAAACTAAGTTCTATGAGGCAGGTGCAGTAGGCTCGTCTTTTCTAATTATTTTTTTTCAATTTTTTACTGATCCTGGATCCTGCACTTCAATAGCAAAAAAAAGTAGGTAGATGTAGGATATTTTTAAGAGCATCTTTTCACAGAAAACAATCTCTCGTTCTATTGTAATGATGGCAATCAAATCATAATTTTATAACGTTGCTACGATAATGGTAATTGTGAATATTAAGTAAGTTTTTGAAATGATAAAATAATTTAGTTAAGTTATCGTTTATTTAAACTATCAAAAACATTTTATCGTTAACCATTAATTAATGAGTACCTACATTTGTACTTATGATCTTGATCATCGGCGAGACGGCGATTAACCGACCGTTAAGCAGTTTAGTGATGTCATAGCTTTTTATGTTATTTAGTTTTATTTTCCTTATGACTAAAAGAAAACAAAAATCTTAAGAATGTCTCTCATGAGATCAAGTACAAGTAGTCTGTGACGGTTATTATTAAATTATTTTATATTATATTTGAGGCAAATCTGCCAAAATATGTAAATTGATTGATATAATTGAGTGCCTCGTTGGTCTAGTGGTCGCAAGCGCGACTGCTGTGCATGAGGTCTTGGGTTCGATTCCCAGGTCGGGCAAAGTGTTATGGCAATAGGCTCGCCCCCTATTACATGGGACTAACAACATAACTGGCGAAATGTGGGTGTACCTCTGCCTAACCCTTCGGGGATTACAGGCGTGATGTTATGTTATGTAAATTGATAAATAAATCCCACAGCAAGCTTTCAGTTAATTCATAAGAACCTCCGTTTTATTTATCCTTAACAAGTTCGGGCGAAGGCTTAAGCGCCAGTTTTGACCGGTTTTGGCCGGTTATGGTGGAAACACAGCGAACAACTACGCCAGCCACAAAGGCCGAGAGTCGGGCAAACGCGCGGGCTTCACGTGACTAGCACATAGCCGCCTCGGTCACAACACATCATGTGGGAAAATGTATCAAAGGACCACTTTGTACAGTAAAACAAAATCAGTAGCTTGTCATGATTGTTGTGGCCCAAAATAACAAAATGATAGTCAAGATACTACGTTCAATAATTTATTTAAAAGTTTGGCCATAGTTAAAATAAATAAATAATATATGATGACTTTTAATGACCAAAAAATATAATCTCGTGAAATGTAAGAAGCTTGGACTTGGGCTGTTAGTGGTTACTTAATACCTACGTATTCATATTTTTTGCGGGGTTTGATGTTAACATAACCTAGTGCCTACTTAACTAGCAAGATAACTAGATAATTACAAACTCTGCTGCTAGATGCTTTAAACAAGTTCTGTATCTACAATTAATGGTCCTACTGTTCTTATCCTATAATATGTGAAGTTAGCGCGAGCTTCTTGTTTTACTGGTGGTTGATCATGCAGATTTTTTTTTAACACCATAAACTGGTAAATTTTGCTGAATGTGGGACAAAGTGAACTACATAAATATTGGTCTTTTACTCTCTAGTGATGTATCAAAAACGAACATAATATCTGTATATTGTCGTCATTTCTCTTACCTTATAGAGCGGGACGGGAATAAGACAAAAATTGTGTAATTACTTAATATGTTTCAAAGGACCAATAAAATAAATTTTGGGTAATCGATAATTCCAATACAAATATTTAAGCAGACTTAGGTAGTATGTTATTTAATGACCTTTGAAGTAATAGAAATGTTTATTATTTTTGTACTTAATTTAAACTTTATAAGTACCTACTACTACGCACTGTCCATATTATCATTGTTGATTCAATTAGATGACAATATCAAACAGTGGTCTTTCAAGTCAGCATTCTTAGAGATCACAGCTCACTGCTAAGTTACACGTAGATAATGTGGGTGTAAACAACTCATGTGTTCTGGTAAATATGACACGATGAAGTAGTAATCTGTAATACCATTGTGTTTATGTAGATAGGTACATAAATATTTCAAAATTGAAAACTTTATGTGGTATAACGTATACCACATAAAGTTTGGTCATCAATTGCCTGAAATGGAAGGTGTTTTTTGTATTTATTTATTTTACTATTTACAAGATCTTTCAAGCACATCAAAACATTTTGTATTTAAACTTTATACTGAAGGAATGTAATTAAGAAAGAGCTAATAATTCTCAACTTTCCGTTCGCCTATCTACCATTGCATCGCAGATCTCCCACGATATATTTATCTACCTATACTAGGTATATTTGGGTAAATATACCTATTTTTTTGTTTTAAAATAGATAATTGATTCCATATAATTTGAATGACGATAGCTGCACATCCAGCACAACGTTTATCTACGTATTAGTAATCTCATTAATTTGTCAGGTCGTAATGTAACACATTAAACAAACTGTTCACGTGGCGGTTACGTCACGTTTCAAGGGATATTTTTGGCGGCAATGCAAAGGTTACGACAACTTCCGCCATTAAAGAACATTTACTGTTTACAAGATGCCGACCATAGAGCTTGACGATGGATATTAATGCATGTACACTATTTAGAGCTGGATGAGGCATAGACAATTTTTTTTTAAACGTCTATTCTGCCGTAAACACATTATAATAAGTATGATTTTAATTATTAAATAAAAAAGTAAAAGAATTTAAAGAAATATAAAAGCAAAACAATATGTATAAATGTTTTATATCTTGCTCATTTTATAGTTATAGTTAAGTACTAGATTTGTTAGAGAAGTTTCACGCGTAGCACTTGCTACGCGAGACGTCTATTGTGTCTATTAAGTTTAGAATGTCTCAATATAACCTAACCACCGCGCCGCCCGGTTTATTCTGTACAATTCATCCTCGGTGAATTTAGCTGAAGTGAACTTGAGGTGAGCTGCCAGCCTAATGATGATGATGCTATCGATTGACAACTCACCTCAACCTCACTTCACCCAGTCACCGAAAAGTTTTTTTATGGAATAGACCGGCTCATCGCTGAATTTGTAACCGCACTTATTTGGACTTATTACTGAGCTATGATTAAATACATTTTAAACACTAAGTATTGATATGAGAAGAAGAGGGAGATTATAGCTATAAACGTGGCACAATTTACGGCTATCAGATTTGCATACAATGATGATTGAGGGTAATTTATTAAATAACTTGCTTCTGCTCACGACTTCATCCGCATTTGCCGGTTATTAGTAATCTAATCTTGTTTCTCTGTATAAACTTTGGACACCCGTTTCAACCCCTTAGGGGGTGAATTGTTGAAAATTCTTACTTATCGCATGCCTACGTCATAATAGCTATCTGCGTGCACAAATTGCAGCGTATCCCGTTCAGTGGTTTGAACTGTGTATTGATGGATCAGTCATTTAGTAACGGTTGCCTTTTATACGTAATTACGTATGTATAGATAACTAATTTTCTGTAAAAAAAAAACTACAGTGCAACAACAATGCACATTACACTTAATCTGTTTCATGAAGTAGCTAGGTACTAGGTAGTGACACATAATATACCATTGTTACAAGCAAATTATATGAACAAAATATTACAGCACTTAGCTATAGGTACAGGCTTTACCTACCTTTATATACTCTGTGCCTAATTTAAGAGCTGAATAAAATCATAAAAAGCATGTGAACATTATAAAATATAATGACCGATCGTTTGACAATAGTTATCTTGCGACTGCGCAGTTTTTATACCGACGATTTTTAAAATAACACTGTTTACATGCATACTCAAATTATAGCACCAAATAATATAGTGTTGTTGCGGAAATGATGCTAGATTTACATAGATATCATGTTTATCTATTTGTGTTTATTAATAAGAATTGTTTTAAGTTTCCTTTTTTTCCTAGAACTGAGTGTAGCTAACTCTCGAATAAAATAAAATAAATGTATTTCTTTAGTAACTTTATCATAGTTCAAACTCAAGCCTCTACTTTGCATGTCATTAATTATTTTATGATTGAAAATGTTAAAATACCTACTAATAAAATACCATTGTAAGAACTTTTGTAACCATATGTATCTGCAAATAAATAAATCTTTTTTTTTATCTTTAAGGTTCTATATTTTGTTCTAGAAAATCTCAACAGCCCTGAGGATTAGCCGTTTTTTTATTCCAAATAAAGTTATCTTAGTAAATACAATTCACGTACATATCATTACTATGTCTGCTTAACCATAAAAAATATCACTGGGTGACTACTAGCGGTCGTTGTGCTATCTCAGATTTTTAATTGCACATAAACATTGAGACACTGATAAAATTTTGTGACAGTATCATTCAGTCGGCAGCTCTAGCACCTTGAAGTAACAGCTGTTTTATGACTGTAACGAATACCTACACCACAAAATATACTGCCTTCCAATATGGCATTTGTCCTACTTTACTTATCCTGCTAAAATCAGCGACTGATTCGTAAACATCGACATTTTCCTTAAGATTTGAATTAATTTCCATTTCCGTGGACTTGGGGCTTCCCAGAGACTCTACGGCATTTTAAATACTATCTTAAATTTACAAGATTATAAAAGAAGAACTTAAAACGTTAATGGACAGCAAAACTGTGATTTTGTTTTAATTAAAATCATCAGTCATCAAGCACTTATAACAGCAGAAGTTATACTCAGTTAGGTAAGGGAGACAGTGAGAGATACACCTATCGTGGTAGAAAACCCATGATATTTTATTATTAACATATACCTTGAGATATCAAATTGAATACGGCCTTCTAAAACTACTAATGACATGCTCATTAAAAATATGCTACAATAGCACCCGTTTGGCACGACACCTGTTGATCTGACAAGATGCTCGATGTGACGGATGTGTTATTATTGTTGTTTAGATTCGTGGGAAAATAATGCATATGTGCATATAACACGGAACATACAATACATGGTAATATGTATTGTAAAAACACAGGACAGTATACGTGGATGCATACTGTTTCAATTAATATAATTGAGGTGAATTGTAGAGCTGAGAAATAAAAAGTCACCTCGCTAGTGTATGATTTTTGAAATGTATAATTTTTGGTCCTTCGATACGGCAGGGCTCTATCCTGTATTTGTAACAAAAACTGCTCTAAAAGCACCCTCATAAATATTACTTACACAAATTTTATGTCTAATATCTAGGTATTTTAATTAAACGACACGGTACAAGGTCATATGCAACTTTATGTCATTATTCTATAGTGGTGACGTGGGCGGGGTGCGGCCCTGCTTCGAGGGTAATCAAGTAATAGGACGTCTGATGAAGACAGTCATACCTATAGTACTTGTATCAAAGTATCGATTGAGCCAGAACGCTGTTGCATAGTACTATCGGTCTAAAACAAAAAGCGCTGAAGAACATGAGGTGTGTTTTTCACTGTTTTGGTCCTTTTAGAAGGTCAAAGTGCAATTTGGTTACAGTCGGACCTTAGATTTCATAGCATATGAAATGCGACACGGGTGAAACAAAAGCACGCCGGATGCATCCGGTGTATGGAGCACGTTACACTTACATAGTAACACATTGTTCGCTGAATATATGGTATATATGTATGTATATGATACGTAACATCATAGCCGCATGGAAATTATGAACAATTTTTAGATCTTAATGATACAACCTATCTTGGTAACAGTAGAGAGATAAATATACACAATTAAAGTTTTACTCCATTCAATATGACAATAGAAAAATGACGCGGTGACAATATTTTTATTTTAATATTTAGCGTATAAAGAAACTCGTTATTTTACGAAACATGTAAGGAAATGAGGCCATTAGAAAAACAATATCCAGTCATTTTATCAATATAACACATAAACTGCCGTTATTTTTGTAATGCTATCAATTTTGAGGGTTGGATATTTTTTTAAGAACTCTTAAAAAATTATCCAACCCTCAAAATTGTGAAATCGATTTAATTTCCACAAACAGGCAGGCAGGCATCCAGTAAAGGCACATAATTGATATATTCAAAATAACTCACGTGTCAATGACATACCTACATGAATTCTGCCATAAGGAGCCAAAGTCACTTGGTTACCTACATCATCGGTTCGTAGATTTATCAATTTTAGTTCCGCGTAGTCAAACCAACTTACTATTTTCTTTGGCACGATATTTTTCTCTGAAACGTTCAGGCGAGAATAATATTGTCGGGTGTGTCATAGCGGACAAACTTCAGATTCCCGTCGCATGTATCAAAATGATGAAATCATTTTACCAACTGTAAGTACGGTTACATTATTGTACTAGTAATCTCAATATACTCGTATATTATCGATGCATTGATCTTTGATTACATTATAAGGCATATTTCGAATCATAATTTATTACTTACGATAGTTTATTATTTTTGCACACATCCATGGATGTACATGATTTGTTGCAATTTTACAGATCAAACGAGCTTGAAATGTCTGATAAGTATCATCTCGCTTTATGACTGAACGGAAGCATTAATAGATACCTACTTCGCAATGGAGATTGCAACTTCTTTGCGCTGAGAGTGCGCAGTAGAGAAACGAATCGTTCATTCAAACGTAGTTAGGTACTGTCGTTCTTAGCAAAATTTCTGTGGCTTAATACAGTAGCGAATACAGGGGGGAGGGGTCTAAGGGGCTCAAGCAAAATAGCATAAAGTTCTCTCGTGACAAATCTTCAAATGAATTTGATATTTTGATATTATTCCAATCAAATTTTTTTGCAAGCATTAAAACTATATTATTTTTTCAAATGAAATGTTGTATGCTTTTTGAGATACTTAGCTAAAAGCCTGCCCCCCCCCCCCCTCCTACGACAATCCTGGATCCGCCACTGTCTTAATACTATCTAAACACACGTTTCTCTACTTATTTAATCAGTTATCTATATAATATTATAAAGCCGAAGAGTTTGTTTCATTGTTTGATCGCGCTAATCTCCGCAGCTATTATAATCTTACTATCATTATATATGTATGCAAAAGTTGGGATGCATGGATGTTTGTTACTCAATTACGCCAGAACGGCTGACAGGATCTGGGTGAAATTTCGCACAGAATTAGATTATTGTCTAGAATAGCAAATAGCTGGCTATTTTTATCTCGGAAGAATGTACGGTTTTTTTGGGCTAAATATTAACTTTGACTAAGTCGCGGGCTAGTTAATAGGAAACTACATTATCAATGAGTGCTATAGGCTAAAAAATATTACTATTTGGCTGCAAAGGTAGTTATGACATAAGAGCCTGGATGTTTAAAAGTTCTGTTATCAGTATACATAAAACCTCATGAAGACATAAGACTATTTGTGTTTTTGACACGATTTTAGAGCTTGATGATTGTGAATCATTCTACACCTCGTCATTACGCTTCTCTACACACTTTATAAAAGTAATACCTTCCGTCCCACGTCAACAGTGTACGTAATGAACGGGTCAACTGTATTCTCAAATAGCCAACGACAATTGGATATTTTCAGGACGTAATTGTGACGTAGACTATAGTATTTAAGATAATTTACCTTAATGGAGCTTCTTTTAGTGATTCATTGATTTTTATAACAATATATTCGCTACAGGCGTATTTTATTCATGTATGTAAACTTTTTATGATTGTAGAAACTGTATGCTGTATCATGCGTTAAGTGTTTACTGTGCTCCCGATCTGTAGTGGTAGAAGGAGCCGTGGGGGTTTTAACCGGTCCGATATAACCCTCCGTTTCCCTCAGGATCCAATTATAATAGGTATTCCCCAGAAAAAAAGGAGTAAGTATGGAGTTTCTTGCCCATTTTCTCCACCTTTATAAAGGGCAACTAGAATAAATTTATTTTACATGTATTTAAGTGGTCTAATTAAAATAAATAATTTCACTTCGTGTTATGTTCCACGAAAATCATCAAGAGTCAGTATACCGCGTAATCAGTAGAGTACCCTTTATTAAGTACCTAAGTAGTAATAATTTTATAACAACAAGGCTTTATTTTCTTATCAATACTTACAAACATGAAGGAAATTGTCGAGTTTTGAGGTTATTTACCTTCGCTCGTATTGCAGTTAAACTAATAGTGACACATGTGTGTTCACTTCGCGGACATAAGGACCATTATTATTTACGTATCGTGACACTAACGTGGCTTGTCTCGTTAGTGCAATGTAGTTACATTACTTACTTAATTAATGAATCAATTATTTTATAATATGAAAGAGGAACCTGTTAGGTACTGAATATTAATTTGCTAAATGAATTGGTTGATGCTTTTTGACTGTGTGACTTGTTAATCAACCGTATGACAAACCATAATCAACAGCTATTAGCGATTATTTAGGCACAGATTCTCGAATACGTAGCATCGCTTCCGGAAGCCTGAAGCAGTCTGAAAATGCTAATAACATTTTGGGATGGCATGGGTTGGTTGGAGTAAGACTACATAAAAAGACAATGCGCAATGGCCCAATTAAGAGGCTAAGTGCGGATATAGCCCAGCAAAACTAACCAACTAAAACAAAGCGATTATTTATTTACCATAAAATCGCGCCTGTATTCCCCTAAGGGTTAGCAGAGGTTTACCCATTAACTTACATGCACCCACAACATGTAAAAGGGGGCGAGCCTATTGCCATCAACCGGGCACAAATCCAGACTCCGACGCTGCTACTAAGAAATTCCTGGTGGAAAAACCCAATAACATTTTGCCCGACCTGGGAAACGAACCCAACACCTCATGCTCAACAATCGCGAATATTTAGGTATGTAACTGATATTATAAATTAACTTTTATAATTCATTAATGTCACGTGACTACCCCGATTACCCTCAATATCGTCAGAATATATTACTTTATGAGAAGTATGAGTCGTACGTCCACCGCAACCGTTATAATATTTATGCACACCTTGTTTGTGATAACCACTAATTATTTATCTAATTAATCTAAGCAATTAACTATGCGATTACGATCGAACATCATGTTGAGTCCCAATTCAGTTAATGGGACAACTCTCTTTGTAACTACGAACAATTTCGAGTTACTCGATATTGAGATTTTGTGTGATTTTTCTACTTTTTAGGGTGTCTCGTCTTAATGTAATTAGCATAACATGACATCACGCCTGTAATCTCCGAAGGTTAAGGCAGAGGTGTACCCATTAGTACACCCACATTTCGCCAGTTATGTTGTTAGTCCCATGTAATAGGGGGCGAGCCTATTGTCATCAACCGGGCACAAATCCAGACTCCAAGGCTGCTACTGAGAAATTTCTGATGGAAAAACCCAATAACACTTTGCCCGACCTGCACAGCAGTGACGGGAATCGAACCCAAGACCTCATGCTTGCGACCACTAGACCAACGAGGCAGTCCGAGGCCTTAATGTAATTATTTGTTTTAAAATGGTAAGGTCTTCGTTTGGTGGCTGGTCTGAAAGCTGCTGGATGAGAGTCACCTAGGATAGGGGTAAAGAACATCCTATTAGAGAGATCAGGTTGGAAAAGTAAAGAATATCATTATGTAATGATAAAGTTTAATGCATACTAATTTACGATGATATGCACGGGCAAATGATAATACATATAGGTAATTGCAATACTTGTAAAAGGTTTCTAAGTCTTATAATAATAATAACATACCATAACATAACACCAACATTCACATTAAACGTTTTGACTTTGACTTTGATTCCAAACAGCTGTTTCATTTAAAAATGCAATATCTATATTGTCATGATGTATTTTATTTTTTAACCCCCGACGCAAAAACGACGGGGTGTTTAAGTTCGACCTGTCTGTGTTTGTATCTGTCTGAGGCATCGTAGCTCTTAAACGGATAAACCGATTTTGATTTGTATTTTTTTTTTTTGTTTGAAAGGTAAGTATTTATTAGTCGGGAGTGTTCTTAGCTATGTTTGATGAAAATCGGTACAAGATGGCCGCCGTCGCGGGTTTTTCAATTTTATTTTTATTATAGCTAGTTAAGTACATAATATGTCTAGTAGTAGGTAAACTTATTGTGATGATGGGCATTAACGTGATTAAGTAAACTCGGACAGGAGGACTTAACGTGTTTTCAGGTTTTTCAGAGATAGAGGCAACTACCGGCATGACGATGGTGACAGCAGTGACAGGAGGTTTAAGAATGTTAGAAAGGTTTAGGAATTTTGACAATATTTGCTTTTGTATAGAAACGACGAAGAATTTTTTTTTAAATAAAATGGGAATGTTACTTATTTGATTGTTTTATGTAGGCGCCTACTGCTCTCAATTATATATAACAGGAAAATATTAAATTGTCACGTTTTAGTTATCGTGAATATTTAGGTTTATTATATTTTAACACTCTGTAATTTAATTCTTTGATTTAAATGCTTCCACATAGTTAATATGTAAAATAGTTTTAACTAAGCCAAAAATGAAACGAAGCAGCTGTTTCCTCAATACCGGTTTATTTTATATAGTTACTGCTCAACAAATTATTAACACAGATAGATAAATGCCGTCTACTGATAAAAAAACTGCACATAATTGTATAGTTTTTTTCTTTCCTTACCTTAAATGTTTGCAGTGAAGAAAACGTCCTTTCAAAAATATAAAGCAATTAAATATTTATCACTGTTCAATTCACTCTGCACACTGAGACACTAAAACATGCAAATAATTTATTGTCCAGCAAAATGTTTAATATTTTTTATATGTTTGTTTATTGTATTTATATAAAACAATGTACGATATTCACGTCATGTTTCGCGAGGCGGAAAATCGCGCAGCGCGTGCGGCCTGTCGCACAACCGGTCGACCAGAGCCCGCGAAGCCTCAGCCCCGACTCTTTATAAACACACCAACATCAGCGCCCTTACAGTTTTTAATTACAACAATTATTCGTTCTAGTTAGGACGAGATTTCTGCCAGTTCCAGCGACCGCTTGTGAAGCCGAACTTCTGAGGATTCCATTTGCTTTGTTTATGCATGTGTTTATTTTTAGTCAATACCGAATATATTATTTACATTGGAGCAGCGAAGTGAATCGACTATAAAATATGCTCATACCCATGTCTTCACGGACATAACGGGCGGACTTTATCCCAATCGTAAATCTTCTGTTCAACAAATTTTCGGTAATCCACATACCACATGGTCATAAAAGCCAATAAACATTGAGTAGATAGTTATAAAGTACCTACGTAGGTATCTCTGTTACTGTTAGTATAGGTATTATTACGGCATACGAGCTGCATTGTACCTATCTACCTATACTGTTTAACAAAATTTCCTTGATAAAACCTTTAAAGGGTTACGGTACTTGAGTATGTAACGGCTGTAAAAAGAGATTAATAAAACCAATAGTTATTTTTTGTGCTGAAGCATAATATTTGGAACCGGCCTTCTAGTTAACCGGTCAAGCCCCGGCTAACTTACCAATATTACAGATCAACAGAAAAAATAGAATTCCAAAAATTAGTCGTTTCCCAGAAATATTGTTTTGCCCTACTCAGTTTGATGGGCTCTGCATCAAGAGTTGTTACGCTCAAGCCGACGCTAATTTGATAAAACGTTGAAATAGTTTATGTAATTACAGAACCCCTATTTTGAATTTCCTGTTGATGACTGAACTCATTGGTTGAGTAAATGGGATTTGTTAAGGGAAACCTGCTTGAAAAAGTAACTAAATCCATAAAGGTATCCATGTCTTACTTTTTTTTTACAGACAAATCTGCAGGTATTGGATAACCGTCCGTTCTCCCCAAACGGAGGGCAGGTTTCTCTGTCTCGGGAGAACACGAGGGTTATAACGGCCTCTTCCCGACTCAAACCTCGCGGTTCCTCATACTACCATGAGTGAGTGAGTACCTACATACCTTTATTTCGTTTCGTGAGGAAATCCTCATGTACTTATTCAGCCTCGGTGTAGGCGGAGGGGTGTGTCGAACTCCTGCAGAGTAAGCCCCACGATGTTCCTCTAACATTTGGCTGTGGCACGGTCGCTCCAAGCCCGAATTCGCCGCCCGCACGCCCTATTTCATAATGACCGGAGATCGTTCTACGAAAAAGCCTACAAACCTACGTGACGCCTTCGACCGATGTAGGTCTTATCTACGGTCTATCTACGGTAGAACCGCTTCGGTCCTTTTTTAGAGATTATAGTAAAAGTAAAGTTTTCCTATGTGATATAGGTACATAACTAGTTGGTACCTTTAAAGAGATCATAAGAATGCGCAAACAAGAGCTAAAGCTTCTCTGTTTAATTATCAGGATGTTTTCAGGTTTGAGTGCGTATGTGAGTGTTGAGTAAGTATGTGTAGTTTTCCATAGCCGTAGTTTGAATGACGACAAATGTGGGTATCTATTACAGCTCTAGATTCTCCATTTTGCTACTAGCATTTGGCAATGGCAATATGTAATTAATTAACTTTTCATAGGCCTCTTTTAGTCATTTTCAGTTCTCAGTTCAGTTCATGGCTCTAATATGAATTCCTTGTTGGTATAACCTAGCTAGAGGTCATAAGCACAATCACTATTAAGCTAGGGAGGGGTTTGACCCCAAGTTAGGGAGTGTTATATAGGCTTTTCTATTAGCAACTTCTCAGTAGCATAGGTACTGGGGTATGGGTCTTTACCTACTTAGGTAACGGGCGAATTGTAGACCTACAGCTAAGTAGAGCAACTTTGAGAATAAATATAGTATAGTAAGTATAGTAGTGTTCCGGTGATTTTTCCGCCCGTGTTTCAAGTTGCTGTTTTGTTAAGATAGAATTTACAATTATTATACTTAATACCTTGTGAGAAATTATTTTGGTCTGATTCATTGAAAAGGCGATTTGAAGGCCTTGAATTTCTGATGGTGGATAAGTCTGGATATAACTAGGCACATATTTAACTCTCACGCAAACTACTAGGTAGGTAAGTAAACCTAGCTACATAGAGGCAAGTGGAAGTGATGATTGAAAGAACCTCCTGAACCTGTTTCATATTGTTTACTGAGGTACAATGATGAGCAAAGACATGGCTAATTAAGATATACGACATACAAATTAATTGCAAGATCATTTCACTAGCGTGCCTCTGCGATGAAGTCAGTATTCTATCTGAACTGCCGTCAACTGGAAATTAATAATAAATGACGGTATTGTCATATGACTGGAGTGAGAAGTCGCCGTTATTCCTTCTTTTTTAAGAGATACTCATAACCAGTAGGATTATAGCCAGGAAAATTGGTACTTATGTCATTAAGTAAGCATGGTATGGTAATACCTACTTATCGTCCTCTACAACTTCCTAGCATACTTAGAAGCAATATTGATAACACTATCTGTCTCTGATATCGGAAAATCTCTTTAACTATTTTAACACTGACTGTAGGTACTTTCACTGTATTTTTTTTAAGAATCTGAATAGTACATCTGTCTGTATCTTTCGTCAAAATAATGATGGTATTTTTTTACTATTTACTAACTACTAATTTTAAAAAGCTGATAGATTTGTAATCAATGAAATTAATGATCTGCTAATAGGTACCTATATTACCTTTTGTTCAGCAAAGTTGGCAATCTGCACACTAACGTGGATTTTTTTAATGGTTAAATAATATATTATACATGTTGCTTCTACGGAGTTTGAAGTCAGGGACAGGTCGAGGAGTACATTTCCAAATGTTATTAGGTATTATGTGTTTAAATCATTCGTAAGTCCATTTAGGGTGTTGAGTCGAGACAAAAAGGGTCAGTCGTCAAACAAACTGCTGTAGCGCTAGCGATGTGTGTCGGCGTGGCGCGGCCGGGTTCAGTCAGCCTGCGGCAGCGCACTCCGGTTTCAGCTGGTTTCATGATGTCCACCCAACCAACCACGCTGTGCCATGCTGATGTGTAATGCACTTCTATTAACCCCAACGATGTGGTTACACAGTCGTGCCACGTCACAGGCAGTCTTTTTAATTGATACGAAGAATTAGAAATTATTTAACAATTAGGTAATTATTTCATATATATATTTATCAGTTTGTACCACTTTGTTCTGCGACTTTACGTGGTTTTGTATTGACACGCGACTGAATCATAATTGTGTAGATAGGCATCTAACAACATTACAATGTAATAAGCACTCATCGATATTTAACGCGGCGACCGGCCGCATTGAAAGGGTTTGCCTCTTTCGTCACACGTTTTTTACAGGAAGGTGACTACCTCTGGCCATGACTCAAGTAGTAGACTAGTAGTAGTACAAGTAGACTTTTTAGTAGACTTAAGAAAAGTGGATCCTTCCGTTATACTTACCTGCTGGCCAAATCACAGACCCATCATTTACAAGACTGGTGCGCTATTGTACATGCACTAGTAGATAACTGGAAATAAGTTAGGATAGTAGCAGTCAGGTTTTTCAGAAAATTCCTTGTATTGTCTACGCTGACGTCTTTATGACGTACTTAGGTACAATTTAGGCAATTGTTCTTACAGGATAAATAACAATAAAATTGTATGAATACACATATAATAGTAGGTACAAAGAAAAAATACCGCGGTAAAATGAGTGGGAAATTACCACACTGACGCCAAATTACTTTCCAGTAAGTATTGTTAAATAGATTAGTGTAGTAGGCTGTAGGAACCTCTGGTATGTTGGGGAAATCCCCCCTAAAGGTCATGGCACATTATCCCAGCACCGCAACGGCATCGCTCTAAACAAGCAATTTACTTGTCATTCAAATTAGAGTATTAGTGTGTAGTACAATACCTAGATTACATCAGTGTCAATATAAAAAAGCCAACGGCGGGCGGTCAGCGCGCTTGCCGCTACCGCCACTACATACAACTCCACTCTCGCAGCATATAATTTCAGTACGTATACAGTATACGTACTCGTCCCAGCTACAGCACAGCATTCATGAGAGACAAGGCTATTTTCTTTTTAAATTAGAATTATCATTGTAATCGAAACGGAGCCTGTCCTGACTATCCTTTTGAACGCCAGAGTATAAACGTATCGCCGTACCCCTGACGCCAGGCCACTTTTTTTGTCAAACGACAATGATAAAGAATAAGGATTCCAAAACTTGATTACATTGTTTATTTCATAGTATGGTGCGACGTGTATTTTGTCATATATTTGTGACGTTGGCGTTCAGGGTAAGATTTCGTTTGTCACATATATGTGTCAATGGCGTGCAAAAGGCTAGACCTTATTGTATGACCCCTCCTCTGACTTGAAAGCTGGATCCGCCCTTGAATGAAAGATTAGAAGATAATATTGCCAGCCAGTTTCAAACGCGTGTCGCGAGTTCAATTCCCATACAGAGGAAATGTTTATGTGATGTAGATAAAAGGGTACCTACTGCATTTAAATATGAGTCCAAGACTCGTGTTTCTTACTAGGTTACTCAGTTCGTGTGTTCGCAGTAGAAAAACACATAGTGTGTGCGTAGTTTGCATTTGCGTACGTTTTTTAATAGGAACACGAGTGTGTTTTCCTGCAGTCAACGGGTTAAAATAAAGGCTTTTTACAGCCAAAGGATTCTCAACCTTGTAGGTTTCTCGAAATCTCCTTGTTGGTGGATCGAAATTGATGAAATATTTTTCGAAACGTTAAGCAGTCGTCTCAATATTTCAGATCGCAACGACAGTTAGGTACCTGCCTACTATTCTGCGACATGACAATTACAAATAAGTCAATTTCGTAAATTTTCAAAAGTAGGCCTAGTTTACAATTTCTTTGAACTAATTTTATTTTATTTGGTGCTTTTTATCAGCTTTGTCTACAATTCAAATGCTATATCTAGTGTCATTATAATCTCAGTACCGGTCTGGAGTATAAATTAAATACTCTAGGTAATGACAGTAGGGTCTGAGACTAAAGCTTTAACTGGCAGAATGTTGGTATACTGTACTATATCCCTGCCTACAGTTTTGCGGTATTAATTCATGCCAAAAGGTCAATAGTAAATCTAATAAAAACACAGGAACTGCCACACAAGATACTTTTATTGTACACCTGTGCACATTTTTTGTTTTAGACTTAAGCCTAGGTGTTGGTCAGCTGGACACTACTTGAGTGGGATAAACCTGGAGCTGTGGGTGGCACCAATACCGGGCCTACCGTGCTTCACAGGCTTGTATGTGACTGAGAACTCGCCGAGGTAGTGGCCGATCATCTCAGGCTTGATTTCAACCTGAAAGAAGGAGGGTTAAAACTTTAAATGCACTTTGTTCTTAAGTAACCTGGTTGTTAGTGCAGTTTAGACATGTTGCCAATATAAATTGCTTCTTATAGAATTTAAACATTTTACAAGTTAATAATGCCATCTGCAATAACAACATTTAGAGTAGATTGGTTGAAGCATATTTTAGTATCAAAATGTGACAGTTTGACACACACACAGACACTTTTTACGCATTCATACCTCAAAATCTATAATAAATATGACCATAAGATGCGAGAGGCTTGTATTGATCCTGAATATATTAGAAATGGGTCACAATATCATATATAAATACTCAAAACATCATGTAAACATCATCCATAGGGCAGTTTCTTCAGTTTGTAAAGTTTCTTTTTCATTATTTGTTGTTCATGTTTGAAGTACTATGAGACTATTACTACTGTGTGGATACTTTACTTGTCATACATTGGGGTCATTAAATGTTATTGTTTTGAATACCAGTTCTGTTAGAATAAATGAAAACAAACTACCCACCTGGTTAAAAGTCTTTCCGTTGTAGATACCAACGATGGATCCAACCATCTCGGGAACAATGATCATGTTCCTCAAATGTGTCTTTACAATCTCGGGCTTCTCATTTGGCGGGGCTTCCTTCTTTGCGCGGCGCAGTTTCTTCACCAGCGCCATCGGCTTGCGCTTCAGGCCGCGGGCGAATCGCCTGCGAGCGCGGGCGTGCATCAGCTCCATGAGTTGCTCACTGGAAATTACATTTAGAGGTTATGTTAACGAGTTACAGACACCGGACAAAATACTAACTAACGTATTAAATAATCCTGTATACATATGAAACCAGTGAATTTAATCAGTATTGGCGCAATATACTGACTTTAAACACTGAAAAAGGGCTTAAATCACGGGAAACAGGGATTTTTGACAGTTTGTCTCCCAACTTTTATTACACAAATTTCATCGAAAATGTAAAAGAAATTGCAAGGAACTTACTTGGGCATGTCCAGAAGCTGGTCGAGATCGACACCTCGGAAGGTAAACTTCCTGAAGGTACGCTTTTTCTTGAGAGTTTCATCGACCTGTAAAACGTAAACATTGTATCTCACTTCAGGAAAATAACACTTGGGCACATTCTGTTATCATCACCAATAGACAGCACCATCACTAATACTTTGATTTTTTCAATGATTACTGACATAATTGCCGATTCTAAGTATAAAATTATTTACGAACCTCAGCCATGTTTCCGATTTGTTTGACAGAACCGAAAGAAAAGGAAAGAAAGAAACACGAATACTTCAAAGTGACAGATCCAAAATGTTGCTAAGCTAAAATAAAAATAAAAAACTATTTTGGGTATGTGGCTTTTAATAACATTTATTTTGTAAAGTAAGACCCGAACCGTATTATTGTTCACTTGATAATTAGGTATTAATTAACTTTACCTATTATAGGTACCAATATCGATGATTAGTTACAGAGAAGCGCTGAAAGAACCGTTTTAAATCGGTATGCGCAGAGCACAGCGGCGTAGCATAACTTTCTTCTTTTACATGAGTGGAAACGATAGTAATAGCACAGATTACTGAATAGTTACTACGTAACAGATACTTCACTCAGTAGAAAATTTCCAATACCTATTACGATAATTGCCTACTCCCTCGCGTCAACAACCACTGTATGCTAAAATGCGCCTAAATACTCAAGCGTACAGCAGTGATTGCTTCGCACCGCGCGATTCCACAGTAATCGCAGGGCTGCCTCTTCGATAAAATTAAATTAACATAACTTTTTATCTATGTTATTGAGAACTGTGAATATGTTCTGACTTTTATGAGGCAGTTAAAAATTTTATCATTTATAAAATATTTAACCAACTTAAAAAAAAGGAGGTGATCAGACATACAGGCCAAACTGAGAAGTTTGACTTGTATGGTTTGTAGGTATGTATGTTTGTGCGCGATAATCTCGCGTTTGGCTAAACCGATATCGATGCGGTTTTCAGAAAAGGATTTGTTACATTTAGGAGAACGTTTTAAAATAAGTATAATACTTCTTCGTTTGATGATGATCTTCGGAGATGTTCACTAGAAATGAAAAAATTGAACGGCGTGCGCGCGCTTCGCTTGCGAAAACCGCACTGAATTTGATCCGCCGGCGGACCGAGACCGCTCGGCTGGGCGGTAGGCACTTATAGCGCGCAAGTACATGGAGTGACGGAGGCCTGATAATAGCAAGTAGATTCTTGAAGTCGGCTGATCGCACGACCTAATAACTAGCTATCTACTACTATCTACATTCATACACAAACTCACGCCTTACACCATAAACCACAGAACGCCAACTTTATTATTTACAACAAAAAGATTAAAAAGACCAAATCATTAAATCATGACTGGAGATCTGGGTAATTAAAACAATAGCTTTTCTACTTTCCCTTGTCCTAGCAACGGTCTGAATAAGAAGGAAAAAATATTTAATTTATAATATCCAGACGAAAGGCCATTTTGTTAAGTGGGTAATCTGGCCCTGCCTATAAACCAGGGATAGCTCAACAAGTCGATTGCAGCTATTGCCAGTCAATAAGCAAGGCAAGGCAAAATATAAATGCGTACCTAGCAGACTACTACTAAGAATATTTACCAATTTTATGTTTTCCTCATAATAATAAAAAATACTACATAATTGTATAGGTACTCTACTATACTGTTTCATTGCCTAGGGATTCATCAGCTAGAACTCTGGTCTAACTTAACCCCTGCAATATACAGTCCAAAATAGGTATGCCACATGTTTAAAAGATGAGATCATCATGATAGTAAAACAAGCAGACCATAAATATTATGTTGGAAAATGTTTATTATCATGGTTCAACTATTACATTCATGAGTCGATCTTAGTAACTTTGATAATCTTTTACCTATCAATTTTGGGTATGTTCTTGTTTTAAGGAGAAACTCTTTAGATTGGTGAGTCACTGCGCCATTCTCTAACTGATACTTGCATAGAGTGTGCAATGGTTGTAACAATAGTTCAGTGTACTTTGGGTCCTTTTCTAATTGTGACAAAGCTTCAGCAGCAGTCTCAAGCGTGCTCAAACATCCTTCGGTTGGTTGTGTCCTTATAATATAACTACTAGTATTGCTTGTCATTAATTTAACTTGCTTAATGTTATGAAGAATTGGACAGGAAGCATATATTGCTTTAGCCTGAGGCCATGTTCCATCTATCAGTACAAGATTGTAACTGTCAGTATCATTCTCCATGTCTTTTATATCTATGGCTGTTTTACTCGGATAAAGTAGGAGTGTGTTTGGTTGCTTGAGTAAATTTTCTAAGTCTATATGTTTAGGTTGTGGAAATTTTTTCCCTTTGAATACAAGGCACTTATCGGCAGCTAAACCTAATTGTAACATCGGAGCAGTTCTTAGACACCTCTTCTCTTCTGCTGGGTGTTGCAGCAGAATGATAGTACTGCGAGGATTTAACTTTTCAGGTGGTAATGCTGAACACCAACAAACTACAGCAGGTCTTCTGTAAATAAATGGATTTATTGTGAGCTACAAGCTTGCTATCTAGATCCTGGTACTGCTCTGGTTTTGAATAAGTGAATCTTGGGACTGGTCTGCACATCACACATGTGCTATATATTCAATTATAATTTTATTATTATTTCTTTAATTATTAATTAATGTTAATAACAATTTAATTTGTAATTACAAGTAACAGTACATTAATTATTTCGTTTATTTCAATCATAATTACTATAATGCACATTGCAGAGTCCAGTCCATTGAAATGTTGTTATAGAAATTGTATCATGAGAATGCATATTAAACCCTTACAAAGTATAAAACAACTCCATAAAGTAATACATAACAATATTAAAACTAAGATATTTACTTGCAGTTAGCACAAAGTTTGCGCATAACTGGAGGATCAGCTGGTATGTTGGATAGGTCATCCCAGACTTCTATTTCTTCCATTCTCATTCTAAAAGAGTAAAAAGAAAGTAATATTATTCTGGACATTTTATGATACATTTTATTATATGACGAATTTGCAAATTGGTTTACCCATTACTTGCTAATACGCTACGTAGATAGTTTTTTTTATTAAAACAGCAAAAAGTTAAGCTCTTTCAGAAACCCGAAAGACTTTCTTCCATTATTATGTTCTTCTCTTGTTCAGTTTGCACTTCCCAGTTACATTAATCTGAAATACTGTCGAGTTTTACTTATAATTATGTTGCCGTATCAATTTATAATAAACTAGAACTATTACTTTATTCTACATTTACGAAAGAATCCTGTCCTAAAATACCTATACTACCGAGTTGACAGTAGTAGGTATCTTTCTATTGCCAATGAAAACCTATTTGTCAATGTCAAGCCAAAGACAATAAAAGTCTATATAAGGCTTAGCGCCCACAAAAGATACCGTTTTCCATTGCCACTGTACACGCTTTGTACCATTTCGCACTGCTGCATGAAAGTGTCGTTACCACTTTATCATACGGATTACGACCCAAGTACCGATCCGGACTGTTCCTGACTGTCCTCCCCCAGCGACGCCCTAAGCCGAGATCAGTTGGTACTCCACAGAGGGTGTCCTTACCGTGTAGGTACTGTGTAATCGCTTCTAAGATAACCGATGACCCAATAGCTGCCGATACGAAGAATTTTTTTTTTTTACATACTACTCGCTTGTGTCACAAGGATGGAAATATTTATAAGTTGACAATGTAGCGAGTTGAACCCAATCCGCTATCTGCCCCCATCGAACTGCCCTGTTGATCTCATTTTCGCAAGCACTATTGCTGAACGTGAGGTTCTGAACTCAATTCCCAGGTCGGGCATAGTGTTATTAGTTTTTTCTATGGGGAATCTCTCATTATTAGCCCGGAGTTTGGAAGTTGTTGGTGTGACACAAGACACAACCGTACCTTAGCAAGCACAGTTTGTATTGGTCCGCCGCGCCGTCCTAATAGACGACTTATGAGAGCGAGAGCACACCTGTGTTTGCGCACACACTTGTGCACCATATAATTGTGAACCTTCGGAAAGGTACTTAATTCGGTTAAGATATATTTTTTTAATATTCTGTCATCATCTATATGGAGCCAAGAAACTAATGAGAATACTTTATACCGCGGTTTTATAGTGGTTACTACATAAATTATACTGTATTGGAAAACTAAGATATTAAAAAAATATGATAAATTGTACTAAAAAGAGAAAATAAATTTTCTTATCTTTGAAATAAATTAAGCTGAAATCAGTAAGATTATTAGAATTTCGGGAAAGTTTGAGTTAAGTTCGTGACAAAAGATGGCGTTACTGTCAATATAAGTTTTTGGTACCATTCAAATTAGCTTTTATTTATTAGTTTCGATAATTACACAAAAATATTTAATATTGATCGTAGTGGAAAGCCGCCTTATCCATTGAAATTAACAAAATATTTGTAGTAACTTAGTAGCTCAGAAATTAATTAATTAAAGCGTTTCTTGATATAATACGATACGACGCCATTTTGCGCCGCATTTCATATAGATATAATGGTAATAAGTCTCATTCTTTCATACGTAACTTTCATATGAGCAAAAGAATAAGATGCAAAATTCACTGACTTTCTCTTGAGTTACGTAGGTATGTACATTTTTATAGGAATGATTTGTAAACATGGAGGCCAAGTGTTATGCTAGTGTGAACTAATTTCATCGTTTTGTCGTGTATTATTTGTATTACGAAGATTTCGGATGTGGTTAGTATGAAATGTAGTTTATTGTGGCTCTAAAATCAAAATAATATAGTGTAACCTATCAACGTTGGGCATTATATTTCCACCTATGAATGTAAACGTATGCACTTATTTGGCGCCAATGTCCTAAAAGACCGTTATGCTCGCATATTATGATTTATCTCATGAAATTTAGTATGTTTTTATGTAACATCATAGTTTTTTTTGCGATATTTCTAGACTACGTTGTACAACATCACCAAGTTTCATCGTGAATAAACTGGTCTTACGAGTGTCGTCAGATCTGTCATTTTGAACAAATTATGTGGAGTGGAATTATGATATTCCTCAAAATAACGCTTTAGAACTTCTACTTTCATTGATTTCGGTGCCCTATTACAGATTATTATAATACTATGGACAATTTGCGACTGAAATGAAGACAATCACGCTGTTGTATTTAGAAACATCTTGACCAACCTTGAAGTAAGTACCCCAACCATTTGGAACCAGCATTAAAGCGTCATTACAAGTTGTTATTTAGTTCGTTAACAGTTTACACAAGTGAATTCTTTCATGATTTTCTAAAATTGCTGTAAATAGTGTTTGTCATTACTAGTTTAACATAATGGTACCTTGCATATTGTGCACCCACAAGTAGATTGATTATATCTCTGTTTTGTAATGTAATTTTGTTGGTTTTCAAGTTCATGGTTACAGCTAAGAATTAAGTGGGTACTTACCATTAATTTACTGAGTGTCTAAGTTATTTATTAGTTTTGATTTTGTATTCTAATTTATGTTTCAGAAATGGGCACAGAGTTGCCAAAAACTCATGATTCAAGTGGTGATTCAGACTCTAACAGTGATTCTGAGGTTTGTATTTATCTTTATCTATGATACTATGCATAATATTAATATTCTAATAACTTTGTATTCAAGTATGTAAAAATTTCATGCATGAATATTTTTCCTTGGTTATTTGACATCAAACTGTTTTAATTACCAAAAGTACCTACTGTATTATGTAGGACAGTTAATCTAACTTGCCCTAGCTCTAAAAGCTGTTTAGAAGCTTTTTAGAAATGTAATGTATAGAAAAAAACCAGCTTTTAAAATAATCAGCTGTAGTGTAGTGTTTTGATTAGGTAATAGACACCTACTCATTTACATTTATGCTATGATACAAAAATTTACCATTTTATAATTTGATATTACAGAACAGTAGCTCCAGTGATTCATCAAGAAGTGAGTGGGAATGTTCCGATGCTAAGCAGAGTGCTTCCCGAAAGGCACATTTCTCAGTTACTTCATGTGATACTGGGTTAAAACTGAAGATCGCTGCCATACCACCTAGAAAAGCATCACCTAAAAGAACCAGTAAACCGTCAGTAAAGAAGAAACTGACTAATACTAAAGGTCAAAGTAAAGAAAGAACACCTGTGAAGAAGAAATCTCAGCTCTCTGACACCACATCAAGCTCAGAATCATGTAGTAAATGCTCATCAGATTCTTCAAGTGATGATGATTTGCCACTGAAAGCGGTCTCTAAATCTTTACCATCAAAGTGTTTAGCTAAAACAGCAACTAAGTTAAAGAGTGCTGTCAAAGCTGATAACGAAGAGGGAAGAAAGCCATGTGACACCAAGGAAAATGGTGCAAAAATTAATAACAAAGATAAACAATGTGCTTCAAAGACTAACATTAATGTGAAAAAGACTAAAAGTGATGAATCTTCGCATGAAATACCTTTGAAAAGGGGAAGAGGGCGGCCCAGAACAAAGGTAAGTTTAGCATATACATTTTAGAAAGAGAGACTAAACAAATTAGTTAAAAATTGTATAGTAGTAGAAGTAAACAATTCAAATATCAATACTTTCATTTGAAGAAACAAATATTTATTTTTAACATAGCTTTGTTGATAACTTCAGTGAAATTCTCTGTTTGGGATCTAATACTTGAGGTAAGTCCATTTATTTTTACAACAAATAATTCTATTTTGATATTCAAATGTTGAATAATAATTTGTGTTTGCATACTGAATGTTGCTTTTATCAAAGTCCGTTTGAAACCATAAACAAAACTTACTTAACATTGTTGGTGGCATATATCCTCGAAAATGGCTTAGTTCAACTGGCCTGTATCCAACTTATGTCAGAAATAATACTGATTAGAATTTAATGTAACCTGAAACTTATAAATTAAAAAGAGCCTTGACAGGCAGGTGGGGACTATAGACATGCAGGAGTAACCTTGACACACTGATGTGGATTAAATAAAGATGATGCTGGGAAATAAGGTCAGATGCCATTAAATTTATTTATTAATGAAAAATAATTCAAAACTTAAATAAAGCTTATGGTCTGACCACTGACTACAAAAAGAAATACAAAAATGGTGCTCAGCTCACCTATTGGCCCAAGGCTTGGGGGCTTCTGCCTGTTTCACATCTAGGAAAGGAATTAAGAGATTCTCACAGTTATAAAACTAAACCAATTTGAGTAGACAGAAATGGCCTGGCAATGATTGTCACCGCAGAGTGGAAGCAATGTGTTGAAAATAAATATGTTCGATGGAAGACAATATTCTTGTCAGCAAAAGATGTTGTCCGCACAGATGCTTTTGACACTCAAAGCGACATTAATCCTTCCGAACAAAAAACGATCTAGTCACTGCAAATGGCATCGCTTTCACCTCCACTATTAATGTACTGACGATTGCGAAAA
Source organism: Hoplodrina ambigua (assembly GCA_949774945.1). Lineage (NCBI taxonomy): Eukaryota > Metazoa > Arthropoda > Insecta > Lepidoptera > Noctuidae > Hoplodrina > Hoplodrina ambigua. The sequence continues at coordinate 3,728,927 of OX458979.1, forward strand.
CAATGGCATACAGACAAAAAGACGACAAGCCAGTTCTCGAGATTCTAACAAAGCTTTGACCAGCATCCAGGGCCAGATTAGGTTTTTTGAAGCCATTTTCCTCTTTAAAACTGATGTCCCTTTAAAGCAGCCCTTCCCAAAGTGAGCGATAACGCCCCCTTGTGGGCGCTGCAAGCCTAAAGGGGCCCGGCGGTAAGAGACCCAGAAAACAAATCGAGGCTTGGGGGTGATTTGTAATTTCATCTCAATTTATGGTTTTTAAGTAGGTGAACAAATGGAGGCGTTAAAAAAGAATTTCATTCTGAAAGTGGGCAGTAGACATAATAAGTTTGGGAACCCCTGCTTTAAAGTAAAACAAGCCCTACTACCTGGTCCTGTCACCTGTGTCTCTCCTGGTTCATGTTACAATGTAGCAGGTACATTGAAGACTGGTGTACGAGTTCCGCAAGCAACAGAACCCTGGACTTCATACATGCGCTTTTCGATCAGCTTTCTTGCGTTTGGCTTCCGAAGGCAGTGGCGTAGCTATACCATCAGAGGCCCGTGGCAAATTCCACCAGAGCCCCGGGCTTTTACTTGCGTTACAATTACAATCTCGCCCGCGCCACCAAAGTACCGTGACAAAACGCTAAGCAACCAATGAATGCGGTCGAAAATTGATCCTTTTCTAATGAATGCGTTTAAATCTTAACAATTCATTTCTATATGGTCTTTAATTGGGTATAACTTTAATTGATCTGAAGTACTTATGTATAATTTATAATGTTTATAAAATTTTGTTAAACATGTGTGCCGCCCCGTCAGGCCGGGGGGCCCGTTGCATTTTGCCAGCCCTACTACTACTGCCTAGTTTCGCCTCTGTCTGTTAGTTATTCACAAAATCTACAATTCGCGAAAGGCCTATTTCGTGCATGCAAAATCCCAAAGCAATCTGTTCTTGCAATGTTTAAATTATTGAATAATGTAAATGTCCCATTTTCAAATATTTTTATGTGCAAGTAATCGTTTTAGTGCCCATTCATATTAACAAGTAATTCCGGTAATTAATTTTCATTTTGTAGATTGGACAGGTTAAAATAAAATGCTTTTAATCAACTTTCCTTCGCTAGTTCGCTTACCTTGACTTTATTTTTGTAGCTGTTTGCATAGTATTTAAAGTAGTTAAATAAAATATAAAAAGTTAAATAATTCAGTATGTTAGTAAAGAAAAGAGGTTCTGAAATTGAGCCTTGGTGTAACCTCGACGACGCAGTCTCTAACATTTGTATGTGGAACTATATTATAAAATGTCATTTTTAGAGGTTGGACCATGGTTGATAAAACATGTTTTGTATCAAGACAGAAATGTTTTGTAAACAACAGGGTTTTCAGCAATATTTAAGCACATATATATTTTCCGCAGCACTAAACTAAAAAAAAATTGTCTATTTTAAATTTTTGAGTCTTGTCAGTGTTTGAATGTGAAACTGTATCGGCAGTGGAAAGGCCTCTGCTATATAATAGAGACGTACCATTGCTCATAAAGTGTCGTGTCTCATCAAGTGCAGTCCAAACCCAAGACCAAATTATCTATTTTATACCAAAAGTAAATTAAAAAACTTCGCGGTTATAAAACTGTTTCTAGTACATTCTTAAAATAAATCTGAAATAATACATTAGTCTAAAAAAGTACTTGCAACACCTATATTTATAGACGATAGTTTTTATGAATTGTAAAAAGTTTTGTTTTTCCTCGTCATGACAACGTTTCTGCAACAAAAAAAGAACAAATCTTGAGATTGTTATTCTGTTTTTAATACATCTATCCCATTTGTTGACGCTTTATCCTGTTATACATGAGGCAAATATTCCGAATTATCGGCTTAAGGGGTTTGCTTAACGAAGGGTGAGCCTGAGCATACTTGTGATAACAACAATAACTGGATCTGGGGGTAGCCCATTGTGTCTGTCAGTGAGGATTTTTTTTTTATTTTTGTCTCTCATCCGTATGAAAATGTCCAGTGTTCCTTGGAACTTACTTATACCGGCTTAACCAAATATCTACGACATTTTAAGTCGCCGGTCGTGTCAATGAAATCTTTGCAATAGTTCATAGTAATTTAATGTGCTTTCATAGCAACATGTCAGGCAAACACGCAATGTTTAGAAGGCTTTTTTAGTTCTTGCTTTAAGTAATAAATAGCAATACTGATTGGCGTCGTCGTCCCCTAATTTACCTAGTTATTGTTTGTATGATTCAGAGTCATTTGCAAGCCATATTCGGACTGAATTATTAATCATTGTTGTGCTATTTCGTAAACGATTATCTATAAACAGTCTTATTAAATGTAATATTATATTTACAAGGACCATTGTCCTTCCGAATAAATGCGTAAAAGCTGCTAGTAACTGTTTAACTTGTTTGTATTTCGGAGGGTTCTACAGAACATTAAATTAGGGGGGCTTTTAATGTATGGGTGAATTACTATTGAAATCAAAAGGAACCCTTTGTGGCTCCTTAATCTGGTCCAGTTTTTTCTTCACCTTTTGTTATTCTTGTTTACCACATGAGTACATTCTGTGTATGTGAAGGTACCAGTGGCTGGAGCAATAATTCCCCCTTTAAATCGTACCTACTTTGCCGACACAGATGTATCATGTGATCTCATTCTTTTGTATTTTAAAAGACATGTTGAATTATGTATGTGAAATTATTTTATTCGTCTGACTCAGATAAAGTTATCTGTCTCACAATAACTGTTATAATTGTTTTTTATTGTGACTGTTTGAGGTATACACATAATAATCACTATGAAGATTACGTTACATTAATTAAATTCATAATTTCTATCGTATTATTCTTGTAATAGTTCTTGCATTTTGCTGCATGCATTTGATCTTAAAAACCAGACAAGAAGAAGACAGTAGTAGTTTGTTTTGAAGTATAGTCAAGTTATTAAACAGCTCCTGTATATAATCAAATCGGTTTAATTTTAGCATAGCTACGTACCAAAATATTAAGCAATTCGTTATTGAGCCAGTCAATCATTAATTGTGATTATTTTTTATTTAATTACTTACTGTTACGTTAACAAACAAATGACTTGGCTGAAAATAAGAAATTGCATAGTTTGTCGAAATGATTTATAAGTTTGCAGCGTTAATCATTGTGATGTTTGGTCCATGCGTGAAAGTATCTAGATCGATGTACACATCATAACACTGCGCCTGTAGAACGGTTATTCACTCGTGACCGAATTAATTTCTACTGCTAATCATTACCGCTAGTCTTACTAAAGATTGTTAAACACTGTTTTATTGGCAGAGGTGTCGTAAATAGTCATGTAAATAGAAAAGCTCCCTAATTATTCGTTTATACATGGACAAATTTTAACACTACTGTTGTTAATTTAAATAAAAAGCAATTTGTGATAGTAATAGTAGTGGTAGATGGTGCATAGGGGCAGTGACGCTAGTTGACGTTACGAAGGGGTAGGTGTGCAGCGTGCAGCATTTAATTAAGGTGGTGGGTGCGCTTGGTTCGCGTGCCGGCATCGGTGCACTTCCGGCTCGCCCCTGCGGCGCTGCGCTTTTTCCTCATGGCTGGGGGAGGCCGCGCTATGCGAGGAAAGCGCGACCGGTCGTCACCCGCTCTGAGGAATTAAAATTTTTCACGTAAACTGGTTTGATAGCGCGTACGGTGGCGGAGTGGGGGTCGCGAATACGCGCCACGCCGGTCATTAGCTGGATCGCGGCGAGACGCGCGCGCGCGCGTTCCGACCTCTTGCGTACGCGGTGCTTCGAACATACACGCCGCACACAACCGTCAGATGTGTACACACGCGCGATGTCGTCTTCGATTGATTGGCTGATGTGATCTTGTGCTTTAGAGTGAAACAAGCGTTCATAAAACAAATAATATAATTTAAACTAACTGAAGTGTCTACGAGATATAATATTAGTTTGAATGTGTCCGAGTTATATGGTTAGTTCGGTAAAATTTTTGATGTTTTTGGGATTAAAATTATCACATAAAAATGATTAATAATAACAAGAAGAAAATATTTACACAATACAGAATTGTTTTCTATGCAGAACATGCACTTGTAAAACATTAAGTATAACATTCTATAGTGAGAATCATTTTGAACATTATTTTATTATCACTAAGCAACAGTTCATTAATTTGTGATCATGTCACCGCATTATAATGTGAACCGCGACACTAATTTCATGCAAAACAAACACGGCGTGCGATAAGCGGCTGTGAGAGCGGCGCGCGGGGGCGGTCGCCAAATTTCCCTTATCAAACGTTTAGCGCAGCTCAAGGTCACGCGTTATCACTGGCTCGCGCGTCGCCGATGGATTCGTTCCGTGATTGCGCGCATCGCTGCACTAATCATATCGGTGCATTGGTGAATTTGGTCTATAAACTGGTTATATGAAAATAGCTACAGTCAATTTAGAACCATTTCATTGAAATATAATCATAATAAAATAACAATTTCATAATAGTAATAATTTGATTCTTAAAGTAATTTATCGACCATAAAAATGTTATAAGCCATAATATTTTGAATTAAGTTATTGATATAAAATGGTGCATAAACTACATCAAGTATTGGTTTTAATCCCAAGAGCAAGCAAAAGTTTTATTATAGGCAATTGTTTACAATAAGGTGTGCTAAGGTTCGTACCGACGTAAATCTGTTTCAGCGTGTGTGATGTAGATCGCGACCTAGTTGCGCGTGATTGAGGATAAAACAATATAAATAGCTCGTCAACGCTAGTGGACGTGAGCGGCGAGAACTAACCGGCCGCGTAACACTAACTAGTGCGTTACGGACAGTGTTTGTGCGAGTGAAGTGCTCACGAGATTGGATTAGAAGTTCAGTGCGCAAGATTTGGAAGTGGCGCGTAATGCGGGCATGATGCGGCACGCGGCGAACGCGACATCGGCTTGGACTGCGCCCGGAGAAGTCTGGGAGTACGTCAGCCAACTCGTCAGCTCGTACCACGACCAACATGACTGCCAGGTGCTATACCCTACTCATAGTGCACCCATACATGAGCACTCGAGCGCATCGATAATAACACAACACACGTGTGACTCACGGCTCGCGTCGCCTATTAACGCCTCTTGTAATTCACATGTTAGCATTATACATGCACAAGACCTAGTTAGCGTCATGGCTGATAGACAATTTATGAATGTGTATCTTTTTCTTCAGCGCTAAGAATTGAATTGCATTTCAATAGGAGCATTTTCGCCTCTGTCGTAACAAATTTAACATTTGTTAGATTTTAAATGAATTTGTTACTTATTTAAATAATAGGATCTGTAATTTAATTGGTTTTAGTTGTTACTAAACATAATTTTCATAAATTCTAATTTTTTAACCGACTTCATTTTTAATATTGATACCAGTCAGATAATAGTTTGCTTACTAACCGACTTCTAAAAAAGGAGGAGGTTCTCAATTCGGATGTTTGAATTTTTTGGGTATTTTTTTTTTTTCACTTAAACAAAATACCTACCAGTTGAGAAGAATTTATAAAAATTTTGTAAATGCCTTTAATAAATTACAAGTTTTATGTTTCCTAACATATCGAAGTTCCCTCTTAAAGACATTAATCGATAAAAACAAAATCAATATAAAATATAAAACTTGCCCAAATCACTTTGCATACTTAATAATAAATTAATGAACAGTTAAATAGTTACCCGAAAGTTTAACATTGATTTCGGCTGTTCGTTGAACTTGTTTGTTCAAATGGAAGCAATAAAGTGCCACGTAATAGACAAATCAAACTCTGTCTACTTGACCGTGAAATTGTGATCGACCGAGCGTGACCACTTCGCGTACTTAACCATGGAACGCACTCACATCACTATAAATGGTTGTCTTTACCAGAGATCTTATTAGATTCTTATAGTAGCCGTTAACACTTATAACATAATCCTTCAATTTTAACTTCTAGACATTAAACGATAACGTTTTTCACAACATTTGGCTATCGTATAATTTAGGTGTCGCTGACATCTATTGAAGGCATGAACGAAAAAATAAATTACCTAATTCAACATCAGAACCTGTATTTTGCCATGACAAGAATTAATTATGCTAATAACTAATACGTAACATCAATTTATTATTTTATTGAAGATTCTTTTGCCATTTTTTATGATATTTTCGACGTAAGAATTTTTAAATCGTGTTAAAAGAGAATAGTTTTTGACCGCGATCAAGGACATCACAGTAAATTTTGCCATTTAGTTACTTACCTATTTTCATGTTTAAAATAACATAATCAGTCTATGGATATGAAGCTGATACCGCCGGAGTAGCAAACCAGTATCGAAATATAAGCAGTTACTGTTTAATAGCAGAGTGAAGGGAATCCTGATTGATGTCGTTCGCTGTTAAAGCCGTGCTTGATCTTATCTTACCTATCTAATGGGTTTAACGAGATTACGGTACCCATCGAAGAATTTACATAATATTTCCTTGATCGCTGTGCACCTGGTGATATTTCTGTAGGCAGGAAAACCGACAATAATATTGTAATTGGTCAGTTATATACGAAATATCTATGTAGTGTAACACGGATTTTCAATAATTTCTAACTAGTTTTGCAAACCAGGCTCGTGGATTGCCATGCCATAGATGTAGAGTACGCAACTCGTTGCGTTATATGTATACGTACATGCGCCCAGCACTACATGTCGAGTCTTCATTATGCATACTTCAATATTCTTTTGTTCGATGGAGTCGTTGTTTGTCAATGGGAGCGATCCCGCCGTTATTATAACGATCTGCTTTAATGACTGATTACGCAACGTATACAGTTTCATCTAATGTAGGCGATGATTCAATGCAGTTTATTTAAGTGTACGTAGGTACCTATATTGCTATTGCATGCTTGTAGTGACGTATTTGATTAATTGTCTGCCTATTAAGCTCATCTGATGTTGTTGATACAATTAAGTACAATTAAGATAATTTTCCTTACTGATATGATAATAATATAAAAGATGTCGGTTTATTTTGTAACTTGGGGAAAAATACATCGTTTGTAAGGTTGCCTACGGTAATAGTTCCATTGGTCCTGGTACTAATTAATAAAAAGATCATAATTAACAAAGATTGTTAAACAAAACTGAGACATTATCAATTAATGTTATTACTGCCAATTATAAATATATTATACAATTGTTTGATAATACAATCTATAATGATTTAATAAATAATAGCAATACGTCTATACAATTTGATTAGGGTTATAGATAGGCGACATTTCAGGATGCTTGCATTAATGCCGCAACGACATAGCGGTTGTATTGCATTTTGCGGTATTTGACGAGTGTTGAATTTGCAGACGCGCTTATGACGATGGCGGGAGGCGGCGGTAACATAAACCGGTTGGACACCTTTGTCGCCGCGCAACCACCGGCTTTTGGTGATATCCGCAAAAAGTGCGCAATGGCATGTGAAGTGAGTTTGGTTGGTTCTTAATCGATGCGCAGATACCGCACTTAACGACCACAGTCGCTTGCTATACTCGATCTCATTATACAAGGCATTGATTTGCTGGAATTGCTATTTGAACCGGTTGGATCCCTGTCTATTCCATGTACTTTATACCTATGTACACGAATGCGTTGTGTTCTCACTTTCCGTCACCAACCGATAACTTATTATTTTGCAATAAGTAATTTTTGCCAATAAAGTGACCAGAGTTGTACGTATTTTTTATAATAACCAAGGATTTAAGTAATCGGATTAATAAGAATTTAATTTAACAAAAAACACTTGATTTTAATATTTATATTTATACGTCATTAATGCTTGTTGACGTTCGACGCAAGACTTCCATGTATTGTTATGGTAAATTCAAGGACAACGCTGGTATTGCTTTTGTTGCCAGTGTTATTAATTATATTTAGTTGGCAGCTTGTATTGTAATAAGCAAACTGGAATAAAAATATTACGATAGATGAATTTATTAGAGTAGTTGGTTAGGCGACTGCGTTCGTGAGTTCGTCACGTGTCGGTCTCCGAGTCTCGGTCACATCGATTATATGCACCATCGCTGCATACTCATATTCAATCGGCCTCTTTATAAATAAATTCGCCGACCCTCATAGGGGCCTGTTGTATTAATAATAAACGCGTTCAATCAGGCTCGTCCTCATGTGCCAATTAAATATTTATAAGGGCTTCTTCTCTGTATTTCTTTTGACTTCTCAAATAACATAACATCATAACATCACGCCTGTAATTCCCGAAGGGTTAGGCAGACGTGTACCCATAAGTACACCCACATTTCGTTATGTTTTTAGTCCCATGTAATAGGGGGCGAGCCTATTGCCATCAACCGAACACAAATCCAGACTCCGAGGCTGTTACTGAGAAATTCCCAAATGCCAAATACTTCTCGAATGTGTATGATTTTGTATGTCATCATAAGATGACACTTTTTCAGTTATTTTATACATTATTTTTATGTAATTGAAATTATGAAATATACATTTTCCAAGACACTGTAGTCTTGGTTGTAAATATTCCTTGTACTTAAGTAGTATATTCGTAATTGGTACCCAAACATGGTAGGTAATCGGCGTGCGCGGTGTTCTGTTCGGTAACACTAGTAAAATTAAGCACAAGAATCTGTCTAGGGACAACCCTTGTCGGCTGCTTTTTGTTACTAGCAGTCTTATGCCATGGCAGATAAGTTGTGACAATTAGATAAAAAAATTTCGTTCACAACCTAACTAATTAAAAAAGCTTTAAAAAAAAAGCGACATGACCCGTACAAGTCGTAGGTACAAGATTGAGGGAAAAAGAAACCAACATTAATTTATAATAAGCTCAGTCATGTTACTGGTAATCAATAGTAGGTGTACGTGTCTAATAACAATATTTATTTAACGCGATTTAGAATATCTAGGTTCAATCAACCAGATTTATATTAGAAAATAATAATATACCAACACATACCTACCTACGCAAAAATATTAATAGTTGTCAGTGCACAGAACTTGTCATGCGATTAGATAAATAAACTAGTATTAAACAAGCATTGCGTATTGAGAACAGTGAGAAGGGTGCACCGGGAATCGGGATAAGCCGGTCCAACGGCCGTCTTACCATGGCATCGTCGTTTAATAAAGCCCCCGCGACAACTGCATGCTTTAACAGGGCTGTCTTAAAGCTAACCTCACATCAGCGACCCTGAAGTCGATCCTGTATAGAAAGCGAGCTCAGATCAATGGCTTTGATATGATATAAAGCAACATTCACACGTTTTTATTTAAATGTATAACTATAACTTATTCTCAATTCAATGTTGAAATATTCGGAGGGAGCTTAATAATAATAATTGAATATACATTTCATTGTAATTTATGCATTGAAAGCACCTGCAATACGGAGCTTTCTGACGGTGATCCAGCCCTGGCTTCCGATCGGGTAATGCAAAACGAGACTCGGGAATAAATCGTTTACATGGTTGTCGGCGTAAACTGGTCCCGCTGGTCGCAGCGCGACTCGGCGCGGTACCACATGGACGTAGAAAATCACACTCGATTACCAATAGTTAACGTTGATGTACTTTTTGTGATAAAATTGTGTATATACCTGATAATTGACCTGATAGTTAAATGTACATTTCAATTGATTAGACATCAACTTGTGAATTACAGGAAGTGTTAAAAGAGAAGATAAAGCTTGCCATTTACCTCTCGCTAATCAATCGGTTTTAATTTACTTGATCTCATCGCGAATATTAGATGCCACATCTAAACGTTGCATACGCACGACGTTGGAATACATTTGTGTGGTCGGTACGGCATGTATCCGCGGCAGTGGCGGTCTTATCTCGCCATTAGAGTTATTACCGGCTGGTATCTCGCCCATCGCACCGCTTCGATTGTTTCTGAACGCGCCATAGAGCCGGGCGCTACCACCGTAATTGACCACTGTTTACTTCCACGACAAGGTCTTATTTTATATATTATTTTGCAGTTTTTGTTGGCTTTAAGATGTTTAATCAAACCTAATAGGGAAGTATTGTTAAAGAGGTTCACGTTTATCTTTGGTTTTTATTGCGGTTAAGTATTTATCTTTACTTACTGATAAAAGCATATGCATTTTATTCGATCAAATGCTTCGTTTCAAATGCAATTTCTTTGTTAAAACTGTGGTTGAAAGAGGAAAAAGATTTTTCTTAAATGGAATATTATAATGGAATAAAACATTTCATTTTGTTGAACAATGTTAATGTGTTTGCTGTGGTTTGACATCAAGTTAGTGAGGAGCAATGGTACAGATAACATCGGATAATCATCACCCACGCAGCATTTTGCCGATTGCCGCTGTCTGCTTGTCTCGTTACTTATGATCAGCGGAACAATAAGATCTTTTTATTTATACCTCATGAGGTTAATTTCAGTTTGTGGCGCTTTCCATTGAACCCAATTTATACAAACATTATTTGAAATGGTTTTAAAAAAATTCAATTTCTTGCTTTAATATTCTACTATCAATCTAAAATATAAAATATGTGACACGAAGTATATTTTTAGTAAAGTAACTGTAAACATGTATCCGTGGAACTAGCATCTGTTACGCTTGTAACCCCTTGTCATCTCTTCATTGAGATGAGCGTCGCTTGTTCGACTTCTTTAAATATTTACTCACTTATCGGACGCGGTCGGACCATTGTTGTTTTAAGTTTGTTGCCCTGTCTTCAAAAGGTTGATAATAATTAATGCAAGTTTAAAATAAACAAAGAATGATACGTCGATAAATTACATTTTTAAACCCACAAAGGCTAAATTATAAAGATTTTGGCAATGAATTCAACTTTTAAACTTCACTTTATCATCTTAACCTTTCTGTATTCGGATGGGCATCCAGACTCACGAGTACGAAATGGTATTTCGAGTTGCAATCTTTGTTTTATCTGCGTAGTAGTTCATACAATGTTAAAATGTAATCCTAATAATCCAGATGATCTTGTTACCGACATAGGTCGGTTCTGCGTCCTTGGTAGTCGCGCATAGCATCGTCTACTCAATTAGTGCGGGCGGTGATCGGAACCGGCGTATCCGCGTGTGTCGGCCTGTATGCGTGGGAATGCCTTAGCAGCATTGCTCCACACCCTTTTTACACGCCACAAACAGGGCGTTGCGAAGAACCTTTATGGCTCCATTTGTAAAACAGTAGGAGTCGTAAACGGAAAGGTTAAAGGTACAGAACATACATATCTATCTTGTGATCACTGTACTTAAAGATTTATTTCCAAAACTAATCGTTGTTGTTTTAAAGCTTTCCACCGAATTCATCTCATATTTTCTTAGAAAGTTGAATTCTGAATAGAGGCATTGAATTCTTCCCCGATCTCATGTTTATTACCTGCATCAAAATGTTTGTTGGTTAAGGTTGAGGCCATAGGAACTTCGGGAGCTTTTTTGATTGCACTTTAATATCTAGTTCTTTAGCAGTTGGCAGTATAGTCTATAAGAACAATACTTTCATTTCTATATTATAATCCTGCCCATATTGTGTTTTATTAAGTTTCTAATTGGTGTTTCTGAATCATAATACTGTCTGCATAACTCTTATATTAGTGTAGCCTTTTTAATTCTCGTTTGTGTACACTGTTAAATTCTCAAGGAATTTGGGATCCTTGCCAAATATTCGCGAGAAATTTGTGCTATTTTCAATCTAAAAAATTAGTATCGCACTTTGATGTGAATTCAAATGTAAAAGAATTTTATATGGCATTTGTCGTCATATTATTTACTTTATATTACATACATTTGCACGTAGATTAGTTAGTTTTGTTACACATACCTGTGTCTACTGAGATATTTAAGATATTTAAAAATTTAACGCTTTCACGCCACTCGGGAAAGTATATGTTTGTTTCTTCCTCGTTATTCTTTGGGTGCTTCTCAAATTCTAATCAATAGGCATTAAGTACAGAAGGTCGTGTGAACAATGTTACTTACAAAAGCTGGTAATGAAATGTTCGTGTAATGTCAAGTTAAACCAGAGCTCAGTGAAAGCCGCCGAAGACTCGCGGCGCTAAGTTAGGGCAGGTCGGGTATTCTTACGGCTTCGCGCTGATTGTAGGTGTAACTTTATGATCGCACGCTTCTTGCGCGCTACTATTGTTCTAATGGGCCCTCAGCCCTCGCTCGCGCCTCTCATACTAACACCCGTCTCGTTACTCGACTTAAGGTCACGCGTTCAACTTGATCTTGCCGATTTTCTACGCTTTTATGGGAATTGTTTGAACGACTACTTTACCGGTTATTTTATGCTGCCAGTACTCTTATTGTTTTAAAAATGATATTATTTATTAGGAGGCTTCTGTTTCAAAGATTTTTTGTATTGGTCTTCTAGTTACCGACTGATAACGATCTTTAAAAAAATACGCGTAATTCCAATGAATATTTAATAAATTTATTTAGGCAAAAAAATACCTGCTTTACATTCTTGTATGAAGCTTTTGACATAACCTTAATCCTCTTCATAAATTGCAGCTTGCCCCGGCTTTAATAACAGAAGTAAAACAAAAAGTAAATCCATAAATATTAAGTGATCAAAAGCTTTTTGTGTAAACATAATATCTTAAAGCAACGAGTGTCGACGACCTTAATCGTGATGCAGCTATCGCAGTCAATTAATCTTGCACTTCTGTGACTTTTGACGTGCCGTCCTGATTCCGTGTTGCTGTGACGAGGCACGGCAATATTTTACACATGATTAGAGCGGCGCACACTGGCACTGTATGGGTAAGCAAATTGCGCCGACGCGACGCGCAGTCACGATCTGAACCTCGCGGGAACCCGGGAGAGTTTCTAGAGAATTCCAACGTAAATGCTACACAGATATTAATGGCGGTATCTCCACCGATACACACCGGCTCGACTGTTTTAACGACTCGCTCAACGTTTCCATGACTTGATTCCCTTTTATGAACTTTCTAATCAAGAAAGAAATAAACCTTATGTTGTCCGACTTCACATTGCCTGTTTTAAATTCATATTTATAATCCATTAATTAAATTCTCACTGGGTTTTTAATGAGCGTTCTATCCGTGCAGGGTTATTTTTTTATTCATCAAGGATGGCAGTTATTTTCTTTGGTAATAAATGCAGGTCGGTAGTTATTCAAATGAGACGTCGTTCTTAAAAAGATTGTATCGCGTAACGGATAAGGAAGTCGCGGGCTGCTATCATGTCATCGACAGTATGCTGCCACTGTGCCTTTGCAAGTGGAGACGTGTTAGGTACAATTTATAAAGCAGAGAAATCATTGATAATATAAAATTTAACATATTTTCATTATAATAATATGATGCTCAATTCCATAACATATCGATTTCTACGAATTGATTCATGATTCTGATACCAATCTTAAATTCCAATTTAAAGTAATATAAAATCAGCCCATGGATTAGAAACTTGCTTGGCAAATCTCCGCAGGGCAATATAGTTTAATTTAATTACGATTTCCTGGTGGAGCTTATCACTGTTCCGTTATTGAGTAGGCAGTTTGTTAAATAGGAATGTAGTGTTTTACATAAATGAGAATTAACATCGTGCGAGTTTATAGTCCGACACGCGTCTAATAATAATGAAAGTTTATTAAAACAGCCTTCTTGACTCCGCATTGCACACTGAAGCATAACAAGCACGCCTTCGGCTAATGCACGAATGTTATTATATGTTGGGGTATTATTACACGAGGTTTTCCGTTCGTTTCGCACCCTAAATGTGTATGCGTTAATTAAGTGTGGCCGGGATCCGTGGCGGTAGATTGTGATTGCAGGTATGGTAATAGTGCGCCTAATTCCGAGTCACGGACGGATCGGCGCCAGCGCGGCTCACACCGCGTATTATGTGATGTGCGCCAGTCTGGAACGGACCAACCCTCGGATCAACGTACAAAAAATAAAACAAAGCCAAAGAAAACCCACGTGGGTCATAAAAATAAACTTTTATTGGGCTTTATCAATTAACCATTAATACTGCTAACCTACTGAAGAATTTTATTGGACGTGGATTTTGACATTGAGCACTAACAGGCGGCGTTATGTTCGTCGATTCTTGGGCTTATACTTTAATAAAAAGAGTTCAGCTTCTAACGTAATTGTCAAATTCGTCAAAAAAGCAATAATTTATTACTAGATTTAGTATTTCTTAAATTCATACGTACTGAGTATCAAGAGCTCCATTAATCATGAAAAACATTACGTACCTACCTTAGTACCTAAGTCTATTCAAACCTATGAATATAAGTGAAATTGCATCTTCCTGTGTTGATGTAATGCCTTTTTTTACATAACATGGGTAACTTTTTTATTAATAGACAGATCGTTACCTTTAAAAGCTATTATGTTTCGAGGCGTGCAAATACGGTATTGATTTCTTAAGCCGCTTAACTGCGAAGTATTTTTACTAGAACCTAGATTTTAATTCTGGTCAGTAGGTAAACCTATTTGAAAAGATAATACTGTAATCTTCTACTATTATATTTTTCTACTATTATGGAACTAAATTATAATTGAGATAGTGTATATTAGAAGTTTGTCGCAAAGCACTAGGCAAAGTAATTTATTCTTGGAACGGATCGTAACATAAGGTAGGCAGGCATTAAATTAAGAAACACAAACATGAACAAAACTATTGTATAAACGTTTGTGTTTCTATTCAAGCGCATATCAGTGCAGACTTTGTAAGGTGCAGGGATTACATTAATAAATGAATATCCTCAGATATACTGGTATTCGGGTAGCAGGAAAATATAAATTAGTAGGTACCTACACTACATTAAAAGGGTAGAGTGCATAACGTTTCAATTATGCATTTAAAATTTTTCACTCCGGTGTTTTTGTAATGGCTCCTTCGGTGGAATTAGATTAAGTGAATTAAATGTGCGCAGGCGTGCCATCTGATCTCACCTCAAGCTGAAGTGTGCTCACCAAAATTAACCGAGGGTGTTTTTTAGTTTACATAATAGCACTGATGTGCCTCCTATATTTGTCTGAATTAAAGTAAATTTACAATAATGTCGAGACATATTGGGAATCCCGTGAGAAGATTTATATCTAGAACGGAAAAAGAATGAGCTTTAAAAATGCGTTAAAATGGCCTTTAATAACATTACAACAATTTAATCTAATCGGATAATGTAACAATCATGACGGTAGCACGCATTTGGAACTATAATTATACTAAACATCTGAAATCTCGTTGACCTAGCGACCGGAATAAAGAGATTAATTTAATGGGGGCTGGCAAACTGGTGCGGTCAGAAGCAAACAAATAAATCACGTTGCGGGCTCAGTACCCGTGAGGTGGCGTTAGCAGCCAATACAGATCCCTAATCAATCGGAAGTCTCATCTCCTAAACATACCAGTGTCACTTTAACAAATATAATATTTCATTAAGATTTATTGGGCTATTATTTAATGCCATCGTAAAACAAGCCCAGAAAAATGTTACATCCAGGCGTGGGTCGTGTTGTGAGCTCAAGGCTTGTTAGTGAATTAAGTAATTGAACCAATCAAAGTTTATTATGGATTCCATTGCATGCGAAGGAAACCGTAAAGTAAATCTCATGTGAAGCTATACGTTCAGCTTTAAATTTTATATAATCGTTAATGTAGGTGCCTACATTTTAGTCAGTCATTCACGACAGACATTCGTGAGACGTGATGTCACTCATTCGCTTTGTCACGTTGTTTGTGCACACAAGTGTTTGGAACCTGGGATGCGCCAAAATAAAAACATGATAGTGTTTATGGGTTTATCGGATACACATATAAATTAATGCATTTAAGAAACCAATGACAAAACAGGAAAATTAAAATCTGAAGACTCATTCATGAACCGATTCGTATTTTTTAAAACTCAACCGGTCAGATTTATCACGTCACATATTTAATTTAATAAAATGATCTTAGTAGACACTGATGTGAGATGTTTACCACTTGTACGTTTACCCGCATGATTATGTCATAAACTGTTGCACACACTTCGTATTAAGTTAGTCTTGCGGTTTCTTCACTTGGCACACCATAAGCCGCATGGTTTTACTTAGCTACATAATCAAGTGATCTCTGAAAAATAATGATGTCATTATTCGTTGCGTCCCGTCTGAGTTCCAGTGAGTCGTGTAAATGACCTTCACGCTAAACGGCACATGTGGTCGGTTATATTATAATAATACTTTTTTCTTAGTCGGTAATGTGGAGAACATCTAATTATAACAACATGATACCATTTTAATAAAATCAGAAGCCATTTTGACATTGACATCAATTAGATTTTTTTTTATTAAACTTAAATGTATGACAATCTTGATCATTGACCTAGCCAATACTCACTAAGGCTGTAAACTGACATGATACCATGTCATAGATAAGTTCTATAGATAATGGATTACACTTGAATCGATTAACAATTTATCGGCTAATAGGAAGCCAAACCGATTCATTGGTTTTAATAATAAAGAAGCGCGAAGTTCTGATTTCTCCCACATAATACGAAGCGTCCACTTTAGTAGCACCACATACCTAACACTTAATAGTCATGTAATATAACTTACTACTAACGATTGTAGTAGGTGCTATGATTTAATTTAGGTATTTCTAGATAGAAAACAGGTTTAGCGTGTAAGCGGCTTAGATGTTTTATTTGTATAGTTTCATGTTTGTGTAGCGTCATTAATTTAGACGGACGCGGACGACTAGGAAGTTCTGATGGATCTAACGCTGTAATAAAACTCCTACGTTACGTTTAAATAACACGAAATTCGCGTTTAATGTAAGCAGCAGATGGACACCTATAAATTATTGCTTCTGCGTGAACATCGTGGAAACTGATGAAAGTTGTAAATGTGTCAGTTTGGAAACTTTCGGAATATTAATCATAATATTGTAAATTGCCACCCAAACATCGTCTTCTTAGCAAATTACGCTTATGTTTGGGGTGAATAAAAAGCCACCGTTCACTGCTGCCAAAAAAGGTTGTTGGGTCGTATCAATTATTTTCTTTACTCATCATTCTTGAAGATATCCGGTACACATTTAAGTGGTCGTAATTGTGTTGGTATTTATTTTTATACATAACGTGTGGGTTCCTTGTTGAATTATATGGCGTATGCAAGTGCACTGCAAATTACTCTTATTTACTTACGCGGGTTTACCAGGAGATATCCATTAACCGCCTCGGTACGTCATCTTGTTTATAAAATGTGCACGTCTTCCGACTATAGGCTTTTTTTATCGCTTTTGTTCTGATTAATATCAAGGAATTGATTAATTTTTATTCTTAATTATTTGCTTATTAGTGGTTTTCGTAAATCAAAATACCCTTCTTAGCCTGTACCACAGTAGATAAAATATTAAAGTAGTCAATAATTATTAGATACTGCGTTAAAATTATCAAGTAGCATAGTCTACAATCGCCATACTAACCTAATAACTGAGTTAACTCCTACATGCACCGGATGACGAGCAGCTGATGCATATATTTCTTTTTTGTCCTACTCTGTCAGTATTATTATAAAATTTCAGTTTTCATTTTACACACAATACTTCTGATATTTTAATTAAAACTTCACACATGTTCATGTCCTTAATAAATTGGATCTATAAAGATAAGGTAATATAAATATTTTAATTATACTCTGTTGTATCGATATAGTTTGTCGATAAAACAAAATAAATGTAAAATGCTTTTATCTGGTTGGACCCATGGACATACAAACCTTACTTACGATTTGTTTGGTAGCCCTTTTATCCTTATGTTATTTTTGTTTTTTGGGTCTGCCGAGCAATGCGCTTTGTTGACGTGATGTGTATTTGCATATACCCTTGACTCGACGACTGCCTTGTCAAATGTAACTTCATTGTTCACTTGATGATGTGTTCATAACATATCATTATACAGAAAGTTTAGCATCAATATTACAAATCCACGACTGTAATATTTAGCTAATAATATAATATCTGCTATTGCCATGAACTAGCCATATGCCACAAAAAATAGTAGCAGACAATGAGGTTCGCACATTCGAAAATAGTGAGGTGACTGAACCCTCGAACAGAACGTAGTCAATCGTTTTTGTTGATTTACAAAAACTACTTTAAATAAATTGCCCTGAGCAACGAGATATATCTCTACAAGCGCTCGCTTGTTTGTACTCGATATCATTTGAACTCAAATAGGTGGCTAATGACATCGAACTAGCAGCCGCTAATTACAGTGATTTTACAGCAATTGAAATATAGAAAGTAGAATTATTAATGTAGGTACTTTGCTGTTAACGTTAAGGTTCAGTGAAACGTCGTAATAAAGTTTATGTTTTGGATTGAATGTATTTATAAATGTTTTAGGTTTTGTTTGGAAATTAACGACTGGTACTCACATCATTGATAGGTTACTAATTAATTAAAAAATGGTTTTAGATCTTCATGTGGTACGTCTCTGTCACACCTATTTTCAGTTCCGTCATTAAAAGCAGCTTCGACTAGAAAATATTATATGTACCTACCTACCTCATCTCTGCTGAGTTGCTAACGACGCCCAAGATTAACATGATCTATCTATAGCAGTCTAACGAATATTCAAGTATTTTGCTCGATAGATTTCCATCAGAGGCGAATGGAAATATTTTAATTTATAGAAGATAACCGTCGATACGTATCATGAATATAAATGAGTCAAGACAAAAACAAGATGTGTCTGAAGAGAAATAATAAGAGGCGTTCGACAGCCACGATCGTCTAGCCGCCATCGTCCTTGAGTGCAGAAATCCTTGATGAGTACAATCAACCGCCACCGGATAGTCGTCTCCGTTCAGGGCTGCCAATTAATATTTTAACTACATGTAAGGCGAGTTGCGGAGTCTATTTCAATTCAGCTTGTTTAATGTCTACTTGTTGCGTATACTAGTTATCGTTTGTCTATCAGTAATCATGACTTCCTTTCTTGACGTAGTTTTTAGTTTTTCTCTCAATGTTGATGTAGGATCCTAACTTAGAAATGGAGTTGTACGCAAAATCATATAGGTAAATTTATAAAATTCTAGACATTGTAGTGCAGCCCTAGATTATCGATATGGCGTAGGTGCTAGTAAGTGTGACGACAAAAACTAAAACTGAAAATAAATGGGCGCGAAACGCCTATTAGCGCTGTGGTCGCTGGCAATACATGTTCAAATGCGGACCACTAGCCGTATTTGTAAATAGGTGATATACGCACTTTAGCATAGTCATGAAATATTTTAACTGTGTTCTTTAAGTGTTGTTTGGTATTATTGGACAAAGCCTTATTCAATCAAATGATTAAACTGTTCTTGGTTGGATAACTACATAAACGATTTATTTTTAATTTCATCGAATTTCATAATAATCCTTAGATTTTGGTGTTATATGAAAAGATTTTTATTTTTAAATATCGAAACACTATAATAGGTAATGCATAATAATCCGTGTCATAACATAACATTTTATATGCGAATTATCATAAATTATTCCAGTGTAGATAACGATTGCAGAGTTTTCCGGTAGTCAGTATTTATCTCCCCATACATCCAGCCATCTATGTAATACGTTTTAATCGAAACGAGTACGTAAACATGTCACGTGTAAAATCCAACCGCAGCTTAAATTGAATTTAACTCGAGCCACGACCTGTCAACTTATCGAATATAAATTCTCTTAATAATCGTTACCAATTACGTGAGCGTTCGGCCTCGTACCGCACTATCAATCTTTGCAGAAATGCTGTAACGAGCGATTACTACGAAGGATTAAGATCTTTTTGCTGTGGCATGTAAGGGAGAAAATGAATTGTCGAATGGGACTTTGATTGGTCTTTTTGGTCCGCAGCGACGTCGTCGTGAGGCGCGCCGGCCGGTCCGCCGCGCCGGCACCGCGAGAAATGTTGGACGTTATGAAACCATCGCTGACAAACTGCAAATAAGAGTGGCTCTAACTCTAAACACTAGACAAGCTCGCCGGTCTTTGTAGCCGACTTCATAAATATGTACCGACTAATAATAATATAATGAAATGGAATTTAAATCAACCGTACAATCGCGCAATAAACAGAAGTTTGTCAACAGAGTACTAATTTTGTTGCAACGCTTTTGTTCGTCTTGTGTCTAGCTTAGATGTCGAAATATCTGTCTAATAATGAGAATAGATCAAAATCGTGCACACATGGTATGATTCATAAGAGGAAAACCAGTTATGTCTTTAAGAGTGTCGAGTTTAATAATAATTAGTATTGTGTATACGATGTTCAAGACCATTATTAGTATGAGGAAAAATTGAAGATATCTACAATATGTATAAAGTTTTCACTACATGATTGTGACGTGAACGTTCCCCAATGCAAATCAAACAAGGAAAAAGTTTGTGAAGTATAAAAATTTTTCTGTTACAATAAAAGTATTTCAAAATTTCAGTATGTGATGCAGTGAATAGACAAAAACAAACAAAATGATAATCATATTCAAGTTGTTTTCACGTAGGACCTTATCTTACTTGATGCCCACTTGATTCAAAACGTTTATTTGAATGTATTTACTTACTTGGCTATTTATAAAACTTTAAACATGGACAGTAGTTTTTTATAATAAGCAAAAAATTTTAGGAATATAATATGACTAATTCAACAGCGCCATTTTTACTAAAATTTCAATACTTATTTCGCCTATGACATCAGCCAGCTTTGCATATTAAATTTTATAGGAAGTAGCTTTGTTTCTTGTGTTCCAATATTTGAATGTTGGTATGGTTTTATTAATCACGTCTTTAATAATGTTAATAGTCCTGTTCTTCACCTTGAGGATGGTAAAACAGGTCTCGATAAAAAAAAGCTTTTTAATTTAGATTCGCGTACCCATTCTGCCATTGACATCGTGAGAGCGAATTTTTTTGTTCTTTAACTCTTAGCTAAGGTTAAGGTGATCTCGACACGCGACAATATCCGATACAGAGTCTCAGAGGCGCGACGCTCGATAGTCTGTCACAACTCACAGTCAAGTTCACGGCCTCCTCGACCAACGTTCCGCAACATTTCCTCGTTCTGTCTCGTTACTTTTTATTTATCATCGCGATATATTGAACCGAAAGCATTGCAAATTAAAATCCTTGTCTCGCAGCTTACGACAATCAATTAATATGATTGCACTTTTATTGTTTTCAGATCTCCTTCAAACAGTAGATAATTGATATGAGTAAGTCCGCTTTGTAGTTCCTTGTTGCGATTGTAGTAACACGTTACATCACGGAACGTTTGACAACGAGGTCCTTTTTTTATGTAACGTCCATTATAAATTATAGTCGATTTAATTTGAGGTATGTCTCGATGTGATACAGCCATTTTGAAAGCGCTCCACGTGTATTGTTCTCTTACATTAGCGCGGGGTCGACGACCATATCTAGCAAATGTTTGCCGATGATCGTAGATGATGAAAATAGATTTGACATAAATAGTTGCATTGTTTCTTTTCACATTTAATGGATATTCAATTACATATTTAGCCTAACCCCTTTTTTTTCAGTGTCACGTTATATATTTTAAATCGATAAGATTACTGGTGAAAATTAGGAATAAATTATTTTTCTTTAACGTCAGTTTTATCAGATATGACGATTTCAAACTAAATCATGGGTACCTACATAAACAATTTGTTTAATCATAGAAAACCAGTAGGTATTGCAGTCTTCTTAAAAAAAATACCGTTACGCATTGAGACTTATCTGTTCATAGATTTAACCGTAATGTGGGTAGGTACTTACTTCATAAAAAGTTGTTTACTACTTTGCTCTCCACTTTTTTAATTAACGCTTTAAAATAGGTGCTGTATTCTCAAATAGTATGCCAATTAACGATGGCGATATAATTTGATGTTATTCACAATAATTTAAGTCTTTAATCAATTATTGTAAATAGGTAGATAGGTATACAAAACATTATCGACGCGGTACCACATTTTCCATTTGTTTGGCGTTGGCTGTCAGATATAAATCTCCGTAGATCACGAGGTCGTTAATGTGATATTCGTGTCGGCGCCGTCTCAGATAGGTAGGTACTGTTATCCCATTGTCGATTCAAATGTTCCGCGCTTTCATATTTGTCTATGTACAGCTATTGTAAGATTTAGTTCTGTGCAAGTCAACAGATCGATATCTTTCCAATACATGTACTTATAGGTAGCATTACGAAGCTTTTAAATGTATTTGAATACTTGTGCGATTCCAATCTCGAGGAGATCTAGCGCGATAGTGCGAGTTAACCTGAATCAATTATTATAATCTTTGTTTTATACAGAAATTATTATTGTTATTGACAGTAATCTTAGGACATGACTCACAATAGTAGCTGTTCTGTGTTAACGGTAGTTTTTTAGTTAGGCTCACGCAAGCAGCAGTTGCAAATTATGGCATTTTTGTTTTAAATCGCGTAGAAGTACTTAGGGGTAATTCTTACCTGTGTTGTCTACACGGACTGTGGGACTTAGGGTCGCTACTCGGTAGTTTCCGCTGTATTTGATATGCTAACCGTGATAACACCCGGCGGCCACGCGACACTTGCTCAACCCCTTTCAGTGCCGAGGGTTGGTCGCCCTTCCGCCTTATTGATTAGCACCCTCTGAGAATTAACTTAATGGTGAAAACAACGCACACGTCGTCATATACGTAGTCGTATCGTGTGCATGTCCCTCTAATTAATAGTTATTTTTGTATATTTCACCTGGATATAAAACGACATTAGGTTTCGATTCAGCAAAAACAAATGAATAACAAGTTAAATTACTTTTTCCATAAAAAAATACATAACAAGAAGGTTGCATTTGTAGCTCTTCGTCGGTTGAAAAGTTTATTTTCTTCTTTACTTGCTAAAGAAAGAATAATGTAATTGCAATGGCTTCTAAAAAGTTTCATAAACATTCGTGGAAAATTTTCCTCTTAAAGTAAATTATGAAATTGCTACCGGTTCATTAGACTCTAACGGATTCAAATGCTTATTGAATTTCTGCGAACCAAGTAAATGGCTGTTTGATAGAGATAGGGGCCATTCCCTATTATTAGTTTGTAGTAAACCGTGCGAGCGCGAACCAGTTACACCGATCGAGCCGTGTTAGTTAAGTTAAATAATACGAGTGTGTTGTAAATCCCTTGCTTTCATTGTACTATCGAGAATCGTGAGTTGTACATTCATACTTGAAAAGGCAATCTGGGAATAGAAGGACAAATACATGCACGGTCCACATAATCGTTGCTGCATGCCTATGGCTCAACTCCAGACTAATTAAGTGCATTATGGCCGAAGTCACGTTTATATTACAGAACATGTCAAATTAAAGTTAACTTTACAAATGTATGTGTTTATAAGGCTCGATTGGTGATCGTTAAACTTTATGCAGCTGTGTATGAGATCTGAATGGGTACTTACGAGTGTTAAGGTGTGTATTGCGGTCAGCGAGGAACTTACTCGCTGTGTTGCGTCACCCCGCTGTCGGTACTGGTTGCGCCAAATCAATCTTTGGCGCTAATCGCACCTCTCGCCGTACCGTTGAAATAGTTTGCAATATCAAACTACCACAATTACGTTCGATTCAACCAAAACAAGTACAACTGAGTGCGTAATACATAATTGAAATAATTTCGTGATTATGTTATTTGGTTACATAAACCAATATGTAGTTGCAAATTAAAGATGCATTTGATTTGTACATAACTGCGCAATAATAAAGTGTAACATAAAATTATGTCTTTTTTTTTAATGTTGCCTCACTCTCTTTTTTTTCCTGTATCGTGGGTTTGTATACAAACCGGACTAAATACCTATAGATGATACAAATATTTGTTTTGTGCGGGAATTGAACCCGCTACACGCAGCGCAGTAGCAAATCACTCAGCGCTTTTTTCCATTAAACATGTGTTGAAGCTAGTTTTCCTTGTTGTAGTTCACGTCGGGTGCGGCGGAGAGCGTGGCGTGTGGAACTAGTTCGTCATCGTCCAGCTCCTCGTCGTCGTCGTCATCTTCGTCTTCATCGTCATCGTCATCGGACTCGGACACCGCGGACGCCGCCGGCGGCTCTGCACATGCCTCGCCCGATGACTCCAACGCAGCCCTCGCCGTTGACTGTCCACTACAGGTGAATTTATACATGTATTAGTAAATCTTGCATGTGCCATACACATACGGTTTAATCAACCTAACTACAATGTCTAACTATTTGAGTAGGTCATGATTCCCGAGAGCTGTTTCAAATGAATATTAAAATGTATTTTCAGCAAGAATTAGGTCGTCAGACATGACCCGTGCTCGTTTTAAGCAGGGCATAGATAGGTAGCAAGCAACGTTAGTCTGTGTTTACTTGGTCTATTTGGAGCAGTATACTGAAATATATTTTGCAGCTCATCGACGATGCAGACCTTGCGGAACTATTTCCAGAACAAACATCGAGCGCGCCGGCGCAACAGCCCAATTTCTCGACCTTTAATGTCCACAACGCCGCGCCGGATAACGACGACAAGTCCATTGCTGATAATGGTGAGCGTTCTTCACTACGTGAGTTTAAAACAGTGAACGTTGTATTAAATCTTTAATTTTATCAAGACATCGATATTTCAGGTGATGGATCCAGTAGTGAAATGGAACTTACACCCCAGTTGGTGACAGCTGCAATACAGAGGGCAACAGCTGATTCCTCAGGATCCGAAAATGAGTGTTCTAATTCAGATACTGGACATCAGAACACTACACACTACGCTTCCAGCTTGCTACAGCAGTTCGTTCATCAAACACAGCTGCTAAGTAGTACGGCGCCTTTGACATCTATTAGTACGGCAGCGACAACTTCGTTATCGTGTGGATTAAATCCTACTACGATAGACGGCGTTGGGACGATCAGTGATTGTGTACTCGGACAGATAAATACTTTGCCCGAAATACCACCCATAGCTCCAACCTTTTTATCATCAAGTCAACATTTGAGTCCGCAGCAAACAGAAGAGCTTTCACAAAATTATAAAGATCTTGAAGAAATTACTTCTGTGACGGATTCTGTAGATATATCGATAACCAACCCACCGAGTCTAGAAGATTGTGTCGATAATAATGACTTCATGACACTCGATATAACTCAAGGAGGCTCCGAGCTAGGAAGTGCCAGTGATTTGTTAAAAAATTCTCCTATAACCGTCGTTGGTACAGATTTAAATCACTTAAGTCACATTGATTCTCAAAAGTTAGATACGATCAGCACGAATTCAGTTGAATCTCAAGAAGATGTTAAAAATGTTATCGTTGAATCTAGAAGAAAAAGAGGCAGGCCTCGAAAAGTTCGTAAAACTGATGAATTTGAAAGCAAATTGGAATCTCAAAAAGAAGCGAAATCAGTTGTAAACGTAATTAATTTTCACAATAATAACGACCCTCCGAATGTTTCTCCAGATTCTGGCATTCTGTCGAATCACAACTCGCCCACACATTCTCCGTTGCGGCGGCACGATGTAGATGAAGGCCACAGTAGACTAGGAAGGAAATCTATTCAAAAAGAAAACACTACAAGAAGAGCAATGCGATCAAAGTCCAAAAGCAGAAGCCGTGCCCAGAACAGATCGGATTCAAGTGATTGTGATTACCAGAAAAAGAGAATAGAGAATGAAATTAAACAGATTAAAACAGAAGCACCTTCACCAGTCCCGCTGAAACAAGAACAAAATAAATTTGAAAAGAATAAGAAAAATGACCATAAACTGGATATAGCTGCACTAGATAGAATGTTATACGCTACAGACAGGGTATTATATCCTCCGAGAAAGAAAGTAGGCCGTAAACCGCAAAGTAAAGCGAAATCCACTAAGAATACTCCCAAAACTTTAAAAGATAAGAATCAGTATGACTCTGCTGACAGTGACGACGATTCGGTAACAAACAACAGGTCGGTATTGTCGGGAGTTTACGCCAAACGTAAAGAACTGAATAGTAAGCTCGCTAGCTTACCGAAAAAGAATAACAAAACGTTTGGTAACACTTGGAGAGATAATCAAAGTGAAAATGAAGCAGCTGCAGATGATCCCCTAGATCCAACTTGGAAACAAATCGATCTGAATCCTAAATATAAGGATATCTTATCGGGCTATAAAAGTGACCACGAATTTAAGCCTTACAAAAGCTGTAGTCGCCTCATAGAGTCGGGATACAAGAGTGATTATGGATGTAGATCTGGATATAAAAGCGATTATTACCGTTCGGGCTATAAAAGTGACCACAAGTCCGGTTATAAAAGTGATAAATCGGGATATAAAACAGACAACAGCGTCAGAAGTATGCGGAGGCGTATGAGAAAACTGAAGAAGACTAGGTCAGTAAGAGACAGGTCATACTATAAAAATCAAAAACATTTTGTATCAGATCAAGAGATACTGGTATTAACGAATAAAACGTTCAGCAGCTTAACATTGGGTCATAGTTCAAGTGATTCTGAGTGTGAAAGCTACCTGAGGAAGCCCAGTGCTAGTCCAAAGTATATCAGTGTTTGCACGAAATATCCGCAGTCATCAAAGTACGACTTTGGGTTCTCAAAAATGAGCCAAAAGCACGTGTTAAGACTGAATTCATCGGACCCGTTTGCTCCAGGCCCAGTATTTAGTGGTTTACAACGCCCCGTAACAACTTGCAATATATTCAAAGTAAGTAACAACAACAATAATAATACTTTACTGAAGTCTCCAAGTAAGGCTAGCCACATCGGGAACTCATTGCCAGCACTAAAACCTGCATTTACGCACAAGTTTGGATCCTCACCGATTTGTATAGCTGCTAAAACTCCGGGATCGAAGAAGGAAAACGATAACAGTTTCAAATATTTCCCACGAACTCTATCACCGAAAAACCGAAAACTGTTAAAAAATGGGAATACTTCGTTTTCAAGTGGATCAAAAAAAGAGGCCACACCAAAACCACTTCCTAGTATTTTTGAAAAAGCAAAAAATAGTTATGTCCCTAATAAGTCTTTGTCAAGGAATGTTTTTCTGAATTTTAAGAAACCGCACATTAAGCCGTCTTTCCATATCAAAAAACATAGAAGAACAGTAGTCTTAGCACCACCCAAGATTAATTTAAAGCCCACGGAAAGACTTTCAAGAGTAACTGTTAAAACAGAAAATAAACATCATAGACACAGAAGCAAAAGGCGACATCGATCTAGATCCGTTTCCAAATGTCGAGAAACTTACACAAAGACTATAGAACTTGTGGATCAAAAGTTTAGTCAAGACATGGACAATTTGATTTCTAATTTTTTAAAATTATGTCAAATAGCGCCGAAATTAATGCCGAAGTTAACGAATGTCGCTCAAAATCCGTTAAAAACAACGGATAAGACGTCCGCGGAGTCCGCGCCTACTAAAGTAGTCAAACGAGGATCGAAGAAACGCAAAACCTCAGATAATCAAGAAATAGCTACACCTACTTCTAAAAGGAGGCACAAAAAACAATTAGCAGAATCTCAGAACAAAGGTGGCAAGGACACTAATGAGCATAAATTGCCTCTGAAAAAACGACACTATCACATAAACTCCTCTACTGGTAATTCATTAAGCCTAAGCTTAGTTACAGCAGAATTTGATGAGAACTCTAAGAACGGCACTAGTCCGGAAAAGTTCTTATGTACTGAAACGGATTGTACAGGAGATGTTCAAAGCAATACACCTGAAGATTCCCCAAAACTGAAAACTCCACCAGAAAAGGGCAAAAAGAACAGCGATAATTCCAAAACCGCTCAGAACACCAGTACTCAAGACACTAAAATTCAAAATACTGATGCTGCATTGAAAAATGCAAAAGTAATCGGTAGTACACTTGGAGATAACATCTCAATGATCGTTGATGACAATAATAAAACACCAACAAAGAACCATTCTCCAAACTCCCTAAACGCAGTTGATGATGAGCTTTCTATTAAAAAACCAACTGCTGAACAATCGGAACTTTCGAAAAAAATATATGAAACATCTGAGAAATTGAAGGCAGTGCACAAAATGGTTCATGATTTAGAGAAATGTCTACCTAAATCTAAAGATCCTGAAGTGAAACCAGAATCCAATAAACAAGAAATTAATAAAGTTTCTTCACCAAGATCTGAAAATAAATCATCACCTACACGTCATTCTGCGCCCATCGTAACACCAAAAAAGCGGCATAGATTAGAAGCAGAAAAGGTTATATCACACTCGAGCCTGGATCAAGTTGTGCAGTCTTTATCTAAGAAGCTATCGGAAGACAAATCCGTTACAACATCGGACACGAAAGAAACCAAGGATGACAATCAAAGTAACTCCAAGGATGATTCTAAAGAGACTGACAAGTCTGATGGTGTATCACCGAATACATCTTCTGCAAACAATGCAACCATTGATCCGCTGAAGAGTATGTCTGCTCGTTCGTTATACAAAAGCTCCATTCCACCAGCACAAAAGTCTGAAATAATGACTCGAAAGAAAAATAGACTGGAAGGTTTGACTAGTAATTTAGTTTCTAAAATAAATCCAAGTGCAGCTACTAAAGTTTTAGATACTTTGTTAAATAATAATATACGTAAATCTATAGAATCTCGTATTTTAGAAAAAGAGAAAAACAGTACAGAGCCTTCTTCTAAAGTGACCGATGAAAAGAATAAGAACAAAGAACCATCACAAATCAATACAAGGGCTACAGTTATCAAGTCTCCAGTGTCGAAGGGAAAAGTTTTAGAAACGAAGAAATCGCGGGCATCAGAACCTCATGTTGAAACAGTGCCTGTCGTAAATATCGACAAACCCACAGGCATATTTGAACCATCTATTGATTTAGAAGATCAGATTCCAAAATCCTCAATATGCGTTAGCAACGTTTTAGCTGATGCCAATAAAGTTAAATCAAAAGCAAAAAATAGTGATGTGAAAGCTACGAATTCCTTATTAGCTCCTATTGATACCGAGTCTGAGATACCACTGGCATTAATTTCAGAAACACCAGACCCTATTATTAGGCCGAAAAGAGGAGAATCAATCGCAGCAGTAATATCAGATAAACTTCAGGAAACTGGTGGTCATAATTTGCGACAAACTAAGAGAAATTTGAATGCCGAGCCTGAGGATTCAAATGATAGCAAGAAAAAGAAGAAAACGAATAACATCCTAAGAGAGAGCAAGCTAGTTTTACCAGCCAGGGTTTTGGTCCCAAAAGTTCAAGCAGAACGCCTAGCGATCACAGATACTACAAAGAAGATAACATTGAGCACTAAAAAGTCAGAAGCCAATGACTCTAGCGACAACAAAACAGCTGAAACTTCTAAAAAGAAAACAAGAAGGCGCAAAGCTATTAATAGAACTGGCTTCCCAAGTATTAAAAGAAAGAAGAAGAAAGTTGAAAGTAGCAACATTACATCAGATAGTCATTTCACCTCTGATACTGATAATAATTCTTCTGTATTCGAGCGAGTGCCAAAAGATGGCGAAGCAATGAGCAGTTTTTTGGAACGTACTACAAGCAAAAAGCCTGAACTAAAAGTAGTGCTAAATAAGGATGAATGCCCTAAACAAGGCAGATTGACTGTCGTTGCTCTTGAGAAATTACAAGGCAAAGAAGTCACAAGTGACAACAATAACAAAATCAGCAGCAATACTGATAATGTAGTTAGTGAGAAAAAAGTTATGAATTCATCTATTCTGCGAGCTCCAGCCCTCCAGCTAAAGAGTAAGACTGAAAAAGAGGTTAAAAATCATATCAATAAATGGGAAGTGCTCAGTGAGACGGATAGTATTCCATCTCTTGCTAGTTCCCTCAGCAATGATCCAGAAGACAGCATACCCTTAAGCCTTTTGAACCTTAAACCCGACAGACCTGTCAGTCGTCTCGATAATTTAGAGAGATTGAAACGCAAGACGAGGGCAATGTCACCTTCTCATGAAATTGAAGAAATATTTTCTAAGAGAAAAGTTGTTGAGAGGAATTGCAAAATTGGTTTAAGGCCAAAGTCAAGTCTTGCAGTTTTATGTCCAAGTGAAAGGAGGCAGACACGGAGTTCGGAGAATACAACTGAAGACCCGAAACCGACGAAGGCAAAGAAGACTGAAGCTAAGAAAACAGTTGTGGAAGCTGATATTGTTACTGAGAAAGTCACTAAGCCTGTTGCGATAGCTCTTAGAAGAAAATCAAGGTCTTGTCAAGCAAATAAGAAACGAGAAGTGCAGTCGAGTTCTCGAGAAAGTTCCGTAGAAACTGTTGTAAGTCGGAAAATTGACTCTAAATCGCGAGAGCCCTCTTTAGACACCCTCGAAAATGACCCTCTACCACTCAATGAAAAAGAAATTGATTTTGAGAAGAGTATTGACGTATTATCTAAGAATATAATTTGCAAGAAACGAGTGGCGTCATCTCGCGACGACAGTCCGGCTAGCAGTGTAGACAACAGAGACAAACCTGTAATATCTAAAAGGAATCCGCGACTACGGAAGAAATTCTTGGTCGCTGGATTGTTTTCTGATTACTACAAGGAAGAGTAAGTATAATTATTTTCAATAATGACCATATTATTTTTACTTATTTTCTTTGTATTTATCTTTCTGTTATATTTCAGTCCGAGACCGGAAGGGAAAGGAAAGAATCTGGTGACCCAGACGGAATTCCCGCCTGGATTGTTAGCTCCGCCGCCGTATTGCGAACGTTGGGTCCGTCGAAGACTACAACATTTCTCTCTGCCTTACGATATTTGGTGGCAACAGCATTATAATCAGCCTGTACCTTCATGGAACTATAAAAAGATACGCACAAGTAAGTAAAAAAAAATATTTTGTGTCGCGCTATTAAAGTTCTTACATAAAGTTTTTCTAACCTCAACTGAAATGTTTGTTATTTCAGACGTTTATTACGACGTGAAACCATCGGCGGAGGAATGTGAGAGCGTTGCATGCAACTGTGCGCCGTCGTCGGGATGCAACGAGGACTGTATTAACAGATTAGTATATGCTGAATGTTCGCCACAGCTATGTCCTTGCGGGTAATTACATAAAAACTAATTTTAATCACTTTGACTGACTCTTGACTGCCTCGTTGATCGAACTTTTATTTCAAGGCATTACAACAGTACCAACTCCACCTCTGCCTGTTCTATTAGGGACAACAAGCGAGTTTTTTTCCTTTTTACACAAATAGCACATCGGTCCTCAGTAAAACTTTCGCGAACGGTATAAAATTATTGTTTGTTATTCGCAGCGATAGGTGTAAAAACCAACGCATACAGCGACACGAATGGGCGTCAGGGCTGGAGAAGTTCATGACTGAGAACAAGGGTTGGGGCGTGCGGACTAAACACAGGATTACTTCGGGAGACTTTATACTAGAGTATGTCGGAGAGGTCGTTTCTGATAAGGAGTTTAAGGTAATAAGAAAAACCAGTAATATTTTTGCTTAGTTGTTATGCAGAAAGTGTATTCGTTTATTGGCTATTTATTTATTGGTGATGAAATATCTCGTAACAGAAAATGTACTAAAAACTAATTAAAATACACTACAGTCTTTGTTCTTCTGCATTACGCAGTTATAAGTTTCCTAAAATTGAACCAACTTATTAGTAGCTTTTGTAACTTACTAGAAATTTGCTATTTTTTATTTTCTTTAACATTTGCTAACATGAAGAGAGTTGACTTGCTTTCAGTAACCAATGTGTCTTGTGTTTACAGGAGCGAATGGCCACCCGATATGCTCGCGACACGCATCACTACTGCCTACACCTAGACGGTGGGCTCGTCATAGACGGCCATCGAATGGGCGGCGACGGCCGATTCGTGAATCACTCCTGTAGACCAAACTGTGAGATGCAGAAGTGGACCTCTAATGGTAATGATTCATTAATTCATTTATACCACCAAAAATCGCGCTTATAAATACTGCTCCTTTAGACTGAAAAAAAAAAAAGAATAGTACAAATTAAAATGTAATTGTAAATTTATGCAAAACGGTGAGACATGTAGCACTATGCAATATTTGAACACCTTTGTAAACATCCCATATTCCTGGCAAATAAATATACTATTATTATAAACTATTACTAAAAACTATTTTGTTAAATTTATCGGACACGATTTTTAGAGAAGTATTCTTTTTATCGTGTAACTAATAAGGAACGTTTTCGAAATAAATGCATTACAAGTTAATGTGATCATAAAAATCGTGAAATTACGTGATGTAACAAGTAATTTCCATTTCAGGCACCTTCAGAATGGCTCTCTTTGCCCTTCGAGACATTGATCCTGGTGAAGAACTCACGTATGACTACAACTTTTCGCTATTCAATCCTGCTGTGGGACAGGTATTTATAAAGTTATTTTTAGGTTTTGGGATTAATTTCCGGAATTCGTCTATAATAATTATTATCTAAACTATTTTACAGCCCTGCAAATGCGATTCCGAAGACTGTCGAGGCGTTATCGGAGGTAAATCTCAGCGGATCACTAAACAACCAGTGAAAACTCAATCACGCACACCGTCAAATGCATCAAATCAGTCCCAAGGTTCAAACGGGAATCAGCCACGGGTCGGCCGACCGCGCAAAGCAGTCAAATGTAACAAGAAATCAGAACAACAGGCAGTGAATACATGTGATATCAAAACGATGACGATATTGAAATATCAGCAACATTTGAACAAATTGTGGCAGGAGCCGCAGATGAAGCCTCTCACTGCTAAGGAGAAGAATATCGTCAAGGAGCGACACTGCTTCCTTCTGAGGAACTTGGATAATGTAAGCTAATTCATACTTGCGCTAGCGTCTTTACATCATTTTTTATTTTTCCACCTCAAAGAAAGAATTTAAAATTAGCAACTAGTTTTTAAAGTCAGTTAAAATGGTTCCTGACTCGCCCATATCATAAAAATCAGCATAACATTTATATATTTTTTCTTTCTGACATAGATACGCCGCATACGCGAACGTATAAACCTCGCGATGCCAGGATCTCCGCCTCAGTGTCCACCAGCAATACCAGTTCCTTCCCCCCCGGCCCCTACGGTCGCGCCCCCCTGTCCGGGCGCGTCCGCGTCATGCACGGTGGACCCGCTGGCGCCGGCCAGCAGCGTGGACGAGGCGGGAGCGCTGGCTCGTCTGCGAGCGCTGCGTGACGTCACCAGAGCGCCCAGACCTAAAGATGACCCAACGCAGCCGCGAGCGCAACGACTCACTAATGTCTTGAAAGCCATCTGCCGTGTACTGAAAGAGCCCAAGGGTAAGTTAACGAAGCTCGAGATTGTTTTCAAAATATTCCTACACTAATATAAAGCGGATCATATTATCACGTTAAAAATATTAGTGTATACCATGTTTTTTGATAGTATTTTACATGAAAATGTTTACAAACTTTGCAGACGAAAAAGACCGGCCGTTAAGTACACAGCTATCGCGAGCCAAAGCCGAACGAGGCAAAGTTCAAGAGGCCGGGCCTGCCGATCTAGCGGCTATTGAAAGCGAAGTGGAAGCGGGCTACGATACGCTGGCTAAGTTCGATGCTGACGTCAACTCGCTGCTGACCGCTGTTTTGCGGGAAAATGGACGTATGTCCGCCATGGGTGCTGCAGCTGCTCAAATTAAGAAGGTAATATAAAAAATTGTAGAACATCGATTCTCACTTATACCTGACACAGTTAATTAATTTGTAATTGTTTGTTTCAGGTATACAACTCAGCCAAGTCAGATTATGCGGATATGCTTACCAAAATACTTGGACCAGAAGAGCCCCTTCCTCCTGGGTTCCTGCAGAAGACTAAGACTGGTGAGTTGAAATTCGTTTAATTGCTTTTGGAAAATGTGCATTACTTATTTTTTCACAAAGCAACTCTAGCTAAATCACTTATTTAAACCCCTTAGTTGTACAAAAACCTTATATGGTTTGATCTGTGGATGTGGAATCCATATTGGAGATGAGTCTCGCGGTCGGTCCTTGCGAGCTATGCATCGTTAACGTGCCAACATTTTTCCTTTTGCAGAGGAGGTGATCATGTGTATCTGCGGCCTGCACGTGGAAGAGGGCCTCATGGTGCAGTGCGGCGGCGCGGGCTGCGGCGTGTGGCAGCACGCGCGCTGCATGCGCGTCACCGACACCAGCGTGCCGCACCACTGCCACCACTGCCACAACAACAAGGTGCGTAGTAACACACCGAGCACCACACACCGGTTCTGACGCAGAATGTCAACTTCTCAAAATGTCAACACGACGCAAAACGCCAACTTCGCAGAATGCCAACTTCTCATAACGTCAACTTCGCAGAACGTCAACTTCGCAGAATGCCAACTTCTCATAATGACAACTTTTCAAAAAAGTCAAATGTTCGTGTATTAGAAAATATATAGAATTTTTAGTATTTTCTAATAAAAATAAACATTACTTTATATGAATACGCAAACAATTAC
This sequence comes from Hoplodrina ambigua, assembly GCA_949774945.1. Taxonomy (NCBI): domain Eukaryota; kingdom Metazoa; phylum Arthropoda; class Insecta; order Lepidoptera; family Noctuidae; genus Hoplodrina; species Hoplodrina ambigua. Next base: position 3,763,403 of record OX458979.1, read on the forward strand.
CGAATCAACAAATAAAATCAAAATACGGTGAATTAGGCGCTTTGCACACGGAGCAACTTTTGCATCAACTGGCAACTGGCAACTTTCTGGCAACTCGCTGTTTACATGTAATTCAATTGGACTGCGCACACAGAGCAACTCAAGTTGCGAGTTGCGGCAATCGTCAACAGTTTCCAGTTGCGGCAACTAGCAACTTATTTAGTTGCTAGTTGCCGCAACTAGCAACTGTCAAATATTCGATTTCACACCCTCCCTCCCTCGCCCTGTGCCCGGCATAGTGTTGCCATTAACTTAGTGTTTTTTCCCACTAAGTAAACACTTCTTTTTGGGGTAATGTGTAAAATTCTATCGGGTGTAAGGGACATCCCTCCGAAAACTTACAGGGTGAATTCAGTAAACCATATTAAGATGACCGGTACATGAAATGATTTCAGGAACGTTACGGGAATCCACTAATCCTGATTTGTTGAAATACCTTATAAGCAATGTATAGTTTTCGTGGCAAACGCACGTAGTGAACGGCAAGCGCAGCGAGCCTTCGGCCGCCCTCCCCGCCAAGCGCTCTCGCGCCGGTCGCGCCACGTTATTTGTTAGGTACGTAGGTACGTCATGTTGAAGAGAGTACGAGCGAGCCATAAAGCAGATACCGGCGTGACGTCAAGTTGCATTATGTGGTCAAATAAAAAAAAAATGTTAATAAATCCTAGATGCCTCAGCATCGCTCCGGTCGAATGAGATAAGTACGGCTCGAAGTGACCTCCACCGAGGCGTTCATACACATAGGAACGGCGCAGGGTCTCTGCGTGCAAGCGGGTCATCAGCGTGAGCGCCTTCCCGGTGGGGAACAATAGGCAACAATAGTAGGTTATCTAACACGCCGTGATAGGCATTGGTAATCATCCGGGAGTCTGATAGACGCCGACGGTCAGGATACCTACCTTGAAACGTAAATTCCGAGCACTTCGCTAGCATTTCCCCGAGCTTCTCCGTTGCACATAATCATTTCTCCATACTCATGAGCACTAAATGTAGGCATTTCTTAATAACAAACAACACCACAACAAAAAAATAAGTCGAAAAGCGTAGGTAGGTACGTAATGAAGACGCGGCGTAATAACACATTGAGACTGCGCGAGTACCGAACTACCGACATGCGCTCGCGGCACAACTCAAAGCGACACAAAGAGACCGCTCGGCGCCAGCGCTTTGCACGATTGCACGATTTTACGGGAATGTGTTACCAATTATTTGCACGAAATTGTGATTTCGTGCAAAAAGTTGTGCAAAATAAGAAATTTTTTAATCTTTACTAAATCTCATTTGTTATTTTTTTTTGGGAGAAATGATTTTCCTTTAGAAATTAAGTGCACGAAAAGATTCACGTTTATCAATAAAGAAGTTCATAAGTTTAAACCGTAAACTACAGCATAAAACTTTTAATCGGCCGCGGATGGCCGGGACAACATCGTCCCCGAGTGGCCTCACGCGCTCTTTGTCGGGGCTACGAAAATCCGGCTGGTGCATTATGGGGTGCATCAAGATAGTTCTAACATTTTCGTTCACAAATTGAGGTGTAATAAGTTGGCAACACTGTTGAGATTAGGCATTTTGTGCAAACGCCGACCATTCGACCAATAGGAACGAAGCAATACTCTAACAGGAGCGTCTGTTACTGGTTGGGAAGGGTAGGTAGTTTGCGGTGAATTCAATGAACTCTGTAGCTAGGCAGAACGTAAACAGCTGATTTCGCGCGTCGTTTGTTTCGAGTATTTCAACATCCATTGCTGGTTTTTTGATTTTAGCCGTATTTTTTACATAAATGGAGTGCTGGGTACAGATAATGTAATTTTACATTGAAATAAAGGAATACTAACTGAAAAAACGGGAAAAGTTATGGAAATTTTCCTGAGGAAAATTCCCGTGGAATACGATTCAAAATAAGGAGCTGAATGCACCCTGTAAGTTTTCGGAGGGATGTCCCTTACACCCGATATAATAAAATACTTCTTGATATTCCCCAACTAAATGAGAGAAAATTTAAACCATGCATAAAACGCACACTATCTAATCAAGCATTATTATAAGTTAGATGATTATATCACGGACAAAAATGCTTGGCTAAATGCTAGTCCTGCTCAACAGCCACTCGGGCTCACTAAATAGGATTGTTTTTTAAGAGAATGATGTTTCTTACCCTCTTTTTTGTCGACCTGAATAACTTGTACCGTTATCAGTACGATTACTTTTTCTTTTTTTACATACCATAGTACTCTAACGGATAAGTACACTGAAAGTGTTAGTATTGTAAATTTATTTCAATTTTGTTTTTGAAAACCATGAACCTAAAACTTGCCCACTAAAAAATCCACAAGCCACCAGATACAAATTCTGACCACCAGAAGGTGGTCCCAATCTACCAGATCTAGTGGTAATACCGCAAAGTTTGCAACACTGCAACTCGGCTAAAAAAGTTGCTTACAAATTGCCAAAAAGTTGCGGCAACCGGCAACTTTATGGCAACTACCAACTTTTACAGGAAACTTTTAAAAAGTTGCCAGTTGCGTCAACTTAAGTTGCTCCGTGTGCAAAGCGCCTTAGATTAATCTAAATTCACCAAATATTAAAAACAAACAGTTTTAGGTTTTAGTCACTATTTTAAAGAAAAAATCTTATTTTAACACGAACATTTGACTTTTTTGAAAAGTTGTCATTATGAGAAGTTGGCATTCTGCGAAGTTGACGTTCTGCGAAGTTGACGTTTTGAGAAGTTGGCATTATGCGAAGTTGGCATTCTGCGAAGTTGGCGTTCTGCGAAGTTGGCGTTTTGCGTCGTGTTGACATTTTGAGAAGTTGGCATTCTGCGTCAGAACCCACACACCCTATATTACCTACAACAATTTTGATTAAAAAAAGAAATCAATCAATCAACATTCAAGTTCTTACAAGAACTAATATTTCTATTAAAATTTTGATAAAAGAAATCTTTACATTTAACATTTTTACAGGTGGACCGTGAAATACCTTTAGACGAGTACACAGAAGAAGGACATCAATTCTACCTATCACTAATGCGCGGCGACCTCCAAGTGCGTCAAGGCGACACCGTTTACGTCCTCCGCGACATTCCTATCGACGAGAAGAATCCCGACGTCAGTCAGAAACATGGTGACAAGGCCGACAAACCGGAGTCCCCTAAGACTAAGCGCGTTGATAGGAAGAAAGTCAAGAATATTGCTAAGAACAAAGATAAGACTGAAGATGCGACACAGAATAAAGTAAGTTTGTGTCGTTTGTTTAATTAAAAACTTCGAGTGCCGTTGTGTCACGATATGTCATGTCGCAACTCTGTTTTGTGTTGCGGAATGTCATTGCCGTGCGACAGCTCTGCTACGGCAAGCTTTATTACTAGGGACCTAAACTTTATTTTAGCCTTCATAGTCTTACTACTATCATAAATAAATGCGAAAGTTTAGATGGATGTTTGTTACTCAATCACGCCTGAACAGCGATTTGGACGAAATTTGACACAAAGATTGATTATTGTCTGGGATAGCACATTTTATCTGGAATAATTTAGGCCTTTGGCTTAATTCTAAAATCTACACAAACGTAATCGTGGGGAGAAACTTGTTATATCTAAATTTATACAAGTAACACTCACTGTACTCATTAATTCATTGCCTTACTTACCTCATTTTCTCAGGAGGGTGAAGTCCGTAAGCACACTTACCAGACTATCGGTGAGATCTCCGTGTCGGAGCTGGACATCTTCCGCGTGGAGCGCCTGTGGAAACACAAGGACACGCAGGAGCGATACGTGTACGGCCACCACTACCTGAGGCCGCACGAGACGTTCCACGAGCCCACGAGGAAGTGAGTACCTTGTCATGTTGATTTTTATCCTATAAGGCTATAATGTCCTCCTGCTGGGTGAAGGTGTTCGTCCAAGTTTCTGTGCTTTTCTTACGCCATCTTTTTCTGGACCTGGCGTCATGACGCTACTGAAAAAATGTTTATTTGGGTTCAATAAAGTTGTTTTTGAAATAAAATACAATAAATAAATAAATAAAATGCAATATTTTTTAAATGCTAATCGATTCTCAGATTATATCTAAAGTTTAACTGAAAAATTACGAATTCGATAGCATTTTTCTTGAATAAATGCTGTAATGAACATTCATAATCTGAGATCTCATTTACGCTTTATTATAACAAAATATTAAACTTCCAGATTCTTCCACAATGAGGTGATGCGGGTGCCGCTGTATGAAGCGGTACCTATAGAATTAGTGATGTCACAGTGTTGGGTTATGGACCTCAACACTTATTGCAAGGTAATATCAGCTATACAATTATAAAATGTTTTTTCTTTAGTTAATTACTGGCAAATTGTCTATTAGATTTAATTTAGATAATTTATAGGCAGTTTCGAATAAGATTTCTGTATTAAGAGTAATAATCGTTTATTTACCAGGATAAGATCTATTACATTTCCTTAAAATGCATATATAAAACAATAATATTACATTACCCGTGAATTATTTTTTTTATAACGGAATTGGCTTCCACAAGGAAAAATATTATAAATTATGTTTCTAATATTTTTACTTGTGGAGGCCACACTAGGTCAAGCCTGTTTCGAGGAGTCCTTGAGAGGTTTTAGCAGTTTGTTTTTCTGTAGTTGATATTGTAATCTTTTTTCGTAGTCAATCATTGCTAGTGACGTAATTTCCTACGGCGTTGTTCCCCCAGGGTCGTCCGGTGGGCGCGGCGGAGGCTCACGTGTACATCTGCGAGCTGCGCGTGGACCGCGGCGCGCGCCTGTTCACGAAGGTGTCGCGCCCCAAGTATCCCATCTGCACGCGCCCCTACGCCTTCGACCACTTCCCGCACAGGCTCAAGATCACGCGCACCTATGCGGTTAGTATGACCAGTCTTACGTTACTATAACCTAACCATACCAGTGTTGTGCCAAAAAATAACAACTATTACTAAGAAGCGGCATTTACTGCTACTTCCCGCTAATTCATCGCGTTGTGCTGCTCCCTCGTGTCACCGTGCGTTCGTGTAACTATTCTATTTACGCTACCTATACTGAATTTAAGTTGTGATATTTAAGTAAATAACACTAAGTAAATATGACAGTTATGTTCGTTATTATTCTATGAATGCAGGCTTGACTTGATTCTAATGGTCATAAAATCTTACAGCCACACGAAGTGTCGCCTGAATACTTGAAAGGAAAAGCAGCAAAGAACGCTGCTGCAACTACTGAAAAAAGCAATAAAACTACATCTAAGGAAGTCAAAAAGAAAATGCCTGCGGTTTCTTCGACGGATGCCGCTCCTAAGGTGAGCTAAGTATAATTTTTGTTCACCTAGTTCGTGTTAGTTGCTCTCCGTTTGTTTTTGCATGAGATAATATGGATAATCAAGTCAAGGTAAGACTGGTTCATCAATTCAAGCTTCTAAACTATCTGACAGAATCAAAGCAGTCCGAAATTGACATAGTCAACAGAATATGTATGTAAGTATATAAGTTGTAAAATGAATGTCAAGTTTGAGCAATTAAGAGGTCTTCTTTTAGACTATAGACTAAAATATGCTTTGCGTGCTGGTCGGTGAGGTAATCGAATATCGCCTTAAATTTCGTGCGAATGAAAAAGCCTACGTCCAAAGAAGTACTACAAAAGAAATAAAGTTGATGAGAGTATGATTGTATGCACTATGAATGTGATTTTCGGTTGTACTAAATGTTCGTTAATTTTCAGAGTTGCGGAAGTAGTTCGGGAGCGGGCCCGTCGGGCGCGAGCAGCACGGCGCGCGCGCGCTGTGCGCAGAAGGAGCGCGTGAACGGCATCGCGCGGCGCCTGCTGGCGCGCCTGGGCGCGGCGCGCGGCGCGGCGCTGGACGCGAGCTACCTGCTGGCGCCGCGCCGCCCGCGCCGCGCGCTGTCCTGACGCTGCGTGTGCTGCGCGTGCTGCCCGCCAGAGACTTGACCGCGAGGCCCGGTGTCCAGTGCGGAGTTGTTTTTCTAAGTTTCGGCCCTGAGGCTCCGCGGTGGCTCGGTGTCGCGAGCTCGGGCGGCCGCGGTCGGTCCCGCTCGGGAGCCCTCGGATGTAATCCCTCGTATTATAAAATACTTTGTTACGTTATGATACTTATGATTGAAGGTTCTTTTTATTTAAGTTTCGTGCTCCGCCGCGATGTTGTAGTGCAGCATAATTTAATTTTATTATATCCGACCTGATTCCCTAACTTAGAATTAGTGATGCGAATAGTTATATTTTTACATAAGAGAAGCGAGAGGAGTATTGTTGTAGTTATTTATACGAGTAATGCGGTCGAGATGAATCGTAGGTTAATGAAATTATTAGTTAACGACCACTGGTGCGAACTGATGTTGAACGTTGAAGAGTTTTAATAGAGGTTAGATACAGAAGTGTTGTTTGGGAGGTTGTTAATTTAATATTAGTGATTAATTATTATTATTAATCTTTTTTTAATCATCTTCCGCTAGATTAAGAGTTAGAGGAAGTAGATTATGTTTCAATCGTCTGGTCATTTATACACGTGCTCGCAGCAACAGGGCAGGATGCACACTCATGCCTTACGTCACGCACTAAAATCTCTCTAATTTTTTATACATTTGGTTAAAATAAGTTGTACATATAATAGTGTTTAAGGTGGTTGGTTGTTTTATGTTTAAATCAAGATGATAATATATTGCTTACTGTACGGACTCTATGTTAGTCCTCTATTAAGTGTCTCTGCTTGTTTACCTGACGCACGTCGTACCGCCGCCGCGCCGTACGCACGCCTCTCATGCTAAGCCTTGAAATTGTGATCACGGAGAACAAAGTTGTTTTTGTTTCTAATTTATTTGTAAATTACTGTTAGTTATTATTCTTTTCTTAGTAACTTAACATTTCAGTGATTTTTGTATTGTTAAGAAAACATTTATAGTATTTGCCTTTATTATGGTTTGTACTAATTAAGCTTATTACTTGTAGCAGCATATGTTGAGGTCATTTGGTCCCAAAATCTAGTACAAATGTTCATCATTATCATTCTTACACGATATTAAGATGTATTATTATGACATCGAAATGAATTTACAGTTATGTATTTTACAATGATATAGTAACTTACTGTTACAGTTCTTTGTTAATAAGATTCAAAATAGAGTGCACTTTTAGGCAATATCTTAGACCAGTATTAATTAAAACCAGATAATACATAATAAAGTTCACAAAAAAAATATTGTTTTTGCTTGCACTTGCACATATATCTCAAGGAATCTTCGCCTTATAGTTAAGAAACGATCAGTCTACCATTTGTACCACAGATAGACATATTATTCCCGTTAAAGTATCCGTAAATTTATCTATAGCAACAGTTAGTTAATTCAGGAAATTCAAATATGTACTTAACTAGTGAAATAAATAGTTTACAATAGTCAATAATAGTTTAGGAATAAGACTTGATTGCCTATTTTTGTGTATTATGTGTGACACATAGAGTAAATTGTCGGATGGCTAGCATCCAATCCAACAGCAAAACCTGAGCCAACTTCAATTAATCGAATTTTGGGATCAAAATTATATTTTCTTTTCCAATTGACAACAAAATTTATTATTTCTCTTTTACAAGTGTAAATAGTTTGATTTACAACTTAAAGAATTCAAAAATCTAATGAAGTCGAGTTATTTTTCGATATAATTTTTTTTCATATAAATGAATTTTTGTCACAATTAGCAATTTGTTGATTAACTTGAAAAGTCTTGATATCAAATTAATTCAAACTATTTACACATAAATCAGAGATATTGAAGTGTTATAATAAATTACTTATTTGATATAACGAGCAGCTTTACTATTTATATGTTTTAAGATGCCATTTGTTGTAACTCATGTTTAAATAATAAATTAAATTGGATCAAACTTTTGATTTTTCACTTATTTTTCTCTAGCCCTTTTCAACAGAAGTCAAGACGTTATGACGATAGACTAGCTACTGATACGCTAACGAAAAATATATTAGTTTCTCACATAACATCATGCCTGTAATCTCTTAAAGGTTAGGCAGATGTGTAAACATTAGTACACCCACAGTTATGTTCAAGTCCCATGTAATAAGGGGCCCAATAACACTCCCCGACCAGGGAATCGAACCTTAGACCTCATGCTCAGCAGTCAGTGTTTTAAAAAAAAATGAAAGTAAGTGGATGAAAAACGTCACTAGTAATAAAACAATACAGAAGAACCGTGTCTTTACAAAAGAGCGGACCTTGTATTCCAAAAGATTAGTATTAGAAATTAGAATTGGTCATATTATAGCCTCAAGCTTTATTTCGAGAGATTTTTTTCGAGACTAATGCTTTAATTTTGAAACCTAGTTTTTTATGTATGGTTTTACACTAAATACAACGAAAAGCACTCCAACAAGTGATGATAAAAACCTCTGTTTCTTGTAAAAAACATGAATTTTTTTATATAGCCAATGTTATTTGCTGATATATAGCTTTCCGCTGGTAAAAAATAATTTCATTTTTTTTTTTAGTTAATCCACAATGTTTAAACAAAAAGAGCCGCTTTATAATATTAGTTTAGACAATTAAGTAGACTAAATGATCGTAGAGATGTCAAACTACAGTATAGTTTAGTTGTGTCACTTTGGTCAATTTCAGAATGAGTTGCGTCGTTTGACAGGACTAAACTTTTTGGTGATTTTTAGTCTAGTTTAGAGAATTTTGCGACAAGAGAATCGGCACACTGGGTGTAAAAACACTGTTAACGAAACACGTGGAGAGTTTTCAGTTACAAATAAAATTCTCAGCGAACCAAACTCGCTACGTAAGCAAAGCAACTACGTGCGTAGTAATGCGCGTCAAAACAATGTTGCGATACTTTCCCACGGACGCTTGCTTACATCAGCAGTTTCAGTGTAAGTCGCATCAAGTCGCATGTAAGGCGTCTCATAGACTCGCTATGCTAGTAAACAAATGGATACGAATAGAAGCCACATGCTGTAGGTCATTCACCTTGGTAGTTAGTTTATAGACAGGTACAAGCTACAAAGCCAATAGTTGAGTTATTCACTCGGCAATTGGTTGTGTTCATTGTGTTTCATATTTACCGTTGAAAGGATGTCTCGTATGATGCATTGCCTTATCAAAGGAGCTAGCCTCATTCTTTGGAAGAAATTGAAACCAAATCGGGAAGAGGAAGACTATCTTGGTGTTGGTCGAATTTGATGGTAAATTGAATTGCAGAATTGTTGCCTATTTAAGTAGAACTACAAAAAAAATACGTTTGCATCGACAGTGGCCAGATAAGAGGCTAGATACAGCCTTGTGACAGATAGACAGAGGACGACGAAGGCTACGCTTTTGGGTATCGTACGTAACCTAAAAACCAAAATAATTACGACACCTATCAGGTACCTCATTGTGAGTTTCGAACCTACAATAACATAAAGGATCTCGTGGGAAGTCGAAGATGTTTACAACCAACTACCGCCTAGCCAGTCCTTTGTTCGGCGCAATACCTACCAAATGTATGAATTAACATTGACCTTAAATAACAATTTACGTTTACGATTTGTCCCGGGGCTGCGGGGCGCTCTGCGTGACTGGGGTCACTCGCAATGAGAAGATTGGGCGAAGCGTCCGCCCGCATGAGACATGAACGCAACCTTACAATTTACTTAATGCCCTGTTTCTTGTTTCACATAGGCACGCAAGGAAACCCCGAATTCCTCGCAAATCTTGCAATTTGTTACCGTTCGTAGTTAGAACATCATTAATTATTCAACAGTTCATAACCCAAATTTAGCTGAACACGATATGGCATAACACGACTTCATAAACACACATTAAACCAACAATTGATTACGTAGGTATCTACGTTTTATTTACCACACACTTTAATGTTAGATAAATTAATTGGTTAGCATCACATTAACTACTTACGCTTTTTTTTATTGAAAAGCAGAATCTGCGTTTTCTGCTGCTGCTGCCTTATGGTTTCAGACCGTTAGGTGTAGCGATTATACCCATTTTACCCATCTTCATAGGTCTGAAAATAACTCCTAAGTACTTTCTACATAATTTAATACTTACTTGAATGAGATGTTACTAAGCAGACTACATATTATTAAAAACGCAACATGAAACTTGATTGGCCTGTTTGTCTAGTAGTTAGTGACCCTGACTGCTAGGACGGAGGTCGTGGGTTCGATTCCCACCCAGGACAAATCTTTGTGTGATGAGCACGATGATGTTCTGTGTCTGGGTGTAATTTATCTATAATTTGTATGTATTTAGAAATATTTAAGTATATTTATCAGTTGTCTGGTTACCATAGTACAGGCTCTGCCTAGTTTGGGATCAGATGGCGATGTGTTGGTTGTCCTAAGATATTATTATTATTTATTAAACTTTGATTTCAGCGGAAGGCCGTTATAAAATAACGGAAACCAAATTCATTTTTCTTAGACACTTTCAGACAAAAGAAGTTCAGAGAGCCAAACATGAGCGCGCGGAGTAGGAAATTGTAACGTAAATTCGGTCGATTTTTCAAGTTGGAAAACCCGTTTTGCTCGTTAATATTAATCTTTTTTATACAATATGTTTTGTTACTCTTATTTGTAAAATAAAAGAACACAAGTTGTGTTACCGACTTATTGTTGTGTTCACTATATATATTTCCTCAAACATTTTAATATCATTGCAATTTCTCAGTAGCAGCCTCGGAGACTGGATTTGTGCTCGGTTAATGGCAATAGGCTAGATGGCTAGATGTCGGTGTACTAATGGGTACACCTCTGCCTAACCCTTCGCAGGTTACAGGCGTGATCTTAGGCTATAGGTACTTATTGTTTTGTCCTATAAAATTAAAACTAAAAAGCTATAGGATGGGCATACTTTCTACATATACAAACATCGTCTCTAATAGAATAGTGTTTTCGTTAGCGCACTCGTACTAGCCTTACTGTCATGGTATGCGAATGGGCAGCGATACCGGGAATTAGAACAATAAACCATGCAACCCACATTTGGGGATGTTTATCTAGAGGAAAATATTTAAGAAATGTGTCCGCCGTTAGCGGGACTGTGTGAGCGGAAACGGACGATCGCATGAGTCAAGTTGCGCTTTTAATATCTTAATAAATTCTCCCTCGATATAAACCGCTGACTCTAATGTGGGAAAATATTCCAACACAACCGAATTTGTCGAGTGTGTATCCTTTACTTACATTGTTTCAAAAAATACACTGTTGAAGTTATATTTTTAATGGTGCCTCAACCATTTACATAAACAAAGACATTTAAATATATCTACTTTAATTCTAAATAACTGCTCAGCTGTAAATGAACATATTGAACATGTCTCTGATTTGACACGTGTACAAAATAAATACGACGGTGGGAAGTAAGATTACCTATATAATTTTAAAGTTTTTATTGTGGTAAAGTATTATTCCTTCTTCCCATTTATATAAGCCTTTCATCAGTAGTTCTTTAGTTAAATAGGTCTGTTGGTAAGCAGTTAATTACTGTATGTAGGTCGGTACATAACTGAAAAGGAAAATAAAAAAGTAAGTATCTAGACAGGGGAAAAATATGATTCTGGATAGATTTCTATCCATAATCACTTTTTTTTATTTAAACTTTACTATATTTATTACCTAATTCTGTTATAAAAGTTAAACGTGAAAATCCGGGAAATTTAATTAGCACGAGAAAACATTATACTTAGGAATAAGAAGTTATGGCTGGTTTTCTACGTAATTTAATGTTATAAAATAAGTGTGATTGCCTTAATTAAATAGAAAGTAAATCAAAATTCGAGTTCTTTAATTGTCCGATCATTGTTAGGGCTCCGAGAGGAAGTAACGGGGTACACTTGCACCCCCTGTCGGAAAAGAAATACATAGGAAATATTACTAGCCATAAGGCTTCATACATGTATTATTCCCTATAACGCATATTTTATTTATTAACAGTATTGTATGTAGAACCCTCTAAAAGTAATCATGGCAGCGCCCATGGTTAAGGATATCTATCTCTCTATCTTCGAAAACGCCAGTTTGAAACTCAACTGAAGAAATTTACGCACAGAAGATGAGTCAGTCATAAAAAACACGTACTAGGCCGTGCCAGTAATTGATTGATTGACCATAATGACGTATGAGTAATGTAGTTGTAATAACAAAATTATTTAATAAAGTGAAATGATGTAGGGTCGACGTGGCAGGACGTGCAATCCTGCTCTATTATTCAGTCAACGACAGCGCTGGCCCACTGGTTAGCGGCATACGACCACTGGCACGACAGACACACTTGTGATCAAGTACCACGAGACGAACACGCGTTATTTCTCACATAATTAAGATTCAGTTTAAATTCGAAGCGTTAATTTCCGTAGTACCTCCGCGGCATGAAAACAATCGTGGTAGTGTGTGGACTATCAGCAACAAAGACGCAGAGTGCAGTATCATCTTCAACATCTGGAAGTGATAGAATGATCTCGTAAGTTTCTACTTAGGTACACCTACGTGTCTACGTGCATGTTTACAAATCAATAACGGCGGCGGAACAAATAATGTTTTACCGTTCCACGTGTTTAGACACTTCGGTAATTTACATTATCTGTGGTTTTGTTGTTTATTTTAATAAGCTATTTGTCTTGAAACGTTCTTAGATTATATTATTTTGTTCTGATGGTTTACTATAAACTTAAATTATTGGTACGTAATTTAGGTTCAAATAAATTGATTCCAGCTGTAGATGAGTGCATCTTAGGTCAAAATTATCAACCTGCAATAAGAGTACTTCGGTCCTATATTTAAAACAATAGAAATTGTTTAATACGTCGTAATTATAATACCGTTTACTACACTACACTAAGTTTACGTTATGACGTATTCGTATATCAATGTTATGCATATTGTTTATGTTCGAAATCATTGCGTCTAATTTAATACATAGGCCTAGGTATTACATGAGTCACAGAACTGATGCATGAGATTTTCACTCTTATTTACTACTAGCTTTTGCCCGCGTCTTCGTCCGCGTACCCCGCACTTAATTTCATCAAAATCGGTGCAGCGGTTTAGTCGCGAATACGTAACATACAGCCAGACAAACAGAGTTACTTTCGCGTTTATAATAATAGTACCTATTATGGCTACAGAATACACACTTATGACATGCATGTTAGTTACTAAGTGCTCTCTACTTTAATTCAAATTTGCTAGATATTATGTTAGGTCAATTATGACGATTACTTATTTTCACGTCTAAGTAATTGAAACATTTTTATTATGCTGTATTCAGCATAAGCAGCAATTAATACTACTTATTTTTATTTTTTATATTGGTAATCAATTTTCTTCCCTTCCTTACCACAAAGGTTACATGTGAACAACTGAAAATTACTTCTAAACTAAGTAATAGGCTACTAAGCCCTTTTCATGAAAATGGAAAAATGAAATTCTACGATTAATAAATCAACTACGTGCCCACGGAGTTGTACAAATGGTTGGTAAACACTTCCCGTGACCCAAGGGACTTTTACGGATTGCCGTGTCGAGAGACAAGCATTTTGCCATCCAACGTGGCAATGCCGCCAGTCTTTTGGGCACATTTCCAGTTGACGGCGACGCAGAGGAATTTTTAATCCCATTTAGTTTTAGTTTTTTTTTTATTATTATTGTTTTTTATATTAAGATTATTTTATTTACTAGGTAACTAGGTAATAATATTGCTTTCCCCACTGCATAACAATCCTTGAAAAATGAAAGTTATGTAATTGTTTGTCTATGATTTGCTATACATATCTATGAATAACACGTAAATCCTCGTTTGATTAAGACTTCTAATATCACGTTCATTTATCTGCAGAGGAAGCCATTTGTAAACTAATCTTCAACGTGATTGTTGTTGATTTAATTTAATTTCAATTATTTAAATCAACAAAGCTAAGGTTTGTCAATAAACGTCATCAAAACATTGTTAGAACAATGTATAGCATACGTATGAAAAGACACAAACGAGTTAAGGTATAATTTTGCACCCTCGCCTTTGCTCAGGAGGTTGTCATAAAAATACATAAATCTCGTATAATAAAAGCGCAAGGTCACTCACTCACTCATCAAGAAATATTAAAAACTGCTTGACGTATAAAGATGAAATTTGGCAGGGAAGTAGTTTATAGTTAGTAGACGTCCGTTAAAAATATATTTTTCAGGGATGAATCGGGGGTTTAAAGTTTATATGGATAAATTAGCTTTGACACGAACGAAGTCGCGGGCAGAAGCTATTAGTAATCAAATAGAATTACTTTTAAACATTATATATGTCGAAAGCACAAACTTGATTGTCCTTTTCTCATTGCAAAATTAAGCTTGAGTCAGAAATGGTTTGTTTATATGTAATTTTTTTAGATAAAGCTCCTTTGCTGAGCATGCGCTCTTACCAATTTTACCACAGCACCTACAATTATGATGTTTTCTTTGACTTCCGTATTCTACTATATCTATATGAACTAGGTAAGTCCGTTCAGTTAACAACTAACCAATTTTCTGAAGAATAAATGAATTTGGAAGATTTACTTTTTTTTTTTTGATTTTCTTTTTTTTTCCCGGTTGATGGCAGTAGGCTCGCCCTCTATTACATGGGACTAAAAAAATCATAACTGGCGAAATGTGGATGTACTTATGAGTACACCTTTGGCTAACCCTTCAGGGATTACAGGCGAGATGTTATGGTATTTTTTATACAAAAGCTGTCAAACTCCCATAATTATTTTTAAATTATGAATTAATTCGGTTGAAAAGTCAGACCTTTCTGAATTTATAAATGCCTCGTCAGCCTTCATTTATTTATGATCAATGAGGTGTCACTGCACCGAATTCTTCGGAACCGTGAAAGTAACACTCACTTCCTCCTTGTCGCTGTACAAAAATAAAAACATTAATTAAGATGTAGGTAGGTAGGTAAGTAGGTAATATTGAAAGCAAAAATAATGGCACGAATCATTTTTTGTCCGCAATATTGAATATTAAACTGCATTCAGTTACACTGGAAGCCGACCCTAAAATACTTGGAAAATAAATACCTTATTCTTATCAAAAATCCAACAGCAAAAAAGGCATTTTGGAAAAAGTAATGCACTAAAAAGACCGCAACAAGATTGATAATTGAAAAGAATATTACATAACATAGCATCAAGCCTCTAATTCCCGAAGGGTTAGGCAGAGATGTACCAATCATTTGTACACCCACATTTCTCCAGCTATGTGTAAGTCCCATGTAATAGGGGGCGAGCTTATGCCATCAACTAGGCAGAAAAAAATAACTATAAACAAAGTAAACTGTACGTCGGTTTAACGGACTATATTATGAGCTGAAAACCTAAGTTAAATAACCCCATTAAGTTTAGTAGCAAGCGGAATCCATTTTTTTCGGTTTATAATTTGAAATTAGGTCCCTCTTTTTACCCTTCAAAGGCCTAGCTGTTCTTCTAACATAGCAAAAGCCCTCCCCTCGTATACGGAACCTACCTATTTCGTTTAACTAGGTAAGAACTAAACTTCTCTGATTAAGGCCCAAGTTCAAAACAACAGGAAAAACCATCATATTAACAAGCTCACTAAACTTGTTATTCCTAGAAGATAGATCACAATTCCTAGAAAACACGCTAACACTATTTGTGTGTGATCGCGTGATGGTAGCACGGAGCGGACGCAGCAGATGATGATGGCCGAAATCGGCGCACACGCAGCCGGAACACTTGATACTGTCGTTATTGATAAATTGCCGCGCCGTCAATTTGCTGCTTAATCTGTCGCCTGTCGTGTCGAGTGCAGCCTCACACGAGTAACACTTCTCGCTAATTTTCCAATGTCACTTTGTCAAGATAACCGATGGCTGCAACTAGCAACGTGATTCGTGTTGTTTTTAGATGAAATTGGATAGTTTCTAGGTTTTCTTTTCATTAACCAATAATTAAAAGACAAAACTTCTATAAAGTAACACTTTATTTTATCCCTGAAAACCCGATTGCTTTTAAATAACTGTAATATTTGATTTTTAATTGCTTTCAAACTAATAAAAAGTTAATCAATTGAATCGGCACAAAAGTGACGGCACAGCTGTCTTTTGCCATACAAAATGTATGGAAGGATCTTGACATGTCATAAAAAGTACTGCAATTGATTGGTAGTGTCATCTAGCAAAATTGCATATTTTATAAAAATAAGAAATGCGTAAGTAAATGAATGTTGTAACAGGAAATGTGAAACGGTCATTTTTTCTAAATAAATCCTCTTTTACTTGAGAACAATCTTTACTTTAAACAGTAATAAATCACTGTGAAACAGAAGAAGAAGAAGAAGATTGTGGAACAAATTTGGTTTTGCCAATTTACTCTTTGCATCTCAGGAGTGTAGTACGAGTGGCTCAATTACATTATTATGTTACGACGCCGTTCCTATCCGACAGCTCAATTTAAAATAAGTAAGTCGTTAGATGTCTCTATCACTTGTGAACATGCATCCTGTGGCTCCATTCTATTGCATTACATTCTATCACAATAGGTCGCGGGAATCACTATTGATATATTTAGGAAGACTACCTATTTATATTGTTATTATTTAGTCGGATAAGGAATAGGGCTAAAGACTTTTAGTGAGCCAGACTTTTTTTGGCAAGATTTGCGCAGAACCAGGAAAAATAGCATTAAAGGGCGGGCGGTTTTACTTACCTACACTAAGTTTACGTGGTAACACTTCATGTATGATATAGGTATATATTTATTGTAAGACTTACAGCTAAAAAACAGACTATAAGAACAGTACATTAGACTGACAGCCAGTTACAAACCAAGATTATATTCTATGGACAGTATTAGTAGCTTACAAGAAGTTAAGAACTTCTTAATTAACCTATTTACTACTAACAGCTTAAAAGGCAACATGCGATATGCTTCTTGTCGGAAAAACACAGGACCGACGACATTTACAAAGTACCTACGACATTTCCTGAAGTGGAAATCATAGATTTGATCTAATTGACATCTATTTACAAATAATCTCTTAGAAGTTAAACACAAAAACGCGATTCTCCCATTAATTTTAATATGTAACTACTGTAGTAATGTAACTCAATTGACTAACTATTTATTAATTTAAGGGATTGTCTAAAATTATCAACTCGAAAAGAAAAAAGAAAACGGAAGCAGTTAATGGAAAATTAATCAGGTTTTTATGTTATGAAATTATAGGTCAATGGTGCCTAATATCCATTTATTTACCAGGCCCACCGCATCCCAGGATTCTCACTTGTAAAATTAAACCAACAAGACATTCAACATCCGCAGTTCTGACAAATGGATCATTTCACGAAACATGCAGGAAGGTGCGATCTGTATCAGCACTTGTTTATTGTACTTGTTTTCGGGGCTTTGTTTATTCATTGTAAGATAAGCGGAAACTTAAGTTGTTAAATCTCTCAAAATGCATGCGTAGAGGTTTAGTACTGGCTTCCGTCACATCATAAAAACAAATGACATGATAAGGCGACCTAATTTATGCTTTTAATTAGGTACCCTGATGATTGTTTTTTACTTGTTGTATCTATGTTAATTGTCTGTGGAATAATGGCGTATCATAGATAGCTTTTAAGTACTGAAAAAAAAACTTAGTTATACCTATTGCGCTAATTTACGACATGAAAAATAAAGTCTGGATGGATTTGTTTTTTAATGACGGTTTTTTTCTTCTACTTGTGTGGTTTTTATGTTTGTAGCCTTTTTTTATGCGATTATATTTTTTGTCAATTGGATAAAAGATTCTGTTCTAATAGGAATGTGTGCTAGGAAAGTACAATACAAATATCGGTTTTAATTACTGGGAAAGCGCAAAGAGGTCGGTAGGAAGCCGCGGTACTTTGCTTTGTGGTCTTAAAGCTAAGCTTACTTCAAATTAATTAACAAAGAACTTTGTCATCAGCGTCATCATCATTGCTTAAGATAACAAGAGGATACAAACGTTTTCTTGATGATATCATTTCATTCTTCGCCATTTATCGAAACACTGTATTTTATTTTGGAAGTTGGAAGCGAACTCTTATCTCGAAATACTTATAGGGCTACTTAAATAGAATTAAAACAGTGTTCATAATCATTAAACAAATATTTTATAAATGTTTAAAGTATGATGATGATTTTTATCACCAAAATAATACCCTGTTCTCAAATTCTTTGATTTATGATGAATAGCTCGTGCTGGCTTTGATTCTGTAAAGTTCATTTTGAAACTAACTCATGTTACCGCATTCAGTGTTTACCGAAGTCATTTCAGTAAAATCAATCATACAGAAAAACATTAATTCCGTGCGATTTTCAAAGTACTGTTTAGAGAATAACCTTAGACTTCCCGCACTCTTCATCTACAAGTTCATTTAGTTGGATAAATTACGTATACTCAACAAAACACATAGGTATGCAGGTTCATCAGATATAGTTGAAGTTTTATTGGAAACCGATGAATGTTTTCAATTGAAACTTAACTCAACAAATGAACTGTCTATTATCTACTATTTAAATTAAATTTCATTTTAAAACATTCATCGGTTCCTAAGAAAACTTCAACTATATCCTACGACCCTGGATACCTATTTGTTTTGTTGACTGTAAAAAATCTAGATTGGCCCATGGAGGTTATTTGCTCCCCCCATAACGGCCATGGCCGTAAAAGTGACAAAGATTACGGTCTTTAAAAAACAATATTAGGAATTATATAGATCAATTAAAAAACTAACAAGTCCACAATTTTATTGTTTCAATGGCTTACCTAACAATGACTGCCATTGATTAAGTTATAATTAATGTTTACTTTGTAGGTTGACATCAAATTACAAAGTTAAAGATCGCGTCCAACCATTGCTCTATAATAAAGAGCGAAGTTAGAAGAACCTATATTATATTAAATGGTAATGTTTTCATAGAAAGCATTAAAATTTTATATTTTATCGACTGGTGCTAGAAAAAATGTATAAAGCGACAATTCGGTTTATATATTTTCAACCTTATTAGGTGTGTAAACAAACACATAATAAGGTTGAAAATATAACACGACCAAATTGTTTCAGTATTAGGTTTTGCAGTATCTCAGTAGAGTCTAAGAGGTGGATAAAGACACATCACATAATATCGTATAATCTATTATAATATTAAACTTTGTACATAATAATTGCTTGTCATCATTTTGCAATTTTTGTTGTTCCTTAAAACAAGTCAATTAGTAAATAAAAGTAATCCTTTATCATGAATTATGCATTTAGTTTTGTATGTATTTTCACCCAGACTTGTTCCTTATCCGAAACGAAAAAAAAAAGTTAAATTCACTTACACAGTGAACACAAATGAGGTATAAATGAACATTTTGTTACTTTTTGGAATTTCCATATTTGTCTTACATATTTATTTTCGAAGGTGTCAATTACCTGATGGATATGTTTTGACAAGTGAGGACAATTGTCTCTATCGATATCTCTTAGAATATCCTCAAGGGTATCAGAAGCTATGCGTTTAATACAATTTCATGTAATAGCAACCTATTATATGATACAAAGTATACCTGTCGTTCCAAGAAATATTTATATTTCAAAAAATGAGATTAGAAAAGTTGAGGATACTTAATTAAGAACTTTAGTTAAGGCTTAAGGCAGTGGCGGATCGAGGATTGTCGCTTGTAATTGTTTTTTTGTATATAACATTTTAATTCATGACAATGGTAGCTCCCCCTTACTGAGTCAAGGTACCTAAAGACCTGAAGGCCCATCCTACTATGTAATTAAAAACGTTAAAAATTTCCTTACAATCTCATCTCAGTTACAATCAATGTCAACAAATGTAGATTACAAGCGGCGTTATTCAAAGATTGAGACTAAGATTAGATTGTGTGATGTTCCAATAGAAAGAATCCCTCGGAGCGATTTCTTAAGTAACCGAAGAAGTATAAATTAATTGACTAAACAATAATTAATGATTCAAGCATTACGATCAAATACAAATACTTCTTGCATACTCTTTGTGTTCCATATGGACACGAACAAATATGACGTATGGCTGAATTAAAAAAAAAAAAACAAATTCCCCGTAAAACTACGGCTTAGATGGTTTTTGCTGAACGTTGACGTAACAAATCTTTACACAAATAGTATTTAGGTGTTTTGCGTAGTATTTACATTAGGATCGTCGATGTTGATTGCTGCGAGGCCTGTCGCTCGATATATAGAGGAGGTACAGACGTGTGGCCACACACTCCTTCGAGAGTGTTCTCTGAGACGACCACTCTAGACTTAAGTTCACTTTATCACCCTTCATCCAAGTATTTGTTCATAGCCACATCAGTGGCGGAACATCATCACCTCACGAAGCAGCAGGAGAGGCACAACAGGCCGACCGGTAAGTGAACCATGATAATTGCCTCATCACGATCCTCACACTACCTCCTCCCGACCATTAGCACTGTCTTGCTCGCACGTCAAATTTTTACATAAACGTGCCAACGATTCGTGTCGTATCTTCGACAATAAAATGAAAAAAGAACGTTCTAAAGTTTTCCCCTCATTTGTAATTAAGAGAAAATCTTTATATTCGGTACATGTTTTCTTCAATAATTTTACAATGTGATAATTTGAAATTGTTAAATCAAACCCTACGTTCGCGAGAGCACGTATGTAACAGTTACGAGCAGCCAGTGCGTCCTATTTCAACAAATGATCACTCTTTATTATCCATCATTACTTACTTAGTGAGATGAATCAGATGAATGTAGGACAGGACCTTATATTTCCTTTAAGAAATTACATAAATCATCTTTGGTTAACTTTGTGTTGTTGATGAATGATTCATCAAGCTAATGATATGAACGTTTTTGTGAAATTCATAAAATACCTATGACGTATATTTGCAATGAGTAAATTTTAACGAGTTAACCCGTCCTTTGCGGAGGTGTAAAGTGTTCCTTAATAGGTTATTTCAACGCGTTTACTACGAGAACAACTAAACCAACACAACTAACAATACTCAATGACCTGATTTAGAAACTGCTCTGAGGCGTAGTTTGTCTAAGAGCATATTAATCTTTGAATAAGCTATAGGTACCTACTTCTTTTTTATTGTACCGTTATAGTTATAAAATATACCATTTTTCAAGTTGTTAGCAAAAAACATGTTATATTCCCATGACAAAAACGATTACTCAATTAAAACGTGTAACGTGAGAAAAATATAACAAATTGAACGCATTTCAAGAAGTTTCATACATAATAGCACCCAAACAAAAACTAATTAGTTAAATAACTAGGTACTTGACTACACCAATCAATTGACATACTTTTTATGTGCTGTCAAAACTCGATTCCTTCATACATTTTGTATGGCAATAGTGAATGTGACACTTATTTGCCACCTAAATTGATTAAGATTTCAAAACAAAATAAATGCATCGGGTTCTCAGGGCCAAAATGGAGTGTTTTTCTTTTCAAACAAGTTGAGACTTTGAATTATTTGTTAACGGTGTGAAGTACCCAATTAAAAACTGATAAAAAAATTGTGTTATTTCTTTAATTGATTAAAAGTAATTCTGTGAACTTCATCTATTTTTGCACGTTTATCTCATGTTGATTCATCTTGAGGTGGCAGTTCGGTAGCTGACAAGCGACAGCATCCTCCGCGCTATCTCTCATCAACAATCTTGAGCTCAAACAGGAGAATTATAAGACAAACACTGATAAATCATGGTGACATACATCACTGAGTCAATATTCTCGTTTCCACGGACGACATAAAAATGTGATAGTTTATTTTTTGGTACCGATAAAAAGGTATCGAAAATGCGGATTTTTTTAGCTCTGTAGGGAAAATTGTGGCTTAGACAGTAAAATTTCAAATTAACTTGACTTGTAAATTGTCAAGGAGTTGATTAGTTTTAGTCAGAAAGTTGAAGCTAGTTGCTCGTTCCAATACGACGGTAGGTTGCTCTATGGAGAAGAACGAGCAAGAAATTTCACGGTCACTCTTTTCAGTTAAGTTTTTACAAAATCCTGGTTTGCTACTTTATTCTTGTAATGGGCTCGACAAAGAACGTTGATGGTCATTCAAGAATCGGGAAGTTCTTGTTGAACCTTGTTAACTGGCAAAAACGTCACGTAAGGAAAAGGCGTTATGCCCCCCACTTCCTTCTTTTTCTCTATGTCTCTTTCTATTGTATACCTACGGGTTTGAGGTTTTTCTTCCCAACGCTGGTCTGACCGCACATTAGTAACTAATATAGTTATGCCTATCTTTTGAGTGCGTAACAATTGAATATAAACAATAAAAATAACCGTATTTTCGTTCCAAGTAGGAAAATACCACGAATATAAATCTTTTTGGGTAATATTTTATAGCATGAGTCATACAGTTTGTGTATCTGACGTTGAAAATCATACTTCCTCAAAATAAGTGTCACGTTTTCGCATTATTGCAAGTTTATTATGATGAATGTAGTAAGATTTATCCGTTGTTAAAAATACACACTACAACCTGCAGGGTAAGGTCGTCAAGTCATTGCTTACCCGACAGGTTAAAAAGTGAAACATAAAAGCGATGAAAGAATCATACCTATATTTTTAAAATTCAATTCGTCTAAAGCTGGAAACACACTATGCGACGATACGTCTGTGAAGCGTATGTATTCATTGGCTACTCTGACTTTTGGCCAATAAACAAGCGTAGGATGGCGTAGCGTGTTATAAATCTGTTTCCGCCTTAATCCTACTGTTATTATAAACGATGGATGGATGTTTGTTATTTGTTACTCTTTCACTCTTAAACGGCTGAACGGAATAAGCTGAAAAGCACACAATATTGATATTGATCTATCTTACCACGTGGGATCATTTCTATACCGATTTTTTACTATACGAATTTGGCTTAATTCTGAAGTCTACGCAGACAAAGTCGTGAGCAGAAGCTAGTAGTGTGATAATTTGTCAGATCAACATTGTACGCTATCTTGTGACGTAATTTGGCGTGGCATTGCCCTGAAGGCGTGTTTGAAAGGTAAATAGGTACATTGTATTTATATTTTTAAATATATTAAGTATATGTATATATTTTTCAAAAAAACCGCGGTCACGTGACTATTACAATATAAAACAAAGTCGTTCCCGCCGTCTGTATGTACGCTTAGATGTTTTAAACTACGCAACGGATTCTAATGCGGTTTTCACCAATAGATGGCATCACTCTATCTATTAATAATTATTATTCTATACGCATAAACCTTTCTCCATCCTTTCAAGACGAAGGTTTTTACGTATAGTTAGTATATGTAAACATTGCACCCGAGCGAAGCCAGAGCGGGTCGCTAGTCTAAAAACAAATCGCGTATTAGGATTCGAGTTAGTGATTGCATAAGCAGAATGCGCTAAGCGTTCGCAATGTTATCGACTGATTGATCGCTATGAAATCAGAAAATTGTTCCATTTAAAACAATGGACTAGACCATTATATCCCTTCGTAATAAGTAGTAATAACTAATAGCTGTGTAATCATTGTATGGCACAGTTACACCATGATTAATAAGTGGTAAAGTAAAAAAAAATGGAACAGAATAATGTTCTTAAGACATTGTTGACACGACAAAGGCAAGTTTGTAACTTTAACTTCTGGTTTTGAAACATCTTACAGAACTTATCAGTGGCTAGCTATACAGCCTATGTTCTTGTTTTTATTTGCAATAAAAAATACCACTGCATCGTTGTTATATTATCTGCGACATGTTTAGCTCTTGGGTTTGATTCACAGGTCTGGCAAAGTGTTATTGGGTTTTTCCATCAGGAATTTCTTAGTAGCAGCCTCGGAGTCTGGATTTGTCCCTGGTTTATGGCAATAGGCTCGCCTCTTATTACATGGGACTTAAACATAACTGGCAAAATATGTACTAATGAGTACACATCTGCCTAAACCTTCTGGGAATACAGGGGTGAGCCTATTACCATCAACCGGGTACAAAACCAGACTCCGAGGCTGCCACTGAGAAATTCCTGATGGAATAACCCAATAACACCACTGATCTGTATAAAAAATACCAGGAAATTCGCCTTTGCCTATCTATTACGCATTTGTTTAAAAAATAGGTACTTGCCTAAAATGTGTTGACGTACCTATTAAGCTATTAATTAACTTAATTGTTGTGCTTTTATCAGGCATAGTTAAGCGGGCAGATGTCAAGTAAAAGTTTCCAAGAATTATAGGCAAAAAGAACTAATTACGTAGATTACGATATTAAGCTTGAAAATATTCCAAAACAATAGAGGATCGGAACTTTTTGAAGGTTAACGTGCGTGTACTATTGATCTAAAAAAATTGGTAGGTATATCATTCCTTTGTCGTCATGGTCCAGTGGTTTCTTGGCGCCCGTACAAGGTCAGGGGTTCTCAAACGGCATCGCGCCGCGCGCGCCCTTCTGCGTCATGGAGTTATCCTAAGGGCCTCGCGCCTACCGAGGCACAGGTTGCCCGCACGACGACTTTCTCATTGAGTACAGTAGTAGAAATAATTAAGATTCTTTGGAGATTGATTTAATTATATAAAAATAAAAAAAGTAATTTTGATGTCTGTTAGAGCTACGCACATGGTCTTTTACAAGGGTGTCGGAAAAAAATACTTCCTGTAAAGGATACCCTAGTATAAAAAAGATTAGGAACCCCTGCATTAATTAGTTCGTCAGGTACGGGCAGGACCAATGTAACTTTTTCTATTTCATAAATGTACTTTTTAGGTTTATCTTAGACATCACTGACATGGATGAAGGAAAATATCTTGAGGAAACCTAGACTATAATTAATAAAATCTGAAATCGCACTTAATAAGGACAATATTAGGCTGGTATTGTTAGTATTATTATTTTTATAATTTCGTCGTGATAAGTCTTAGCGACAAGCATCTAGTTTTCGATTCGTTCTCGTCAATCGACGCCGGCGCCAGTAATAATCTAGACATGCAAATACTATTCTAAGATTTGCATATCACGTCTTACAAACTTGTTCTGTATATCAATCATTACATATTTTAAATTGTCACCTATTTAAATGACCCAAAATGACTATACATTCACTAGAGAAAGTTCACTTCGTAAGCAGCTTTCTAACAAAAATATATTAGATTTAATGACTACCGTTCTACTAGTCATATTTCATGTCTTATCATTATTTATCACTAGCTTTTGCCCGCGACTTCGTCCTCGCAAATGTCGGATATAGCGGCCGCATACGAAGTCGAAGTCTAATAAGTCTGTCTAAAAGCCTATGTCTTTCCCCGGGTCTTAAACTATCTCCATGCCAATTTTCATCAAAATCGATTTAGCGGTTTAAGCGTGAAGAGGTAACAGACAGACAGACACACTTTCGCATTTATAATATTAGTATGGATTTTCGGTCCTACCTACTCCGTCTATCAATTTCAGAAAACTTAGTAAAAATTGCGACTTTCTAACATAATCTCTACATAGTATTAAAACAAAGTCGCTTCCCGCCGTCTGTACGCTTAGATCTTTAAAACTATGCAACGGATTTTAATGCAGTTTTCACAGTAGATAGAGCGATTCAAGAGAAAGGTTTAATATTATATTAAATTGAATTTGAAGTTTTGTACTCACTTGACGAGCGGACCCAAACAACTGTCTCATGTAAAAACAAAACCTAATCGATTATTTTTCTAAATTCGAATCCCTACTGGAATTTGTGAAGGCTTTCTACCAAAAAACAGAAGTAGAACAGAAAAAGAGTGTTTGTACTTGTAATTGGCTTTAATTTTACTATTTTTTTAATCTATTTTCTGTTTTTAGCTGTTAGTTTTCCTAAGAATGAGGAGCTCGTGGCTAAGTAATAACAGCCGCACGGGTCGATCCGTCAGGTTAAGCTACGCTTGCCGGGGTTGGTCCGTGGATGGGTGACCATCTTTACATACCGAGACTCCTCCGTGCCTCGGAAAGCACGTTAAGCCGTTGGACCCGGCTGTCATACGTGGATCTTTGACAGTCGTTACGGGTCGTCAGAAGCCCGAAAGTCTGACAACCAGTCTTACCTAGGGGTATTATATTACCCAGTTACTGGGTTGTGGAGGTCAGATAGGCAGTCGCTCCATGTAAAATACTGGTATTCAGCTGCATCCGGTTAGACTGGAAGCCGACCCCAACATAGTTTGGAAAAGGCTGGGCAGATGATGAGATGATGAGTTTTCCTAAGAATATAAAATAAAATAAATAATAAATAAAACATTTTAGCCAGGTTGTCGTGGCATGCAACCTTCACTGTACCCACAATCGCTACTACGTATTGAGATATTGTTTGTTTTTACATAATACTAATGTTGCTGAAGATAAAGTAAACGAACAGCCACGAGGCAAATGTTATTAAACTATTCTTGGTAGGTATTAAGTTAAATAATCTCATTCATAGTTATTACCAGCCAACGGTGAAGTAATAAAACTTGTGTTTGTGAAAACGATGTTTTAAAACATTCATATTATTATTGTTGTCATTAATAGAGTAGGGACTAATTTTTTTTGTTCCAAATGTTTAATCGGTAAAATCGGGATTTTGTTATCTTTAAAGTACCTAAAAAATCGGGAGTTATTCAATGAAAGCGGGACATAATAGGAAGTTGAAAACACTTTATACATATTCTATGTTATTTATATGATAAATTATTGTACATAACTGGTTTTAAAGATTTCTTCGTAACTTAAAAAAAAAACGTATACATATAAAACTCTAAGTTAATAAAAAAAAAACCAGGAAATCCAGGAAAGCGCTTGATGGCGTTCAATTTCAAGTTAAACGGGAAATCTGGCAGGTTGCCGCTTGGTGTAAACTCACAAAAGTACTATACAGAGTGTTAGTGTAAACACCGTTATCCTTGAAACCAGTGGATTGATTTCACTAATAGAACTTAAATTCAATGAGAAAAAATATCTTTTTTTTTTTAAGTAAAATCTCCATTTTTCCTCAAAATTATTTCATCTTATATTACAATGATGTTAGTTAAAACTTATGTAGCTAGTTATAACGGACGGCCAGTGAGGCAGGTCAACGTCCTTTGCGGTGATTACGTAACTCGGGCGCATAGTATCCATGGATTTACGGACGGTGTCCGAAAATCCATTTTTTTTTTGAATTTTTGAAAGAAAACTTTATTTATTTATTTTTAAATTCAGATATACATTTTTTATAATAAATCAAGTACCTATGGTTTTAGTGACAACGGTGTTTACACTAACAGTCTGTATAGGTATACCTATACCACTTTTATTTTATACAATACTCAGGTAAAACGCAGTGGCACCTACGTGTCAATTAACGTAAATACGAAACTGTGGTCGCGATGTGGTTTCATTGTAATTACCACAAAAACCGTGAGTAATAACAAACAAATCGGCAGTCCTTATTGACAATCCACTCGCTCGGATAAAAGGATAATTTAAAATGGAACCGTTTAAAAATCATGAACTTGACGTAATATTTGTCGATTTCTAAAGTATGTACTTTACATAAAAACTCGTATGTACCTAGTATTTATTAATATAATCATGTATGATCTTGTATACAAAATATTGTAACACATTTTATTTTAATGTATAGAGTTTCGTGCCCGTTCTTGTCCATACGGAACTACCTCTTGGAGGGATTTTGATTCTCTTTTACATTCAGAAGTGCCTTTTAATGGTCTGAATGAAGTAAAACCGAACCCCAACAGATGAAGGGTTGCCTAAAATAACTTGTTGATAATCCTAATTTCTAAATTGGCTTAAGTGTCAGCGGCATTGATCATTCCTAATATGTCTCCATTTATTCAACCAGCTTAATTTAGGGGGAAATAAATTAATAATGGAAATCAGGTCAAACAAACTTGTTGGCAATCGCTTTCGCCACTACTATCCGTCTTCTTAATTGACAAAGCCTCTAATAATTCATCTTTCAAACAAAAAAACTAAATCAAAATCGGTTCATCCTTTCGGGAGCTACGATGCCACAGACAGACACACACACAGACAGACACGTCAAATTCCCCCCCGTCATCTTTCCGTCGGGGGTTAAAAAGTCAACCCTTCATCGCTCTATCGCGTAACTGCGCCTTGTTTTGCTAGTTTCTACGTACGTAGTCTAATAGCCTCATAGCGATAGCCTTCACCTTGCTGGACGATTCCCGACGTGGTCAGGAACACGTGCGGCCGTGCGGGACAAGTGAGGTCGTGCTTGATCGATAGGAGTTGTTATTTATGCCACCGCAGACTAAACGGGCCCGTACGATTACGTCGCCCCTTGCTAAAACGTTTACGAACGTTAACACACAGCGGGGTTTGCTTACCCCAATTTGTTGAGTTAATACCCTTGTTCATTATACAGGGTCATTGAAAATTTACCTGAAACCTGAAAACGGGTCATTGTTCTCATCATTATGAACAACTTTTACTATGGGACCAACTCTGAAATCATGAAAAAAAAACAGCTTTCAGGTTTCGGGTATCAATGAGCCTGTATTTAGCTAGCTGAGAACTACAGACTTTTAATTGGTCGGTCGATAGTTGAATAAAACAAAGCTGGTAACAGTTTGATTTTAACATAAAATAGCCTTACCATTAAATGTTAAAACTTTAAATTAAAATAGTTAACATAACTAAGTAGAGTTTAAGTTGAAACTTTTACAGAAAAATAGCCTTACCATTAAATGTTTAAACTAAAATTGTTAAATTAAATAACATAACTAAGTAGAGTTTAAGTTGAAACTTTTACAGAAACATGGAAGTCGATTTATCGACTTTTGCTGCGGTGTCATAAATTGACTAAGTTTATTTTTTAGACTTTCAATTCTAATATCTGTTAAGCGAAGTTCTTTTTGTTATTAAAAAAAAAGGTTTAATTGCTTGGATTTAAATAAATGCTATAGGGGTACGGGGAAGCACCTGCGCCCGTCGATAGGCTTTGTAAACAAAGCTATTGTATCGATAAACAGTAGATACATATTGAATTAGTGCTAGGTGCCTGCGTTTTTTCACACAGTAGAAGTTAACGAGTACACAAATTGAAGTAGTGTTTGCTTTTGATCATGTACTTTTTTAATATATCTACTCATATTTTTGGGAATTTCTTCGGTGTACCAGAAAATTCCTAAAAATATGCGTAGATAAAATAATCTATCTAAAATTCGCAATATATAAAAGGCTAAGGTCAAAATATCATAAACCGCTCAACGTATAAAGCATAAAGGCAGATTATAATTTGTTTGTTGTTTGTTTGTTTGTACTCTAAGAATGGATTTTCCAAAATTCACCCCCTAAGGGGATCAAGGGTCCGACATTTACGCAGACTAAGTCGCAGGCAAAAGCTAGTTAACTATGTTTTAAAGAATTTCTATAGTCACCTACTTAGTGATTTAAATTATTGTTGTTATTAAATTGACATCGTTTTTTAAACGTAAACTATACTACTAGGTACTAAACAATGGTAGGTATTATCTATAAATCCATATCTATTATAAATGCGAAAGTAACTTTGTCTGTCGGTTTGTTACGATTTCATGACTAAACCACTGAACCGATTTTGATGAAAGGGGTTTGAACCCCAAGAAAGGACATAAGGTACCTACTTTTTAGTCCGCGACTTCGTAATATACCGACAACCGACTTCTTTAGACATTTCACATCACCTACTTAGCGATTTAAATTATTGTCCTTAAACTTCTTACCTATAACATTGTCATCGCCTTATAAATAATGTCCAACTAAACCATCTATTAATTGTAGTATTTTTAAAAAATTATTACTATAAGCATCACTATCACAATCTTTTAAAATATAATTTCCATTCACAAATCTTAAAACTACTAAATTAAACTAATAAAAATAAGAAACTAAAGTTTAATTTATTTTACGGGTGTAAAATTTATCGATTTTACTCACAAAGAGTTTCTAGTTAGTGTAAGAGACAGAGATAAAATAATTACTCTTATTTTATTTTTAAATATAGAATTTAAAATGAATAAATTAGGTAGTAGGTAGTGTTGGTTTTACCCAATCAATTTACTTTTTTCTTCACATGTACGAATCACATCAATAAAGTGTGCTAATAAACTTTGCGGTTATGATTTCATGTTTTCTTATTGAATAGTCAAACGAACTTACCTGTAAGTGAAGTTCGACGGTAATTATACGAAGTTGTTGTCTCGTCCGAAGATGATGATAGGAATACTAGTGTAGTTACGGCCTGCCATTCACCGGCGTCACATAATTTTGAAGAAATAAGCAAAAACTAAACATATCCATCTTACATGTGCTGCCGCCTCTGTGGAACTATCTTCATTAAGTTTATAGCAACTTTATTGGTTTTACAACATAGGGTCCATGCTCATGGAACCATAGCATGATATATTTGGGTCGGGGGGGACTCATCATCTTCGGACGAGACAACAACTTCGTATAATTACCGTCGAACTTCACTTACAGGTAAGTTCGTTTGACTATTCAATTATACTCGTTGTTGTCTCGTCCTCGATGATGATAGGAATACTAGTGTAGATGTTCAAAGACTAGTTGTAAAATCAATAAACATTTATTGAAAAATAACATAATAATTGTTATTTTTCAGAATAATTAAAATTTAAAGTTCAAAAAAATATAAAAAATCTATACTTTAGTAATCATAAAAAACAATATAAAAGAAAATAATAACAAAATAGTTATGTATGTATGTTTCATTAGTACAAAAAAAATTGCTTCAGAGAAGCTGCTATTGTTTATATTATAGGTCTATTAAGACATCAGACTAGCAAAAGTTGTTGATTCCCCAGTCCAACTAGCTGCTCTCCTAATATCAACAATATGAACACCCTTACTGTAGGTGCCGATGTTGCTACAAGTCGGGTACTGTGTAATCAGAACGCCTATTGTAGGTACTGGAGCTCACAACTGTATAGGACTTTTTTGTATTGTAAACGAACTAGTATAACCCCGCAGGTCTTTAGTTAAGTCTGAATAATTAACCACAATTGTAGCTGAGCATACTTCTATTCTAGTGTTTAAAAAACAAATTGGCATCTATTTAGCCCCAGAGTTTTAATTGACTTATGAATCTTAATCATAATGTAATCTTTTTGATCATAATAATAATTTGTTTATTACCACAAACATCAAGTACATTGCACTGTATACAGATAAAAATTCTTAATTAAGTATTACATAGATATAAGTACAATAGATTCGACCCTGTCCCCTAAACTAGGCTAGGCCTGTATCTTAGCCTCTATCTTCTTAATAATAGTAATATTTATTTTTGAGATTGTTAGTGTCCTTTGGCCTGTTGATAATTTTAATAAAGCTTAAAATCATTTCGATGAATATAATTGCTTGCAATATAATTATGTAAACCTTATACCTCCCAAGCATTATTATATTTAGGTTGTGGAGGTCATAATCTATATAAACCTCTAAATAATCTTTTGACTTTATCATCTGTACCTAAATGTGCTATATATAAGCCCTTTAATTGAGTAATATAATATATAATTGAGTGCCTTATATTTAGGGCTAAAGCAGATCTAGTGGAATTTAAACTTCCATAGTAAACTCCTTCATAAAATCTCCTAGTAAGTTATTAAATAACCTCATTTACTAATTAATGGCTTTGTTATAGGTACTTATATTTAAAAAATTACAGTATTTAGCCCCCTTTTACAATTGCAGATAAGAATTGTTTTTTTTTTTTTTAAATTTACTTTTAGAAATGAACTTAACAATATCAACCATTCCATAATCAATTCCGAGGACTATGAATGTTTTCCTGATACATTCCTGCAATCAATTTAAATTTTTGGTGAAAGTGGTGTAACAATTTGTAATTAAACAAGGTGAGGATATCTTTAGAAGGTTGAATTATAGCAGGTTCATGTTTTAACAATCTATTAAATATAGGAACAATGGTCAATTTATCCAATGGGAAACTATTACAATATCCGTTGCTTTATCTGTATTTATCTTTTCTTAAGTTTATGGAACCATAGAGAATTGAGGGAAAGCATAAAAAGGTTGATATTAAAAAAAAACCAATTCATGGTAAAAAACATCAACTGTCACAGCACCTGGATCTGGATACCCTGAGACATAACTATAGCACTTTGTGTTGGTCCATGATGCAAATAGATTATTTAAGTTATCTTTTGATGATGTGTATTACTTAGTTCCCATTCTGTATTGTTTGATTCCCTTCTGGACTCAAAATCAGTTATTATATTGTCTTTAGTATTGAAGACCTCCTAATCTATTAATGTAATATCATTCATCTGCAATATCATTGCAGTGGTATTATCAACTCTTAGCAGTATTTCACAATTTCTTAATTGTCTGTCAAAAGAAAACTTTTGTCCAAGAAAGCAGCAACCAAATTCCAAAGAATTAATATGAAGCTGAGCCTCATCTGAGAGCCACAATACACTCCCTATCCTGTGGAGGAAGCATCTGTAAATATTTCTAACTCAAAATATTCTTTCTAATAGGATTGTTAAGAGTCCACCGTTACAGATCTCTTATGCATATATTACTCAATGTAGTGTTCATATCATAATTGTTATCATTACACTTTAATGTGAAATAGTTGTGTTACTTCTTTTAAATTGAATACCATAGGTACTTAATATTGGTCAAGGAGTTATTAAAGTTCTAATAACTTGTGTCAGAAATGTATTCATAATTTATTTTTATCAATTAATTATTTTATTCACTTTCAAAAGTTATGTCAATGGTATTGAAAATTATACCTAATTTTGTGAGACTAATCAATCATTTATTTCATGATCCTTCAGTTCAAGACATATGAAATGTATGGGTGTGACAACAATGTTTTGGTAAAAGATCACATTTTTATTATTTAATTAAAGAACCTATTTTCCAGTATAACCAATATTTAGTGTTGACTTTAACTATTTCCTTTATAGCTTTTTTCTTTTAATAAGCTTTATCAGATTTAATAATTTTTGTAAATGTCTGCGTACAGTCCAAAAGGTAAAACATTAAACTAATAAAATTTTCCTTGTATAATAAATCTTAAGTATTTGTTACTACCCTTGTCAATGTTTATCATATAATATTAAGCATCTCTAAATTGAATGTTACATGCAAATCATTTTTCTGTTAAGGTTTGCATACTGTCCTGTGAGCTTTCCACTTAAAATGTCCTGATTTAACAAAGCCTTTATTATTTTTATATTTAAAATAAAAAGAATGTGCCATAACTCTTTTCAACAAGAAAAAATTGGTCAACAAACCAGGTCACTTATGGCTTTACAAATTTCTATAGCTTCTATAGAAAGTAATTAATTAATTGCAGATGTCATCTGAAAAGGACTCTAGTATAGATAATTTGACATTCAGAGGAATGTAACTCTGGTGTGGTTTAGCATGAAAAGGTATTGTATACCTTACAACCAAATCAAGAATAACATCTGTGGTTACTCTTTTCCAATCACAAAGATGAGATTTGAGTCGGCATACCTGAGAGTTTATTTGCGATGTTGATGGTTCCTCTTGTTCTTTCACTTCCTTTCCACAGGTGTTGCTCTGGATGATGTCTCCCCCCCACTTCTAAGCGAGGAGGGCCCCGCCAGTTTAAAGCTTTATTTTTAGAAGCATTTTGCTTGAACATAAATGTATTATGTCTCGCAGTGAACTTTTTGTTTCAGGAACTTTCAATTCCTAGTCAGTTTTTTGCACTGATTTAGCATTACTTATTTTATCAGTGAGGTTATCACCGAAGAGGTAAGTCTCTGACTCTGACTGCAGCAAATTATTTAATTACTAATAGTAGAGGGGATCTATGTCCCCCTGTTGTATCTAGACATAGTGAGTCACACAATAGTTGTGAAGCATCATTAAGCTCCATCTTGAGTTTGAATACTGTTCAGAAACATCTGAAGGCCCAGACATGAAAGTGTACAACTTGTTGTTAACATTTTTGTATAAGCTGGTCTCGCTTTCTTGACATTTTATTAATGCAGCGCTAACATCTGGGTTTAATTTTGGGTGGTAACATGAGTTCCACATTGGTTAATGGTGAGTTTTCCTTTTCTCCTCCTTTGCTAAACCTTTTTTGAGCATAATATCCCACCTTTGGGGTATCTCTTTAAGCAGGTCTTCTGCTTTTACCAGAACCTTAACATCTAAGTATCATGCAAGTCAGGTGAATATTGCTTTTTGGGGTTATTACAATATCTGTAAAAACATAATGCAAGCTTCGGCAATAATCCTTGAACCATTATAACCACGTAAGTTCCCGCAGAACTTCCCTTTAAGGTTATAAAGAAAAAGTCAACCACGTGTGCCCCTAAAGAACACCCCACAGGTCGCTTAACATAAAGCATAGCAATTTTAGACCACGTGCGTTCCCGCAGAACGCCCCACAGGTCGCTAAGCTTAAAACATAGCCATTTTAGACCACGTGCGTTCCCGCAGAACGCCCCACAGGTCGTTAAGCTTACAACATAGTCATTTTAGACCACGTGCGCTCCCGCAGAACGCCCCACAGGTCAGGCTAGTTGCATTCAGGTTCAAAACTGTTCACTTTCGTCTGCGTCCACGTGCAAGGGCGCATGACAATGTCGCGCCTTTTATCTGTTTTTTATAACTTTGATCTTCTTGGATTCTCTTCTGACTATCTTTTCTCCGTTTTATGTGGGTTTCACGGTCTTTTACACAAAAGAACAAAAGATTAAAATAGAAACGTGACGCCGTTACTTGACATAAAATCCGAATGAAGATAGTTCCACAGAGGCGGCAGCACATGTAAGATGGATATGTTTAGTTTTTGCTTATTTCTTCAAAATTATGTGACGCCGGTGAATGGCAGGCCGTAACTACACTAGTATTCCTATCATCATCTTCGGACGAGACAACAACGAGTATAATTTCCATGAGATCATGCCATCATCATTTATTGGGAACATTTTCGTTAGTTTCCCTGATTAGGTTACTAACGATGCGCCCCGGTAATAACTAAACGTAGGTAGGTATAAACCTCCCTCTTAAATCACTTTTACTATTGATGAAAACAGCACGAGAACTGTTAATTTTTCCGGGATAAAAAGTAGCCTATGTGCTATTCTAGAGTATAATCTATATCTGTGACAAATTTCATCCAAATCCGTTCAGCTGTTCTGGCATGATTGAGTAACAAACATTTTTCCATCCCAACTTTCGAATTTATTAAGTAATACTACTACATAATTATTTTGTTTACCAAAGCTTAACTTTGTATACAATAATAAAATAATTACCCACAAGTTTTAATTTCGCATTCTTCGGATTCATACCAGTAATTAATAATCTGTTTAATAAAGATATTATCGCGATTATTATGGAAATAGATTCGACATAATGAGTTAGATTAAGGTTAATGACTCATTAACAAATCAAAAGGTCAGGCTGAACATTACCAGAAAATCTTTATCTAGCAATTATCTCTATAGCGTGACAGGAGCTGAGACAGTTAAGGCTAATGATTTAACTGTTATTAATCTCAATAACACACAGCTTAAGACTAAGTATTGCTTTGACAATAGTTTCTAGTATAAATCAAAGGTAAAAACTTCAATACTAAACTGTTCATTCAGTTTTCTTTAAGCCAGTGATTCCCAAAGTCCAGGTGGACCCCCAGGGGTCCACGGGAGCCACCACAGGGTAACGATGGCGCGAAAAAAACGGGGTTCACAAGTTGCAAGTGGGGGTTCATGATTTTTATGGTTTCGATAGTAATTGTTGGTTTGGCTTTACCTATGAATGTATGTAGGCAGTAGGGTTGCCAACTCTTTGTCGGTCAATTAATATAGTAGTTCTAAAATTCTTACCCATAAAATATAGTAGGTAAGGAAAATGTTTAAAAAAATATAGTAGGTTCCAAAATAGGTACTTTATTTCTTAATTAAATGAATATTATTGCTTATGAGTTTCATGCCTTTAAAATATAGTAGTTTCGCATACTATATCTTTTTCTCAAAAATAAAGTAGGCGGGGGCTTTAATATAGTAGGATACTATATTATATAGTAGGGTTGGCAACCCCAGTAGGCAGATAATAACCTAATTTATTAAATTAAGGGAGTAAAAAACATCTGTGATTTTTGACAGTTAAATTAGTAGTCTTTGACAGTAATATTTTGGAACTCAGCGGCGACGCAAATTTCCAACGTTCGATTTAATTTTCACATTTTTGGACGAGTTTTGGGAATATAGTAAAAATATAGCAGTTGGGGTGTTTACCGACACTAGGAAAATTTGAAAGTGGTCTACGAGAAAAAGTAGTTTGGGAACCTCTGCTTACGCCAACTATTATTTATCATTATCACCTTCTTTCAATTGGCAAGGTTGATTATGAATGAAAAATGACGATCATTAAAATAATCAATCGGTTAAGTTTAATTAAGTAAATGTTTTTATTCAGTTGTCTTTATAGGAAAACAAACACCTAACCTGTAAAAAGTTGCCATGGAAATATGGCAATGGAAAGACCTCGGTTGTCATTTTTTTACACTTTAGTGGCGTATCGTGGGTCTTCGCTGTCCTGAATTTTGCCGCCCCGCCACCCCTAATGTAATTAGTATCAATATTCTATCCAACGGACCTATAAATGTTCATCGTACAACTTACGTATTGAAAGTCAAGATAAACTTACCTCTCCTTCGGAAGGAACTAACTAAAAGAAGGAAGCTCGAAAATCTGACATGGTTGTCAGACTTTCTGGCTTCTTCTTCGTCTTACCTAATTACTGGGTTGTGGAGGTCAGATAGGCAGTCGCTCCATGTAACTTACTGGTATTCAGCTGAATCTGGTTAGACTGGAAGCCGGCTCCAATATAGTTGGGAAAAGGCTATAAAGGCAGATGATGATGAACGGGTGGACAGGACATCGTCACGAAATTTTTTACCAAGGTCTTTATCCCTGGTAAACATGATTACGTGACGTACATGATACTAACGCCCCAAAAGGGGTGAAATTTTTCACAGGTCAAAAAAAAATAACGCATTTTTATACAAAAATGCAACACCTTTACCAAAGAATTGATATAGAATCATGAGCTGAAAGCATGGTGAGATTTACTTCAGACAAATGGATTACTTATATTAAATTATTTACACTAAGTAACCTAAACACAAAACCTAAGAATATTAATAAAATTATGAACTATGTACAATTTATGTAAATGAAAGAAAGGCAGAAACTTATAAGGTTTCTCTAGATTGACCTTTAAGGCATCAAAAAATTTTACTTGAGCAGGCAACGAGGTAATTCTGGAGTTAAATTTTTAACTGAAGTGGGCTTTCGCAAGAATCGCCTTTTATATAAAAAAAAAAACGATTTTGGAAACACCGACTTCTACAGTTTAGCATACTATTAGTCATTACAATAATTGTTTCACACTTACCTAACCACCTAGTTATATTTTAATGCCGCGAGAACTTTGTATTACGTGGGCACCTACATTTGACAAAATGTACGTCATAAATAATTATTTGACATCTGTTAATACACTTGAAACCACACTACGTACGCCATCAGGCCTTTCCAAGACTTTACTTAGTTAGAACTTATTAGCACGAACATAATTATTGCTAGAAGTGCTTCCCTGAAGAGGGCGAGTCAAATCTCTAAACAATATCAAACTACTAACTTCTGCCCGCGACTACGCCTGCATAAAAATTGATATAATATCTCTCGGGAACTGTACAATTACGGGATAAAAAATAGCCTATGTGCTACTCCAGGCTATAATCTATCTTTGTGCCACATTTCACCCGGATCGCGTCTGCCTTTCTGATATTATAGGTAGAGAAGGTAAAGTTTGTTTGTTTGTGTGAGTTAATCTCTGAAAATACTGGTCCGATTACGATAAATCTTTAGCTGATGTAAAGCTATACTATTACCGATTACCATAGGCCATGTTTCATGGTGTATTTGACTACCTAAGTCTTTTGCAAAAGAAACTGTCGTATAATGGAAAAAAAAAATCTAGTCTATTAGTACGCGTATAAAAAGTTTTCAAGTTCCCATGATACAGGAGAAATTCCTAGTGTGATGCAACGTTTTTTTTAAACAAAACTTAAACATAACAAAACAATCAGCTTGTTTTGACAGTACATTCCAAAAAAATTGTCTCTGAGTCCTAAACAGGCTTAGGAAAACTTAGATCAACAATGTGTTTTGACCTTACACTGAACTTGGTAATATTACACTAGTCAATATTATATTTAGAACCTAGCACAATCGTGAAATGCTTACCAACTAGTTGTTTGCTCTTCCACCGACGTGTTCCGAACAAAAATACAAAACTTGCGGTTAGATATCTAGTACATGATAATGTATAAAAAAACCGGTCAAGTACGAGTCGGACTCGCACACACAGGGTTCCGTGCCATCGTAGAACAGTATTGCTATTATACTATCGAGACAAAAACGCAAAAAAAACAGGTCTCTTGTATGGTTTCTTTCATTTTTAACTTTTATTTATGTTTATTATTTGTTGGTATAGCGGCAATATATTTATACACTACACATTCTGTGAAAATTTCAACTCTCTAGATCTAGGTAAATATGTTTCATGGACAGGAGGGCAGACCGCAGAGCTTTAGTAATAGGGGTCCCTTTAGCACCCTTCGTGTACGGAACCCTAGAAAGACCATTTGATTTTTGCGGTTAGTAGGTACGTACTGGTATGTTTAAAGACCACTTATGTTTGCACGAGAGCACATATTTGTGCACATATTTTTCGGTAAAAGAATAGTAAGTATCCTTTCTACAAAATTCTGATAATCCTGCCTGACAGGCATTTTTTGTTTACAAAAATATTTCCTTAAAGATACCAGTAGCGAAGGGTTAATTTTCACAACAAAAATTGCTTAGCCCTATTAGGTACAATGAAGTATACAACTGTCTATCATCAAACCAAAATATAATTCAACAAAATTAAACTTGTAGTTTTATAATGGCGGTAGAGCTGTTGTTTTGAAATACCGAGGGGAAGCCGGTAGGAATTGAGTTATAAGAAGTTAGTTGCATGTTGCACGGGAACCAAACATTTTCCAAAAAGTAGCCAAGACCCGTTCAGCTGTTCTAGAGCGATTGAGTAACAAACATCCATCCATCCAAACTTTCGCATTTATAATAGTACCTAATAAGATAATTAGACTTTAACTCAAGAAATTAGAACAAATCAAATTGAAATAGTAAAAGAAAAAATATTGACTCGAACTAATAAAATTATAATAGCGCCAGGTGTAAGTAATTTTTTGTTTTTTCTTATTAACAGGTAATATTTATGGTACTAATTATGCATTTAAATAATAATTATAATTTAACTATACATAATTATGGAAAACCAAAAAAGATATTGAGTAGGTATTAATTATCAAGATTTTTTTAAAATTAATCGCCGTGGGTTCCGCTTAAAACTCTCGATCTCTATAGATCTTTTGTTAAGTAAAATTCAGTCATATTATTACGGGAAAGTGGTGCTGTTTTTCAATGTAGGTTTTTTACTTGCTTGACCAAAGCGTACCATATTTTCACAAAGAGTTTTAAGGGTTGCAAAATATTTACGTTTCTAATTAGATACAGCGTGTTCTTTCATTTTGACAAAGATTTTTATTTTATTGTTTTTATCTATTTTATCTTGGGAGCTTTAGGTACGGTCAAACAAGCTATTTGGTTTAGAGACATTAATAATTTATCTTTCTGCTACATTGCCATTAATTATTATTTTGTGTTCACTTTTTAAGCTGTGTGTATAATAATTATGAAACCTCATTATCATCATATCAGCCGTAGGACGTCCACTGCTGAACATAGGCCTCCCCCCTACAGATTTCTAATAGGACCGGATGGAAGCGGCTTGCATCAAGCGCGATCCTGCTGTCTTTTTTTATACCTATTTTTGAGTGATTTAATAAAATTGACACACTTGAAATATTATTTTAAAGTAGATGCAAGTGAGCTGCCTGTTTACCAAATAGTTAGTTGGACTGTACCTATCTAATATAATTTATTTACTATTATTGTAACATTTAAATTATATGAGTATATTGCCTACACATGTTCATAAATATTTATCTGTTTTGTTAGTTGTGATCATGTATGGCATGCATTATTTCTCTCCTTCTTAAAAGCATTTATGCATTTCATAAAAACTTTCGAGTCCTTATTTTTCAAAATAAATGTTCTTTGAAAATTTTTTCGACCTATGTATCCTGTGTCATTTCGAAAAATAAGGACCGAAAAGCTTGTAAACTGTCATACGGTGTAAACGCTCTTAGCAAAGATATGATCCGGCGTACCTACTTACTACTATGTAAGAACTTAGTATTCATTAAAGTAGTAATAAAATATTAAAATAAGTAAATACCTCATATAATTTATTGCAATGGTCGAGTCAAGTTGATCGAGGAAACGTCACATTTATAATTTTATTACAGTTAAGGTTTATTAAAGGCAAGCTTTTGCCCGCGACTTCCTCCGCGCAAAAATAAAATAAAATATAGCCTATTTTACTCGCAGATAATGTAGCTTTCTAATGGTGAAAGAATTTTTAAAATCGGTCCAGTAGTTTTTGAGTTTCTCCATTACAAACCAACAAACAAACAATTTTTTTTCCTCTTTATAATCTTAGTGTAGATCAATTCTCAGTGTTTGCACTTGAACTGTTGCACTTTTATGTTTTTTTTTTAACTAAAATAAATATAAAATATAATCGTGCAACTATTTTAATTATTGAGTTGAAACCATAACAATTTGTTTTAAAATTCATAACTAATTGGTAGATAAACGTTATTTTTGTAGCCATGAAATTATTAAACATGCAATTATTATAAATATTATAAACGTAAAGAACATTAGTATTAATTATAGAGTTAGGCAAAGATGGAGCTAACAGCTTGTATCTGATAAAAATTGAGGAACCGTCTATTTCCTGAAGAAGAATGATGCAAAGATGACACCTTGAATCAAAACGTTTTTCCTATTTGCGAGACACCAATAATCGTGTAATAGCTCGCGGAACTAAATTATTGCAACCTTAAAATGATTTAATTATCACAAACAATATGAGAGTGGGGGAGGTGGTCGCCAGGAGGTGCAAAACTGTAGTCGCGAGCCTCCAAACATCACAATCCCGCGCCGCCTCTGTACGAGCACACGCCTCGCCCGCCGACACTCGACGCGCGCCTTCGGCACACACGACCACAACAAACAGTGCGGCACAGCCTCCCGGCCACCAGGCTACTTGTGGACCCCCGGAAACACATTTCCCCCTATGCGGATGTTGAAAACCGGAAGTGTCGTGAAATGTTTCTCAAAAGTGTTATTTGACGCGAGTTTTGACCACTTTTTGTGACGTTCGACTTTTTTTGCTTTTTTCTTCATGAAATCATGCTCATATTTGGAACTTTCGCCTGAAAGCTGAATTATATATTTCAACCCTGCACATCTGTTTTGGTAAGCAAACCGATTGTTTGTTATTTTTGTCAATCACATTATACGTTCTGACTGTGACTGAAAAATTAAAACTTGATGGTTCAGTGGACAGCTTCACAGACAGCACAGACTCATAAAACGCAATAGGAAATGAACAAAAATTACGAATTACGTTATGCTATCGGCGCCATGCAATGGATTTGAATAGGTTTACGCACTGTATAATTAAAATAACCGCAACAGTTAGGTACGTACTAAATAAGAAACTGCAATCGCAACAAAAAACTGTAAGTAAACACAATGAGTACAAATATGTGCAAAATAACATACGTCACATCAATTACCGTGTGTTAGTATGGTTAGTATTCATCATCAATAAAAACCCATCACACTTAGGACTTGAGGATTCTACCAAGATAAACCTTTTTATCTAAAATTCAAGGGCGAAAATACAAACAGCGGAAAAACAAAAATCCCAAAAAGAACATCATATAGTTATCAAAATAAACTGAAAATAAAAAAAAAAACATTGCTAAGTGGTCATATAGTACCTGAAATAACGTCATAAACACAGTATCACGTAACAATTATAGCACATGTTGCTTCTGTTACTATATCCATGTTGCAATAGTTCCGCATCCGACGGCAGTAACACCTGACAGTTAGGCAGTTAAGTCATGTTGTCAGGTGTAGTGTTCTCAATTTCGGGACGGAAGTTTAAAATTATCGGGATTTTGGTTTTCAAATCGGGACTATTAACTTATAAATAAAATACAGTTTTTTTTTGAGTTTGGTGAGAAAATATGAAATTTAAAATTAGAGATAAAATCGTGGTTCCTATTAAAAAGATCGATTAAAGTACGGAATTTAAAGGTTAGAAAAAAATTGTAAATTCAGCACCCCGATCAAGGATAAATCAGGATGTTTCACAGGACCACTAAAAATCGGTACGCCCCGCGGATATCAGGACACCTGCTAACACTAGTTAGGTGTCTAGCAAATGATAGATAACACACTGTATATACCTTCGTCAGTTAAAATTGGTTATGAACGCGGAGGGAGCGTGTAAAGTAGTAGAAGTAAACAGAGACTTATAGGGCCATAGGAAGCAAAACATTAAGTCAGTATATTGACTTTTTAGCAGCTGTGAATGTTGATATTTTTCAAACGCAAAATTTTCTAAGGCGATTAGATTTTTACGTGCAAAAAGTGAACAATTAGCTGCAATTCAAAAGACAAACGGTGGGATCAACATAAATAAATATGAATGAATGAATGAACAATTCTGACGTTGAATCTTTAAATTATTTACTGGTAATGATTTTAATTAAAATTTAACTTGCAAAATAAAAAATAGCATGAGTTTCAATGTCTTTTTTTTACTTTGCAAAGATTGCACCTAGAGGTTTTTATTACTCGTAATTTTACGATGGCTTTTTTCTTGAATTATTACCTACATGTAATATTCTCTGAGTCATAGTGTGTAAAGGATATACCTCATAATCATAGTAGGTAAAGGTTTAGCTAGGGTGGTCTATTATATTATTATTCAATATCGACAGTTTGCCGATGTTCAGCGTTTTATCTTAATAAAAAATGCTCTTGATTATCTAAGCGACATTGATGGCTGATAATAATCGCACCAACTCTAATGGTTTTGATCTAATTTCTGTACCAATTATAAAAAAAGACACTTTGATAAAAACATAATTATTTCAGTTACAACACAATTCTCGGTGCTTGTCATCTCTATAAATCGCATCGAATCTAATTACTCATGATAAATAGGAAAAAAAATCTTATCTATACCACACGTAGGTACTAAGAAAACATTCTTCTTCATTCTTATCTTGTTTATTTTGCCATCGTACGTTAAAACTATAAATAAGTTTTGAGAACAACTTTCGGAAATATCTTTCGGCGTAGCTAGAACTGGTGACCTTTCTTTAGGGCCCGTAGGTCGCCTAGTGACCTACGCCTACCGAGTAGGAAGTATGGTATCGTAGTAATTATAGCACTATACAAAACGTACGTAGGTACATACTGTTGAGGCCACGCATGTACTTATAAGTTATTCGTATCGAAAGACCAGCTTAACGGCTTTCTAAAATACAATTTATGTTTTATTTCTCACAATAATAAGTAATAAGTCGTAGTAATTATTTTTTAACGCTTTTGTGTATAGTTTTTCATTAATTATTAATTTAATCATTTAAAAAATACTTGTTCCTTTGATTTTGTTTTACATTGTAGGTTTTTAAACAGGTAGATACAGCTTCTAAATGCTATTAAACCTTTTTTTTTTCATTAATATTACGTGTTCTGTGTTATCGTCACGTGTATTAAACAACTAGCGATTCGCCCTGTTTTTGCACGGATGCAGTGGAGAAATATAAACCTTCCTCTTGAATAACTCTATATATTGATGAAAAACGCATTAAAATTCGTTGCGTAGTTTAAAATATCAAAGCATACAGACGGCGGGTAGAAATTCCAGTTTGCATTGATAACATTGACGTTAACTTAGCTGTATTGGATTAATTGTAGGTGACGCCGCGTAACGTTTTAGCCTTTTGAATAAAATAACATCACGCCTGTAATCCCCGAAGGGTTAGGCAGAGGTGTACCCATTAGAAGGTAGGTACACCCACATTTCAGCAGTATGTTTGGGCGAGCTTATTGTCGTTAACCCCAAACTCCGAGGCTGTTACTGAGAAATTCCTGATGGAAAAACACAGTCGGCATATCTCTAATAAAAACAAGAATGCCATAAACTGCCTGAAGGTTGCGGTAGAACGAGCAAGTATATATCAATTTAGGTCGTAAGAATAAAATTTGGTAGATTTTCCAAAGAAGGACATTTTGCTAATTAGTTTCATTTTAGGTAGTTTAACAGAATTTAAATGATATATTTTAGTTTATCCTCAAGGAGGAGAAACAGGTCTTAAAGATATGTATCTGTACGGCAATGAAAAAAATAATTGTAAATAAATGCCAGAAATTAAAAAAGAAACAAAAATATTTTTTTATGGTCACACAATTAGTAGGACTTATTTTAAACAAATAGTGAAAATTAAAAATAAATATATTGTATTGCTACATTTCTTGAGATAAATAATTAAGGCTATAAATGCGGAATAAGTTATCTAGATCGGCCGTTTGTTTTTCCGAGGTTATCCTACAAGTAGATACTT
This sequence comes from Hoplodrina ambigua, assembly GCA_949774945.1. Classification (NCBI taxonomy): domain Eukaryota; kingdom Metazoa; phylum Arthropoda; class Insecta; order Lepidoptera; family Noctuidae; genus Hoplodrina; species Hoplodrina ambigua. The sequence goes on from OX458979.1 coordinate 3,808,161, forward strand.
ACATGATGTGTACGTATATATAAAAATGTACAACGATCTACCATTGTTTATGATTCGCAATATTTTTTTATGCGACCACGTTTTAAATTAGGAACGAGTTCTGTAGTAAATAGTGTTGGTTTCGCAATTTACAAGAATATAATAATAATACCTGCTTATTATTTGTCCGCTGTAGGGAAGATATCTCTTGTACTTATTATAGAGAAGGCATGAGCATTGATTACCACACTTGTTCAAGGCGGATTGGGGATTTTTGACTTGATATTGATTACTTATTACTTATTTTCTTTGCTATTTTTAATTGTAAGTTCAGGTTTCCTTGAAAAGTCATATTGGTACTTGCCCGTACCAGTACCTAACCTAACATCATGAAAATAACTTAAAATAATTGAAATAAAAAATTTAAGAGGAAAACCAAACAACTTGCAACCATACAAAAATATAATCCTCTTTCTCTCTCTTCCTAATTTATACAAAGTGTAATTGAATTAACTGAAAACCTGAAGAGGGGTCTTTGAACTTGTCATTATAAATAACAAATTATGAAAATATAAATCAGCTGATCCATACATTTGTTCAATAATGTGAACATAAATGTACTTAAATGCTTTAACTGATTTTTTTTTATGTGTTCAGGGTTAGTCTTATTTATGAAACTTGTGTATAATGAAGTTCAAAGACCTCTGTTCAGGTTTTCAGTTAACTCAATACACGTAATTATTATATCGTATATATAAGTACCTAATCTAATCATTAACAAAAGAAAACTTTAGTGTGATTTCTGCTGTTGCGAAAATTAATTTACAATATTTACACGTTCTAATTAGTATTTCTTCGGTAAAAACTTGCGTAGTTACTTGCGGTGCAAATTCGGGGAATTATGTGAATTTTAAACGTGTTTAATAACTTAGAAGATAAACGGATCTTTGAATAATAATTGCTACATAAGTATACCTATAAATAAAACTAGTTTTCTTGACCAATTCATGTAACACAAAACCTACCTTCTCAAACATTAAAATATTTTATTTGCGGTAGTTATCTTCAAAGAAGTGTATTACACATAAAGCGTGCACCACGAGCGTCAGAAGAGTCATGCATTGTGCATGTCACAAGAGGGGAGACCGTCCCCGGACTACGGTTGGTCGTGGACCAAGCCCCGTAGCCACAGTTAAGTCGTTAATTTTCGAAATGTTTGAATCGATTTTTATGAAACCTACGCTTATGCAAGATACATAGGTCTAAAAAGTTTTCGAAATATTTAAAAAAGATAATTCGATAACTCTGTTTCCATGGAAAACTTAAAATCGGTCGAATTTAACTGTAACACAATTTTTCGAAAAAAGAATCTGACAACTTTTTAGAACTTTTTTGAAAAATAAGGACTTTAATATAAATCAAATGCTGCACGGCGTAAACGCCTTTAATAGATTGACCATTAATATTATTTTTCAAATTAAATATTTATTGCACGGGCGTCATTGTGTAGTAATTATTATAAAATATGGATAAAGTGACACACGTGCAAATAATCGATCTGTATACGTCATAATTATTCTTATTCTGCGAGGATGGGTGTTTGAGTGATATTATTTCTTCTTATAATGCAGTTAATCTATGTATTATAATAAAGTTGAAGAGATTTTTGTTTAATCGCGTCAAAATGTTCAAATGAGAATATGACTAGCAATCTCATCTCAGCGACAATCAATGTCGAAAATTGAAATAAAATAGAGTCGTTTTTAAAGGAGACTGAGATTAGAATCAACAAGAGAAGGGTTCAACTCTAAAATATTCTTAATGAATTTTGTGGCACTTTTGTAACATATAGTTACTTTTACCACTTGAAAGTGGCTGAAACCATTTTTGCGTAGCGTAGCAATCTTATACATGATTCGCTACAGCTTACTTTTGGTATGTAACTGCGCTAAGAGCATCTTATTTGTGTATTTAAATTAAGACAGTGAAATTAAATCACGTTTATTGTTATTTATGTAGCATTACATTAAAAATGCATTGAAAATTCTAATAAGTAGGTAACAACTTGGGAAAACCTTGAAATATTTTCAAAATTTTCCGTAAGTACCTACGTAATTTCCTATCTCATTTTCATTGTTGATTTTGTTATCTTTAGTCACCCACATATTTCGATTTATCCTAATTGTTCATACTGTGTCTAATCTTCCAGTAGTAGAAAAATTACCTAGAAAAATACAAATAATTATACATATCAAATGTTTATATAAAATGTTTGTCCGGGATAAGCTCCGGAACTACTTAACCAATATTTGAGAATTTTGTCTGTGTGTAATTTGGTGAAACCTAAAAGATAGGATATTTTTTATCTCGATTATTGACCTCAATATTTAATTTAAATTTGAGCCACGGCTACGCGTGGCCGTGTCAACCTTCACCGGCAGAGTAAAAACAAAAACATGCTAACTTTAACTCATTAAAATTCGCAAAGTACCCATTAAAATAATTAGAAAAAAGAGAAAAATATGTAAAATAAAAGCTCATTTAGCCAAGCCTTAAATCTGGTCGCAATGTCGCGTGTGACAGTAACCCTGAACGAGTACCTAAGCACGACAGTTAGACATACCATTATATCTTGACACCGGCGACGACGTAACACGGAACTGTAAATAATATGAATTTTGGCGTGTTGTTCACATGTTCAATATTTTAGCTACACTGTGAACTGTCAAGTTATACTGGGCGCCTTGTTGTTACTGTCCTTACATGAAAGTTGTCGGTTGAATAGCGGCCAGACTAAATACACGTGTATCTAGTGTTATGAAATAGCAGGTGTAAGTATGTAACTAGCCGACGCGACGACTAATACTAAAACACCTCAATGTCGAGTTGCTCTTAAAAGACATCACTGATGTTTTGATTATCTTTTTGGTCCTTTTTGGTCGGACCCGAGGACCAAAATATTGTAAAAACTTAGAAAATGTATATAATGCGGGATTAGGTACTCTTCCGTCTAATTCGTTAATATTCTTTTGTTTTAAATATTTTATGTAATTATTATTTAGTTGTAGTTTTAAAATATTTAATACCTAATAGTTCCGATAACTTATAGACGTTACAAAAAAGACAATGAGTTGAGTTTTATTAGAAGAGAAATAATAGTAATAGTAAATCTTAGAATGTTTGAAATAAATTAATAGTAAAACAGAGGTCGTTTAGCAATATTTAGGTGTCACGTTTTTTATTTAATTTTCCAATATAGTATGCAGCAGACAAAACTTTTGTATTCCGTCATTGAACTTTACTCAATAGAGGTTAATGATGCAACGAAGATGAAATAGGTAAATACAAGCAAATTATAGATAAAAACGATTTAGAGATACATATATTAATTACATAGGTATTTTTTTACAAATGAAAGATGACTTATGTAGTTTCCTAGTATTTAGCATTTTTGGTGTTACACATTTTCGTAAAGTTTTGATATTGAAGGAAATCTTATTCATAACTATATTGATTTACCGTTATAATTGACTTCTACTTTCAGATGTAAATGATTTCGGATTGGAATATATAATTTTGGTTTTACGTAGTAATGACGTAAAAACTAGTTTTTAAGTAATTCCGTTTTTGATATGTAAAATTATGCGATCAACATTATAATGTCTTGTAGTGTCTACTTCTACAGCCCATTAGCGGATATATAACACTTCGACTGTTTGTATGAAATAGCCTTGTGTCACATGTCCGATCACCTTATGATAACCAGTTCAGTCGACATCATAAATGTTCTTCATGATTTTTATTACTTATAAATATTAAATCGTGACGTTTTAATCCTGATTATAATATAAAATAATTCTAACTTTTAAAACGTCATGGCCAAGAATTCAGTCCCAAACAGTCAAGATAAAATATAAAGATTTTTTGGTCCTTCGGTACGAGTTTATATATTTTTTAAATGAAAGTTTCGGATTAAAAATGGCGGGATAATTCAAGAATTAAAAAATGGAAGTACCTAACTTATTTTATAATTTTGCATAACATTAGCTGCACGAGTGACGCTGATGCTACAGTCGACCGACCATTCGACCAGCCCACAAATAAGTAAATACGATCGTATCACGAAACTAGAACGAGCACAATGAACGGTCGGTTCAATGCAACTATTGAATAGAATAAACTTTTCAAATTCTCGCTCAATTGTGGCCGAATGCATCGTAACCTTTTAACCTTCAAATCAATTTACTCATCTAAGGGTACATAACTTACAGCTAGAGCGAGTCTGTAACGTATGTGACAATTAAAACCATAACTAGATATCTTTTCCTTATATTTTTCTGCATCATTGTCTTATGTGTGTCAAACAGGACCATAATACTCCAAGACTCCTCTATCTGTCCGTCTGATAAATGGCTGTATCTTTTGAACCGATTACGGTTACCTATTAAGGTAGACACTTGAAATTTTCACAGAGTGTGTATTACTATGGCCGTTATAACAAAACATAATAAAATAAAAATAATGTTAAAACTTCCGGGATTCTCACACATGAAACGTGTTATTTTGTGAGTGTATTAAAGACTGTACGGGTGGTACAAAACCCGTCGTGTAATACTCTGCTCTGACATGCACTTGACCGGTTTTTAAATGTTGACTTGGATTGATTGACGATTTTCTCAATACCTACAATAATATACTCTATTAACATAATATTATCTTGTGGTGTTTTACTCTTGTTGTTAATCTGTATCTTGTTCTCAGAATCGTTAACCATTCGTTTGATTACAATTTTATTACTTAGGTAGATACGGTCAGTGCCCAGCATTACTTGACCCCCTCTTTGAAAGAAGGTATAGGGAAAACGGGTCAGGTTAATTAGGGTACTGATTGTACCTAAAGTCTTTGATGTACCTAAACAATTTAAGGTGTAATTAAACATCCTTCTCTAATTAAAAGACATTCATTATTTACTTGGTTTGCTGTTGGTTACAAGAGGTAGATGTACCCTCTGAAATCAGAAGGTCATTTACTTACAAAAATTTGCTAAACAAATCATCGTCCTGCGTTCAGAATTCCAAGTTGTATCTGCTTCACAATCGCATGATACATGCAATGCCAAGGATTGCTACCACTGAGTAGGTACTTCAAGCTCGAGTCAGTCTGTTGTAACACATTACCCGCCAGATAATCAACTAACAGGCTACACTATGCTAATTATACAATTATGTACACTTTAAATGTCGAATTGAATAAATTTACAATTCTGAATCTTCTTACTCGTATTTTTTTTAACAGAATTTATGGAGTCACGCGGGAAATCTAGTTTGAGAGGACAAAGAACTTCTAACAGTTTTTTTTTTAATTTAAAATGTCATGAAGGTTGTTCTATTAGATTTTTTTTTCAGTTTTATTGTTAAAAGAAAATTTATTGTTTTTCTCTAAAATGTCCTAGATTTGTCTAGATGCAAGGTTGTATCATCTATTTAATTATTATAATTTACTGTAAGAAACTAGTTCTTTGCGATGAGAGGTCTGATATATAATAGAATAAGTGTTATTGGATCTGGTCATGTCTGGGCTATCCAGTAGTGACCGCGCGCTGGCGGTGTTGACGGCTGTTTCCCGTCTTTTGTTATGTGCGACTCGTCATGGCGATATAAAAACTCCTATCATCTTGGTTTTACGTAATATGACATTATAACACACGCAGTATGTATGTACGCATACTAATAGGCACTTATACTCCTAAAATAATTGTGTTTAACAATGTTCGACTTCCTTTCATTTCGTTTCGGTTCAGCGCCACTTTGTTATTATTTTGTGTCAAATGATTGCTTATTTTTTGTGCTAATTAATATGTTACTCATTAAGCAATACATGTCTTCATCGATAAGTATGCTCCTGAACACACACCAAACCGATAATTAATATCACAATACTTTGTTTTCATGTTCTTAATTTATGTAGATAGGTAGTTAGGTGTAATAAGAAAACCCACTTTAGTTTAATTAAAAATCTTGTTTTTTTACTGGAAAGATACGCGAGAATTACCTTAACCTAACCCACTTCTTCGAAGTTTTATAGTTGTCTGAATTGTTGTTTTAAACCAATTAAGGTATGTCTGTAGGTACCTACGATGGATGCAATCTACCTTCTTTTAAATTTATTTTCTTCCATGTTTTATTTATTTTTAATGGAGTGTTGATTGGTGTACTGGCTGCATAATTTGCGTCAGAGGCGAATGATGAGTAAAAATATAAATATATACAACCTATAAAACAGAAAATTCTATACTTTCTTTAAAACAAAGTTCAAAATAGCATCATCATTCACAGGAAAAGCTCCAGTGCGCATTTTAGTAGATATATATAAACATAAACAAGAAGTTTATTTGCAGAACTATATTTATAAGGGGTGTCTGGTAAAAACATGATGTACTTATAGCTCAGAAAACTCCATTATTTTTACGATCGACGTTACTCGTCAAAATTTCAATGTGAAGGCTATAAAACTCGATTGATGTTCCAAATTTAGAATTATTTCACATGAACCAAGCGGACAGTGTTTGCAAAGTTTTTGCACACAATGTGAGACCGACAATTGTGTTACGGAAAATTATAATCAACGGAACGACAATATGTAAGATTACGTTCACCAACACGTTACCATTGATTACTTAACTTTGGAATGAACCGTGAAATTTGCGCCAGCGCTATTAAGACACATCTCACAAAGTAATAGTATTGCAAATTTTTAAAAACTATTTTTGAAAATAATTCAGCTGCAAGGCCGTAATTAATTTGCATCAGTATATCTAATTCACTTAGGATTGAAACGAAAGTAGTCTCACAATATATAGGGAATTTGTGTACCTGTCACTTAAGAGTGCAGCGTCTAAATTGCAAAACTTCGTCTCTAAGGACCAAATTTTTTGTATGTTTATATTGTTATTGGCTTGTTTTATTTAGTGTAAAAAGCCAAAAATAGTACTAAAAGTACACTTTCGAATGATAGAAGGATGTTGTAATGACAAGCTATTAAGGCTTGACATTCTATAATGGGTACACTTCATCAAGGCTGTTTACAGATAATAATAAAGGTGTTTTCTGTTTACACATGCCTAGTACGTGGATTAGGAAATAGGGCCTTGTATCGTTTTGTCATGAAATGCTAAGCTAGGAGTGTCGCTTTTCAATGTAATTTGGAGCTACTCTACCGTTAAATTTTTCTATTACTTACGTATGAATGTGGTCCAGGTGTAGTAACATTACAAGATTTGACCTACTCACTTACTAATTATTTTAAACGTTTCTTTTCGATTTCTTTTTTGTATGCCATCTCACTAAATATGGTAAAACGTATACCTTCCTTTAACTAGCTACACATTTTTACGATCTGTATTAATTATTTCTGTTTTACAAAATAAATATACTTATAACTCTACTCTACACCATATCTTAATCTTTTAAGTATATCAGTGGAGTAGGAAACTATTCAAGTTAGATTGTTGCAATACTTGTAAGAACTTATCGCTGTATAGTAAATAAATATCACCGTAAAGGCTTCCGTCTCTAAAGATCGAGTTTGGATTTTCCATACTGCATATGAAGTAAAAACGTCACTTTATATTAAAATTTGTATTATAATTAGCGACTTTGTTTATTAATCGATTAAGTATAAATTAACACGATCAATGTTATCATTGATGATTTTACATTTATTTACAATGGGAGATCAATTGTGATTGCAATATGCTCGTAGAAAGACCGTTGTATATATGTATATACTTACACGGTTACTTTTAGGTCGTCCTGGAACCGAAAGCCATAAACTCCATCACCAAACTCGAAACGACTGGGACCATTTTTTTTAGTTACTTTTTGAAAAAAAATGGTCCCAGTCGTTTCGAGTTTGGTGATGGAGTTTATGGCTTTCGGTTCCAGGACGACCTTAAAGTAACCGTGTATTCTTATTTTTCTCAATATTCTTTTAGTAACGTAACTCAACACCACATCAAGGGGCGCAGACAAAGTAACAATATCAAAACGATAACGAAGTTGGAAAAGACTAAAATGTTTGGGATTGACATAAGCTGCGTTAAGTCACGTGGTCAATCGACATCGTTATCCCAATTTGGTAGACAATGTTATAATTCATAACGAAACCATAAAGTAACGAATCTTTATCGTGTTAATCCCATAGTAGACAAGCAGCGCTTTCAGTGTTCGCCTTCGCCTCGATCGTGATCACGACCATAGTGTTACATTGGCTATGAAATGTTTGTCGTTATCTCAGAGACGATGACGAATTTAGATATCGTTTCGCTATGAAGCGATGTTACTTTGTCTAAGCCCCTAGATTCTCCTTAATTTCCACATGTAATAGAAAATGAAGATACTTTTAATGGACCATCTCAATCACACTTTATTTTTTTATGTGTTACTGCCTCGTTAGTTTAGTGGTCGCAAGCGCGACTGCTGTACATGAGGTCTTGGGTTCGATTCCCAGGTCAGGCAGGCAAAGTATTATTGGGATTTTTCATCAGGAATTTCTCAGTAGCAGCCACTGAGTCTGGATTTGTGCCCGGTTGATGGCAATAGGCTCGCCCCCTATTACATGGGACTAAAAACATAACTGGCGAAATGTGGGTGTCCTAAAGGGTACACCTCTGCCTAACCCTTCGGGGATTTCAGGCGTGATGTTATGATATGTTTTTTATGTGTATTATAAACAGTTATTTTATTAATTGTTTCAGACGAGCCGTGCGCCGTTGTAAGCGACCCACAGCCCAGTAAGAGTAGTTCATTCCGCGCGACCGCCGCCATACCCAGCCACCCGCCCGCATAGGATGGTAGAAACTGACCCCGGGCCCAAGAAATCTCACAGTAAGTACAGCTTGAGGACGCACTACAACTAAGTGCCAATACACATCAGCGCACAGAACGACAGAGGTTTTTAAATTAGTCAATTTAGATTTTACTAGGGACCCGCTTCGGCTTCCCACGGGTGCAATGTAGGTACATAAACTTTCCTCTTGAATCACTTAATTTATTGATAAGAACCGCATTATAATCCGTTGCGTAGTTTAAAAAACCGTACAGGCGGCGCGAAACGACTTTGTTTTATACTATTTAGAGATAGAGTTCACTTTTAAATAACTAGCTATCTTTTAGGGGATGATACTTCTCGCGAATATGAAGAGTTTTTATTATGGGACCAGCTATATTTAAAAAAGCAATTGCTCTTACATTATATTGGAAACAGTAGACTATGTATTTTATAAATTAATTCATTAAAACAGCTGTACGTATAAAAGTCATATTGTACATTATGTATTACAATGCTTGAAGACCGATCTCGCAAAATCCGCTGCAGTAAAATCACCGAGCATTGAAATATATATCTTATTTCGATTAGCTAAGAATATAAAATCCATTAAATTAATTCGATTAGATAAGAATAATTATAATAAAATCCTCTGCCATCCCGCCTATAAGCGCTGACCCTAACTCGTCCAATATTTGGTGTACTTATTTACACTTGCAAGTCACATGAAAGGCCTACAGTAACAATACCATCCTGTAAGACCCACCATGACTCACAATTAGGAATGTCCAAGTATTATTTGTTTAAAACTGCTCACAATGAGAACCATGAGAACTCATTGAAATCATGCCATCGGTCCATTTCGTAACCTCATATGATAATGCACATCTCAAGGTAACAAAGAAGTACTGACCGACTGTTTAACACTAGAACGTTAATAAAAAAAGAGTGTTCCAATCATGTCATAGTGGGTACGGTTGGCAAAAAAGTCACAGAAAACGTCCACCAACCACCACAGGATTTTTTAAGCTTTCTTTACGAAATTATAATCGATATGTTTGTAAAACTAAAAAATCTGTCGGTATTTCTAGACTTGAATGCTTGTAATTTATAAAAAGTTACAAATAATAGTTATACCTATAATAGTCCCACTTCAAGGCCAAGGGATCTTTTCGTACAGAGAAGGCATAAGCATTGAACACCATGCTTGCTAATTATAAGTCATTAGAGTCAAAATTAAAAAGTACAAATTAATTGAAAATGTCACATTGGTACTTGTCAAGTATCAAACCTGAAACCTCAAGCATTAGGTTCGTCTGGACCATCATGGCATTTAAAAAATTATATCCAGCGTTATTTAATTTTCAAATTGTATCCATTGACTTATGTTGCTGACTGTACACTGTGTCCTGACGCATTGTGTCCGCGGCTAAGCCAAATATTGTTAGCGAGACCTTGCCGAACTACCGGTCACCTACCAATAACGATGCGATATGTATACTAACATTTGAAGATTGCTTTTGTACTTGAATTTAATGTCCTATTGATGCGATCATGCGACTTAAACAAACTTATTTTTCGTATACTAAAAACGGCAAAAGGGGTCATTATACTCATCATTATGGATAACTTTAACTGTGGCACGAAAAATCGCGAACATAATCAGCTGATTCAGCTAGACGAAATGAATGGATAAGCTGATATTTTTTCACGATTTTATTAAAATTTGTGCAATTACAAAATATTAGGTATCTGGTAAATAAACAAATAAGGTTTTCATAAGTAAACGATGTGCTTAGTAAAAGATTGGAAAGTACAAAACGACAGATTCCTTCTCATTAGGTAATGGCCAAGTAGTACGGGCATGCCCTACGAATAATTATAGGTAGTGCAGTGCTCCTGAAAGTGTGTCTATGCAAAACAATTAATTAATTTTGGGAACATTTTAATTATAATATGATTTTAATTTGTTACAGATTGTGATGTAAAAAGGGACCTTCAACTAAACGGCCCAGGTTCCAAAACCGCCGAGCTTGGTAAGTAATCTTTATAGTATAAATAAATACCCAACATTTCTTTATTTAAAAATAAGAAATAATTGATTAAGGTACAAATAAATGACTGCCTCGTTGGTCTAGTGGTCGCAAGCGCGACTGCTGTGCATGAGGTCTTGGGTTCGATTCCCAGGTCGGGCAAAATGTTATTGGGTTTTTCCATTAGGAATTTCTCAGTAGCAGCCTCGGAGTCTGGATTTGTGCCCGGTTGATGGCAATAGGCTCGCCCCTTAATACATGGGACTAAAAACATAACTGGCGAAATGTGGGTGTACTAATAGGTACACCTCTGCCTAAACCTACGGGGATTACAGGTGTGATGTTATGTTATGTATAAATAAATGTATTTGTCATCAATTATTTCTTATTTAGATTTGAAATCCAGAAGTTTCGCATGCAATACCTTATGTATATTGTAAGAATGATATAAACGGTTGGTTAAGATCTTTTCCGGTTGATAGCTTTATGGTCTTTAGTCTCTGCGCCTATTGTAATAACAGAATAATTTACGGTGCAGCACAAAACGAAAAAAAAAAATTTAGCACAGGAGTGAAAAATTGGTCCTTTGCATCTTATCCTTTAGGACCAAACGAAAGAAGCGAAGAGATAAGACCAATTTTTCAATGAATTTTCTGGACTTGTCGCCGATATTCTACTTTATTTACTGCATTAAAGTAAGACGATGTTATTATTTGTAATGAGTTATATTTTTGTCTTTATAGGCGTCGTACCGTCATTAAAGACACCAGTCAAGCTCGACCCCGAGAAGGGCCCTAACTCGGAAAAAGCTGACTTCGAAAGGGCTATCGAATTAACCGGTAAGTTTTAAATATTATAACTTCTAATTTTGCAGTTAACAAAACGTAATTTTGAACTTATACTAATCGTAATCGTATTGTTATTAGACTTCACTTTCAAGAATTTAAAGATTGTAATTCCAATATTGAAATTGAAGATATCTTTTTTATAATTTTTATAAAACCGACAGGTGTTAACTAACAAATAGTTTCATTGTTAAAACAATGGCTTATTTATCGATAAAGTTTATAACAATTACAGCGAACAATACCTACTTCTATTAAATAAACTAGCAGATGATTTAACAAAATCATTACGACATCATTAAGATTTATTTAGTAAGGAATAGAAAGAAAAATAATAGCTCCTTAGCATCTTTATTTTTATTACCTATTAGATTAGATTTCCATGTTGTACCTACGTGCTTTTAAAATACTAATTGATGGCTATTTACTTAAAATAAAGATAAAGGACACCTTCATTTGACACGTCGGAAATGTATTTTGAGGATAAGTACCTACCTTACTTAACTTTGTTGACAAGCAAACGATTATATTTAAGTGATTACCTATTATTTAAAACTGTTTGTTTATTCAGTCGAAAACGAAACATTTTCCAAAACAAACGTAAATGAACAATGGTAGTAAATTGAATTATCAAATATATGTTTTTAAAAGAATGTCACTTCATGTTTTGTAAATAAATCCGTCGACCTACTTACTAAACTAAAATCGTAATGCACAATTACAATGCATTGTTGACATACAATTACGTAATAAAAACAATATGAAACCGTACACGGTTTCGTTGGTAAATAAAACAGTAACTTGAACGAACTTTTATGAATGAAGATTGCTTGAATTGCATTCTTCGACGTAGCCGCGCGACGTTCGCCGGTGTAAACATGCCTTTACTTGGAACCGTATCGTACGATCAGGGCTCCCTGATTGAAACATGACCCCTTACACGAGCTTTTAAGCTAATGTTTATAACGTGTTCTACTGTTATTATCACTTCCTTACTTGTAAACAACAAAGGATCATTAACTTTTGCTAATTAAGTCACTTACTGAGGCATATAATGAAATACTAGATAAATTTTGTTTTTCTAAATGAACTTGTTTAATTTGTCAAGTCAGCAATACGTGTAGGTAACTGCCAAAAAACTCAATGCGCAGATCCGTTAACACAAATGACTATTTTGTTTGGAATTGTTTACACAATCGATGTGTCGGTACGGAAACTGGGAACGTTTTGCCGTAATACCGACAGTAGATAGCAGCGTTGCCAGATCATTTTTCTGGTAAATCGGAATTATTAAATCCTTCAAGTAAAAAAATCTAGCGAAAGCGGAACATAATAAAAACACTAAACTTAAAAATATTTTTCCTGCTTTTAAAGATTCCTTCTAGCACACGAAAACTTTAAATTGCATCGTCATAAACCGGGACAGCGCTTGTCCTGTGTCTGCCGAGCATTTTAAGGCAAAAATCGGAATATCCCGCCAAAATCGCCAACCCGCCAAGCCACGAGCTGAATCTGTTTACGTTTGTACAGGATATGGACGGTTCCACTACCTGCTCCTGGCGGTGTGCGGCCTGGTCAGCACCTCCGAGGAGATGGACGTCATCTCGATGTCCTTCATCCTCCCATCGGCACAGTGCGACCTAGACCTCACCACACAGACTAAGGTAAGAGTTCTTTATAATTTCACTTTAACTTTCGCGGGTTTTACTAAAAACCGGATCTTTTTACGATTGCAAAATAAAAATGTTTTAAAATCTTATATAAAATCTTTTATTAATTATTGTAGTAGAGTTATCTAGGCTAGTGACCAAAACCATTATAGATTTGGCTGGTTAAGGATTAAAGTATTAAAAATACGTTTAGAAGATCTTCAGGAAATTTCTCAGTAGCAGCCTCGGAGTCTGGATTTGTGCCCGATTGACGGCAATAGGCTCGCCCCCTATTACATGGGACTAAAAACATAACCGGCGAAATGTGGGTATACTAATGGGTGCACCTCTGCCTAACCCTTCGGGGATTACAGGCGTGATGTTATGTTATGTAATAGATAGTATTGTCACGAAATAAGCGTAAAAAATCTTCTTTTTCTAAGCAGTCTAAATATACATTATGGTTATGTATATTTATTTTACAGTTGAATTTGCTGCAACAGAAAGTTATTTTTGAACGAATAAACATGGAATCATTCCTATTGACTCGTCCAACATTACAGTCATATCACGATCTATTTGCAGACATCGTTCACTTTTTTACAAAACCTTGCATCATTTTTAAAACGCTTTTATTTTTGAAGATAATTTCTCTTTTCATTACTGTTACTGACTGCATTGTTTATGCATCCAGGGGCGTAGCGTTCGCTTTATCAGCCGTATTATAGATACGGGCCCCGCCTTCTACTGGGGCCCCGAATCCGAACCCGCCGTTAGGTAGAAGGGGCCCCAACTAATTTTGAAACAGGGCCCGTCTACGGCAAGCTCTGTACATCACTGTAGGGGTATCACTGTAGCTCTACCAGCAATGGTATGCGCTTCAGCGGTCATCGTTTATCTTTGTAAAAACAAACAACTGTACCATCCTAACTAATATGAAAAATGCGAATGTAAAAAGTCTGTCTGTCTGTTACGCTTTTAAGACTAAACCACTGAATCGATTTTGATGAAATTTGATACGGGGCAAGTTTGAACCCCAAAGAAGTACCTACACTACCTTTTGTTCCGCGATTTACACGAATGAAGTCTCGGGGAAAAGCTAGTGGGATATAAAAATAAGCCTCAAAAAAGCAGAATTTTAAAATATGTTACCTCTGTGGAATTAGAAACTTTGTGACGCGACAGACGTCATACTAACTGGAAAACACAAAGATTTCCGAACGAAGTGCATACCTACTGTTTATTTTGTTTTATTTTATTTCTGGAAAGTTTATACCGAATTAATTTAATGTTCACACTTCTCTGAATTCTCTAGCTATTTGTTAGTCAATATTAAATGTAAAAAATAGAACTAAGAAATGATATCAGGAAGTTTGGTCTGCTGTAATGACTGACTGACTTATCAAGTGTTTAATCACACGTAACTAGTTGATTTTCGATCCAGAAACAAAGTGAGTCTTGTCGTCCTACTTGATGTTTAGCCACCACGTAGGTATACCTATCTGTACAAGTTGTGATTTTAATTAATATCTTAGTTCAAACCAATTAGCGATGCAGTCTTATGTATTTTACGGGAATACCGCTCGTAGTTTTCCATGGTTGCCCTTTTTAATCAATGGACCTATTCATTTACCAACCGAATCCTTTAGTTAGACCAGCGGATTGGCTTCCTTTATTTTTGACGAGCCCCCTTTCTATAAAGAAAAAATGCTCGCACCCCCTGCCGAGATATTATATATTTAGGTCACTATCCAAGATTATACAAATGAAAAAAAAAAAACACAAAGTTTTTTTTGTGGAAATGTTTTAAATTGGTAGATGGTATGACAAAGCGGCAAACCATAGGTAAGCACGTAAACAGCCGTATTAAGTTATAATATAAGGTAATTAATTACACTGGTCTATGTCCCCCTTTGTTCGTCTCTCCCCCCACTTGGAAAACCCCTGCTTTAGATCAAATTATAGCGCAAACCGACCGTGATCATTTCATAGATTTATTAGGTAGGTATTATTATTTATACACGGTTACTTTTAGGTCGTCCTGGAACCGAAAGCCATAAACTCCATTATCGAACTCTAAACGATTGGAACCATTTTTTTCAAAAAGTAACAATAAGAAAAATCAGCTGTTCAGTACATTTATGTTCGTCAAAGTGTACTGAAAAGCTGTTTTTTTTATTGTTACTTTTTGAAAAAAATGGTCCCAATCGTTTCGAGTTCGATAATGGAGTTTATGGCTTTCGGTTCCAGGACGACCTAAAAGTAACCGTGTATATTATACAAGTCGACGGTTGCCCATTTTAGGCAATTTTATTTATTTTTATTGCTTTTAGGAAAACTTACCGCTAATACATTTGAATAGTAAGAAGCAATAAGAAGTCGAAAGCCAATTACAAGTTTCCACTTAGATAAAAAATTCTAACAGCAATATCCAGTTTTGCCATTCAATCATCTTTGATCTAATAAATAAGTAAGTACATAAGTACTTCAGAAAACAATAGGCAAACTAAATAGGTCACAAATCAAACTGTCATAATTAAATGGAATAAACTGTAGCTTATGAATTCATCATAAATCTAATAGAATCATAGGGAAAACCGAATAACCGACAATAAATAAGATTCTCGCATTGTAAACGTCAGTTAACTAAAGACTGATGTCATTCAGTGATTTATAACAGAGCAAATTATTTGCAAACAATCAAATATCTACAACGTGGCGCTACCATGGTGACATTAATTTAACACACGAATAGGGCTAGTGTCCATAAATCATATTCAATAGGACAGGTTATAGAAATAAGTAAATTGAAAAAAAAATTTTTTCGAACAAACTAAATAATAAAAAAGTAACCAAAATTGGGATCACTCTGTACAAAAATTCATTCATGAAATTAGAATACTATCACCTGGTTGAATTACGTTTACTCGAAGCGGCAACGTCTCGCTTTGCGCGCTGTCAACCACGCTTGCGCCTGGTACTTGAGATCGGTCCGATTGTAATTTGACGACATAATAATAACAAAGAAACCGAGCGTAGTTAATCACATATCACCTTCTCTTATTACTGTTAGTTATTATCACCATCATCACTAATCAAATTCACTTTTATTTAATAGTCTTTAAGTGTTTTGAATTTTCAATGAGACCACCTTGTTGGCGGATACCTACAAAGGGCTAAAGGGCGCTTTACGTTCTCCCGCACTTTTGACAATAAATTGACATTCTGACGAAGGCTACTTTTGGGCTGATTTTGAAAATAATGTAGGACATTTTCATTTTATTGGATTGGGTCCTTATGTGTAGACGGTTGATATGGGCGTTGAGACCTAGGATCCACTGGCTGGTTTTCGCGGATGCGCTAAAGAGCTTCTACAATAGTAGGTGGAGCTGCCGTGTAGTTAGGATGAGTATTTGCCATCACGATCACAGGTTTACACAAGCACTAATAACACAAATAAAAACGTCCTTATTGCCAAAGATGTAAGTACCTATCGTAATAAGAAAGAAAACTAACGAAAACAAAGCAAAGCGTCTTTATCGCAGTACCATGATCTAACAATTATCCTAATTACACAAAAATAAATAAATAAAATAAGCAAGCGTCTTTTTCGCGGAAACATTCACGAAAATAAATACGATTATTAAGCGCACGAGTAATCACATCAATAAGTGTGTCAAGGGCATGGGTCCGACGAGCACTAAAAAATAAAAAGGATCCGCGGGTTGCGGGGGGAAGGGACGACGACACCCGACGCCTGCGTTTGCGTCGCCTACGATACTCGCCGACAAAGGGATCTCTCTTTCCTTCAATTAGCCTACTCTTTGCATTTGTTTCATCTTTTTAGTATTGCTAATTCGTTTTAATTTCATTGATACGATGCTAGTATCCGTGACCCCGGCAAATGACCGCTGGGCTAGAGTTCTTTAAATACAGGTTGCTCCAAGATGCTATTTTCTAAAATGTGAAATAACTCATTAATTAATAACGTTTTATGGTTTTTTCTTTTTTATATAAAACAAAAATGCGTAACCCTATACGTGTGTTAAATTAATGTCACCATGGTAGCGCCACGTTGTATATGTATTTTACGAGTACTGTATTAACAATCATTGATAAATGTTGCGGTAACTAACTTGTTGTTTGATATGTGGATTTTAAAACTTCCTAACAAAAGTCTGATTTTAAAATTGTAAATTGTAGAGTAGTCATAATGCTGAGGTCCTGGATTCGATTCTCAGGTCAAGCAGTGTCCTCGAGTCTTTTAGTCCGAGGCTTGATTAATTCCCCAGCAAATTGAATTCATCATCTAATTATATAAACAAGTCGAGGAAAATACTCTAGGCGTGTTGTTTTGTATTTTTTTATGTAGGATTAGAATTCCATGCGTAGTAAATTAAAACCTTCAGAATTATTGAGTGTGGCAACTTTCTTCAAGGCTTGTCATGTGATCCTATGATTTGCATGTGATATTGGCATTTGTGGTTAGAGCATGTCAGGGGCCTCTCAAATTGTTTGGACACATTATTACATAGGTACCTAAGTGGTGTCATTAAGCATAGCTTAGCATTTGAAACAGTAATTTAATCTATTATGATATTTTTAGCTTGTTAAACGTAATATTGGATATTTGATAGTGACTCGGAAGCGATGTCGATTGTGTTGCGATGGACCAGTGGTTCAGGCGCGCTCCTTCATGCGTAAGGTTGCAGGTTCGATACGGGGCTGTGACCTTTTCAATTCATATCTAAGTTTATCGTAACAATCACTGACATTGGTGAAAGAAAACCTAGTTTACCCTCGGCTTATCTCTACATACTTAGTATGAAACAAAGTTTGTATCTTAGATCTTTTAAACAACGCAGCGGATTTTAATGCGGTTTTCATCAATAGAGTGATTAAAGAGGAAGGTTTATATATCTACGTTCTACCCGTGAGAAGCTGGGGCGGGTCGTTAGTAATTACTTAATTTACCGAAGTCTAAAATCGCCAATCCGCCTTGAGCAAACCTGGCGTTTAATGCTCGTGTCTCTCTGTATGACAAGAGGCCTTTAAGATAATTATAGGTTTTATTATTATTTATAAATGGTTCAAGGTTTCAATAAAAGACACAGCGAACAATCAGCAATTACATGACGTGATTTCTTACAGGGATGGCTGAACAGCATAATCTTCATCGGCATGATGGTGGGCGCTTACGCATGGGGCTCCGTGGCCGACTCGCTGGGCCGCAAGCGCGTGCTCATCGCGATCTCCATTGTCAACGCGCTCGCCATCGTCGCCTCATCATTCAGCCAGAACTATGAACTCTTCATGCTTTTCCGCTTTATCAATGGTGCCGCGTAAGTAGCAATTAAAAAAGAGTCTTAATGTTTCAAAATGAAGGCTTAACATTGAATGTGTTTCATAAAGCGGCGTGATAGTACATCCAAAGTTGGAAGGATAGATGTTTGTTTCTCAATCATGCCAGAACGGCTGAACGGATTATAGTCTGGAATATTACATAGGCTGCTTTTATTTTTATCTTAGAAAAAATTACGGTCCCCGTGGGATAGTATTTAGTACCTTCACTGAGACGCGGACGAAGTCGCGGGCTGTGGTTAGTTTTGATAAAGATGTAGGCATGCTTGTTTGGCAAGACGACAACCAAATGCAATGTAAATTATCGACAAATTAATTACCCAACTGCAAAAGATATGTATATTATAGTAGGTCGGAATATAAGAATATCTTGAAATATAAGCTGAGTTTTTATCGGTTTTGCAGCTAATTACAATTGCATATTTATCACATTTAACCCCATAAAGTAACGATTAAATTCAACAACTTTCTTGAGTGTAAATGCGAACCTGTTCTCTTGACATGAAAATAACATGCAGATACCTAAACACTGCGGAGTTATTTACATAAATGCATTTAGATTACTTATATCAGGACTTGGTAGCTGCAAATTAAACAATGGGACTCCGAATCACACAACGAAATAGACTTAGATACTGTAAATAACGCAAAAATTACAGACAAGTAATATTATTGAAACTATTAAAAAAAATGTCTTGAGCAAGAACGTTTATGGTCATTCAAAAGGCGGGAAGTTCATGTCAAAAAATGTTTCTTCCGTTTTGAACCATAGTTTCCCTACTCTGTAGGAAAACTGGTTCAAACCGGTACCGGGTAAATAAGGGTTACTTTACCCCTATAAAGCAACTCGTATGTACCCTGTGCCTATAGAATGAAAGATTGGTCGAGATCATTAGAGCATAACGAAAAAAATTGCTGTATATGTATGTACATAACGAAAAAATTTGCTGTTACTTTTAGTCCTTTCCATAATTTCTTAGAGCAGACAATCGGTGACCGATTTTTTGTCGAAGAGAAATGGGAAATACTGATGGCAATAGCGCAACGCATACGTTCTACAAAACGTCGGTGCTATGAAACTATAAAATAATCGTCCGATCCGATAATCGGTCCTGCATAAAGTCTTACGTGGGTGGAGTGGAGAGTGACCATTCGTCTCTCTAGGGCGATCAATCCTACGCAAACTAAACTATATCTAGGTAGTTTTCATTTACTTGACTTTCCTACAAAAATTGATATCGCGTTGCATCAAGCAGGATATCTCGTAACAAACTTGTTGTGTACCTCAGGATACAATTAAGGTAACGAGCAAGAAATTTTTCAGTCAACCTTGCCGAGCTAGAAGACGTTTTTAATGAAAGTGGACTGATTAAAATCATTCTTGAGAACGCGTGTAGTTTTGATTTCCAAATATTTTAAAAACTTATAGGTATAAACTGCCTCGTTGGTCTAGTGGTTGCAAAACGCAACTTCTGAGCATGAACAAGTGTTATTAGGATTTTCCAACAGGAATTTCTAGCAGTCTCGGGTCAGAGGGTCGTCTTAGAGGCGGTCTCGGAAACTGGATTTGTGCCTGGTTGATAGCAATAGGCTCACCCCTTACCTATTACATGGGACTTCAACATAAGTGGCAATATGTCGGTGTACTAATGGGTACACCTCTGCCTAACTCTTCGGGGGTTACAGGCGTGATTTTATGAATGTATACATATAGGTATAAAAGAATCGCGATCATAGTTAGGTACATAACTTTGACATTGTCCCGTGTTAAATTAAAGTAAGAACAAGTTGCATTAAGTTACTTACCAGATAATCCTTTGCACACCAAACACAGCGCCAACGTAGAGACCGCCTGATTTTCACCACCATGTAGTACTAAACACTTCACTATATATCTTTCTAACACTGGATGATCGTTTTTATATACACCGCTTATGCGCTACCAAAACATCACGTGAGAAAATTAACTAAATATCGATTGATAACCGAAAAAGGACCTGTAAAACCATTAATGTTTCAAACTTTAGAAAATGATGGCTATCAACCGCGTCCCGGTAGAATTCATGATGCCAACTATCACACGAGACACAATACATATCGGTCGGTCATAGGTAAAATTTTATGAGGGTAGTATACGTTTTATAATATTTTTTATGTGGGTAGGTTTTCAGTTATTGATTCTACGCTAATAATGAATATAGGTATACGCGGGTATGAGTACTACCTAACTAAAGAAAATGTAAACTAATATTACCTTACTTACTTAAAATTATATTACCTACTTCTTTATGTCGTTAGTTTCAAAATCGCAAATAGAAGAATCGCAAGAAGAATGATAACGATTTTTTTTTCTTTTCTATTATCAACAGTTTAGGTGGATCCGGTCCTGTGATCTGGTCGTACTTCGCGGAGTTCCAGCCGAAGAATAAGCGAGGAGCTATGTTGAGTTTCATGGCAGCTTTCTGGACTCTCGGGAACTTGTTCGTTGCTGGTTTGGCGTGGGTCATCATTCCTGCTGGTAACTAATTATTTATTATTAGTTTGTTCCTAGGCACGCAGTTCTCGAAAGACAGGACTGTCGGGCTGAACAAACGTTTTGCTTGGAAACTTCATGAGATCGTGTTTAACTGAATTTCTATTTTTCCCAGAAATCGGAGGTGTCACAAATGGATTCGTATACAACTCATGGCGAATCTTCTTACTAGTTATGTCACTACCTTCGTTCTTGGTGGCCGCATTACTTTTCTTACTGCCCGAGTCTCCCAAGTTCTTGATATCTACTGGCCGTCATGACGAAGCTTTGGAAGTCTTCAAAGGCATCTACATGATGAACACCGGTCGCAACAAGGAGGAATACCCAGTCAAACAGTTGCTGATCGAAGAGCCCTACCACTCAAAGCCAGAGAAACAAATTGAAGCTAATAAGGAACCTAAATCTAAGCTAAGGAAAATGTTTAGCGACATCGTGGAACACAGCAAACAGTTATTTGTGCCGCCTATACTCAAGTTTACTACGATCTCTATCACAATTAATTTCACATTCCATATTGGGTGAGTAACAAGACTAACTTACTAAGAAAATACTAGAGGAATGCCCGACTGTCTCAAAAACGCAGGCAACTGCATAGTCGAGGGTTCGATTCCTTTAAAAGTGCTTGCGACTTCAATATAATGCTTAAATTGGTGATAACGATATAAACTTTCGAGTCTAAGAATAATTTTCTAAGGACCTATAACAAACTAAAACTGTTCTACAGGTACTACGGCCTCATGATGTGGTTCCCCGAGATGTTCAACCGTTTCGACGAGTGGTCCAGGACGCACGACAACGCGGAGGCAGACATATGCCAGGTGACGGCATACGTCACGCAGTACGGCACACACTCGACGGCAGCTCAGTGCGACGCTCATATCAATTCAGATGTATTCATGGAGTCCCTCATCACTGTGGCTGCTGCGATACCATCTAATATATTCGCTGTACTGGGCATGGACAGACTCGGAAGGAAATTCTTCCTGGGTAAGGCTATTTCGTAACTACAAATAAATGTAGATAATTTAGTAAGTAAAAAATATAAATCATTCTAATCACATCTAGTTGAAATATGATTCATCATCATCTGCCTAGCCTTTTCCCAACTATGTTGGGGTCGGCCTCCAGTCTAACCGAATGCAGCTGAATACCAGTATTTTACATGGAGCGACTGCCTATCTGACCTCCACAACCCAGTAACTGGGTAATATGATACCCCTAGGTAAGACTGGTTGTCAGACTCTCGGGCTTCTGACGACCCGTAACGACTGTCAAAGATCCACGTATGACAGCCGGGACCAACGGCTTAACGTGCTTTCCGAGGCACGGAGGAGTCTCAGTGTGTAAAGATGGTCACCCATCCACGGACCAACCCCGGCAAGCGTAGCTTAACCTGACGGATCGACCCGTGCGGCTGTTATTACTTAGCCACGATCTCCTCCTAGTTGAAATATGATTAATTACCTATATTATTTTCTCTTTTCAGTATTCGCAACATTCTCCGCTGGTTTATGTTCAGCAGCTATGTACTTCGTGTACAATAAGACTAACAACTTAATCGTAAGCGCCATCTTCAGTTCGGTGATATCCTGCGGTAACGCCTCACTTGACTGCCTCATCACAGAAGTCTTCCCTACCAACTTACGGTATGATATCTATTTGACTATCTGACAATAGTAAAAAGCTCTTACAGCACGCACAATGGTTTGCAGACTAGAGAATCAACTGATTGACCATCTTAGAACATTCCCCTTTTTTTTTGGAGGTGGTAAAAATCATCAAATGAGTCCTTCTACCGTGTGGGGCGGAAAGCACTGTCAGACTTTTACTGACTAAAACACAACCCTGTTCCTTCTGTTGCCCTTTATGTTATAATATTTTAAGCTTTGAAAAATAGTTCTTAATATTTTTTTTTATTGCAGCGCGACCGGTGTAGCGGTGTCGATGGTGGCGGCTCGGCTGGGTGGTATTATAGGCAACGTCGTGATCGCGGCGCTGCTGGACACGTACTGCCCCGCGCCCACGTTCATCGTCGCCGTCCTGCTGGCCAGCGGCGGCCTCATGTGCCTCTTCCTGCCCAACACCACGCGGCAGGCCCTCTCCTAACATCGCCACCACTCACACAAAATGCTAAACTCACACGACCTTTTTCTTGCCGTACAAAAATATTTATTTGTAATGTCAATTTCGAAGAAGACTAAATTACGGCATTTTGTCTGAGTATTTTGGCCTGCCATGTGATATATAACATTATTTTAAGTTTTTAAGCGTTAATCTCATCGAAAGATCCATTGATGTAACTAGTTTTTTTACATATTTGTACAATAGCTTTATATTAATTTAAAAATGTTTTTATTTATGAACTAAATGAAAGTACGAACGATACATATTCCTAGTAAATAAAGCAATTGACTGTTGTAGGTTGTTATAACTTATTACGTTATACATTTGTTTGAAATTGTAAACCAGACTAAAAGTTTCGCGTCAGATCTTTTATTGATAAAGTATTATAGGATAAGAATCATTTCATTACCATGTTGTATAATATTGCAACTATTTTAATATTACGAATTTATAAATTACCATTGTTATCGTAGTTCGTAGTTGTGTAGTACGTAGTCAAATTATAAAAAAACACGAGTTGTGATATAATAAAGTTTGTATCAAATCTTTGCATTGTATATAAGTGCATTTTTCAAAACCATGAAACTTCTTATTAATTACAATGCAATATATTTTCCTAAATTCATTCAGTGCCTTAGTTTTATTTAAATAAGTAAAGTGTCACCTGAAAAGAAATGAGTAAATCATCAAAGTTATCTTGTGTTGTTTCATTTGTTACTTGGCTGTAAAGCTTGAGTATCTGCTCGACTATAAAATAACAACAACATATTGATTAAATTTATTTAATAAAACTACACAGAGGTTATTACTAAAGACTCCATTTTATAGTCTGATCTATATTTTGCATAGACCACTCAAACAAACCAATAAGTGCTTTTGACATTATGTTTAAAAATTACTTCAACAATATTGTACTTAATATTAACCCTACATTTATTGATATAAGTAATTTATCCTTTCAACTGACACTAGACAGCCATACAAATCTCTCTTATACTTCAACATTACTTGTCCACATGTGAACATAATTCACGATAACTTAACAGCACTTTCCATGTACAAGTCTGCGATAGCATCACTTACTCCACCCTCGCTAGACGTTATAAAAATAATATATAACTATTTTTTTTATATATTACACATACAATCCAACAAATATCATAATTCAATTTAAATTTACAATCGTAAATTCTTAATCTAAATATTGTATGCAGTAATGCATTATACTTAATTGTTTTATATGACAAGTCCAGCCCAGACACGTTTCACTTTCCTCAGGTTGTATTCTATAAACTACACATATTTACAATCATGTCTCTGCACGCGTTTCAAACGCTCACAATCAATTTCAGATAATAGCGGCACCATAAATAATATATTTCTTCGTTTATAGTTCAATTCGGTCATAAGGTTCCACAACAGATAAAATATTCCTATGATATAAAATATAGAATTGAAACGTCAAGATCGAACAAAGAAACAAGTTAATAAATCTATTGCACTAGTAACATATTGAAAGTTATGAAATAGCCACAAATAAATAAAAACTCTAAGAACATCAAATACGACAGCCACAACATTATCTATAAATGATGTTAGTGTTCGACGGGTCTCGAGGTAACCACTATGATCTCTTCTCTAACTAAACAATATTCCTCAAATCTAATAAATATCTATTTTTGATCAAATATATTTAAATCGCTATTTATGTAATAACACTACCAATCGCCGAATAAAACATTTTATTGCCATTAAAATAAAACAATATTGACGTTGTTTTATTTTCTTGGTATGAAGTAATATTGAAATATTACATTAGGGGCTGTTCAAGTATTACGTAAGCACCAAGGGGGGGTGGGGGGGTCTCTGTTTTGTTTATTTTGGATGACATGGGGGGTGGGGGGGTCTAGATGATGATTACGTCATCGTTAGTTATTTAAGTTTTTTCGGGGATTCCCGCAAATAATACATATGCGTAGGCACTCGCTTTGAGAACTGATTAGGGGAATTACCGAGCATTAGGGAAATTACCGTGCGCTATTCACTTGTCTAATAATTCACTCTCGTGCCGGCCGGCTGCAAGTACGCATCTATCAGTATTGTTTTGTTTGGATTCTAAACGTATTGTAAGCATTGAAAGTTATCATTTGTGTTTATGTTGATGCAATTAGCCAAAGTTTAACGTTTTAATTATTTAAATTTAAATATCTTATTAGAATGTCATATCATATAGACAAATCCAAGTTATACCAAAAACTGTTCGAAAGTTTAAAAAAATCTCATACTGGGACGAAAGTGCAAAATGTACAAAAGTTAGTTACCTAACGAAGTTTGGCGAAATTATAAATTACAAGCAAAGTCAGATAAGGAACTAGATATTATTGTATCTAAGAGAATTGAAGAAGAATTGCAAGCGGCGACTAAAAATAAATCCAATCTGCTTCATTTTTTTTCCAAGGTGAGTAAATATAAGTACAAAGTTTCTCTTTACGTTCTGTAACAATTAAAACGATTTATGAGTAAAAAATATGATGGCCTATCTATATCCTATTTTAAAAATAACAATATAAAAAAACATTTATTACTAAAAATGTTTACGTAAGCATAGGGGGAGGGGGTAAGTGCTTTGCTTACTTTTGATGACAAGGGGGGCGGGGGGGTAAAAAATGGTAAGAAATCTGCTCACGTAATACTTGAACGGCCCCTTACTACATTCAATATTTTTAATTTATGCCACTAGCTGTACTTGCTGCAATACAATTCAATCAATAAATGGTTAATAAAAGTCTGTATGCATGTGTATTTTAGAAATGTTGTAGTTACGATCCCGCTAAGCGGATTAAGAATATCATTTAAATGACGATACACATATTTTTGATCACGATTGGACAGACTTGAGAAATAGTATTTACAATCTAGAAGAGATGAGAGCGTCCCTCTTAACTGTGGCGAGATAGTTCGCTCACCGACAACTGAATAGCCGGCTGCAGCGGGATCTCGGCCGAAGCTTCAGACGTGTCAGAGCCAGGAGTTAGCAGCCGCCGAGTCCACTGACCACCATCCTCAGTCTCCGACTCTCGCACGTCGATAGACGACGGAGATCCAACTGCTGAATCCACTGAAGAGACGGTCCTCTCAGCAATGTCGTCTGTTAATATTGGCATGGACTTCCCAACAGATTCTTCTTCCGTAAGCAGTGGCATTGAAATAGGTCCGCCCATTGGCACGTCGTCAGTAGTAACGTAAGTCATTTCGGTGTTTGGTGACGGCAGTAGATGTGTACCAGCTCCATAGTTATTATTGCTCAGCGGGTCTGTCGTTTTCGCAGGAGCTATTCTGGGATCCGTCACAGTGATGGGTAGTTCTAGTGAGGTCGGTACCGTCGGAGGAGTAACACCGATTACTGCAAGACCATCCTCTAAATTTGATGGGACTGTCGGTTCGCTATCCACTTTAGAGGGTACTTCTACTGGTGTCATGATAGGCTGGTTGAGTGTCGTACTAGTCTCCGACACACGACAATGTACCGACACATTTGCGTTCAAATCACGGAAATCAGGAGCTTCGTCGCGCGTCGAATCCGCGTGGAAAACGTCACTATTGGCCAACGCCGCCTCTAGAATATCTCTGCGCTCGGGTTGCGTCGATAGTACTGGTAGAGGTTCCACATGCATAGGAACTAGCTGATTATTATCTAGGACTAGAGGTCGGTTGTCAACAGGAGTCAAAGTGCCGTTATCCTCAATGCAAAGGTAAAACGAGCCAACAGGCCCACCAAAGTGTTCTCCAGGCACCGCTAGCAGCTGGCTGTCACCCAGGCCCGCGGGCGGCGCGGCCGGCTCGGGTGCCGGCACTGCCGTGACCACGGGCTCCGGCTGCTGTCGCACGATGGCGGTCGACGGCAACAACTCTTCGAAGTTATCAAATTCGGGATAGGCATTCGTTGTGGCTACAGATACTGTATTTGATACGGATGGCACGTTGGGTGGATTAGTATTGGTCAAAGGAGTGAGGGCTGGAGGCACATGCGACAAAGTCGCAGGCGCAGGTGCTATCGCTATCTCTTGTTTCATTTTTTTCGCTGGTGTTGGCGATTCTGACACCGTTTTACGTACTCTTGGTTTATGTACTGTAGGCACGCCCGCCTCGTTTGGTGACACAGTTATAGTTTTTTGAATAACAACTTTCTCATGTACGGGTGATGCAGATGTTTTCTGTACAATTTGCCCAGTCCTTTGCAGATGTTCAAATTGTGCTGCCGTAAGTTGCATTACTGTACCAGATTTCTGTTGTAAAAATATTAATGGTTCTGCAGAATTTTTTTGAATTGTCTGAACTAGTTTTTTTGGCTCTGATGCCAATATGCGCTTTGGAACAGGTCTTATTTCAGGCATCGGTGCTATGTTCTGCGTTGTAGTCGCTACTCTTCCACCTACAATTACTTGGCCCTTAGATGTTATTATTGCACTTTTTTGTTTAGATACAATCCTCGTTTGAGTCTTAACTGGTGTCACGTTTTGTTGTTTTGGATGAGCCATTGTAGTTACTATAGTTTTCTGTGATGCACCTGGATTGGTTGATATTCTATGAGCTATAGTTTTTAGTTGAGATACATTGGGCTGTTGTTTCTTTGGAAATAGCATCTTCTCGTGCTCTGGAGTGAGGACTATTCTAGACTGTGCACCTTGAGCGTTCGTTATAATCATTACGGTATTTCCAGGAGAGCTGGCATCAGTTGACGACGGAATTAGTTTGGCCGAAACAGGTTTGTTGTCTGTAGAAGTTATCTGCGGCTCCGATCCCTTGGCGACGAGAACATGAGCCTTTCCTGTTTGCGGATCGATCACAATCTTTTGTGTCCTACCGGGGCGTGGCGAATTCGGTGTGGGTAAGATTATGAACTTCTCAGATTTGCTAGCGGTCTGGGAAACTGACTGTAGTAAAGTAGGTGCTTGTTTGACTTCTTTAACACTAGCCTCTCCTTTTGTCATAATAATTTTCTGCTTCCCTGTAGTTTTGTCAATAACTAACATAGGTTTGGCCCCGCGTAACTTTGACGATTTAGAAAGAATATTTGGGGTACTAACTTTATTACTGTCGCTGACTGGATTCATTAGCAAAGTTTTCATTTCAGATTTATTTGGTGTTGCACTAATGGCAATTTTTTCACTTTCAACAGCTTGTTTTGTTTTCACGAGTTTGGGGGGATTTGGTGTATGAGTTATAATGTTTCCGTCCGACATCACAATCGGCATTTTTTCAATACTTTCAGGAGTTAGCAGATCTTCAGATAGTACGATAGGCATTGAATTTATATCGAACATAGCATCATCACCAGTCGAGTCGTTAATTATCTTTGACGTTTCATTTAGGGGAGGGATAAGTGAATTTGCGGGTTTTATTTTCTGTATCTTAGCTGGTGGTTTTGCTATTTTCCTTATTTTCTGCTGTATTATAATAGTGTTGGCATCGGACGGCGCTTCTGGTGTAGTCTGTATAGTGTAAGTTTGTACAGAACCGTCCTGTGCAGTGTTGCTACTACGTGATAAAATAATTTTGTCTGGTGTAGTTATTTCACTCATATTGTTAATAATATTTTTGCTTGGTGTGGTTCGTCTAATTATTATTTTTTGTTTTGGTGATTCGGATTTACCCTTGAATGACGTTTTGGCTACGTCGAAGTTTAGAATTTTCTCTTTTCCAGTAATTATTGATGTTTTAGTTACTGTTGGTTTACTCACAAATTTAGGTGCGCATGGCTCCTCTAAAATCTTTAATAGTCTTGATGACGAAGTTTCTAATTTAGAGCTTTTCCCGTTTTTATGCTCACTCTTATTATCATTAGACATGCTTGCCAATTTTTGTTCCACTGTATGCAAGTTATCTAAACCATTGTTTTGTTTTACATTAAACAGACCTTTATCGGGTATGGCCTTATTATTATTTACGGTACCAGTTATATTATGATCAATATTAATTTTGTGGTCAATTGATTCCGACATTTGTACAAGAGATTGAGCAGCATTTAAATTTTCACTTTTTTCTTGTTCAGTTTCAAATCGGATGATGTTTTCGTTATTTGAAATTAAGAGAGATTTAGGTTGATGCACTATTGGTGTTGGTTCTATAATTACTTCTGCCGGTTTTTCTTCTATTACCATTTCTTCCGGTTGATGAGTCTGAGGAAGTTCTTCTTCAATAATCGCATCAGGTATTGGTACATTCATTTGTTCAGTCTGGAGATCACTAGATGCTTTATTTTGAATTGCTGTCGACGGCAAGTTAATAAGTGTTTCTGCTATTTGAAGGTCAGACTCAGACGGAATACTCTCGATAACATTGTCAATGACACAGGTCGAAACATTATCAACAGAATTACTAGCAACAGTTTCCGTTTGATCACTCATTGTGATGTCTACTTCATTATTAATTGGTACGTTGTTATCTTCAGATGAGATAAGAGTATCTTCCACAACATCCTGAGAAGTCATAACATTCAAATCTTTGTCCGTCTCTGCAGTATTTTTATCTTCTAGGTATTTCTCTGGCTCTGAGAATTTTACTCCATTGGCGTTATTATCTATATTGACGTTTTCATTGAAATCATTATCATTGCTCGTCCCGCTGTTATCTTTATTATCATCTTCAAATAAATCTTCGGGAGGGTCGTCACTGATAATTCTAGTAACCCTGTCAGCTTCTCTAGACACGCTCAATAAAGCATCTACGGCTGACGCTGTGGATTCATTCATGTATGGCTCATAAGATTTCTGAACAACTGTTTCAGGAAATTTGAGTACAGACACTGAAGTGTCTACCTCGTCAATAAGTCCTTGAGCAATATCCATTTTTTCTGTTACAACTTGTTCAATTTTGTTATCTACTACTTCTTCCATGTTATCGTTTTCAACGTTTCGGTCCATTTTACCGCATATGATTTCTTCCGTAGCTGTTACCTCTAGATTTTCAGTTACAATTGATGTGGCTTCTACTTCTTCAGCTTCATTAAATGTTACTTCCATATCTTGAGTTTCACTTGTTTCTTTTTCTATTTCTACTACTATATTTATATGGTCGTCTTCATTTTGAGACGCGATTATTGCACTCTGTGTTGTTCCTACCGTATCATCAACATGTTCGATTTTGTTCGCTGCTTCAATTGTAACTTCTGTATTGTGAGTTGCACCCACTAATATTTTCGTGTTTACTGTATCTTCCATAACTTCGGTTCTGGTTTTAGTATCATCTTTATTTTCAATAAGTTTCTTTGTTCGTTCATCTATATATTCGGGATCATTAGTAGTGAACCCTATTATTGCTTTTTTGTGTGTTGTGTCTTCTATAACATCTGCTCTATTTATAGTTACTTTAATTGGTTCGGGCATGTCTGTATTCACGGGTTTTATTTCTTGCGTCGGATACAAGACATCTTGTAGTATTCTAGTTTCTTTTTCTTTAATGATGGGTGAAGTGATTGATTGTGTACTAATTTTACTTGGTTCAGCCATATCAGTAAACTGACTAAAATCAGAAATGTCTCCAAAATTCTCGAAGTTACTCTTCTCACGCATCTTTTTGAGTTGTATTTTTGGCGCCAGACGAGCAACTTTCACGTGTTCGATAGGAGGAGATTCTCTAGCCTCTGGTGAAGAAACAACTTCTGAACCATTGATTTCACTTTCAGAGATGTCCATTCTCTCAACTGCATTCAGTTGCTCTGCAACATACTTTCCAATTGCGTCTTGGCTTCTAGAATGTCGACTTCGAAAAAATGTTTTGGTCTTGAAAATTGCTTTAGTTGGTGGTGTTTCAGCCAGAGGTTTATCAGAATTTTCAGGCGACTTTTCTTGTTTGTCCGGGGATTTTACGATGGAGGGCTCAGGAAAATTTTCCTCAACTTTTAATGGTTCTGGGGCTGATGGTAATTCTGGAACAGTAGTCTTATTGAGAAGTTCAGCCACTTCCCGCGCCATATCATCGTCATCTAAACTTATGCTCTTTGTATCTTCCTTACGTTTTGGATTCTTGACTCGAGGTATTTTTCTTCCCCCATCAGCTTCCAGTGGCCAGTCCTCATCTTCACAAAACTCATATTTGGAGTCACTAGATGATTCTGGCTTTTCACTTATAGGTGAGCTATCAGATTTCTTTTCAGTAGGTGATGATATTTCTGGCAGTAACTGCAAGCTCGTCAATTCGGCTGATGTTGGCACTGCAGGAGATTCAGTAGCTTCCGGTACTTCTGGCGACCCGGCCATTACAGTAGTTGAGGATTCGTCATTAGATTCTTCATCTCCATCGTCCCAGTCGGCTAGAAGACTGCTTTTGATTTCTTCATCCGTTTTAATCTTTTTGGTTTCAGTATGATTGCTTTCGGCATCCAAGGCGCGCTTCTTGTTGCTTTGTAGGATCTTCTTGGGTTCTCTCACTACTTTCACTGTTTTCTCTTTCTTCTCTCGTGGTTTACGAACCTTCGGCGTTTTGTTAGTATCTGGAGTAGACTTGATCGGTGCTTTCGGCGTTACTTTTTTCCTTACAGGCGATGGTGTATATGGTGTAAAAGAAACACTGTGTGTCTTGCTATGTAGAATTAAAACATTGAGACGTACTGTTGTGAATGGGCATGCATGGCAGGAATAAATTCCAGTACTGGATGCTGTGGGTGTTGATGCTGCAGATGTAGAAGCTATAGGAGTTGAACATGATGGTACTGGATCATCAGTTTTGTCTGGTTTCTCTTTTTCTTCGCTGCCGAGTCGTACTTCGTCTTTACTATCTGATCTTGGTTCAGCACTTGTGGATGGTGTGGGGGCTGAATTTTCCGAAGTAGGATTGTCAGAGCTAGGTTTATTACCTTGCACCAGTATGTGTACTTTATAATCGGCTTTTTCTTTACCCTGGAAAAGTTGAAATGTAACTTAATTAGCAAACAATAGTTTTTATACGAATTTATAATAAATAATATTTTTATTTTTCCGTATTTCATGTAGGTAAGTGATAAAGGAAAAAATATCAATTTAAAAGTATAATTGAAAAATACCTTTCTAAATGGAGTCGAAATTCTGGATGGTTCAGCTGACTTTCCTCGTCCAGGCCGGCCTAAAACAAATTAATATGGTTAGTTATAATTTTTTTTTGTAATATTAACAAAAATAAAAATATTTTATTAAATAAATATTTCTTTATGGATTTCCTCTTGACTTTAGTCTAGCTCAAAAGTGACATATTAAGTCTACGATGGACTGAATGAAAAAGTCATAGAATATTACCTTTTTTACCAGAGCCTGGGGTTTTCTTCAGAGGATCACCAAAAATGCCTGCATAGCTTTCTTTTTTCTTTTCTTGGAACTCATCTCTGGTCAGAATTTCTATGTCACCTCCAATAGCAGTCTCAGCTCTGATCACATCTTCTGGAAACTTTTCCATGTGACCACGTTTTGTTCTGAACATATCTAAGGAGAAAATTAAAACATTTTTAATTGTAATAATGAGAATGTATAACTACTTATTTGTCTGAAAATAAATAGGAAACATGCAGTATTATAATTTATTAAGAATAAGAATAAAATAAAAACTTACACAGTCCTTTATTGATAAATTCATTTTTACGACTGCAGTCATACTTGAAAATTGCACTGGCATTTTTTACATATTCACTGAAAATAGAAAAACAATATATTAAGATTTGATTGAAGGAGTATAATCCACTCGTTGACTATGAGAAAACGCACTTGTTGTGATTTTACTAAAAAACGCTCACACAACATATTAATTTGTTTTTCTACTGTGAACACACGAACTGTGTAGCCAGCCAAACTACGAGCCTGGCAAAAAAAAAAACGTATACCTAACAGTAACATTTTGCTATATTATCAACTACCAGTGAATATGGTAATGTGTCTATTTGAATTTTAAAACTTCGAAACACAGAGTAGAAGTGTTTTTTAAACCTATTTGACATTAGAATTCAGGATGTAGGTATAAATATTTAAACCGTGTGAAGCTTCATGTTGAATCTAAGGTCATATTGAGTAGTATGAATGTTTTCTTTTAAGTGTTTTAACTGGAATAGTGCTTCTACTTCATAGAACATGAAAATGACAAGGACAGGCAGTTAAATGCTTTTGAATAAATTACTAAACTGCTGAAACAATACATTTCTCTTATTATTAATGAGGGTGGCATGTCTCTAGTGCGTGTGTGGTTAGCAGCTGTTGAGCTATTCTAGGGTTTAAATGCAATGCATTTTATCAAATGTATATTACATAGTTACATAACATTGTTACGTGGTTGTCCGTTGTTTACGTATATCGAGGGGTGAAAGGAAAAATGTGTCAAGCAACAATTTAGTCCTATTTTATATCCAACCTTATTATTACACACCTTAAGGTTGAATATATGGCACAATCAAATTGTTGCTTAATACATTTTTTCCTTTTGACCCTCGATATATTAAAATATATATTTTTATAGTTCTATACATTTTTTTTCATTTAATTATTCAAGTCCCACATAATGAGACACAATTGATTTTTTTTTGTTCTGTCTTATCGGTAAGTCAGTAAGGTCTTTACCGGTTAAGTTTTATATCTTTAATTATTGTTATTGGTTATGATTAAGGTATAAAATAAATAAATAGAATATAGCACAGCACCTAAAAATATTGTAAAATAACCATATTTTACTAATGACTTATTCGTTGTAGAAAACTATTGTTAGTAGATTATTAATACCATTCAGAAGATTTTAATAGGTAATCTTATCAAAGTTGGAAATATATTTTGGAATTTATATTTTTATAAATTAGAGTTTGCATAAATTTTTATTGTCATTAAATACTGAAATAAACTTGATACTTTTGCCTGTTTGTAACTAAAACAGCAGTAAGGCTGACAACTGTCTATTAGTTTAGAGAGCATCATAACTATCTTATTTTATTTTTTAGGTTCTGCTCACTACTGCAATGTTGAGCTTCTATGAACACATTTTTATGTATTATATGTATCTATGTATGTATTATAGTAGTTGTTAGTGGCACAAAGGTAAAACTACAAAAAAAAAATAGTTTTTATGATGAGCACCACAATTTATTATCAATAGAATATGTGCAAATTGAGTTATAAAAGTCACAAAAATATTTCCTAGAATGTTAAAAATAATGGCCATAGAGGCGCCATAACTATCTTTCAGGATGCCTGGATTGCGCCCTAGCTCGCCTAATTATGTTAATATCATCCTGCCAAACTTTTAGAACAAAGAAATTACAAACCTCATGGAACAACTAGTGCTAGTGGATATTATTTCCAGATCGGCAAATCACTCCAGGTTATACTTGCAAACAACAAACTTACTATGTGTCCTCCTGGAAGAACTTGACAACGGCTATAGGTGGCTTCCGAAACGAAGGCAGGACATCTGGTGGCAGCTTCTCCGGACTGACCACCTCGCCTGGCCAAAAGCAGGACCCAAGCTTCACCCATACCACCTCCCCATCCAAATATCTAACTTCAGAGTTTTCACACATCACCACTAATATGTTCAGGCACAACGCACGACCATATTTTGTCAAGTAGTCACTGGATGCCGAGTGCAACAGTTATTACAACATTTCCTTCAAATCGACTCATATATCAATCTCTAGTCACTGAAACAATCAAGCGTGTCTTTAATTAAAAGAAAATGAAAGAATTTGTCGTTTATTTGTCAAAACAGTAGCAAAATATTACTTGTAAATATCACCGACTGCGTACGAAATTATTTTATTTCATACGTATGTTGGTAGCACTGAATGAATGGGAAGATGTAATTGAAGTTAATTACGAATAGAAGTAAAATCAGTATATTTTTAAATTAGATATTTTTTTAATTGTATACTTAATAATTGATCTCATTCTTTACTAATTTTAATTTTATATTAAAAGACTATGAACGTATGTACCGGAAATGAACAAAATGGTCGGCGTCAGCAGATACCAATACAACAAAATTAATTTTAGAGTTGCCAGTAGCACTGCCCATAGAGCTTATTCTTTATAAAAAGGATTACACACTTACAACATAGATAATAGTAACGTAAAGGAAAATATACATATTCCAATTATACTAAAAGTTCGTTGTGGGTTTTTAATCAGGCAAAGTTATTATGTCCTTTTGTTTTTTTGGTGGACCTCTTAATTGCAACGTAGCCATAGGATATAATCAGTCTTTCATTAAAAAGAGTAATTGATTGCAGACGATAAATAACGAATGCTGGTCTCGTTCCTTAACAATCTGACATTAGCTTTAGCTTCTTGGGCCTGGGTATTGCCGTACTCAGGTTGTGTGGTAAATTAACCTCCGGCGGGGAGGGGGCAAATCAAGATTTATCTGTAGGTACTATATAAGCATATTTTCATTACTTAGCACTTGCCAGCTAAATGTACGAATCCCGAAGTTCGATCGATGGCTTTCTTGTACGTGATACGTATAGTTCGTACATATCCATATATATATTAGCTGACTAAGCTTGTACTTAATGCCTATGTGAGTTCTAGACTTTGAATAGGTTCTTGATAGGATTTTTTTTGCTACAAATAATTTTAACACCTTTTTTGTTTAGTTTATTTATTTATTTAGAAATATAATTTATTTAACAAAATATAATTTAGGTGGATCACTAAAATCACTACATTAACTTACCTAATGGTGATACAAAGGAAATACCTCAACAATATCATAAGTACCCATGTTGCCTACTTATAATTATTATTACACTGAGCACTGTACAAAAAAATAAACCAAATTAAGTAGGGACTCAAACTAAAATTGTAAAACTATATAGATTATTATTCTTTTCATAAATATAGGTACTACAAAAAATACTTACAATTTGCAGTAATTATTATGTATGATTCACCTACTTACTGATTTTAAAACAATATTATAAATAATAGCATCAAACATTTTTGATCTAACATTTAGAGATTTGTGTCATGTATAACATTTTCGTAGATTAGATTTATTTAAAATTTACAAACATGCACAAATCCCAATCAAAATCTCAATTTTTAATGATTGTATCCGATCATGTTTTTACATGTTACACATTTTTTAAATTATCCCGCGTACTGACGAACTATCTTGGCCCACTGTTGAGGGAAGTTTCGTTGGACGTACGACAGAGTGCGCTGTATTTGCTTCGTTTCTTGAGGTGTGCATTGAGGACAAGCTCCTCGCAGCACCAGCGGCGCAAGAGCTGAAAACGACCAAGAAATAATTATTTAGTAAATAGTTAGAGCTGTTGAATCTGGCTATCATTAGATTGGAACAAGAGCTTGATTCAGAGAACACAGTACTCATAGATGGACGTACAAAAGTTCCATAAAGTTTCATTCAACTATGTGAGAGTCATTGTGGAGTCATGGAGTATAACGTTACTGTATAACTACGTCCAGATATAGTATAAATTGACTAGATTTTTGTCTTGAAGCCCTTCCCCTAGTCTCAAAAATCATGTCAAGTTATCAACTTACTTTTGAGCCGTTTGCCGATGGGGTCGCAGGGAGCTTCACCAAGCGCACACTTGAGCTGTCTCTGGATGAAGCGCTTGTCCTGGAGAGCATCATCAAGAGCGGTGTCGGACACGGGAGGTCGCTGCGTCTGCGCAACGGACGCTGCTGCCATGCAACATAGCACTATCGCGTATTTGATCTGGAAACAGAGAATACTATTTAATAACGAAAAATGAGCTGTATGCACATAACTGTAGGCCACATTTTAAACGTAAACTATACTTCAATGTATTTTTTCTACAATTTGGCGTTTTAAATGAGTTTTCTTGCTCGAAGATTGTATAGGTATTTACAGTTGTTTTATACTCTAATAAGAGCAAGTAAGTACTACCTATTATTATTATAATTAAACACTTTTCTAAATCAAAAAATAGCAAAAGAAAAAATGCTTTTTCATCTAAAATCCTCCAAGCAGAGCTTTCTTTATTTCGAAAATACTTATAATACTAGGTAAAGTAGGTACTGCTTAGGTAGCCAGCTGTTGAAAAAAATCCTTTCAAAATCCAAACAAAGAATATTGGTAGAAAGTAAGGCAGTAACAATGAGTATTTATAAATACAAAAAGATTCGTCACGAGGAAAAACGTGTCGTTTTCCTATTTTTATTCTAAGTTATTGAATTGAAAATACAATGTGATGTCAGCATTGTATTCAGCAGTAGATGAAAACCTATAAAAATAATATATATAGGTAATATATAAAGTACATAATAATCGACTTTCTTTGCTAATCGTACTTGTAGATATCATTAGAAAAGAGTAAATTATTTAGGTAAAAAAAAAAGTTGATTCGTCAATTTTATTCAAACCAATGTTTGAATAAAATTGACGAATCAACTTTTTTTTTTAAGTGTATTTAAAAGTATGGAGTTTCTCACGCAATCCTTTCCATGCAAAGCTACCTTTTGGAATGGGCAAATAGATTCAATACTTTTTTTTTTTTCAATTTATACACAGTACCTATTTTCTAAGTTTATCTT
The DNA here is from genome assembly GCA_949774945.1 of Hoplodrina ambigua. Lineage (NCBI taxonomy): Eukaryota > Metazoa > Arthropoda > Insecta > Lepidoptera > Noctuidae > Hoplodrina > Hoplodrina ambigua. The sequence continues at coordinate 3,846,039 of OX458979.1, forward strand.
GGACTTCACTGACATCGGTACCTAATAGAAAATTTCGTGAAATAAACAAAAACAGGATTTAAAATTAATATAAGTTTGAAATCGCCAACCCGTCTTGAGTAAGCATGGTGATCAATGGTCGTACTTTATTTGTATAAAACGAGGTATATGCACTGCAGTGTGACAATAATTAGGGTGGTATTATTATAATTACCCTAACTACGCGAACTTTATGAGTGAAACATAGTCGAAAAGGGTTGACTGAACCTTGATTGTACGGCTTTCCAACTTAAAATCTAAATCATGCAGAAAATGATTTTATTCGACTATGCACAGGAAATTAATCTACTTAGCCGATGTAATTTATGGCACCAGAACCATAATTTATAATATCCTGTTACACTATTATCAGTGGACTGCTCGTATATCAAATAGCAGGAGGTATGGTTTGGTACAACACGCCTCATTTTTTTTTAAATTGCTACACTAAACAGTATTATTTCTTTATATTTTGTAATAGGGGGCGAGCCTATTGCCATCAACGGGTACAAATCCAGACTCCGTGGCTACTACTGAGAAATTCCTGATGGAAAAACCCAATAACACTTTGAAAGACTTAAAATTTGAACCCAAGACCAACTATAGGCAGTCAAAAACTTGATTACCTACCTACTTATAAATAGCAAAATAATCTGGAACTTTGACTTTCAACACCTTGACTGAGAGGAACAAAACAATAATCTCTATGATGGTAAGAAAACATGTTTAGCGTTCAGCTGTCAGTTCTTTGTTTAAACAGATAGAAAAAGGACAAACATTTAAAAATAGTATCCCACCAGCATCGGGAACATGGTCCAAGGTGGTCAGGGCTCCTGGGAAAGGACTCTCCTAACAATACTCGCCGTGTCCAGGAGTAGGCACCAACCTGAGTAATATTATATGTAATTATTATTACTCAGGTAAAAGTTTTACGACAAAGTCCATCATAAGATTCTTTATTAAATTCTTTTCACGACAATGGCCTTTGAACTCGACGTGTTATTAATCTACAAGAGTTCGATCGATGCCAGCCCATGTTCTGTCCGTCAACCGGTGACATAGCGCGACACCAATCTATTATTCATTAGTTGTACACCAACTGTTGCAAACTTTAGGAAATTTACGTGCTTCGAAATTAAAGAGATATCGTGGCCTTGAAATTTTCATATCTTATTATAAATCTTTACACAACACAGACCGAAATGATATTTAGGTGGATACCATTAACCTAGCTTCAACTTTAATCAAGACATTTTGTAATCTATCCTCATATTTTAAATGGGCCTTAGTCCATACTAATATCATAAATGCAGAAGTAACTCTGTCTGTCTGTTTGTTACGCTTTCACGACTAAACCACTGAACCGAATTTGATAAAATTTGGAATGGGGTATGTTTGAACCCCAAAAAAATAAATAGGGTACTTTTTATTTCGCGACTTAGTCTACGTCCGCGATAACCGACATTTACGCGGACAAAGTCGCGTGCAAAAGCTTGTATTAAAATAAATCTTAAAAACCACTTAGCTGTTAACATAGACAAATTCTCATAGATGTAGGTTAAGTCTAAAATAGCAACGAAACAGGTTTTAAGTAAAGGCTCGTAAACTCGTAATTAACAAGATTATGAGGCACGAATTTTTATTCAATCGATCGATACGTCAAGCTTGACTGGTAGCGAAAACAATAAAGCAGTGATTACACAAGGGTCATGAGTTGGGATTGTCCGGTTACCAAGAGTGTACAGTCGCTAACAAAAGATTTAAGTGAAATTAAATTTTGCTCTGGGGGGCGAGTTTATCATTTAAAAAGAAAAGCTCGCCCCCTTTTACGTAGAAATGTATGGATATCTATAACCATAGAAATGCATACTCTGCCTATTTAAACAAATAAATAAAAATAAGGTGTCTGTTTGCAATGTCATAATTAAAACATATTTACTGAACACGATACACAAACTATAAAAACATTTTTTTAATCTTTTGTCTGTCTGTTTGCTTTAGTTAATCTTCGAAACTGCTGGACGAATTTTGACGAAACATTCACTGGTAGATAGCTGATGTTATAAGTAGTAACTTATTATGTACTTTTATTTAAGAAAATTAATAAAAGTTCTATAAAAACTCCGGAGATAACCAAAATTTTGAAACATAGCCGTTACAGGAATAAGGCATTATTTTCGTGTTCCCACAATGGCAAACGAAGCATGATTGTATTGATATTTATTTAGGTTCTTAGCTTTTGTATCGTTTTATTTGGCGAAGAGAGGCAATTAGTAAAGTGACTCAAGGAAGTATTATTTCTTCAATATCTTAAGGTCGTAGGTTCAGTCACCTTCCGGAACAAGACCGCAGCATTTAGTAAAATGCAAGATTTCCAGGTTCAAGTCGAAGTGTAAATATTTACCTATATACTTGAGGCAGACATATTTAAAATAAAATTGTACCTACACATGGTACCTATTAAAAGACACGCAACCTCAAACTAAGTTTGAGCTAAAAATGCCTTTTATTTTGGTTGTCCTATCTAGGTTAATTCTATAATTTATTTATTTTTTTGAATGAATGATAAAAAGAATGAATGGCTAATTGGGTTGCTAAGCGCAAAATTCGAGAACATCTAGACCGATTTGGCAGATTCATTTTTTGCTGTGTTCGTAATTTCCCGGAAAATGTTTAATGAATGAAAATCCACTGGAAAACTCGAAAATTTACACCCGTGCGAATGCAGGGCAGTTATCCTATATAATATTAATTTATTTAAAAAAAAAAAAAACATATTTTATACCCCTCAGACAAGTTAGTAACGTTAACTTTACGACTGAATGGCACAGTTTTTTCTGAGGTTGTACAAAGAGTCACTATCGTGAGCTATGGACAGGCACGTGGTTAGAAAACTAATGAATTTGTAATCAAAATGATCGATGCTTACGATATGTGCCTGTAATAGGGTTGTCAATTTTTTTTTCTGTCAAGAAGTAGTTTTAAAATGTTTACCCATAAAAATATAGTACCTACCCCGAGGGTCTTCGGGGTAGGTACTATATTTTTATGGGTATATTTTATGGACTGACCAAACGATGAAAAAAAATTAGAAATTCCAGAGTTATATTATTCAGAAATTGTTATTAACGTTTCGTTTTACGCTTATACCTACATTTTAAAAACGAATATTATTGCTTTGAGTATGATGGCCTTTAAAATGTAGCTGTTTATACTTTTTTCAGAAATATAGTAGGCGGGCCTCTAATTTGGTAAGATACTATATTACACAGGATCATTGAAAATTTTCATTTTTTTAGAAACCTGAAAAGAGATCGTTGCACTCATCAATATAAACAACTTTTTCTAAGGGACCAACCCTGAAATCATAAAAGAAACAGCTGTTCCCTACAAAAATACTTTACAACACGAACACATTCTATGGAACAGCTGATTTTTTTTTCATGATATTAGGGTTGGCAACCCTGGCCTGTAGGTACATACAGCGTACCTAGTTGTGCGACGTTACCCTATTGTTTAGTAGTCTTCCTACATCCTTATTTCCTTTTGTATTTTGGTGACCACGCGAGATTTGACCTATGGCATGAATGTTGAATGATACATGTTTATGTTGTTTTGGCGGCCACTCTTTTTCCCGCCAAAATCCCCTAAAGCCATTGGTCAATTGCCTAAACTCATTTTTATGTTGGTATACTGTCCGGAAAATAAGTTTTTAGTGTTGTAATTTTTTGAAATTACGTCAGTATTTTGAATATTTTTTTGAACCCGCCAAAAATGAACTCGTCGACAAAAGTCGTCATCATCATCAGGCTTTAAGTCCGCAATTGTACATTTTTGGTGGATAGGTAAAGTTTGAAAAAGTGGAAAGACTTAATTTGTTTTTAGTTTATAATAAAGTTGAATAAAAAATTGACACCTTCCCTTAATTAGATATTATAGGTACCTAACTGAAGGAAAATTCTACTACGTCAAAATTAGAGCCGCAATATATCAATATAATATATAATAGATCATCTCAGTGACAATCAATGTCAAAAAATGTTGCTTCATTGAAAAGGTATTTTTGACTAATTGAGACTGAGGTTAGATTGCGTTCATTCCTAGAAGTTAGTAGGTATAATTACCCCCCTGATTATTTTCAGAACGTAGGTCGCATGAGCATTTGGTTAGATTTAAATAAAATCATGGCTATGAATGGCACGGTAATTTAGAGCAGCAATTATTTTAATTACTGTTTAAAGTAACGCACTATTAAGTTCATTAAATACGCCTTCATTATCGTAAGTTTTATGCTTTATTAATGTTTACACGTGCTCCAATTATAAAAAGTATTTTAATTGCCTATTCTTATTAATTGTATATTGCTTTAGAAACAAAAATCACACTTTTGTGAACACAAATAACTAAAAAGTCACTTTGGCCTTATTGGGAACCCCGTGTCTTAATAAAGCCATAATAAAAACAAGGAAACATTCAACTTCTTAATGAATAGAAAACATTGTCAATACTTAAATTAAAAATAATGAGATCCTATTAATTACTTTTGGTCATTTGAGATCAGATTTAACGAGTTTCTTATCATGTAAAAATACTATATTAATCAGCCTTTTTCATCTTTTTTTTTAAACAATCTCCTGAACAGTAAAATATTTTATCAGCGGGTGTGAGTCCAACACACACCTCATGATACCAAACGCCACAAGTAAGACATTGTCGCATATCATCAACTCGATCTTCGTTACAAGCTGGACAGTACCAAGAAGGTTTATTATCGTGACGTTTTGGTTTAGAATCCGTCTTTTCTGAGGTTTGCTTTCGCGTTGCACCAACTGCAGGTTGTGTAGATGTACAGCCAGTAACTGACGCTGATTTTGGTGTCTTTGTGTTATTCTTTATCATGGATGAAGTACCAGGAACATCTACTCTTAACGATGGAACAGTAATCTGTGATGTGGAATTCGTAGCACTGTCACCAAACAAATCTTTTGTTACCTCTTGAGCCCTGTAATTCAGAGACTTCTTGCGTGGAGCAGTCGCTACAACTTTAAATTTAGGAGTTGGTAAAAATTTATGAATCTCACACGTGGTTGATTGATTGTCTATTTTTTGTGGAGTTCCAGCATTCGGATTGTTTTTTGAGAGCAAGGACAGTGGTAAACTCTCAGTATCTGTGCCTGACCCATCTGAATCTTTAACATTTGCTGTTGAAATCTCTTGTTCCTCCGATTCATCAGATAAGACAGCAATATTCTCACTATTTGTAGGATTTGGAAGTTCTGACAACGCAGAGGGCGCAAACGCCTCTTCAGGAATAGCATCTGGGTTATGTGGATATAACCCTGTAGCGCGAAACCCATTTGAGATATTGGTAATAGTCATACATTTCGGCCATACTTGTGAGAGAATGACATTGAAGCTTGTCTTGTTAAGGGTTCGTTCAGGATGCTGACTGACGTATTTAATCAACTCTTGGTCCCAATGGTGCTCAAAAGAACGATAAACAGATTTATCCATGGGCTGTAACTCGTGCGTGGTATTTGACGGAAGACAATATAAAGTAATGCCACATTTCTCAGCTTCCTCGACAATAGTAAAGTCCAGGTGGCATTTTGCACCATCAAATATGAGAAGACATGGCCCTGATGTTCTGTATTTATGCAAATGCTTAATAAACTCAATGAAAGTTTCTGTCGTCATACTTCCTTTTGGCGTCATCTTCACCAGAGAGCCTGGAGGTAAATTGTCTTGGAATTCTGGCTTTAGTCTCTTGCCTTTGAACAATATCATTGGGGGAATAGCTGATCCTATAGCATTTCCGCAGCCTACTACTGTCACACTTTCAGCATGCTCATTCGCTATTTGATGAACTCTTTTTCTCCCTTTGGCTGTCAGAACTTCCTGCTGGTGGTGCAAAGATATGCGACAATTTTTTTCATCGATGTTGTAAATGCTTTCAGGTTTATGTTCAATTTCAAGTCTATCCAGCACACTTTTGTATTTGGAAAAGTGATCGCTAACAATATCTTTATTTAATTTTTGAGCACGAGCTGGATTCATCATCTGTGCTTTACGACGTGCTAATTCAGGGTGTCGTTTGAGAAATAACCTCAACCATTTCTTCCCCGCGACGTTTTTGGCATCATTGAAAGTGTTTGGAATTTTTTTAATTTTACAAAATGAAAAAGCCTGTATGCGCAACATCTTTGATGTCAACGGTACTCCAACATCAGCCAAACGTATGATTCTTCTGACAAGTCCAGCTTCTTGTTCTGTAGTCAATGTAGCCGATCGACCTAGCTTTCGTGTAGTCGACCCACTCGCTAGATGGTTGCGTAGGGTTCTTCTTGGGATGTTGTATCTGGTTGCAGCAGCATATGTAGATAATATACCTCTTTCTACCATTTTAACAGCGTTTTCCATCTGTTGCGAAGTCCATTGAGCCCTCTTTTTCCTTGTGGTAGAAGCTGGTGATTCGTTTTCCATGATGTTACTAAAAACAAGGGTATACTATTTTACTGTGATACTTTTCTAACTGACATAAAACATTGCCCTAATAAGGCCTGTACCTGTGCCGTTATAAGGCCTAAACATTTTTTTTGTAGGCTTTATTAGGGCATGGCACATGGGTAAACAAAACAACAATTATATAGAATACACCGATATTACAGCTTTTTCACTTATGTTAGGAGATGGCTACACGTATAATTATCCTATAGACAAAACACAGCACACCGTGTACAAATAAAAATAAAAATACTTACTGTTTGCTCTGCCAGAATTTTATAAAAACAAGCGTGCGCTTCGCGTCGTTGTTGTTTCCGACTGCAGGTTCCAACACGTTTGCGGCACGGGCCACTTGCAGTGCTTGTGGGTGTTAGTTAATGTACACGCACACATCTACAAACATTGGCGGCTATTTTAAATCGTGAAGCGGGAAATTTAAAAACTAGGCCTTATTAGGACATAGGCTTTATTTGGGTCAACCACCTTATATAAATACGAACCTTAGTCACCCCGTAGAACAGGGGTTTTCAAAGTGAGGGGCGCGTCCCTTTAGGAGGGTCAGAGACAAGCAAAGAAGGCGTGCAAATTACACTTGTACCAACTGCACGCACATTAATTAAGTGTGGCCTTATTTAAAGATTACGAGCGTTTACGCCGTACCTACGACATTTTATAGATAAAAACATAGTAGCATAGGTACTTAGGTAGGTTTAAAAATTATACTTACATTTAAAGATTTACCTACGCAATAAAAACTTTTATGTTTTTTCTCTCTCTGTGTTTACCTCTTTGATCGTAGAAAACCGTCATATGATAACCGTCATGTTAGGAAACCTCTGCTTCAACTAAAGCAAATATCAAAACGATGCAATTTTGGAGTAAAGACAAGAATTTTTTGCCAAAATCATAACAGCCTGTAAAACCTAGTAAATGGGGTTCAAAATTGAACATTACTAAAGATGATGACGGCTGGTGAAACTTTTATGCTGTAAAGACAGACATTTCCATATGAAATAAGTTTGTTTCGTTATCTGTTCCATTTAAAACTGTTTGCATTGCAGCTGACTAACGGAACGTTCTGACAGAAAATAAATACAATAACTGAATATCTTTGTTAGGTATTTTTCAAGTATGTAAGTACCTAACCCAGAGTCTACCAGCCCGTTACATTTTCACCTACCCACTGACCGCAATCAATCACGTCAATCAATCATAAAACAAATTAAAACTAATTGTGTAAAGAAATCCTATGTTCTATTATAAAAACCAAAAACGCTTAAATCTATAGGTAGAAGTGCTACTATAATAATAAATCTGAAGAGTTCCGGATTCATGAGGAACAGTATAGGTAGGCTAAACATCACGCTAAAACCTACGGGAGCAGAGCAGTAACCAAATTCGTTACTTAAAATTCGGGTGAAAAAAAGTAGGGGGCAGAAGTTAGTATTACGATAAATAAGAATTTATAAGTTCGCGATTGACCATTCTTTTTTTAAAACAGCAACGAAAGAAAAGTAAAAAATATCTATGGTCAAAGATTTGTAGAGTTATCATTGAATGGGCCAAACATTTTTTTCCTTTTTTGTTATATAACCAGTCGATAGTAACACTCACTCAACCATCACAGAAGCATACAAATAAAGCCTTGAATTATTCTGTAAATGCTCATTTTTTTGTAAACGGCGACCATGTAATACATTCTAACAAACCTTTAATAGGACCCATCATTCTAGCGTTCTCACAAATGATGTAAAATTGCACCGACGTGATAAATAAACGAAATTGTCGCCCTTCGCCTACTTCCAGATGACAGCATGAGCATCTAAATTGTAGGATTAGGTAGGTAACTATGATATAATCTCACTGCTCAAACCACGAGGTAATCGCCGTATTCGTGCCTAAAATATTAAACGAACTTTTGATATAAAAAGACAAAAGTAACGGCAACGACATAAAGAATATTGAGACAGAACTCTAATTTTCTTTGACGATCTCCAGGATGTACAGTAGCAATCATAATTAGTGGAGTAGCAATCTCAAAAAGCAATAGATCGGTTCCAGACCTATACTAATTACAAGTCCAGGTTTCCTCACGAAGTTATTCCTCCACCGATGTCAGCGATGTCCAAAATAAACTTTAGAAAGCAGGTACTTAAGAATTGAAAAAGTCACATTATCTTAAATATTGAGAATTTATGAATGCAGTTTTGTTTCTTATTAAAAATAAAGGAATGTTTCTTTATCTATCCGGGTTCAAAGTGGTATCCTTTCAGGGCTCATTGATTTTTACATCCCTGTGCATTATAATTGAACTACTTCGGTGCAACTTTGGTCCCAATATAAACCCTGTGGAACACCTAAGCAGACTTCACAAGTCTGAGACTGAGCTCGTAAATCGTTAAAGGGTTTTTGAGAGTAGTTGAAGCACGTGAGAGATTAGGTAAGCAATACGTAACATGTGATATAAAACCAAAAATATTATTATAGTCATGAATAGATAGGTAATCACAATTTTTCTATAGCAGGTATAATGTTATGTAAGTAAACAAAATAATTCTAGTGCCTACACGTAAGGATATATCAAACAATGCTTAGGATAAAGGAGAAATAGGTATCAAACACTAGCTTTGCCACGACTTCGTCCTCGTAAATGTCGGTTAAAAAGAATAAAGAGTAGCCGTGTCCTTTGTTAGGGTTTACACTTACCCTGTATCAAATTTCATCAAAATCAGTTCAGTGGTTTTGTCGTGAACGCGTAACAGACAGACAGAGTTACTTTCGCATTTATAATATTAGTATGGATTATGGTGAGCAGCCAATGTGATTAAAGCGGTTTCGTGCAAAAATCTGGTTCAGATGTAAAAAATAGCAGATTGAGTAACGTTGACCTTCGAATTAAATTAGGATCAATGAAATCAAACCAGTTTTGGAAACACATCAAACAAGGAAAGATTTAAGTAAACAAATAAAATTTGTTTTTGGTAAATTATATTGTTTTAATATTGCATGCATCTAATCTTACGACAATTATAAATGCTAAAGTTTGTGTGTACAACTTTGTTACTCGCTCACGACAGAACGGCTGAACAGATCCGAATGAAATTTCGCACAGAGATGCATTATAGTCTAGAATAGGACATAGGCTACTTTTTATCCCAGACAAATATTGCCGTGGGATAGTAAAAGTCCCAGGCAGAAGTTAGTCAAATTATAAAACGTTCTTCACTTCTAAATACACTTCATCGCTTAAAAATTAAGAGAAAACGTACTTATCGAGATTTCTAAGAAGCTGGTCTTGAGCTATTAAGCTTGTAAAAGCGTAATTACTATGTACTCTACCTCAAACTACTAGCCAATTTGTAAACAATAGAGAATACTCAACGAACGTTCTAACACCAATTTGCACATGACAAGTTACCTATGTTGACACACGCGCACAAGTGTCGCAGCACTATTGCCGCCAAATCTGCACATGTTACGCAAATATACACAAATGATGCTTTAATAACGAAAGAAGTAACAAAGTGGACCAAAATCCCTAATACGTTTCTAACTAGGACACATTCAACTTATGTAAGTGGTCATTAAGCTGATCAAATAGGTACAAACATGACGCGTGCATAAGATTGCTATAAGTACCGCTTAATTAGGAAATTAGATAACAGTTAACTTCAAACTGCAAGCTTATTACAATCAGTTTTCCTCAATCGCTAATTAGTAATAGAAAATACATTTTTCCAGATATGAATCAACACACATACGTAATGCTGAACGTTTTATATAGGCAAATTTGCGAATCATCAACAGAAACCTGTACTCATTTATAAAGTCAAAGATTGTAGACCTTAACAGGTAGTAAAATCAAGAAACCGACTGTCCTTCGAAAGCCTACCAACATTATTAAAAGCTTGAAACGTGTCGACAACAGGAAAACAGATATTATAGGAGAAATTGCAACTTACCTGCATGCTGGGAGTGACGAACGGTAGAACAGCTCGAAGAATCGAAACACTTTTACTTTCGTTGCACTAGTGAGCCGTTTAGTTAGCGATTGACCCGGATCTTAGTATTATGATTTCTACAGTATTTCACGATATTTTTACGAAGCCAGTGAAGCGTTTAAGCGTGCGTCTGGTTGGAGAATGCTGGAGCGAGCCGTGGTGCCGTAACCTCTTACTTAACTCACAATCCCCCCTATTTCGACTTGGCTGTACACACTCAATGGCCTGCACCGAGATTGTGCGTCAACGTTACGTGAGCGCGGTGTGAATAAAACACTAATTATTGTATTCATTTATATTATTTTATTTGAGACACATAACGAGAACAGGAAACGGATCACGATACATATGTTTTGAAATAAAAAAGTTACAAGAATTGATGTTACATGGGTAGACTTCACGGATTTGTTTAATTTTTTTCCTCTTACCTACTAAAAGTTTAGTAGGTTACGACAATGTGTAATATCAATGATAAACAAACAGTAGGATTTATAAGGAAGATACAACATAAATTAAAATGTTCAAGTAAATATTAAATTTCTTTGTAGACACAATTTGTAGGTCAATTATGATGATATATAATTAGGTACCTACCTATTTAAGTAAACAAAATAATTAATTAGTATTTGCTAATCAAATTAATAGATAACCTAATAATAGTTCTGACAAATCTTATTGTCTCCAATTTATTTATTTAATTAACTAATTAATTAGGTATGTGAGTAATTAACCTGAATACAGTTAAAATTATTATTTAATAATCAGCTAATTTAACAAGGCATGCTAAAAAGAATTAATTAATGTCTCTTCGTCAACCGCTAATATTTAATTATTAATTCTCCCCACAATTTGTTTTTTTTTAGAATCTACAACGCCTTATGAAACGAGTAAAATTTTCATTTCATTGTTAGTTTCATAGACCTATAATCAGTGAGGGTTAGGCATAAAAAAAACATATTTTGAAATTGGAACACACAATGATGACAAATGATTTATGCAATAGAAATAAAAAAAAAAGTTAGTCGACTATCACTTTGCTTCATAACCCTCATCATTTGCACGCTATATCTAACTAAAATCGCAAGTAAAAAAAAAGAACGTCCACAAAGTCATTATTTTCATATAATTATTGTAGAAGCGACAAGAATATTGTGACCAAGATTTTGTAAATAGCCAATTAAAAAGAGTGTCTGTGTGTGTTTCTTGCTCGTTCTTCTCCATAGAGGCCTACCTCCTTTTGTAACGAGCCACTAGCTTCAACTTTCTAACTGACCGACTCCTTGACAATTCGGAAGTGTCTGTAAATGGCCTAATTGAAGTAAATGGTTTGACTTTGACTTTGACATCATAGTCAATGGCAACAGATATTTACCGCATGATATAAGTAGCTATGGTTCGCATCTCGTTGATATTTGTGAAATAATAAATACACATCCCATCCCATTCCGATTATGCACGAAAAACTTTACATTATTCCTTCTTCCTTTCATTATAAAAAAAATAAAATTTATTTGTTTGGTTGGTAGTACTGATAGTGATTACGTTCCTTATTTAAATTCAGCCATATTGGCGCACGATTTTCGCCCATTCCCAAGGGTAGTTCCGTTGGACAAAGGCGAGAGTTCGTCGGATCTGGCGTGTTTCTTGCATCGAACACTGCGGGCAGGCCCCTCGGAGTACCAACGGAGCCAGAGCTGGAAGAAAAGCGAAACAAGTCATTAAAAATTGCCATTTCCTTTCCTATAAGTTCCAGCACACTGCTAAAAGGCTTTAGTCTTCTGACTGACCTGACTATGAAGACGACACGACGCCTTCACGTCGTATACAATAGTTTATAATAATAAATAGGTAATATTTTTGTGGTTTTTATGAATATTATGTATGTTAGTCTGTAAGGTATATATGTGTGTTATGGGTCTTTGTTACTTGAATTAAATAAATATATAAATGCTACGTACAATTAACTATGATAGTTTCATTGGCGATTTTTAACGTTGTTTTTTGTGTACAGTTACTACTCCGCTCCTGTAAGTCGTAGCGTGAAGTTATATAGCCTTTAACTTTCCTTAATAAACGGGCTATATAACATAAAAGGATTTTTTCAAATCGGACCAGCGGTCCCTAAGATAGCGCGTTCAAACTTACAAACAAACAAACTCTGTAACTTTATAATATCAAGTAAGCATGGATTACATCCGACACGCATTTCCACACACCTAGAGCTGTTAGCGAGTTTCTTTAACAGAAAAACCCAGTAACACTTTCAAGGAATCAAACGGCACGCTCACACAAAGCGTTTGCGTTTACGTAACTTGCCTTAGTGTGACAATATTATCATTTTTGCATGTACCCAAACACTCCCTTCCGATTGGACGGCAATCCGACATGACCAGGGAGAGCTCAGGTGCAGGACCAACGATTTTTTTTTAAGGTGGTTAAAATCATCAAATGACTCCTTCCGCCCTGGGCGGGGCGGAAGGGACTGTCAGACTTTTACTGACTAAAAACCACCCTGTTCCTTCTGTTGCCCTTTACGTTCCGGGGCCACGGTATCCTGTTAAGACGTTCCGCAACGGACCAACGACTTCACGTGCTTTCTGGGGTACGGGGGTGTGTGTGCCATCACCAACTTCCAAAATCCGGACTGCTACTGAGAAATTCCTAATGGAAAAATAATTTCCGTTCGAGCCCTTGCTGACTTACCGTTCTGACAGAACGATAGAAAATCAATTGTGTCTCATTACGGGGGACTTGAGTAATTACTAACGTTATGCCCGACCTGTAGGCTTACTCTTGAACAAAATCGAGAATGAGATTGGAATCGACATTACATGTACATCCGATCTAGTTTCAATTCCAATAAATATTAGAAGACATTTATTTATACAATTAACGAGTTATTTAATATTTTAAAATTTGGTAATTTACGTTTTCATTTGTATGGCAACCTCATGTCAATCGCTGTAGTCAAACATGCAGTCGATTCCAATCTCATTCTCGATTTTGTTCAAGAGTAAGGCTACTGGATACACGAGACAAACGGGGCAGTTTTTCACTCGAACCTACATGCAGCAAAAAGATGCTTATTATAACTAAGACCACTAACATAAAATTATCTTGTTGATCTGTTTGTTGTTTCATAATATAATATTATTGTAATAAAACTGACTGCCTCGTTGGTCTAGTAGTTGCAAAGCGGGACTGCTGAGCATGAGGTCGTGGGATTGATTCACAGGTCGGGCAAAGTGTTATTTAGTTTTTCCATCAGGAATTTCTCAGTAGCAGCCTCGGAGTCTGGATTTATGTGCCCGGTTGATGGCAATAGGCTCGCCCCCTATTACATGGAACTTAAACATAACTGGTATAATGTGGGTGTACTAATGGGTACACCTCTGCCTAACCCTTCGGGGATTACAGGCGTGATGTTATGTTATGTATTATTGTAATAAAACTGACTGCCTCGTTGGTCTAGTGGTAGCAAAGCGGGACTGCTGAGTATGAGGTCGTGGGATTGATTCACAGGTCGGGCAGTGTTATTTAGTTTTTCCATCAGACTCTGGATTTATGTGCCCGGTTGATGGCAATAGGCTCGCCCCCTATTACATGGAACTTGAACATAACTGGCGAAATGTGGGTGTACTAATGTGTTCACCTCTTTATAATCTTTCGGGGATTACAGGCGTGATGTTTGTGATGTAGGTATAATAAAACTAAATTAACCACCATTGCTTATAATGAAATACACACAATAGAACAACTTATGATGGCTGACTAATGTGCGAACAAATAAGTTACCAATATAAAATACCACGACGGTAACCACGAATGTGAATAAAGCGTTTACAAGCAATAGTTTGTAAACACATACAAAGACTTCGTTTAGGTATTTATTAGTACACTAGATTTCTGCCCGCGACTTCGTCCGTCTGGTTTTTATTCACCCGCGTTGTTATGTCTTCGCTGATTACTGCTCTGCTACGCGCTGTAAATCTGGCTATCATATACCTACAAAAAGATTTTTTCCAATCCGAAATCTAAACTAATATTATAAAGAGGAAAAATTTGTATTTTTGTTTGTTTGTAATGAATAAACTTAAAAACTACTGGACCGATTTTAAAAATTCTTTCACCATTAGTAAGCTACATTATCTGCGAGTAATATAGGCTATATTTTATTTTATTTTTGCGCGGACAAAGTCGCGGGACAAAAGCGAGTTAGATATTAAACTCTTCAGCGACTGCCTTTCTGACCTCCACAACCCTGATTTTGATTTTGTGTTTTTTTTGTTTGTTTGATATGTGAATAGTAATGTTTGATGAAAATTGGTCCACCACCGATAGGGATTTTTTTTAAAGGATTTTTTAGAATTATCACATAAATAACAAAAAAAAAGTTTAACGAAAGGAAACTATTTTTACAAATTCTAAGAACCTACCTACTTAGAATTTTTAAAATACGTCACTGTACTTCTACTACTAATTATATTTCCACTCACTTCGAAGTCGTCTCCCAACTGGATCGCAAGGTCCTTCGCCCAGTGCGCATTTGATGTGTCGCTGCATCGTGTTTCTATCGGCCAGGGTCTGATCTAATTGTGCGTCAGTCATTTGTGGCCCGGCCTGCACATGCAAGCCCACCACAAATCCCACGCAGACGACATATAAAAATACGACGAACTGTAAAAAAGTTTATGGTTCTTTAGAACTCTATGTTTGAATATAGGTTTATTTTTCTTTTTTACCGACAAAAGGTTTGGGTCAATAGTGCATGTGCAGTGTTTTATTTTTAATCACAAATGGTCTGGTTAATTGATTTACAACACTTATTAAAGCTGTATTTAATTGTCTGATTATGATATTAAAAATCATTTAAAAAATATAGAACTGAAATTAAGTTGCAATTCCTTTCATATTTCTTGTAATTGTGATAAAATACTTCAAAGGGTCCTCTTTATCGTAATCTCTAAACTGAGTTGAATAAGAATGGCGGTTTTAAATCGAGCTAGTACCTATAAAATAGCCTAATTTTAGAGGCTACAAATATGCTAGGCTATAAATAGAAACGGATACTTTATGTAATAGGAACATCATAATTATTTGAACAGTGTAGGTACTTGCACAAAAGGGATTTAAAGTGACTTTTAAATTCCCAATTTTATTCTAAAGGCGTGAACCTAAGGCGGCGGTGCCGATGACTCAAACAGCAGTTGTTCTTTTAATACCTATGAATAATTATGATTACAAAGTTCCGTTCAAACCGATTGAATAACAACCACGCAACATTTTAGTAACACGAGGGACGTGAAATCGGGAATTCCATTGCTTATTTAACTGTTCATGGAATTTCAACTTTATTTAGGTAATAAAAGAAACGTTTTATATTTTATTTATTGAATTAAATTCCTACCTGCATATTGGTAACGCCCACTTTCCCACAGATTTTATTACAATTTTATCACTGAACTTGAAGTACGGAACGGTGACAAATATTTGGGTTACGCCAGACCGACGATTAGGGAGCGACTGGTCACTGGATACTATCATCGTGTTAATATTGTAACCGGGAATGCGGTCCTCCCCTCTTTGTGTGGTGATTATCTCGTTAGAGGGCTCTCGACTTTTTGTACTTCTACGTCTGAATAAAGTCACTTTTAATTTACTTATCTATGCATTTTTATGGTCTGGTTAGGTACCTGCGCGTTAAGTAGTGGTAATTAGGTGTAAGTAGGTAGCTAAATATTACCAAAATAATAAATTGTAGGCGTCTTGCTAATTGAGAAAAGTTTTTATTTAAAAAAATACAACAGTCTTTCTTTATTATGCGCTACGCTTTCGTCAACGTGTATTTAGATTCGATTTTCAAAAAATATAGAGTACCTAGGTACTTTTGCCCACGACTTTGTCCCCGTAAATGTCGATTGTCGCGGATGCAGTCGGAGTCGAAGTTGGAGTCAAATAAAAAGTAGCTTAAGTATGTTCTCTGTTGGTTCAAGCCTGTACTAAATTTCATCAAAATAGGTTCAGTGGTTTAGTCGTGAAAGCGTAACAGACAGATAGAGTTACTTAGGCATTTATAATATTATGTCATGTTACCAGTATCTACGAAATATGTAAACCAAGAGAGAACAATCGCTTGCCTTAGTTGCACGGGGACGGGAATCGAATGAAAGCAAACCTTTTCTAATATTACCTACACTTAAGTGTCGAACACAGACCGGTGACGCAACTTGCCAGTATACTGGTAGGTAGATTTTGGAGACAACCGACTTATTAAATTGATTAAAAACGATTTTATTTAAACACACTAACTATTAGAACTAAAAAAATGTGTCCCGTGAATACCTATTAAAGATTATGCTCGGTTCGAACTTTCCTGTTTTAATTAATTCTGTCGCTATAACAAGAAATAAATAAAAATATGATTGACGGCATGAAAAATTGTGTGAAGTTTGAATATTCAGACTTATAAAATAATAATATTTGCAAATGGTCTTTACGATCATTTCAAATAAATAAAACTGCTAAGTACTGTAAATCTCTGAGTTTTATTTACTTTAATTTTACTCCCTTTCAATTTTTTTTAATTTTGGCGGGTTCAATAAATGATAATATTTTAATAAAAAGCGCTAAACTTTGGCACAGTAGCACAGCTTATTATTTAGTGTGGCCAGAAAATATTTGATGTGGCCATAGTGTAGCACTCACTAGTATACGACATAGAGTATATTATAATGGCGCTAGTAGCTATTTTTATATTTTAAACAAATTTTGTGCATCAACAGCACCGCTGTAGAATTTAGAGAATTAAACATCATTGTTATTACAACACAAATATTTTATGCACAAGTGTTTGAAATAAATATTTAAAATGTCTTTGATTGCTAACAGAGAAAGCAGTCGAGGTCACACTTTTTCGCAATATAAAATTGCACCACACAACACAGTGACACTGCCACAGATTATAGAGCCTGCCTGAACTAGTTAGAGTGTCAAAGAGAAAAAGTGCCTGTGTGTGAGGGTGCAGGCGTATGTGTGTGTGAGCTACTCACTCGCTCGACTCGTCTAGACAATTTCTTCTACGTTATTGATTGTACGTTTTTGTACAATGACAGTAAAACAATAGCAATTTTTCGTAAATGACTACTTTGAATAAAAACCTTCACATAAATAAACAATCAAGTTAGTGTGTGATTTAATATAAAATTACTCTTTTTATGGAAAGTTAAAAACAGTAGTTATCGTGTAATTACCGACTTGTCACTCAATCATATGTTTGCAATTAGCGATGTCAGTTTGTTTACTAATGAAACATTAGAAGAGCACAGATTTAAGTCTTCGCTATGAACTTGGAAGAATCGTCAGAAGGTTCGTCGTGTAATGGGCAAGAAAATGGCGACGGATTCGATGGTTCCGAGCGCCCACTCAAGAAAGCACGTTTTGCGTGGCAAGTTAAAGGAAAATATCACTTGAAGAAAGAGAATAATGATTCAAATGAGATATCTAATAACGAACCCACAACTTCTGATACAGCTGGCCCTTCAGGCAGTGGAAGTAATTCAAGTAATAGTAGGAACATAGCCACACAGCAACATATTCAGACAATAGATGGCTACATATTGAATGAAAACTTGGAAACCTTGGAGTCAATAGTTCAAGAGCCTAATGAATCTGTTGTCAAGCCACAAGAGAGTAGAGATTATAACTTTACAGGTGAATTAAGGAGCCTTGTCACACCAAGAGAAATAGTAGTTGAAGATATATTACGATTAAATGGAAACTTTCGCCCTCGAGACGAAACTATCTTCGAACCAATTGATGCTGAAGTCGAAAACTCACAAGATTCTTTATCAAACTATGTGATGCTTAGCCAGACTGATGACTTTGAGTTTCTCCCCGCACCAACGGTCACACCAAAGGTTTATACAGAAGATCAGTGCATAGCAAGATGGCAAGCCAGACAGGTAACTTTAATACCAGCTAGTGTTATATTTGGATTCCATTTCTCTATACAAATAAAAAAAATCATGTGACTGTTTGTGATCACAAAATAAATATAAATTTTTACATGGCACTTACATACTTTTTTGTTATAAAAAAAATTTGTATTTCTGTTTCTTTGTTTTTCTGGCTATTCTCCGAAACCGCTGAACCTATTTTGACAGGACTTTCACTGGCCAATTAAATAATTTTACAATTCTGGGAAAAAAAAAACACCTAAGCTACTTATAGATATCATTTTTTTTATTTAGCTTACACAATGGTCAATGGATTTTTAATAATTTATATTATGGCTTTTTTACAGATGGCTAGAGGACCTCTTGACAATACATTAAACACTGTCTTGGATTATATGAAACAAGAAGAAGACAACTCCACACCAGATTCTTTTGATGAAGAAGACTCCATTAACGATCTCCCAGAAGTAAACAGTATTGAAAATGAAGGAATATTAATGGCAATCTCTGCACATGGTCTACAAAACACTTCAAATTCTTCTTCTTCTTCTATGAATATGGATAATGAAGACTTGTGCGTACCTGGCATTATGTCTCCTGCTCCAAGAAATAGTACCTCACCCATTCACTCAGATGTTGAATCTCATGAAGAAAGTCCAAATGAAATCGAATATGCTTTGGATAATCAGCAACGGTCATGCTCAGATGAACTGAAGAAGGAGGGTAATGAAACAATACCACCTGCAACATTCCACGGTACAACTAGCTTAACTTTCCAAAATCTTTATGAGAATCTCCACAATCCTGTTGCAGCACCTAATGATGTAGCAATAATCGAGGATGATATCCACCATGATGTGCTAGATGCAGCAGTATTGTATGCCATACAGAGTAGAGGATTGACCACATTTGGAACAGACTATGGCTAATATTGCTCTCATAGAACTTTTAATTAAGAATTGAATTATATTTCTATTATGTTATACAATACAGGGTGGCCCATATAACAACATCCACAAGGAAATGGAAGCCTATCTTTATGGGCTAGTGTTCTGAAATTTATTGCAGCTTATGGGCTAAACATATATTTAAATTTTTGGAAAATTATTACCTAACTCCAGAATTTGTTAATTTTTGGGAAATATTACTAAAAATTATATAATTATCGCAGTTCAGAACTTAAATGGTGGTAATTTTAGCAAGCCTATGGAAAGGCATTAAAAATTTTCTTTTGGCCATTGCTATTTGGGTCAACCTGTATGTTGCTTATAAAGACTTACGAGGCACAAATAGTTTTTCACTATAAACGCGGTGTAGTTTTGCCATAAAATCAGTATTTTATCATAGTAAGTAATATTATCTCACAATTTCATGTAAATAAAATGTATTAGCTGTGGTAATTTTATAAAATTCTGTGAAAAACTGATGTCGAATGTTGTAGCAAAGTACAAGTTTCAAAAGTTTTGAAACATATCAAGTGACTGATTTGGAAATGGGCGCTTAAATTTTTACATTACCAATGCATGTTTATTATTGATGGATTGTCCAATATTACCATATAAGTGTAATTTTTCCAATATATTAAACATTAGATTTAATTTTACGATTTGGTATAATCTTGGTTTTTTTTTGTATAATTATTGTCAATGCATTTTTGTTGTCATATTTTTATTATTTTAGAAAGTATTTACAGTTTTAAATGTTAGGTACCTACTTAGTAGATTAATATGTTGTATTCATACAGATAATTAAAGCAAGATTTAAAAACTTCTTTAACATAGTATTAGTATAAATGTATGCCATACTGACATCACAGTCAATAAAATGATACTCAACCAAGTTTCGCTATTATTATTTAAACATTTTTGTTTCCTTCCAATTTATTAAAACAATTGATTATTAATTAATCAATTGTGTAATAAATCAAGTACCAATCAATAATATTAATTATAATTTTCGGAGACGAACAGTGCATTCACGGTCACGGTAAGGCGGCTAATCTACAAAGTGGCTTATGTTTGGCGCCTTACTGAGAGCACAATTTAGAATCAGGTGCGCAGTTTAATACTATAACAGCCGCTTTAGTCTATCTACTTACCTTCTTCGGATTAAAATAAAAAAAAAACATTTGAAACAAAAGACGTTAAATTCGAATGTCATGTTTTATGTATTGTGTCGTGTCACATCATTTACCAGTGAAAACATAGTAAAGAGAAAAAATCATTGATAGCAATTGGTTAGCCGTCAAAAATTACAACATGAGCGGACCATGGATTTCCCAGAGGTTGGCGCACGCTCGCACCTGTCATGAGCCCCAGTCGTCCCAAATCAACCACACCGCGGGTATCTATCTTATCTATTCATACCATAAGTTTACATACAGGAAGCCACCGATGATATTTAAAAAAAAAACGAATAATTAAGCTACAGGTTGCCTACTTACATTACAAATTTTGTGCAGGAATCGAACCTGCGACGCATTTCATTTTACGAAGTTAAGTCTACTTACGGTCGTGCTTTTACTCCAGAGGCATGTGCACTTTATTTCATTACTAATGCTTTCAAAACTAAATAAAATTATTGTGATTTGTGAGGGAGTTGGTATATAGAACCTAGAACTAGACAAATTCGCATCAGACCCGCGTGGGCAATTACAGGATCACAGTGCACTCCATCTATATCTCCCCGTGTCACAGTAGTGGAAATATTTAAAAGGGCTAATGATACGTACCTTCAATCAAATTTGAAGCCAAGTGAGTTCGGAGCCTTGAATTTCGTGAGGGCATTTTGAATTTGGATAGTATAGGGGTAATTGAAATAAAATTCCTCAATAACAATTTTATTATTGCTTGTTATTATTCACATAATACAAAATAAACTATGCACAAGTTTAAGACCACTGATATTCTATTTTAGACTTCATAAAATATTCTGAATTACAACTCTGACATTCACAACTGTTGAGTTGCATGTATAGTGTAACACGTAAGTAACATTTACAAGTGAAATTAATATACAATAGCAGCAGTCCCTCGTCAACTAATTGTGATGTGCTCACCGCATTAAAATTATTATTACATTCATGGCCGAATATCCTATGTAAACTTCTAAGATATAAGTAACTGTACAATTATCAGCAATATTCGTGGAGTCATATTAAATATATTTACACAATTATAAATACTTATGTATTCTCTCGATTGCCAATCGTTTTAGAACGATAATAATATTTATTTTAGCACAAACTACAGAGTTCCATACAAATACATTTTTCGCACGAATACGTTTAGTGTTCATACATAAATGATTACAGAAAATATAAGAATTTCGAAGATCTTTCACAAATTAATTATGTACTTAAATCAATGTCATGGTTGTGAAAAGAAGACAAGAAATAACAAGAATATATAACAACAAGACAAGACATATTAACAAGATTCTTAAAAAAATACTTGTTACATCAATTTGATTCTACTGCATTCACAAACATTTTATAAGATTGAATAAAATGTTTCGTTTGTACACAAATATATAAAATCATTGGAAAACGTTTTTCACTAGTAAAAGTGTTGTCACGAAACATCGTAATGTGCTTTGTATTGTCAATTAGGCATTGATGGCATATATTTTGTGCTCTTTATACATATATAATTACCATTACATATTCTCAGAACTGAAATTGAAAATTTTGATAATTAATAGTATTCGATAAAAAATTGTTAAACGTACACCATTTAAAAAAGAACAGAACGCCAATTCCCTAATTAAAAACGTTCAAAATCTAGTTGCAATTTCATCTCGGCGACAATCAATGTTAAAAATAGATAAATTAGAGGTTTGATTGGTTGAGTCGTGAGATTAAAAATGCTGCAAACGTTATTAAAAATACAGAACTCGCCCTTCAGACATAGGTACCATCGTAAATACAAACTGACATAAAAAAAGTACGAAAAAAATTACATGCTTCGCTGGGCTTCGCACAACGTAAGTAGTTGGCAGTGGCGGATCTGGGGAGGGGGCTAAGAGGTTAAAGCCGGGCCCTTAAATGATCCGCCACTGGTAGTAAGGTAGATTTAAGTGTGCGTCAAAGTTTTACTACCTAAAATTAAACGTTTGTAAACATAATTTATTATGAACGCATAATATTCAAAGTGACAGCTTATTGGGAAGTACATAGTTGACTATTTGTACTTAACAAAAAATTGTGTCTAAGGAGTTTTCTTCTTAAAATAATACATTTACACATGAATTGTAAAAAATATGTACTTTCAAGTGAAAACAAGATGCTGTTTGTGATATTTTTATTAGCCTTTTCTTAGGTTGGTCACATAGAGTTGCAATTGAATATTTCTCGCACACATAATACAGGGATTCAGAATATGCACCGAGAAAAAAATTCAGGCTATATGTGTAACCTAACTTCGGTGTTCCTATCCATTTTCTATTCTTAATTCTGATAAGTACATACATAGCGACATTTAAATGTGCTAAAAAATATAATTGTTCTTGATCTTAACAATCAAAGGTCACGTTTTTTTGTTGTAAATAAGTTTTGTTTTTCGTAATTTATTTAAATTAATACAAACCATGTTCTTATAATTTTAACATTGTTGGATCAGAAAAATAGCAACTTTTCAATAGGCTCACAAGTTGCCATTGTGAAAATATTGCTTGTAAACTAATATATCGTTTTAGTTAAAAACTCAAAGACTTCAAATAATCGATAATTATTAGTAATTCAGAGCAACTTTTCTGATTGCTATTTTGGAGATCCTTCAGACCCTATTCATGCATGCGGTCACGGCACGTTCGCCGTAACATGTAAAAGTTCTCATTGTAGCTCATACAGTTCCTACTACTTTACACGGCACGGCAACCGTAGGTACTGTGACTGTGTGCATGTGAAAAGCGGCTCAATGTTAGGGCAGTGTGGCATAATCGTGCAATAATAGATATTGGATCGAATTCTGGTGCGCACCAAATATTGCTATTTCTCACTCACAAATAATCAAGAATAAAATCTCAACCTACATAAATAAAAACCGTCAAAACCACTTTTAAACGCTGTGTTATTGTCCTTTTCTAACGATGTTTGTTCGAAGAAGATAGCGACACTATTATCTTGTTTAGTTGGTGAACAACAGAATCAGTCTTTTTCATTTATTGCTCGGGTCAACATTTTTAGATGATAAATTAACAATAACATTTTCCTTTTGTAAAGCAAGTCGTGCAGTTGTACTTTCTATACAATGTGAACTGCTGTATAGCATATATACCTACCCCCGTATATAGAAAGACTAATTTATACTGTAGTCGAATCTCTTGTCTACTTCCGACTGGTTGTTGTTATTGTGATCAACCAATTACATCAGTTAATGTAAGATTTGACAGCTAACTTTTTGATCTGAGATTTTTGTTAAGGTTTTCAGAATATGAAGGCGAGTCTACCACCATGATGGAATGAACCTTCAATTACAATTTCTAAATATTCAAGTTCTGTTTTGTATTGCATTGACTGAAACAAAGATTCATAATTATTCACTGGCTCCATAATTTAAAGTCAAAATTAGAACAAGCTGCACGCGATTAACTAAGCGGCCGCGTGACATCACAATCACTCGAATATTGGAGCCAGCATCTCCGGTGTATAATCTCAGTTCACTATTAAGCTACTTGTATATTTACAAAACTTATATTACAAGTTAATTATTATTAAAAAAATCTCCAAAAGTTAAAAAATTGACAAACACATTTAACACCCTTATACTTAACAAAGCGTATGGATTCATCGTATTTACAAGTACATAAAGATAACGCGCGTAATGTTACATGCAAACTAGGGCACCAAAATAATAAGTACATTATTATCATTATCAATATAGTGAAACTAGGATCGCTTAAGGTGTCTTACAAATTGTACTGACTCAATCTGACTGTCTCAAGTCTGACTACCATAATACATTGTGTAAAAGACCAAACAACGGATCTCATGTGAACTACATTCAAAATTGAATGCATACATTTAGGTCACCATTTTCATAAGGCGGAGAACGTTTATAACTTATTTATCTAAAAAATATTTACAATATGCACAGAGACTAAAGCAACACGCATAACAGGCATCAAAAACTTCTTGGGCAGACATTTTTATTGCTTATACTTTGGAGTTTTGTATCCATTTATGTGCTACCAATACTTTAACATTTATTTGCTTTAACAGATATGCGTTATGAGGAACACATGTTATTATATATATTCCATACAAGGCTTATTAACCACGATTTCTTAGATTTAGGTTAAAAATAAATAAAATGACAATCATAACAGACTAGACATAACAGGACCGTCTGCACTTTCATCAATAAACTATTCACCAACTGTTCTGTGGAGTTACCAGCAATCAAATTGTATAATGATTTAACATAATTAAAAATTGATTTTTAAGTCTTCAATACATTTAGTTTTCTAAATTTAATGTAACTATCCAACATGAGATCTTCCTTAGCTAGGGTACCAACAGACCAATTCTTAAGTTGATCAAACAGACCGACTTCATGCCCAAGCCTACTTACTTGTATTCACACATTCAGTGTCCATCTTAGTTGATGAAGTGAAATAAATATCTTGTGATGTTGGGAGAGGGTTTTGACTCAAATGGGTGGCAGGAGGGGGGGCGAGGGGGGCACGGCGCATCGCTACGGTTTGAACTTCACCAGAGGTATATTCTTGGATTGCAGGCACTTGTCACAAACCCATTCCGCGTACACTTCTGCTGTGAGCAACTGAAATGCTGGCTCCGTTAGCCCTGTGCAGCCCCTGGAATGTTGCAACATTACACATATTAATTTGTATAAAGGAGTTATATTTTTTAGTTTAATCTCTTTCTACACTCAACACTTTCTTGTGTGCCAACTCTGACATGTTTGTGGATGGATGGCTCAATATTATTTTAAGAGTGTTTGCAGCATCTGTGAGACAAAAATAACAAAAGTAAAAACTTTTGTTAATTTTGTGTTTTCATATGTGTTGCTATGTTATGTCTTCAATTATAATGATTTTTGTGATACTGTTATAAATAAAGCGAAGATAATAAATAAATAAAAATGATTTTATTATTTTTACAAATGCACTCATGAGTGGTTTAATTGGTTTTACCAAAATAATGTGTCATGAGTTTAACTTATCTTTTCCTAATCATATTCGCTGTTAATTTATTATGTAAGGTTTTGTAACATCTTATCATCAAGATTTTGTAATAAATATCATTATTACAGAAAAATATATTAATTTCATGTCAGTTCTTTGTTTAATTATTTTAAATGTTACATGTTAAATAAGCATAGCATATTTGTCTACAATAAATTAAAATATTAATAAACTTAGTACCTAGTTGCTTAGATTAAATATTATGCAGAACATACCTGTGAAACCAAAAGTTGCACCCAGATTCACATAATATAGCCTGATCATTGTCATGTACTTCTTTGTGACACACTCCACATGGATATATGGGTGGAGCATTAGGGTTTTGAGGATTAAACACCATTGGTTGGTCGGGAGGGTACACTTTACCAGCACTAACTGGCATTGGTTTTGGTCCAAACATACCCATGCTCTGGCCCATTGGACCCACTCCCTGCCCTCCAGGACCACCCATCGCCATTCCACTCATTCCAGCCAGTGGTCCACAATTACCCATGTTTCCTGGACCTGGACCCATCCCCATAGATCCATTCCCTCCCATACCCATTGGTCCTCCATGTCCCATATGACTGCTTGAATAAGGTGGGCCTGGGCCCATGGAGGTCATTGGTCCATTGCCACCCATAGGACCACTTCCCATGCCTGATGGCATTGGACTTCCATGTCTCATAGGACCACAATGCCCTGGTCCCATACCACCACCTTGCATTGGATTAGAAGACATTATAGAATTACTAGGTCCCATTGAACCGTTAGAGCAACTAGGTCCCATTGGTCCATTCATGCGGGGAACATTCATGCCAGGCCCTCCACCTCCCATGGGACCATTCATGGGCCCATTCATTGATCCTGCACCAAGAGGACTGTGCATAGGTGGCCCCATAGGACTGTTACTCATGTGACTGCCTGCCATTGAACCCATATTCATAGGGCTTCCCATAGGTCCTGATGACATTGGTGAGCCCATTGGCATAGAATTCATAGGACTCATTGGACTGCCCATTGACCTTGAAGTAGGGCCCATGCCTGGACCCATGCTGTGATTGCTCATACCCATATTGGGTCCCATAGGTGACATACCACCCATGTGTCCCATAGGACTCATATTTCCCATTGGACTAATTCCACCTCTTGGAGGCATCTGTTGGTTCATAGGGTTCATACCATGTGGGCTCATGAGTCTCATTGGTGGGCCACCCATGCTGTGCATTGGCCCCATCATTCCCATTGGACCGTTTTGACTCATCATTGATCCATTTTGACTCATCATAGGGCCATTATGTGATACGGTGGATGGAGAGTCATCAAAAGGGTTTGAGGCAACAATGGTGTCTCCATATCCTGTTAACGGTGGAGGCAGGAGATCTTGTGCCGTGGGAGGCGGTTGAGGAGGTGTTAAGGCATTATTAGCATTTGAAGTTTTCCTCCGCTTTTTGGGGTTACTCGGTGCTGGCGCCGGCGGGGTCGGCGTGTCCATCGGAGGCTTGAAGTCTGGAGGCCCTAGTCCTGGGCCTGGCAGCCTGTAGGATGGCATTCCAGCCAGATTGTGACTCATTCTGATATTATTCAGTTTCAGCTCTAACAACCATCATCACGAATCAATGACATGAACATTTTAGAAACTGTATTCGCACATAAGGCACCGCATTGTCACGAGAAAGCGCAATAACGTGCCGGAAGACTGGTTGTGTCTATTTCTGTAACAAAAAATATTACAGATGAAATCATTTTACTACAAGTACCTAGTACTCAGTATTGATACTGTACAATGATATACTCTCTCATTTCATTGATCGCCAAAATTCTGCAGACGATGATGGTTACGAATTTACGATTCTCAGCTTCTCAAGATTGACACTAACGTAAGTAACCTGCCAATTTTATTATTGTATGCAGAAAAACAGTCTCAGATGTAAATCTTACTAATAACAATTATTCTGAGAAAGATATATCAAAAACAATAATATAAAACTTACAGCATTATCAATAAAGCATCGGAATTACTGATTAATTTTTTTTTGTCTTCATTGAAATCCCAAGGCAGGCGTGCAACATATGACAAAATACCCGAAGTAAATCACTTTATCGTGCCAGATTTTGTTATTCACAGAAGGCTTCCTGATTGTTTAATGTTCTAACACACACGAAGTTCACTTACAACAAGATTTAGTAATGCATCAAAAGCATTTTTATTTACGACTCGCAGTATTCCAAACAACACACGCCACATTCACGATGTATTTTCATGAGAAATTCCCGCGAGAGGGCGCTTTGGTCACTTATCTACTTTTATAAACGAGCAAAGGTAATCACAAAGCCGATTTCTGTGCCTTCTTAAAAAAAAACAATAATCTATGAGTATAACTACATTCAAAACATGTTTCAAATTATTATAGACTTGATATTTATAAGCATTAGACAAAATTAATTACAAAATAACAAAATGCCTAAAAAGTTGAATGTTGCCATTGCCAATAATTTAAAGCAAAGAAGCAGTGCAAGCAGAACGCCAACTATATTTTAACATGAGTGTGGTGTGTCAAAATTAAAATTACTAACTAAACGACCAGCCGGCTGCCAGCTGTATGCTAAAGGGCACACGGCACAATTATGTAGTTCATGTACAAACGGGATAATTTCCTCAGTCTAAAATAAAATGGAGTACTTGTTTTCGAATTATATTAGAATGCTTAATATTTCTTAGTAAAATGAAACTCTTGTTAATCAAATTGAATGATGCTAAGTTTAGTTTGTCTTATAATCTGCTGTTTAGCAGAAATAAACGAGGTAATAGACGAATTTAGTCCTTACTACACAGATGTCGCTGTGGCGCGGTATCGCACTGTAGAGCTATTTAGTTCAGTTAATGTCTAATAGATGTCGCTATGTGAAATATGTACAAGAAACAATGTAGATTCAATACCTACTATTCAATAGTTTTCTTTTGTTTACGACTTAAGTGTACTTTCCGATTTCCGAGTGGGTTAGCGAATCGTAAATTACGTCCTTGAACGTTCTTTTTTTTTTTGGTGAATTTTATTGAAGCAGAAGTAGTTGGTAGATACTGTAGCGACTACTTCTTTTACTGTGATTGAAACACTGTTTATAATTGAGGCTTCGTATATTTATAACTTTTTTAACTAGTTTTTAAGTTGC
Organism: Hoplodrina ambigua; assembly: GCA_949774945.1. Taxonomy (NCBI): domain Eukaryota; kingdom Metazoa; phylum Arthropoda; class Insecta; order Lepidoptera; family Noctuidae; genus Hoplodrina; species Hoplodrina ambigua. Next base: position 3,874,876 of record OX458979.1, read on the forward strand.
CCTTGTCAGCCGTAGACACGGACTGTCACTATTTTTTTATTATTTTAAAAATTAGCATCTACTAGCTCATAGAGCATAAAAGCGTAAAAGAATAAGATTGTATACGGCGCATCCAGCCAGAGCCTCAACAGTATCTATGCCTGTCTACTCCCGTGAGAAAAAGGCATGAATATGTATATTAAATTTGTATATAAATACCTACATAATATGAAGGTAATTGTTTGTGTTGCATTTTTAAGAATTGAGTACCTACCTATTTTTACGTGTGAGACACTACATACAATTATATACCTATTTACTTATAAACTGTACCTACGTATAATCTTTGTAATACAAATTAACATAGGTACCGACATCTTAAGAATTTATAACAAAATCCGAGTTGAAATGAATACCGAACTACCGAAGTTGCTCACATCGCGAAAACTGAACTCGACTTAAATGCGCCGCTTATAAAGACAGATGGAGGCCCATTATGCCAACTTGCAAGACTTGCGACTGCACCACGCGGACTACTTTAGCTCCTGACTGCTTTAAAATGATTTAAACAGACACTTCTTTAAAAATATAATACATTATTTAAATTGTATCCTTTACTTCACTGTAAAGACATATTAATTATTATGTCATTGGTCGTGGTTACAATAAATAAGCGACTAATAAATCAATAAATATATAACGCGAGTGAGGCGGTACCTAAAATAAGTGCCACGAAAGATGAGACTTGACACACCACACAAACTTTATTATTTCGTAATAAATATTATAATATTGATAAGAATTTTAATCTGTGATGTCTTAAATAACTGTTTCGTACATCTATAGCTGCGCACGCTCCCCATTACTGACGCTTGTCAAGTCTCATCTTCATGGCATGGTATCTATTAGGTATAATTACAGCTACGCTGGCCGGGGTTGGTCCGTGCATGGGTGACAATCTTTACACACTATGACTTCTCCGTGCCTCGGAAAGCACGTTATACGGTTCGTCCTGGCTGTCGTTACTGGTCGTCAGAAGCCCAAAAGTCAGACAGTTACCAAGGGGTGTCGTATTACTCAGTCATTGGGTTGCGGAGGACTAATAGTTCTTAAGATTAGCGCGTTCAAACAAACAAACACACATTTAGCTTTAATAAAACTTTAAAGCTGAAGAGTTTGTTTGTTTGGATGCATAAGTATACCTACTTATTAGATAAATCAAAAAATAATTTTAAAAGTGACGCAGAGTATTCGTCTCTAAGTCAGTACCTAACCTAAACTATCTTGTTTAACTATAATATAAAATATGTCGCTAGCATTACGCCATGTCTTTCCTATCTGTTCCCAGCATATTTTCAAGCACAGAGCACAACAGTGACGTCAGCAAATAAGCATTTTCGATATTGAGCAGTTCTGTTTTATCGTTTCACGCGGGTTGCAGGATATTGAAAAATATAAACACATTTTGAATGAAAAAAGAACTTCCTGGTTTTAGGAACACGTAGATTTTTCTCTCTCTCTCTCTCTGGTTTTCTCAGGGCTTTATTTTGCTCAGTGCTCCTTCTTACGTTTTTTATCTTGTCCCTAAACTGAGAGTGTCTTTTTTTTCGTCCCGTTGTTGACGTAGACGCTGAGGATGGGATCCTGAATGTTATTTCCAGGTCGCCGGTCGGGAAAGTGTTAGGTGGTTTTCCATTAAAGATTACTCAGTAGCAGCCCGGGGTTTGGCAGTTAGAGGTGTGTCCCGCGTTTCGGAAAGTACGTAAAGCCTTATTTTCGATTGTTATCCTATCGGACTATGAGATTGGGGGAAGAGGGAGTGCACCTGTGCTTTAAACACACTTCTTGCATAAATCTTCTGGTCTATTTTGTCCGTTGAGATTGATCTCGGTGCCCGATTGGCTCTGGATTATATTACTTATACACGGGGACGGAGCAGTGACCAAAGACGTAACATAAAACTGGTTAAATCACGTGAACGCAGGCAGAAGATAGAGTCACAAGTAACAATTGCCAGAAAACCACACGACACTATATTAAAATCCTGGCTCCAGTATAAGTTTCAAGTTTTTGGTAAAATCCAATGTTTATTCTCTGTCTAACAGTTACAAATTCATCCATATGAAAACTTGAAGTGAAACATTTTCGCATATTTTGCTTCACATCACGGCGGCAGCTTCCTTAGGTACATACACCGTCTTTTTACTTACAAAACTTTACTTTGCGCGGGTACACCTCGCGCTGTCAAAAATGCATACATTGCAAATTCTCATTTCTCATCGTCTCGCTTCGGGGTGGAATAGAAAACAGATTTCTTTTATAGTAGGTTTGAATTTGATTTTATCAATACTTTTGATTGTAGGATTTATTAAAATTCGATGCTTATAAAGCTTATTTAATTTACTCTGTTGTAACCTACTAATCAACGTTTCATATAAGTGTTACTTTGTGGTAGATCATATATCACGGTGAATACCTTTACCTACACTAGCTTCTGCCCGCATCTTCGTCTGCGTGGTTTTTTCATTGGTCACACTTCATTGGTTACAAGGTCAAAATGTATGGAATAGCTGTTGGTTATTATGAAAAAGGTATGGTTATTATGAAGTACGAAAACTTTCATCGCTTAGATTTTGAAGATTTTGAATTTTACTAAATCTGCGGTAAAACTTAGCGCAAACATGTTCCTTCTACCGTGTATATTATCCTTCGGCCATGAGTAAGTACGTAAGATGTGTAAGTATATAAAGATAATTTACCAAAAATATAATAAACGTTACTTACGATATCATGTAAGCACCTTACCGTCAAAACGAGTTATGATGAAAAAATAGAGCAAAGAAAATCATGAACTAGAAAAAGCAATCGCTCGCGGCTTTTTCTCGTTCATATTTCTTGAAGTAATGGCCAGTTATATCTAACGTCAATTTGTGTTCGGTATTATTTGTATGCCTTTATATACTTTGTCGCAAAAGGCGAAGTTAATATAGAAAAACTAGGTAGGTACTTACTGATAACATAATACCTTAGGTAGGGTAATTCTTACAAAAAAAGGTAAGGTTTAATTAGAAGGTAATGTACAATATTTGCAGACTTAATTATAAAAAAAAAAACAAACAGAATAACCGGGTTTGTTTATTTATTTAAACTTTATGCAACAAATGTACAAAGGCGGACTTAATGCCTTAGGCATCCTCTAACAGTCAACCAGAGGTGGTGAAGAGATAACATGGTAGGTGCAAGCAATTTTTACGAGAGTAAAATAACAAAATCAGAGATTTAAAAAAATAAAAAATAAAAAAGTACTCAAATATTTTACATAATAAAATAAAGTGTACACAAGAACAAAATAATTAAATTCTACATACTTACTATAAAATGCTATATAATATACATAAACATATATAACAATATAATATATACATATATTACAAAGAATAGAAAGGAGAATTATAAAACAACTCTTTCTATTTGCTCCGAAAAATAAATCCGCAACTTCCGCTTGAATGCATACAAACTGGTGGCTGTCCTGATATCAAGAGGGAGCGCATTCCAAAGAAGAATAGCCTGAATATGAAAGAAAGAATGAACAAAGTCAGAAGTATGAGAAGGGCAGCTGAGTAGAAGATTATTCGAAGATCGAAGATTCTTCTCGTTTCATGTTGGAACTTACCTACTTTTAGAACCTAAATATGCAATAAAGAGATTTGATTTGATTTAAAATAAAACAAACTGGGTATCTATAAATTCATCAGCATCGCGGTCCACTGGAAATGTGCCCAAAATACTGGCTGCATTGCCACGTTGGATAGCAATGGCCAAGCCTTAACCTCTGGCCAAGGTAAGACCAGCCCTTGGGCCAGGGATGTCAACCAACCGTTTGGACAACTCCTTGAAAAGGCCATGGACACACGGGCCCCACAACCCAATGGTTTCCACCCTAAACGGCTTGAAAAGGTTTTGTTACTAGTTTTTATGTTAGTTTTGCTATTTTTGTGCTAGTGTTAGGCAAATAGTTAAACTTATCTAAATACACACTGTCGACACCCCTGCATCGTTTATCTTCCTAGCACGACGTGCTTTGCTGGGACGGTTGTAAACGCCGAATACATTCTTGAAAGCTATATATTTGGGTCGTTTGTGGTTAAAACATGAGGGCTATAGCCTTTTTTTTTCCATCGTGTGAAAATCTTCATGGGCTATTCCCCGTCTAGGGGAAGAAAGAGGGTGTGCCGGACTTTTACCGTCTCGGTGTTCCTATTCAGACCTTTGGGCTATAGCCTGCTATAGCGTACAAGTGCTCACCTTGTTTTTGGCAACTTGCCAAGTGTTGACTCTTCACATGACCAGAGGGCTGTCCTATTCTGGGGCCAAAGAATCAGCATTGGCATATAATGTGGCAATGCAATGCTGCTAGCCTTTTGGGAACTTGTCCCATTGACAGCGATACATTTATATATTTTTATAAACGTTATTGTACAGGTTATTATTATTATTTATTCGCTTTGTATACAAAAAAGAAATCTTTATAATAATCACATTTATTTAAGATCTCAATCCGAGTTATGACTAGATTTTTATAAAGAAAAAGGTCTTAAAGCTTTCTGTAAGATTTAGAAACCCGTCAGACAGTTATTTAACGAGATCTATAAATAGTTAACAAAGGAGAACATAGGAATCAAAAGTCAAGGGACTATTTAAGTTGACTTTATACTAATGATGTTTGTGGTTACTTACTGATTTTAGCAATCCGTCTAGCTAAATATAATCTAGAACAAAATATATATACGGTGTTTACATTTCACGAAAGAACAAATTCAATGTATTGACAGAATTTCAAGTTCCTACTGCTGGGTAGCGACTTTTTATAGTGTGTTAAAACACTGTTTATAATAATAATGGTTAATATTAAGCGCACATTATGGTATGCAAAATATTGAGCTTACGGGTCACGGGTGCATGGAACAGTACTGGGGTCGTGGGGCTATTTAAAGTTTAGTTATAACATTTAAAAGTACAGACTCCAAGGCTGCTACTAGCCAACCAACGAGTCAGTCGATACTAAAGAAAGTCGAGGCATAAAAATGAAATTCCGAATCTTCCGATATTTTTTCCGGTAACTTGTTTCAACTCAAACGTGTGAGTAAATCAAAAACAGTTTGGTTGGTGAATAGTACTGAGTAAACAGTCGGCCGATAGTTGGCAGTTCTTTTTTTATCGGCGGATACTGAATCGCTGAAATGTGCGCATATGCCTTTATACTGATTAAGAAGCTGACCAAACTATCGGCCAAGTAAAGTGGAGTCGGAAAGTGTACAGTCTGCGGGGTCTTTAAATTTCCACCTAAGCGTTTAGTGTTCTTAACATTAGAAAGTTACGAAACATAAATATTCATCAGGTAGGTAGTTATAAACGTTGGCGTTTAAAGTTAAAACTTAGCTAGATTCAACCCTAACTTAGTTGCATTTAGTTAACAAAAATATCATAAATTTGAGGTTACCTCAAGGTTTAAGGAGGCTGTACTAACAGCCCACTCCATATAAAAATATTCTAGACATATTTTTGTACAAAACTAATTAAAAACCCAGTGGTTAAGACACCCGCCTCTTGTGCACGAGGCTGTGGGTTCGCACCCGGGCATGGACAAGAACCAATGTGACTTTTTCATTTTCTTCATATTCTATTACTTTTTCTATATGTGCTTTCGACTGCTTCGTTGGCCTGGTGCTCCCACAGCGTGGCTGCTAAGCATGAGGTCATGAGTTCGGCAGGTTGGGCAAAGTGTTATTGGGTTTTTTCCATCAGGAATTTCTCAGCTTCGGTGTCTGGATTTGCCCTGTTGATGGTAATAAGCCCAATGCTCCTGCCTTCTATGTGTGAAAAGAGGCCTTTGCCCAGCATTGTGACAGTAATAGGCTGATATTAATTAGTAACTACTTATTGACCAATATATATCTAGACTCTTTTGTATGGACGTCAGTGAAGTCTCGTAAAGTACTTTACGTTCGCTCTCGTCGTAAAATGTATAACTAACTTGTAAGATAGTAGAATAGTTTGTTAGATACGCCTCGGGAACATTTAGTGTTTTGTAGAATACTTTCTTGTCATGGAGGAAAAGTTTTGACATCGTAACGCTGGGATAAAGAAGTTGGGGCTGGCCAAGTCTTTTTAAGATTTTTATAAGACAGAAATGAGTTGTAATGGCCTGAGCTTTATTCAAAACTTTATTGTTTTTCCAGACTAAAGCAACGCCAAATAAAAATTAAAATAATGCCAGTCATTTACAGTACTACATAACATAACATCACGCCTGTAATCCCCGAAGAGTTAGGCAGAGGTACACCCACATTTCGCCAGTTATGTTTAAGTCCCATGTAATAAGGGGCGAGCCTATTGCCATCAACTGGGCACAAATCCAGACTCCGAAGCTGCTGCTGAGAAATTCTTGGTGGAAAAACCCAATAACACTTTGCCCGACTTGGAAATCGAACCCAAGACCTCAAGCTCAGCAGTCGTGGTTTGCGACCACTAGACCAATGAGGCAGTTACTACATACTACACTATATACAGTACTAGGTCTCTTCATAGAGAGATGGCAGGAGTATTGATCAAAACGTTTGCTCAAGGCGGATTCAGATTTACATTGTATGTGATGGCCGACATTTAACAAAACAAAACCGCGGACAAAAGTTAGTATTTCTCATAAACCGAAAACCTCTTAACAAATACCACACATCTTGCTAGCTAATCTGAAAGAAAAACGAGAATCTAAAATAAAAAGCGTACGCGCAAGAACACGAGGCAATATCTCATGAAGAAAGCTATTATTCTTGCCACGTCCGTCTTGCAATTAGCTCGGGCGCTTCGTTTTATGTTGCCACAATAACTGCTGGCTCCCGAAGCCAGCTTAATGCAGGAGGCGTGTCTAATTCTACATCAAGAGTTGCTTTAAGATGAGTCCTATGTACAAGCTTATTTTTGTTTACCTACATTGAAAAAAAAGAAAAGGGAAAAATAAGGTTATAAGTATCTATATTATAACCTAAGAAATATTTTTTTATAGATAAAATTATAAGATACAATGTATGGCGTTGATGGCCCAGTGGTTAAGGCGCCCGCTTCTCTTGCATGTGGTTGTGAGTTTAAATCCAGGCAAGTACCAAAGTGATTTTTCAATTCATATGTACCTTTCTAAAGTGTGAGGAAACCTGGACTTACTGTTCCACTCAAACCATGTCAGAGGTCCTTGAGGCGGTTTAGAAACACTGACACTAGGCTATGTGGGGTCGGTCGTAAGACCTTACTATCTTCACGAAAAAAAAAAGAAAGAAAGATTTTAGATATACCTACTGCCAGATTTTGATCAACATTATGACTTAAATCAGAGCTCTATTTTGCAAGAAGGGAACAACGGAAATTCTCTGAAGGTGAAAATAACCAAGTTATTTGTCGAACTCAGGTCAAAGTCAAAGCATTTATTTTAATTCAAAAAAGTCAAATAGTAGGATCATTCCAAAAAGTAGGTACACCGCTATGGGGAAGAAAACGATTAAACCATTTGGTCGGTCGTTTCGAGTCGGTCAGTTGGTCAGAAAGTTGAGGCTGGTTGCTCGTTCTTTGGAAAAGAATCAGCATAAAACTCCACGGACACTCGTTTCAATTAAGTTTTTACAAATTTCTGGTCACATTATTCTTGTTGCTTTAGTCAATGTAGGTGTTAGTGCATAGTTTACATGACTAGTGTAACTGTAAACATGTGAGTGTAATCCTCGTGTAAACGCACCTTAATGCAAGAGACCTGTCTTATTCAACGAGGCCAAGAGTGCAGAGGTTGCTGCTTATGTAAGCGATATGCTAATATGTACCACAGTCTTCTCTATTGTTTCAGAAATTGTTAATTATTCAGATAGTGGCCAGTGTTTATGACCTAAAATGTTTTACGCAGAGAAAATCATAGAAATTGTGGTCTCGCTTTCTACTCATTGTTTATTATGAGTACTTAGCTGAGAAAGGATAATTAAGTGGTTTTTTTACAAAGAATCTTTCGTATATGTTTGAACGCCTCGTTGGTCTCAAAGCGCGACTGCTGAGCATGAGGTCTTGGGTTTGATTCCCAGATCGGGCAAAATGTTATTGGGTTTTTCCTTCAGGAATTTCTCAGTAGCAGTCTTGGAGTCTGGATTTGTGCCCGGTTGATGGCAATAGGCTCGCCTCCGATTACATGGGACTTAAACATAACTGGCGAAATGTGGGTGTACTAATGGGTACCCCTCTGCCTAACCCTTCGAGGATTACAGGCGTGATGTTATGTAATCTTTCGTGTATTTCCGTAAATACAGTACATAAAGCAAGCTTGTTTATATTCAGTTACGTATGAATCAATGTTAAGAAGCTTATGTTTAAAATACGATGTAGGTACTCACTAAGTCCCCGTCCCCGCTTTCGACTTATAATAACATTTCCCCGACCAACTTGCGGTCACGGCGGTGAATCTCAATGGGGACTAGCCACGTATATGCAGGATATATTATAGTGCACAAGCGTGCGTAGCACAGGTGCACTTTCTCTACTCTTTACTCTTATAAGACGGCGATCCAACACGTCCGTCTAGAGGTAGGCGCAAGACCAACGGCAACACATACTTTCCGAAGCACGAGGATGTCACACCATGTCTAATAGACATCATAATGGCGGGACCAACTCTTGTAATTGAAAGATTCTACCACGTATATTATGTACCCATTTAGTACTATTTGTACCTATCCTGAAATTTTTGTACCTCGCACTTGTATGGTGAGAAATTCTTAATGGAAAAACGCAATTACAGTTTTGCCTGACCTAGGACCTCGTGCTCTACAGTAGTAAGACCACGAGACTAATGACGGCCTAATAAAACGTATCGTATACTGTCGAAAGTATAATAGTTAACCTGTCAGTGCAACGAAGCCTTTGGCCTAAAAGCTTCACTGGTCGAGGACTAAGGAGAATTGAATAAATGGTCCTTGGAGATCGCCCGTTGCGATTCACGCCTTTGTTGAGCCTCAAGAGGGCTCAACACGAACTCCTGCCGATTGAAAAGCACTTCTTCATTTACCCTACTTACTTAATCTGCATCGAGCGGATAAACAAAGTTGACGTACCAAGTTAAAGTGACGCAGTAGGGTAGTTAATGTTTGTGATTTTAGAGTTTCTCTGAACTGTTTTTGAGTTGGATTACTGCTTCCTCGTATGTGGAGCGAACTGTAATATTGGTGGGAGTTAACATCACTTCCTTGTCTTATTTAATATAAGCTTTAGCCCGCGACTTCGTTCACATTATTGTTGGTTACCGCGGACGCGGATGAAGTCGCGGAATAAAAAGATTTTTTCCTTCTTGGGGTTCAAACTTACCCCATACCAAATTTCATCAGAATCGGCTCAGAGGTTTAGTCGTGAATGCATAATAGACAGACAAAGTTACTTTCGCATTCATAATTATTATAGTAAGAAATTTAGAGGTTAACAGCGCGGTTGTCATGCTCGATTGCGAGGAGGCAAATGTATTGCATATTTATTGCTATTATGATGCCCTATTTAACAATTTTATCTAGCATATTCTACAGTACCCTATACCCAGGTGTAAAAAAATCGAGTCAACTAACCAATAATACCTACAAAGGTTAAACAAAAGACCCTCAACAAATTCGAACGTTTCCCAAAACTCGCTGCAGTCTGTCGGATACCTTTTCCAAAATTCATGAAAAGCTTATTAAGTACGTCTACTCAGCATCCTTAAGGGATGACCAACGTTTCCTATAGCTCCTCACTGCACAGTCCCAGAAGACGGTCGGTCTTGATGAAGATACAACTAATTTATACAATATTAATTTACTCGTGCATTTAGAATTTGAATCTGTATTTCAAATTATAAAACTTTGTTGGTTTGGTTTCGGGTATTCCTCAAAGAGTACAATAAAGTATGTGTACACCTGTAATAAAGTATATACTAGCTACATATCTACAAAACCTACCATACATATAAAGGCTTGCACACATCATTAACTTTCAAACTCCGGGCTGCTACAGAGAAATTCGTAATGGAAAAACCAAAATCTCTTTCTTGCCTGACTTGGGAATCGAACCCAGGACACCACGCTCAACAGTCGTGCTTGCGACCACGACACCAATGGGACAGTCACATTCATAATTGACTTTTTAATACGATAGTGAAAGTGTTGGATTTTTCCATCAGGAATTTCTTAGTAGCAGCCTCGAAGTCTGGATTTGTGCCCGGTTGATGGAGGCTCGCTCCCTATTTCATGGGACCTAAACATAACTGGCGAAATGTGGGTGTATTAGTACACTTCTGCTTCCCTTCGGGGATTACAACGTGAAATTATGTATGTATAAATACAATAAAAGCTTTCTAGTACTTAATAGATAACATACATACATAAACTCACGCCTGTTTCCCATTTGGGTAGGCAAAAACCACAGAACGTTTATACATATCGTCATACAAGCACGCCGGTTACGAGTACGGCGCACCAAACCTTTCTGAAGAACCACACCAATAAGGTCAGTGTAGGTCTTCCTAGGGCGACCCCCCTCTGCGTTGCTACTCACCTCTGCCATATAAATACCTTTTGTTAATCGACAATCTTCTCAACATGACCGAACCATCTAAGCCTACCTTTTTCTAATAGATAACAACAACATAATTAGGCATAATTATAAATGTTGATGATACAAATCTAACTTTCCTACAGATCGTGGTTCAGACACATGTCGCCGTCCATTTTCCAGATATAATTAATTTAAACCAGCTTGTCGTGAATAAAATGAGCACTAATTTAACTTTTACTTCCAGAGTCATGCGGTTCGTATTAATATAATTAATTTTAGTTCATTTAACTCTCGGGAATGGCACGCTAACGAATATTATTATGTCTAATTTGGTTTATTAAACTTTCGGTAGTATGTGAACTGTGTGTGTAATATGAGTAGTAGTAGTAGTGGGGTAGTAGTATTAGTAGTAAATATACCTACGGAAGTTTATGTTGGGAAAGTTAAGTTAATTAGTAAATAAATTAATTAACGTTTTATACAGAGTGTTAGTGTAAACACCGTTATCCTTGAAACCAGTGGTTTGGTTTCAATAATAGAACGTAAATTCAATGAAAAAAAAATCTTTTTTTTTTTAAGTAAAATCTCAATTTTTCCTCATAATTATTTCACCCTATATTACAATGATGTAATTAGGTAAAACTTATGTAGGTAGTTATAACGGACGGCCAGTGCAGCAGGTCAACGCCCTTTGCGGTGATTACGTAACTCGGGCGCATAGTATCCATGAATTTACGGACGGTGTCGGACAGATTTTTTTTAATTTTTGTAAGAAAACTTTGTTTATTTATTTTTAAATTCAGATATACGTTTTTTATAATAAAACAAGTACCTATGGTTTTAGTGACAACGGTGTTTACACTAACAGTCTGTATATTTCTGTTACAGTGGTCCATTTTAGTAGTAGGTAGGTTTAGAAGTAGGTACTTATTTTATGTAATGGTATGTACATCTAATTTTACTTCCTACCTACTGTACCAATAGCATATATTTTTAATGCAATGCTGTATCAATGAATGCTTCTTAATTTTTGAAAATAATACTTGCTAGCTTATTTAAGTAGTTATACTAGGAGGTGTACTTTACACATGAATTTAAACAGTCACTTGCCCGGCTTCGAGCCCGCATGTATGTATATAGATTTTAAAATGAATTCATATTTCATTCATAATAAATGTATTCTATTTTGAGAAATAAGCAACAACAAAAGTCAGGAGTGCCCTACATTTTTCTATGATCACAAATAAACATATCGCTTAAGTAAAACGGTTGCAAAGATATCAAAGAAAATGTTTTTCTCAGGATTTTATTCTAACATATACATTTTCCTGTTTACACATAGATGTTAAATATGTCACTAAAGTTAAAGACAGAATTGATTTGACAAAGGCATGTATTTGTTGGCTGCCGAAATCAAGACAAAGTAGCGTTGGATTTACATATTTCTTTTGGGAATAAAACGCGTTTTCTTTTCACACGTTTCTACCAACGAGTTCGGAAATACAGGCTGACTTTTGATATACTTCCGATTTTGCGGGGGATGAAAGTACTTATAAATAAATTTTATATCACTAGCTATCAGTGGCGAAGAGTCACGTTTTGTAAGAGGGAAGACGAAGCAAAAAACTTATTTATACTTGGTACAATTATGTACTTAACTTATTTTTAATTTAATACCACTTATTTTTAATTTTATTTCTCAGTAGTAGCCTCGGAGTCTGAATTTGTGCCCGGTTGATGGCAATAGGCTCGCCCCTTATTACATGGGACTAAAAACATAACTGGCGAAATGTTGGTGTACTAATGAGTACACCTCTGCCTAACCCTTCGGGAATTACAGGCGTGATGTTACGTTATGTGTTATGTTATTTAATACCACTTGTCGTCAAAACATAATAAAACAAAATTTTAAAAGAACCGATTTTCATGAAACTTACTTAACATAAGCAGGATACATAGGTATAAAAAATAATCAAAGTAATTTTTCGTAATGTCTTATTTAAAATAAGATAGTTGGAAATCTTTGTTTCAATGGAAAACTTAAAAGCGGTCGAAACTAGCCGTAACACAATTTCTCTGATATTTTTTTAGACCTATGTACTCGTATGTATGCTGATTATGCGCAGGAAGTTTCTTTAAAATCGAGTCAATCATTAAAAATAAATAAAGACTTGAACGTTTTTATAAAATATCGTACGGCGTAAACGCTTTCAACTTAACTAAAGTAAAGTAATATAGGTAGCTATGATTGACTCGCACTCTTGAAAAGCATCAACTATGTACATCTCCGGAAATGCATCATCATCATCTGCCTAGCCTTTTCCCAACTATATTGGGGTCGGCTTCCAGTCTAACCGGATGCAGCTGAATACCAGTATTTTACATGGAGCGACTGCCTATCTGACCTCCACAACCCAGTAACTGGGTAATATGATACCCCTAGGTAAGACTGGTTGTCAGACTTTCGGGCTTCTGACGACCCGTAACGACTGTCAAAGATCCACGTATGACAGCCGGGACCAACGGCTTAACGTGCTTTCCGAGGCACGGAGGAGTCTTGGTGTGTAAAGATGGTCACCCATCCACGGACCAACCCCGGCAAGCGTAGCTTAACCTGATGGATCGACACGTGCGGCTGTTATTACTTAGCCACGAGCTCCTCCGGAAATGCATCAACTATGTAAATATTGCGAGATGTAATCTTATTTCACAGTACATCCAAAGTAAATCAAATACGGCAGTCTACTGTCATTCGCTTTCAGAATGTCGTTCTAATCCTAATTAGAGCTGAGATTTTTCCAACACAAAACCGGATGGCGTTTTCTTTTTCTTTCATAACCAGGACACGTTCTATATTAACTACTAAAGCTAAAGCACTTAATTGAGTCCTCACATTGCCCGACCTGGGAATCGAATCCAAGACCTCATGCTCAGCAGTCGCGCTTTGCGACCACTAGTCCAACGAGGCAGTCAAACCATTCATTAAAAGCAAAAAATATGGAGAACTAGGTGATTTATTTTTTCTTTGTACTTTGACCCGCACAGCACTTTACCGTCCATCATTTTACGAATACAAGACCTCCTTCAAGTAGTTAGAATCACAATGGAATAGAAGTGGCCATTGTCCACAGGAAACGTAGGCGTCGAGTGGGCGGACTGAGTGATTTAGTTTGCTCAACTAATTATACCTAACTACTTTTTACTCATGAGTTCATCTTTACGAGGCCTAATTTCATCCCATATTTGGTCGAATGGCTTGATGTATAAAGCAATAAATTCGTCAATCACGTTTTAATTATCCAATACCTATAGAGAACTTCCTTACTCTCGAGTTTTATTCATGCTCGGAAAACAAACGTTTTCTCATCACACTGAAAGAGCCCTTCGATGTAATGAGACCGAAGTGAATAAAACTTTCCAATGTAATCGGCCATAAGGTTTAATATCATTTGAAATTTTAACAAACAAAGTTAAAGTTTAATTAACTTTTATGTACTTAATACAACAAACACGCAACATCAATGAATATTAGAAAAGTTTCCCTGTTCCGTGTTGGTCGCGATAAATCAAATCTGTCGTAAGGAGGTAACACCTCGATTCGTTCCGTAACCTGTTTTATGACTAATTGGAGTTAAAGTTGTTCAAAGTTCGCTACAAACCGCACGGTCGGCCGCATTACGAGCTGAACTAACCACAGTGAACTACGAATTTATTCACAGCGTGCTTCTGTTCTGACGAGTGAAAGAAACTAACTCTTTTTGCTCACAACGACGTCGCGAACTGCCATTTGGTAAAGTTTGGCGCATTAATTTTATAGTTGGAACAAAAAACAAGCTTCTCGCTCGTGATTCTAGTAGGTAATTGAGAGAAGTGTAAAACTAGACTAGACTGTAATGTATGACTGGCGGAGGTTTTGTGTTATCGTCAAAGTTAGTCTGGTCGCGTCGGTTTTTATGTTAGTGTCCATTTGTCTGTGCTCATCGTGGCTCATAAAGCAACAGTATATTAGTTGAACGCATAGTTGGGGTAGCCAAGAGAAACTTGTCGCGATCAAATAGAACGTTGTACTCAGAGCTGTGCTCTCAGAACTTCGAGTGAAGAATCGATTACTTGGGAGAATACTTGGCGAGTGGGGAAGTCGGAGTGTATGCGGTTGCTGTGGCACGTTATGTGTTCGGAGAAAATGAACATTATTCGTTTAGGTTTCCTGGAATATTTTGTTTAAGTTGATCACGCAAGAAACAGCTGACTTCTTCTGAAGTATCGTTTTTCAAGTGCGAGAGAGACGGAGCTATACTCGTAGTGCATTATTACAGTCCTAGTTACAGAGCTTTATTGGGCAACTTTACATCAACCTGTATTTCCCACTGACTTAACTAACAAGATGAGGATGTTTCTTGAACTTAGTCGGCTCTTAGTAAATCTGCGGCTCGAGTTGTTTCTTCAAATCAACAGTAAACTCTGTGACTCTGTCGCGAACCTTCAAAGAGGAACCAACAGTCGTAACAACTAATCACGCATTAACAACACTTTAAAAACAGTAAGCGGCAACTTTTAGAATATCCTTTATCCCTCGCGTTTCACGGTACATAGCGTGCATTGGCTCCCAAACTTTTCCTGGCATTACCCCCTCTGAGTGCGAGTATTTATCATAAAAATTACGCCACTTCGCGCCGCGGAACTACATTTTCGTGGGAAGGGTTCTGATATAAAGGTGGAGTCGTTATGCAAATTTCTTTAAGGTCTTTGAGCTATTCACGTAAATGTGGAATATACGAATTGGGTTTTCCGTCAGTGTGGTTGGGTAAATCTAGGTGTTTTTTTGATTGGCGAGCCGTGCAGGAATGGTACCTTTCCTCGATACAGAGTTTTATTTTTACAATAAAGAACAGACTACCGCTTCAGCATCATATCAGCCGAATGATGTCCACTGCTGTACATAGTCCTCTCCTTTTGGGCGGAGGGCGTGCCATTCAAAACATCTTCAACACACACTTTTTGAATGGCAATCTCTCCACTCCCAGCAGCTGTCCGCTGCTGGGTTTGGCAAATGGTTCTAGGGGGTAGCGCAGGTCGCGATGATCCCCTAAAACAAGGCCAGTGGACTATCCTTCACGAGGTTGCTGCCCGTTTCTTGACCAAGTGCCCTATGCAATTGGTACAACCAAAACCTCTGGCCGTCTCCCCCCAAACTCCCACCCACAATCCTATCCTTTATTCTCCTCACCAATCCCGCATAGCCGAACCGTGGCGGCGCATAACCACACCCAGGCCCGCATAGCCTTGAGGCACTAAATCCCCCCAAAAAGATTGCACCACACCTCTCAAGGGCGAATAGTGTGTGGTATTCATCCTCAGCCCGAATAAAAAACATGTCAGCACAGGGTAAAAATTTACTACCCCAGGAGGGTACCACTACCACCAGTAGTGGAGAATCCCTCACCGAGCCTAGCTCGGTCTGCCCCTCGTATTCTGGGGGGGGCAACTTGTGCCCTAGACCAGGCTCCAGCTTGGACCTGTCCGGCTTAGTGGAGGCCATACCCACTGTTAACTTCGAGGTAGTTAACATAAACAAAACCTCAAACTGGACCGTAGTCGCTCACAAGCGCCCTTGCAAAAGGGAATCCGCTGCGGAACCCACTTCGGGGCCGAAAGGCAAACCGGAACGCAGTCGCCTTAACCGGCGCGCGAGAAGGGAAGCTCTCCGGCCCTGTTCCAGCACGACAGGCACCGCAGCAGCGGAAACGCAGCGCGAGCCCGAGCCGTCCACCTCTACGGAGAAGGACGCGACGAAGGTACTGTCGGTAAAACCCATACCACCACCACCACCTCCTCCTAAACCCAACCGGCCAAGGCAGAGACGGAAGCCGCGGGGAAATCGTGGTCAGCGGACTGCTGCGGAGGTTCCCACTCCTCCTGAAAAGGAGCAGCCTGGCACTGGGATTGGCCCGAAAGGGCGCGCTTCCTCGAAGCGCTCTCGTATGAACGAGACCCAGTCTCCCAGGGGGGATACCAAACGCGCGAAAACTGACGCGAAGCCAAAGCGGGCGGTGAGCTACGCAGACGCGACCTTGTCGCATCTGAAAGTAGCGGTCATCACCGTCCCGCCGAGGGACCTAACATTGGCGCAGGCAGAGCAGCTGCGGGAGACTATCGACGATAGTATCCTGAAGGCTGTGCTGTCTCCACCGTCTCCAGGTGCGCAAGCTCCATCTTTCCGCGGACGTCCTTTCCTTTTGGATGGTGTCCTTGCGATGTGGTGTGAGAACGCGTACGCAGTTGGCTGGTTGGAGAGGGCGGTCAAAAACATGCCATCACCAATCCCAGACACCACCCTGGCTGTTGTAAAACAGTCAGAGCTAAAAAAGAGGATCAAGGCAGGGCTCCTCATACACACCCGGATCACCGAAGCCGCCACGCTGCAGAGAGTCCTGTGTGCCCAGAACCCGTGGTACAAGGTGGACTCTTGGCAGTGCTACGACATGTCGGTGAACGACAAACCACAGGAACCCGGTTGCAGTGAGAAGGTGGTTCACCTACTCCTGGGGATCCCTGAGGACCAAAAGCAGACCATACTGGACCGCGACCGCCGGGTAGCCCATATGTCCGGAAGCGGATACATCCGCTTCTTCACACCTGAGGAACCGACGGTAGCCGACCAACCATGTGTGGCGCACGGTACAGCAGCCTCCATCCCACAGCAGTCCAGCCCAGCTACTGGACTGGGTCTGTGTGCAAAGGAGGCAAGCATGCCGGCGAAGATTGAGGGAGTTACCAGCGACGAAGATGACGTCCTGCGTAGCCCGTAACTCCCACAACATCAGCGTCATACAAACAAACCTCCAGCACAAACAAACAGCGGCGGCCACTCTACGCAGAGTGCTGGAGGTAGACACCAAGACGGTCGCCCTGATCCAAGAACCCTGGATCAGAAATAACAGAATTTGCGGTCTGAATAACATCGGCGGTAAGTTACTTTTAAACACTACCGTTGATAAACCAAGGACATGTATCTTCATGCCAAATACCATCTCAACCACCACGCTTAACCAATTCTGTTCTAGAGACCTCACTGCAGTGAAAATACTCACGGAAAATAAAACTACCCTAGTTCTAGCCTCGGTGTACATGCCGAGTGAAGGTGAAGTTCCTCCCAAAGAACTAGCCGACCTGGTGCAACACTGCGAGACACTAAACTGGGAACTGATCATCTCCGCAGACTGCAATGCGCATCACCCGCTGTGGGGAAGTAAGGACACAAACAAAAGGGGTGAGTTACTTACCGAATATCTATTTCAAACAAACCTGAACATCATAAACAGAGGCACGGAACCGACCTTTGTAAGCTCCAGGTATCAAACTATAATTGACATCACTTTGGCAACCCACGCGGCGGCCAACCTCATAGAGGGATGGCATGTATCAAACGAGCCATCTTTTGCCGATCACCGTCGCGTGTGCTTCCAAATTAATTACAAGCCAACAGACCCTGTTCCATATCGTAATCCCCGCAAAACAGATATAACAAGGTACAAAAACTACTTAACCAAAACACTAGGTGACGTACAACCAACTGACGCGACACTTAGCACAGACAACATCGAATCAAACACACAATTCCTCACCTCAACGCTTGTAAAAAGCTATGAATTGGCGTGTCCTCTTGTAACTCCCAAACGTCTGGAGAAAAGTTCCTGGTGGGGACCAGAACTTGAACGACTGCGGAAGAGACTAAGGACACTTTTTAACCGAGCAAAAAATACCCGGAATGTTGAGGACTGGGATAAATACAAAACAGCACAAAAACACTACAAGAAAAGAATCAGATTCCGAAGAATGGAAGCCTGGCACAATTTCTGTAGCAGCATAAATTCTACTAACCAAGCCGCAAAAATAAAGAAAATTCTGGCAAAGGGAGACCTCAACCTAATGGGGTCACTCAAGAAGGAAGACGGCACTTACACAGTCTCAGACGAAGAAACCAGTGCAGTACTACTGGAAACCCACTTCCCTGGGTGTCGGGTAACGCCAGACCAGCGATGGCATGACGAGTACTACACCACACCAACAATCCAAGAATGGGAAACTGCCGAAAAGATAGTAACTGCGGAAAGGATCGAATGGGCCCTAAAAAGCTTCAATCCGTTCAAATCCCCAGGACTGGATGGAATATTTCCAGCACTACTACAATGGCACTCTCACCAAATAATCAAATTTTTACTACCAATCTACAGGGCCTGCTTAGCGTTTAAATACGTACCCAAAGCATGGAGGGAAGCGAAAGTAATATTTCTACCAAAACCAGGTAAAGATGATTACACCCACGCCAAATCCTTCAGGCCCATAAGTCTAACATCCTTCCTTCTGAAAACGTTGGAAAGACTTGTAGATAGACATCTCAGGGATGGAGCTTTAAAGGACAACCCGCTACACCCTCAACAGCATGCCTACAGAAAGGGCAGATCAACAGAGTCGGCTCTACACGCGGTAGTGTATAAAATAGAGTCGGCCATCTCAAATAAAATATCAACACTTGCGGCCTTCATAGACATAGAAGGAGCTTTTGACAAAACTATGCACAACAGCATCAACCACGCTCTTAAAAAATTCAGAGTGGAACCAGTTGTGAGAAACTGGATCACTGAACTAATAAGTAAAAGGGCGGTCCAGATAGAGGTGAACACTACCACAAGAGCGGAGGTAGTCAGAGGATGCCCACAAGGGGGAGTCCTATCACCTCTATTATGGAACATAGTAGCAGACAGCCTCTTAAAACGGCTAAATGAAAGAGGATACACTACTATTGGTTATGCAGATGACCTAACAATTCTGATAAACGGGAATGCAGAAAATGTGTTATGCAAAGTAATGCGTTCTGCCCTTCAGATTGTAGAAGAATGGTGTGACGAACAACAACTGTCAGTAAACCCGAAAAAGACAGAACTCATCCTTTTCACCAACAAAAGGAAGTTACCAGAACTACAGTTACCAAAATTATTCAACACCAAACTCTCCCTATCGACGCAAGTAAAGTATCTGGGTGTCATACTTGACAGTAAGTTGAACTGGGCGAGTCATATCGACGCAAAAACAAAGAGGGCCTGTATAGCTTTTGGTCAGTGCAGAAGACTTGTTGGTAAAAAATGGGGTCTTAACCCAAAGATTACTCTTTGGCTGTACACATCAGTTATCAGACCCTCTCTGACCTACGGATCAGTTGTGTGGTGGCCCAGAACACAACTGACCACAGTAAAAACAAAACTCCAAAGTCTGCAACGCTTAGCGAGCGTAGCAGCCACCGGATGTATGAAAACCACTCCATCAGCCGCCTTAGAGTACCTCCTAAACTTGAGACCTCTAGATCTCATCATACAGGAAGAGGCCAAGATAGCCGCCTTAAGACTAAGGTCGCACGGACTGTGGAAATTAAACGCAGACACAACACACTCCAAAGTTCTGCAAGGGGTCCAAAAGGAAATACCACTCCTTGAGGCACCCATGGACAGAACTTCATGTCACCACATCTTTGATCGAAGATATGATATCCAACTTAAGGCGGAAGCCGAAGACTACTCTGGCATCAATGAAGTTCGGATATACACAGACGGGTCCAAAACCAAATATGGTACTGGAGCTGGCGTCTTCTCAAACGACCTAAACATCAAAATGTCAACAACTTTAGGTAAACTTAACACGATCTTCCAAGCAGAATGCATTGGCATCACCAGAGCGGCTCAAGCAGTTGCAGCCAGAGACGTCAGAGATCTCAACATTAAAATTATCTCAGACAGTGCATCGGTGCTTCAAGCGCTACAAAACAACACTATAAACTCTGCCCTCGTTTTGGAATGTCATAATACACTCCAACACATTGCGAATACAAACAAGGTAACCCTGCAATGGATAAAAGGGCACAGTAACTCACTGGGTAACGATGCAGCCGATGAATTGGCTAAAAGAGGTATGAAGACAACAGTATACGGCCCGGAACCGCTGCTTCCCATACCTCAAGCCCAAATAAAATCATGGCTACGTAAGAAAACCGAGGAAACACACCATACGGAATGGAGAAACAGTGTAACCTGCAGGCAAACAAAGAATGCAGTTCCGGAAGCATCAAAAAGACTTGCCCGCAGCCTTATTAGATTGAAACGGGACGAAATTCGGAAGATCATAGGCATCATAACCGGCCACTGTCCCCTAAACAAACACCTATTCACCATAGGTGTGACAGACAGCCCTGTGTGCAGAGGATGCATGGAGGCGGAAGAAACACCACAGCACGTGCTCTTGGAGTGCAGAAGCGTGGCAGATCAACGGGCACGGACTCTCCAATCGCCGGCATCGCTCCCCGAAGCCTGCAATAGTCTGAAAAGACTGCTGGCATTCTGGGAGGATCTGGGATGGTTGGAGTAACTCCTCAAGGATATCCTTTTCATACGTACAATGGCCCAATAAAGAGGCTAAGTGCGGAAACAGCCCAGCTAACCTAACCTAACCTAACCTAACATAGTCCTCTCCTAAAGATGCCACAATGACCGATCCTGCCCTGCCTGCATCCAGAGGTTTTCTCGCAACCTTTCTAAGGTTATCGGTCCATCTTATGGGGGGCCTTCTTACACTGCGCCTCTCAGTAGGTACGTGGTCGCCACTCAAGAGCTTTACTTGTGAGGAGGGGGGGGGGAGACGAAGGAAATTGGAAATTTCAACATTGATATAGTTTGAGAACATAAAGGATACTGACAACGAAATTACTTTAACAATTTTATTGAGCTCTATAAAACGTAGAAATGAGGGTCTCTGTTGAATAGGTCACAAAATCTATAAAAATGTTAATTTTTACGTTCGCTTCCTGTAGGTGTCGTAAAGGCGATGGGATTCCATCAAGTGGCTGGGCAGCATCATCCATTGCATACTGATAAGTGATAACGTTTGATTACAAGCTTCAATTTGGCGGTTATGGCCGAATAGAAACTTTTGTAACACTGACGTGAATCCATTGCTCATTTTCATTGTACCTCTATCTCTTTCTTCTGTTCTACTCTCACTCACACAGTATTCTTATACGATTTTTCTAACATACCCTCATTTCTAAGTATTATCAATTAATTATTTTCATGATCCGAGAACCATATACTCAAAAGTACAAGTAATTATCAATTGCCGAATACTTAGCCTACATCATTTGCTATAATTACGAGTAGTTGCAGAAAAGTTTATTATGATTCCGGCATTGCCTCTGAGAGAGGATAATAATATAAAAATAAGATATAATATTTTGTGAAATACTAAATTGTGTACGGCACTACCCTGAAAACAATCATCTCATTCTCGTTGCAGAACTGAAACTATAAACTACAGTTTCTTTCATTTTATTTTCTTTCAGTAAATATAAATTCTTATATGACTTCCTGCATCTGCATTTCATGTTTTTGTGAAGTGTTTGAGCAAAGAACCATTAATAATAAAAGTAAATAATAATAGCAGCCTATTGTTGTTCCACTGGAGGATAAAGGCTTATTCTCTTACAGGGAAGGCACGAGTATAGGTTTGGATCATCACGACACATATAATAACTGTGATGGTGTATATAATAAGCAACTACCCAATCTATAATTCTCTAATAATATAATAAAGAGGTTAGTTTGTTCGTTTTTGTGGTCCGAATACAAAAATCCTTTCACTGATAGAAAGCTTCAGTATTGCCTAGTGTTTTAGGATATATTTTATGGTGTATAACGAGGAAAAAATCGTGGGAAGGAGCTGGTACTTAATACTGAATCTAGTGTTGAAGTACACAAGAACACGTAATGTCGTAGTATGAATATTAGCTAGAAGGCAAAGTTGTAGTGGGATAAGGTACTTCCACTCGTTCCCCATAGAATAAACAATCACACTCTGATATGAATTTTGACGTTTATTTTTTTCTCAAAAGACTGGCCATAAATTTTCCGGAATGGCTTTTAAGTTCCATTTAAAAGTGTAAGCCAATTTAAAAAATCCTTTTGCCGGACTGGCACTTGGCAGCTTGCCCCGAAGGCTGGGGTAGCCTGCTGTCATTGCTAATCCTTCGTCCGAGGTGTAAGCCAAAATTCTAGACACGCTTTTCGTCGACGAAGCATAGTACACAAATCACCGGTAAGTAATATCGACAGTTTCTATTTCCACAGCATTTAGAGCAGAGGTTCTAAACCTTTTAGCGTTGAAGAAGACTATTTGACATTTTTTTTATCTTGCTATGGACCGCCTACAGTTTGGCGGCATGTTTATTATTCGTAAGGTTAAAGATAAACATGAATATTATGGCTTCTTTCTTTTTTACGCTTTTATGGCTGCCGACTGCTTAATAACTGCTGGATTCAGAGTAAGGAGTTCTTTCAAAAACGAAAAAACAAAACAAATTATTATTTAAAAGTAATGTGATGGCATCGCGGGTCACTTCTGGTGCTGATTTAGAACCTTAATCGACTGGAAATTAATACTATAAGGTGCTTATTTTTTAAAGGAAATTCGTGTACCATAAAGTCTTTTTATCAAGATAACTGCTTACCTGGCCAAAATTTGCTTCCAATTCCGTTGTTTTCAACCGACTTCAAAAAGGAGGAGGTTCTCAATTCGACGCGTATGTATTTTGTTTTTTTTTTTAATAGCGCTAATTTCACCTACATGCGTAACAATATTTTATTCTTAGTTCCACAATGGTAGGTCTTAAAACCTATAAATCGATGATAAGATTCCGTAAAGTATTAATTATTAAATTTCCAAAAAGGTCGGTTCTAAAGTTAACCCTCTTATAGTAATAACGTTTAGGTATTCGAGAGCCAACGTTGATGAAATATTCATTTTTCATTGAAAAGAGCGTAACAAATCTACAGCACTAAAATAATCAATATTCACTGAACCTAAAGCCGTGTACGCACGAACGAACAAAAATATGGCGAACACGACCATCGAACACTGTCCGCACGTGCGTACTACTAACGAACATCAATCGCTGTGTTCTTCAATAATGTGTGTGGCGATCCAATTTGGTTGTTCTGTGCGGACGGTGTTCGGAGAAATTTACTGTCGACCACTTGCAATGGTGTATCCATGGTTACTGACAGGTGTCAACCTCTCAGGTCGGTTTAGTAGTTTGGTGTCTAGACACCAAACTACTGAACCGATTTTAATGAAACTTTTACAGCTTGAGAGCATGGCAGATTTAATAACTTCTGGTGTTTCAGACTGAAAAATTATAGTTAAAGTAACGAATTCAAACTTAAATTTTTATTTTTGGAATTTGGACTGTGAGCGTGCCCACCGTGCCCACAACGGTGGATCCGCGCTTGGGTACACGGCCTAATATTTTCACACAAATCCGCCAAATCAAGTGTCAGAATATGAACTTGTTAGGGAAAAAATATAAGCGCCAACAGCTGAATATGTCAATCAAGTCACGTATTTGGTGAAACAAAATACCTATATCAATCGAACTCTCTTCACATCCAATTAGGTGAGTTTGAACATGTACAAACTACTATTTCATATATGTACAGTCAGCAAAGTAGATAGGTAGGCAGGGTCGTCAGATATAGTTGTGATTTTCTTAGAAACCGATGAATGTTAAGAAATGTAATTTAATTTAAAAAGTAGATAATAAACAGTTAATTAATTAAGTTAAGTTTCGATCGAAGACATCCATCGATTTCTAAGAAAACAACTATATCTGACGATTCTGCATACCTATCTACTTTGTTGACTGTACATAGAGTTATAGACTGTATATAAGTTATTAGACTTTTGTAAACATGCGTACTGTACGAATGACATCAAAGTAAAAAAAACTTTTAAAAAAAAATCTAAATATATAAAAGCCAAAGGTCCCTCACTCACTCATCACGAAATTTTGAAAACCGCTAGACTTATAAAGATGATATTTGTCAGGGAGGTAGATTATAAATGTAGTTAGTAGACGTTCGCTTAGAACGGATTTTCCAAAATTAACCCCCTATTGGTTCGAGTTTTGCGCGGACGAAGTTGCGGCCACACCATATGTAGCAACTAAATAAAAATAGACTTTCTATAATGTTAATTCGCAGTTTGATTTCAGCATTCCGTTTAAAACGAAAAAGGTTGTGTTAAAGGTTGAAGGGATTCGGTGATTAAGGCGGGCTCGCAAATGTTGATTACATTTCAACGTTTTCGAATCTACCGGGTTGTGTTGATAAGCGACAGTTTTTGAGTGTGTTCCGTACTAGTTTAAGAATAGGCAAATTATATTTCGCGTCGATAAGTAAATGCGAACGATGGAAGCAAGATCTTGACTATTTCGCTCCCAACACTCAGCCGGGCGGTCTCCTCGTACGTAGTATGTCCACCTAAATGAACCATTTCATTTCAAAAATATATTGTGTTTGTTATACAATATTATCATCATCTGCCTAGCCTTTTCCCAACTACGTTGGGGTCGGCTTCCAGTCTAACCGGATGCAGCTGAATACCAGTATTTTACATGGAGCGACTGCCTATCTGACCTCCACAACCCAGTAACTGGGTAATATGATACCCCTAGGTAAGACTGGTTGTCAGACTTTCGGGCTTCTGACGACCCGTAACGACTGTCAAAGATCCACGTACGACAGCCGGGACCAACGGCTTAACGTGCTTTCCGAGGCACGGAGGAGTCTCGGTGTGTAAAGATGGTCACCCATCCACGAACCAACCCCGGCAAGCGTTGCTTAACCTGACGGATCGACCCGTGCGGCTGTTATTACTTAGCCACGAGCTCCTCATATACAGTTATACAAAATTATACACAAGATAAAGACCAACAACTCTGAATTAATAATTACCATTCCAATAAAATTCAAGTACCAGTGCTAAGCATTTCTAAATAAAATTTCAAACAGGCAACTTGAAAAAACGTACATTCGATACAACTCCGCAATTTTTATGAATGAGGAGGCCAAGGCGAGTTTCCTTTACAGCCGTTACACGTGTACATTTATTTTCTAAAGAAGTCACAAGGTACAAATTTCACATACGATCAAAACAATTTTCCACATCAACTTTCAGACAAATATTTTCTTTTGTTCCACAACCAGACTGTTTTTCTTAGATACCTACTACCTTTAGATACGGCCTTCAATTAGACGTTGCTGAAACTTAGCGGAGTCGTCAGCAATTTCTTCAAATTGGTCGCTGGCAGGACTCCAGACGATTAACAACTTAGTGCAAGCTGTTTAATTTCATGCCTGGATGCCCTCGTTTTATGTCGTAACTACCTTCGTTCCCCCCCCTCTTTCCCCGCCGGTATCGCTTGACAATGAACATGAAACAAGCAAGGGATCGATTCGGCGAAGTTTGTATCATATGGAACAGTTACCTCTGCGGTAGTTCGTGCGAGTGTCTACTGTCAATTGTTTTGGCTGAAGTTGGATGAATATTTAAAGTGTTTGACTTAGATGTTGACTGAGTAGGTTTGCAGTTGTTTTGTTTGAAGGTTGACTAAATGACTTTTGTGAGATACATACAAGGTGTTGTTTTTTTAAGTAGCAAATTGCCTGACAGTCGTGCCAAATAATGATTAGTCAATGTCATCGAAGCATAAAATGACGCCTACACGCCGTTAAAATGGCGACATCACCACGCTTACACAGGACGTTGTAATAAACGTTAAAGAATGGAACACGATCAAATTCCTCTTTTGTCGCGTCAATCCAATCGCTTTGTCCCGATAATTAAAACCTATTGCTTTTTCAGACCATTCGATTGAGCCGTAAAACAGTACCCTGCAACGGTCAGCTGGTTTTAGGAGCGTCCTTGTTCAGTTCACATCACCGATATTCGTACTTATTCGTGTCTCCGTTCACATTTTTGTCAGCCGAATTTCTACTTTGCAATAAAGTTGTTAACGTTCCTTTCTTATACTGGTCTGACCGGTAAACCGTGTAAGGTATTTTGACGAATGTATCCGTTATAAAGCTTATTTAAAAAGCAAAGTGAAAATATTAAACATGGATAGTTGAGTAATTCAATTTATTAAATAACACAAAATCGGAAAGTTATTGTAAAGAAAATCTAAACCTTTTTCAATGGAAACAAAAACAGAATATATATATTTTAAATCCAATCAGATAAATTGGGAAAAGATAGATAGGGTTTCAGGAAATGGTTCCATGAAAACATAAACTCGGATTCAGCATAAAAAACTTTCTTCAAGCGCCCCAAAAGTGATGAAACCGGGCTATCGTAGCACAAGATGAGCTACGCCGTAGCTCGACACGTTTCGTAGCAAAATGAGCTACGCAACGAATAACACTCATAACTATATATTTTGATCTATATAAAATTTTATTCGTTCTCGTATTGGATTATAGAAATCCCGTTAAAACTCATATTAATACTCCCGGTATGCATTGCGCATTTTTTTCCATCAACTGAGAGTTTAGCTTCACCGTGTCGCTGTCAATTTAAATGCAGAGTGTTGGTTTAAGGATTACCATAATGGCTGTAAAAAAATACATAAAAGCTGTGTCGTTTAGTTTCAGGTCTCTGGTCTTTCAGCCAGGTAATCTAAAGACAGGCATTTGTGAGGCCACTGTTAACGTTGTCAATATGCATAATATTAGAAATTCAATTTGTGCATTTAAATCTAGCCTCTTTTGTTCAGTTTTGACATCGATTCTCGTTGAGAGTCAGTCAAAAACTTATCAAAAATAAAGGTAAAAAATAAAGCCATTTTTGACGGAGTCTAAAGTTTTTTCTTATTTGCCGTACATTACGGGGCCTCGCGGCTGTCGTGTTATCGAAGAAATGTTCCACAACTTGCACGATATTTCTCGCACCGTCTAAATCAGCTTTAACACTAAGATCTGAAGGTCAGTTTTAGTGAACTTGTGTTGGACAATGCATGTCAAAAAAAGTAGGTAAATTAGATGCATTATTGACAGGTTGACACTGAAATTAGATTGCTATCGTTCCTATAAGTAGGTACCTAAGAAGAATTGCCTTTAGCGAAAGTTCTAAAAACTCCACGGTTCCTCCTGCTACCATAAGTCGGGAGCCCGGTATTCGCATTACGCATAATCCGCGCCTAGCTGGTATTAGACCGCCATTGGCGAGCCCCTTCACCATGTGCGGCCTGTCCTGCGAACGCACATTCCACTAGAGAGGCGCGCACGGAACACTGCGCGCCGCCATCATAGGCCTAAAACTGACTAATTGCCCCCTTGGTCGGAGCCTGTTTGAAGTGGAATCCTCGATACGAAGAAGGACAACAGTCAGGTAACCGTCGGTGTTGACTAGCTATGTTAATCGGAGGTAACAAACACAAAGTTAAAGTAATAAACCCCTTTTGAAATTAATTAAGATGACGGTCCCGTTACACACTTTCAAAGTTAACTTTGTCAAAGAGCCGGTTAATTAAACAAAGTTTAACTTTGTTAGTTTATTTCTATTTAAATCTTTAACTTGTAGTTTTGTTGCTGCGGTTATTTTTAAATATTACGTTGGAAAATAAATGTTTTCCTTTTGTCTATGTTTTTGTGATACACGATAATAAATAATTATAATACCAGGCTATTATTGTCCTTCTGCAGGGCAAAAGCCTCTTCTTATACATAAAAGGCATGAGCTTTAATCATCATACAGAATCACACTAGCTCAAGGCGGATTGGTG
This sequence comes from Hoplodrina ambigua, assembly GCA_949774945.1. Classification (NCBI taxonomy): domain Eukaryota; kingdom Metazoa; phylum Arthropoda; class Insecta; order Lepidoptera; family Noctuidae; genus Hoplodrina; species Hoplodrina ambigua. The sequence continues at coordinate 3,903,122 of OX458979.1, forward strand.
ATTTAAGACTTAAAATTATATGTCCAGTTTTCCTCACGATGTTTTTCCTGTTGTCAGTGACGTCCAAGAAGATATTTATAAAGCATAAAGGTAGGTAGATGAAGATCAGTAGATATATTGCTTTATCAAAAAAACATGTACCTAACTGCTTTCATCGCTTACATGAACTTAACAGAAATTAGAAAATGCCAGGATGCTTTAGATCTGGGCTGCTTTATTCAACTAAAAGGTCAGCAAATGGGAACGAGAGAAAAGAATTGTTCAATTAACAACTTGTGACTCAATCACGGCTGCTAGGTGGGTAAGTTAATATTGCTGACCAACACGGAGCTTTTATTCTGGTGTACAAGTTATAATAGTGTAGCGATTTTTTGCAGACGGGGATCAGAATTCAAATTATGTGGGTATTTTTGACAGCGCTGCCGTTTGCTTAACACGATGGCTAGTTATATTTTGGTTAATAAGAAAATACACGTAATCAAATTGTGTAGATATAATAAGGTCACCTGCAATGTCGAGTATTGTGGTTAGTCAGTTTTCCATCAAAAATAGTCCATCAAAAAATTGTAGCCTATGTGCTAGTCTAAACTCAAATTCATTTCTGTGCCAAAATTCATTCAGATCCTTTCAGCCGTTCTGGAGTGATTGAGTAACAAACATTCATCCAAACTTTTGCATAATCTTATATCATTGCCAAAATTCATAGTGTTTGTACCAATTTACGTACAAATTACGGTATACAAAAAAAAAATTTAGTGACATCATTACTGCAATGTCTCAGGCTCAGAAGCTTTGCAGTAATGTTTCACAAACGCACGTTTTAGTCTGTGTTTGTAACTATTCGTATAATCACAATTTTAAAAATCGAACCCGCTTTACGCTTCTACCTTACACCTCTTTCCAAATTAAACAGTGTATCGCCTTCAGGCGTACGGTGTAGCAATACGTGACCGGTCCGGCTTCCCGCGACACCGGACGCGTGTTCCGATGCACAGTACTTTTTCCATGTAGGTGCTGGCATTGGACCCGGTAGGTATACGGTTTTTTTTTTTATGGAGGAGTGTTCCGGACTGTGACAATGAAAAATGTGTTAAGATTTTTCTGTTCGGAAAAATGGACTGGGTTTATGATAGTGTTTGTTATTTGTAATAAAACCATGATCCGTTTCACAATCACTATATTAAACGATAAGCACTTTACATATTTGACACTTTCTGTATGCTGTTGACAGTTAAATTAGGTTTGAACATTTTAAAATGAATTAATATTAAGAGAGGCAAGCGTGCTGCCCAGAGACACGAACGGAAGGGGCGAGATAGCTCACGTAAGAGTGAGACAACAATTTTGTAGGTTCACAGATAATAAATAATATTAAAGTAATAAAGTTAGTTACTAAACATTCTCGCACCTTATTTTAAAGTAAAGCAACATATAATACTTTAATCTATGAGTATTAAAGTACTTAAGTATAAACAATCATCAAAATTTAATAACTGAATTTTAACAAAGCAACTAAGTTTATAATTATGCAAGATACATGTATTGATAAGATTAAAGTTAGTTTTTCAATTACAGTTATTTTGAACCTCAAGTTTACATACTTAATAGTAACAAAGAAAATTTAACAATTAGGTATTAAAGACTACTATTTTGAACCACAATTTTACATACTTAACAGTAACAAAGAAAATCTAACAATATTATTAAAGAAATACAACTTAATTCTAGTTAAAAGACACACACAAGGCTAGGTATAGGTACTGCGAATTAATTTAGACCAAGTTTTTAGTAGGTAGTAAAATTAGTTTATGAATAGGTCTAGTATATTCACTCTTAGAAGTACGAATCACTGCTGATCTAACTAAACCATCAGTTTTATTTTTATTGGTAGAAATAACTCTGCCTAAGGGCCAAAAGGTGGGTGGAGTATTCTCATCTTTGATTATAATAAGATCACCAGTCTTTAAATTATCTTGTACTTGTAACCATTTATTTCTAGATTGCAGTTCCGACAAGTAATTACAATAAAATTGCTTCCAAAACTTTTGTTTAATTTGCATTATTTTCTTATAGATGTTAAGTCTAGATTCGTTTAGGTCTAATACATTAGGTTCAGGTAGGTCAGTCAAAGCTGTACCTATGATAAAATGAGCTGGAGTTAAACAATTTAAGTCATAAGGTAAGTCTGTTAATGGATATAAAGGTCTTGAGTTAAGAATACTTTCAATTTGTGTTAATATAGTATATAAAAACTCATATGTTAACTTAGTGTTAAACAAGTGTTTCTTAAGTAAAGATTTTACTGATTTAATACCAGCTTCATATATGCCACCCATGTGACTAGCTAGTGGAATTGTAAACTTATATTCTATACAGTTTGTAGATGCATAGTCCAGTATATTACTGTAAGAAGTTTCATTTTTAAACATTTTGTACAGATCATGTAATTCGGTTTTGGAACCTTTAAAGTTAGATGCGTTATCTGTGTATAGACAAGTTGGTACACCTCTCCTGGAGACAAATCTTTTAAGAGCACAAATAAATGATTGAGATGACATATCAGTCACCAATTCAAGGTGAATGGCACGAGTAGACAGACACACAAATAAACATATATATCCTTTTGAGTATTTGCAATTTCTAGTCATGGAATTTCTAATAGATATGGCACCACTGAAATCAATTCCTACATGAGTGAAGGCACGTGTTAAATTCACTCTAGGTGCTGGCAGACTTGCCATTTGCTGTCCACAGACCTTGCCCTGGTATCTAATGCAACGAACACAGGAGTGAATACATTTTTTCACCTCACATCTGCCATTTATAGGCCAATATTTCAATCTTATGTTATAAAGAGTGCATTGAATACCTGCATGTAACAATTTAGTGTGATAATGTTGTACAATAATAGACGTTATCTGATCTTTAGCAGGTAATATAATAGGATGTGCCTGATTGTAAGGTATATCAGAGTGTTGTATACGACCTCCTACTCTTAGAAGGTTGAACTCATCTAAAAAGGGGTTCAATCTCTTAAGTGGGCTTGATGTAAATGTATATGACTTTACCTTGTCTGTGCTTGTGTGTTGAGAGATGTTTGTGTGAATGGACTGTATTTCATGAATTTCCTTCGAAAATGAATTATATTGACACGTTTTTATTATAAAGTCATGTGCATTTTTTAGCTCAGATATAGATAGATAAGAAGTGAGTTTATTGTTTTTATTTTTTATATTATGTATGAATCTAAAAAAGTATGCCATAGTTCTGATCAAACTTGTGAAATTTGAATGTTTGCAAAGGCTTTCATAGAATGCATTATAATTTATATGAGGTGCTACTGAAGCAGTAAACACATTACTCTGATATGGTGAGTTTTCTGGTTGAGCTTGAGTAAACTCAATTGGCTGTGGTGTATTTGTTATAGGCCATGAGGCAATTTCTTGACACAACCATGATGGACCCTGCCACCATAAGGTACATGACTGTAAAGCAGTTGGCATCACCCCCCGAGTGATTAAGTCAGCGGGATTTTGCTTAGTGTTAACATAATACCAATCAAGACTTTGAGTAGTTTCAATAATTTGCATAAGGCGGTGCGTGACATAAGTATCATGTTTAGATTTGTATGGTGATCTAATCCAGTTAAGTACGATGGATGAGTCTGTAAAGAGAAGTATTTGATTTATGGTAATTATATCTTTTGTTTGAGCAATAAATCTATTAGTAAGTTGAGCCAAAAGAAGTGCTCCACATAATTCCAATCTAGGGATTGATTGTTGTTTTTTAATAGGGGAGACTTTAGATTTGGCGGTAACCAAAGTACAAGTAGGCTGTTTGTTAGGGTAAGTAGAGCGTAAGTACAAACAAGCACCATATGCTTTACTTGAAGAATCACAAAAACCTATTAAAATAATATTATTGGGATTATCTGAAAAATAATATCTAGGTATTCGAATATTTATTAAATTATGCAACTGATTAATAAAATTCTGCCAAGTGATTTGTATCTCCTGTGAAACAAGAGAATCCCAGTCAGTGTTCTGTCTCCAAATTTCTTGCATCAAAATTTTAGCTAAAATAGTGACAGGTGCTAAGAGTCCTATGGGGTCGAAAATTTGAGCAATTTGGGACAAAATATTTCTTTTTGTGCAAGGAATATTGGTAAGGTTTGGGATAAAGACTTGAAGTGTATCTTCAGCAGGTGACCATGTAATACCTAAAGTTTTCACTGAGGTAGGTGGTGTAAAGTTGTAAGATGAAATATCTATCTCTTTATCTTTCTGTGAAGTTTGTGAGAGTAGGTTTTTGTATGAAGGGTCTATGCTTGCTAGATAATTGTATAAATCTGGATGATTAGATGTCCACTTGTGTAATTTGAATCCTGCTTTGCTTACCAAGTCAATAAGTTCTGAACATAATTGGAAAAGCTTTTCTTTAGATTTTTCTCCACATAAATAGTCATCCATATATGAACTATTTTTTATACAATTAACTGCCAATTTATGTGATTTTGTGTATTTTTCGGCCAAATGTAACATTGTACGACATGCCAAGTAGGGTGCACTTTTTGTGCCATATGTAACTGTGTCTAATTCAATACACTTAAGTTTCTCGTTTGGAGAGTCTCTCCATAATATCCTTTGTAGTCTAGTTTGCTGCGGATCTATAAAAATACCTCGAAACATTTTAACTATATCGCATGAAAATGCGTATTTATATGTCCTAAATCTGATTATAATTTCAAATAAATCATTATATATATTGGGACCTTCATACATGATATCATTAAGAGATATTCCAGATGATGTTTTTGCACTAGCATTAAATACAGTGCGTAACTTTGTTGAAACACTATCAGGTTTTAAGACAGCAAAGTGTGGCATATAGTATGTATTTGGCTCTGTAGGTGAGAAATGATTAATATAATGAGCATGGCCAAGATCTATAAATTCGTGAATAAATGCCTTATATTGTTTACATAGTTCAGGGTCTTTACTCATTTTAGACTCAAGTTGAAGTAATGATTTGTAAGCAATATTGAATGAATTACCTAATTCTTTAATCCTGTGTGTTTGTATAGGTAAGTTAACTATGTAATGTCCTGATTTGTCTTGTGTAGTTGTGGAATTGAAGAGCTCCTCGCAGTATTTATCCATGGGTGAAAGCATCTTTTTCTTAGAAACAGGTTCCTCCTGCTCCCAGAAAGATTGTAGTAATTGATCCGTTGAGTTAGAGGACTCAGAGGTAACACACATGCTAGCATGAGCACAGAGCAAAGTAGCTAAGCTGTTGTCCATGGCAACTGGACCAGAAACAACCCACCCAAAAGCAGTGTCAATAAGATATGGCAGGTTAGGACCAAGCCTCATGCGTCCAGATTGCATAATAGAATAAAATAGTTCAGCACCAATAAGTATGTCTATTGTACTTGGAATATAAAAGGTTGGGTCGGCAAGTGTTTGCGCTTGTTTGTAAGGAATAGGCCAAGTATGCGTAGGTATGTATGTATGTGGTAGTGGCACAGTAATTTTATCCATAATAATCAATGAGAGATTGGCAGTGTAGTCATTAAAGCGAGATGAAATAATGGCACTAGCACTCACTTGTGTTGGCTTTTGGCTGTTGCCAATACCTTGTATGAGACAAGCATTTTCTGTTAGTTTAAGCTGTAGTTGAGAAGCAAGTCTGTGGGTAGCAATGTTTACTTCGCTTCCAGCATCCAGTAGAGCACGAGCATTCACCCACTTTCCTGACGGGCCTTGTATGCGTATGATAGCTGTGGACAGTAAAATTTGATTTTTATTAACACTGGACACTAGCACAGTTGAAGTTGAAGGATTGTTAGTAGTTTGTGACTGTGTACAGTTGAGCTGAGAAGTTGTAGAAGGCTTCTGTGTTTGTGGTGAGATATTATTATGTAGTAGCACTTGCGGGTGTTCATTTAGTAATGTAGTAGTAGATAGTATGTCTTGTGATGATTGAGGTATATCTTGTAATGTAGTAGATGTATGACTGACCTGTAGTTGGTTCTTATCCATATGTATGCTTGTGTGGTGTCTACCGTGACACTTTAAGCATTTATATTTTGAGCACTTATGCTTAGCTACATAAGGCTGCAGACAGTTATAACACAAGGATTTAGCTTTAATAAGCTGTATACGATTAGGTATAGTTAGTTCTAAGTAGTGAGGACACTTAGACAAAATATGTTTGCTTTGACATAATATGCAAGATAAATAATTAGACGTTGCTGATGATAAATGACTTGTTTTTACATTTGAATTATCATTGGTTTTGTTATCATTTAACATCTCAAATGCTGTTCGCCGTAAATTTAAAAATTCTAAAAGTTCTGCTAATGTCGCTATGGTGTTTTCTTTTCTATTTAATTCCCATGCAGCACGTAGAGTTATCCAATTTTTGACTGATTAAAAATACAAGTAAGGCGTCCCAGCTTTCTACAGGCAAATTAATTGACTTTAATGAGTCTAGACTTTGCTGCAAGGTTACTAAAAAGTCTTTCAAGTTACATTTTGTTATTAAATTATGCTTAGATAATATAGCTTTTAAATGAAAGTTAACAACAATAGATTTGTTTTCATACCTCTTTGATAGGATATCTAATGCTTTTTCGTAATTCTCCTCTGTAATTAACAACGACGAGATAAGACCGGCGGCTTCTCCAGCAAGGGCAGACTTCAAATACTGCATTTTATTCACCACAGGTAATTCCGCGTTGTCCACTGATGCGTAAAATATGTTTTTGAAGGTTGACCATTGTCTGATGTCGCCATCGAACCTCGGTAGTTCAAGTTGCGGTAACCTGACACGTGGTTTTTTATTGTTGCACTCATGCACAGTTGTAGAATTAAGTTCCATGGAAAGATTTGCCGATTGTTGTTGTGAATTATTTATCAATTCTTCAATTGAGGCAATTGTGCTGTAGTATCGTTCTTCAAAGGTTTTTCGTTCCAGTTCATGTGCTGGTTGATGTTCGGGGTCCATGTCCGCTATTTCAATTTCCAACTGTATGTCTTCAAAGCGCTGAATCATGGAGCCGAGTTCCATTTTCCTGACCTCAAGATCGCGAATGGTGTTGCGGTCTTGACTGTAGCCATCGACGAAGTTTGAGATTCTTGTCAGTTTTCCTTTTAAGGCACCTCTCTGGACCTTCAGTTTATTGAGGTCCATTTTTGAAAATAATGTAAAATTGTGATGTACGTTACTTTTCAATGTTGCAATGTATTTGCAGTAGATATTTAGATATGATTCACAGTTATTCACAGTGATTTTTCACGATTTGCGGAGTGTGTTCTCCTTTGCTGTTTTCACAAAGACGGCGTGGCGGGGCCAGTAGTCGAGCATTAGAGCAGCGCAGCGGCGCTAGCGCATGCGAGAGAAAAAGAAAAAACGTTTTCCGGTGTACCGGGGCGACCACAGTCGCGCGCCTGTGAGGCTATTTTGTTGTCCTCTAGCTCCGTTGGTGGCGCTAGACGTTGAGGGCTCGTTCCTTCGCGTCGGTAAAACAGTCAGGTTTTTACATTGAATGATATTGGCTTGGCGCTGGCAAATATGGCGGCTTCTGAACGGCTCGAAGAACCAATTTTATGTTTGTTATTTGTAATAAAACCATGATCCGTTTCACAATCACTATATTAAACGATAAGCACTTTACATATTTGACACTTTCTGTATGCTGTTGACAGTTAAATTAGGTTTGAACATTTTAAAATGAATTAATATTAAGAGAGGCAAGCGTGCTGCCCAGAGACACGAACGGAAGGGGCGAGATAGCTCACGTAAGAGTGAGACAACAATTTTGTAGGTTCACAGATAATAAATAATATTAAAGTAATAAAGTTAGTTACTAAACAGATAGGTCTTTGTAGGATTTTGGATATTGTGGTGGTTTTTTCAATGTGTCCAAATAATAGGGTGTAGTTTTTCTCGTATTAAACTATGAGATCGTAATTTACTTAGGGACTTATGTATGTAACAATCGATCGAAAAAAAATCCATCATTTACATGGCATAGTTAATATACGAGTATTATAAGTAACTATGATTATTAGATTGTACAAGTTGTATTTTATTCAATAATGTGTACGGTATTTACAGACTTAATTAACAAAATAACCAAATTTATTATAACAAAACTAAATAAAATAAAAAACTAAAATTATATGCCACCAAAAACTCTTCTTTGAAATTAAATTATTTGGTTTTTCTTACATGACAATACAATGATTGGTAAAACAATAAGCACATACTTCTCTGCCTATCTGCTTCGGGAATATAGACGTGATATCGTGTTATATTCCAACAATATTAATTACTCATTACTACATTCCATACTAAATTAGTGTGATTAAGCGCATCCAGTGTAAAACATACTAATTTCCATGTGATTAAATATTATTGAATCAAGCAATTTACAGAAAAAGCGGGCAGGTATATTATTATGTTAATTAATTGATACTGTCTGTTGATTTACAAAGATTTAAATAGCCAGCAAAATAAGATTTGTCAAACACAAAATAATACTTAACAACGAATTTTGAATCGTAGTTGATAGTTTATAGGATAAAATATTGAATGAAACAAGTTTACAAGGGTACTCAAAAGACGATTTGAATAGAAGAGTTACGTAACACCAAAAACTTAACGAATGGCGTCAAATACTTTTTTGGCAAGAGACAGCAGTAGTTTACGAAATCGACATCCAATTATCGACAGTGGCCCAGTAGAATGGTCAGCCAGACAACGAACGGCAAAAAAAACAGACTCAAAATCGATAGCGGACCAAATTTGATTGAATCCCAACCAACATAAGATGAGATCAGTTAGATTCAGAAGTTTGCAATACGGATTCAGAACCACGCTCACATAAACAAAGATCAAAGTGAAATACTCAGACAAATAGATTTTATCTATGACATGAATCAGCTGGATAATGCTCTGCTTTTGTTTGTTACATGTAAAAATGTGTGGTGAAAGGTTTTGTGCGTTCATTTTTTCAGTTGACTCGCTTATATTTATTCGTTCCACTTTTTATCCCGGACAGATCGACTATTAGTCATAATGTACCAATACTCTTTGTTTTGTTCGATGATTGGAAACGCAAAAATACAGTTACATACAATGTGTGCGAGTTTGAACAATTTTATGCACGATCTGCGCTCTGATTGGGTAATGAAAGGATATGGGACCGTATTTGGTGATCGTTTTCCGGTCAACTTATAGCATTAAGGAAACTGGGTTGGTCCCATTTGGAACAGAACTAGTAAGTGTTTTAGAAAGTAGAATGTTATTTTTTTATTCTACGGTTATTTCTGGCTGTCCATACTGAAGATAAGAGACGGTTCCTGTGGTTTTGAAACTCGAGTATCCACCTCTCATTCAATCTAAGAGTATTCCCAAATGAATGGATTGCGGACTTCAGATGGTCGTCGCTGTGGGTAAATCACAAATTCAGTCGCATCTGGAAACGGGACGACAAGAAGGCAGTAGGAAAAATCTACAAGATAGTAAAGTAATTGCAAGTCTTGGGTAAATGGAGTAAGGCATGCAGAGTTATCACTATTCGGCTAATTGCACCACCTGCTTCGCTGCTCGTAAATTACATTATCAATCTTTTCTGACTCCGCCCTACATCAACATGCAACGTTAACTACGAGCAGTACCTATTAACTTAACATGCACACCTCGACACATACGAGTATGTAATCCAAAGTTCACAAAATTCTATTTAGTCTGCGTTTGACAGGCGAAAAAATATAACCATTTCATATCCATCTCTAAATTCGAAACATTTTAAAGTAAAAAGCGTAGTGAAAAGAGAATTTAATTTAGCGCGAGCGGGGAGCCGAACACGTCAATACAACAGCTAGAACTAGCACAAGACTGGCCTCAAATGCAAACGTCGCTTCGGAATTAAATTTAATGATTTACAGCCGTTGGGAGTGTGCGCCGCTCGAAACTCGATTACAGGGGTTGTCAAAGCAAACAGAGACGGGTGACCTTCTAAATTAATTGCGTGATTCGATGGATGTGACGCGGGTAAAACTTGTGCTGATTGAGTGGTCATTGGCGCGTTTGTGTGTCGCTACTGTGTGGACTTTGAATTGCGCTTTTGGTGAGCTTGGGAATGCCTGATTGGTAAATAATTGTTTGGATAGACTCGATTACCTATTTGATAGGGATGAATCTAATGCTTTAGACAAACACGTGTACCCTTGTCATTGATTTTAGTGGGTAAGTCATTTATATTGAAGCACCTTTTAGAATATTTGTTATTCTATTTTCAAAGCATCAAAGCGTCTGTAGTTGCTCTTTTGCATTCCATTTCTAATTCATAAAAGCTACAGTCCAGAAAAGAAACACTCTTTTAGTGAAGTGTCTGTACGAGTTTCTTAACGTTTGTTTCAGTATATTTCTAGAGTACGTTCACCCCAAGACGGAACGATACATTAATGATATTAATCATTCACTGTTTTTCGCGTAAGTAACAATGACGTATTATGATTCATTTAGTTGGCTTGACGTTCTAGAACGGTCAATAAACAAATGAGTATCTTACCTACGTATTAATTTAATACGATATTTATAACGTCGGTTTCAAGAACTCATCATTATGAACAACTTTCACTGAAATCGCGAAAAAATATCTCTTGATTCATACATTTATGTTCGTTTAATTCAACAAAATAATTGGATCAGCTGATTTTGGTTTGCTCATCTTTCGAGTGTGCATTGGCACACAAGCGCATAGATAAACGCGCGATCGACACTTGACGAGTCCAGTAATGCCCAGTGAAGACGAGACTAGTATTACGAAACCAGGATAGTAAAGTACTAGCTTGGCTTTACTGTCTTGCACAGGCTTACTGGATCAAAAATAAAGCTAGTTCGACATTCAAGTGAATGAATTTACTTATACTGATATGTATAGTACTGTTTTATTATTAACTAGTTTATACCCGCGTCTTCGCTCGCGTTAAATTCGGGGTAATTACAGAAGTACCTAGAGCACTTAAGAAGAAAAAAGTCTATGTAATCTTGTTTCACCGTACAATTTTTTTACCTCCATTTCATCCCCTTAGGGGGTGAATTTTGGAAAATCCTTTATTAGGGGACGTCTACTAACTGTAAACTACCTCCTTGCTAAATTTTATCTTAATACGTGGAGCGGTTTTCGATATTTCGTCGTGAGTGAGAGAGTGACCTCTTGGTTTTGTATATTTAGATAGATATAAGTAAAGCTTGCGAACGTCAGTGATAAAACCTTTTGAAAAATAAGTAATAAAGCTGATTCTATTCATTGCTTCCAACATCGTTCATCCATTTTAATGCCGAGTTTGTCCTAAATCGATAATAACCTTTTTATAATCTTCCGTATTACGAATTCAAGTCTAGTGCGCGAAACTTTTTCGGGGAACCTTTTTGCTGAGCAGCACGTCTTCAGTTTTACGTATTGGCAACATTTTCTCACTTATTTTTGGCTTATAGACTAGTTATGATTTGACTTAGTTTTACTTTTTGAGATTACTGTGTTCTAGATTTTTTTTGAACGCATTCTTTTTTTTTGCGAATATAGCTAACACGTATAATTAATTACGGTATCAGGACATATGCGCGAAAGACATTTCCGCGCCAGACATTTGCGCGAGTCCCTTTGCGCGCCAAGACACATGCGCGAATGGACGTTTGCGCGCCTAGACCTTTCCGCGAACAGACACTTGCGCGAATGGACATTTCCGCGCCAAGACACTTCCGCGAGTCCCTTTGCGCGCTGGCCACTTGCGCGAAAGACACTTCCGCGACAGACATATGCGCGCCTATACTTGCGCGATAGACACTTCCGCGAAATATGCGCGAAGTATATTTTTATAAAGGACAATGGGCAAAATTCTTGAATTAGGGTTCCGTTACTTTTTTTACAAAATATGCGTCATGGGTGTCGTGTCCATGGTTTTCGAGGGTGCTGATGATGAAAATGAAGTCTAAAAGAAAATCCAAGATGGCGGCCGGAAAATTTTCCAAGAAATGCTTCATGGGTGTCGTGTCCATGGTTTTCGGGGGTGCTGATGACGAAAATGGTGTCAAAATGAAAATCCAAGATGGCGGCCGGAAAAATTTCCAAGATATGCTTCATGGGTGTCGTGTCCATGGTTTTCGAGGGTGCTGATGACGAAAATGAGGTCTAAAAGAAAATCCAAGATGGCGGCCGGAAAAATTTCCAAGATATGCTTCATGGGTGTCGTGTCCATGGTTTTCGGGGGTGCTGATGACGAAAATGAGGCCTAAAAGAAAATCCAAGATGGCGGCCGAAAAATTTTCCAAGATAAGCTTCATGGGTGTCGTGTCCATGGTTTTCGGGGGTCCTGATGACGAAAATGAGGCCTAAAAGAAAATCCAAGATGGCGGCCGGAAAATTTTCCAAGATATGCTTCATGGGTGTCGTGTTCATGGTTTTCGGGGGTGCTGATGAAGAAAATGAGGTCTAAAAGAAAATCCAAGATGGCGGCCGGAAAATTTTCCAAGATATGCTTCATGGGTGTCGTGTCCATGGTTTTCGGGGGTGCTGATGGATTTTCATTTTGACCTCATTTTCGTCATCAGCACCCCCGAAAACCATGGACACGACGCCCATGAAGCATATCTTGGAAATTTTTCCGGCCGCCATTTTGGATTTTCTTTCAGACCTCATTTTCGTCATCAGCACCCCCGAAAACCATGGACACGACACCCATGAAGCATATCTTGGAAATTTTTCCGGCCGCCATCTTGGATTTTCTTATAGACCTCATTTTCGTCATCAGCACCCTCGAAAACCATGGACACGACACCCATGACGCATATTTTGTAAAAAAAGTAACGGAACCCTAATTCAAGAATTTTGCCCATTGTCCTTTATAAAAATATACTTCGCGCATATTTCGCGGAAGTATCTATCGCGCAAGTATAGGCGCGCATATGTCTGTCGCGGAAGTGTCTTTCGCGCAAGTGGCCAGCGCGCAAAGGGACTCGCGGAAGTGTCTTGGCGCGGAAATGTCCATTCGCGCAAGTGTCTGTTCGCGGAAAGGTCTAGGCGCGCAAAAGTCCATTCGCGCATGTGTCTTGGCGCGCAAAGGGACTCGCGCAAGTGTCTTGGCGCGGAAATGTCCATTCGCGCAAGTGTCTGTTCGCGGAAAGGTCTAGGCGCGCAAAAGTCCATTCGCGCATGTGTCTTGGCGCGCAAAGGGACTCGCGCAAGTGTCTGGCGCGGAAATGTCTTTCGCGCAAGTTTACCAGATCCCAGATTTATTATTGTTAATATAAACACAGCTGTTTATTATGTTCCTAATTAAATAAAGGCGAAAACCTTTTAATGGAACTTAGATTTGCCAAACAAAGTCAACCCACAATATTTAAAAAAGTAATTAAATATGCCATATTAATTACTAACCATCAGTACCAATATACATAACATAACACATAACATCACACCTGTAATCCCCGAAGGGTTAGGCAGAGGTGTTCCCATTAGTACACCCACATTTCGCCAGTTATGTTTTGTTAGTCCCATGTAATAGGGGGCGAGCCTATTGCCATCAACCGGGCACAAATCCAGACTCCGAGGCTGCTACTGAGAAATTCGTGATGGAAAAACCCAATAACACTTTGCCCGACCTGGGAATCGAACCCAAGACCTCATGCACAGCAGTCGCGCTTGCGACCGCTAGACCCACGAGGCAGTCAATACAATACCAATATACAAAATGTCTTAACATGTAACTTAACAAATATTGTAATTACCAACTTATACAAAATCTTCGTTACTAGATAGAGCTCAAAACAAAATTATGGTAATCATGTGTATCGGCGCAAGTGCATTATTTAAAGAACCTCGTCAACTATATAAGATGCAGCTACATCAACGAATAATTAGATTAAGAGTTGATTACAATTATGATCACGAATTAATTGTTTAAAAACACAAATTATGTTAATGTTATTTATTTTGAGGGTTAATTAATTATTATTGATGATTAATTAATTATAATTGTATGGTTCAATTAATTATCAGTTTATTTACTCCAAAAGATTGTAAAAATAATCATTTATTTACAAAGTTAGAATCCTAACCTAAAAACTCAAACACGTGCGCCGAGCACGTGGTTAGTGTCTATAAATACAGGCGACAGCCACAGAGCGGCTCAGTTGCGCACGAGCCGTCGGACGGAACACATCTCTGTGAGTCATATTTATACTTTTTTGTTTTTTTTTTTTTGTTTTTTTTTTTTTTGTTTTTTTTTTTTTTGTTTTTTTTTTTTTTGTTTTTTTTTTTTTTGTTTTTTTTTTTTTTGAAGATGATTAATTAATTATAATTGTATGGTTCAATTAATTATCAGTTTATTTACTCCAAAAGATTGTAAAAATAATCATTTATTTACAAAGTTAGAATCCTAACCTAAAAACTCAAACACGTGCGCCGTGCACGTGGTTAGTGTCTATAAATACAGGCGACAGCCACAGAGCGGCTCAGTTGCGCACGAGCCGTCGGACGGAACACATCTCTGTGAGTCATATTTATACTTTTTTTGTTTTTTTTTTTTTTTTTTTTTGGTTTTTTTTTTTGAAGATGTTTAATTAATTATAATTGTATGGTTCAATTAATTATCAGTTTATTTACTCCAAAAGATTGTAAAAATAATCATTTATTTACAAAGTTAGAATCCTAACCTAAAAACTCAAACACGTGCGCCGAGCACGTGGTTAGTGTCTATAAATACAGGCGACAGCCACAGAGCGGCTCAGGGGGTGTACAAGACGTACATCCGCCCCCAGCTCACCTACGCCGCCCCTGCCTGGCTCGCCCTCGCGGCCGAGGTGCACAGGAAGAAGCTGCGGACGCAACAAAATCTCGTGTTGCGCCGCGTCACAAATGCCCCTCGGTTCGTGAGGAACGACGTCCTCCACCGGGACCTGCGCGTCGAGAGCATCGAAGAGTTCGCGGCCGACATGGCGCGAAGAATGTTCGCGCGTGCCGACGCCTCCACGCTGCCGCACATCGCGGACATAGCGCCCTGGCACGCGCGACCGCCGGACTACAGGCGATTCCCGCGCGACCTGATCGCTGACGTGCCCCTACCGGACTTGACGCCTGAGTGAGCCGCAACCACCCTACACGCCGCTCACTCAAACATCTGAACTCCACACGCACAACACCACGCCACACTGCGTAAGCGGCGCGCCGAGTTAACACGGGCGTCGCTCGACCGCAGCGCACACACTCGAGAACTCCACACGCATACAAACACACATATGCCAACCCATCGAGCGACGTACACACACCATCAAATCGCTCGCCACACACTACGACGTCCCGCCCCCTGCTGCGCTATCGGCTAGACCTGATTACGTAGTAGCGGGGCGCGGTCAGCTTCCATCGTGGGTGAGCGCCAACCAAAACCGGCGCCCTTGTTGCTAGATCGACCTTTGCTGGGCCTTCCCTGGGTCACCAGGGATCTCACCCGGCAGGGGTCTGGTCGCACGGGCGCCGTGAAGAACTTAGGGCGCTCCCACGATCACACACCACAGACACTGACGGGCGCCGGGGGCAGGAGCCCCCCGAAAGTGCCTAGGTGCAAACATGCCCCCCCCCTCCTCACCGGGAGAGGGGAGGCAAACCCAACGCCCGGTCCCTATTTCTGGGGACCGCGAACCTGAGACCTCGGACAAGGGGCATACAGCCCCGATACCGATTCCTCGCACCCCACTCTGGGGCGATGAGAAGTCCACCGACCGGAGCGGCTCAGTTGCGCACGAGCCGTCGGACGGAACACATCTCTGTGAGTCATATTTATACTTTTTTTGTTTTTTTTTTTTGGTTTTTTATTTTGAAGATGATTAATTAATTATAATTGTATGGTTCAATTAATTATCAGTTTATTTACTCCAAAAGATTGTAAAAATAATCATTTATTTACAAAGTTAGAATCCTAACCTAAAAACTCAAACACGTGCGCCGAGCACGTGGTTAGTGTCTATAAATACAGGCGACAGCCACAGAGCGGCTCAGTTGCGCACGAGCCGTCGGACGGAACACATCTCTGTGAGTCATATTTATACTTTTTTTGTTTTTTTTTTTTGGTTTTTTTTTTTTTTGAAGATGATTAATTAATTATAATTGTATGGTTCAATTAATTATCAGTTTATTTACTCCAAAAGATTGTAAAAATAATCATTTATTTACAAAGTTAGAATCCTAACCTAAAAACTCAAACACGTGCGCCGTGCACGTGGTTAGTGTCTATAAATACAGGCGACAGCCACAGAGCGGCTCAGTTGCGCACGAGCCGTCGGACGGAACACATCTCTGTGAGTCATATTTATACTTTTTTGTTTTTTTTTGGGACAAGCCCGCCACACTGTTCCCACCCACTGCAACTCCTGAAAGCCAGAATCAACAGTGGAGGCCACCAGAAAAGCGTCGAGGCAATGAAGCTCGACGAGTCCCAGAGAAACGATTTACTGTCTTGGGTCCCGCAACTAAATATTTATACTGTCGTCCTTGTAAAAAGTGTTTTATTTGAAGAAGATGGAAAATAACCAAGCAATGTTATATGTCAGCAATGCTTTTTTTTTTTTTTTTTTTTTTTTGAGGTGGTAAAAATCATCAAATGACTCCGACTGACGAAGGACTGTCAGACTTTTACTGACTAAAAAACCACCCCTGTTCCTTCTGTTGCCCTGCAACCCCGGCAGGCGTTGGCTCCGTTGGGGGCCCCGTCCCTGTGCTGACAGCTCTTTGAGGCGCGCGCGAACAGAACGTGCCGTCGACCCGGGCTTGGTCCTTGATCGGACGGCGAGCTACCCATTACTCGCCGTCCGCAAGCCCGCGCCTACGGTGGCCGGATGTCGCCTCGCGACGTCCGACGCCCTGGGCGTCTCCCGCGGCGGCTGGGGCGTGAGGTGGTTCTCTCTGTCACGCGGCCCGCCTCCTCCTTCGCTAGCATTACTGCTTCGCAGAAGGAGGTGACTGCATCCTATTCCCTCTCGCCCCGGAGCATGGCCTGAACCAGGTCCGGACGCGAGAGGTTGCCGCCGCCTATCACCTCCGTGAGGGCACGGCGGTGCTCTGCCCAAGCGGAGCAGTCCTGCACCGTATGCTCCACCGTGTCCTCCGGGCGATCCACACAGTGGTGACACCCGGGCGTTTCCTCCCGCCCTATCCGACACAGGAACCTCCCGAAACAACCGTGTCCGGTGAGGACCTGCGACAGGCGGTAGGTGAGGACGCCGTAGCGCCTCTCCAGCCACACCTCAAAGAGGGGTCTTATCGCCGCGATTGCGGCGTGCCCGAACTTGGGTTGCGACAGTCGCATCTCCCATCCCGCCATGAGATCGCACCGGAGCTCACTCCGCAGTGCACGATTTGCCGCGGCAGCGGGGTTTCACCCCGGCGCTGCGCGTCCACACGCCACTCGTAGACGCGCTGGAGGACTGTTGCCTCCAGATCCCACGGCGGCGATCCGGCAAGGAGGCTTGCCATGGACCGCACGACTCCGGCGTAAAGACTCCGGTAGGAGGCGCCTGGTCCCCCGAGGTTGGGCAGGAGCCGCCAAAAAGCAGCCCCAGCCCTGTCCAATCGCGGAGCCAGACGTCGGAAGTGCTCCTTGAAGCTCCACCGGCTGTCGAGGACGAGACCCAGATACTTCATCGTCGCCTCGACGCCGATGTGAACCCCTCCCACCGTTATTTGGGAACCCGACGGTGGCGCGTTCCGAAGACCATGAAAGCACATGGCCTCGGATTTGTGCAATGCCACCTCGAGTCCCAATTGCCGGATTCTTTCGACGACTGTCGCAACCCCTCGCGTCGCTAGGTCGGCCGCCGCCTGGTGCGACTCTCCCTGTGCCAGGACGAGCATGTCGTCAGCGTAGCAGACTACGCTGACGCCGTCAGGGAGGTCGGCGCGCAGCACCCAGTCGTATCCAATGTCCCACAGAAGCGGTCCCAGGACCGATCCCTGTGGGACACCGCACGACATCTCTCGCCGGTTCCACTCTCCCCGTTGGCCGGGGTAGACGACGGCCCTATCCGTCAGATAGTCCTCGACAACACGACGAAGGTAGGTCGGCATCCGGTAATACCGGAGTGCCTCCCTGATGCAACTCCAGGCCAGGGTGTTGAAGGCATTGGAGATGTCGAGAGACACCGCCAAGACGACCCTGCCCCGGGATACTGCTTCCCCCTTCGTGAGGGCCCTCACGCGCATGATGGCGTCCACCGTGGAGCGCCCCCTGCGGAAGCTTAACTGGCTCTCCGCAAGGTCCGGCCCGGATCTCCCCAGGTGCCCGACGAGGCGGTTTGCAATTACTCTTTCAAAGAGCTTGCCCACCTCGTCGAGCAGCACGATGGGCCGGTATGCGGACGGTGAGTCCGCAGGGCGCCCCGGCTTCTTGATGAGGACCAGTTTCCCCGTCTTCCAACGAAGCGGGAACTGGCCCCTCTCTAAACATGCGCTTAAGAGCCTCCCTAGTCGAGGACCGAGAGCCCCCGAGGCCAGGACCCAGGCTTTCCCAGGTAAGCCGTCGGGTCCCGGGGCGGTATTCTTGGCCTTCAGCCGTTGTACCGCCACTCTCAGATCTACCTCGGCCACCTCCGGAGCATTGTAGTCGCCGCCGTCGCTGTGGTCCGCGTCTTCGTCTGACACCACCAGGGGCGGAGCCATGGGCGGGGGGGGGCGCCGACGCCCTGTCGCCTGACGTCCCTGTCCAGAGCCTCCAGCATCTCCCTGCGGGATAGATTCCTAGCCCGCAGCATCCCATCTCGGAGGGCGGTCTTCGCCGCCCTGTACCCCTCGTACAGCTCCGCCTCAATGGCTGCCGCATTCGGAGGTCGGATGCGGCACCGCCTCGCGTAGTGCCGTTATCTCGCGCGACCACCAATACACCTGACGCCGGGCGCTTCCTGGCCGGGCCCGGGGCATTGCCATGTCGCAGATCACGGACATGGCCTCCTGGAACCACTCCGCCTCGTCGTTGACGTCGGCAGGCCTGTCTGGTGATGACACCCAGGCCTGCACGAACGAGGCTTCCAGGAAGAGCTCCCGGTCCGGCTGCTTCAGCGCCCATCGCGGACCACTCGGGGTCTGTCGGATCGACGTATCTGGGATCTGGGCGGAGACGTCGAACCGGATGTACCGGTGGTCGGAATATGTCTCCACCCCCTCCTCTACGCGCCAGTCAACGACACGTGGCGACAGAGCGAGGCTGGCGAACGAGATGTCCACCACCGACTCGCCCCGCATCCGTACACACGTGGGGACAGAACCCCGGTTCAGGATGACCAGGCCTGTCTCCAGAGCCCAGTCCTCCACCATCTTGCCCCGTGCATGGTCCGTGTACCGGGAACCCCAAGCCACGTTCTTGGCATTGAAGTCCCCGAGGACCAACACAGGGAGGGAACCGAACCCGGCGACGACGACTCCTAGCTCCCTAAGGGAGACGTGGAACTCGGCGAGAGTTCGGTTCGGGGAGAAGTAAACGCCTACCACGGCGATCTCCCCGAACCGTGCTGCCACACAGCCCCGTCCTCTCTTGACGCTCTCGAGAGACGGGGTACCGGCGGCAGCCGACGCGATTATGACCACCGAGCCGTCGAGGTCCGCCACCCAGTCATCCCTGGGTGGGACAAAGTACGGCTCGGCGACCACCACGATGTTGATCAGCCACTGCGCCATGCTCTGGACCAAGAGATCCTGAGCGGCGGCGCAGTGGTTGATATTGGCCTGGAGGAGGCGCAATGGGGCCGTGACTAGCCCTCCATTACATCCCCCTCCAGGGCCCTCCTCGAGGGCGGAATCGCCCTAGCGGCGGCGACGGCGGCGACAGTGGCGGCGGCAGCGGAGGGCCTACCTCTACCGCTGGCCTTGGCGGGTGGGGCGCAGGCCTTGCCTCCTGCCCGGTGATCGGCCGGCTTGCCATCAGCAGGTCATCAGCACCCCCGAAAACCATGGACACGACACCCATGAAGCATATCTTGGAAAATTTTCCGGCCGCCATCTTGGATTTTCATTTTGACCTCATTTTCGTCATCAGAAACCCCCGAAAACCATGGACACGACACCCATGAAGCGTATCTTGGAAAATTTTCCGGCCGCCATCTTGGATTTTCATTTTGACACAATTTTCGTCATTAGCACCCCCGAAAACCATGGACACGACACCCATGAAGCATATCTTGGAAATTTTTCCGGCCGCCATCTTGGATTTTCATTTTGACCTAATTTTCGTCATCAGCACCCCCGAAAACCATGGACACGACACCCATGACGCATATTTTGTAAAAAAAGTAACGGAACCCTAATTCAAGAATTTTGCCCATTGTCCTTTATAAAAATATACTTCGCGCATATTTCGCGGAAGTATCTATCGCGCAAGTATAGGCGCGGAAGTGTCTTTCGCGCAAGTGGCCAGCGCGCAAAGGGACTCGCGGAAGTGTCTTGGCGCGGAAATGTCCATTCGCGCAAGTGTCTGTTCGCGGAAAGGTCTAGGCGCGCAAAAGTCCATTCGCGCATGTGTCTTGGCGCGCAAAGGGACTCGCGCAAGTGTATGGCGCGGAAATGTCTTTCGCGCAAGTGTACCAGATCCATTAATTACCTATCTGTATGCAAACTTTTTAGACTTGAATTTTAGCTCTGTTTGTATTCTCTTACATACTTTGACAACTAAGATAGTCTCTGTGGATAGTACCGTACTACCGATTAGGGGCGTAACAATAGAAAATGGCGCATAGGGATCATAGTCTCATGGTTCCTTTCGTAAATTACCATAATATAAAATAGACACACTAAATAAAATAGTCATAAATTAATATCACAAAGTAAACATATTAAATTTTTATTGTAGTGTATTTTGCTTTTTAATTTTAATAATTGACGATTTTTGCCCCTCTTAGATGGGCGCCCGGGCCTCATGCCCTACTTGCCCCACCCAAGATAGGCCTTTGAGTGTACCCAGGATATAATCTAACAACGAATGAAAAAGAAAATTCGCGGCTTATGGCCATTGCTCAGTGATACTGTATTGCTTGATTGCAACGGCTCGGACGGAATTGCTTCGAAAAAACCTATTGTTATATAAAAAGGCGCCGCCCGCGAGCTGTCTCCTTTTTAATTTATTATTACAAAATATTTTAACGCACTTGATTTAAACCCCTAACTCGTGACACGAATGATGAATATTTGCTGTGTTATAATGTACCTTTACGCTGCGTCAATGCACTCGAGAAGATGAGAGATGCCAATGAACGTCAGTGTAATTACATCGCGCTAACATTGTCAGATTGCCCAGTACCTAACTAACTCATGCTATCATCTCTACATAGTTAATAACATAACGAAGTACCTAGACTATAGCTATCGATCTAAATTATATTTGTCGTGCTCAGAACCATTTCGATGTGATGAATTATTGAGTTGCGTTGACACGAATCGACACCGTGTAATCCGCATTGCGGGTACCTACATCTAAAGGATTGTGGTCTCACGTATCTGTGATATTAGCGACTAAATTACAGTTATTTCAGCTTCTAAACCGAACGAAATTGTTTTGGTTTAAGCTTCGATTATGTCATTTTAGTTCACGAATTGCACTGAAATATTGTTTTGCATAATCTGGGTACTTATAACAGAGTTATTTTGCATTGTGTACTGTAACAACAACACGTTCCTGTTTTGTAATTGACACGTGATTAAACAGATTTACCGAATGTGTATTTCGAGCTCGCGGTCCCGCGGTCACGGGAAAAGCTCGACGAATAACGTTGATGACAAAATATGAAAACGCCAGCGTATAATAATGTAAAACCAAGTCACAAACGGTCTGTCTTTGTGTTGATCGCGTATTATTAAACTTAGAGAAGCGTAATTCTATATCTCTCGCTAAAATATGAAATATTTCGTTAAAGCTGCTTCATAAACGACGCAGTAATTGGATGTAAAAAGACAGGGCGAATTAATTCAACACCAAGAGTAATTGTGTATTCCGACGACTAAGAACAAAATAAAGTTACAGTGATAAATATGCAAATAAAACAGAGGCAAAGCTAGATAATCCACAGGATGAATATAAATCGTGTCATCGTTAATTGAAGTCAGACATTCTGCTCGGAGAACCATCGTGAATAACAATGTTTTTTGTTGCTGATGCTCCGTCGCTAACGCATTTTGAATACGACGTTTTTATTACCTACTTATTGCGTTGTGGGTTCAATATCGCGCAAGTACTAATATGACTTTCAATTCGTAAATACTTTCAAGTTTATCTTGGACATCACTGACAACGGTGAATGAAAACGTGAGGAAACCTGAACTTATAGTTAACTAGCTTCTGCCCGCGACTTCGGCCGCGTGTTCTCCATACATACATTGGACCCCCATTTCCCTTAGGGATGTATTTTGGAAAATCCGGATATCTACTGATTATATACTACCTTCCTGCCAAATTTCATCTTTCTAAGTTAAGCGGTTTTCGATATTTTGTGATGACTGCGTGAGTGACCTTTCATTTAAACATCACATAACATCACGCCTGTACTCCCCGAAGGGTAAGGCTAAGGTGTACTCTTTAGTACACCCACATTTCGCTACTTATGTTTAAGTCCCATGTAATATAGGGCGAGCCAATTGCCATCAACTGGGCGCAAATCCAGACTCCGAGGCTGCTTCTGAGTGACCTTTCGCGTTTTTAAGTCTGAAATTGCCAATTCACGTTGAGGAATCGCGGTGATCAATGCTTTGGTCTTCTCTTCATGAAAAGACGCCCTGTACCCAGTGGAATAATAATAGACTAGTATCATTGATTTTTATTTAACTTATTACGTGCGAAACTTTTGTTCCGCACACTTTCATTACTTTACTTTGTCTGTTTTCCCTAGAATTAGTTCTGCTGAAAATTGTCCATCGACTGAGTAAGAGCTTACCCTTCTCATTCATTAGTTAAGAAATCGACAGTAGGATTATTTACCGTCGATTCTGTCCCTAAATAATGTACTTCCATCCCATCGCACTTTGTTAAACACATGTACTCCTTTGTACCCTTTCCGTCGAGAGCTGTCAGTTCCATGTTCCGTAGAAGTGTAACATACTCAAACGTAGTGAGTTCTAGGAATAGGGATCATTTGTTTTACTTCACTACGTTGGTTTAACGACAAATACTACAAACTTTCAGCTGTGGTTATATAGGTATAGTTCTTATTATAATTATGTTTCTTACGCATTTATAAAACACTCCTCCGCTGCCTCGTTGGTCTATTGGTCATAAAGCGCTTCCGCCGAGCGTGAAGTGTTATTGGGTTTCTCCATCAGGAATTTCTCAGTAGCAGCCTCGGAGTATAGCAATATCAGAGTTTCAAGTGCAAGTATTATTTTTTTAGTGACAATCAATGTAAAAAAAATAGGTAAACTAACTATAGGCATTTTTGACAGATTGGAACTGAGATTAGAATGCCAACTTTCCTAAAAGCTACTAGATATGAGACTCTTATTTAAATCTAGACTATTGCCATCAACCGGGCACAAATCCAGACTCCGAGGCTTCTACTAACAAATTCCAGATGAAAAAGCCCAATAATACTTGCCCGACCTGGGAATCGAACCCAAGACCTCATGCTTAGCAGTCACGCTTTGCGACCACTAGACCAACGAGGCAGTCGAGAGAGTAAAAATCTATGTACAATTTATTCCCAAAACTTGTTGATTAAATTGAACCCTTATCGCTTCAACACTCGAAAGCGAAAACAATAGTCCCTTATTCACGCCCACCCAAACTAATACTATCAAACATAAACCGATCTCCAAAATAAAATAATACCATTCTGATAACCTCTCACTCGGGAACATAGTATTTTTATCCGATCAGTTGGTTCGGGTAATAGCAAAATAATATGATTCATATTCTATTATAGAAAAGGATAAATGAAACAGACAAACATCTGCGAAGGATTCTCATAAATAAATCAGGCTGTTTGCTGCAAAACTTTTTACTTAAGGAAACGGAAAAAATCGTTATCGAAGAACCTGGCGTGAGTTATATTAGTGATTTGTATCGAGCGTTCTGGGAAATGAAGTTATGCACTTTTTTAAGTAACACTTTATTATTGTTATAACTTTTGACAGCTTGTAATGATATCCTGTTCATTCTGTAAGATATCTCTCTTGGTGAATTAAGATATAGTGAGCTTGAGATGAGCTGTCATCGCTCCTTTTGCTAGGAATTGATAGCTCATTCTGAAGCTTACTTTACCTTTTATTGAAGGAGATTTTAGGGCAGGAGGGTGATTCATCAAAGAAGAATATAGGCAAATCCTACAATGTTCTACGATGTTCGGAAAATTCTCTGGAAAAATCCCTCCATGAAGTGAGTTTGAGGTGAGGTTTTCAACAAGAAAAAAAGAATATTGAGGGCAGAAATGGAAAATAAACAGTAATTTAAGAAAAAATAGCAGCATATTTTTTATTATATACATTTAATATACTACGCACCATTCGCAATTACTTTTTAAATAGGGTTGTTTATGGGTCTGGATGTCAGTGATGCTGAAAACAGTATGTTGTACTTTATTTTTATTCAACAATAAAAGTATAATGCAGTGAAAAATAGTATCAAACTGTTTTTTAAATTACGGTTGGCAACCCTGGCCGTCATCCCTGTTCGTGCTAGTGATTGACAGCTCAGGCCTTTGCCTAAATTCACCAAAGGATTTTTTACAGAATAGGCCGTTTGCTCTCAGTAATGATGGTGATCAATGCGCGTTCTCTTTTCTGTATGACTGATGACTATTTCTCTACAGTGAGAAAATTACTGGCTGTTATTATTGATATTATAGATGTCTTCACACTTTCATGTTTGTTATTGTTTACCGATTTATTCACGCGTTTGTAATTAATTTGACACGCGACCTCACCTGTGTTGAGCTCAAGGCTACGTTCTGGAACAGACTTAGAGATAAACAATAAACAAAACAGTATGTGGGTAAACACCTTTATCAATTATTTTTTATGGTGATACAACTTTCAGCAGTCGCGTTTGCGTAGCCAACCAGGTTCACTTGGAGGACTGTGAGGACTGATGATATAGAAAATTATACGAGCCTATTATTCAGTCACTTCAGGGCAAAGACCGCTTCTCATAAAGAGAAAGAACGAGATTTGATTTAAAAAAAAAGGAGTGAATTTTGGCATTTTAGGAGACGCCTACTAATTATAATCTACCTCTCTGCCAAATTTCATCTCTATACGTCAAGCAGTTTTCTACATTTAGTGATGAGTCAGTGACCTTTCAATTTTATAAATAGATGTTTTGTTATTAAAATCAAATTATTATGGATCTCGCTAGACGCTTTCTGAATTTGTAGAAGTGGAATTTAGTTAGCCACATGAACTTTAAACCCGTTTGATCTATTTTGGGGTTGAATTTTGGAAATTCCTTCCTTGCTGTACCTAATAATTTCCCTATACAAATGTCAAGTCAACAGATTTAGTTACATCAAAGAATTTTACGATTGGTTGCCAGTAGCACAGTAAATGTATCCAGCTTTCCTATATCTCTGCCAATGCCTATTTCAAAGCCAGTGTTTGCAGCACGCAAACTGAACGGAGCAAACAATCGTAGCTCACTCGGCATATCGCTTGCCCCCCAGCTGATGCCCCGACATCATAAAAATGAATTGTACCCGCTAACGTGACCAGAATCTGTGAAACTTCATGACTAAATAAATTTCTACGTATAATAGCTTCTTTTAAATTGCGTACGTTCTAACTTTTTGTGGGTGGCAACATTTGCTTTTCGACTTTGTTCCGGATACGTGCTTGTGAAAATCGTGATTTGGTAGTAGATATCTTTTTTTAATATTGTTTAAAGAACTTGGTGGCTTGTGAAGATAACGCCATTTTTGTTAGGTTATTTTCTTTCGATAAGTCGTGAAAGGGCGCTTATATTTTTAGAACGATTTATTTATGCGATTTTGTGAATTTTTGTTGAATTTTGTAACGTAAAACACATATAGTTTACTACACTCTTGGACATATAGGGCCACCGTGTGTTTCCATGGGTAGAAATAAAGGCCTAATGGTCACCACTCCGACACGGCCACGGCCCGGCCGACATCGCCTCAAAAAATCCATCCGCCATCGCCAGCGCGCCGCCTGCGAGCTGTCGCCTTGACCCTTTCACTTTTATTTATTTTTATTATTATTTGTTGGTATAGCGGCAACAGAAATAAACATTCTATGAAAATTTCAACTCTCTAGCTATTACAGTTCATTAGATAGAGTCCGCTG
Source organism: Hoplodrina ambigua (assembly GCA_949774945.1). NCBI lineage: Eukaryota > Metazoa > Arthropoda > Insecta > Lepidoptera > Noctuidae > Hoplodrina > Hoplodrina ambigua. The sequence continues at coordinate 3,929,454 of OX458979.1, forward strand.
ACAGACGGACGTACGGGCAGCAGAGGCTTAGTAAACGGTCCCGTTAGCACCCTTCGGGTAGAAAAAAAGGCCTAAGAAGCAGCATAAGAACTAAATAAAAGCAAAACGTGGTTAGGTTTCTAGAACGGAAAAAAGGCAAAATAGGGACATAATTTACCATCGAAACAAAAGAGATGGCACGTTAAATTATTCTTCCATTCTTGCCAAATAGCTTCCACGAGCTGATACCTACGTTAAATTAGCAATTACACAGGCCAGAGCCTCGTCCAGATTTCCTTGAAATCCTATTAAAAACATTCTTCACGGATCGAGGTCGCGGACTAATTAAGACCCCAATCATTCTCCTTTGTCGTGATGAGACGACGAACTTAAGTCTCTGTGAATATCTTGGTCCGATCTTATTAAATGTAAGAACTTAAAATTTTCACTGCACTTCTATGGACTTATAGTTTCTTGAATTGGGTTTAATTCTGCCGAAGTAAACTAACCCATGTTAAAATCCCCCCTCTTTTTGAAATAATTGTAAGATTTTGGGTATTTAGCGCTGATTTATTTTTAAACTATCTTGCTGGATAGTAATGTAACAGATATTTAGTTTGAGGTAATTTATTAAATTATTGACCGATTGTGGTTTGGCTTATTTTGGTAAAATTCAGCTAAATTTTACATTGTAACAGAGTAGTTTTTCATCGTAGTACTTTTTATTGAGAATGGTGTGGTCGTCGAAATCAGTCCTACAAATGTAAAAAAATATGAATTTTAAAGTATTTTTTTTTTGTTTCAAGAACAGATAGGTTTATTATTTCTGAAAAGTAATTTAGATGTACTACATTACGTTGTATAGTTTGCTTTGCAAGCCAATTAAGTTGACAATAAATATTTCTCAAGGCCGACTACAAGTTTTAGCTAAAACAAAGCACACTTTATTTAGTTTCCACTAAATCTTAGAAGACAAAGGCCCGAAAAACAGTTCTAATGTAAAAAATCCAGACACCGAAGCAAGTAGACAACAGCAAAATTTGTGCCTTCGGCAAATTCCAACACGATTGCTGCCAACATGAATTCTATTAAATGGGAAATTGCCGAAATTCCATTGTTGCGAATTTTCCGAACATTTCGGCGTATTTTACTTTGATATAGTGTAATAGCCATTAGAAATAATTAAACGGTGTTTAGAAAACTACTTGATAATAGTCGAACGTTCTTTGTAAAGAGTAATTTAAGGTCGGCAATCTTTGCCTTGTCTCCGCCGGTAATTGTAATTCTCAGTGTACCGTTTTTCATTTTACATTAATGACGTAAAAGGGCTGCGTCGAAAGAGATCGAAAATTAAATTGTTTTCTAGAATATTCGCGAACACCTCTATCATTTTCAAAGTCTCAAATATATTCAGGCTGATAGAATTTTTGGCATTGATCCTAACAAATTGAGTGAGATTTAACCCTTTTGCTGGCAACGACCAAAAACACTCGGATAAAAAAGAAATTCTTATTTTTACGTTTGTATGAAAAAAAAAACAGTTAACTGCGTAATCAAATTTAAAATAAGGTAAAAAAAAAATACTTTATCTTATTTCTATTAATAAAATTACATATGTCATTTAAAATCTTGGAAATTGCAAGTATGTTTGGTTTCAGATTCTAATTATTGTTACAAGCTAATAATAATATTCTAATTATTTTCACACGAGTACATTAATTAATTATGTTGTGGTTAGCCAACCACCTGCGCTTTAAACATTACCGCGAAACGTAGGCTTCTATAAATATCAAACATATACTAAATACATACATTGTTTAAGTTTGAACTACCATTTATAGATACTTCTTATAGTAAACCATATATTCGTATATAAACGTTGTTAGTTAAGAAACAACAAAATATTAAAATCCTTTCTTTCAAAAGTTATTTTTAGAAGAATGTTTATCAAAATATGTGCACACATTTTAAAATATATCCTCTTCGAAAAGAGTTAGATATTTTTTACTCTTTTAATATTAATACAATAATATTATAAAATATTTAATTACAATAATTAATAATTTGTTTTTTAATTATTAATGCTGGTGTTCGAATTTTCTGCTTCCTTACGATGAAGAAAAATAAAATGTTAAAAGTATTTTTTCCTATTAACCAAATCTCTCTCTAATAAAAAAATTGAAAAAAAAAAAAATCTTTGGTGTTGCACTCAACAGAAGAGGCCCCAAGCCCGCAACGTCACGACAGTAATGTCTTTTTAAATCCAAGGACGCGTGTCCGGTTTCAGTATCGAAACATCTGCCGATGGAAAGAAAACATATCATATCGGTTACGTGTCGTAAACGCTACGAGCCGTTGACGGTAAGAGATTGGTTTAGTATTCAGTACACTTAACAGGGAAATAATGGTTCTACGTTACGTTTCCGTTGCGCGTTTTTTGATAGACAGCTTTTGTGTTTGATACTAGTAAAGTTCCTAGTAAGAATGCGCGGAGAAATTTTAAATTAAGAATGACGCCTTCATTTTCTTTATGGTTCTTTTTCATATCAGCCAGTTACATTAATTGTGCTTATGAATAGTTGTAATACTAATTCGAAAATCGAATTGAATCAAATACTTTTACAAATTACCTAAGTACTACAGATTGTTATTACTATAAAGCTACACAGAGAAACGAGAAAAGATAGTATATAAAATATTAACTGCTACGCTTGAATAAGCGTCTAAAGTCTGAGAGAAAAGTTAGTTTAAATTGAGAAAGGCTAGACATAACTTCTTTAGACAAGTTATGCTCCGCCATGGCTCAGTTCCGGGTAGGAAGGTAAGGAGAATTATAGCTTATAGACATAGGCGAGTCTGTATAATGAAATATGTAGGTGGTTTTAGATACAGAAACCAAAAGAGATAAGTAACCAGGATAGTATATTTAGTCATAATAATAATAAAATTATTTTCTGGCGTAATATAAAAATATATTTACATAAAATTAAAACACCCCCGACGGCGGTCATCTTGGTCGGATTATCATCAAACATAGCTATAGCTATGGAGCGTTCATCCGTTCGGGAGCTACGAAGCCACAGACAGACGCACACACAGATAAGATAAGATAAGATTTATTTATTTGTGTAAACATGTGTATACATACAAGAGCATGCAAGATATTACATCAGTTAGAGTACAGTCATGTTTAATCCTTATTTACCGGCGTACATATATTTACATTGTTACATTATAGTAAGAGTCATATTCTTTCATTCACAGACACCTCGTTTTTGAGTCGAGGGTAAAAAATAGTGCGCCTCTGATTCCTTCACAACATTTTCAGTTGTTTATATTTACATAGCCGAGTGCGGGACCATTGTCCCACACATTACGTAATTTCCACAAACATTATTCAATTAAACTGAAATAATAACATTATTCAAATCACCTTTACATGTGTGTTCGAATAGTTTGTCTTATTTATTTAACAATGTCCTTAAGTTGTTGACTTAAGTAGTTATTGTCCGACCCTTATGCCCCTTATGTACCTACAGACGTACCTACGTTTTGTTTGGACTGTAAAGGAGTCTACTCACTTCACCGTATCATAGTACGACTAGACTGGAAGAAAAAAAAAATTTAATAATACCAGCCTATTATTGTCCTATTGCAGGGTAAAGGTCTTTTACCAAAGCGTATTGGCGATTTCAGATTTATATCCCAACATAATATAAAACAAAGTCGGTTCGCGCCGTCTGTGTGCTAGATTTTTTCAACTACGCAACGGTTTTTAGTGCGGAATTTCAGCAATAGATAGAGTGATTCAAGGCAGGTATATGTATCTACATTGCACTGGTGCGGAGGTGGGTCGCTAGTTACTAGAACTAGAACTATAAATCCAGGTTCCCTCACGATATTTTCCTTCACCGATGTCAGTGATGACAAAGTTAAACTTAAAAAGCTAGGAACAAGTCAGGCAAAAAATATTCTTTGTAAAAGTATGACACTATGCTTGGCCGTTCAACCGTCGACCAACACCGTGGTGTGACATTCGCAGACGAAGCATCTGTCTGTTGAAACGTTGTTGGTATGTTTCTAGTCGGCATAGTCGTCCGTTCTCTGTTCCTTTCTTGCCTGATACGTTCATAGCACGGTCATAGCATGATACGGTATAGTGGGCAGACGTCTTAAATGTGTACGTTCGTCCGGTAACTTCCTGTTAGTTACTTTTGATTGTCTTCTTTGTTTAGCTTTATTCTTTTGGTACACTACTTTTGTTTGTATTTTAGGTTTGATTTGGACGTTGTAAACGGATTAGTTGCGTATTTATTAAAACTAGTAGTTCTTTAACCATCGGGAGTCGCAGAGGCGATCCCCAGCCACCATAGGCGCGGGCCTGCGGACGGCGTGCTTTGGGTGAATCTCCGTCCGGTCAGAACCAGGCCCGTGTCGGTGGCGCGTTATATTCCACGAGCGCCTTAAAGAGATGTCAGCATAGAAGACGGAACTCGCTCGGGCCAGTGGCAAAGAGCATTAGGAAGTACACGGATAGGTTTTAGTCAGAAAGAATCTGACACTCCCTTCCGTTCCACCCAGAGCGGAAAAAGTAATTTGATGATACTTAAAAAAAGTGGTTCTTTGACGGTCAAAATGCTACTGTATCTGTAAGGCTTTCTGCATTTTTTTCCCTTTAACTATGCCAAAACTAACACTCTTCCATGTGCTCAATCTGCAAAAAAGGGTTACAAAGTTTTCTCTTCACGTATACAAGTTGGTTGGGACAGCGTAACGAAAACTTTTACAATGGATTCAGTACATGATTCCACACATACCCACACCTGTTACCAGTACCATCGAAGTGTAAAAAACTAAACAGCAAAAATACCAAGTTCTTTAGAATTTGACAACACACAACAGCAGTAATGGCTGCCTTAACAAGCTGTATGTAATGTTAGTGACAGCTGGCTTTTATTAATAACATAACATAACATAACATTACATCACGCCTGTAATCCCCGAAGGGTTAGGCAGAGGTGTACCAATTAGTACACCCACATTTCGCCAGTTATGTTTTTAGTCCCATGTAATAGGGGGCGAGCCTATTGCCATCAACCGGGCACAAATCCAGACTCCGAGGCTGCTACTGAGAAATTCCTGATGGAAAAACCCAATAACACTTTGCCCGACCTGGGAATCGAACCCAAGACCTCATGCAAAGCAGTCGCGCTTGCGACCACTAGACCAACGAGGCAGTTTTATTAATAACCGACAAAAAAAAACCCTGGGGGTCTACAATCATGTAGTAAATTCATGGTAATAAACCTCGTCGATGTCTATCGCCCTGGAGGAGGCTGGAGGCTGGCTCCGAGATCACGTATGGGGCTTCCGCATTCCCCAACTGCAGACTTGTGAGCTCTACCAATCCGCACTGGGCCTGTATGATGGTGCCCAATTACAGAGAGGACCAGGCGCTGGTAGTGAGAACTTCATGGTTTCTGTGTGGCTGAACTATGTACACATTCATAAAAAAAATCTTGACTTCATTAAAACTATTCAAAATTTAAATAAGGAATTCGTGTAATATTCTGCCATACTTTAGCGGTAGCACATAACGTTTTCCCCAATAATAAAGAGTTTTAATTAAAAAATACCGATGTTCGCTTTTACCGCGCTGCCGTTGTTTTCGTTTTTTTACGCAAATAATTACCTATATTAAATTAGTGGTTAATTTTAACGATATATTACGGTTAACACTTACTTTAAGCTACTTTAAGGTTAATAGCGGTTATTTATAATATACATCATAATTTATAATTATTTTGTGCTCGCAGCAAACCACATACTTTTTAATAACTTTATTTTTATAATACAGGACTGCCTCGTTAGTCTAGTGGTCGCAAGTGCGACTGCTGTGCATGAGGTCTTGGGTTCGATTCCCAGGTCGGGCCAAGTGTTATTGGGTTTTTCCATAAGGAATTTCTCTGCCTAACCCTTCGGGGATTACAGGCGTGATGTTATGTATGTATGTTTTATACAGGTTAAGTTTTTTAACAGAACATAATGTCAACAATGTTAACAAGACAAATTCTATTCGCTGAATATCCTAACTAATATTATAAATGCGAAAGTAAGTTTGTTTGTTTGTTTGTAACCACTTTACGCCTAAGCCACTGAACCGATCATCCCGAAATTTTGCAAAAACGTTGCCAGGTGATCAGGGACAAACATAGGGTACTTTTAATCCCGAAAAAAAGTACTGTTCCCGAGGGAAATCACAATAACGTCCTTATGACAGTAGATGGCGCCACGTGTCTATCGAATCATGATCAAATTTTAAGTTTGAGCATCTAATACATTTTGAGTCTAGACTGTCGATAGGCCAGTTTCAAGTATACAACCTAGGCGTACGGAGTTGTTTGCTTAATCATTTTTTATGCCCAAAACCGCTGAAGAGCATACTGACATTTTGCATAAAGTGGGTACCAGACGGACCGACCTGCGGTTGCGGCTAACCGCAGGCCGCGGCTCCAACCGCTGTAAAAACACACCACCGCGGTCACAGTGGCGGCCTGAAGTGTCATTAGCGCGGTATTTGTGCCACAATCGGACGTCAGTCAATATGGCTAACCGTAACGTTGTCTTATTACTCTCATGACTCATTAGCCCTCTCAGAAGATGAGAAAAAAGGGAAAAAAAAACCGTTTATTTAAACACTTGAGGTGGTGAGTGGTGTGAGGTTATAGTAGTTATAGTAGTTTATCTCTACCTATATTATCATTAGCATCGCATATTACTCTTAGGAATGGAGAAGTGTGGGTTAAATTTAAATTATTATTTCAATTCAACTATTTCTATTACAATTTTCATATTTGGTGTCATTTTACAAAGCAGTACACGCGGCCTGTTGTTAAAATTTGCAACTGACGCGGCCGCCACAACATTTCGCGTTTGTCTGTGACCCACTTTATATACGTTGTCAGGGATACAGAAAAACTGCGTAACTGGCACTGTCATCAATGTGTCGTCACTGACACTGACAGGTGTAAACGCATTCATTGAGGATGCATGGAAGAATAAAGGCGAACTTATAACACGCTCCGCCAATTGTGAATTGATTTGGATGATTCTTTTTTTAATTACTTTTTTCCGAATTGGTCCCATATAAATACTGTCATGATCTGATGATGAACTTCGGAGATATATGGAACGGAACTCCTCATAGGATCACAGCAGAACTGTCGTAACAGTAAAATTACTTTGTTTAATGCGTTTAGTCGATGACTGACTGAAGGAAGAGGTTAGTTGCTAAACTATGACCGTGACCTATGTCGATGTAGATGTGTAGACAGAAGTTTTCCAACGGCAAAGTTAAGTTTGTCCCTCAGTACTGTTTATGTTTTCTTTAGAGGTATGTTCGGTGTATTTTAATGACGGTAGGTAGGTTCCTTTTTTTCACAGCTCTAACTCAGGCAAAAGCTCTGTGCTAGCCCGAGCAAAAATTACTGCTCAATCCCCGGAATCTTCCGTTCATGCCGCATTAAGAAAGCAAGCACAACCGGAGCGACAAGCAAATTTGAGAGCTGATGAGATATTTTATTAAAGCCAGGAAAGACTGAAAAGCCAAGCCGTCCACCCGCCAAGCTTCTCTGAGAGTGACTGAGACGCCCTTCTAAACGCAATTGCTTTTGGAGGAACAAGCCGAAAGCCAGAGAGCTGTAAGAGCAACTGAGACGCCTATTCACACACGACACACAACACACATGACTACACGACTTCGTCTCAGAGAAGAAGCTCAGCCATTACAGCGACTGAAACTCCAGAACAGACGCAGGCGAGAAGGACCTCCCTTGCAGAAATGCAAACTGGACGCCGACGGACTTTTATGAATCACAGTCTGTTGGTCCGTAGGTATTTAATAATTCTGGATCTGGCCGAGCAACAAGCCGAGTACAGCCCGAATTGATTGTCAAATTCTAAATCAACGCGGGCGAAGCCGCGGGTAAAAGCTAGTATGTATATATATTCGCTTACAAGTTAAAAAACAAATTTCAAAATTTTAGTCTGTTTGTCTGTATTATCCGGGTAATTTCCAAAATTACTGGACCGATTTTGACGGGACTTTCATTGGCATAGAGCTGATGTTATAACGAGTAACTAAGGATACTTGTATTTAAAAAAATAATTAAGGTTCCCCGCCAAAAAAATCCCCTTGATAGCCTTCAGTCACGCGGACAGAGTCCGGCCATAAACCTTCACCAACTATCTACTAAACCAATATTTCTAAAATTACGATAAATACTCGACCACCGTCATTTTACGAGCGAAAAATAATTTTGTGTATTGTGAAAAGACATTCAATACGTGAATTTGTTTCGGCGGATGGATCTGTCATGTCATACGTCATAACAAACGGGGCTGTTCGCACGGGTTCGTGCGAAATTAAGGCCACGCCCATTCAGTATATTGAAATTGCTTATGAAAAACTGTCGAGTGCATTCTGAATATAGTACTAATACTATTTATGCTCTTTAATATACATATATAAACTCAACTCATATAGTAGGCAGAAACCATCCTTACATACTCCTTTCGTCTCGTCCACGTTCATACATCTCGTCATACGAGCACGCCGGTTACAAGTACTGCGCACCTGACCTTTCTCAAGAACTTCACCGATAAGGTCAGTGTAGGTCTTCTTAGGGCGTCGCCTCCATGCGTTGTGACTTACATCATCATCATTACCTTAATTTAACAAAACATTCAAACAATACAAGTTTTCAGCGCGTCGCTTTGATTTTAGTTTGCCTAGAATTTACGTCAAAATGGAATTCGTAATTAATTCAAGCCTTAAATCAGTAAAAACTGCTTAGATTTATTGGAACGAACTACGAGATTCAAAGTTTTGATTAAAAAATAAACCACAAAATCTTTTACTTTGATACCAATTTTGGTACCAATGGATGCCTAAATGTGATATCACTGTTATAACAAACTTTTGTCACTGTAATAGCTTTAGAAAAATAAAGGTTTGTAAAAAAGATATTGTGATGGTTAAGACAACCCGCCTCTCATGCGCGAGGTTGTGGGTTCGCAATTGGGCACTGGCAACTTGGACACCACTGACATAAGTATTGAATAAGATGACATCACGGCTATTAGGGCACTTAAAAAAATCATCCGCATTACCTATATAATAAGTACTGAAATTTACAACAAACTTCCAAGTATACCTTGTTGATCTAATAGTCATAGATAAGCGCGACTTTTTCTCCCTAAATATAATTATTATCTGTCTCGGAAACTCCGGAAAAGTAACCAGCCCATTTTCGTTTCCCATTTTCCTATCTTCTTGGCCCTACGTCAAATCCTCTTAGACTCGAATGGCCACAATCGAAACTTTTTTAACTTCTAAACCATAAATCATGGGCCTAACTTCGGAGTCATCAGAAGACATCATGACAAATTGTCAAGATACCGCTAGCATTCATTAGGGAACGGTTTAGTCCAGTGGCTCTCAACCTTTAAGTGTTGACGGGCTATTTGACAAAAAAATTGTCTTACCATGGATCATCTAAATATCTAAATCTAAATATCTTGGGATAACTCACACACGGCTATCTGATCCTAAGCATAGCTTGTGTTATGGTAACCAGACAACTGATATACATACTTATATAATTTATAAATACATACATATTATAGATAAATCACACCCAGACACAGAACTAACAATCATGCTCATCACACAAAGTTTGTCCTGGGTGGGAATCGAACCCACGACCTCCGGCTTAGCAGTCAGGGCCACTAACCACTAGACCAACAGGCCCGTCAAACTGTTTCGCGGTAATTATTTTCCTATAAACAAAACTTATATAAAATGATTTAAAACCAAGAATATCATAAAATGTGCTTCCTATCTGCAAAATACTTAGTTTACTGCAAGAATTTTTATCGTCAGACTTGAAAATCGAGAATAAGAGAGAGATTTATCTTTTGGCCTCTAAAATGTGTTAATAATTATAAGATATCATTGTGACGTTATCTTGTCTCGTTGTGACCTTTTCCGATGCTTTCAGGGACTTCTAGTAGTCCGCGGACCACTGGTTTAGAACCACTGGTTTTGTCTATAAAAAATGGAGTGACGTCAGATGTTAACTGTATCGTAAATATTTCACACTTGATATCGTTTCTTACTTTGACGGAGACGAAATAGACTGTTTAGTTCGGGTCCCCATATTATATATTATGTGACGTAATAAACAGAATAGTTTGCGCTTAGAAAAGGTCAGCTGAATATTTTATGTAGGTAACTATTTTAGCCGAAAATTGTTTATGGGCATATATATATTTTTACTTTCAGTTTTATCGATATGGTGCAGTTTTGCATCCTCGTTAAATAAGAGGTCATCATGTAAAATATGAATAATCAAATAAAATTAAGACACCTGGTGAATATGAATTTGACTAGGATGCAAGCTACACTTTGTTAACATAGTTATAAAAGTGAAATCTCATTCATTCACTCGCTGACTCAACACGAAATCGTGGAAATTACTTGGCTTAAGCTGCTAGGCAGGCTAATAATACCCAACTAACAAAATAAATAACATATAAGTAACTAATTCGTCGAATTGATCACTACTATAAAACTGTTAACTGCTACAAAACTATTATAAAACCTTTACATGTCTGTTAGTTGTATAATTGAAATAGTATACAACTTTTTGCTAGTTGGGTAGTTGATAAGTAGAAAACGTAAGATAAAAACGAATTAAAGGTGTCTTTGGTTTCCACGCGGACAAAGTCACGCGCAAAAACTAGTTATTTATACGTATCTAACTGTGGGCCTAGTGTACATACGCCGTCCCTAGCCATTCAATTAACACACGTACAGCGTTTCATTTCCTATTAAATAAAACGAATTAAACCGTGTATATCGCACATGTTTCAGATAAATTGAACGTTCTACACCAAATTTAAATTGGAAACACATGCGATCAGAGAATCCATTACCCTGCTCAGTACATCGGATGGTGAGATATGAGAATGTATTAATTTAGAAGATATTTATTTTGTGTTACATTTCCGCGACTCCATTTCCATTGTGAATGATACAATTTTGGTATTTCTGTAACAGAAAATTGTTTTCCTGCGGTTGCCTCGTTGGTCGCAAAACGCGAGTGTTGAACATAAGGTCTCCGGTTTGATTCCTAGGTCGGGCTGTGTTATTGGGATTTTCCATCAGGTATTTCTCAGTAGCAGCCTCAGAGTCTGGATTTGCGCCCGGTTGATGGCAATCGGATCGCCTCCAATTACATGGGACTTGAACACAACTGGCGTTTGGTGCACTATATGGGTACACCTCTGCCTTACCCTTCAGGAATTACAGGCGTGATGTTATGTTATTTTTGTTTGAGAGTTTAATTCTGCTTCGTATTTAGGTACGTGTGGAAACTATTAAAACAAACTTCTTGAGTTGAATAACTAATGCTTGTAGACTTTCAAAAGAAGTAATTATGCTAATTTATAAAAAGCCGTGTCTTTTTCACGGCCACGGACACTCGCAGGCTGAGAAGCTCATTAAACAAACAAGTTACTGCTTTATGTAACATTTTTTTTTATATGGACTTTAATATTTTACTGGGCTTCTTTCAGTTGTAAAAGTCTCTTTGTACCTTTTGGCCAAGTTCTATTCTGTTCCCTACTTATTTGGAAGGAAGTCGAAATTATGTTTTTTCTTACGTCTCCGCTGTTCTTTTGACTAATTTCGTTAGGATACCAAATAGTTTCGTCGAACTTCATTCCCTCGGCGCTTTTTTGATGGTTGCCACTGTTGAATCGGGTTATCAGGAGTTTTAGTGGCTCGGGATTCCCCCCCCCCCAAATAAATTGGCAGGTTTCCTCCAAAAAAATAGTGTCGACATATTTGTACTAAAGTCTCTTTGTCAATACGATGACGTCATTCAGCTCTATAAAAAGTCTAGGAGGCCGGAAGCTAGAGTGTCCCGCCATTTATTGGTCAAAATAAGACTGTCCTTCCAGAAGGTCATGTCCGTAACACTCTTAACTGGTTTACATAGGTTTATGTTTATAAGGGTTTACTTATAAACATGGTGAACAATGAACTATCATTATGTGTAAGTATTTATGAGGGCTGCCTATTACAATGGGTGCTCTTTATTGCGTCGGTGTCGATATTAAGGGCTGCAACACATTGTCAGCAATGTTTAAGTATGGCCTGGCCGTATTTTAATTGAACTCGACAGTATAAAATCTCTGTTTTTATAAAAAACTTAAATTAGATCGAATGTAGCTGTAACACAATCTTTCCAAAATGTTCTTAACTAACTTTTTAGACCCTGCTTTTTTAATACTCATTTCGAAAAATAATTATTTGAAAATAGTTTGTATGAAATGACTTACGGCGTAAACGTTCTGTATTGCCTGGCCGTAATCAAAAATTATAGTAAAAAAGCATTGCCCCTTTTTGAGTACTTTTGAATTTAGAGCGTTCGTCAATTGTTTCAGTTACAGACAATCGGTCAGACCACTGTAATGTGTCGTTTGTATAAGAATTAGGGATGATTCTCATTAGAGCGTGCCGTGCGCGGGGCGGGGCCCGGACGGGGCACGGACGGGGCACGGTTTTAAATCTGTTACATATATTTTGTATGAATCAATTTATATTACACAGTGCATTATCCGTGTCCCGTCCGGGCCCTCTCGACGCACTTCAATACCACGGCGCGGCGGCTCGTCCACGCCCCGGCCCGGGCACGGCCCGCTCTAATGAGAATCATCCCTTTTTGTTACAGGCTCTTGTTAGTGCTATACGTTTACGATATAACATGTGCATCAGCAAAACAGATAGGTATGCAGGGTCGTCAGGTTTAGTTGAATTTTTCATAGAAACCCATAGTTTTTTCGAATATAATTTAATTTAAAAAGTAGATAATAAACAGTTCGTTAATTAAGTTTAGTTTCAATCCAAGACATCCATCGGTTTCTATGAAAATTTTAACTTTATTTGACGTTCTATTACTTTTGTTAACTATATCTAAATTTAATTGAATTTATTACATTATTGATAGTCTGTTATATCAAGATATACATATAACAATACGAAAGCCTAATTTCAACTCTTCAGTGTTATTTGCAAAGACTGCTTGTTTAAAACTTGTCCGTTTCTTGTAAAATTAATGAGCTATAGTTTAGTTAGAAAGTTAGAAACTTTATGGAAATCTAACATTATTAACTATGTAGGTACCTACTGAACGTGAAGTTACTGTACCGAAATGATCAATTTATGTGATTGAAACACTTTAATAATGATTACTTCGTATTCTCGATCTGAATGAATTCTGTTACTAGCTTCTGTCCGCGATTTCGACGGCGTATTTGTTTTATCCGCTTTAAGTTATATCTTTGGTTACTGCTCCGCTCTTGTAGGTGGTAGCGTGATGATATACCTATACTTCATAATAAAGATACATAATAATTTTTTTTCTTACTCCTCCGCTATTCTTTTCTAATTAATTTCGTTGCGGGACCCAAGACAGTTAATCGTTTCTCTGGGACTCGTCGAGCTGCATTGCCTCGGCGCTTTTCTGGTGGCCTCCACTGTTGATTCTGGCTTTCAGGAGTTGCACTGGGTGGGAACAGTGTGTCGGGCTTCTCCCAATTTAAAATATAAATACATAATATCACGCCTGAAATCCCCGAAGGGTTAGGCAGAGATGTTCCCATTGGAAGGTATACCCACATTTCGCTAGTTATGTTTAAGTCCTATGTAATAGGAGGCAGTACATAACTTTGACTGCCTCCGTTGGTCTAGTGGTCGCAAGCGCGACTGCTGTGCATGAGGTCTTGGGTTCGATTCCCAGGTCGGGCAAAGTGTTATTGGGTTTTTCCATCAGGAATTTCTCAGTAGCAGCCTCGGAGTCTGGATTTGTGCCCGGTTGATAGCAATAGGCTCGCCCCCTATTACATGGGACTAAAAACATAACTGGCGAAATGTGGGTGTACTAATAGGTATACCTCTGCCTAAGCCTTCGGGGATTACAGGCGTGATGTTATGTTATGTTATGTACATAACTTTGGGGTTAATTCAAGTTTCGATTATTCGCATCAGTACGTTTATAATTACCTATGTGATTAATCTGCCAAATGTAGATATCATGAAATGTAATACTTGAAAATTTAATTAGGCAATTCGATCATATTAATTAGCTTCACATTAATTAAATCTTTGTTAAATTATTATAACTATAAATATGATGCGTTAGCTTCAGCCCGCGGCTTCGCCTGCGTCAAAGTCGATATTATTCCAAGAGAACACAATTCCTAATGCAATAAAAATCCTGTGTTAAGCTTGATTAATATCTAGAGTACCTATGTGTCATATATGCTTAATTACAGCTAATTCCGTTCAGCATTTAAAGCGTGAAAATGTACCAAACATTCGTAAAGATGGATGAATGTTGAATGACGGGCCTGTTGGTCTAGTGGTTAGTGGCCCTGACTGCTAAGCCGGAGGTCGTGGGTTCGATTCCCACCCAGGACAAACTTTGTGTGATGAGCATGATTGTTGGTTCTGTGTCTGGGTGTGATTTATCTATAATATGTATGTATTTATAAATTATATAAGTATGTATATCAGTTGTCTGGTTACCATAACACAAGCTCTGCTTAGCTTGGGATCAGATAGCCGTGTGTGAATTGTTCCAAGATATTTATTTTATTTATTTATTTAATGTTGGTTTCGTTGTTACTATTGGCATGTTTTTCATCTAATGCCGCTGGTCCTTGGGCCAGAGACAGACAACGACAGAAAAATGTATTAAAATCGGTTCAGCCATTTAGGAGGAACTTAGTGCCATATACACGTACAGAAAAATTCTAAATATAATAATGAAAGATGCTGCAGTCCAAGTAGTTCGTTCTTTTGTTCACAAACTTAGTGACTGCAGAAACCATCTCAAAACTTGCTCGAAAACTGATTCCTATCTATTGAAAAATATGATATCAAGAATCACAACGAGCATCGATGTATCCACATAAGACCTTATCATAAGATTTTCAATACACCGTTCCAAAGGCGACCGCGCTTCTAAAATGCATTTTACATGCATATAAATAAAATATAAAATTGGCTGGTAACGTCTACGATGCTGTTACTCCTAGATGCGAGGTGTCTTGTCATTTAACTATAGGGTAAGTGCACAACGGTGTATGTGAGACGGTTGTTTGACAGTGAGGTGGAAACGCGACAATTATAGAACAGAGGTAATTTGAATGTATCAGTGTAAGAACGATTTACATTTTGAATGAGAATACGAATGTTCTAGAATCTGAGCGAACTGCGGATTGTGTTTAGGTGAAAGGCTAGTTGACACCAGCAATCAATTGACGTACTTTTTATGACCTGTCAAAACGCGACTTTTCCATAGTTTTTGTATAGAAATATCGAACTGTGACGTCACTTATTTGGCAACTCAGTTGACTTACTATTTATTGATTTCAAAGCCACAAAAACAAATTCTAATTTTACAGTAAATTGAAAATTAATTGGGGTTTCAGAGCTAATACTTATAGAAAATAAAGTGTTTCTTTAAAGAAGTTATTTTTTGGAATTATTGGTTAATAGTGTCAATGACAACCCAATTATTTAGCGATTTTTTTGAATTTCGAATTTTTTAATTCTTTTATGCTTGTACGATGATTAGCACCTGTCGTGCAAACTCTTTGGTTGACTGGTAGAGAATGCTTAAGGCATTTAATTGGCCCTTGTATCTTTTGTTGCATAAAGTTTAAATTAAAATATAACCGCATTGAGATGTTTTTTTTAAGTCAGTTATTAATAAATAATATGTCAGTTAGTTCTTTATTTAGAGTAACTTGATGAGTGAAATTCAAAATAGCTCAACTCGTATGGGATACGGTAGTGTAGTACTAAGACACAAACAAGCAAAATTCTACTTTATCTGTATCATGATTAAGATAATATTGTGAATTATAAAGAAGTAATGCTTTTTTGTTTTTATTACATACATACATACATAAACTCCTTTTTCTCATGGGGGTAGGCAGAAACTACAGAACGCCACCTGCTACGATCCTTACATACTCTTTTCGCTTCATCTACGTTCATACATCGTTTTTATTTTTTTTCACGAAACGAAAACTTAACTAATGCCGAGTTTTATAGGTTATCTTTTAAGGTAGGTACATGTACTTGACTTTCACGCGAAAAAAGGCACGGGTAGAAACAAGTATAAAAATCTTCAATCAAAAGTTGAAGACAAATAATCTTATCAAACTTTTATGATAAATTAAAAAGCCTTTTCCAGTGTTCTAGAATAAATACACAAGTCATTAAATGACTGGAAGTAACAGTGGCCGGTCTCAAAAACTTTGGTTTCAATCATATTTGCCATTAAAAGTTTATTGAAAACAGGAAGAATACTTTCAGTTCGACCTTCTTGATCGAAGAGCGAATATTTCTTTATTAACAGCTCAGTATTGCCAGAGTTGGGCGCGAACTTCAATATATTTTACTTTGAAAGTTCGGAAGCGGCGACCTGTAATCTTTATTATGATAATGATTTATTTTTATTTCGCTGCCTCGTTGGTCTAGTGGTCGCAAGCGCGGCTGCTGTGCATGAGGTCTTGGGTTCGATTCCCAGGTCGGGCAAAGTGTTATTGGGTTTTTCCATCAGGAATTTCTCAGTGGCAGCCTCGGAGTCTGGATTTGTGCCCGGTTGATGGCAATAGGCTCGCCCCCTATTACATGGGACTAAAAACATAACTGGCGAAATGTGGGTGTACTAATGGGTACACCTCTGCCTAACCCTTCGGGAATTACAGGCGTGATGTTATGTTTTATTTCGCTTAGGTATTTTGCCTTATGATAAGTTTTTACTGTTTGTTTAATTTAACCATCAAATCACAATAGTTAACCGTTGATTTATTTGGCGGTTAGCGCGTTAGTTTGTGTGGTTTTCATTCATTTCGAAAAAGAAGGTTGTTGGTCTTGGGTTCGATTCGCAGGTTAGGCAAAGTGTTATTGGGTTTTTCTATTAGGAATTTTTGGATTTGTTCCCGGTTGATGGCAATAGGCTAGCCCCCTATTACATGGCGATACTTAAACATAACTAGCGAAAAGTGGGTGTAATAATCAGTATACCTCTGTCTAACCCTTCGGGGATTATAGTCGTGATGTTATGTAAGTTTTACAACTTAAAACTTCCATTAAATTAAAAAGGCTTTTTTATTCTTACACGCGCCATGAGACGGCAGCACCTTAACACATAAAAAATAACCATAAACGGTATTCAATAAGAAGATAACACTGCAATCCTTGTGCACCGAGCTTAAGGTAACAAGGAATCCTTTGTTAGTCGTGAAGGCATTCGTGTTATCCCGCTTACACTTCATTGGTTCAGCTCAATGGGAAATATTCCCATTGTAGAGAAGATATAGCTGGGAGTGTGAGCTTCACTCCTATTCGAATAATTCGGCACATGTAAGTGGAATTGGTCATGTGATTCTAATATTACATGTACGAGTACACGATTTTGAACTATGTGTGTACCTAACTTAGGTCTCCAAGAGCGAAAATGACGTGAATGATTATGGTTGTTATGCCCTTTGAAATATAAAGGCATCGGTTGTTAGATCGCGGTATCTCGGCTGAAAAAGATTTCGTAGTTTTTTTGCAAGTACTGGTATATAGCAAAGTACCGTCTTCAAGTGAAGGGCAAGTCGATTAGTCGACTGGTAATTAAGTGTAAATGGACTTGAATTTGTAAACTAATCAATTTTTTTTTAAATATAAATCTTTTTTTTTAGACAAGTATATAAAGTGAGTGTTTGTGTGTGTGTATGTGAAGTATGTGAAGTTTGTGTGTGTATATTAAAAAAAGAAAGTATAAATATTTTATGCGAAATAATCTGATGATCAAAACTAATATTATAAACAGAAAATATTTGTATTTTTGTTTGTAATGAATACACTTCTTACCCGATTTTATTTATTTTGCTTATAGAAAGCTACATTATCGAGTTACATAGGTTATAGGTATTTTATTTCCAAAAAAAATGGGACTTGTAAGAAAACTCACTTGAAGTCCAAAAAATCTATTGATTTTTTGCTAATCCTACTAATATTAAAAATGTTGAAGTTTTGTGAAGATGTTTTGTTTTGTTTGTTGGGTACTCAATCATGACGTGTAAACCGTTGAACTGATTTGGATGAAAACTAGCACATAGAAAGACCGTTTCCTAGATGAACACATAGGATACTTTTTATACCGGTAATATGTTCCTTTTTTTTTAATTTAATTTATTTATTTCTTAATATTTAATTTTATCTTACAATATTTTGTCTCGCCAAACTTGGCAGTTTGATGGCGTGAAGCGCTCGTATGATATTCACAAAAACTAAAATTAAACTATACATTACTATCTTAACATTAACATTTTAGATGTAGACTTAAATCAACCAGCCGGTCATCCTAGTTCAAAACTCAATGTTCACTCATTAGTAAACAAAGAATTCCGATCCGAGATACTCGACGACGCATCTTCGTTCTCGAGATAACGGTTTCTTAATTTAGAATTTAACACACCTTTACTTAGCTTAGGATTGTTTCTTAAAAAATCAATTTGATTAAATACTTTCGGTACTAAGTATCTGGACGTTCTTTTTCCGTAGTAATTTGTTACTTTAGGTTGGACTAGTCTTTTCTCTCTTACACTTCTTGTATTATATTTGTTATCAACACCAACTTTGTATTCATCATTATAATAGTGTTCTAAACATATCAGATATTCAACTTTCATATCTATTGGCAAGATTAATAATTCTTCTACCCCAACCGCTCCCAATTTCAGCTTCCGCTGGTTTTGGCTTCCCTTCTTCTTTCTTCTTCTTCTTCTTCTTCTTTGGCAAGATTTCTTTGGGATAATAATTCAACTTACTTTACGGAATGTTACTTATTTGGTGGGCGAAGCCGCGGGCAAAAGCAAGTGTATAATATATTCCCCCATAGCTACCGAGAAGCAAACAAACGATTAATATTCAAAGAATTAGATATTACATTTCATATAAAGTACAAGTGCCTATATGCTCAAACGATTAAATAAGACTGTATTATTTAACCTAGATTTAGACATATCAGAGGCCTCAGATAGAACTTTCTAAGAAGTAGAAAGCTGAAATATTATGTACACGACAAACATATGATTAATTAAAAGCTGTATGATCACAGTTAGACATGTTAATTAGGTGTATGTAATTAATAGACTTAATTATGTATTCAATTTAAATGTTCCTCCGAGTATTGTATGAAATGGTTTTGGATGTGCAAATTAGTGGTTGACATGGTTCCATTTTAGCGACATTAATAATTACACATATCTGATACGAGTTTCAAGTTGTTCGTACAATATTTACGTAGATTTAGGGACTATTAGATTACGCTGTGAATTTTTCATTAATATTTATTGACTGAGAGATGAAAATAAATAGGGTATGACGACATAGTTGGCTCAGAGGTTTAGCAATTGGCTGTTGTGTTGAGTGGAGCAGGTTCTTTTCTTACACGAAACAAAATATGGCTTACAGATGGTTGTTCCGGTTCTCGTGGTTTGTGTATGTGAGTCTATGCTTTTAAATGCAGACACGATACAGTTCTACGGCTGTCATTGTAATCATTTCATAAATACATAACCTCTACGTTTTTCCCTTCAAAAACTAAAACAATGGTCCACCTGCTTTGATCTTCTTGCTTTGTCGTTGGGTCATTCACGCATTTGACCTTCAGATCCGTACAGCCGTTCTGGCGTGATTGAGAAACAAACATCCATCCTAAGTTTCGCACTTATAATAGTAGTAGTAATTTGGTTTGATTGCTAGTTGCCATGTCAAAGACAGTTCAAATGACACACACGTGCGCGTAATAACAACGGCAATAATGAATTATATTTGCTCAAAATTACATCAAACATAGTTCATGTGTTATTCATTATTGTACAGTAAAGTTTCGGGTTCAATTTCAGTATTGTATGGGCATCGTTCGGGATAATTGTGGTGACCCGTCCGATATGTGAATATTGTGACTGTTCGAATGGTTATTGATAATTTCAGAAGGGCTGTGTTGAGCGGTCGTTACGGGTGGGTTCACACTGTGATTGTAATGCGTATCTATTGTTATGAAACGTTTCATAATTTTAATAGGTATATAAAAAGTCTTAATGAGAGGAGCTCGTGGCTAAGTAATAACAGCCGCATGGGTCGATCCGTAAGGTTAAGCTACGCTTGCCGGGGTCGGTCCGTGAATGGGTGACCATCTTTACACACCGAGACTCCTCCGTGCCTCGGAAAGCACGTTAAGCCGTTGGTCCCGGCTGTCATATGTGGATCTTTGACAGTCGTTACGGGTCGTCGGAAGCCCGAAAATCTGACAACTCGTCTCACCAAGGGGTATCGTATTACCCAGTTACTGGGTTGTGGAGGTCAGATAGGCAGTCGCTCCATGTAAAATACTGATATTCAGCTGCATCCGGTTAGACTGGAAGCCGACCCCAACATAGTTGGGAAAAGGCTGGGCAGATGATGATGATAAAAAGTCTTAATGAAATAGAGTGTCAAAGTTGCTAATAATATTGTAATTTATTCTGCCTCTAAACGGTATTTTGAAAAAAAATGACTCATCTTTTCAATGACCGTTGCACCAGTTTTGTACAAATTTTTTTTTGGTAATAATTATCAAATGAGTCCCCTCTGAGTGGGGAGGAAGGGACTGTCAAACTTTTACTGATTTAAAAACCACCCTATTTCTTCTGTTGCCCTTTGCGTTCCGGGGCCACGGTATCCTGTTAAGACGTCCCGCGTTCCCGACAGGGGCCTATTGGGGCCCCGTCCCTGAGCTGACAGCTCTTTGAGGCGCGCGTGGAACAAAACGCACCGTCTACCCGGACCATGGTTCAAACTGCTTAAACAAGCTTGGTGACCCATTCTCAAGAGAAGAGGTCTTTATTATTATCATTTATTTATTCATTAAAATTTTCAGCCATGATAGAATGTCGAAAGGCTGGCGATTCTGGGAATTCAGTCCACAACACAAAACAACAAAACTCCAAATGAATAGACCCTCAGAAAAATCACAAAGGATACGCTTCATACACCCTACGAGGCATTTCCTGCCACATCAAGCAGGTAAACGCCTAACACGACTTTCGCGTGTAACATTTAATTATCATCGTAACGTTATTTAAGACAGAAACTGTTAGTGTTATAGCAGTTATGATAACAGCTATTACCGTTATAGGATAGCTGTTTTAGCGTGTAAGTGATATTATGGGGTTTAGCTCGTTCGTAATAGTTTGATATTAAGTAGTTAAGTGGTTGTTACATTTTGTAGATGGTAGGTATAATAGTATGTGATTTGATATTGGTGGTAGGATTATTATGTACTATGTAATAATTATTATGTTGTTAGTAACATGATAGTTAAACTAGATTACTAGTAATTTGGTTCATAAATAAATATGTACAATGTTTATATAGACCTTTTATTGTAGCATAATTATAAAGGTGAAATAATCGTTGTTTTAATTCGAACTCTGTATCGCCTCGGAGTAAAATAAAGCCAAGTGGAGATGGAACACAGGACATTATGGTATCGCATGTCGCGTCAGTTAGACGATTTTCGATATCAATTTTCTTTTTTAGGTAACCTCCCCGGTATCGAGGCGAATTAACAAGAAAAAAAAATTTAGTTCCTCAAGCCGTTTTTTAGTTTTGTTTATTCATTCAGTTTTATCTATACAGGGTCATTGAAAATATACCCGACGAACAACATTTACTATGGGACAAACCCTGAACTCTTGAAAAAAAATTCTGCTTTTCCATACACTTGATACTTGATCGTGTTGTGTGGCATTTTTGTAGGGAGCAGCTGATTTTTTTATCATGATTTCAGGGTAGGTCCCATAGTAAAAGTTGTTCATAATGATGAGTACAATGACCCCTTTTCAGGTTTCGTGTATTTTTTTAATTACCCTGTATAAAAGATATGAAAACGCCGCCCAGGTAAAGTCTATAATTAATTTATTTACAAAAAACAATTGACGCTCACAACAAATAAAGAAACATATTTAAACAAGCCAGCTACGCGTAGTATTGATTTACAACCTATGAAATAGGTTATGTCTAACAATACTCGATTTTCGACAGTACCAACGCATAAACAACTCTATTTACAATTCAAAACAACACAGCTCTTTAATCGCCGACATTTCAGCCCGAAACAATACAGCCTTAATGTGTTGTTAGCGCAAAGCATTCAGGCTCTACCGACCACTCTACTAGTGGTCTACCAAGCTCTATGTCCACTTTGTCCCAAAACTTTGCTGGAATTGAAACCTCCTGAAAGCTCTACAACTTAAGCTTGCGAAACTCTACCGTATTTTCTCACCTTTTTACCGAACGATACGAAATAGTTTTTCAATCTCATGGTGGAGTTGGAATCTCTAGTGTGAGCGGTTTGGAAGATTTATTTTAATAGGTATCTCGGTTTTCTGTGGGTTACAGGGAAATTTGTGGTGAAGCTGTAACGTATGATTAAGCTAATCTGCATTTGAGATACGTAAATGTATTGAAAGTCGCATTTTTTATCGATTTCAGAAAAAATGGATGTTGTTTTACATAATATTTGTTGCTAACTTCTGTCCGCGACTTCGTCCCCGTCAAAGTTTATTTTCTCCAAACTTTGGACGCCCGTTTCATCCCTTTATTGGGTGAATTTTGGAAATATTCTTTCTTAGCGGACGTCTATTAACTATAAAATACTTCCCCGCCAAATTTCATCTTTATACGTCAAGCGGTTTTTAATATTTCATGAAGAATTAGTGAGTGACGGGTTCGATTCTCAGGTTGGGCAGTGTTTTTGGGTTTTTTCTATCAGGGATTTCTCAGTATCAGCCTTGGAGTCTGGTTTTTTGTGCCCGGTTGAGGGCAATAGGTTCGCCCCCTATTACATGAGACTTTAACATAACTGGCGAAATGTGGGTATAGGATTACAGGCGTGATGTTATGTTATTTAAGAATAAAAGTAGTGTTTAATTTGGTACGATGGCACGCACTATACATGTAATCATTCGAATGCGACTCAGACTTGATCTTGACCGGTTTTTTTCGAGAAGTTATATAATAAAGCAACTTATTGTTTTTGTTGAACTCAAGCTTGAGCGTAACATAATATTATCAGTTTATTTGTCATCCAATCAACTCGAGTGGCACGGCGGTGTGTTTCTATTTGTCGTGTTCCTGGTCAGGGTTTCGATTCCCAGATTGAACCAACATTGATGTTGCTGGCTATTGTTTGTTTTGTCATACATACATACCTATATGTGTAGTTGTGATTTCTGTTGCCTATATTGTACACATAGGAAAACCTAGTGTGAGGAAACTGTAGTAAGGTGACATAACGTAAGATAATCACGCCTGTAATCTCCGAAGGGTTAGGTAGAGATGTGCCCATTAGTACACCCACATTTCGCCAACTTTGTTTAAGGTCCACGTCATAGGGGGCGAGCCTATTGCCATGAATCGGGCATAAATCTAGACTCCAAGGCTGCTACTGAGACCTGATGAAAAAACCCAATAACAACTAGACTAACAAGGCAGTTGGTTGTTAGGTATAAATTTTATTACCTAAAGGTAATCAAACATTTGATATGAATTTCAAACGCTCGCGGAATATGATTAATTTGTCTATAGTCTAGTTGGTGTCAACAAAACTAATTTATAGGCAACATTCTAGGAATCGACAGTATCACATTCGAAATATGTGTTGGGAAACGACATTAATGACTGAATTTCCACAAACTGTAATAAAGAGTGGCTGCCAGTTTAATTTTATCATTGAAATACTGTGTTATTGGAGTTTCTCATCAGGAGTTGCTTAGTAGCAGCCTCGAAGTCTGGATTTGTGCCCGTTTGTTGGAAAAAGGCTATTACATGGGACTTAGGCTGCTAAATTCCTGATGGAAGAAATCGGACTGGACTTATATCAGTCACCCTATACATGTTAATCTTCGCGAAAATCTAATAATTTTCTAAAAGACGATTGGTATAAATGTGAATTAAACGAAATCTAAACATTTTTCATAGAATTCAATCAGACTTAACAATCGTCTTGATTGTGTTGTTTGATTATTTAATGTGTTTTATATGATTTAAATTTGTTATATTATGTATAATATGTACTAAATCTGTCTGAAATAAAATACTATTAAGCTTCATAGTACGAGTTTCGGCACTGCTACACAATGAAAACAAAAAGTCGAAAGCGCAAATCTAAATCCAAAATCCAACGAAAATATCCATACCATAAGGTGCCTATTTTCATAATACACGGCTCCATCGGCTTCCCTCTAAAAAACAAACAGCCTGTGTTTGCCATCTACCCACGAACGTGAGCTGACGTCTACATTAATTCTAGATAACACAGAGTAAGTTGTGGGTAGTCGGCAATAATTTTCCGCCTCGACTCGGGTAGAAAAATCTCTAGGGTGTGTCAGGCCAAGTTGGTTTACGCTACGGTAATCAAGTAGCAAGTAACGAAAGACTTTGGATAAACTTTGTCGGTGGTAAAGTAATCTAAGTGCTGGAGACCGCGGGGAGCTCAGTATGATTACATTAAACTAGGTTCGCTTGGAGGATAATGATGACATAGTATTCAATACTTATTTTCTTCAAGCATGAATTTGTTTTTATTTTATAGTCTTAGTTATAAAAAAAAAACAATCAGAATAAAATAAAAGAAACCTAAAATAAACTAAAAAAAAAAAAAAACATAAAAAAGAGAAACATAAAACATAAAAACTAACACAATGACAGTAGATGACACAAAATTAGAAAAGTATTAATAGCAGTATCAGTCCGGCCGTCCGGCGCGTTCATAGAGAATGTATGAAAGAATAATTTATCACTGATACGGTACGTTGCTGGAAATGTGACTTCACTGATATGTGTGAATCAAGCTTTACACTTTGCCCGACTTGGAAATGGAGCAAAAGACCTCATGCTCAGCAGTAGCGCTTTGCGACCAACAAGGCAGTTTAACATTTAAAACTAAATTAATTACACATTGTGGTCGAATGCATACTCAGCTGTAAATTTAATTAGGTGATGGCAACTAATTAATTAATAATTTTCAAAAAAAATTATATACATACTTACATAACATAACATCACGCCTGTAATCCCCGAAGGGTAAGGCAGAGGTGTACCCATTAGTAGTACACTCACATTTCGCTAGTTATGTTTTTAGTCCCATGTAATAGGGGGCGAGCCTATTGCCATCAACCGGGCACAAATCCAGACTCCGAGGCTGCTACTGAGAAATTCCTGATGGAAAAACCCAATAACACTTTGCCCGACCTGGGAATCGAACCCAAGACCTCATGCAGAGCAGTCGCGCTTGCGACCACTAGACCAACGAGGCAGTCACACACTTAATGTTTCTAAACTATTAAACATTTTCAGATTTTATATTTTTTGGACGTCTGCAAACGAGATTTAGTTTTAGTTAATCCTTTGCTTTGACAAGCGAATTGAATAAATAAATTCCCACAAAAAATCCATTCACTTCTATTCGATAACTGAGAATCTTTTTACCAAAACGTTTGATAGAATTAACTGGTTACATAAATAAACAAAGGATTTTTTATTTAAGTCTGGATTTACAGTGTGATTATTCGTGTACTATTTAAATGTAACGTTTTTTTTTTGTTATAAATAATATTTAAAAGGATATCTACATTTTTTAAAGCGGTGTTCAACATTTTTACGGTCTGCCAGTTGAAACTCTCCGTGTGCTATCTTTTAGAACAAATTGCGGTAAGTTCTCTGGCTGAAGAAGATGTCTCCCTGGCTGTTCCCTCGAGAATCCACTAAGATATTAGGTACATACTTATGCAAAATAAATAGGGAACAGTACCATGTTTATCTACGTACGTTAACTAGGCTTATATTAGGAAATTCGTGTGGTGAACATGATATCCTGTAATAAATTGATTTCACATAAAATCACGCCTGTAATCTCCGAAGGGTAGGCAGAGGTGTACCCGTTAGTATACCCACATTTTGCCCGACCTTATGCTTAGCAGTCGCGCTTTGCGACCACTGGATAAACTGATTTATCTTAGTAAATATATTTCATTTACTGAATAATTGGCCTACTGCAAGGTAAAGGCATCTTCTGATACAGAGAAGAGGGCATAAGGGCGCTTGCTCAAGGCGAATTGGTAATTTTAAACTTACTGTAATAATTATTTTAAGCCCAAGTTTCTTCACGATGTAATACCTAAAAAAATGACATTGTTACTTACCTGATATTGTGCCCACGACCTCATACCTTAACCACTGGGCTATCGCGGCAAAAACTTATTAAACTTAAGCTTTTTCAAAAGACTAAAGGCTATTCGTTTGTTACTAATTGGAAAAACAGATCAAAGAGCGGATTGCTTTCTCAACGAAGTTAATCCAAAGAATACTCTGCAAACTTTTGCGAAGAAGCTTTCGTTGTTTATGGAATTATAAATAATAATGTATAGAACATTAAAGAAGAAATGAATAGGTTAAATACCTACGCTGACAACAGACAGATGTATCTATACTAATATTATAAAGAGGAAAGATTTGATTTTTTGTTTGCATTGAATAAGCTCCGAAACTACTGAACAAATATGAAAAATTATTTCACTGTTGTGAAGCTACATTATCGCAGAGTGACATAGGCTGGGAGGCATATTTAAAAAAAATAGGGATTTGTAAGAAACAATCACGAGAACAGAGTCGCGGGAAGAGTTCTAGTGTTTAATAAAATAAGGATAAAAATACGTAAACATAAATATGAAACTGTAACTGTTTTCGTATTTTTTTAAATCTCTTTCTATTTGTAAAGAAACAAGTATCCTAATTAGCCACCTGATTATGATTCAGCCATAAGGCGAGCACCCCTTTTGTTCTCCGATATAAAAGAAATAATAAAACAACGAAATATTGTTTTACTAAAACGGAGCCACGAAAAATGTTAAAAAATATTTGAAGACACTAAGCGTGACTTAATTCTTTGATGCCACAATTTAGTAAGGTTTCATGAAAACATTTTTTTCTACTTTCAAAAGATTTTTTAACGTAAGTTTGTTTTGAAATTATTATGAATACACAGAGGTACTTTGTTTAGCAATTACGAGCTTGATTTTGTAAAAAAAATTAACCCGTTTTTTATGATGTAGTAAAAAATATGATTATCATAAAAAATTGTACCATTCTTAATTACTGAAGTCCCACGTAATGAGACACAATTTATTTTTTATTGTTCTGTCATACCGGTATGACAGCTGAGCCTTGAGTGGTTATGTAATATCATAGATAATATAATGTAATATGCAGATTTGCATTCGCGACTCGAAAGGTTTTGAAAGGGGTATTTTGATGATGTTGAAATAAACGCTTCCTGAGACTTCAACTAATTTATTTACACTCAATTTTTAACTACTAAGCTTACAGGATTACAGTCACCTAAGACGACAAAATGAGAAGTGATTGTTTGGTAGACCTCTTGGGTTTAAAATACTGATGATAAGTATGGTAGACCGTTGAGTTATCTCGGCCTTCATATCACAAAGTAAGTCGTAAAACTTGGTCATGCGTAACAAATTAGCAATTCAAAAAAAGTTTTGTAAGAAACGCGAAAGATAATTTACGGCCTGAGATTAGAAGCCCGGTGGTCGTAGGTGCCCTCAATGAGGTCGCATGACAAAAAAGAAAATAATATTCATAGTAATAGGGACGTATTATTATAATTACAACAAGTAAACAAAAACAATGGATATTCTACAGACCGTTCTTGAAGAAAAACAAACACTCTGTAGAATTGTGATTCATTATTCATTCACTTTAGCTTTTTCCGGAAAAAAAAACTTTAAAATTAAATCACTGTAATGTTTTAAAAAAAGAAAACTCAAATGCATATTAAAATGAAATCTCTAAAAGAAAGAAAAATGCCAATCCTATTTATTGCTACCGAGCAAAAAGCCGAACGGACGAAAAAAACTTTTGTAATGACTTCCAAATGAATATTCATAAATGGCGAGCTCTTACACTACGTTTTTCATAACATTTGCATAATACCAAGGAGCTTATATTTTATTTTTAAGTTTGCTACGTTTTGATTATCCACCACTTTTTTAATATTTAAGTACCAACGTCAAGTAATTGAATTGGTTAATTATTTATAGCTTGTTCAATTTATTTTGTTTTTCATCTTACTTTATTGTACTACAAGCTTATGGCCGCGACTTCGACCGAGTGGTTCTCAGTTATCTGTGGGGTTTTTTTTGCGCGGAACTTTAATTCCTTTTCTTAAATAAAAAAAGCGTTGCTGACATGCATAAGTATTTCCTTATTACATCAGTTATAGTTAAAGTTCCATCAAAATCATTCAAGCCGTTTCGGTATAAGAACAGACAAATAGGCAAACAGACAAATTTGGTTTTATAATGTTTTTTTTTTAAGAGGTGCCGTAATTAATATGCATATAGTAAAAAGCTGTTATTTTGACATTACTAACAGACTGTTCAATTTTATTTATTTGTGTGTTATATTGCATAGAAAAACTGACAACAACAATATTTTTTTTAGTGTTCCATGTTCAATCTGCAAAAAGAAGTACCTAGGTAGTTGTGTTAAACTCTAGCGTATGTTCATTGTTCACAGGTAATTTACTCAGAAACCATTAGCAACGAATTTGTAAAAGCTATTTGTTGCGTGGGTCGAAAGTACAGAAACACAAAGAGGCTAACCCGACACGAGGCATGTTTACAAGATCTTTAGTTAAGATAATTACAAACAATAGGGAGTCAGAAATCAGGCTTAAATGTAGAGACTAAGGCGCTTTGCACACAGAACAACTATTGCAGCAACTGGCAACTAGCTGGCAACTAGCTGTTTACATATATTTCAATTGGACTGCGCACACATAGCAACTTGAGTTTCGAGTTGCGGCAATCGTCAACAGTTTTCAGTTGCTGCAATCGATGACTAAGTTAGTTGCTAATTGCCGCAACTAGCAACTGTTAATTATTATACCGGAGATTAAAGATGCCGGTTTCCTCAACCGTCAGTCGCAACGCATCGGGCGATTTCGCACCCTCCTTCCCTCTCCGAGCGTCCGGCAATGCCAGTGTCGCTACGGCAACGGCATACGGCAACTCGGCTGTGAAAGTAGCTCACAGATTGCCATAAAGTTGCGGCAACCGTAAACGTTATAGCAACTATCACCTTTTACAAGAAACTTTTAAAGACTTGATAGTTGCCTCAACTTATGTTGCTTCGTGTGCAAAGCGTCTAATATTGCTACACAATATGTTGTTAATCTATAAAGAAGAATGGCAAACGAAAGGAAATACACCAATTATTTTCAGAAACATAGTTTTACTTAAGATTTTTATAATTTTTTGCTAGCTTTTGCGTGAATATCGGTTACAACAAAAATAAAATTATATAGTATCTCTAAAGTTTCTGTTTAACTACTTTTTTTGCGATTATGGTTGTTCAAATGTTTGAGTGGCCATCAATAAGCCATCTCTTTGTCAAACAAGTTCATTGATTTTGCTGTAATGAAGTTCCAGACAGGCAGACTTAAGTAGTAACTATCGCATTTTATTTGTGTGAAAGTGTGGATGGATGTGATATCACACAAAGTATTAGAAAATAGGGTCTAAATAAAAATCAGCTGTTTCTTACAAACATTCTTTACAACACGATCATAAAGTGTGAAACAGGTTATTTTCTTGTCAAAATTTTTAGAGTTGGACCCATATTAGATGTTATTTATGATATTGAGTACAATTACCCCTTTTTCAGGTATCTTGTAAACAAAATATAAGCTAATTGAATATGATAGGTTCACATAATTATTATCTATACAAAAATGGCAAACCTCATTTTTTTATTTGTCAGCTAAAAATTATTTATTGAAAAATCAGTCTCTATTTAACTTAAACTTTACTCACCACACTACTTGTACCTAGAGCGGATGCCATATTCAGGGTCATATTTCACATCACGACCATATTGACCGTGTTCACTTCATAACTTAATGCCAGCTTGCATTCAAGGTAATTACAGAGACAAATTGCCGCTTTGACGAGGTTAATGATGCAACACCTAACTGGTAATATTGATATACTCTGTGCTTTATGATTGGCCCTAATCATATGGCGGCATAACTGAATTAACACGGCATCTATAATATACTATGTGTGTTACTATAATATCCATACTAAAATTATTAATGCGATAGTGTGTCTGTCTGTCTGATACCTCTTCACGCTTAAACCCGCTGAACCGATTTAGGTGAAATTTTGTATAGAGATAGTTTAAGACGCGAGGAAGGACATAGGATAGTTTTTATCCCAGAAATCCCTTCCTAAAGTGGTGAAAAGGGGGGTGGAAGTTTGTATGCAAGTACGTTATAAACAAGTTGCACGCGGACGTAGTCGCGGGCAAAAACTAGTATACTATACTATCCATACTAATATTATAAATGCGATTGATGTCTCTCTGTCTGTCTGTCTATCTGTTACGCTTCCACGACTAAACCCCTGAACCGATTTTGATGAAATTTATTACGGAGCTAGATTGTATCCCAAAAAGGGACATAGG
This sequence comes from Hoplodrina ambigua, assembly GCA_949774945.1. Lineage (NCBI taxonomy): Eukaryota > Metazoa > Arthropoda > Insecta > Lepidoptera > Noctuidae > Hoplodrina > Hoplodrina ambigua. Next base: position 3,960,160 of record OX458979.1, read on the forward strand.
CTATTTTTGTTTCCGCGACTTCGTCTGTGTCCGCAATAACCGATATTTACGCGAACAGAGTCGTGGGCTTAAAAAAATAGACAAGCAATATTGTGCGCCCATCCGGCCCAGTTTAGTCCAGCTGCTTTTCAACTGGACCCATTGAAAAAAATCCGCAGACGAAGTCACAGGCGCAAACTAGTAAGATATAACAACATTAGTATTCAGAATAAAACATCAATAATGAAAAGAATTTACATAATTAACTAAATAAGTAAAGCTTTCAAATTTTCCTTAGTAAAAGACTAACATAAACTTCAGAGTTTAACAAACTCCGACTCAATACAAGTACTGATAACTATTAACTTAGCGTGATGTTTATCTAAAGAAAGCAGCTTTGAGAAGGATATTAGATTCAAGAATACGTTACTTCCATAATGACTTTATTTTTCCTTTATTCATTTACAAGGGAAAATAGGTCAGCGATATATTTTTTTTCCTATAATATCTTTTCTGTCATAGCATAACATCACGCCTGTAAACCCCGAAAGGTTAGGCAACACCCACATTTCGAGAAATTCTTGATGGAAAATCCCAATAACAGTTTGCCTGACCTGGGAATCAGCTAACGTGCAACTATTTTTAAACAAATTTTCGACTGTGTCAATTCTTTTCAATCTTTGACATCACTGGCATCGGTGAAGGAAAACATCGTGAGGAAACCTGGACTTACTGTTCCACTCAAACCATGTCAGAGGCCCTTTTTATTTGTTTTTAGGTGGTCAAAATCATCAAATGACTCCTTCCGTCCTGGATGGGCCGGAAGGTACTGTCAGACTTTTACTGACTAAAAAACCACCCTGTTCCTTCTGTTGCCCTTTACGTTCCGGGGCCACGGTATCCTGTTCAGACGTCCCGTAACCCCGGTAGGCGTTGGCCCCGTTGGGGGTTGTGGCGGTTTAGAAACTCTGACACTAGGGTGTGGAGGGACGTAAGACTTTAAATAGGTTTCAAAATTATTAGACATCACAAGCTTAAAAAAAGCTTTTTTACAAAAAAATATGACCGCCTTCAAAAACTACAACATATAAAAAATTACTTTAGCTTGGAAGTCGGCGGCTTTGGTTTTGTTTCTTGTTATGTAGGTATTGCCACCGACTTCCAACCTCCTCCTTTTTGAAGTCGGTTGAAAAGTGAACACAAAATAACAATGAATGGCAATGTAGCAGAAAGATAAATTATGTCTGTCTGTAAACCAAATAGCTTATTCAACCATAATATGAGATAGGTTTTACTTCAAAGTTGCAATCGAAAGTTTTACGACAAAATCACTTTTGTATTTTGCAAGTATACACTTAGCAACATAACGAAGCTATTTTCTTCAAAAATACTGATTGAAATGTCTTGTTTTTAGAATTATAGTATTTTGAATTCAATCCTAGCATGAAATAGGTCTTATATCAAAGTAACAATCATTATTTCACAAGAAAATCGCTTTTGAATTTTGCTAAGCGCATACTTTTTTTGCTCATGACTGTATGTAAGAAAAAGGGAAAGACCTCAAATGTTGAGCATATTATTACCTCACCTTATTGAGCACTTCACCCGTTATGATCGTTTGAATTCATTTACACTTAATAAACGGAAAACTCAACTGTTCAAACGATGCTTTAGGAAAATAGTGAAACAATGGAATTTTATTTAATTACGATACCCTAGCATTAGAACAATGGTCGGCTTACTCTGTTAAAGGACTGCGTTGACTATTTCCTTTCTTAATTGAACATTAATTATTATAATAAAATATGCTTTGTATATAGTAATAAAAGTTACTTACCTAGTTAACATACAGTATGAAAGCTTTTATCATAAATTAACTCTGTTGCCTACATGTTAGGAAAAAGGTTCCTATGTAGATGTATCTTTAATATACTTATGGTCGGTTTCACCATCTCTTTGAAACTTCAGATTAAATTACTTGGCGAATCATTTTATACCAAATCTGTTCTATTTTTAATATACCCTAATCCAGGGGTTCTTAATCTTTTTTATGCTACAACTCTTTGTACAGGTAACATTTTTTGCGACGCCCTTCTAAAAAACGATATTTGTTTTTAGCTCTAGCAGACAATTAAAGGTATCCCCAAAGATATCTTTATATTATAATTATGTTAATATACTCGTATAATGTGTAATCTCAATTATTATCATTAATTTGAAAATATACGATGATAAGATATTATATGTACAACAATTGTGCTGAAATTAATGAGAAGAACTTCGCGTGTTGGCGACCTGTGCCTTTAGTCTCCCTATGGATATTTTCGTAACGCACAGTTTTGGAACTCCTTATTTAATCAATAGTATCAATTGATAGGTGGTGAAACGGTACTTTATATTCTGAAAAAAATATCAAAAACTGATCTATTACGTCATTGTTTTGTCTAGTGGTCACATGAACGACTGCTGAGCACGTGGTCCTAGGTTGCGATACCCAGGTATTATGTTATTGGGTTTATCCATCAGAAATTTCTCAGTAGGCGTCCGGAGGCTAGATATGTGCCAAGTTGATGGCAATAGGCTTGCACCCTATTACATAGAACTTAAGCATTATTTATTGGCGTAATGTGGGAGTCACTCTGCTTAACCTTCCGAAAAAAGCCTCGGGCGAAAATATAATTTTTAATTTCATGTGACGTCACAATTTAAGAAAAACCAACTCGTCTTTTTTCAATTTATTTTTGACCTTTTAACAAAAAGCCTTTCTGTTTCAGAATGAAATCTTTTCACGCTTGTTACACAAGCAAAGGCACTTGGTTTTTTCAGGCTTCTTGAAAACCTACGTACGTGTATATTTCAAGTCTGTCTAGATCTAGTCTGATACCTAAAGTTAATATAAAGACTAAGAATTTCATTGAATGGGCAGTCATTCTCATAATATTGAAGTACATAGTGATGTTATGAAATAGTCTACAATAATACGTTTAATTAAAGTTGTTTATTGACTACAAAGTTCATTGTATTAATTTAGGTTTCATTTCATTTGGTTGTAAATGAAAATAATATTGTTAGTAGGTACTTATTAAAACTATTGTGAGAGTCATTTGCATACTATAGTCTCCGGTAATAAAAATAATTTGAACATCAATTTGATACCTATTGCATTTTTTTTGTGAACATATTATGAATGCGAAAGTAACTCTGTCTGTCTGATAGTCTGTTACTATTTCAGGACTAAACGACTAGACCGATTTTGATGAAATTTGGTACGGGGTTAGTTTGAACTCTAAGCAAGAACATAGGCTATTTTCGTTCCGCGACTTCGTCTACGACCGCGATAACCGGCATTTACGTGGATGAAGTCGCGGGCAAAAGCTAGTCAAAAATAACAGTTATTTCCCAGTAATAATTTTTGCTCCATTACTAAATATAAATACGTAACATCTATATGACGTGTCACACACTATATTCGTTAACATTTTTCAGGACTAAGTATACTAATTATCTTTTAAATTATATACAATAAAGACTTATAATCTCGCACAATTAAGCTTAGCCTAAATATGCTGCAAGCTACATCAAACCACAACTTTCCTTTGATCCTCGCTTAAAGTAAACAAAGAAGAGTATTTTGCAACTACTACAGGCCGAAGTATGCTCTACTCTGGTTCGAAGTAACATCACTGGCCGATCGCTATCAACGAAGCCTTAATTAAAAAGAGCACTTTACCAGCTTTGAGAGAACCTTAGTCTTATGTTGAGGACTGCAATTAACGATGGTAAACAGGTTTGGGTTGAGCTGTCAATATCAGCTGAAGCTTTGTAAGGCAAAGTATGTACGAGTAGTTTTGAAGATTTTTTCAATTGCTATCTTTTGTTAGACAAAGGAATCGTAGATTAGTAATTAGTTTAAGATATCTGTGTCTGATTTTGTTTGTATTCTGGTCCCACAAAAACCGGTTAAGAGCGGATCGGACTCATAGACGCAGGATTCCGTACCACCGTACAATATTTAATACTCCATAAAAACTGGTTTCTTTAATTTAAAGTTAGTAGACGTCAGCTAAGAAAGGATTTTCTAATGTTCACACCCCAACGGGGATGAAACGGGGGTTCGACATTTACGCAGACGAAGTCGCGGGCAAAAGCAAGTGTCATATTATTTTCAATGCTTGTGAAATAACGAAGCTTATTACATGCTAACATTGAAATAACGATATTTGTCTAATGTTACAATGTAGTACAGTTTAGTTATTAATAGGTAGGTATGTTGTACAAAATACTACAGTATTTCTTATCTATTTCGAGGCGTGAATTAACAGACAACAACACGACCCAATATTAGGTATACAAGCCCAAGAAAATAAATATTCCTGGAAGCCATACACATGATAATGTGTGGGTACGGGCGAGATGCGACTGAGACGCGAGTTGAAAGGCACATGAGAATAGGAAGCCAAACACCGGACAAAAGGTTTGGAACCCCTATCAGATAATTGGATGTTCCTATTGTGTTTTGACGTTTTTGGGAATCAATCTGTGATATTGACGTAAACGTATGTGGGTATAAAAATAACAGATGTTTATTGAATATAAATAGAGCACTTTATATAATTTAGTGCGTTGAATGGAGTATTTATGGAAGTTATCGACAACCATTATTTATTTTGTTTATAATTTGTAATGCTTTGTACTTATTTATATATTATTTTTATAAAAATCTAGTATCAAGGTGTTTTTATATATATTTTTTTAATATATAATTGGTACTTAGGTTGTATATATTTCATAATCTATGGGGACGAAATGGCGGTCCAACGTTTGTATGGAGTAACAACATTAGATTGCCAATAATTGACATATACGTAGACAAAGTCGCGGGTAGAAGCCAGTCTTAATGTCATAGTTTTTATGCAAGGTACACATCGCATTTATACGTAATCCAGTATAATTCCGTATATAAAATATCGTAAAACATTTATTTTATAAGAGTAAGTATGGCATTTTTTGGCCATTCTTCTCAATACGAAACTACTCATTGGAAGCGGCAACTAGATTCAATATTTGTTTTGTACCTATATGACGTTCAAAAGTACCTTTTAATGGTCTAATTAAAATAAAAGATCTGACTTTGACTTTACGCTTACGCAATTAGTACCTACCGATGCAAAATTGAACATTACGCTTACGAAAATTGCCAAAAGCATTATCTTTTAAAACCTTTCAAAATTGAATATTACTTGGCATACGTGCTTACATAAACGGAACGATAATCGCTTCATCTGCAAAAGCGATTAAAGCGACATTCCTAACAAACAAAAACTCGTATAAAAATTCGCTTTCACACATGGCTGGCGAGAACATAGACATTTATTAAACTAATAAAAGGCCACATTAAACCGTGCTAATGGCCTGAACCGAGGCACGGAGAGGCACCGACGTAGATAGGTAGGGGAGAGGTGGGGTTGAATTGCAGCAAATGACACTGTCCTCTAACCACTACGAAGGTAACTCGAAAGGCAAGTTTTGCTTTCATAGTGTCTTTTTTACAAGCTTTTATTTAACTTTCGCTGTTCGTATGTATGTATTTAAGTAAGCTGTCCCATCGAAAATTGCAAACTATTTTTCGACCAGTTGTTGGTATCTGATTGAGCTGAAATTTTGCACACACCTTAAGTTCTGGTGACAATACAATTACCATTACTCGATATTGTAATAATATCAATATGGCCGCCAAGATGGCGGATTACATATTTTTTCTCAATCTCCTTAATATGGATATCAAATGAAAGGGCTTGAAGAGTAGAAAATGATAAAGTTATTAATGCTATATTACATGTAGGCGGAAAATATCTAGTGGTTAAAAAACGAATTTATTAAAGCTGAAAAGACTTTTTATGTGTTTGTTGCACAATTGTGTGCAAGCTATAAGCATGTGTATTACGTACTATATGCAAACTTAATTCACATTCAGTCTTAAATTAATCTACGAATAGAGCGCACCGTCTCATAAATGTTTTGAATTTGAGATGCCCTGTGTTAACTAAATTATAAGTCTCATACAATTTATCAATAGTATCAACAAAATCCACTTATATTTCAGACACATTACCACGAACCGATAGGTTCAATATAACTTATCGTACAATAAGTACTCCATTAGCCTTTTCACTTATTTTTCTGCTTAAAATATTAAGTAAAAAATACAGGCATCTAACCGCGCTTTATAATCTCTGGCAACCTCACGAAGTAAAAACATCGACCACCTGTGCAAACAACGGGCGATTTAATGCTTTAGCTCAGCTTACGATGTTAGAACATTATGTTATGCTTAAAATTCTTATGATTAATGAGCTTGAGGCCTTACTGAGGCATACGATTACGGTAAAGGACGACTTGTTAGTATTCTAAGAGCATCGGCCGGCCAGCTCTCGCTCTAATTGAATACTAAAATTAGACATCTAAGAAAAAATTGTGACAGAAACTAAAATATTTAAAAAAAAATTACATTATAATTAGTTGTATTTTTGTTAAATGTTGTTTTCTTTATTCAAAATTTAATTAATGACATTAGAGTATATTTTGGAGAATGACTGTTTTAGACAAGGTTTAAAATCATCTAAGTAATCAAAACTTATTGTAAATGTAACTATGGGTGAAATGTTTGTAAAAACGTGTTATGCCTGAAATGAATGAATGAATGATTTTTTTCATTTATTTAAAACAATTGCCGTGCGCCAGGCTTGCGAAATTGGAAAATGGTTCGATCGATTTGTATCATTTCTTTTTTGTTTTATTCGACTTCATACTGAGGAGGTATAGGAAAAAATAAAACTAGGTGGTACGAAGATCACCGGGTCATTTAGTTACAATATAGTTATTTTAAAATAATGTGTTATGAATTAATCTTTAAGCATTTAATTATTTTGCGTTTCACATCATTAAGAGTAGAGTAAGATTACCTAGAATTCACGCCTTTACATTATAGCTTCTGCGTCACCGCATTTTAAAATACAAAAAATACCTAAATTAATCTCAACAATAATTTTTCTACTAGGCGGCCAGAAATGTCGCTAACTAACCTTATATTACGCGGTCGGTATTAGTTGCTGTATGACAGAAATCCGACGGCCGAAGCGACCGCGAAGCGACCGCGCAAAATGGAGGATTCCGTTCACAAGCGTTTCTGACACAGGACAAATACTAGAGCTGCAATCTGTTGGTATTTTTATAATTTTATTTGACTTTCAACTTTTAACTGTTTGTAGCTGAAACGTCTAAAAGCGGAAAGGAAATAAATGCCGGTAACTTTTTGGTTAATACTGCCTTATCACGGATTTGTGTTACAAGGGATTACTAAAGGTTTTTTGAGACGAAGCATCTTATCGCGGCTTGTGGTAGGAGTAACTAGCAAAAATCGTAACAGAAAAGCGTTACGTACGTCTTGAACTTTTATTGAATAGCGCAATCCCGGGAGGCCTACGTTCAGCAGTGGAGGTCCTACGGCTGAACTGATGATGATGGTCTGCGTCAATAAATATGACTTCTTTTTTCAGTTTTGCCCTTACAAAAATCGCTCGAAGTGCCTACAGAAGTGTTCAATTCAGAAATGTCGTTCGTGGTTGAACATAATTATTATTTACCTTTGGGTATAATTTCATCTCCTCAAGTAACATAAACCAAACCCCACAATTGATACTTACAACCCCGCGAGTAATAGGTAAGGCTTGATTTATACTCCACTGATAAGGTCCGGATAGTTCGACTGGGTTTCAGATGAAGGATCCTTTACAGGTATAAAATTATATAGGTAGGTAGCTGTTAAAATAACTCTGCGGTCTCTGATAGGTACTTATGTTGATTTATCAAGAAGATAGAAGACACGTTAAAAAGAGGGTACTCAATTTTATTTTTGTGATCTTTAATAACATTGTTGTCATTGCCCAGTGGTTAGCCTTTTATAGCTGCTATTTTTATAATAATACGCACTCTGTGAAAAATTCAAAAGTCTACTTAAAATGATTTAAAAGACACAGCTTTGTGATAGACATAGTGATAGTGTAGGTTTAGTGCTTACTAGTCCCATTGGCACTTTTAAGGCACGGAATTCTAAAAAATAGGGACGTAGCCTGCAGTTGACTATAAGGCTTTGCACACGGAGCAACTTAAGTTTAGGCAACTGGTAACTCTTTAAAAGTTTTCTGTAAAAGTAGATAGTTGCACTAACGTTGCCGTTTTTTTTTTTTAGTCAGAAAGAGTCAGACTGTCCCTTCCCCCCACTCAGGGCGGAGGGAGTCATTTGATGATTTTTACCACCTAAAAAAAAAGTTGCCGGTTGCCGCAAGTTTTTGGCAATTTGAAAGCAACTTTCATAGCCGAGTTACCATATGCCGTTGCCGTAGCGACACTGGCATTGCCGAGCACACGGAGAGGGAGGGAAGGTGTGAAATCGCCCGAAGCGTTGCGATTGACGGTTGAGGAAACCGGCAACTTTAAAAACCGGTACAATATTTAAAAGTTGCTAGTTGCGGCAACTAGCAACTAACTTAGTCATCGATTGCAGCAACTGAAAACTGTTGACGATTGCCGCAACTCTTAACTCGAGATGCTCTGTGTGCGCTGTCCAATTGAAATGTATGTAAACAGCTAGTTGCCAGTTGCTGCAATAGTTGCTCTGTGTGCAAAGCGCCTAACATCTCAATGATACACGATTTACTTTTGACTTTGACGTATTGACGGAGCAATCAAATTGAAACATGTCAAACGAAAAGTAAATCAATCAATATCTTCCACACTTTTAGTACTTACATGCGTGAAATTAGTTTTATATTGCTGTAATTGGATTCCTGAAAGTAGTTTCCTTAGAATAGATCACGAACATTTTAATAATGTATTTATTTTTATTCCGTGAAAATAATAAAAGTAATCTTACTTATCCTTACTAATATTATAAATGTAAGTATGTCTGTCTGTCTGTTATGCTTTAAACTCTAAAAACAAAGAAAGAAAATTAGTAAGGGGTTAGTTTGAACCCCAAGAAAGAACGCGTAGTCTACTTTTTTCCGCATCTTCGTCTGCGTCCGCGATTTACGCGTACAATCATAAATGTGATAGTTTGGATGGGTGGATGTTTTTTACACAATCACCACAGAACGGCTAAACGGTACTTGATGTAATTTGGCACAGACAGATCTGGAATAGCTTAAAGGCTTATCTTGGAAAAATGTACAGTTCCAGTGGGATAATATATCTACTTAGTAGCAGACAAAGTCGCGGGCAGAAACTAGTGAAAGATAAACTAAACAATAAATATTGTCAGTTAGTACAAAAGTAAATGTGTGCAAAACAGAACTTTATTCCCAAACATTAAAGATCATTCTGTCTCTCTTTGTAAATAAATTGTTTATCAGTATCGCTAATGAATCCCAATATTTGCGGGCCGTTTCATGATTGGTCGGTTAGCGATGATAGCAATGCAATAAGCGCTCGGCATACGAAGCCATTACTAACCAATTATGACATTTAATTAGTGGCCCTTTGTCATTAATTTATACGAAGATATTGGTGCCGATTCCCTTGTTCACAAACTAAACTAAAATTAGACTATTTCCATCTTTTTCTGTCCAATAAAATAAGAAAGAGACTAATGTAAATAAGAGCTGTCAAATTTAGTCCATCTGACATATCCATACAGTTATAGTTGACATCTTAAAACGTGTGGATTAAAAATACGGAGAAATTCAAGGCAAAACTAATTTGACATCTGTAACTTAGTTATTTAATGTCACGGAATGTTACCGTCCTTTCCTTTCGCTGTATGTTAATAAGAGATGTCAATTCTCTAAATTTAGTCTAGTTTGTGAACAAGGGAATCGGCACCATTGTTTACGGATTTTAGTGTAAGAGATTCAAATCATCTATTTTATAAAACCGGTGTCTTCGCGTGAAATAAAATAAAATATATAAATATATTAAATTATTATTAGTGGACGTTGACTGCCTTATTGGTCTAGTGGTCGCAAAGCGCGACTGCTGAGCATGAGGTCTTGTCTTCGATTCCAAGGACGGGCAAAGTGTTATTGAACTTTTCCATTAGGATTTTTTCAGTAGCAGTTTCGGAGTCTGGATTTCTTCCCGGTTGGTAGCACTCGCCCGCTTTTACATGGCACTTAAACATAACTGACGAAATTAGGGTGCACTAAGGGGTATAACTCTGCCTATACCCTTGAGGAGTACATGCATGATGTTATGTCACCACATTTAAAACTTGTTTTTGTATTAATGTTCCCAGGTGTGGCCCAAAACAAAAAAAAATATCGCAATGATGGGACTACCCTAGTACTACACCTTGGTCACTAAGTAATATAGTATAAATTGTCGATTGTTTTTATAGCAACATCTATTGCACTGCAAAACTAATTACAACTGACGTGTCCTACTACATCCCGAAATCAAAGTTCGGCGAAAATCCCGACAACAACCGTCGGGCCCACTAGACACAACACCCGTCTGGTTGGAGGATCCTCCCTTTTCAACGGAGGATGAGAAACTTGAAAAATGAATAAACTTTTAAAATGACGTAGGTCTAGACACTTCTGGGACCTTGGACTGTAACACTCCATTTAATGTTGTAACTCCTTAAATAACTTTTCTAATAATTGCAATCCAATTAGATACTAAGGAAAGTATGATTGATGAACCGCCGCTAACAAATGATTGATCACTTTTTCTAATTACCCTCCTTTTATAATCTTTACAGTAAATAAAATAATAATCCCGTCCGCTTCCACTTTCCTGTTTTAGGCTTCTTCACTTCTGTAAATTAAAAACCAAGCCATCAAATAGATAATTAAATTAATAACATCAAATGTGTCACTTTACATGCCAGCAAAAACAGTTGGGCGTCCCAAACATACGCTTAGAATAGATAAAAATGAATCTTTCACTACTACTTCAAAAAATTGAAGAAATTTTACGTTGGTTGGTTTGTTTGGCAGAATTAACCTCAATTAACCCTTTAACAAACTTCCAAATCAGTTCAGTGGTTAAGTCGTGAAAGGGTGACAGTCAGAGTTATTTTCGCTTTTTCTGATTTTCAAGAATTTGTCAGCAGCCTTGAAGTATCAGTGCCCGGTTAATGACAATAGGCTCGCCCTCTATTACATGGGTCTTAAAAATAACTGGCGGAATGTGGGTGGACTAATGGGTACACATCTGCTTAACCCTTCCGGGATTCTAGGCGTGATGTTTTGTTAAATATTAACAAGAGAAATCAAAAGAGAAAATTGAAAACAAACTTCATATGCCGTTCAACAGTAAAAAGGAAAGAACTTTTAAATGTTGAAGCATCTAGTCTATAGACATGAAAGAAAAAGGTACACACAAAGTGAAGTACTGCCAAGTAGGTAGGTAGGTAGGTACGGTGGCTGTAGCAATCACGTCTTTCATGAGGAGCTTATGATCATCGACGGTAACTAGGCCACTAGTGACCTAAAGGCCTGGCAAGAGCGCGCGGTTTTCGAATTGGAAATGCGACTAAATTATAGTGCTTGTTAAAATGTTATACGGACATTTTGGTTTAAATTTATTAAAACAAGCACTATAATAATCACCCATTAATATGAGTAATACCCTTCAAAGTAAATAATCTTTGATATAAAAATCTAATGTCACGGTTAAAGATCGTTTTTTTTTTGTTTTTTTTTTATGTATATTTAGTATGTACGAGAAAAGGTCATAGAGTATATTTCGCCGCCTGTAGGGATAAAATGAGGTCCAAAATTTGTATGGAGAAACAACATTAGATCCCCAATATCCGACGTTTACGCGGATGAAGTCGCGGGCACAAGCTAGTATATATATAAAAATATTCTTCTATCTTCCTTAAAAATCGATCAAAATTACGTTGTGTTTACGCCGCGCGCTTGTGCTAGGCCCTTTGAGTATAAGCTAGATCGAGTGATCGTCACTTTTTTATGCTTCAGCAACCCCTTAGAATAAGCAATGACTAAATGAAGTAGCTCGGTCATTGCCCTGGCTTAAGAAAGTCTATCCTACTAATATCTTAATGGACTGAGATTCCAAAACCGCAAGACCTACGTCACGGCATGGCTGAAATTTGGAGAATTGGTAAGGTATGTGTAGTTAAGAAGGTACATGACGTTTCTTTGTGTTTTGAGTTAATTAAGTCATTATTATTATTATTATTATTTTACTTTTAACGGTTCGTCAGACCTGGTGGCAGATGATTAAAGCTTGATTCACACATAGCAGTGAAGTTCCGGCACAGTACTGTGATAATTATTCTTTCATACATTCTCTATGAACGCGCCGGCACTGACACTGAGAGCACTGTGTCGTCTCTGACACTGATAGGTGTGAATGCCTTCATGTAGAATAGATGAAAGAATAATTTATCACTGATACGGTATGTGCTGGAACTGTGACTTCACTGATATGTGTGAATCAAGCTTAAATCTATTCATTTTAAATTTAGAACAAAAAAAACTTCAGATGAATTTTAACGAATAAAATAAGGTTGAATATGGCTAAACCAGCCAGAGTCTCTACAGTATCTACCACAACGATCTTACAGGCTATAATCACCACGCATTGCAGGTCAATTACTGATCACAAGGTTGTTATTCGTTCCCATAGGATGGCGTTGTCTAATCCCTTTACGACACCAAAGGGGAGGAGTGTACTTAGTTGGGGACCAAGCGGTGTTACCGAACACTTAGCATTAATTACTGTACTTCAAACTTCGACTCACACTGCTGAGGTGAAAAAGATGGAGATCGTTAGAGTTCTCACTCTAACGATCTCCATCTTTGAGAAGATAATGGACTGGTTATGAGGTCTACATTCAGCGATCCTGATTATTTAGATAGCGCTGAGAGAAAATAGAAGACTATTCGTCTGCTAAAGGAAATTCGTCGTATACGTCTCATAATAGCATACATAGTAAAACACAGCTTTTTTAGCAAGCAGCTGGGAATAGTATCTTGAGGAGCTTGGGCTGAGTAATAACAGCCGCACGGGTCGATCCGTCAGGTTAAGCTACGCTTGCCGGGGTTGGTCCGTGGATGGGTGACCATCTTTACACACCGAGACTCCTCCATGCCTCGGAAAGTATGATAAGCCGTTGGTCCCGGCTGTCATGTGGATCTTTGGCAGTCGTTACGGGTCGTCTGAAAATCTGACAACCAGTCTTACCAAGGTGTATCGTATTACCCAGTAACTGGGTTGTGGAGGTCAGATAGGCAGTCGCTCCATGTACTGGTACTCAGCTGCATCCGGTTAGACTGGAAGCCGACCCCAACATAGTTGGGAAAAGACTAGGCAGAAGATGAGCTGGGAATAGTATCTTCATCGAACTATATGATATACCGCAACAGCAATACAACACAAGAAGCTAACCACGAAAAGAAAAAACAAATATTCCCCTTCAAATGACCCATTATTCCCGACCCTATAACCATACAAATACATTTATATAAAGTAGAACGTAGGGTTAATAGACTGACAAATTGATTTAATAGAGGGTAAAACGTTATTGCTACTTAAGAACACCTGTTTGAAGGCAAACGGCATTTGTAAAGACCCCGTAAGACTGTTTTCGATCCTTAATAGAATATTTCTTTTATAATGTTATCTTAGGTTTCCGAAGTAAGTAGGTAATGCGTATTTGAAAGGCTCATTCAAGTGGAATGCCTTTGTTGAATGGAAATATATTTAGATGTTTAGAGATGAAAATAGACTCGATGCTTTCAGAATAGTTTCAAGTACCACGTGTATTGGGATGTATATCTGGAATTGTGATCAATATGTGATTGTTTAAATAGATTAGGAACATCATAGTCATTAATAGTTACTTTTCACTCACACAGACATACTGTACACATACAAAACAACGTTCATACAGTCCAGTCATTTAACTATCGAAATTGTAAGTTTAGTGCAAAATAAAATGTCCTTTGAGTGAAGACGTATACAGCGTTTCTCTTTACCAAACAAACAGATATAGGCCTTATCAACTTCAACAGTGATATTAAGGTAACCTCCATATGCCGAAAACCCCAAAAGCGTGAGCACACGCGCGTTCCGTACGGTTTTATATTAAAATCTGAATAGTGACGTCAGTAAAAAGAGATAAGTAACTAAATTAAATTGCATCTGATTGCGTCTTATTTTTGTTACTTAATATTCTACTGGGGTGATTGAGGTCATGCGTTTTGCATATTAAATAAATTGTTTGGCAATCGTGTGTAGGTATAAGTTTCGGTCACTAATAAAATTAGTCTATTTGTATCCATAGTGTTGTACGTGGCAATACTGGCCATTTTTTAGCCACTTGTCCTATTGACAGCGATGCGGATGAACTTTTTGATGCCTTATTGTTTTCCTTTCTCTTTTATTATAAATTGTACATACCTTGTAATTTTATTATTTTTTATTAGTTTTGTGTTTTAGACTAGACTATAGAATAAAATATCCTTATAATATATTGTTTAAATAGGTAAATGAATTAGTTAAATGAGGATTTTAACACGTTTAAGTCCCTACACAAGAGTAGCGCCTAGGGTTATATTCGTGCGTAGCAAGTCGGTTATTGACTTCGATCGCGTAGCTCTCGTAACTATGACGTCACATACGTCGTAGCAGACTCGTAGCATTAGCTACGAAAATTTCTAGTTTCTTACATTTTTTTATTTGTACTTTTAATTGCGCGCTACCATAAACAGTGTGTTTTTACATCCAATTTAAAAGTAGTTTCCCAGTAATAATATGTTTTGCCCAATGTTACTTAGTTTGACGGACAGTATGAATAGTAATGACAATTTGATGTGTCTTTTTACACCCCGTCTAACATCACGCTTGTAATCCCCGAAGGGTTAGGCAGAGGTGTACCTATTTTTAAGTCTCATGTAATAGAGGGCGAGGCAAATGCCATCAACCGGGCACAAATCCAGACTCCGAGGCTGCTACTGAGAAATTCCTGTTGGAAAAACCCAATAACACTTTACCTGACCTTGGAATCAAACCCTCATGCTAGACCAAGGAGCAGTTACACGAAACACCCGGTCTACGTGTCGAAAATGTTACAGGAAAAGTATACGTATTTAGGTACTTACGTCTTAGTCCCATTTGGAAAGGTGAATTTTATCCTTCATTACGTTTAATTAGAATTGAGTAGTAACTAATTAATGTGTTTACTTGAGCGTTAACTTTTATCTAAGTAGAAGTTAGTCACCTGTAACTTAGTTTGTCTTTTTTTCGTAGTAAGAGGTAAATGGCTAATGTAATAAGGCAAATGTAACTATGAGGATGAATGAGATCATACGTTGCGGATTAAAAGGAGATGTAGTGACAAAGATAGAAAAGGGTATGCTTAGATGGTTCGGTCATGTTGAGAGGATGAGTGAAAGACGATTGACAAAAGGTATTTATATGGCAGAGGTGAGTGGC
Organism: Hoplodrina ambigua; assembly: GCA_949774945.1. NCBI lineage: Eukaryota > Metazoa > Arthropoda > Insecta > Lepidoptera > Noctuidae > Hoplodrina > Hoplodrina ambigua. The sequence continues at coordinate 3,975,607 of OX458979.1, forward strand.
AACGCCGGGAGGGGTCGCCCTAGGAAGACCTACACTGACCTTATTGGTGAGGTCCTTCAGAAAGGTCAGGTGCGGAGTACTCGTAACCGGTGTTCTTGTATGACGAGATGTATGAACGTAGATGAGGCGAAAGGAGTATGTAAGGATCGTAGCAGGTGGCGTTCTGTAGTTTCTGCCTACCCCCATGGGAAAAAAGCGTGAGTTTATGTATGTATGTATGTAACTAACGGGTAATTTGGTCCTTAAGTTAAATTTGTTTATGATTTTCAGGTATATGTTAAACATTCAATATCGAAGCGATTGATATCTTTGCTTGAAATAAAAGATGAATTGAATTATTAATAGAATTTTTATTAAGGTGAGCTCGTGGCTAAGTAATAACAGCCGCACAGATCGATTTATCCGGTAAAGCTACGCTTGTCAGGGTTGGTCCGTGGATGGGTGACCATCTTTACACACCCAGACTTCTGCTTCGGAAAGCACGTTAAGCCGTTGGTCCTGGCTGTCATACGTGGATGTTTGACATGCGTTGCGGGTCATCAGAAGCCCGAAAGTCTTACCAAGGGGCATCGTATTACCTAGTTACTGGGTTGTGGAGGTCAGATAGGCAGTAGCTTCATGTAAAATACTGGTATTCAGCTGCATTCGGTTAGACTGGAATCCGACTCCAACATAGTTGGGAAAAGACTAGGCAGATTGATTAATTAATAGATTTTTTATTATGGATATCTACTATTACAGAAAAACAGTATGTGTGAGATACCTATTTTTTTTCTGGTCTAGAGTTTTAGGCTCAAGATCGATCTTAAGTTGGTCGTGATATTGAGTTTACATATTTAAATTCACAGCAATAGTTCATAGTCTGTTTATATAATGTCTGATATAAGGCAATAGGCTCGCATGACATAAATATATCATTTTATACAAAACAAGTGAAATATGAATGTGCCAACTATTATCCCCACTTTAGGGAGCACTTTTGTCTGTTACGGCCTAAGGGGAGCACACACCCACACACCCACACACCCCCTACACACCCATATCATGGAAGTGATGTTATATTATTTACCTGTTTTGGATGACGGATGGTATTGTCACAAACAAGGCAGGTACGGTCAGTGCCCAGCATTACTTGACCCCCTATTAGAAAGAAAATATATGGGAAGACGGGTCAGATAATTTAGGGTACTGACTGTACCATACAGGTATAGTCAACGAAAGAGATAGGTATCCAGGGTCGTCAGATATACTTGAAGTTTTCTTAGAAACGGATCGATGTCTTCGATTTCAATCGAAGACATCGATCCGTTTCGATCGGTCGGTTTCAACCGAACTTAATTAATGAACTGTTTATTATCTACTGTGTAAATAAAATTACATTTGCAACATTCTTCGGTTTCTAAGAAAACATTAACTATACAGGAAGACACTATTTTTGAAATAAAATTGGTATGGTTATCAATGTTTGGGGGGCAAAGCCAGGCGCGCTAGTCGTGTCAGAGTTTGACGCGGCGGATAATGTACACAAACGTTTACTTTTTTAGGACAACTACCTATGTTTTAATACTGAGTGTTACTAAAGGAAAAAATACGTATTTTATTATTTTCAACAAAGATATTAAAATATGGCACCTGATAAAAAAATCTTCCTGTATGTGACGACTCTGCATAGGTACCTATCTCTTTCGTTGACGGTACACATGGTTTGATAGATAAGTAAATAAGTTTTTCCACGTTTAGGTTCTTGTTTGAAACTTCCGTTCTCCGCAGAAACGTTTCTTTTCCTCTACGGCTTCAAAGCGGAGTTTCCGATTGAAAAATGTCACCGCCAGTGAAATCCAACTAGGAAGTTCGCTAGGATACGTTCTCGCCTATTGCTGCTCCGTGTGATTTATTGGAGTAAGTAACTTTTATTGGGTTTCTGAAGTGCCTTAGAGTATTCAAGATCATTCAAAGTCAACGTCAAAACATTTATTAGCGAGATTCATACAGATATTTAATAGGAAGTCAAAAATGTATCCCTTATCTTTATGCTAGGTTCCGTCCGCGACTTCATCCGTCTTAAAGTTGTTACATTATGCCACGGAAACCGTTAATTTTTCTAGGATAGAAAGTAGCATATGTGCTATTCCAGACTACATAATTTATTTCTGTGCCAAACAGCCGTTATATCGTGACACATGAACAAATATCTATTAATCCAAACTTAAGAATTTATAAAATTTATCAATATTCGAAATTAACTGCCTCTTTGGTCTTTTTTTTTTTTTACCGATGGGAAATCATCAAATGACTTCCCCCGCCCTGGGCGGGGCGGGAGGGAGTGTCAGACTTTTACTGACTAAAACCCATCCATGTTCCTACTTGTGCCCTTTGCGTTCCGGGAGCGCGGTATCTCTTTCGAACAACCCGCAGCCCCGGCAATAACCCGCAGCCTCGGCAGCCTATTTGGTCTAGTGGTCGCAAAGCGCGACTGCTGAAATTATCGATATTCACAGCAAGCACTGTGCAAGCCCAGCTGTACGACTTCAATTCTAAATACGTGTAAATTCTATTTAAACAATTTTTTTTTATTTTAATATTTTCAATTCAGGGACTTCGTTCTTGACGGGCCCCCGATCGCAGAACCTTTTTTCATTTATTTTTCTTTGCAAATCCTTTTAAGAAATGAACCTAATGAGCTCAGTGAACCCAAGAAACCCAATGACATCTATGAATACTTAAGTAAGTGAATAAGGCGAAAAAAGTACAACATCGAAGAAAAAAAAAAAGCGAAATCTAGATATGAGTTTCCGATAAGTGAAAACTTTAGTTTCCAAGTCGCAAGTATTTTATTCGCCACAAAGTTTCAACAAAAAGCGAGTCGTGACACCAGATATTCTCCGAAGAAGTTTTCTCTCCTTTTCCATTTCCATTCAGTTTTCAAGTGAAGTGGACGTCATAAGAATCCCGTGTCCCACAAAAATGGTTCTCCGATATTTATCCGTACTATATTTCTTGTAAGATATACTCGTACCCGGCTACAGTATAGTCACGTAGAATCTTGGCGAGCGTATCCACACTCGATGTCACGGAGTAGTACAAATCAGAGTGACAATAACTTACTGTAGACTTTTATGTAGGAGGAATTTTGGCCGAAGGTTGTCGTATATCGGTGACGTAACGTAATAAATAGTATTGTTTTCTTAAAAATGTATTAGTATATTGTTTTATAAGACTATGTTTGTATTTTATCTTTGGATGAATAGTAGGTAATTAGTTGCCTAAACTAAACTATTATTTAATATATTTTCCCTACTACAGCACTGCTGGTTTCAACCATCTTGTCATAACAGAAAAGTTCGCCTTTGTACAGTGTATTTTTTTTAACATAATATGCGTAAAGTTTAAATAAACAAATAAAAGAGCGTCAAGTGCCCTTTATCAAAAACGCTCCACATAAAACGTTACGCCTAGTTTCATTTTGATCGACGAGATTAATTAAACTCGATATTTCTCGATATTTTTTAGATAGAATAAGAACAATAATAAATAGACTAATGTTTTGTCAATGTCCTGTCAAATAACTTAATTTCAAAATGATATCGAATTAAAAAACTCGTAGTGCAAAATACGAGATTTGAAACAAACGTGTATCACTTTGAAATTATTCAAAATTTCAGTGGAGTAATTTATGTACGTAATGTGCATCGCTAAATGAGATTAATGGAATTAAAAGAGCAGCCACAAACTCCGCTACCGAGCTTGCTGACTGGCTAATCTTTTCACTACGGCATGAGCTGTTCTTGTATTACTTGGGCTTTCACGCGAGCAACGATGTGATTAATGGTTTTGCATGTTAAACAACATACTGCGTTAACAATCATTTTGTACAGCTGATTGTAACAATATTTACTATCCTACAGCTGTAAGTTAGAAATAAAAAAACACAACATTATTTTATTTTTAATGTAGTTGAATAAATAATTGTACAATAACAATATTTGAAGTGTGCTATCGTGAACATTTCAAAGACCAAAAAGAATTCAGTGAATTCACGGTACAAAAAGTTGTGATGCAAAGTGAATCGTAAACGAGATACTATACGATTCCATTTGCTACCTACTCCGTGTTACAACGCTACACAAGGTACAAAACTTAGCCGCGGTCTGTTATGACATTTATCCGATTTCCCTTTGTGACCGCGCGCGTCTCTATTAGGGTTGGTGCACAATTATTGTATCAAAGCGCTTCGTACACAGAACATCGTCAGTTTTCACGGTTTTCAGTTCGCTGGGAATAATGCGATCATGGTACGGCGTGGTGCCCCAGCCGTGTTGGTTTTGCAAATTCATTGATTGGTCCAATTGTGTTGTTGAAACGTTGGTCCCGGTTTAGTTTAATTATTATCTACAAATGTTGTACCATAATTATTTTCGATCATTCTCTGTTGTTAGTATGTTATTTGATATTCATTTATTTTTGCCGTTGTATAGTGTATATACAAGTATGTGCGCTAATATTGGTCACTCTCATAGTCCGATAGGACGGCAATTCGACAGGACTCGGGAGAGTTCAGGCGCAGGACCAACGGTTTTACGTGCTTTCCGAAAAGGGGGGTGTCACACCACCAACTTAACTCCGGGCTGCTGCTGAGAAATTCTTAATGGAAAAACCTTATATCCTTAACCGGACCTGGCAATCAAACTAAAGACCGTGCTTGCGACCACGCGACCAACGAGACAGCTTAAACAATCTATACATTTACATATACATGCTTGTGGTCCCCACGTAACTTTAAGTACGTGGCTGACAACATTGTCGATTAACCTATTTCCCTTGGTGCACTCTAACCACTATTATAAATGGTAAAGTTTGGATGGATGTTTGTTACTCAATCACGCCAGAACGGCACAACGGTTCCGGATAAAATTTAGCACAGAGATAGATTATAGTCTGGAATAACACAGTCTACTTTTATTCCCGCAAAAATGTATGTTTCCCTAGGGATAATATATCAACTTTTGCTAGTCCATACTAATACTTTAAATGCAAAAGTAACTCTGTCTATATGTTCAGTTAGGTATTTTAGTCACGACTAAAATACTGAACTGATTTTGATGAAATTTAGTACGGGGTAAGTTTGAACCCCAAAGAACGACGTAGGCAATTTTTGCGCAATAACCGACATTAACGTTGACAAAGTCGCGGGCTAAAGCAAGTATAATGTAAAAACAAATTCTGACCAATACAGTGTTTATATTTAGAATGGTCAGATATTTTGTTACAGTTTAATGAACATTCATCGAGACACATAAATCGTTTCTCCGATCTAAATGAACGTCAGGAGTGACGTGAGAATTTAAAACACGAACAAACGCGCGTCGTCGAGCAAAGATTGTTTGCATTCATTATGTTGAAATAGTTTTCTAATTCACGACTATTTACTTTGAAAAGTTATTTCGAGTATCTTTATATTAAAATTCCTAAAATTACTCTAAAACTCTAATGATAAAAGTTTTTTCATTTAATTTCAAATCGACTTTGTAGAAATCACATATATTATATACATATTGAGATATGGTACTTTGAAATCGTAGTAGAAATTCATAAGAAAAACAACGCTTTTTGGAAGATGAAAGGCATCTCAAGCCGCGCCGTTCTAAATAAAATTTTAGAAGCCTTTTTCAATAGGTTTCCCATATACCCCCATGAATGCTCTGTGTGTTCTACCCAGGAAGAAAGGCTTCTAAAATTTTCTTTATTGATACTACTAGCTTTTGCCCACGACTTCATCCGGGTAAATGTCGGACCCCCGTTTCATTCCCTCAGGGGGTGAATTAAAAAAAAATCCTTTCCTAGCGCATGCCTACGACATAATAACTATTTGCGTGCTAAACAACGCAATCAGTTCAGTGATTTAAGCTGTGTGTTGATAAATCAGTTGGTAACGGTTACCTTTATACAATATAGATTTCTGAATAATGGTATGCAAAGTACTTGTGTACGTTTAAATTTATTCAGATATTTGTTTTCAATGATTTTTATATTAATAATAATTATATTAATTATATTAATTATAATAATTATTGTTGATTATTTTCTCATGTACAATTTTTTGCACCTGCCATGTTATCTCTTCACCACCTTTGGTTGACTGGTAGAGAATACCTAAGGCATTAAGCCCGCCTTTGTTCCTTTTTGTTACATAAAGTATAAATAAATAAATAATTTTCTAAAAGACATAATATTTCTCTGTCTATCATCAATATGTTAGCCATACTAAAATCACGTAAGTTTCGCGTCTTTGGAATCTCAGTCTAGTATAATTATTAGCATTTATTAATTAAGCGTTCGCAATACGAGAATGTTTCATTATCTTCAATTACGAGTAAATTCAAACATTGTTTCCAGTTACCGGATTCGGTATTTACGGGTATATTGGAAGGATTTCTGAAAGCCAAATCTAATAATTAAAATCGTTAATTTAGGCACAATTTTATCTCAGCGACTAAATTAAAAGTACTCGTATTTTTGACAGATTCAGACTGAGATTAGATTGCGATTGTTCCTAACTGTTGACGGAATTCATGTTCAGTTTAATGTTTAGAAAGATTTTCGGAATAGGTTTTGTAACATTAAATTTTGCATTTTACGAAAAAGGTAAGTTTATATTAAATAGGACTAGAAAATATTAAATGTATGAGGTTGTTTTCTGCTTAAAACTTTTTTGTGAACGTTATTTACACTTAACTTTGGAACAAGGAAAAATGTACCTAAAATGCGTTGACATTCGTCTCCTTCTTCTCTAACGTGGCAGGGTACCCAATGTTTAGAAAAAAGCTTCACCGGGGCTGACTACCTACTAGTTCAATGACAGACAGGAGGCAAGCATCACGCGCCTTCCGTAGTGCGATGGGACTACATTTACATATTCTGACACCAATCAGAATTACTTAATATACAATTAATATAAATTTTCATAAGTATGTTTCCAAATATTCAAAGCTTTTTAAAAGTGTTTGTAAAATAGCGAAAGCTCTTCACATAAGTAAAAAAATAAAGTCATCTGATGACAAAATAAAAACTACTTGGCAAATAATAAACAATGAAACAGGTAGAAAAAAACAGCGTAATACTGAATTTAATTTAGAGACTGCACATGGCCCTATCAATACAGATATAGAAGTAGCCCAGGAATTTGAAACTTTTTTCGCTAATATTCCCCTTCAAACTACTGAGGCTTTGAATTCCTCCCCCGCTCTCTCTGCTGCCTTACTTAAAAATAATGTTAAGGCTTGCCCTGTGGAATTTAAATTTCAACATACTAACCCCCAGGCTGTCATAAAAACTTTTAAAGATCTTAAAATTAAATCAACAGAAGATATTTGGGGAATGTCTGTAAAAGTTAGTGGGTCTATTATCGAAACCATTGCGCCCTATTTAGCCTTAATATTTAACACCAGTGTAGACCAAGGAGTCTTTCCCGATCTGATGAAACACAGTAAAGTCGTACCATTGTTTAAAGCGGGTGATAGTAAGGAACCCAACAATTATAGGCCTGTGTCGATTCTCCCAGTTCTCAGTAAGGTATTTGAAAAGTTAATGCTCAATCAAATGTTACGTCACTTTAATAAAAATTCCATCTTTCATGAACAACAGTACGGTTTCACCAAAGGGCGTTGTACAACTGACGCTGGTGTCACCCTACTAAAGAACATTTTTAACGCCTGGGAGGAAGCTCAAGATGCCGTTGGAATCTTTTGCGACCTCTCAAAGGCGTTCGATTGCGTTAACCATGAGACACTTTTGTTGAAGCTGGAGTACTACGGGATTAGTAAAACATCTCTTGGTTTACTAAGGTCATATCTGATAGGTAGACAGGCTAAAGTTCAGGTAAACGGCGTAAACTCATTGGGGTCTGAAACGACTATGGGCGTTCCTCAAGGTTCGATATTGGGTCCATTTCTATTTCTAGTTTATATAAATGATTTGCCTCAATTACTGGAAAATGAACCGAAGATGGTGTTATTTGCAGATGACACCTCATTGATTTTTAAAATAGACAGGCGGTCACAAAATCTTGACGACGTGAATAACTCTATTCTTCAGGTCCAAAATTGGTTTACAGTTAATAATTTAGTATTAAATGAAAAAAAAACTAAATGTATTAGATTCAGTTTACCAAACGTTAGAAGTAGCGAATGTGATATAATATTGAATGGAGAAAAACTGGAATTTATTAATCAAACGGTTTTCCTAGGAATCACGCTCGACAACAAATTACAATGGGGACCTCATATAACATCTATTGCGGGACGGTTAAGTTCAGCAGCGTATGCTGTTAGAAAGATAAGACAGTTGACAGATGTAGAGACTGCGCGATTAGTCTATTTCAGCTACTTTCATAGCATTATGTCTTATGGCATTTTATTGTGGGGTCGGGCTGCTGACATTGAAACCATTTTTATTTTACAGAAGAGAGCTGTCAGAGCCATTTACAATCTACCTCGTCGCGAATCTCTTAGGGAAGTATTTAAGAAGATTAATATTATGACAGTGCCTTGCCAATTTATTTATGAAAATATTATGTATGTGAGAAAAAATCTAAAACTTTTTAAGAAAATATGTGATAGACATAATATTAATACCAGAAATAAAGATAAAATAGCTCAACCTTATTTTAGATTGTCTAAAGTAAATACATCTTTTATGGGGTACTGTGTTAAATGTTACAACAAAATACCTTCTGATATATTAAAATTAAATGAAAGAAAATTTAAGACACATATTAAAAGTACACTTTGCAACCAAGCATATTATAAATTAGAGGATTATATTCAAGATAAGACTGCTTGGAAACATGCTGGTCCTGCTCCATAGGACAATTATTATTCATTCTAGACAAAATCAAGCTGGTTAATATTAATTTTAATATATATATATATATATGTGTATATAGGTACCTATATATTTCCTTTTTTCTTTTGACATTTTTATTATATTTTTATTTTTTATTTGATTTTTACTATGGGATTGCGCAGGCTCACACGCTGTTTCATTGTTGGTTGAGATGTTGAGAGTGGTTGTCTACAGTTCCAATATTTGTTAACATGTGAACATGATGTAACTTTAAATATATTTTTACCATGAATTCCTAATTTGTAATATAAATTATTTTTGTGTGTTATTATACAGTAGTTTTTTTTTATAGAAGGTACATTGTATTCACATGTAATTACGTATGACTATGTATACAAATAATAATATTGTAAAACGTTGATTTTAAAAGAGTACGTATGGAGTTTCTTGCCCATTCTTCTCCATACAAAACTACCTTTTGGAAGGGGCAACTAGATTCAATTCTATTTTTTTTTTTTTTCATGTAATGACGTTCAAAAGTGCCTTATAGTGGCCTAATTGAAATAAATGATTTGACTTTGACTTGACTTTGACTTTGAATTCAAAACCCAGAAACGTTCAAAACTCAATCTAGACTAATCATTCAGCAACAGCCGCAACAAACAAAAATCAAGTTAAAAATATGTGAGCAACAAATTGTACAAACTCGTGGTACCAGCGGGTCTGCTTTTTTTGCTTGTGTGGTTTAATTCTCCTCAGCTCGTACGTCAAATCGTTGCAAAACGAGAGTTTTGGTACGACGCCAGTTTCCGAAACGCAGTTTTATATTTCACTTGTTCAACATACAAACAGTTACTTTTTCCCTTTTGCTTGAATGTTTATGGGGAATTAAGTTTTAAAAATTAAAATTTTTGGAACAATTTTGTCCGATGCGGTAATTTTAAGCTTGCACATTGTGAATGAAAAAATGAGTTAGAAAAATTATAATCGCGGTTAATGTTGAGCGACGGAAAGTTTCTTACTCGTATTTATAGTAAGTGCTAATAGGATTTCTATCATCGAAATTTTAAATAGAAATTCCAATCTATCTTCTAAATATATGTATAAAAACGAAAGGTCACTCATCTCATTCACTCACTCATCACGAAATATCGAAAACTGCTTGACCTATAAAATGAAATTTAGCAGGACGGTAGTTTATAGTTAGTAAATGTCCGTTAAGAAAGGATTTTTCAAAATTCATCCTCTAAGGGGTTGAAACGGGGGTCCAAAGTTTGTATGGAGAAATCAACTTTGACACGGACGCAGTAGTGAGCAGAAACTTTAAATACATATAGTTATCGTAAATTGAGCTTTATTATAACTGACATAAGAAGCGTAAAGTCTATTCTCTATGTCCCATCTAATAAAGTCGAGAATATTCAATCGAAAGCCGCCACCTATGACATAATTAACATTGAAATATACAGCAATAAATGGCGTTTCCATATGTTCATGAAGCTGATTACGAGTTAACTTCTGTTCAGCTCAGTAGTGGGAACTTCCCAAAGTTTGGCGGTAAACGGAATTTGTACTTCAATAAATATTTCAGTAGTAATACTTGGGAATCCATAAACATCTTATCTGTAAAGTTTGTAGAATATTCTGTAAGTTCTACGTGTAAAGTTTTGTATAAGTTGATTAAGATATTTATTTTTTATCGCGTTTTCAGATTTTCTGTAACGAAGACTGAAACGTTTAATGGTTCGTGGAACGCTTATTTTGCTTTTAGACCAATAATCTATAATATACTCGTATATAATAATCTATACTTTTCTATACTATAATATTATAAAGAGGAAGGATTTGATTGTATGTTTGCTTGCATTGAATAGGCTCTGTAACTACTGAACCAATTAAAAAAATTATTTCGTTGTTGGGAAGCTGCACTATCCCCGGTTAACATAGACTATATTTAATTATAAAAAAATAGGGATCCGAAAGAAACATAATAAAACTAAAGAGATTTTTTGTTTGCGTGTTTGTTTAAACGCGATAATCTCTGGAAATAGCAGTCAGATTGGAAAAATATTTTTGCACATTATAACCAGATTCATAAGGAATAGTACAGATATAACATCACGCTATAAATAACGAGAGCGGAGCAGTAACCAAAGACGTACCTTACACGGGTGAAGAGAATCATTTTGCTTGTCAGTAATGCGGTCGACCTTTTACAAGTGGTTCAAAGTTACCCTATATATGGTGGTGAGCAGTGACATCGCTTTTGTTTGTTCTTCACAATAACACACATTTAGAGAATGGGAATAGTTCCCACAGTATTATCAAAGGACTACAATATGAGGAGACCTACATGAATTGTTATTGTATTGATGTAATCTTTGTATAAGATTAAGATCTTATAAGATATTTTCTGTACCTGTTCACCTACTTAGTTTTGTTTCTGCATCGCCCTAAGTAGGTAGAAAATGATCAAGGCATTAAGTCCGCCTTCGTACAGTGTTTTTTTTTAAAATGTGCATAAAGTTTAAATAAATAAATAAAGGGCAATTTTAATCATTTGTTTTTTTTAATGTCTATTTTTGTAGCAAAATTTATTGCACTGTTATCGTTTTGCCACCTTTGGTTGACTAGTAAAAGCATTAAGTCCGCCTTTGTATTTTTCTTGTTGAAGAAAGTGCGTTTTAATTTTCAATCTTAGTCTCTTAAAAACCAGGACTGATGGATGGAAGAGTCCACTCCAAAGGGGACAGCTGCTATCCGAAATATTACAGCAGTATCTGACCGCGTTGACGCCCGTAAGTTGCCCGCTCTAGTCTGTCTGGGTCTATAATTTACCTAAATTTTTGTCAAGTTTTGACATTGATTGATGCTAAGATGAGATTTAGACTAGATATAAAATATTTATAAAAAAAAAACAAGAAAATTGGCCTTTCAACATGTTACAGCAACTTAACCAACAAAGGGGTTTCCGAAGATTAGATAGAAAAAATTCTTTTGTCAGTTACGTTATCAAAAGTTAGAACACCGTCTTTTGCCGATCCATTGAGGTGGAAACTCGTAACAAATGTTTAACAATATTATGCCCAGTAAATTCGCAATATTTTCACAACCATGTTTCATGATTATAAATATTAAGCTTGCTTCAATAAACCCGCGCTGTATTTAAAATATAGCAGCGAATAAAGACGATTACAATAAATAAGTCAACGTTCGTATAACTAGCCAAGTCACACGATTTATAGGCGGTGTTGCGTTTCACCGCAAAAATGTCGGAATTTATTGCAATTCGTACTTACGGAGGTTTTCTTGGCGCGCACACGACCGTCTTAGGAGACCGACTATGGAATCGCGAAGCTAATGCTTATCGCATAGATGTTACAAATTTGTTATAATATAATAACAGGTTCTATATGAATTTAATAAACTAATAAAAAGTTATTTTTAAAAACAAGCTTTATTTTAAAATTTATATTGAGTATTTGGACATTGTATTGCCATCAAAACTGACTGGTGTATGCAACATTTCAGCTCAATCGGATATCAACAAATGAAAAGGTACTTAGACTACTTAGGTACATACGAACAGTGCAAGCTGAATAAAAGCTTGTAAAAATAGCAAGCTTTTAAGTCGTGTCATGCAATGTAATCAAAATTACAACTCAATCAAATACTGGAAAGTGAGTCAAAAACTTGTAACATTTGATTAAGTTCCTACGGGCACTTTGGTGACATTATTAGAAGGATCCTTCTTATCTAGAGAAGGCACTACATTGATCATCACACTTGCTCAAGGCGGATTGGCGATCCGTAAGAGAAATAAAAAAAAAACAAAAAAAAAATACCACACGTGTGACTGAAACGCAGCATTGTTGAATGTATCGATAGGTATTAAAGGTTACTTATTCCCTCCGATCGACAGCCGATAGACCTACATTTAATTTCACGTGCGTGTGAAATTATTAGCAAGTTCGTATGTCGGATATCGGTACCCGACTTAAATCGCTCGTGTGTAAACTTCCTAGGTTCATATTAGCTGCGTGAACTCATTTCGCATGAATGTAAATGATTTATATCTTGTGTTCTGACTTCATTTACATGTTTTTATGTTAATAAACCTTTTTCTCTTTCCTTTATTTGTTGTATTTTCTTGGGGTTTTTGCTGCGCCAAATATAGGAGAACTAAAAAATGATGTTAATAAGGTTATTCATCTTTTTGCGTTTCGTGTTTTGGAATTATTAGCCTGGGTTTAGGCAAACGGGGCGATGAACCCGCAGGCACACAAGAATGGCAGTGGCAATATCTCTTACTCTATACACATTTTTAACTAATATTATAATAAAGAGGTAAAATTGATTTGTTTGAACGAGGACATCTCTGAAGGTACTGGTCCAATTACAAACAATTTTTCACTCGCGCCGTATTGTCGTAGACATGGCATACTTTACTATTACGCGGACGAAGTAGTGTGCAAAGACGCTAGTTATTTATAAGCGGCAAAGACTAAATATGTTATCCATAGGTGCCGATTCTTTTGGTCACAAACTAAACTAAAATTAGACTATTTCCATCTTTTTCTGTCTAATAAAACAAGAAAGAGACTAATGTAAATAAGAGCTGTCAAATTTAGTCAATCTGACACATCCATACAATTATAGTTGACATCTTAAAACGTATGGATTAAAAATACGGAAAAGTTCAAGGCAAAACTAATTTGACATCGCTAACTTAGTTCTTTAATGTCACCGTCCTTTCCGTTCGCTGTATGTTAGTAAGAGATGTCAATTCTCTAAATTTAGTCTAGTTTGTGAACAAGAAAATCGGCACCAATGTCTATTGTTATTCTATTCATAAATACAAATCTTATTTTAATAAAACGAAATTACATGTCTAAAATGAATGGGAGCCACAAAACCTTTGTGCTTTCTCATACCATACTATTGATAACTGCTGGGCATGTAAGTGATATAATTTTTAATTGATTTTGCTTAAAATAATTCCAAGGACTTTAATTTACGTGTCAATTAGACTGTGAAGATATAATCTGTTTTGACTTTGTAAAACTGACACATGAAACGGTTCGAATTTTGAAAATTTAAAACTTTTTCTAGCATCTAGTAAAATATTTAGAAAAAACGAATGGCCGTTTTTTTTTTATAACCTTAAAATAGTTTAATAGTATTAGTTGGATTCAACCAGTCACAATGCACGTATATTGTAGCTGGTTATCCGGTCTCATTTTACACAAAGGAGCTCTTACTTATGAGCTATTAACGCTACGACTAAGGTCCCCGGATAGTTAAAACCGCGTACATGTCGCGAGGCATGTGGCCGGAATGGCTCGCCACGTGCGCCTCAGAATGTGAGGACAGGGTGCTCAGTGTCAGCATTCCTAGATGGGAGAATTTGGTTGGCAGTGTGGCAATTCCTTGGGAGTAGCGCGTGCGTGGCAAACGATTTGCAGCACATATGCCTCGCGATGTTTGTGCAATATTATCCGAATATGTATCTTTCAATCATACTATCTAAATATATAAAACTAAAAGGTCATACACTCACTCATCACGAAATTTCTAAAAACGCTTGTCGTGTAAAAATGATTTTTTTAAGGGAAGTAGATTATAGTTAGTAGACGTCCGCTAAGAACGGATTTACCAAAAAATACATCCCGCAAGAGGATGAAATGGAGGTCCAACATTTATCCAAAAATTAGTTCTATTAAAAATGCAAATGTTTTTAACGTTAACATTTTGCACGCTAGCACGGCTAAACAGTTCTGGATGAAAGTCACAATGATAAATTCCAGTCTGGAATAGCACATAACCTACTTTTTATCCCGTTAAAATGTACGGATCCCATGGGATAATATACAGGGTAATTGAAAATATACCCGGAACCTTAAAAGGGGTCATTGTACTCATCATTATGAACAACTTTTACTTTTGGACCAACCCTGAAATCATGAAAAAAAAACAGCTTTTCCCTCTCGAAAATGCTACTTATCAAGATCGTAATGTTGGGATCAGCTGTTTTTTATTTTTATTTTGTCCATGTTGGTAAATCTAATTAAGAGAATATGAAAAATCATTATATTATATTACCTTCCGTACAATATTAATCAGTGGTAAATCCGATCCAGTAATTAACCTACATATTGACTCGGTTACGATAATCCTGACCGAGTCAACATATAGGATCATATCAGCTTATAGACGTAGGTCTCAAGATACCTGTATAGTGGTATTCAATTTGGTTTATTTACTTATATGTATGTATCTAATCTTGAGATGTACGATTAGTTGATCGATACCTAGCGATTAAATAATGTGTAGATACAATCTATTATTATTAAAATTAAATTCGATTTTATTCCCGTGACTACCTCGTTGTCTAGTGGTCGCAAGCGCGACTTCTGTGAGGTCTTGGGTTCGATTCCCAGGTCGGGCAAAGTGTTATTGGGTTTTTCTATCAGGAATTTCTCAGTAGCAGCCTCGGAGTCTGGATTTCTGCCCGGTTGATGGCAATAGGCTCGCCCCCTATTACATAGGACTAAAAACATAACTGGCGAAATGTGGGTGTACTAATGGGTACACCTCTGCCTAACCCTTTGGGGATTACAGGCGTGATGTTATGTTATGTTCCCGTGACTATAATAACTATTTGGAAACAGATATTTAATTACTACGACTGCTTAGCACTTTCTCTGAATATGCTGTAAGCTGTTCCATTTATTGGTACCTAATATAATGTAGTAGCGACCCGCCTTGGCTTCG
The DNA here is from genome assembly GCA_949774945.1 of Hoplodrina ambigua. NCBI lineage: Eukaryota > Metazoa > Arthropoda > Insecta > Lepidoptera > Noctuidae > Hoplodrina > Hoplodrina ambigua. Next base: position 3,991,222 of record OX458979.1, read on the forward strand.
CAAGGTTGCAATAAACATACTTTAGGTATAATTATTCCTATTGACACACTCTATCTATTGAAGAAAACCGCGTTAAAATCCGTTGCGTAGATACACATGTTGTACATATGTACAGACGGCGGATTTCAAAGATCTAAGTGTATAGACGGCGGACAATTTTGTGTTATACTAAGTAGATTATATTACTCACTTCTGCCCGCGCTTTCGTCCTTGTGGAAGTTAATTATTCTATTAAATATATCACATGTGGCAATAGTGTAGCTTTCTATCAGTGGAGAGAATTTTTTAAATAAACGAAAATACCTATTTAAAAAATAATCAAATTCGTTCTAATATTAGTATACTCGTAAATTATGAATTTGTAAAGAATATCATCCTTAACTTCAGGTGCCAAAAAAAATATATTCTCAATATTAGGATTCTGAATTCTTGAGCAGAAATTGATATTACATTCAGGCGAGCAAAATGTTTTTTATTAGAATGTAGATAGCTACGCAAGATATTAAAATTCGAAACGCGTTTTGTAAAATGCAGAATAGAGTTGCGAGGTTGTCGCCACAGCAATATATTATTCCTTAAGTAGCTCTGAAATATTATTTATTTGGACAATGTTATGTAAATTACATTTTTTACTAAGTGGATTAAGAATATTTAAATGTAAGTTGGTTGGGAAATCAAATATTCAAAACGAAAAAGCTGGAGTGATATTTTTATATTTACATACAATATAAAGATGTATCTACACTATTGTAACTTAAATAAATTGGAAATATAATTTATTCTGTCAATTCCATTTTTAAACTATCTACTGTTACTTTTTGACGACTCTTGGACGCCCAAAACGTTTTAAAATAATAATTTAATCAACTACGAGCGGTTCCTTATAGTACCCTTACTGGCAACTATATCTTTGGTGAAAACCTTCGGATCGAGGGGTTCGTGTGCCCATGACCTTTTTAAGAGGTTGCACTTCCCATGACCCAAGATGGCTGGCTATTGCCAGAGACTCCCATCCAACGCGGCACATTTCCAGTTGAAAGCGAAGCGGAATTTGCCGTTTAGTTTAGTTTCCTTTTATTATTATGATTATACTTTTCTAATTAAGTCTGTACATATGTATCTTACATATTGCTGATTTGGACATAAGTATGTTAATTACAAAATCTGATAAATAAACTTCTAATTATTGTTAATTAGGATCCACAAAAATGTTTTTGTTATATTTTTGTGTGTATCTAATATATTTACAAAATTGTTCTCAGTAAATATCTATGGTATAATATTTCAGTTTCTCTGCAAATCAAAGTTACTCGATAAAGGTCTCACCAAGACCCACGTAGTCTAAGTTACATTCTAAGAATGTTACCAAAGATTCTGGCAATCTCACTCTCTCACTTAATTAATTAAACATACTTGTGTTTACAATTAGGCACATTTAGTTGTTTGGTATGTAAAGCGATCCAACACACGCTGAACAAACTATTTAGAACAATAGTTTTAATAGGTGTGGAGTAACATTGTGAAATATTTCGTCTGGGGATGAATTTCTACTAAGTATTACGGCTAGGAATTTATATAATTGCACCATTAAAGGATATTTGAAACCGTGTTTCATTTTTTAACGCTGTAAGTACCTATTAGTCAAATAGTCCATGTTTTGGGTAAACAATATATTGTAAAAATATAATTTAAAAGAGTAAGTAAGGGGCTTTTTAGCCCGTTCTTTTTCTTACGACACTACCTTTTGGAAGGGACAACTAGATTGAATTTTTTAATCATTTAAATAAAATATCCAAAAAGGTCTACTATTAATCCAGTTCCACAAAGTCTATAATGTTTAAAAATGTCTAGCGTTCCATAGCGACAATAGTTCTAAAAGGCATGAAATAATAAAAAAATCCTTACAAAAAAATGATTTACTTAATCTAAATATAACTTTAATATAGCCTTCAAATAAAAAATCGATCAATATTATCCCTTAAATAAAATAATACCATAAATAAGCTCAAAATACCTAATCAATCACCGAAATCTATTCAGGCCATAATAAACGCGTTTCCCACAGTATTTTACGTCTTCCTAAGAGCTAACTTTCTTATCCTATCCAAAGTTTACGACGACAAATGAATACAGCGCGGTGTCGACGCAAAGAACTCTTTGCACGAATTCGTAATAACCTACCGTCACGTAGATATATATTAGCCTCCAGTGAAACATGTTTACAGCTGATTTTTCTTCGGATATTGAAGATCTCCGGTTTATGACTGAGTATTCGAGATATTGCTGAATATCCGACGCTACTGATTTTTCGGGAAATGTCTTTGAGAATAGTGTTGCGTTGAGTATGGTAAATTCCGATTGGTAGATAAAAGGAGTTGGTGAAGCGACGAATCGGAACTGCCGAAAAAAAATAGTTTGGTGTTTGGCGTGATTTGATTACGATTTGTTTTTCATCTTGGTTTGTTTGGCTTGTTTTGCTTTAAAAGACTTTTTGCAAGTTCCTAATAATTTTTATTCGATTAACGACAGTCTAATAATTTACTAACTAGCTTTTGCCTACGACTTTGTTCGCCTAAATGTCTAAGTCGTGGAATAAAAATTAGTCTATGTCCTTCCTTGGGCTTTAAACTTACCCCGTATCAAATTTTGTCAGAATCGGTTCAGTGGTTAGTCGTGAAAGCGTAGAAGACAGACAGAATTACTTTCTCATTTTTAATATTAGTATAGATGTCCAAGTACAACGAAATAAAGCACTACTAAACATTTTATTCACACATAAGACTTCGTGTTGAAAATCATTAGAATTTAATTAATGCAAAATTTCCAACCATAGCAATATCACAATCCGAAAGCTCTTTTGAATAATTAAACAGTATTAATTTCTCTCACATACGAACTGAGAAAATGCATCGCCATCCGTTTTACCGTAGAAAATGTAATTAAAAGACTGCTTCGCTTGCGATTCAGGGCAAAGTTACAGTACACTAACGAGGGGCCGAGTGAAAAAGGGTTCTACAGCTGAAAATGATCCGCCTACCTTTTGTGCCACAAAGGGTAGCAATCGGAAAGTCCCCGTCAATAATAAACACTATTCGTATAGGAAAAGATTTCGAAACGAGAGTGAAGTTGAATATCGGCATAGAATAAAAAATATCGGACAGAAGCGACACTTCACTATCAAAGCCTATGTTCTCACTGATTGAGAGTGGATGGTATAGCGTTCGTTGTAACTAGGGTTGCTGACTCTTTGTCTTGTCAATTATAGTAGCTCTAAAATGATTACCCAAAAAAGTATAGTAGAGACCGTTCAGATAATAAAAAAAAAACAAAAAATAGTAGGTAGGTGTCAAGTTGACTGCCTCGTTGGTCTAGTATAGCGTAAACAGTCGTAGTAATTAAATATTTGTTTCCGAATAGGTGTTGTAGTCGCCGGAATAAAGTCGAATTTAATTTTAATAATAATAGATTGTATCTACACATTATTTAATCGCTAGGTATCGATCTCTGCCTCGTTGGTCTAGTGGTTGCAAACGCGACTGCTGTGCATGAGGTCTTGGGTTCGATTCCCAGGTCGGGCAAAGTGTTAATGGGTTTTTACATCAGGATTTTTTTAGTAGCAGCCTCGGCGTCTGTATTTGTGTGCGGTTGATGGCAATAGGCTCGCCCTCTATTACATGGGACTAAAACATAACTGGAGAAATGTGGGTGTACTAATGGGTACACCTCTGCCTAACCCTTCGGGGACTACAGGCGTGATATATAATAAAAAGTCAACTGTTAATACCAGAATAATGTCCAGAAATAGTATAAAATTTATATTATTGCTTTTAGTTTGATACCTTTAAAAATATAGGCGTAAAAATGTGGCCTTTAGTCAGAAATATAGTAGTCGGGCCTCTAATATAGTAGGATACTATATTATATAGTAAGGTTTGCAACCCTAGCTGTAACTTTGTCTGACGTTATTGAACGTTTAAAGCTTGATTCACACATAAAGTCCTAGTTCCGGCACAGTCCCGGCACCGTCCCGTATCAGTGATAATTATTCTTTCATACATTCTCTATAAACTCTGACACTAGGACGTGTGGGGTCGTAAGACCTTACTGCCCACACGATAAAGAAAGATACATTCTCTATGAACCCGCTGGCATCGCGAGTACATATATATGTTTTATTTAGTTCAAATGGACTCTAAGACATCACTGACATTGATGAAGGAAATCTGGACATATAATTAACCTGTGTCTGAAATCGCCAATCCACATTGAGCAAGCGTGGTGATCAATTATGCAGTGGGACAGTAATAGGTTGATATTATTATTGTTTATTATTATTACTAGCGAAATGCCTCTCTCTGCCGAACCCTTCGGGGATTACAGGTGTGATGTTATGTATTTATTGTCAGAATGAAAATGACTGTCTCAAATGCATGATCTCCAATTAATAGTCTACAAATAAAACCATAAATTACTCATGATTACAAAAATAAGAAAATACCTATCATAAAAGCATTAGATTACGTAATAGAATATTAGTCAATATATATATAGTCTTATTACAACAAGCCAGCGGTACATCACAACCAATTACACATAAAAAATATATTCTGATCTATAATTGTAACATATTATTATGTATATTATATTACATTACTATATTATTATGTTATCGAATCGACTCATTTATAAGCAACAAGCTTCTGCCACCGATTTTGTCTGCGTAGACTTCGTATTGTATGGCATTTGGTATCATTATTGTTCACCTACTTTTATGTTCCTATGAAAACTTGGTGAATGGCAGGGAGGGGTCACCCTAGGAAGACCTACACTGACCTTGTTGGGGAGGTTCTTCAGAAAAGTCAAGTGCGCTGTACTCGTAACCGGCGCGCTTGTGTGACGAAATGTATGAACGTAGATGAGGCGAAAGGAGTATGTATTATAAGTATCGTAGCAGGTGGTGTTCTGTGGTTTCTGCCTACCCCCATGGGAAAAAGGTGTGAGTTTATGTATGTATGTATTAAAACTTGAACGCACTATAACATTGCGCAACTAAACTCTCCCAGTGTAAACGGGCCCGATGTATCAGTGAGTTATCTGTTCCTAAACTATACAAGTAAGTATTGCTTGATAACGCAATATCTGAAGTTGCGATGTAATTGGAATGTCTGGAGGATCTAGACGTGATTGACGGCTGAAAATTGGTCTGTGGTGGGTACTTTATAACGTACTGGATCGACTTACCTAAGACTGAACAGTATCAGAAGTAGTACAGTATTATGTAATAGAGAGCGTAGCGTCAACGCGCGGTGTAACATTTAGGTACTAGTCGCTTCCTTCAACTTCAAACGCGTGATTTTTTTTAACCCGTGTTAAGTTACGTTTGCCTTGTCGGTGTAGTGGTCGCAAAGCTCGACTGCTGAACATGGGGTCTTGGGTTCGATTCCAACGTCGGGCAAAGTGTTATTGGGTTTTTCCATCATGGATCAATAATTTCAAACATGCGCGATTTCGAATTCACAACCTCATGCATGCGAGGCCACGTTTACCACTGGCTCATCACGACGCCCGCTGGGTGTAATAGTTTTTTTTATTAGTTTAGTGTTACTTCCTATAGAATTTACAGTATATCCGATTAACTGTTCCCGGATAACCGATTACTACCTAACCGTGTAAGGGGCTATGTCAGAAATGATATATGCTAATAAATATTATAACGACGGGTACTTTGCGAGAACGCAAACAGGCTCTGACGGATCCCGACCACACCCGAAGTCCCCCGATTGTTCCCGACAAGATTCGCGTGTCATTTGCCGCGTCCTCTCTTCTGCCACTCATCTCCATACATTTGCATGTTATTTGTCGTGTGTCGGTTGTTGAGCCCATCGCTTTTGCCTATTTTAATCCCTTAAATATAGGCACGGGCTTTCGTATGTTCAAGAGAAAAATCGATGAAGATACACATGAAAATACACGCGAAAATACAAAGATTGCACTTCTTAATATTGATGTAGGTTTAACAATTCACTTGTTATGAGTGTTAAATGACAATCTTTTAAGATTTTCTTTCTTTACTACAATTTGCTACACGGTTTTATTTATTTATCTATCATGTTTCGTAATAGTCAGGCATAAGTGTCCTGGTATTTATGCTGAACTGGGCCTGTCTGGCGCAGCTGTGTGGTACACAATAATGTACATTTTAAAATTTTTATGCTCGTTTAAAATTGCTTTTTTTATTTTTATACGCACACGGTATGTGTCAATAAACATTTCTTCTTTTTTTTTCTTTTTCTTTCTATTTGCAGTGTCTATTGAAAATGTTGCTACAGTCAATTTCTTATTTTTTATTTGTTTATTTTTAGACTTATTATTATAGACATAGAACCAGCCTGACATGACGTTCTGCACATAAACTACATAATTAAATACAGAATTTTCCGACGTAAACTGCCTTATAAAAACCTTTCTTTAAAATAAAACTCCAAACATTTTTAATAAACACTCACAGAAATAAAATACAGTGCCCTGAGAAGTTAAGCTGAGCACGTTTAGCTTCGTTCCGGTTGGCAACCAAGGTAAGAGAGATTGTAGAGTTTTGTTAGAGGGATTCCACATTTGATTCTTGGCGGCGGCAAAATTTCTGAAAATTCTCGACAAGACACACCGCATAGCAGTTAACTAAGCATACCGCCCAACAAATTAAGCGACTCTGAGCAAAAATTTGAAACGACTTTTTTTGGTGTGTCCTTTTACACCCGTTATTCAAACTATGGGATTCTTTATTTGAAAATACATGATTATAAAACAAATGGGCTGCATGTTCAATCAAACCGATTGGGTTGAATATTAAATTCGCTCAAATTGGTAACATGATAGTTATTATTGTTACAATATGGTGTACAGACAAGAAACCGCTATAAACTGTGTAACTGTGTTTTTAGCTATTGCTGATGTTTGCAATATTTTAAGCAGATTCATAGCACTGCTCTTAATTGTTACTGTTCCAAAGATAAAGAAGCAAATGAAGACTCATACGCAACTACGATAATTTTTCCCAGAATTAAACAAGTTAAGTAAACAAGCTGGGGAAAATAACCTCCCAAATTAATTCGTTGAATTAGAACTACGCTGCTTCAGTTCAATTGTCTGAAACTCCTTTACCGCCACTGGCCTTGTTCATTTCACAGCTCTGGATGTGCTTTACATTTTGAAAGATATGGCGGGCTCCGTGCAAGGGTAATAGTGTATGAACGTCTCAGCTCGCTGCAATTAGCGGCTTTACCTCCACGTCCTCATAATTTCCTGGTACTCCTATCATTGCCAGTGAATCATGGACGCTGTAAATTAAGGAGAAAGCGCGCTCGCTGCAAAGTAAAATTTAATTTTTGTTACTTGAATTTTGTTGTTTATTTTTAGTGAATTTTTTCTTAAGTTCCTTTAGAAACAGGGCATTTCTTTTATTATTGCCCAGATATTGAATTTCATGAATTTATTACGAATAATATTTAATTGCAGAAATTACGTAAAATGAATTTATGTGGAAATGCGCCTGAAGGCGATAAAGTTCACAATGAAAAAGTGATCCTAAAAGGGTTTCGTTTTTCCTTTTGTGGTACGAAACCCTAAAAATTACAAAAAGGGCCGTAAAATTAGATCGCAGTGCGCGTTCTTTGTATTAATATGTTCCGAATAAGAATGGAACTTGCAACTTAAAGCGCACAGATACCACTTAAACTATGAATGACTATGAATTTTACAAACATTTAAAAAGTTTCATTAAAAACATGTTGTTGTGTTGCCAGCCTGTTTTTTATTAGAGAAGACTTGTAAGTGGCTGTCAGTTACACCTACAATTTTTTATTCTGTTTTCTTTAGCTGTAAGTTTACCATAGATTTGAAATAAATAATAAATAAACATCATCCATTTTGTACTGAGACTTTCACCCTTAACTATCGATAAATGTATAAACACATAAATATTTAAACATATACGTTGTCGTGATTGTAACGTAATAAAAACGTGACATTATACCTCCAAGTCTTTTTAGCTCTGTCCTCAATAAACTCTTATCTCGGAGGGACTGTGTTTTAGTGCGAAATAAAATGCTAGTATGCACTTTACGATGCGAATTTAGAGATACGCGGGACCGAGACGTCGAGTGTATGCTAAAATTTAGAGCAACGAGCTAGATTTATGCTCGGGACTTCGAGTAATGAGGTGGGAACTAAGTTTGGACTTACGTGCTTTTTATGTTCTCATCTATTGTTACGTTAGATGAGCTATAGTGTTATTGCCCTTAAGGGCACTAGTCAGAGTAATGTTAACATTGTTCTGACTAGTTATAGTGGTAACAAAATAGAATAGATTTTATGTTCTTATTCTTCTTCTTCACAAAGATGTTCTTATTACAACAGAACAGAACGCGCCGTCGACCCGGGCTTGGTCCTTGATCGGACGGCGAGCTACCCATTACTCGCCGTCCGCAAGCCCGCGCCTACGGTGGCCGGATGTCGCCTCGCGACGTCCGACGCCCTGGGCGTCTCCCGCGGCGGCTGGGGCGTGAGGTGGTTCTCTCCCTCACGCGGCCCGCCTCCTCCTTTGCTAGCATTACTGCTTCGCAGAAGGAGGTGACTGCATCCCATTCCCTCTCGCCCCGGAGCATGGCCTGAACCAGGTCCGGACGCGAGAGGTCGCCGCCGCCTATCGCCTCCGTGAGGACACGGCGGTGCTCTGCCCAAGCGGGGCAGTCCTGCACCGTATGCTCCACCGTGTCCTCCGGGCGATCCACACAGTGGTGACACCCGGGCGTTTCCTCCCGCCCTATCCGACACAGGAACCTCCCGAAACTACCGTGTCCGGTGAGGACCTGCGTCAGGCGGTAGGTGAGGACGCCGTAGCGCCTCTCCAGCCACTCCTCAAAGAGGGGTCTTATCGCCGCGATTGCGGCGTGCCCGAACTTGGGATGAAACGACGGATGTTGAAGTGACAATAACCTTTGTCGGACATTTTAATTATTTATTGATGTTTATCACAAGAAAATAAAATGAAAGATCTTATAACCTAAAAGTCACTGTATTTTATATTTACGTCATAATTATTATCATGCATTTAAATATTATTATTAGAAACAATTATTAGATATTACAGCTTTTATTTTTAGTGTTAGAACACTGACTGCCTCGTTGGTCTAGTGGTCGCAAATGCGACTGCTGTGCACGAGGTCTTGGGTTCGATTCCCAGATCGGTCAAAGTGTTATTGGGTTTTTCCATCAGGAATTTCTCAGTAGCAGCCTCGGAGTCTGGATTTGTGCCCGGTTGATGGCAATAGGCTCGCCCCCTATTACATGAGACTTAAACATAACTGGCGAAATGTGGGTGTACTAATTGGTACACCTCTGCCTAACCCTTCGGGGATTACAGGCGTGATGTTATGTTATGTATGTTATAAGAGAATGCAATAGAACAAGGGTCATTAGGGTATTTCAAGTTTAGTGATAACACAACACACCCAAAAACAACAATAGGCTCGCCCACTAATACATGGGACTTAAACATAACTGGCGAAATACACCTCTGCCTAACCATACGGGGAAGACAGCCGTGATGTTATGTTATGTTATAACATTTGAAATTGAAAATAAAACTAAAAAACAAAAAAAGAATCATCCAAATCGATTCATATTTGGCGGAGTAATCGTAGTACAAACAAACAAAAAAAAAAAAAAAAACATACGCGTCGAATTGAGAACCTCCTCCTTTTTGAAGTCGGTTGAAAATATAAAATGTCTAATAAAAAATGACAGAAATTTCAATATGTCCGTACCGACAAAATTCCCTTGTCTAGTCTAGAACAGAAAAATCATTGCATTGATTGACAGAACATATTCTGTCCACTTCATTAAGTATCTTTTACAACCGTAATGTTAGCTATCTTGAGATTTCTCCATCAATATAAAATCATTATGTCCATAAAACAGGCTTTCTCCCAGAAAACTCGATATATTTGACAAAATAAGGAAACTGTCCGTTTCAGCCTCCCTTATTTCCCACACATTATTAGAGTCAACTGGGGAAAATTGGTCACTATCGCAGCAGCCCTTTTTCCTCAATTAACGCGTGCCAATCTCCTGTGTGATAATACTTAAGCATCGGATTTAATCTTTGTTTTTCCTACATTCCTAAATCAACTTTGTCGTTTGGTTTCGAAAAAAGATACGTCTTTAAAGGTATAATGACTTTTTATTTGTGACTTTTCTTTTTTCTTACCTTTACGTGTAAAAAGCAAGAAGACGTACATTCTCTGCATCGAAAAGTAAATGATATAGCGTTTGTCGAACTGTTTGTGAAGTTATAATGTAATCTTCGATCTAATTGCTAAGTGATATTCATTTCTCCTGAATCGAGGGTGCATTTATAAACACATAAACTTACATACACAAATAGCCGGACCCGGAACAACTATCTGTAGGCCATAGGTACCTATATTTTTTTTCCGTGCAGGAATTGAACCGGCTAAGCTCAGCAGCTTATCGCACAGCAACTGCGCCAACTGTACTGTCACCTGTCGTCGTCGTCATAACATAACATCACGCCTGTAATCCCCGAAGGGTTAGGCAGAGGTGTACTCATTAGTACACGCACATTTCGCCAGTTATGTTTAAGTCCCATGTAATAGGGGGCGAGCCTATTGCCATCAACCGGGCACAAATCCAGACTCCGAGGCTGCTACTGAGAAATTCCTGATAGAAAAACCCAATAACACTTTGCCCGACCTGGGAATCGAACCCAAGACCTCATCCACAGCAGTCGCGCTTTGCGACCACTAGACCAACGAGGCGTCGTCGTCGTCGTACTAAAATGGTCGACCTAATTACCACGTGTTGCTAATTGTTGTTAACACCTAACCCATATCATCTAAAAGCTCTTAGACAATTGAACCTACGTAATCCGATACTTCTGTTCACACCGGTAATTGTAATGATATTGTTATGTCCAGCCAATGTGTGAAAATAAATCCTGACGAATTTAGGTGAAGTGCGCTTGAGGTGAGCTGTCAAGGGGCTAAAACACATGAACACACACGTGTATCGTGGTGCGTTGCGACGTTTTGCCGTGAAATGTGACGACATGACATCGCAACGTTTCACGATGCACGGCACAACGTCGTGGCGTGTCCGAGATGAGCCAAAAGATTATTCTCTTCTCGAGCTTTACCTAAGTTTACCAAGGGACACTTACAGAATAACACTACAGGCCCCTAAGGTAGTTTGAAGTATATACCCGATCCCGATGGACTAATATTTTCGTTACAATTGAACAAAAACATGAATAAGAGCAAAAAACACTTAAACATTTCAAAATGTTTCAAAATTGATCATAAAATTTATAAATGATCGCCGTTTATTATCAAAGTAACATTTATATTGTTGGAAAATGTTTTGTTCAACTGTGCTATATTTACAAACATTTTGTGATGATTGTAATTGTTCAAGTTTGTTCAACTTCTTCATCAAAAGTAATGCTGCGAATTGAGTGATTTCTCAGATTAAGGTTTGTTTGTTTTGAAGGTTTTGTGAATTGGTCGTACCTCTTTTAATTTTAGAAGTTCTATGTTCTGTTTTCAAGACGCTGTTCGTCATTACGGCATTCTCATAAATTGCGATCTGTGTCCCTCAAGGGCAATAAATAATAATAATAATACCGGCCTATTATTGTTTAACTGCAGAACAATCTCTTCGTCTTCTCATACAGAGAAAGTATGAGCATTGACCACCACGCTTGCTCAAGGCGGATTGGCGATTTCAGATTTATACTATTTATGAGCCCAGTTTTTCTTAAGATGTTTTTCTTCACTGATGTCAGTGATGTATGATAACCATGTAACTAAATCTTTAGAAAGTATATATGAATTGAAAAAGTCACATTGGTACTTGCCCGGATTTCAACACACTTAATTGTGCACTATAATATCTCATGTTAGTTAACCGCTGTGTTTGAAATTCGATCGAAAGAATATTATTCCGTTTCACACTGAAACTATGCTGAAGAAACGGGACACAAATCAAAACTACAAAACAAAAAGACACCAAAACAGTAGTAAGTTTCATCTCTCGCTAAAACTTTTGAAAATCTTTGGAGATCCAAAATGTCCACAAAAGGAAAATTAATGTACAACTTGTAAATTTCCAAATTGAAATGAGATTTTCCGTCTTGTTTCGTTTACCTGAGATTTCACTGGTCGAGTTATAAAACAGGACAAAAACTTTGGAAATTCCATTAGTATTCATTAATTTAATTTTATTATGCTATTTGTTTGCAATTCTTTTACTTTGTCAGCAATTATAACTTTGAGTTAGATTAATAAAGAATATTTTTCGACCGAAAAAAGGCAGGTTTTATAATTAGAAGTCAGTGTTTTATAAACCTGATTTATATTCTAACCGTCTTTAAGATGGATTTCCGAAATGGGTCGGTACACAAGAGAAATGAAAAAATAATTAATATGAGAACAATATTTTGGACATTAAGGATAATAATAATAATTACATAATATCACGCCTGTAATCCCCGAAGGGTTAGGCAGAGGTGTACCCATTAGTACACCCACATTTCGCCAGTTATGTTTTATGTTTTTAGTCCCATGTAATAGGGGGCGAGCCTATTACCATCAACCGGGCACAAATCCAGACTCCGAGGCTGCTACTGAGAAATTCCTGATGGAAAAACCCAATAACACTTTGCCCGACCTGGGAATCGAACCCAAGACCTCATGCACAGAAATCGCGCTTGCGACCACTAGACCAACGAGGCAGTAATAATAATTGAGCTTATAATATCAAAAAATGCACTAATCCACAATCTCTCTATTAATATAATAAAAGTACCAAATATTATCCTATAATAACAGTACAATGGTTTTTATAAAACTCAACAATTATTACAATTTCTTTGAAAAATGGTAAAATATTTGACGTGGGTTAATTATAATATAGAAAATAATATTACTGAATGTAAATTACACATATTAGAATGTTGATGAATATAAAATACTATTTTGTAAAACAGTGTTGGCTACGCCGTAGCTGAATGCGTAGCGGCGTAGCGAATGCTACGCTGCGCTGTACACATTTCTAGTTTTTTGTAATGTATGCGCGAGTTGGTTAATCAAAATAAATTGTAGTTATAAATATTAAAATTTATTTTCATAAAGTTTTTCGAATTTATTGTTCTCACAATTTTGTTATTTATTTTAAAAAATCTGGCTTTCAGTAGATAAACTAAACTCTAAGCTTTGGTGTTTTTAACTGTTTATTCTTGTATACTCATTTACTTAAGCAGTGTAAAAACGCGCTTTTTATGTTTTACACGTTTCATTGCTTCTAGGTAGGCGAATAATCATGACGCTCGACTTGCTTCAAAATATTCCAAAAATTTAAATTTCATACTGTGAACCCAATAGGTCTACGTAACTGTTCGGTTTAATATTACAAAATGTTTTGCATTTTTAACGAATTTCGAACACCTATTCGCCAAACATATAAAAAAACATAGTTCAGAAAAACAAACTTTGTACTTAACGACAATAAACTATTAATAGTTTTTATCTTTTTTACGTATCACGCGTTCACGTCACCGATATAGCATAACGCGAACCCATAAAGTTGTTTTCACTTCAAAACGTGACATCCACTTTGACAGTTTTAAATTCCATCCACGCAAAGCCGGGGCAGGTTGCTAGTTAAATGTGTAAACAAAAACAGCTTTAGCCCATCTCATTTTACTTCGCCTGTTATTTAAAACAGCAATATTTTTAATTAAGTTAGGACCTAACAGATTCGACGCCATTAGTGATTCAAATTTTAAGGTACCTACTTAAGTACTTAAGAAAACAACTTAAGAGTAAAATATATTAAGCAAGTAACTTTTGTATACTTTTGTAAAACATTCTCAGTCGTTTCGCTCGTTGAAGTGCCTAATAACAATATTTTTCGCCGTACAATTAATTTAACGACTCAGTAAGTATTTTGAACGGGAACTTAAATACAATTTTTCAACAAAAAAATTGCCTGCCTATCGTAAAATTTTATTCTCCTCGAACTTTCCTAATTGCGATCACAGAGAGAAGAGGAATTATTTTCAAATTAAATTCCTGATTTTTTTACGAGTTCCACGAATTGTGTAAGGTACTTTTGACCTTCATGGCGCCTCCGGGGGCTGGCGTTAATGGCGCAAATGGGTTTTACTGATTTTCTGTGTTTTTAACATGCTTTTTTCCCGTTCATAATTCGGCTTTATCATTCAATTAATTCTGGGCTTACGTTTTGATATATCGTACAAAATCGGCCAAGTGCGATTCGGACTCGAGTCGAAGGGTTCTGTACTACATGCGTAGAACACTTTTTGTTACAGTGGCCATTGTAATACACACTGTAAAAATTTCAAGTGTCAAAGATACAGTCCCGTGACAGATGGACGGACAGACAGACATACAGTCATCGGAGTCTTAGTAATATGGTGGCACCCTTTTGGTACGGAATCCTAAAAAGTAACCCCAAGTTTAGTAGATGAATTGGTGAGTGATCACTGTCTCTTAGTAAAGAAGAGGTTGTTGCTAGCCACTCTTTTGACCCTCTTTGCCGTAATCCCTCACTGCCCTTTTACGACACCCACTATTTTGGTCCTTCATCTTTCTCGGAAATCACGTGAAATCCAGTCTGTGTTACTTTAATGTTTATTTTGAATTATGTTAAAAGCTTTTAACGTAAATGATTGATAATTTTTATATTCGTAACATCCTTATCTTGTATATGTATAATATTAGCTTAAGCTTAAGCTTAGATTTACATGAACGAAAATCTTTGGGGAATCCATCGGAAAAGTCAAAAATTAGCACCCGTGCGAAGCCGGGGCGGTACGCCAGTATTAGATAACAATTATTATTTCACATAGATAACTTTGATTTTCGTGATAAAAGTTTACTTATTTTATTATGTGCGCATTTTCGTTACGAAGTCTTCAGGTATTATGATTTATTAAAAGAATCCCAAAGCCATTTTCATTATAACAAAAATGAATTTATAAAAAGTTACCTTCATGAAACAATGAAAAATTTCAAAATTGAACTACACGAATCAAATGAAATATGAACCCATGAATGCGCAACGTTGATCGTCAATTTTTTACCTGCAATCTATTTCAAAATATTGCTAGCGATAAATTGAACAGATCGGATCCATATTCGGATTTGGATACAAAGATTGTAAGACTGCCGTTCCACTTAAGCTAAGCGTTGCTAAGGTTGTGTCAGATTTACACCAATAGGATTGCATAATTTTTAAAGCTAAAAATAATAAAGCAATCCTTTTATTAGGCCTTAACCATTGGGCCATCACGACACTTAATGGTTAACTAATGGTACACTAGTAATGGTTTGAGTGTAAATTTAATAAAAATAGTAGTATCTAAGTTATTGTACAAAAAGAGGATAGTTCCTTTATTGCTATCTCGACACCATTGAGTACCACTCTTATGATCATTTGCACCAGACATAGTTATCTTTAACTCCAAGATAATTGTTAAATCGGCTACTTTATCTATGATGTTTTGAAATTTTGCCTCGTGTTAGTAACTTTGAGTTAAATTTTAGGCACAATTGGGCCTTACTGAATAATCATACGTCATACAGTAAATACCATGTAGATACTTTTATATCTAAGTGTAATAATTCAGGGCTTATAAACAGCAACATGTGTTTGAAATTCTCACGTCAGCTTATAAAGTTAGGAAGTACTTATCTCTTCGGTCGAAGCTTAGGATTTGCGTTGAGTTGAGAGTGCATACTCTTAGTGTTTACAGTCACACTGAGTTATTGTTCAGTATTCTAATTGAGTTTATGACTTGTTTGTTTTTTTTTGGTGAAATATTCTGATATGCGATGTTTCGATGGCCTAGTCGTTAAGGCGTCCGCCTCTCATGCACAAGGTTGTGTGTTCGCAACCGGGCGCAGGCAAGTACCAATGTGACTTTTGCTATTTTATGTTTCTGTCTCAGTTTATTTCGGACATCACTGATATCGGTGAAGGAAAACATCGTAAGAAAACCGGGACTATGGGACTGGGATAATGAAAATAATTCTGAATTCGCCGATGCGTCTTGAGCAAGCGTGGTGATTAATGATCGTGCCTGCTCTGTATGAGAAGAAGCCTTTACCCTGTAGTCCGACAATAAGCTGGTATTCTTATTGTGACTTAGTGTGAGATGGAAATCCTCGTGGACTTTCTTCGTCGTGGGCGTGACGGAGGGGCATGTAGAACTCTAACCGGCTAAAACCACATAAGCATTCACCGCTCGCCCGAACCGCCGTTCCTCAGCAGGTGTCTTTTCCCCGTACAGCCATTCCCAAAATTGCCGCACCTACTCCCCAGTGGCGCGCGTGGTACACCGCCAACTCGGGTCTTTCTGGTCGAAGACGGACGCCCCTAGTCCGCCGCCGGCTAGACACCTTTCATGAAGGTCCCACATCGCTTTGTGCCTTTCTACGGCGCTCGGTGCGTCTCCTGCGGGAGGGGAAAGCGCACTACACCTAAATTCAACGAGATTGATTTCAACAGAGTACTGCTGGAGTGTATATGTTGCGGAAATCTCGTCTCATCTGGTAAGTCTGTTTACCGACGTATAAAAATCCTATGTGATATGGTACTTAAGCGCAAAACAGGCACTTAAGATAATAATATCATCATCATTAGGCCTCGTTTATGATGCCGGATGATTTTGGCAGTATCTCTGTGTTAGGTCGAGTCATTTGAGTTTGTAAGTCTGATCTGGGAGGCATTGTACTCGTAGTTAAATTAGTCATTGTATGTGGTTTTATATTATGTATTGCATTGCATAAGTAAGTTCAAAATTGTTTCACTTGATTTTTAGGAGCTCTCTTGATTTTTATGTAAAATTTAGATAGACATGGTAGTTAAGTTTAGCTTTTAACTATAATGTATTATTATTACTCTAGCATTTAATTAATTTTATATTGTATTCTACAGCCAATCTGTGAACAGCGTTGTAGACTACAATATTGTTCAAATGTCAAACACAAAAATCCATTTTCGTGTCAAAAACTTTCCATATGGCAAAGATAATGATGAGTTGGTTGGATAAAGAGGATTCAAGAAAATATTCTTTAATAATAAAAGCATTTATACTATTCTATATTAAAATAAAACTGTAGGTAGAGACTTTTGTGTTTGTTTAAAAGCGTTAGACGCTGGAACTACCAGTCGGACTGTAAAAATCATTTTTTATAAAATATCACCGCAGTTACCAAAGACTTAACGCGGGTGAAAAAAACAACGGACGAAGTCGCAGGTAGAAGCTATGAAGCTATGCAGTAAGATAACATTTCATATAAAAACACGGTTCTTGTATAGAAAAACCCTTTTAATTTTTTACTTTATTTTATTTTTATTATTTCTTGTTAAAGCGTCCAAAATAAAACATTTTCTGAGAATATTACAAATGTCTACTTATTACGTTTCAGTAGATACAGCCCTTTTACAAACGGACGGACAAACGGAGGAGCATCATTAATAGGGTTGCCTGAGCACCTTGGGAATTACGGAACCCTAAAAAGGACAGCTTTAATGTTTGACCGAAATAGAACAATGCGTTTTATTTACATTTAATTTCTAACAGTATTGAATCATTAATTTAGAACCAGCAAATATATAAATTTGGGACTAGCTTCTGACCGCAGCTTCGCCCGAGTAAAAGTTACTTTTCGTAAAGTAAATTGAACTATTATCCTAAGGGAACACATTACCGGAATAAAAAGTATCTTATGTGTTAATTCAGCAAATGGTCTATGTCCCAATTTTCATCAAAATCTGTTTAACGGTTTACGGGAGATGGAGTTACAAACATCCAAAAATCTTTACAAACTTTTACATTTATAATATTACTTATATTAGTAGGATTTATAAAATTTAATATTCATTTTCCAAGGAGTTCCTATTACTCCTAAATTACTAGACAAAACATTTCATATATTATAAATTCCGTTCTATTTTTGAATATAGCTTAAGGCCAATTCTCGTAATTGAAACGTTCAAAATCCTCATCGCAATCTGATCTCAGCGACAGTCAATGTCAAAATACACTTAGGTAAACTAGCTTTTGCCGCGACTTCGTTTGCTTATTGTATTCACGTGTCATTATGTATGATTCTGTATGCAAATTTTGCACAAATGTTGATTTTAAAAGAGTACGTATGGAGTTTCTTGCCCATTCTTCTCCATACAAAATTACCTTTTGGAAGGGGCAACTAGATTCAAACCTTTTTTTGTATATGACGTTCAAAAGTGCCTTATATTGGCCTAATAAATAATAGATTTGTCTTTGACTTAGATTTCAGAACTAATCCAGCCTTGTGGGAACACTAAAACGGGATAAAAAAGAACCTATTGCTATTCCAGACTAATCTACCTCTATGCCTACATTCATCCAGATCCATTCAGCTGTTCTGACGTGAAAGAGTAACAAACAAACATCCATACATCCTCATAAACTTTCGAATTTTATTGGTATTTTTGGCAGATTGCGATTGAGATCACAATATTCAGGAGAATAGTATTTGTTGACAAGCGGTGAACCTCTTTCATATCTTAGGGTAGTCTGGGTAGTAGGTATCTGTTACGTAAATATTTTGTTTAATAATTACTTAATTAATAACTTAATCACACTGAGCTATACACGGATCTATGGCTTAATTTTTCTTTTTTCACCATTCTCAAGAATCGAAGAAACGACTATAATTCCTTTTAATGAAAGGTAATTTGGTCGGAAACGCGGAGGAATTCCTGTTAATAAGTGCAATTTCCTTCAGCAATTGCGAGGTGGCACGATGTTGGTGGCTTGTTTGGGGGTGGGCTCACGTCATGTTTGATTGCTTTTTTCAGTTTAAATTACTTCTGTTTCATGTTTCTTCTGTTGTTGTTTAGTTTTGAACTAAAACCATGTTGACACAGGTTGACTGTTGCATTGCAAAAATTACCTACTTTAACTTTACGTATTAAAGATCAAATTGGCATAACTGTATTCTATAATATTTGCCTCCTTGGACAAGTCATTGCACCAAATTAAGCTCGTACGCATCGAATATGTTGTTTACTGCTAATTGCAGAAGGTTTAAATTCGTCTAACTTTTAGTGGGCCAGTTAGGTGGGTCAGGTAACAGCTATTGCCGAGTGTACATATTTCAATATCGTAAATGTTGAGTGTATGTGAAACTTTGGAGTAGACCTATGTCCAGTAGTGTGTGTCTTGGGTTAATATGATAAAGTCAAAGTCAAAGTCAAAACATTTATTTCAATTAGACCATTTACAGGCACTTTTGAATTGTCAAAAAGTCGGTCAGTTAGTCCGAAAGTTGAAGCTAGTTGCTCGTTCCAAAACGGAGGTAGGCCTCTATGGAGAAGAACGAGCAAGAAACTCCACGGCACTCTTTTAAATTAGGTTTTTACAAAATCCTGGTTACATTATTCTTGTCAATTCTACGAGTATATGTGATCACAATGAAGATGAGTATAAAATAATAGTAAAAAAATATAAAGAAATTAAAGCCATAGCAGTTAAGAGATGACCAATCCCAAGTCCCAACTGACAGCACTCGTTCACGAGCATGACGCATGGATCAGCACCACCTAGCTCAACCATAATGATGAGATGTTAAGTGATAAGCTTTACTTTTCTTTTTTTTAAGCTTATTTTTCGGAAAGTAGAACCCAAGACAGGCTGTATAACAGCCAATCGCTCAGCCAGTGTACCAACCGTGCCCTACCGTTAATTTGACTAGGTTTATATGAAGGTCGTTTTTTCAAATGCACACAATCTTTTTGCGCAAAGTCGTAAATGTCGTATGAAATCAAAAAAGTCTCAAAATGTTGTCAAACTGTCACCTCAACTGTCAACTGTGTTAAGCTGTGTTTACCAAGGCTAGTTTGTGGATGGGTGACCTTTTTAACATCTAAACCTCTATGTCATGTCTATGTCTATGTCATTTCTTTTATCAGGGCAAAAGTCCCAAATATTTGATTGGTTTGACCTTATTGGTTTTCTATGGAGGTCGAATAGCAATCGTTCTAGAGAAAAATATTTGTGTACAATCTTATTACTTTCTATTCTCGCAAAACCTATTTACCTTCTCAAATTCACCTATGTAAGTTTAAATTACAACACCTAGATCAATATTTCAAAGTTTATTTTGCATTTGTAAACTTGGCCGATCCATTTAAATGGAACTTTTTATTTGGTTAAGAAATTCTAACCTTTACAGTGATTCATATTTGGAATACATTTGAAAATGTAATTGAGATTTGAAAAAACTGGCCAAGTGCGAATCGAAAATACACGAAGGATTCCGTACCATCGTACAATATTTAAACTACATTAAAAAAATAACAAGTTTCTTGCATGGGCACTTAATTTTTAACTTTTTTTTTATAGCATTCATAAAAGTACATACTCTGTGATTTAAAATGTCTATTTATTACATTTCAAAAGTTACATCCCTGTGATAAACGGATAGACAGACAGCGGAGTCTTAATATTAAATGCCCCTAAGAGGGTGCCACCCTTTGAGTACGGAACCCTAAAAAGCATGTTTACGTTTTAACATGGAGATAACAAATAATGATTTATTCCATGTTTTCAAAGTAAAATTACAAAGTTCTCAAAATCCGTAGCAGAATGCTACGTCGTAGCTTGTTACGTAGCACAGAGCGCCGTAGCTCATCGCGTAGCGAGGTATAAGCGCTGCCGCATATTTGTATAACTGTACATTTGTTCGCAAGTCACAAGTGATTACATAAAAAGCAACTTTAATACACACGAACAAGATGCCAAGAAACATTTAGCGTTAGTTTGAACATAATCGAAGATAACGCGTTCTCATGTGGTACTTATACATGGAGTGCAACAGTTTAAACCACTTTGGAATAACGGTTAGTGTTCCCGATTATCGAGAAAAACCATATTATGCGGACACTTCGTTTTTACTTTACTGCAAATTGGATGCATTTGCACGTTGGACACATAAAAGTGACGTAAAGTACTTTATGTGATGTCGTGATGCTACATTATTGTCGCAATTGAGCCTTTTCGTGACCAACTCTGTCGTAAAGTCATGGATAGAAAATAAAAATGATAATGTTCGGGTTTATTGGCGCTTTGGATTTGTACTTCATGTGTACGTTGACAGTGAATGGTGCTGTAGTAGATCTATTAGATAGTAGTTATATGAAGGGTATCTGGTAATTCTAATCTAATATCTAATATCTTGGGACAACTTCACACACGGCTATCTGATCCCAAGCTAAGCAGAGCTTGAGTTATGGTAACCAGACAACTGATATACATACTTATATAATTTATAAATACATACATATTATGATAATTAATGTATGTATGTATTATGTTATTAATTAATGATCAATAACAATACATATAATTGTGCTTATAAATAACAAACCAATTCCCGAAGAAATTTTTTTTTTTTAAAATTACCATGCGCATGACCTCACTCGTATTTAAAGTTTAGTTATAACTATCAAAAAAAGTTTTTTTGAATGTTAAGAAGAGCTCACAAGTTTCGGCTTCTTTAGGTGTCTTTTTACAACACTCAATGATTATTTTTAAATCTATTAGTACAAGTTTTCTCCGTATATTAAACTGTTATTGATGGATAAAATATTTGGCATACTGAACTACTTGATTGAGAGATTGTGAATTTGATTGTTTTGACAGAAGTAATCTTATTTAAAAGTTGGCATAAAAAATATTTACTGGAAATTGTCAAATTGTCTGATGATTGCATTATTGTACTAGAAGTGTGACATCTAAATTGTTGATTCAGTCCCTATCTTACTTTGTTTAATTAACAAGCATGTACTGCGAAGTTTCTACAAACTGCAAAACACTACTTACAAATGCAATATCGTTGTAATTTGCCCCAGAAATGTCTCATTTCGTTCGTAACATGCTGAAACGCAAAATGAAAACAGAAAACGAAGTAAATTATTGTTGGAAAATGTAAATCATTACCCCGTTCTTAAATTTCAATGTAATACATTCGCATTGCACGCATAACGTACGTGAAAAATGTTGGTATCGCGTGTGGCATACCAAGTCTTTTGTATCCGATCAGATTAGCTGCGACTAATCGCAAGCGGCGGCGACGCGACGAAACTTACGTTTATTGCCCTAATTTATTGTTCAACCGGTCAAAGTGATTAACATAATTGAAGTTATTTAAGTAATTTTTCGGCTTCAAAATCTTGATTATAAATAATTTGATGTTAGAATTCGGTTTGCTGTGGAATTAATTTTTGTCACGAGTCATGGGTTTTAAGTAGGGCGGAGGTGTACTTATTTGTTAGGTCATCGCGCCTGCTTTCCACAAAGGGGTAGGCAGAGTCAGGGTAGTACAATCAAATTGCACACATATCCCCAGTTGAGTCCCAAGTAACAGGGGACGAGTTTATCATGAAGAGGACAGGTAATTTGTTTATTTTGAAGAGGTAATCCTTAGAAGTAAGTACTGGTCCAATTGTAAAACTAAAAAGAAAGACTTTAACTAGAAAGAAAGCTACACTATTGGCGAACTCCATATACTATGTTTTATGGTATAGGCAGTAGATAGAAGCTAGTTGTACAATAAACTTCTAAAAAAATAAATTCATAAATTCATGTAAATGCTTTATTTACCTATATTTACATATAGCCATGAATTTTCTTTATAAAATATTCATTGTTTATTAATACACAATAAAAATTGAAAACATAAACATTTATTAAGATGCAAAAATAAACATAATTTTTGATTTACTAGTAGAGAATGCCTAAGACGTTAGGTCTGCTTTTGTACTTTATTGTTTGTTACATAAAGTTTAAACTTAAAATAAATAAAACCTTAATCCATTACAGGAATCAAGACTCATGTCCTGTAAACTATTTACGTAACAGTATCAGTTTACAAACTCTTAGGATTGTGTAAAACATTTTTTGATTGAAACAAGAACCTTTTTCACGAAGTTTAATGCTACTTGGAAGCGAAACGTTTCGCTGAAGAATCTGAGACCAATTCTACAAAACGACCCGCTGTACCTCCACTTCGCAACTTTGCCTAGCAACTGAAAATGCGGGTTCGAAACAAGCGATTGAATTTTTGCCTAGTTTCATAGATTTTTAGGTAGTTCTGTGTCCCCATTTGTCATTTGCAAGAGTGAATATTTATTGAACTACACTACACCTTTCTCAGTAGCAACCTCGGTGTCTGGATTTCGATTTGTGTCTGATTAATGGCAATAGGCTTGCCCCGTATTACATGAGATTAAAACATAACTGGCGAAATGTGGGTATACTAATGGGTACACCTTTGCCTAACCCTTCGGGGATTATAGGTGAGATGTTATGTAAAAATGTCATTAATTTCATAATAAATTGTAAAATAAAATAAATTAATAAAAGTTATTAATTTTTTTTTTCACTAAAATAGTGATTAATTTGACCCAAACCAAGCCTATAACCATTGGACAAAGTCGCAGGCAGAAGTCGGGGGGTCGACAAATTGAGAACTTCCAACAGATTTTCAAAATACAAAACAAAACAAAACATTATTGTTTTGTTTTGTTTTGTGTGTGTTTTGTTTTGCAGTACGTCTTATATATCTATAAAGGATTTATATCCTTTATAGATATATAAGACGTACTTGCTTATGTCATCCGCTGAATTCAGCGCCCAATTCCTCAAGCGGAACTGTGAAATGCTATTTACTAACGAATCGCACAGCAAAGCGGACGTTCTGAACTTCTGACACCTTCTCCATTCTTACTTATTGTCCAAATATTTCATTCAGCAGAGTGTATGGATGTGAGACGCTGATACATTTCCCCGCTGAAAGTTGGCACGCTGACTTAAAGTAAACTTTGAGCTATTGTCTGTTTGTTACCATCGTCCGAAGTTTCATACAATGTGCCGTTAATTTCGGCAAGTGTTGTGAAATATGTTTGTAGGTATTACAGTTCTGTGGTTGCTTTTAGTTTGTTGTTTGTTTTCAAATTGATATGAAAAAATAATGTCTTTAACCGTCTTCATGAAACTTATTAGAGAAACTTGTGTGTGCATGGAAAATTATTTAAGATAGGGAGGAAGATTAACAAAATGCAATTATTTTTGGTAACACTTTTTGTTTGCTTGTAACTTCACTCGTGGCAAAAAAAATATATTTCTATTTCTAAAGAACAGTACTTGTTTACTAGTGTTTACATAATTTCATGATAATCTGTTAAGCGGTTTATGTGTAAAAGCGTAACAAACAAACCAAAAATCCAAATCACTTTCACATTTAAAATATTGGTTAGGTATACTATTTTTTTAAACGTGAATATCTAGAAACTTTAATTAAAACCGTCTCATTACACGCCAGTTTTTGTATTAAGTAATTTACTTTTCAGTTACCAGAAGGTTCAAAAGTACAAAATCTTGATTGATGATTTAAGCCTTGTCTGTATTTAAACCTTTCTTTAGAATAGGACGAGCCGAGTTATTTTATAACAAAATCATTACAAGAATGAAAAATAATTATAGACAATTTTTTTTTGTAGGTAAAGTTGGAAACACTAGGATTTTTTCAAACATAAACTCACATGTTCATCTACTTGTAAGCCATACAAATATTTGTTCCATGCGGGAATCAAAACCGCAACATGCAGCGCAACAGCTAATCGCTTAGCTACTGTACCAACGCTGTAAAATGCGTATAGTTATGACAACACTAAAATGGTTCTGCACCGAAAAGTTTTAACCATTAGTTAAGGATGTCATGAAGGGGTCTGTTCTGTCTACCGTCGGATTGTTACGTGTGTTGGGAAGCGGCCGCAAATTGAATTGTCGTCCGCGAGCCGGCCATGTGACAGCCGCGCAGTTTCAACGACATATATGATTTTCTGGTAGATACTGAGACTAATTGGACAGTACTCCGGTGCATTTTATATATATACGCGGGCGAAGTCGTGGGTAGAAGCTACTCACGGATACTTAATCTTGGAGGTAATAAAAAGCATTTCCTATTGTCGGAAGTTTCAGAATCGGATAAACTAGTTCTGGAAGATAGCGCGTTCAAATAAGCAAATAAACATCTAAACATCTTCACAAACTTTCACACTTACCTGTCGGTATCTAATATTAGTAGGATAAGATCATCATCATCATCATCTGCCTAGCTTTTTCCCAACTAAGTTGGGGTCGGCTTCCCGTGTAACCGGATGCAGCTGAATACCAGTATTTTACATGAAGCGATTGCTTATCTGACCTCCACAACTGGGTAATACGATATCTCTTGGTACAACTATTAGCAGGATAGGATATTGTGTGTATTATCTTCTAATATCATAATACTAAATCACGTCTAGTCAGCCCTCGTGGCGAACTGACAAGTCTTTCTTATTTAGAAATATTTTTTTTTTGTTCAAATACTATTATTAGAAAAACTCTTAATCATTGTTTATACACACATCAAACATTGATAGTACATCTACATTACAAAGTACATAAAATATTGTATTATTTCTAATGTATACACCAATTATAGGAACACATAACATTCACAAAAAATACAGAGGACAAAAAGCTTCTTAAAACTAAACAAAGCAAACAAAACTAACTAAGCAAAACTTACTCTTATGTCATTATATTTGAATAAAATAAGGTTTAATATGGCTTAACCAGCCAGTCTCTTCACTACCTATCACAGAATCCGTACATAACGAGCACTTCTATTGTTTGATCTGCGATATCCATTGTTACGGTATTGCATCGTATGTAAGTAGGTACCGATATGTGTTGATTAATTGCGTGCGCCGGGCGCTGCGCGTCTGATTGCAGTAAACATTTGTCACTAATGGATGGATCGCTTATTCCTCATGATTCGACACCATCGGTTATTACGAATATCGGTTATCTGTTAACTCATTTGATGTTAGACTGGTCAGATTGTCGGAGTTATGAGTGACATTTTGCAGCGCGTGTACATTGTTTGTCGTTGAATAGGCGGGGTTCGTGAAATATCAGTAGATTTCAACGTATCCGTGTGTTCAACTGCTGATGGTGAGCCAATTCAACTGACTCTCAGGAACGATCGCAATCCAATCTCAGACTTTGTCAAAAATGCCTCTAATTTACATACATTTATTTTATACCAGCTTTTACACACGGCTTTGTCTGCGTCAAACTCCATACAAAATTTGGACCCCCGTTTCATCCCCTCAGGGGGTGAATTGTGAAAAATCCTTCCTTAGCGGACGTCTCCTACCTGCCAAATTTCATCTTTGTACGTCAAACGGTTTTCGATATTTCCTGATGAGTGATAGTGACATTTGGTTATATATTTATGTATAGATTGGTTATCGCTGAGATGAGATTGCTACTTTTTTATTTAGCAGAAATGGCCTTCAGTTTTGTTGATTAAACTTTTCGAAGTCAACAAATAGATGCGCTTTTTTTCCGTTCCATTTTTAAAATACGTTTTTAAAGGAACTTTGAGGCATAAAAAATACAATTCATTTTTTAACGAGAAGCAAGCAATCTTTCATGAAAGCAAGAAAAGCAGGATTAGAAATAAAAATAAATAAATGTTGCACTACTTTATTTTCGACATACATATAATATGTTAGTTGATGCCTGTAGCTATATATTAATGCAGCCCATAAAGTTAAACGAAACATTAATTATGAAGGCGCTCGCAGACAGGCGCTATCAACAACTTGGTGCATTATACCAATTTTTATACCTTATTTAGGTGCATTCTATTACGAGCTGTTTCAAAAGTGTACTTAAGTTGCGAATGATACTGTTTTAATATGAATGAAGTCTGCAGCCAGAAATACTTAAGTGTTAAGGGAAACACGCCGCTAAATTCAACATTCCTTACATTTTCAGCAATTTGCAGTTCAGTACCGGGTTGTATGATGATATAGTACAATATATGAATATTTGGCATATAGATTAAGTTTGATGTAATTACTTGAATTATTAAAATATTGTGGAATTTAGCGTGAAGTTAATATTGCATTTCTTTCTTTGTAACCGATATTAGTCTATATTTTTTAAATAAGCAAGAGTTGTGTTCTTTTATTTATGACATTTCGCCAGGCATAGATAGTTTCTACATGACATTTTGACAGTTGTGTTCCGCCTTAAGCAAACGTAGTGATAAATGCTCGTGCCTTCTCTGTATGTCCCTTAGCTATGTAGTAGGACAATAATAAGCTGGTATTATTAATATTATATTACATGTTTAAGGGCCGACCCACATAAAAGCGGTACGGCTCGGTGACGCAAAATGACGCGAGTGTGGGTTGTGACCATTTTTCCTAACCTAACCGATATGAGCGGCGCGTTGTTTGTCGGCGATGCGGCACCGCATCGCTTCCATATGACACGGCCTTAAGTCCTATGTAATACCGTGCGAACCTACAACAATGCCTAAGCCTATTAATTCTTCATCTGATTCATGACAGCAAAACCCTTGTAAGTCCAATTCATGACCTGCGAAAGAGAATATAACGTTTAAAATCCCTTAGTCTGAATTAATGTGAAAATGTAATGTTTGACCCGAGAAATACAGATGTTTTGGCAAACGAGTGAGGGGTTACCCATAACATGTGTTTAAGGGGTTTTCTTGGGTTCAGTTTCTGTGATGATAGGAATTGAATGAAAACATTTTGAAACATTGTTTTCTTTGGACAAATGCAGGGACTTGTGAAGTTTGACTCTGATAAGTACAACATGTATAAATTCATCAGCATTACATCACGGCTGTAATCCCCAGAGAGATAGGCAGAAGTGTGCCCATCAGTACACCCACATTTCGCCAGTTATATTTAAGTCCAATGTAATAGGGGGCTAGCCTATTGCTATCAACCGGGCACAAATCCAGACTCCAAGGGAGCTACTTAAAAAAACTTCCAATAAAGTACTCGGAGAAATATAATTCACATTTCGAAAGTAGATCTAAGTCTATGGAGTAGAGTTTATTTTTAAGAATCGAAGGCTTTTAAAACGGTATTTAGATTGCCTTCCAAGGTTCCATCATCGAGGTACCTACTAAGCCTGATAGTAAGCAGTATGAATTTATTATCGTGGTGAAAGGATTGGTCTGCTAGACTCTGTGTTACGGAGTGCTAGCTATCCAGGGATCTTAAATTTGGAATTTAACTGGCGAATAATCTGATAAATGGCCAGATTAAAGCTTTCTAAATTTAATTTATATTTATCTGATAATACTGACAGACAATCGACACTTTCAAAATTTTATGCGATAGCGCCGTAGGTATATCAGAATTAAAAAAAGATCTCTTCGTTTTCTTGGTACTGCAATTTACAAGAATTCCTTGCCCGACAAGATTGAGGAAAATTAAAAACATACCCATAGATAGCACACATTTTTTTACAAACCTTCTTACAAAAAATATTAGCATTGTATTTTAACTATGTGTAATAAAACAATTACCAAATAAAAATACTTTTTCGAAAAATAAAACTCATGCGAGCTTAATTGCTAACATTTAATTCGTTCAGAAGAAAAGATAATAAAAAATGCAGACCGTAAAAATGATAGCATATTCTATAGCGACGTCCTGTGTCCAAGCTTAATTGGCAAAGATTATACTACAGAACCCGAGCTCATCCCACTGGGACAGTGAGTCCCGGGGTTTTCAGAAGGCCAGTACGACTCCTGATGAATAATTTAGTAGTTTGTATCTATTAATGTGTTGGTACATACGCACGTGATGAGTTTTCCTAATAAAAATGGTTGCGCGCCTTGAATCGGATAGTTTTGCAAATGCGAAACTTATGTACCGCTAAAATGTGTGCTTAGGCCGAATATTTTACACGATTTCTTCTATCGGCCAGGGATGGTAAACTTTTATAAGTAGAAGTTAATAAAGGTTTGCCATCTCTGACTGACCCGTTATTAAATAAAAAAAGTAATGTGATGGTACTTATATAATATGTAGCCAATAACATTTTTAAATTTAGAACATAGTGGCAACGGTTTGGTATATGTTCTGGGGCCTTACCTTTATCTCTTAAAACAATACTATTTTAATATTATATTACTTTTTTATTTATGTTGTTGGATTTTTAACTCTTGGCGATGAGTCGAGAGTTGAAAATCCAACAATGCGACAATATTTACTTCTGTAGGTGACAAATAAAATTCATCAGAATTCCAACGAATGTGCGTCTCATTATACTTTACGTTATTAGTTGAACAGTCGTGTAGTATCTTTCAATAAATAAACTAGCTTACATAACAACAATACAGACCAAGACTGTTAAAATAATCTATTTACAAAAAAAATATTTGATTTCCAAAACATTTTAAACTTTTACCCAATTTCGGTAGGTTCACCATCCCTGCCTGCCCTGGTTCGTCGCCGAAGGCTATAGGTAATATTGCTGTGATCACAGACAAGGTTATAGAGGCATAATGAAGAGGAAAATTGGTCCAAACCGATCCCTCCAGAGAATATTATGCCCCAGTTTTAGATTACGTAATCTTGATTCCGAAAGCAAAGGAATGTATTGGATACGGATTCCGGGTAAAAGTTGTTCCGTCAAATTATACTAAACTCCATGTTATGATGTTATGAAGTACATGATTAGATCAATATGGATTCTAATTGAACATTATTAACGTAAATCTTACGAATCTTTTCAAATTAAAGTTTGTACAAACATAAATAAATTAATGGAAAATTTTCTTACATTTTAATGGAATTCAGAGAGTAATGAATATTCATGAAAAAACTGGTCAAGTGCGATGTGGACTCGCACATGAAGGGTTCTGGGATCATAATATTGTACGGTGGTACCTACCATACAATATTAAGACCAAGCAATAAACGCCACGTTTCTTGTCTGAGCATTCCCTTTAATTTTCCATTTTATTTTATAATTTCTTATTAACTGAAGCAGCCATACCAAACACAACAAAACTTTCTGTACACGGTCAAGTGTCTTCCTATTACGATTCAAAAGTTACAACACTGTGACAATGGGACATACAAACAGATGGACGGACGCAGACGATGAGAAATAGGGCTCTTTTTAGACCTTTTGGGTACAGAACCCTAAAAAATAAGCATTGTAATAGAATTGTAAGTGCGTCTCATAAAAGCGCAAATAAGATGTAAAGTTCTAACTTAAAATAAACGTTATTTATATTTTGACAAGTTGCTGCTCTTAAAGTTTTTTTTTTTAATATTCGTGTTACGCCTAAAATAAATAAAAATATTCTGATTTCTTTCGCCCGTAAACTTTTTGAATATTCAACTACTAACTAATAAGTTTTATATCCAACTTTTTTGTAAATATGATAATGGATCAAATTATAAAATCAAATAACGTTGTAATGATTTATTATGATGGTTTAACTAAAGTTTTATAATCCTCGTAGTGAGCGTAGTACTAATGAAAAAAGGGAACGAAGCTTTTTTTTTGATAACTTTAAGGGTAGGTTCACATCTGACGGAAGATACGTCGAACATCGTGAGAAAACCTGGACTTATACCAGCCTATTACTGGTCCACTCAAACCATGTCAGAGGCTCTTGAGGCGGTTTAGAAACTCTGACACTAGGGTGGGTGGAGTCGTAAAACCTTACTGCCTACACGGTAAAGACAGAAGAAGAAGCGCATGCAATAACCGGACAAAATCCAGTTACTTATAAAAGTCACACAAGTAGGTAGAAACGAAGTAACCTAATTATTCAGGCCATAAATAAAACTAAAAAGACAGTTACTGGAATAACGAAACTGTGTTAAGAAAATCTTTGTTGAAAAAGAAAATGCCAAAACTCAAATAGAGTGCATTTATTAGGTCAACATACATCCATCCACATAGCTACTTACTTCGAATCATAAAAGTATAATACGAATATATGATACCAAGGATAAACCATCAAATTCCCTGAAAAAACTACATGAACCTATTAATTTTGTGTACAGTTTCGTGGAAATACATGTACTCGCAGAAACAGCTAATGAACTTGGCTTGTAAATAGTTTTCTATGAAGACAAACAGTCGCTAACAAAAACTTTGTATTTACTAGAAGTTAAAAGGAATAATAGAAAGGTACCTGTAATCTACCTAACATTAATGACCGAACATGTTATCATTATTTATCTGTAAAAGCTTGTAATTAGTAACATGTTCATGTATGTTAATGGTAATGTTATTTGTTTGTATGAATACACTCATTAATTTTTCTTTATATAGATAACTATATAAATGAAAATGAATGTTTGTTTGTCTTCTGTGCATTCCTAAACCATTTATCTGGTTGTGATGAAACTATGGTGGGTTGGTTTGCTTACGCTCATTAAAGGTTCCTAAACGGAAAAAAGCATCAGCAATAATAGAAATAAATAGAAATATATAAAAATTTAACTGTCAGTTTCTATGAATTTATATTTCATATATTTTGCTTTTTATTTCATTTTAATTCTCATTCAAAATAGCCCATCAATGTATTTATGTAGTAAACAACAAACAAACATATAAATATTCATACCAAAACTATCCAAAAAAAAAAACCTTTACCGCCAAATATTCCGAGGTTAAATATTTGCAGATCAATATTCTTTATAAATAAAATTTTCATAATATTATACCTAAATTCTACCGCCGGGACTTATCTCCCCGATTGTACAATGACAATGGGAATATCTTGGAAGTGATCCCAAATATTTGAGGACAAAAAATATGATAAACGACGATGAATAATGATTGTCCTTCTGTAAGTGAACTATGACGTCACAACTTATGGCATTCACATTGGTACTTATCTGAATAATTTGAATTATTGGAACATGTAATTTCGGATCGATAGATATTGGGAATGGTTATTTGACCGATTTCAATTTTTATAATTTTGACAGTTGTTCGTACAAGTGCGATAACGTCAAAGTATTAGATTCGATTTTCGAATTGGAAATATGACTATTCTTTTGCTTTTTTGTTTGATACAAGCTATTTCTTTTTTGTTTACCAGAAACGTAAAAATAATAATTGAAATGAATAAATTGAAATGCATGTTAAGCTACTAAGTCATAGTAGGTACCAGCTTAACATAATGCCAACAATATTTATTGAATTTGCAATAAATTTAATGTTTTAAACGAAAATATTGATGCACTAAATAAATAATAAAAACTATTATTACAAAATAACTTTAAAACTCTTCAATTAAGCAGCAGCGTGAACAAACTTATACAATATAATGCGATATAATTAGTTATTCAAACTTTAATTATGAACCATATTTTAGGTATTAACAAACTGTTACCAGGTTAGCAAACTGTGAACCCCACTCTAACTACAGCAAACTAATACTAACTATGTTAACTAAATACTCGTATTAAATATGATAAAACTTGTTAGTTGTCCACTCTATTCCTGAGAGCTGTCTACATGGTTCGAGTTACTGTATTTTAGTTACTGTTAAATATAATATGTTCAAACGAGATTGTAAAAGTTTTAAATATTTTAAAAGTCATATTTTCCTGATTGATTTCGGTCATTGCGGCTAATCTCTACAGAGACCAAGTATGTAGTAGATATTATAGTGCACCAGTGTGTGTGCAAACACAGGCATTCCTTCTTTCTTAACTTTCTCAGTCCGACGGCAATCCGACACAATTGAGGAGAGATCAGGCGCAAGACCAACAGCTTTACATGCTTTCCGAGGCATGGGGTGTCACACCATAAAGCGTAATTGGGTTTTTTCATCAGATATTTCTCAGTAGCAGCCTCGGAGTCTGGCTTTGTCCCCGGTTGATGGCAATAGGGTCGTCCCCTATTACATGGGACTTAAACATAACTGGTGAAATGTGGGTGTACTAATGGGTACACCTTTGCCTAATCCTTTGGGGATAACAGGCGTGATGTTGTCTTTTTGTACAGGGTGACTGGTATAGGGGCCGATAGAGGTCATGAGATTTGCAAATTGAAAAAAAAAAACATTTCTTTGGAAAAGCTGTTTGTTATGATGAGTTCAAACATATTGTGTTCTAATTGTTCCGCGACTTTGTCTGCGTCTGCGATAACCGACTTTTAGCGAAGTCGCGGGCAAAAGCTAGTCTATACTAATATTATAAATAGGAAAGATTTGATTGTTTGTTTGTTTTCATTGAATAGGCTCCGAAACTTATGAACCGATTTGAAAAATTCTTGCACTGTTGGGAAGCTACACTATCCCCGGGTGACATAGGCTATATTATATTTTGAAAATTAGGAAAATTATGAGAATGAAGTCGCGATAAGAGTACCAGTAATTATATAAAAAGACATCATTGAATTTATCACAAGATGTAACTACCAATCAGTATACAGGGCTCAGGAACATAAGTACAAAAGAGACGTTCAAAGCCATCTGTTCTGTATTTATTGTTCATCTTCCGCCATGAAGGAATTGGATAGCTTTTTCCCTAATGGTAAAAATAGTGCCCTGGAACCGACAGTTAACTTAACGAACGTTTTGACTGTTTCAAAGCGCGTCGGTCCCTTATTTCCTACTGTTCTGAGTTTTCCTTTGGCGTTTATTGGATTACGAAAAAATACATCGGCAAACAAAGAAAAAGTTATTTCTATTTGAGAGTTTTTTTTTTCCTTTTATTTAATAAGATCTTGTTGTCAGATAAAAATAGAAAATTTATTTTAAATTAGTATAATAACATTTTAATGTTTTTTTATACTATTTTTTTTTTCGGAAGCCGTGTTAACGTACCTATAGAAACGCAATGTGTATATATTTTGTTCAATGTGAAGACGCAGAGACGGCCAAAGTAACAAACTTATTATTATTTACTTTAGTACTTATTTTGCAGAGGTCCAAATTGATGGGAAAGCTGCAAGAAACAGCGGATGTGAGTGCAGTTATTTGCAACATCTCTACTCTAAGTCATTCTAATTCTAATTAAAGCTTTTCAGAGATATATCAGTCTTAAACGAACCAATCATTTTATATGTAAATGTTACGGCTATCAGAATATTTCTTCAGTAACAACTTTGACGGAGCCCCAAAGAGTCTTTATTAAGTATTTAATAATTTTTCAACAAATCCCAGAGATCCCCCACCTTAATCCACTTACACGTGTCTCCCGCCGGCCCGTCCACATTATACGTAAACTCGACTTTGAGATCAAGGACATAAGGTACCTCTTAAAACGTGTCATCTTAGAATAGCAAATCACAAAAATACAGTACTTATGTATAGTTAGCAAATCATTATTACTATACTAGCTTATGCCCGCGATTTCCTCCGCGTAAAAGATGTCGGTTTTCTGTAGGTTTAATTTTTTTGCGTGGAACCCTAATTCTAAGCTAGCCTAAGCTATCCCTTATTACATTAGCTAATTGCCAGTGAAAGTCCCGTCCAAATCGGTCCAGCCGTTCCAGAGATTAGCCGGAACAAACAGACAGACAAAAATTGAAAAAAAATATATATGTACATTCAAACCGTATACCTATTTACTTTCATATGCATGTAGTAAAAAAGCGGTTATTTTAATATTTCAAACAGCCACTTCAATTTCATTTATTTGTATGGATGTAGGTACCTATTAGATGTAATCATTTTCTTATTTAATCTGACATATTTATTGATATCAATATAGGTCAATAGATTACAGTAATTTGTCGTATTACCTTCGTGAATGTCTCTAAAGAGACTGGGACGAGTTTTGCGGCAGTTATGATAAGTGGCCTCTGAGTCTTGGCTATGAATATCACAAGGTCCTTCTTTATGTTTGTTGGTAGCTCGATCCATGGGCACGAGAATACTACTGTTGAGATGTGCAAGCTCTGAAATTAAAATAGATTTAATCAAGGTCATGCGATGGTTTGGTATTTCCATTTTATTATTTAATTTAACTTTATGCATAAGTATGTTAAAAAAAATTACATTGTACAAAGGCGGATTCAATGCTTAGAGCATTTTCTACCAGTTTAGTGTAGTTTTTTATAGTACTATGTAGATTTTGCCCACGTCTAAGTGAATTTTCTGACGGATCCCAATTTTTTTCTTAACTAAATATAATCTAAATCTCTTAGAGAGAACCGAGCTCCCTATTAGCGAAAGAATTTCCACAATCGAACTAGAACATCCAAAGATTAGTGCGTTCAAACGAAAGAACAAAACAAACCTAGCTTTATAATATTTGAACTGATGTTTGTCATAGCTTTAATAAACTCCGGTTGCTCGAGCGAAAAATTAATGTAAACATTTAGCAAGTTGCTGTTATTGGTTTACTGAATTATCATTAACTAATCGCACCGTATTACGTAGGTACGCTTGTTAATTTGTTAAAATATTTTTTTGGTCGAAAAACCTTTGGTTTACCCACGATTAATGACGCAGATTTTACGTAGTTCGACTTATGTCAGTATGCTCTGTGGAGGTCTATCATACAGACTTCAGAATTTTGAACCATGTTTTAGGAACATTGAAATATCCTATTTCCAAACAACTGCAGGCACCTATTGCAAGCCACTGTTCTATGTAAAATGCTGGCAGCTGCAACCGATTGAAATTGATTTTAGAGCTAGCTGATGATCTGCCAGACATTGCTATGAGCGATAAGACCAGTAAATAAGTTTTATAGTTACAAAAAAGCATCTTTGTTTTGCTAGTTAGGAACGCTAGGCAGACAATAATGATTATGGTTTTTAACGTAACCAGCTTAACTCTTGTTATCCCTAAACCGGTTTTTCTGTTAGACTACAAGAGACTTTTCTGAATTCATTCCTAGTACACGGTAAGGATACCCTTGGGCGAAGCTTAGAGCTCGACCTTTAGGTCGGCTACGAGTTTAGGAAGGATAACTGAATTGGCTAGGCACGTGTCGGTAACAAGGGTCGAGGTGTGATGTGAGGCTATCGAGTTTATATGACACTTTAAGTTCGTTTTTCTTTTTATTTGTGGAAGTATAGTACTGGCTCATGATTCGCCTGATGTAATAAACTGGAAATTGATATAAGGGATGCCTTTTTTTTGCTGTGAAGGGACATAGTCGAGTGTGGAGTGAGCTTCCCCAAAAGAAGCCTGTTCACTCTTACTTAGAAGAGATTATTAAATGCGTTCGGAAATACAGACGCAGGTAGAGAGCTCC
The DNA here is from genome assembly GCA_949774945.1 of Hoplodrina ambigua. Lineage (NCBI taxonomy): Eukaryota > Metazoa > Arthropoda > Insecta > Lepidoptera > Noctuidae > Hoplodrina > Hoplodrina ambigua. Next base: position 4,027,447 of record OX458979.1, read on the forward strand.
ACTCCTTTACTGTGTAATGTTACGTAATATAATGTAAGTGTAATATCAAATTAATATTATCAATTTTTTAAATAACAAAAGAGTATGTTTAAAGTCCACTTCACAGAAAAGCACTAACTGAAGTGTTTTAAAAGAATAGAAAATATTTGTAATATTGATTTTTTTTCAAGTTTTCGACGTTCTTTTTTCAATTTGCAACGAAACGAAAATATCTTTTGCAAATAAATTTACTTTTAAGCCTTTCTATCTATTGTTTACTAAACTACTACAGTTTTAGTGAATTAAACTTAGTTGGGGGTTCACGTCGATTCCAAAAATAGAATCAGCTGACCTGAAAAACTTGTTAAAAGCAGAGTAAACTTGGTCATTGCGGTACATCAAATAGTAGTTTAGAACGCGAAGAGCTCTTTTGGGAACACTGAAGGATTTTAGTGTCAATGTTTACTCAGTTTCATGTTGAAAAAAGAAACATTCGAACAGTGGGGAAGTACTATTTGAATTTAAAATAGCTTAAAAAACCGGTTTAGTGCTGTTTAGGACTTGCACACGAAGGGTTCTGTACCATCGATGAAGATAACAGTATTGCCATTATAGTATTGAGCCAAAAACACAAAAACAGGGTTTTTATATGGGTACCTCCTTTCATTTTTTTTCCTTTTTTATTATTTGTTGGCATAACGACAAAAAAAAAAACAAATTCTAAAAATATTTTAACTCTCTAGGTTAAAAGTTAAAATATTTATGAGATACAACCCGCTGACAGACGAACAGGCGAACAGCGGAGGCTTAGTAATAGGGTCCCGATAGCACCCTTCGGATACCGAAGTCTAAAATGCAAAAAATATACTTACTTTAATAGTAATTGTATTTCCAAAGTAACTATCGATGAACAGAATACCAATGAAAATTGATAAGTACGCAAGTACCCACAGTACTTCAAATATGTTCTTCAGAGGAGACTCAATCTGCAATAAATTATTTAAACGTACCATAACTAGCTGTGCCTGCGGCTCCGCTCATTAATATTCATACCTTATGTTACATAACGTAATAAAATAAATTCTACTAACGTAACAAGTGAATACAATAGTTGTCTATGGATCAATGAAAACGATGTAAGTGTGGTTCTTTTGTGTTTTCCTGAAATATCGGTTTTTCTGACAAAGAAATATTTTTTCACGCTTAGCGCTGTGGCTGAGCGATTGGCTGCTGCGCTGCGTGTCTCGGGTTTGATTCTCGCACAAAATAAATAAAAAATTTTTGCTTACAAGCTCCGAGTCTGGTTGTTTGTTTAAGTGACGTGTGTACGTTATAAATGTTTTAAGCAACATGGTTTATAAATGAAAAAAATAATATTAAAGCAAGCTTTTCTATTTGAGTGAGACGTAATCTTCTTAAACGCTTTCAATTTATATCCATATCATGGGTGTGCACAAAATAACTAAACCACCATCTTTGCTGGTCTGCTATATTGGATTTAGAATGACGTCACTTATCTCACCATACATTGTCATCCAAACTCAATGTGCATGCACAATTTCAGCTCGATCGGTTGAGGACAACTGCTTTAAAATTCAGTTGCAAGATTTTACCCGAAAAAACATACATACATGCATTGCAAGTTAAATAAAAGCTTGTAAAAAGGAAATACCAGATCTTACCGAAAATATTTGTACCGCAGTAGTGCCCAAAATAAAGGTACTCAAAACTAACGTTGCCGATAACTGTCCACTAAATGCATTCTGTATCGTATTTACAAATCTGGAAGGAAAGCAAAGGTACTTGCTTTACATTTAAATAAATTGTACATTTAATTTTGCATTCGTAAATTGTACTTTAAGATTTCTGAAATAAAATTTTAATTCCTTTCCAGGAAATAATTCTATTATTTCTAAAATAAATTTAAAAATAAAAACCAATTAAGTAATTCATAATTTACTTCGTTATAGCGCAGTGATGAAGAACGCATCTTTGAAAAATTGCTTTAAATGCTTCGTTTTCACTGCACTTTCTTTCAGCTGCGGTGGCTTTAACGAGGTCTTTCATATTTTCAAAGTTATAAATTAAAACGTCCAATTGGCTGACTGGAAGGTAAATAAATCGTCGAGTACATAAAAAGTTTGATACTCGGAGAGTATTTTGTAGTAGTTTTTATGCAGAATCAACGCCCTTTGACCGTAGTACGTGGTTCAATATGGTGATATTCAAATCGAAAACTTTGTTGTTTTACTTTTTGTGGGAATATTATTTTATTTACCCCGCAGCGCGGCTCCTGATAGTTCTACTATTTTGTTATTCCTAATATCGTAGAACTAGTGAGAAAAAAAATTCCCACTAGTTCTACCGTAGAACTGTTCAGTAGAACTAGTGGGAACAAACCGCTTTTAATTTTCCAATGTGTAACAATACGCAATGATTTTTTGCTAATCCTACTTCATCCTCTTTTATAGGAATAATATTTATGTTTAGGTATTGTTTCCCAAAAGCCGTGTGGACCAAATCTCTTTTGAACGATGAGTTTATCCGGGATGACTGTTTACTTGAAGAGATTTATGCCGTTATTCAGATTTTATGCATTACTCAAAGTCAAATAATATGCAAAATTAATTTTACTTGCGCAAGACATTGTTGCCCAGGGCATTGTTTGTAGCGCTGCGAATATTACCAGGATCGTAGGCTTGTACAATATCTGCAATTATTAAAAATACTCTGTAATACAAGAAAGGGATTTAACAAAAATATAAGTTAAGCTTAAAAGCACTAAAAGCATTTTAATGTAGAAATGAGAAATATTAAAAGAAAAACTTAAAAAAGAAAATGGTAAAAAAAATTGTCGTAAGGTTCTCAAGTGGCGACCACGTATCGGAAGGCTCAGTGTAGGAAGGCCCCCCACGAGGTGGACTGATGACCTGGTCGCGGGAAACCGCTGGATGCGGGCAGCTTAAGACCGGTCTTTCGGGGCAGCTTATGCCCAGCAGTGGATAATCGTTCGGATAATCAACCAGTCTGTCTTACCTAGGGATTTCGTATCACCCAGATACTGGGTTGTGGAGGTCAGATAGGCAGTCGCTCCATGTAAAATACTGGTATTCAGCTGCATCCGGTTAGAAGGGAGCCGACCCCAGCATAATTGGGAAAAGGCTAGGCAGATGATGGTGATGATGATAAAAACAAAAAATGTAAATCTTCAAAACTCTTACCTGATAAGCGCACAAATAATTAAAATACGATTCCTTATTAACATCAATAAGTACAAGATCCATTTTCAAAGGTAAAGTTTCAAAATTATTCAAAGCCGGTACCACGACAGTGTGTACTGGAATAATACCGATACCAATTAATTCGACGATCGTAAGTACAAACGGCAAAATAATTAATTATACTGGCAAACATCAAACATTTTCTGCTCCTTGCAGCGTTATTGAATTTTTATGCGAAAAAGAAAGAAAAAAGAAGAAAAGTTCAGGCAAGTATTTTAATGGCACGTTTGGCGCAGTGGCTGAGTGGCTGATTAGCTGATTGGCTGATTTGCCTGGGTAGGGCAGAAGGGACTGTCAGACTTTTACTGAATAAAAAACCACCCTGTTCCGAAGCCACGGTATCCTGTGATTGCTTGCTACGGTGCGTGTCACTGGTTAGATTGCCGCATGGAACATTTATTTGTATGGTTCCGGGTCTGGACTTGTGTGCGAAAACATCAGGTTGTAAAAGCACCCACGATACAGGAGAAATCCCTAGTGTGAGGCAACGGTTTCTCTTTTGTTTATATTTTCAAGGTTACGAGAGAATTCGCTACCTACCTAAGTCACTATTTTGTTCACAGTACTATTATATCTATGTAAGTTTTGACTATAAACAAGCATCATGTTTCCGTGTTATTGTATGTGATTAAGTACATTCGGGGTCGATAATTTCATCAAGACATGTCTATCGAGAGTGTTCTGTATATTTAGTTTCTTCTGTTTAATTAGTCAGTAGTTGGCAAAAAATGCGTATGAACGCGAGGAGAGGCCTATCCTTACAAGTCAGACGCATCTGCTTATTTGACGAAATTAAGGTTGATTCACACATAACAATGAAATCAGAGTTCCGGCACCGTTACGACACAATACCGTCACCGTGATAAATTGTTTCATACATTCTCTATGAACGCTTCGGAACTGAGAGCACTGTGTCGTCACTGACACTAACAGGCATGAACGCGTTCGTAGAGAATGTATGAACGAATAATTATCACGGTCACGGTACTGTGTCGGAACTGTGCCGGAACTGTGACTTCACTGATCTGTTTGAATCAACCTTTACTGTTCAAGATGTTTGCCGGCTTTTAATATTAAATAAAAACTAAAGCTCTAAGGGTCGGTTCACATCTGACGGAAGATATGCCGCGTATCGTCCGTCGCGTAACGCAGAAACAGTGAAATAGATAATAAAATATCCAACCATTCACACATAACCGATAATGAGTTAGTGCGTCGACCATACTAAAGACAATACGTTCGACGTTTCATCCATCAGATGTGAACCGACCCTATAACGAGCATTACCTAGTAATAACTAGGCACTCACCAAACACATCCGAACAACAGCAACACAGAAATATCCAGACCATTCTCCTAGAAAACTTGACAGACTTTTCCAATTTTTCATTCTGCTCTTTCAAATGAAACTTAAACTCTTCGCTTATGAGTTGCTCTGACAGTTGCATGAGCACATCCCGACGCAAACGTAAATCCAGAAGCCTTAGCGATACTAACAACTCTGTCAGAATTAAGTTTATGCTGAAACGTGGAATGTTTAATTAGTGCGGTATTTAGTTTTGTTAAAGTAATAAGCAGACCTTTGTGAGGGGGTTTGTATTATCTAGTATTTATAATGTCATTTTGCTCTTTAATAAAATTTGCTTCAGACGGTTTTCCATAAAATACGATTTAGAAACAGAATGACATGATTACAATAATAAAATTGACTAACTGCCTCGTTGGCCTAGTGGTCGCAAAGCACTACTGCTGAGCTTGTGGTCTTGGGTTTGATTCCCAGGTCGGGCAAAGTGTTGTTGAGTATTTTCATATAGAAATTTCTCAGTAGCAGCCTTGGAGTCTGGATTTGCGCCCGGTTGATAGCAATAGGTTCACTTCCTATTACATAGGACTTAAACATAACTGACCAAATGCACTAATGGGTACACCCAGATTACGCCAGTTCTGCCTAACCCTTCGGGGATTACAGGCGTGATGTTTATGTTATTCCCAATTGAAAAATTGATTGAATACGTCATGTTAGCACCGAGGACTCATGATAGACCCCCTGTTGTTATTTCGGGGTTGCATGTACCGTGAAACGTGTCACGCAACATTCCTATACATATTTCGAGGAATTTTTGTACTAAGATATTTTCTTGTCATCAGAGAAGAACGCTCATTAATTCCTTCATGTTATTATTATGTAAGTAGGGCAATACTGATAAGACTTGACCTTAACAAGTTAAACGAAAGCTTGAAAAAACTGGTTTCATTTAGGTTTGTCATGTATGTTACACGCGATTTCAGTTTCACGGCAGATTTATTGTGTCGTTACAACATAATTTATGAGCACGAAAGGGTTCTTTACAATTTTCAAAGTATTTCTTTCGTCCCCGTTTTTTCATGTTATCAAAACTGATTCAATCAAAATTTTATAACCATCGCAAATGGTGAAATAATCTTTAGGTAAATAGTTTGTCTGAAATCCTCATAAAAGTTCATTGATTTTTTTCCAACGTTAACATAATATGATGTACTTTAGGTGTACGGTTGGGCGCACCTACGAATATTTTACCCTTTTTGACCCTTTAAGGGGAATTTTATGGGACCCAGGGCAGGTTAACATCTGAAAAAATATACTTCTCCATTCAGTTCTCACGATGGGGGAGATTAGTTCCCGCTTTAATAATTTATGAGTCAAATTTCATTATACAAGGAGAGTGCTACTTTAGCTTAACGTAATGTAAACGTTGAATGTCGGAAGAAGCAAATATTTACAACTGATATAGACTGCTTTAATAAGAGGACTTCGTTCGTGATATTAAAACAATAATCCTGCTTTGCTCGCTACTCGTTGAATTAGTTGAGTAAATATTTTAATTCGTTCGTTATACAAAGTGCAGTTTTGTTGCTTATATAATCGATTAAATTTACGATACCTAATCAATAATAAATAAATACCTATGTATTTATTTGTTTACGTTTGGCAGTATTTCAGAATACACCTCTTTCAAAGAACAGAATCGCCCACGCAATTATATATTACTGTATGAGTACGGGCTCATTCCCCGTCTGCCTACACCCAGTGGCGAGATGGCTAGATCAAATTCGAAAATAACCTAATGAAGAAAATCCTATCCTATCCTATCCTTTTATTATTGATAGGTACGTGTTGAGGATCACAAGCATAGTTACCTTAGTTAGTTAGGGGTGTCGTGATAGCTCTGTGGTTAAGGCGCCCAATGTGACTTTTTTAATTCATATATAATTTCTATAGTTTATATTGGATATCACTGACATCGGTGGAGAAAAAACATCGTGAGGAAACCTGGACTTATACCAGCCTATTACTGTCCCACTCATACCATGTCAGAGGGTCTTGAGGCGGCTTAGAAACTCCGACACTAGTTTGTGTGGGCTCGTAAGACCTTACTACACGATAGACATATAAGGAAAAGGAGGAGGATGATGTAATAGTGTACTCATTGTTGGAAAGCCATATAAAATAAATAAATAAATAATGAAAGAAAGCATAGTTGCCGCCTAGAAATTGACTATAATGCAAAACTGCACTTTCCATATTGTGTTCTTCCGGATCGTCATTAGAATCGACAAGGGAAATATCTGATTCGATGGCCACATCTGTGTACAAGCGATCACGTATTGCATGTCAAGCAAGATGATTGCATAATCATGTTAAAACCGAGAAGCAAACGCAGCACGTTAATAATTAGTAGACACAAACCGTCTACTATTTAAGCCCTGTTTGAATTAACTGGGGAACCTTCACAAATGCAATGGATATTCCAGTATTATTTTATAAATGCGAATTGATCCCCAAAAAAGGATAAAGGCTACTTTTTTGTGCGACATTGTCTGCATCTGCGAACGGACATTCACGCGGACGAAGTCGTAGGTAAAAGCTAGTACGAGTATAATTAATAAGAATTAAATATTATAAATAAAATATCGTAAATCGTAAGTTAAAGTGGATAATACCGTTGCGTCCCGTCTAATTAATTAATTTTAAGCTTCATACACAAAAGTACTTAATGCCTTAAGAAACAAAGTTTATAATAAAACTAACTTTATAGATGGAAATCTGTGAAGTTCCCCAAATCATTCGACAGAAACTATGAGTGTGAAATGTTGAAAAAAATATAGTTTCGATACTCACATTCCAGCCACCTCTTGTATTTCAGCGTCACCCGAAAAAATCAACCGTACCATATAAATGAATTGGCTAGCAGTTGGTATAACGAACACGGCCATTCCTATTGCGATTCTCGTCAAAATCCGAATCCAAAATCTGACATCCTTCATACTGTACGGTATGTAAAACCACATGCCGCACAGTTTTATCATTGCGATTTGTATCGAAATGTGTTGGGTCAGATCGACGTCCATGGACTTCATTTTCAGGGAATTTGAAATGTAATGACGTTCGTATTATACTGTTAGTTCTATAAACGTTTAATAGGCAAGCGAGAAGCTTTTGTTTGTGAAATGTTCAGTATGTTTCGATAAAGGCGAGAGTTTGTGAACTTAATTGATATTAATTAGGTTGTGAAGTGGTTTTGGTGATATTGATTTGCAAAGTCAAGGCCGCACTCAACTGATCCAAAATCAATAGAGTAAAACTTTTGGATAAAATCTATCGATTTATTTCTTTTTAATAATTGAAATTTTTGAATCATAAAAATGCGAAAACGATTGATTTATAAACAAGGTATATATTTGTAAATATAAAATGTAAAGACGGTTTGCAAAGAGCGAATAATGTTTTAACAAATTGCGGTTAAAAACGAATTGCATTCCATCAACCATATTTTTAAGTGCATACAGCTTATATCCGCCTGATGGAGTCTCAACATCATCGTATTAAAACTTGTGTAGGCTCTCCTTGAACTGCGGAAAAGGTAACTTTTTGACATCATCAGACAGTTTGTTGAGTAGGTACCAATGATTAAGGGCTTCGCTTTAATTCTAAAGTTACGCAGGCAGAAAAATCAGTTTCAGTCAAAATTTCAGGCCTAGTAAAATCATATTTCCGAAAGATTTCAGAACGGAAACGAAGTGATAAATGTAATCAGACTATAAAAAAACACAGATTACTAAAACATTTGCACACGATACACAGCGAGCCTCTCACTATTACGAAACAGTTGAATAGCGAATACTTTCCCAAGCTCTGCAGCCGCCCGCTAAAGCCAGAGAATACACAAAGTACATTTAAAACCGGTACACGGGTTTTTATTCCGATATTCATGACCTATTTTTGCCAATGCAGTGGAGCTATTCACGTTAGCAGTGGATAGACAACCAGCCTAGTTGGTGTCTAGGTAAGCTTTTGATGTATTACCTGAGATACATGTAGTGCGGGTGAGACGGCACGGTAGCGCAGTAGCTGAGTAACTGGCTGCTGTGCTGCGTGTCGCGGTTTCGATTCCGCTCGGGACAAATGTTTTTATGGCCTACAGGTAGTTGATATGTGTCTGATAAGGTGTGTATGTGAGTTTATGATAATAGTTTTGTAGACTGTGCACCTCTGATACAAGAAGCATACGACATCTTTTGAAAAAGAAGAAAAAAACATTTAGATCTGACAATCTTGTTAGTAGATTTTGAACTGTATAATTTATGTAACTTGATCTACTTTCACAAAACCATTTGGTAGTAATACGGTTTAGGTAGTTTCAAGTTTAGGGAACCCTAACGATTTTATTCTCATTATCGACTAATTATAATAATTGACATTTTGTCAAATCATTTCTAAAGTACACTAAATGATTTAATTAACTGTTAATTACAGTCGATTTAAAAACACTTATGAAAAATAAGTAACAACACTACTATTAATACTATTGTTGTGAGGGTTCGATTCCAGGCAAAGTGACTATATGACTTTTAATTCATAATACCAACTTTTTAAGTTTATCTTGGACATCACTGACATTGGTGCAAGAAAAACATCGTGAAGAAACTTAGAATGATAATTTAAATAAAGTTTGAAATCGCCAATCCGCCTTGAGCAAGCGTGGTGATCAATGCTTATGCCTTCTTTGTATAAGAAGAGGCATTTGCCCTGTTGTAGGCCACAATAGGCTGATATTAATGTTATGATTACTTAACAATACTAATCTAAAACCAAGAACTATAGATTTTGTGATAAACTCAAAATCAGAAGAGACAGTTTCTGACCTCAAAAAGGGACGTTTTAGTTTAGTTTTTTGGAAAACTTTTAGGTAACTACAAAAGTAAGAATAAATGAGTAACAATATTACTGCCAATTAAAAGTTTTCACAGATACAAAATATATATAGCTACGCGTTATTTAGAGAATTAAAACTTAAAACTTTCGAGTCCTTATTTTTCGAAATGAATAAACCGATTTTATTGAAACTTCTTACACGTAACAGGATACATTGGTCTAAAAAGTTATTAGAGAATATTGTCGATATGTCTTATTTAAAAAAAGGTAATTGGAAATCTCTGTTTCTATGGAAAACTTAAATTCTATTGAAGTACAGCTAAATTATAATAAGACACATCCTTCGAAAATTTTCTCTTGTAAGTACAGTCAGCAACAAAAGTCGATTAACATTTATGATTTTTAAATCCTAATTATTAAGTACAAAATTAAAGTAAAACGCAATGAATATAAAATTATTATATTCATTGCGTTATATATAATATAAATTATTTATTAGCTATTATCCTGAAATTCTGAAAGCCAGTACATTACGTGTTGAATGTCTGTTTAAATGATATAATAAAAAAAGATCACCGCCTTCAAAAACCACATAATAAAAAATAACTTTAGCTAGGAAGTCGGCGACTTTGGTTTTATTTCTTGTTATGTAGGTATTGCCACCGACTTCCAAGCTAAAGTTATTTTTTATTATGTGGTTTTTGAAGGCGGTGATCTTTTTTTGTAAAAAAGCTTTTTATTTTTCACTTTTTAGTGCTTGTGTGTTAATGTTTGAAATCCTTACATAAACCCCTTTCAAACAATACCTCACACGATATATTTAATTTTGGAAAGTGGTAAGAGGGGGGTTGACGTACCCCCCCACTTCCTTGAGTCAGTCATCGACTACACGTATAAACAAAGCAATTTTTCTTGTTACGGCGGTTCTGCTGTGATTTTATAAGGAGTTCCGTTCCATATCTCCAAAGTTCATCATCAGATCATGACAATATTTCTATGGGACCTATTCGGGACCATACTCTTTCAAACATAAAAAGAATCATCCAAATCGATTCAAAATTGGCGGAGTAATCGTTGAACAAACACACAAAAAAAAAAAAAAAAAAAAACATACGCGTCGAATTGAGAACCTCCTCCTTTTTGAAGTCGGTTGAAAATAACATTGTTAATCGACTTTTATTGCTGACTGTACCTATGTTCATTGTGCAATGAATAGTTAAAAAGTGATCTATTTGGCATTATTTAAAGCTTCATTTGTATTGAAAACAATATTCAGTAATAGTCACGGTACATTGTTTCCACATTATCAATGGCTACTAACTTTGTAGACCAATTATTCTATAGTGAAGCCGTCGACGCTTGACTAAAATAAACTTTGAATAAAAAACAAAAATAAAATACAGGTTTTTAGCCTAGTTCGGCAGTGGATGATATTTTCAATTTAAACAAAAAATGTTTTCAGATTAATTGGCGAATTTTTTTTGGAAATTAATACCTATTATTCTTACTGCAGAACTAAGACCCAGAGAATATTTATATATATCTTTACTATAAAAAAGCTGAAAACTTTCTGTTTGTTTGTTCAAACGCGTTAATCTCTAGAATTATCAGTCGGATAATTTTTTCATAATATATGATAGCCAGATTAAAGTTAGGAAATTATATTAATAAAAATCCATTACCTAAATATACATATTTTAACATCACGCTACACAACCCACGGTAGCAGAACAGTTATCAAAGACGTAACTTAAGGCGGGTGAAAAATTACCCACGAGTAAAGACGCTGGCAAAAGCTAGTAATTATAAGTCGAAGTTTCCTCACGATGTTATAGGCGATTAACACACGGCACCGCGCTCCGCCGCGGAGGCCGGTGGCGGTAAAGCGGTTTGCACCGCTCGACCGCGCGGTCAGGCGGTGTACGTGTGTGCATCAACGGATTTCTTAGAGGCCAATGCGATATGAGATCCACTTCACCGCCAACCGCGGCAGTGCGCGGTGCCGTGTGTTAATCGCCTTACTGCACCGATATCAGTGGTGTCCAAAAGAAATATAGAAAAAAAAAAAATTGCCAGCGAAATTCGTCGTATTACAAACATGAGGTCTATATTACCAGATTATCAAGCCAATATCAATTTTCCGACTTCTGGCACCTGTCAATTGATCAAATTGACAAGTGTCTGAACACGATATTATGAAAGAAGTTTTTGAAGTTGTATTTCGAGCGTGTGAAGTCCCGTTACGAATATTAAAAAATATATATAATATATTTTGCTTGCATTACGGACCAAACAAGTATCTACTTAATATTCTTAGTTAGCGACATGTTTTTGTTTTTATTTCGAATCTCAATCAATAAAATAATAATAATATCAGCCTATTACTGTCCTACTATAGGGCAAAGGCTTCTTCTCGTGCAGAGAAGTAATGAACATTAATCACCACGCTTTCTCAACTTGAAATGGCGATTTAGACTTAATATCTATTCCTAGTACCTAATATTATGAAGAGGTAAAGTATAGTCTTGATTAAAAACATTTTTTTTTTGTGTAATGCCATACGATATGTTTTATGGTAATCTTGGACGCGGACGTAGTCGCGGGCTGAAGCTAGATTTTTATAAGTAAAGGTTTCCTCACGATGTTATCTTTCCCCGATATCATTCAAGTCCAAAGTAAACTTAGAAGGTACATATGTATTAAGAAATTGAAAAAGTTACATTGGTTGCCCTTGCCCTTTCTATCCACGAGTAATAATTCTATAAAAATATACTCTGACGTCAATTGAATCATTTAGTCCAATCCACTCGACTAAATTATTGATATTCATTTGATTAAGTGCTTCCTCAATATTAAAGGTTCATCAACTTTAATTATAAATTCCGGAAAACAGTTTATTTTTAACACACAAAGGCGATGTTTAATGGTTGTCACTCACTTATCAACCCAGTACTGCCTTGCCTCGTGCGGTTGAGATTTCCTAACATGAACTTTCATAAATAAACTAATGCAACATTACTAATATGAATAAAAGTGAAAGTCAAAGTCAAAGTCAAATCATTTACTTCAATTAGGCAATTATAAGGCACTTTTAAACGTCTTAACAAGAAAAAGAATGAATTGAATCTTGTTGCCCCTTTTCAAAAGGTAGTTAAAAAAAAATCAAAATATGTAATTTCGAAAAAAAAAAACGTAATTAAAAGTCGAAACCTTCAATATCTCCGTTAGTCCTAGGTATACCTGAGAACTATCTCTCTCCATCTAGACCATACGACAGCCCAGGACAAAAAAAAAAACAATGATGGGAAAAATAAGTTGCTGTATAATTTCGCCACCAAGAAATATTTAGTGGGAAACTAAACTTAGATAATTATTAACAAACCTGAAACCTCCATTTACTTATCTTCCGACTTTACGAGAAAACGAATTATAGTGGTGTAAATTTCGAGAACCTTTTAATAACTGTTATAAAATAACAGGGTAAAGATAATGATACCCTGTTATTTTGTAACAGGGTATCATTAGATAGGGTATCATTATGAACACTAACGTTAACTACCGTTAATTTGGATTCAATAGACGACACGTTTGGTGCAGTGGCTGAATGATTGGATGCTGCTCTTCGTTTAGGGGGTACAGTCCCCGCTCCAGCAAGTAGTTGATCCGGGTCTAATTGTAAACACACCCACGATACAGGAGAAATTCCTAGTGTGTGGAAAAAAATATATAAAAAAGTGAATTAATCAAATTGAAAAATGCCATTTGGTAGCCAAGCCTAGCGTTTCCTACTAATGTCATAAACTTCTTCACTATGAGCCTCATAACGAAAAGAAAAGTCGACTAGAGCGAAACGGAGCATTTATTTTATTTTAAAACAAGGATAAAGTGACTAGAACTTGCCTTTTCTTGGGCCAAAGAATGAAGCATTGCCAGCCTTTGGGCACTTGTCCCGTTGCTCCGCGCTTGCGGCCACTAGGTCAACGAAGCATTTAAGTAGAACTATATTAAGCAAGATATAAATATAATGACCTTGCATGCCATTAGCTAGAGGTGAAAGCTTTTGAAGCAAACGACATAGAAAATGCAGGAGTAGGTACATAATAATGATGGATGTTTTTATGTAGATTTGCTTTTGTTTCAAGAATAAACAAAATATTATAAACTAGCGAATCGCTTCGGCTACGCACGGTGCAAATTTTAGTAATTTCTAGTGGATTTTCCCAAAAAATATTTCATAAAATCTTTCTTCACCTCTTCACTTCAATCTTTGAACACCACAAAAAAAGGTTCAACCAAATCCGTCCTGCCGTTCCCGAGATTTGCGCTCAGAAAAACATTTAGACATTTATTTTGATTGACATAGATAGATAAATATAAAATTAAGGGATATCTACTTGTCATCACAAAGTGACTGAAGATTGGCGTCGACAACAAGGTTGTGGTGGACTCAGATTTATTCACGACAGATTGGGGCGAACGGATAAAGCGAGAGATGTGACAATCAAGAATGATTACAATAATAAAATTAAGGAATTTCTAACTGTCATCACAAAGTGCCCGAAGACGCTTGAACGCGAAGCTTAGATTTATTCACAAAAGATTGGACTGAAAAAGTATCGTAGAACGTAAATCTACACTAATATTATGAAAAGGTAAAGTTTGTTAGTTTTTTGTTTGGAAGAGGATTTCTCTGATAAAAAGCTATACTATTGGCTCGGAAATAGTGTAGTTTCTTTATATAGGACACTCGCGTCATAGGATATGTTTTATGTTATACTAGCTTATCTACTCGACTTCGTCCAAGTAAATGTCGGACTCCCATTAATGCGCTTAGGGGGCAAGTTTTGGGAAATCCTTTTTTTGCGCTTGCCTACGTCATAATATCTAGCTGCGTGCAAACAATCCGTTCAGTGGTTTGAGCTGTGTGTTGATGGATAAGTCAGCCAGTAATGTTTGCCTTTTATATAATGTAGATTTGACTTCCACCTGGATGAAGTCACGGGCAGAAACTAGTCTGTAATAATAATAATATGCAATTCCATCACATCGAATAAATCTAAAGGTCCAATACAACTTTTCTACTGTGTAAAAACAATTAAACATCTTACCATTCAAAATCATAACCCTTCTTTCGCTTCGCAGCAGTTTGGTAAAAACTGACAGATTTTGATCAAAACCTGTGCGAGAACGCATGAAAAGAACATACTCAAAACACAATCAATAAACAAACTAGCAAACTAAATACATCAGCGATCTACACATTGCTGTAAATAATGTATTCAAGTATGTTCTAGAACAGTTATTACTAGTCTCTTTGAACATGCGTAAGGACCGCAAGTACAAGGCTTTCACATTGACATTCACAAACATAGCGACCCTAGTAAAGGTCCCTTTTCCCTCGTTGATTACTTGAAAGTACCTATTATCTATAGACCTGATTTTAGCTGGACTTCTACATCTGAATAAATTAACTGCTAATGCTGGCTTAGCTTTTAGATTTTCTGGCAAAAAAAAATCATTAATGGTTTTAACGGTAATTTATTTATTATTTATTTAAAATTTATGCAGCGAAGCCTTTGTACCTTAAAGGCGGACTTAATGCCTTAGGCATTCTCTACCAGTCAACCAAAAGGAGGTGAAGATGGCAGGTGCAAAAAAAAAAATTGTGAATAATATTTTCCATCAGGAATTTTTCAGTAGCAGCATCGGAGTCTGGATTTGTGCTTGGGTGATGGCAATAGGCTCGCTACCTATTATATGGGAATCAAACATAACTGGCGAAATGTGGGTGTACTAATGTTTACACCTCTGCCTATCCCTTCGGGGATTACAGGCGTGATGTTATGTTGTGTTATATATTGTCAGCCACAAATGACAGAGAAGAAGCTCTATAATACCGAAGTTTTGGTAAAACACGAAGTGCTTTTGTTTTTTCTAAGCTTTTATTAGTGGCTGATCAAATCTTACAAGTTAAATTAGAGCCTCTTCCCAATGTTCAATTATGCTGAAATTTCGCACACATAAGTACATTGGATGACAATGCGAAATAATGATGTCAGAGAGCTGGTCTGATGATGGAGCTAGAAAGTGGATATAGGTACTTTATTAAATCTTACAAGTTAAATCTGACCCATTTCCTGGTTTTCAGATAACCTTGAATTTTGAATACATAGACACATTGCATGACAATGCAAAATAAAAGTGTGTTTAAAAAAAATAGAACTTTTTTTCCGTACGCGCCTATTAGCTTATCTTTGTACACGACAAAAAGTATTCAAAACTGTCGTATAGTGATGTAGGTGCTAGTTTTGTCGACAAAGGGTCGTATCGGCCGGTGCTAGTCTGAATATCTGGGGGTGCGGGCGTACTGCCAAAACGGACCGGCCTATTCAACCTCTTTATTTGTAGTCGGCTTACCGAACGACAATCTCTTTGCGCTCGCACTTACTTCTATATATTTCGATTACGGCTTTAATCCTGGGTATACAGAAGAAGCAACTTTATTTGATTTTAGTTTGTCTTAAATATTTGCCTAAAATGTACAATTTTATCTTCCTGTTCCGAAGGCCACAAACACTATGTGTGTGTATTATTTAGTGACTAGAATAATAATAATAAAAAAATATTTAAATCAAGTAATATTTTCTGCTATGTCTATTATGCAGGATAAACTTTCAATTAACAAATAAATAATGAATAACTGTTGTTAAGATCGGTACCGATAAGTTTATAAAAGTTTATTCCCGTGAAATCACCGTTAACAGTTAAGCCAGCCTTAAGCGCTGAAGTATTTGATGAATAATTTCCCATCGAGAGACTAAAGTACTTAAAAAGTACGCCAACATTCTAACGAGCGAACGTTACGTCGATTGTAAATCTCACGACCCACGTCATAATATTCCACAGAAGCGTACGAATAAGTAAGGCGCTTTGCACACGGAGCAACTTAAGTTGCCGCAACTGGCAACTTTTTAAAAGTTTCCTGTAAAAGTTGCTAGTTGCCATAAAGTTGCCGGTTGCCGCAACTTTTTGGCAATTTGTAAGCAACTTTTTTAGCCGAGTTGCAATGTTGCAAACTTAGCGGTATTACCACTAGATCTGGTGGATTGGGACCCCCATCTGGTGGGCAGAATTTGTAACTGGTGGCTTGTGGATTTTAGGTAGGTAGGTTTTCAAAAACAAAATTGAAATAAATTTACAATACTAACACTTTCAGTGTACTTATCCGTTAGATGACTGTGGTATGTAAAAAAAGAAAAAGTAATCGTACTGATAACGGTACAAGTTATTCAGGTCGACAAAAAAGAGGGTAAGAAACATCATTCTCTTAGAAAACAATCCTATTTAGTGAGCCCGAGTGGCTGTGGAGCAGGACTAGCATTTAGCCAAGCATTTTGGTCCGTGATATAATCATCTAACTTATAATAATGCTTGATTAGATAGTGTGCGTTTTATGCATGGTTTAAATGTTCTCTCATTTAGTTGGAGAATATCAAGACGTATTTTATTATAGCATTTTACACAGTATCCCAAAAAGAAGTGTTTACTTAGTGGGAAAAACCACTAAGTTAATGGCAACACTATGCCGGGCACAGGGCGAGGGAGGGAGGGTGTGAAATCGAATATTTGACAGTTGCTAGTTGCGGCAACTAGCAACTAAAAAAGTTGCTAGTTGCCGCAACTGAAAACTGTTGACGATTGCCGCAACTCGCAACTTGAGTTGCTCTGTGTGCGCAGTTCAATTCAATTACATGTAAACAGCGAGTTGCCAGTAAGTTGCCAGTTGCCAGTTGCTGCAAAAGTTGCTCCGTGTGCAAAGCGCCTAAATAAAATTGAATAATTTACGAGTAGGTTTTACCACAGAATGTCACAGGGGCGGTGATGTGAGATATCAAATTATAAGAGGTTGTGTGCACATGCGCGGAGAGCGTCGCCGGCCGCGGCCACCAGTCTGCTCGACGCTCGCACCCTTTCCGAACGAGCCGCGCCATGTTCCGAGGCAAAATTCGAAACTCGAACAACTCGCGAACGCAACAATAAAAAAATATATAGACATTATTAGTGAGTGTATTAATTGATAAAACTTTGTTTTTTAAAAATTCTATGTTCTTAAATAATTTTGTGTATATTCTGTGACGTGTTAGACGTTTAGAACTTTTAATTGACGTAGTTGTTCGAATTTTTCCGCGTTTTTTAGTTTCATTGGCGGATTTGTGTGCAGTGCGATATATTATTTGGATCAGTTCAAAGTTTTTATTTGGTAAGAATGGAGATAATAATTTGATTGCCTAAGTTATCTATATATTTTTAGTATAGCAATTTATTGGTGCGTTGCTTTTATGACATACTCAATTTGTTTCTTTGAGAGTGTTTTTATAGATAAATGATTTGAAGCATTAATTTTATTTTCAAAAGTATTCTATACTTTTATTCTGTGGTGTTAGAAAATACTTAGTTAAATTTTTTCCTTCTTTTTTTGCATTTAATGAGATGGTGGTCTTTGGTTTACTTATTAGCTTTTAATTAGTTTGTTTTCGCGAAAAGCCATCTTTTATATATTTTTAAGTTCTAAAAAATCAACGTTTCTATTTAAAATATCTGGTCTGACAATTTGTCGAACTAGCGCGACTGTAGATAGTACATATTATGTTTGTGTAACGTATATGTGGTTGATTTTTTTAAATCGAAAGTACAAAAATCCTTCTTATAACTTATATTTTGCTTTAAAATGCGACAAGCAACATTTCTGTCTTCCAGAGAAATAAATAAAGTCTTTAATTTACATAAATACGAGTATTCCCAATTAAAAAATCACTGACATTAACGTTAAATTTACATTAGCACATGCGTGCAAGACCGATGGTGAGATTAAAAAGGTTGGACGTAGGACCTATTGGATGTATGCGGATGAAAATTAGTGACTACCAAGTATAAGTCTGAATTTGCGCATAAATTTTAAAAAGTAGAAACCACTAATCAATGGACATACATTTATGAGCTCTCAAGACGCGATTCCCCCATAGATTATTTATTTACCAAATTAATTCATAATCTATTAATTGATTTCAAAGCAACTAATAATTAAACTAAACGGTTAATTGAAAAGTATTTGGTAAAAATTAAGCATTTAAAAATAAATCTAAAATAAATGTGTTTTTTTTTTTAAATTAATGGTGTCATGACCGTACTTTGACAGATTTTCCTTTTTAAAAAAATTGATAGACGTCAATTTTATTCCACGAATAAAATTCTTACCTACACCTGCCAGGTATAAAGGTATGGTGAAATTCACCCTTAATATCTTAAGGGAGCTTTATACCCGGCAATGGGCGTAAAAAGGCTCAATGATAATGATGATAAGCCTTTTGGCATTATGAAGGTACGTAAAGGATTGTCCCGAGTGGGCGAGGTAGTGACATATAGCGATTATTATCAATTCATTTGGCAAACTTGAGCAGGAGTGTTGATCAATGCTCGTGCCTTTTCAATTTCAGAAGAGACCGTTGCAGGGGGCAATTGCAGGCTGGTATTATTCTTATATTTACTGACCTTAGAACCTTAAGCTATAGAACGTCTCTTGTATATATTTTTCAATATTGCTTGGTCGTTTCATTGGCAGATAGGGTATTTATTAGTGTTGAAAGTATACAAAGAACCTGCCAAGTATAAGTCGGACTGGCACACGAAAGGATCCGTACCACCGTACAGTATATACACAGTACAAAAATCAGTCAATCAATAATTTATTTAAGCAATATTTTATGAACAATATTTACAGACCTAATTATAAAAAAGCAATCTGAATTAAAAATAAAGACACTAAAACTAAATGGAATCAAAAAATTAATACGCATCGACCCCAACTGGAAAGATCGGTTAGTTTCTCTCAGACATCACTGACGATGGTCAAGGAAATCATTGTAAGGAAACCTGGATAATAATTAACAAAAAAAAAAAATGCCCTGAAATTGGCAATCCGCCCTGAGAGAGTGTGGTCTTCGATACTCGAGCCTTCTCTGTATGAGAAGAGGCCTTTGCCCTGCAGTGTGACAATAACAGGCTGGTACAATACGCGCCACGAAATATGAGACTTGACAAGCGACATTAATGGGGAGCTTGCGCAGGTATGGTTGTACGAAATAGCTATCCATAATTTGTGTAACTATTCAGGGATTTTTAGATGACATTTAGATTTTCTTAACAATATTATTATACTTATTACGAAATAATAAAGTTTGTGTGGTGTGTCAAGTCTCATCTTTCGTGGCGCGTATTGTATTAGTATTCTTTAAATAAAGCATGTTTTTTCTTTTACTTTAAAACTTCATTGAATAATAATATTAATGTTAGCTTAATGTTAGCCTTCTAACACCAAATTTGCCCGATAAACAATCTCGGCCAAATATAATAGACGAACTATTTGGTTAAATTAGCCAACAAGAAAATAATGACGTCATGAAAATGATGTCAGGGTTGCCCTATTTCGTTAGTCATTATGCCGGAAGGGATCAGTTCCAACTATTAATAAACGAATTAACCGAATATCTTACCTATGTAAAAGAAAAAAGAAGTCGTATGTGTATCGACATAAGTGTCAATCTTGTATTAACTTTGGCAGTGTAAGGCAAATCTTAGTACGTATTAGTAAAACTTAGTTCGATCGGTGAAAATTGTTTTCAACGGACTTGTGTTGTTCGGGGAATGCATGTTTAAACTTTATTCCTTTCCCGCAAGTTTCGGTTATTCAGAAATTACCTTAATTTAAAGCCTAAACCCCCAGGGGACACCAGACGGGGGTGTGATATGTTCAAAGCTATCTCAGCGTGAATTATGTGTCTGCGTAACTACGTATTATGTAACAAAAAATGTTGAAGTACGTACGGGTAGTACCGCGATAAGTGTTGCAAAGTGGAATACATTTATCATATTTGTACGGACATTCTGAATTTACGAGGTGTTCAGATTTTTTTTTCACCACTCTTCGTATTTATTTTTTCGTAATTTTTTAACTGGCATACTGTTTATGAACCGTGATTTGTAAACAGATTGTTTTTTAACAAAAGAATATCGTGCACCGTCAGAAACGTCTTTTTTTAGGAAAAGTCTTTTCTAACTGTATAGACTGAGAGTTCAGAATCGCAAGACTTACATCATTTGACCAGGGCTGAAATTTTGTGAATATATAAGAAGGATAGTTAAGAAGGTGTGCGTACTTTCTAGCTCCAGTACTGGGTCCTTTTTTAAGGTATCAGGTTCAAAAGGTACCTTACTTACTTACGTTCAAGTGTCGTAGCTGGTTTTTGTAACGGGTGGAAGGGTAACGAAAACTTTTACCAAAGGGATGAATTTTTTGGCCGGTTATTAAAAAAAAACCCCTTTCTTCCTTCTTTACAATAGTACAATATCTACATGTTCAAAATGTATGGAACAACTGATTCTTTTTAATAAGTGACGAAAAATGCCTACTCTAGTGTCTAGAATCATGTTCTGAATCCTTACTAATATTATAAATGCGAAAGTAACTCTGTTTGTATGTCTGTTACGCTATCACGACTAAACTACTGAACCGAATTTGATAAAATATGATACGGCGTAAGTTTTAACCCCAAAAAGGCACAGGCTACTTTTATTTTGCGATTTTGTCTGCGTCCGCGATAGCCGACATTTATGCAGACGACTCGCGGGCAAAAGCTAGTCCATGGTATGATGGTACAAGTGTTTGTTCCGATATCCCTTCCACCATGTATAAGTTTCATTGGATACTGTCATGACGTAGATCTGGCGAATCAGGGATCTTGGAAACGTACACAAACTAAGCAAATATTTTGCTAACTGGTAGCCTAGTGTATCGGGTCGTTGCGCTCCCTGGTACGGGGTAGAGCTACACACGATGATTGATTCATGTATGCCGTCCTTTAGGACAGGTCAACTCAAAGCTATGGCTATTGCCTCGGCTGCACTGGACATACCCTACATAGCAATTGTTACTCTACATTACAATGTACAGACTTTAAAAGACCTTCTCAATATTGAAAAAATACTGGACTGAATTATAATAAATATGTAGAGATAATTTACAGTAACATGACGCGCTCTTCCACAATTCAAAACGTTTAAAAGTGTTTGTAATAGTATTAAAAAGACTGACAACGCATGTGTGCGTATTGAGACGGCTTTCGAAACAAAAACATATCAGCGATTTGTTGCTCGACTAGCGGCGTCATTAATCACTCATTATTACTAGTATGGCGCTGCACTGACATACTCTATGAAAATGACAGGTGCGTTGTCTTGCGCGGTCGGCTATTTATGAATAGTTGACAAAAAAAATTGCCGGCCTGCTACTGAAGACGATTACTCACAACTACATACAAACTCTTTCATAGGAATGTGAATACACACATTGAAATGGTAATATGGAGAGGAGCTTCATGTTATAGTAGTTTATATCTACCAGAAATTCAATCCAATTATTTAAAAGCTTTCAAAATACAGTCGCAAACTCACCACAGCAACAATCAATGTCAAAAAATATATTTAAATTATAGGCATTTTTGACAGATTGAGATTAAGATTAGATTGCGATCGTTCCTGAAAGTTAGTAGATTTGAAATTTTCCGGAAAAAAGAGCCAAACCACAAAGACTCCGAAATTAACATAACTATGAACCAAAGTGGGATGGTATCTTTTGTTGATAAAAACTTCATATTTTTATTATCTCTGGGTCATTTTTACTGAACGCAACAATGTGCAAGTATGTGTAACATATGTTTGAAATTTTTGTGTGTATTATAGAGACAAGAAATCTTTTTTATCAACTTGTATGTTGCTGCTAGGCAAAGCGCTCCGTCATAGCTAACGTGTTGCCTTCTCTGTATCTTATTTAGCCTATATTAAATTCAAGCAAGCAATTCACTGCGTGTTAACCTGCTTAATGCAATTAGTAGGCAAAGCAGTAGGATTTCATTATCTGAATACCAATTAACATTCCGCTATTGATAGCGGGACTAAGCCTCGTTAATGTCCGTGCATTGAGCTCAAGCTTATGTTGAATTGCATTATGTTAGAAGTAATCTTGGTAAACATCAAAATTATGTCTTAATTGGTTCATTTAAGTTCTTTTTGGTTCAATTATTCTTTTCTACAGTCTTTATTAATACATACTTTTAAAAAAGAAATTACAAAAATATGTGAAAGAATATAAAAATATTTATTGCATACCTTAATGTATTCTTTATTTTAAGTACATCGTCTTTCGAGCCACATAATTATTTTATTAAAGCATTTACAAACGTTATTGTAAAACTTTTTTAAGTATGGAGTTTCTTGCTTATTCTTCTTTAAAAGAAACTACGTTTTGGAACCTAGATAACATTTTGACAACAACATTTTTTTTGTAAATACATACATAACATACAGAACATCACGTCTGTAATCCCCGAAGGGTTAGGCAGAGATGTACCCATTAGTACACTCACATTTCGCCAGTTATGTTTGTTGTTTGTTTGTTTGTTTTTTTTTTGTAAATGACAATTAAAAATGCCTTGTAATGGTTTAATTGGTGATAAATAATTTGACTTTGACTTTACCAGATACAGATAGTATCTGACGGAGAGTCAAAGTCAAAGTCAACTGAATTTTGAACTGAATTTTAAAAAGAAAGCTTGTTTAGGTAACACAAGCTTTCCTTTTAAAATTCAGTTCCCCATTATTGTTTACTCTCATTTATCAGAGTTTGTCGAATAATAAAAAATATTTTATATTCATGAGTACTTAAACCCTTTGAAAAATGGCCAACAAATTAATAGTCAGCTCCTATTATATATCCAATATTGTGTAGATTTAGTTAAAACAGAAACTGTGGCTTATTAGGGTTTACCTGGATATTGAAGTGTCTACAAAAGGGACAAAATACACATACACACTACAAATAACGTCCAGACACGGTTCTAATATATTTCTACCCATCTTCCTTTAATTGCGTTGTTTCTGTAACCTACAAGGAAAAAATCGTGAGTAAAACCCAGTCTACAGATATAACATAGATTGATAGAGAAATGCGCAAATCTATTGTATCCGAAGAAGCAATAAAATGAAATAGCCGATAGCTATTACGTCATCGTGTTTGAACAATAAATCATTGATGTTACAATTTGTCCCTTTGTGAGAGGAAATAATAATGTCGTTACTATCTGCTTATGGCTGTTGGGGACCTATTAACTAGTTAGTTTGTGTTATTGTCATGCTGTAAGTGGAACTGCAGATCATGGCTTGGATGATATTGATTAGTATTGGGATGGTTCAGTTAACAGAATTTCTTACCTTTTCTCTTTTTGTAGTTAATTTATACTATAATATTATAAAGAGGAAAGATTTGATTGTTTGTTTGTTTGTTTGCATTGAATAGGCTGCGAAACTACTGAACCGATTTGCAAGATTTACCCCGCTGAATGCGGAAGCTGAAGGGATTTTTGTTTGTTTGTTTAAACGCGATAATCTCAGGAATAAAAAAAAATCTTGAAAGTTGTAGTCAAATTCGGTTTCATAGTTGGTCTAGTTGTCGTAAAGCGCGACTGCTGAGCTGGAGGTCTTGGGTTCGATTTCCCAGGTCGGTAAAAGTGTTATTGGGTTTTTTATTATGTAATAAGGGGGCGACCCTTATTACATGGTACTTAAACATAATTGGTGAAATGTGGGTGTACTAATGGGTACACCTCTGCCTAACCCTATGGGGATTACAGGCGTGCTGGTATGTGATTGTCGCTGAGATAAGATTGTGTCTTCCATAATTTTTCAGAACTATTTTTAGACTAAAGAATTTTGTTACATTTTGAGGCATCAACAGAAGGCAAAAGGGTTCTTTGTCACAAAGTATATTAATTTTACTTGTGTGGCGTGTCCAGTCTGTCAAGTTTACCTAACTTATGTGTTCCCTTTACATGCGATGCCGCACGGACGTCGGGTTTGGGCAGCTCATTATAAAATATAATGAGATCGTTCCACGCAGCTTTGTTTTGGCTTCAAACTCGATGAAGAGCGACAGTTGTAAGATTTTCTTTTTAAATAAATAATTTTTGACTGGCATGGATGATCGATTCATGGAATGGAATAGAATCTAAATATATAAAAGTGAATGTCCACTCATTCACTTATCATGAAATATAAAAAACCGCTTGACAAATAAAGATGAAATAATAATAATAGTTTATTAGATAAAAACATATAATACAAAATTTGAGCCGTGCCTCCTAAACTAGGAGAATCCTGTATCTTAAGAGGCAGTGTCTTTGCAAGGTAGTGCAATACAGTGATTGAGACCTGACTAAATATACAGAGTTTTTACTTAATAAAATAAAATATAAAATGTAATTAAAAATCTAAATATATAAAAGCTTTTATATATTTAGAAATATAAATATATAAAAGCGAAAGGTCACTCACTTATTCATCACGTACATGAAAAGCCGTTTGAAGTATTAAGATGTTTGGCAAGGAGGTAGTATATAGTTAAAAGACGTCCACTAAGAACGGATTTTACAAAACATACATATGGGATGGGTGAGGAGCTCGTGGCTAAGTAATAACAGCCGCACGGGTCGATCCGTCAGGTTAAGCAACGCTTGCCGGGGTTGGTCCGTGGATTGGTGACCATCTTTACACACCGAGACTCCTCCGTGCCTCGGAAAGCACGTTAAGCCGTTGGTCCCGGCTGTCATACGTGGATCTTTGACAGTCGTTACGGGTCGTCAAAAGCCCGAAAGTCTGACAACCAGTCTTACCTAGGGGTATCATATTACCCAGTTACTGGGTTGTGGAGGTCAGATAGGCAGTCGCTCTATGTAAAATACTGGTATTCAGCTGCATCCGGTTAGACTGGAAGCCGACCCCAAAATAGTTGGGAAAAGGCTAGGCAGATGATGATGACCCTCTAAGGGGATAAATAAATAAATAAATAAATATCTTGGGACAACTCACACACGGCTATCTGATCCCAAGCTAAGCAGAGCTTGTGTTATGGTAACCAGACAACTGATATACATACTTATATAATTTATAAATCACACCCAGACACAGAACTAACAATCATGCTCATCACACAAAGTTTGTCCTGGGTGGGAATCGACCCCACGACCTCCGGCTTAGCAGTCAGGGCCACTAACCACTAGACCAACAGGCCCGTCAAAATAAAACGGGATCGCCAAGTTTGTATAGAGAAACAAAATTAGATTGCCAATAATCGGCATTTACGCGGACGAAGTAGCAGACAGAAGCCAGTAGAATATATATTTTTATTTGCTTAAAGTTGCTCACGGCATTTTTGTCCCTCTTACAATCTACCTATCCCGAAATTAGGCATGCAAATGTTTAAAATAATTGATTAAGGCACAAATATAGTAACTAAAATGTTCACAGTTGAAATAAATAATTTATTTCTGCTCTAGATTAATAGAAAAGGCTAGAGAAATAAAATTTGATACTAAAATGATTGAATCGTGTTCACGTGGCAATTAGAATGCACTCTATTCCATTTTTATTGTGATCAAAAAGTTTTTGGTGAAAGATGTTGTTGGACATTGATGTTCAACATCATCTGTTAACTAAATTAATTTTACAAACCCTATTAATTTTGAGAGTGTGTGATTACCGCTGTAAACGGCAGCTGGTGCTAATGATTTTGGCCTATATGGTTAACAGCCAAATATTCTAATAATTACACGATTATTTCTGACGATTATATCGCATTTTATTAAGTTATTAATAGCGCAAACCTGATTAAGTGGGGTCGTATTAATCACCTATTTAGTTCATTTAAAAAAGGTGGGGTTTTTTTTTGTACGCCTTTTGGTATAGTATGGAGTCTTATCCTTTAAGTTTAAGAGCTCTACAATATTATATGTTTAATGAGGCAATCAAAAGACATTATTGAACGTCATGTAAAAAAAAGGATTGAATCTAGTTGCCTTTTCCAAAAGGTAATTTCGTATTAACAGTAATGGGCAAGACTCTCCACACTTGAAAATTGTTTGTAAACGCATATTCTAATAAAAGCACTAGGTATAGCAGTACGTAGTTACGGAAAATGTATTCTAGAAAGATTCATACACCAATTAAGTGGTTCAAAACACTTTCTTTTTGCTCAAAAAGCTACAGTATAAATAGGTTTTTTTAGGGATCTTTTATGAACGCCATTTGTGTTTACGACCTTCACTTCATATAACAAGCGGTGTATTATCTTTGTGATTTTTCTTTATTAATCAAAACGCCTGTGTTTGGAGGAGGAATCGTTTTTATTGTTTATTCTCTGAGAGATGCGGTTTTGTTGACGCGTCAGAGTGTTTGTGCCTCTTCTCGATTTTTTCATATTGCTGAAAATAGAAGCTTCCTATGATGGCATTCTTGAGTTATCATTATTTGTAATGTTATTGATTTCGAATAAGTGCTTGATATACTAATCTTTTCTACAGGGTATAAAACAAAGTCTTTAAATTACGCAACGTATTGAAATGCATTTTTCATTAATACTTAATTATAGTAATTCAAGAGGAAGGTATATACGTATAGTTGGTATCTATATTACACCAGTGCAAAGCCGGGGCGTGCTGCTAGTTGTTTCATAAAAAAACAGCTTCCGTATGTTTGTTTCCGCAAAACTCGGAAAGTGATCGATGGATTGACTTGAAATATCGACACAATATTGCATTTTGATAAAAGAGTGTATTTATAACATAACATAACATCACGCCTGTAATCCCCGAAGGGTTAGGTAGAGGTGTACCCATTAGAACACCCACATTTAGGCAGTTATGTTTAAGTCTCATGTAATAGGGGGCGAGCCTATTGCCATCAAAGAGTGTATTTATATACTTTTTTTATATCAAACTAAAGCATTGGGAAGCGTGACCGAGTTTAGCTAGTAATTATATGTATTTTCTTGGAAAAATAAAATATATACCTCGGCGCCTTTCATCAAAACATTTTTACAAAAAAGTCTACCAAACCGGTATTGGCTGCTAACTTAGCCAAAATTCCAAGTAAATATTTCGACGAAAATTTCTTGGCAAACCATCTTACCGACGAATATCGGCATGAATACGTAATTAGAAAAGATCAGAAGGTGAGCGATTTTATTTCTAACAAATCTACTTTGACAGCATTAGCGAAACATAAGACGTCCACGGAGTACTGACACTTTGGGATCCGTAAAACCTTTTTAAAAATCATTAATAGGATTCAGGCAGGGCGAAATGTTTTCCTGGTGCCTACGGCGCTTAACGCGGCTTAGCTTAGATTTCCAGCACAATCCGCTCTGATTGCACAAACGCTTTCCCGAAGCGTTAAATTTTTACTGCCGCCCACAGCGGCGATCGGAAAGCGGACGATGGTCGACTCAGGTTTTTTTAACAGAAAAATTGTCTAGTTTCCTTTTCGATTTTTCGTTCCTAAATGTGAACAAATTACTTTCATCTGCTTGCTTTCCATTCCAAATCAATTAAACGAAAATACCTTGTTTTGTAAAAAATATAAATTAAAGGTATTATGGCAGAGGTGATTGGCAACGCAGGGAGGGATCGCTCTAGAAAGACATACATTGACCTTCCGAAAGGTTAGGTGCGCAGTACTCGTAACCGGCGTGCTTGTATGACGAGATTTGTTAACGTGGATGAGGCAAAAGGATTATGTAAGGATCGTAGCAGGTGGCGTTCTGTGGTTTCTGCCTACCCCCAAGGGAAAAAGGTGTGAGTTTATGATTGTACGTGTATAAATTACAGGTTTTTCTTATCGTAATGTTAAATGTTCATAGCGAAAGTGTTACGCAGCGCACATCGTATGAGAATTAGCTTTTAAACGTCTCGTAAGCAAAAGGCGCCGGAGGGCCATTAAAGTAATTCAGTGGGTCATAAAGGCATTGTGTTGTTTAAACAGCGTAATTATACGAGCTTGTTCATAACATTCTGACATTTTTCTTATCTCATGAAATTAAGTCACTCTCGTGTTTCCTAACGATTATTGCTTTTATGATCCCTATTTCAGTGTCACGTAAAACGAAAATATGTAACCAAGTACCTACCTGAAATGTAAGACCAAATTTTTCAGTAATTATAACCGTCTTCGAAAAGACGGAGGTTCTCATTTTGGCTGTATGTTTTTGTTTTACACGTATTGTACATGTACATACAAAACATCACGCCTGTAATCCCTGAAGGGTTAGGCAGAGGTGTACGAATTAGTACACCCACATTTCGCTAGTTTTGTTTAAGTCCTATGTAATAGGGGTCGAGCCTATTGCTATCACAGGCACATTTATTGTAATTTGGGTATTTTACTGAAAATTAAAGCTAATTTCTGGTTAATCATTTATCAGTGGTTAACTAATCATGTTCTTTGAAGATACTCCATGGAACTCCTCATTGATGAACAGCACATATACCTACGTACTTACAGTAAAAAGGGGATTATACAGAAGATGAAACTAATAAGCTTGTTGATTTATGTAGTGTGTCTGTTTCATCATGTATAGGTAGTAGGTACCTAAAAGCGAAACATAAAAAAAAAACTACTGCCTCGAAAAACGACAAAGTGAAAAATGACTTTAGTTTTTCGGAATACAGAACGAAAAGTCTCTAGATAATAACCGTGGGATTTCGGAACGTAGCCTCTGTTGGCTGATACAGATTTCCTTTGTGACTATGATTGCACAAACGTGTATATAATGGTTTTAAACGACTACAAGTATGATCAAAAGTTTCGTCGGCGAATATTTTAATGCTTTTTAGGTGGATATCACCTGTGCTTTTTAGTGATGGTACACTGAAGTTCTTATTTGAACTACATGTAAATGTTCTTTTATGATATGTAAAACTTTTTTGTAGGTGTATAAAAATTATCTTCGTATAGGATCGTGCGGTTTAATGTTCTTAAGGGCTGAACGGATTCAAATAAAATAGGACAAACATAGGCAGACTATGTATGACGAGATTTGTATGGATGTATGAACGTGGGCGATATGTAGGAATCGTAGCAGGTGGCGTTCTGTGGTTTTTACCTACCTCTATGGGAAAAAGGCGTGAATTTATGTAGATTTGTTTGTATGTATTGGCAGACAATGGCTGGAATTAACATATATAGGTAATTATTTACCTACACACATACATACAAAAACTCACGCCTTTTTGGATACGATACGATACGATTGAAAAAAGGTATTTATATGGGAGAGGTGGGTGGCAACGCAGGTAGGGGGCTCCCTAGGAAGACCTACACTGACCTTATTAGTGAGGTCCTTCAGAAAGTACAGGTGCGGAGTACTCGTAACCGGCGTGCTTGTATGACGAGATGTATGAACGTGGATGAGGCGAAAGGAGTATGTAAGGATCGTAGCAGGTGGCGTTCTGTAGTTTCTGCCTACCCCCACGGGATATAATAATTTGTTCGGAATTAACACATATAAATATTTTTAATCCACGTATATTATGTTAAGATTTTTCAAATTGATGTAATTTTCTGATTTTAACACGAGCGAAGCTGTGGTCATAAGTTATTAACGTATTAACTAAATAATTAATGCAGCTTAACTCGATGCAATCGACAATAAGTAGGTATTAAGTACATACATATTAATTCAAATCAATGTTATTGCTTTTAACATTGTTATTTTCATTCATAATTGTTATTTCGATAATACGTAATTAATTAAAAGAAATTAAGTGTTGAAAACTTTACAGATATGTTAAATATGGTTTACTTTATGTTTGCTGAGGTTTTTGTTTACCACGTAAGTGGTCCCGCAGATATTATGTTGTCAATAACAACGATAATTTTATACCTTACTAGCGCACGCGACTTTGTCGCGGCATAAAAAGTAGGTTATGTTTTTCCTTGGGGTTCAAACTCACTTCGTACCAAATTTGATCAAAATCTGTTCAATGGTTTTGTCGTAAAAGCGTAACAGGCAGACATACAGACAGAGTTACTTTGGCATTTAAGATATTAGTATGGATTTATGTTTTGCAGATGGAAATATCTGGCAGAAGGGTATTATATATTCGATTTTTTTGTAAACATTCTCAACTGACTTCTTTTTCTTTTTCGTTAAACTTATAAACACAGACAAGGCAAGGTAATTGTCGTAATTAAATATATCATACAAATTACAGATTTCATTTAAATATTACTGAATTGTTCACGTAACATTTACGTTACGAACCTCATTGTTTATTTATTGTATTAACATACGTAATGACGAATCATGAAATATAAATAGTATTATTACATTGAAACGTGATAAATAATGGATACTTTAATGTACATTTAATATTAAATAAAGTAATAAATATTGGATTATGTGGAGACGAAAATTACGAGCTTTTTGTTTCTTTGTGCATTGAAACAAAATTCTGAGAAAAAAATAAAGGATTTGAGTTATTTGCTCGATAAGGACTTTTTTTTTAAATTAATACTGGTGTTAATATTTAGAAAAATATTACCGTCGCAGGCCACGTATTGGTGTAAAAATCCACGATGCATTTGCGCCGTGTGGCATTTCATAAATGATTACCTTATCTTAACATTGTTTTCTGCCTAACCCTTCGGGGATTACAGATTTACAGGTGTGTTATGTTATACGTGTTATATTTCTACCCTATGTTCACAAAATGAACAAATTAATTTGAAATTGACAATGACCCAAATTAGTATGATTAAAACAGTCGTGTAGATAAACAAAATGATCTAAAAAAACCTGACCAACCCAATTCACGACGAAAACACATCGTCCACGTTTTTTGGTAATCCAGCACACGCTCCGTGTTCTATTTTTCACACCACGACCAAAAATAAAACATGCAACACCAAGGGCTTGATTACACAAACGTGGATACGTTCCGAGTGAAAGAGCTGAGCCACTACAGTACAGGCAGTCAACCCGATCAAAGGCATTAGTGTGCACTCAGCCGGCTGAGAACTTGGATCTAACGCGTTTTGATGTTTATACCCCTCGAAATTATGCAGGCGAAGGGTAATTAGCGTAATTGATACACTAAGATTGTAGATATTGAGTGGTTCCGGCTTTTTGTAGGATAAAACGGATACATGAATTAGGTTTTTGACTCTGATAGTGGGAGTTGTGAAGTTTAGAATAAAGGGATTTTTTTAGAGAATTTGAACAATTTCTTCTTTTCTTGTGCTGTAAACCAAAATTGTTTACTGGAATCCGACTTTTGTTTTTGGTGTGAAAAATCATTCTTTATGGTAGTAAAGTAGAGAGGTCGTGGCAGTATTTAAAATTTAATCAAAACATTTAAAACTGAACATGAAAAACGTGTTAAATTTTGGCCTTTAATATCTTCGTAACTAGGTCCCCAGGTACGGTCTAGAACAAGAATGTCGCAATGATCGGAAATACATGTAACTTTTGGCTACGTTAAGCGTCCTCTTACACCCGTTAAAATAATATTAAAATTACAAGGTATGTACAACAATCTAGACTCTAGAATCTAGAGAAAGGATGACCTTCCCTTTTTTTTTGCACATAAATCATTTAAAAAATTGGCAATCTTGACTTGTCAAAATACATTTAATTTTATATGATAGTCTGAAAATGCTTTTTTAATTGAAATGTTTACGATACGACCGAATCTTTCACAGATTTATAATTTTAGTAAGACTTTAATATTTATACTCCTCCATGACAAGAAGTCCAAATTGCAGAGACATCGGTTATAATGCATCATACCCACCATATAAATAATATAAATTTATTTATACTAATGGAGATGTAAGTTTCTGAATGCGAAGACATCGTAGATAATTCGTGGTGCAGTATCCCCCTATTACGTAGTTAGGAAACTGTTGCTGCACGTTTGGTCAAGACGTGGATAAACTTTAACCGACTTTAACGTGGTGTTTGAAGCAACTTTGTTGAACCTATGCTTTCATTAGAACATCATAATTATACCTTCGTAATACCTTCCAAGTAATGGGTTGCTGGTTTTCAGAATTTAGTAGAAAGTTTTCTGTACTGATGGAATTTATAAGCAGAAAAAACGTATGAAATATGGTGTTGCCAATCGTTTTCATATTTCAAATGTCTGGGAGATTATATGTATTAGGCAGAAGCTAATACCTATAGCAGTTTATAATTTTAAATAAAATAATACTATTAACATCCTATTAATGTCCCACTGCAGGTCAGGATTGACGATTTGAAATAAAAATCATAATATATATTATAAAAATAATAATTTGAATTACGGAGATAAATATTGAATAAATACATATACAATACTAGCTTTCGCCCGCGACTTCGTCCGCGTAAATGTCGGGCTCCCATTTCGCCCCCGCTAGGGGGTGAATTTGGAAAAATCCGTTCTTAGCGGACGTCTACAGAAAATCTAAAGATGAAATTTGGCAGGAAGGTAGATTACAACCTTCCTTCCAAATTTCGTCAAGCGATTTTCGATATTTCGTGATGAGTGAGTGTATGACCTTTCGCTTTAGGTATATATAATATTTAGATTTATGCAGTACGCACTAAGAAAATAAATACACAAAACAAAAAATAATATGGGGTCTTTTATCGATGCAATAATTTGGATTTGACTTGAACGCAAGTAGAGGCTTAATCTCAAAGAAAAAAGAGCATGCTTGGACCACATAACGTCAGTACCAACGTTGTTTACCACATAACCAGGCCAACCAACATCTGGTCGTATGCGAACTAATGAGCGTACTTCCAACTTTTTACGCTAAACGGACCTGGCATTACGCCAAGATAAAGAAAAACGATATGTTTATTATGTCCAATGTGTAAGGCTGTAGGTGCCTCTAACTATTACTGCGCATTTCTCCGGACGCTGGACGCGAACTGAATTAGTTATCAACGCGTGGGTTGCAGTACTTCTTAATTAATTCTAATTAAATAAGTAAGAAGTTTATTGGGGTGGTAAAGTTTATCGCTACGGTTATTGAACGACGAGGTGTAGGCTCAAAACCTGGAAGGGAATTTTTGTGGATTGTTTTTAATGTCGTGTTCTATATTTAAATCGTCTTTGTATTCGACGGATCATATTCCAGCCGTTGTTAAACAGGCTACATAAGCTATATAGGAATTCCATTATTTTATCCTAACCCTAACTGGGAACGTCTAGGACCAGCTATGAAATTAAAGTTAAATAAGGAATTGAGTTTTACGAGGACCTATGATAATTGATATGAATTTATTCATTGATAATTCAGTAGCAAAGTTTGTAGTTGTATCAGGATCTGAATTAGTACTATTTTACTCTTATTAATACTAGCCTTTTATTAAACACGTAAAGCCGATGGTTCTGCGTCTGATACATTAGAAATACACGTTCTGTAAAAAATTCAACTCTCTAGCTATTCTCTAACGGTTCAAGAGATACAGTCCGCTGACAGACGGACGGATAGCAGAGGCTTAGTAATAGGGTAAGGAAGCCTAAAACGGCGCACCGATCCTTAGAATAGACATCGTTCTCTCCAGTAGCCATAACTATCTAGATAGCAGAGGCTTAGTAATAGGTTAAGGAAGCCTAAAACGGCGCACCGATCCTTAGAATAGACATCGTTCTCTCCAGTAGCCATAACTATCTAGATAGCAGAGGCTTAGTAATAGGTTAAGGAAGCCTAAAACGGCGCACCGATCCTTAGAATAGACATCGTTCCCTCCAGTAGCCATAACTAACTAGATTCGGTTCGTCCGTCGAGCTTAACTATGACGAATGTAATTGCCAGTCCGTAACTTTCCCTCAGTTGCTTCAGCAAGCAAATGGAAATAAGTTAGCAAAACTTTTGTTAACTATGAATAAAAGAAGTTGGAAGTTTCCCCGCTGGAGTATCCCTTACTTGTCCTATTATTATTTGTATATATTTATTTGTTGTTATGATAACTTTGATGATGTTTGTGCACTTACTTATGTAATTGTTATTCGCTCGTTTTTCCAAGTTGTTTGCGGGATATTTTCTTAAGAAATAAAAGTGTCTCTGGTGGTCTCTGGTGTAGTCAGGATTTGTGCCCGGTTGATGGCAATAGGCTCGCCCCCTATTACATGGGACTTAAGCATTTACTGGCGAAATGTGGGTGTACTAATGGGTCCTCCTCTGCCTTAACCTTCGGGGATTACAGGCGTGATGTTAAGTTTATGTACATAAAAGTCAAAGGCTTTTTTATAAAGGTTGGTAACAATATTTTCGATTGGTTGATATTTGTTGACTGTTAGCATAAAACGAACGCCATGAATCGTACCAATACAACGTTTAAGCGGAAATAACAAATATGTTTGTGTGAAAATGTTTCATCCTGCTCCAACTTTTGTCGATTTCATATGTGTATCTCGCTTATTTGCAGAATAACTAAATATTTATATGGTTTTATGGCTTGCCTTATTAAAATCTTTAAAGTACTTTTGACAGGATTCCGTACCTTCTTGTCCATCAAAATTATGACACAAAATAAAGGTAATAAAATAATAAAGCTAAAGAGCTTTTTCGTTCGTTTATTTAAACGCGCTAATCTCTGGAACTGCTAGTTGGATGGAGAAAATTATTTAATATGATAGCGAGATTCATAAGGCATAGTATAGGCTATATAACATCACGCTATGACCCAAGAGAGCGGAACAGTAACCAAAGACAGGTGAAAAAAATCACGCAGACAAAGTTGCGTTCAGTTAGTTTCATATAAATCATCAAAACATAATATCACGCCTGTAATCCCCAAAGGGTGAGGCAGAGGTATACCCTTTAGTACACCTATATCGCGCCAGTTATGTAAGCAAAAGCATCTATCTACCAATATAAATGGGCATCGCCTATTTACATGCCACAAACGTTCAATGAACCAAACTGTTCAATAACAAAAGTTCATAGCTGCGCTCGCGTCCGGTTCAATTTGCTAGCTCTGCAAGCATTAAATGTGTCACTTGCAAGTTCACAGTCGATTGCTGGAAACGCGGTAATATGTTACTTGTGCAAGCGTTCAGTTGGCAACTTGTTATACTCATGAACAGCCAGCAAGTTTGAAACAAGTGTGTTGTTACTAGCCGTTTCAACTGCTTGTCTTGGTAAGTTATGAATAGGTTATGTCGATTTATCAATCGTTGTTGTTACAGGGTAATTGGTATCTACTTGGTAGTTCACCATAACAGCGCTTTGTCAGAATGGGAGTAACTTATAATTACTTATGAGATACGTTAAGGCCCAATTCCGCCAGGCAAGGTTATCTTAACTATTAGATAGTTGCTAACATGGGCCCACTATGTACTTTAAAATTTAACATTGTGATTTAACCTAGTGGTAGGAACTAACTATGAGTTTAGGTTTTGGAGTGAGTGAGCCTAAAAGATTGTTTTTAGTCAGTTTATACATTTTTTATTGAGTGTTACAGACTCTGGCTGGTTTAACCATATCCAACCTTATTTTAGATATAATTTGTTCTAAATTTTAAACTATTTGATGTTTGACAAGCTATAAGATTTTTTCAATACAGCTAAGTTGGTCGTTCACGAAATTATCGCGATAATAAAAAATCTCTTTAGTTTTATTATATCAGTATAGTAAGAATACACAGTTCATATAATACTACGTCTACAGTATAGATAGATAATATAATTAATTAAAATATGTAGATAGTCTATTATAAAAGCTAGTGAAAAAATGAAGTAATTTCAGAGTAACTACTAGAATTCACCTTGTATTCACGCTTAATTGATATCTATTACCAACACATGTAGGGTCCTAACCACTAGATGATCACGGCACAATAGGCACGCCCCCTATTGCATGGGACTTTAACATAATTGGCGGAATGTGGGTGTACAAAGTTGTAGGTACACCTCTGCTCTCCCTTTGAGGAATGTTGGTGTGATATTATGTTATATTTTGTTACTATGAATTCTAGACCCCCCAAGGATAACATTTATTTGTCGCTTATCTTATATACTGTATGATTATATGTACTTCTGTTGCATGGAAGTCAATATCATAAAACATAGCCATAATATGAATATTAAAGGATTATAATATTGTTCTTTCAACAGACAAGCTGTCTTAACTTTAGACTTAAGTTGCGTTTGTAAGTCGCAAACTTTCTAGTATTATGCTAACGTAACTTAACATAAAATGTTGTTAGTAACTTTAAAGAAAACCAGTACCTAACTGATACAGACAGTTTTAATTGTAAACAGTATAGCATCCTCTTAATTAGCTGTTCTTGATTTTTTTTAAACCCTTCTTTATCCATACAATACTACGCTAATATTATTAATGCGAAAGTAATTCTGTCTGTCTGTCTGTAACGCTTTCACGATTAAACCAATGAAACGATTATGAATAAATTTGGTACCTACACGGTAAGTTTGCACCTCAATAAAAGACATAAGCTACTTTTGATTCCATGACTTCGTCTGCATCCGCGATAACCGACATGTACGCGGACGAAGACGCGGGCAAAAGAAACGTAATAAAGGCTAGCGTATAACCATTAAAAATATTTTTAGAGAATTTTATATGTATTTAAAGAAAATTTTACAGACTAAAGGATCGTCAATACTTTTGTTCGCAGGTCCATTGTGCGGGGTGATTCACTGAGTGAATGGTGAACGTGACTGGCGATGACAATTTAAAGTGAAACGCTATACTAATGAAGATAAGTGATAAAGAGTGTTTGCCCTAATGATGTGAAAAAATAAAACTATCGTGATGTGGCTTGCGGCGTTGGTGTGTTTTTTCTGTCATTTAGGTAAGTCTTTTTACTTTTTTGCTCGTTAGCTTTTAAGGTACTGAAGCTTTGTTTTGAAAGCTATCTAAAGAAGCTTTTACCCAACCATGTTGGGGTCGGCTTCCACTCTAACAGGATGCAGCTGAATACCAGTATTTTGCTTGGAACGACTAAGCAGTCGTTCCAAGCAAAATACTGGTATTCTGACCTCCATAACCCAATAATTGCACCCAGTTACTGGGTTGTGGAGGTCAGATAAGCAGTCGCGCTTACCAAGGGATATTGTATCCGATACCCCTTGTTAAGACTGGTTATCAGATTTTTGGGCTTCTGACGACCTGTAACTTCTGTCAAACACCCACGTATGGCAGCAAGGACCAACAGCTTAACGTGCTCTTTGAGGCACAGAGGAGTCTCGGTGTGTAATGGTGGTCACCCATCCGCGGACCAACCCAGGCAAGCGTAGCTTAACCTGAATCGACCCGTGGGGCTATTATTGCTTAGCTATGAGCACCTCTATTAAGCTATATTAAGAGCGATATACGGTAATTAAAGCAGAGTTTATATTCAGTTTTTGTTATGAATCCGATTAGAGGAACGTTTGCTAGGTATATTATGTATTCATAGCGCGTCGGTTTCAAAAAAATAAATGAAATATAAAAATACTAGCTGAACGGCCCACGCGTTGCTGTGGCTCAGGTTTGCAATCAAAAAATATTAATACTTTTAATTGAGATAAAAACTATCCTATCTTTCAAGTTAAATCAAACTGCACACGGTGTGCAAATTTGATTAAAATCGGTTAAGTAGTTTAGGAGTCCATTTCGGACAAACAACGTGACCCGTTGTTTTGTTTGTTTTTGATTTTGTTTATAAAAGGTTATCACTGAAACTGTATTTCTGTTCTAGTGCGATTACAAAAAGGTTTTCACTGATACAAATCTACGCTATTACTAGGGATCGGTAGTCGCCATGTTCTAAGGTATACTTGACTTACACGTGGATGAAGTCACGTGCAGGAGCTAGTTGTTTATAAAGTTAAACTAGTATTACAAAATTAATTATTAGTTTTCGTGTATTCTGAACGTTCAGGTAGGTACAGTCTACAAATAATAATTGAAGCGTTGCGTTGATCAGTCGTGCGAAAACCTTTACTAAATACCTTCGCAAACATGCGCAACGTCCTATGAAATTCTAGGTAAACGTCCATTGACGGTTTTCACTGTGTTATCGCACTACTCACGTTCAATCACGGTAATCCGTTAAATTACATACGAACGAGGCAATGGCCAGGGAATAGAGCAGTACATACGAAGTACCTAGTACCAAAATGGCGCGAATGGAAATTGAAATTGGAATATGTCTACCGTTTTCGGCAAATGTCAGGCGTTCTGAGAGTTTTTCTTTCTCTTTTTTCTATGTTTCAACCCGAGTAAAGCTGACAGTATCTTTTTATTGTAGTAAAAAGATTGCGCGCTGAGGATAAATCCTCAAAGAAAGTAAAAAGAAGATTTTTTCTTGTCATCTGGACTAGTTTCTTAAGCCGTGCTTGCAAAGCACTTCTAGGACCTGAGCTGAACACTGTTATTAGGAAAGAAAAAGTACCTATATTCTTTAAGATTTTATTTTTGCAGTGAACTAAGAACCACTCTGTATTATTTCGTGAATGTCCTTGTGATAAAACGCAAGATTGTTTTCTTAAAAGATAATATTTCTGTTAAAGTAAGTTAATTGCAGCTGTAAGTAAGCAAGCTTGCATAATTTTTACCGAATATTTTTCCTGTTTGTTTACCCCAGGCTAATGATTCAACAATAAAATTGTTTCTGGAACATAATTATGCCAGTTAATATGACTATACTATTTTAAGTATACGAATATAATTTTCCCAAAAAAAAAATATTAATACGAATTTAAAAAAAAAATTACAACAAAAAATTCTCCATTCCACTTAGATTTCCCCAGACCACCCACTTTCTCGCCAGCCATTCCCTCTCTCTTCTAAGACGAAGCTAACTGCACTTAGCTAAAGTTAATTAAAAATAACGTCGAATATAAATGTTATAGTAGAACCGATGTTAATCATAGCACGCTAAAGCGGGTTAGATATGACACACTGCCCCCTCGTGCCGGCAGCCAAGCCAATTAACTTGTCGCGTCCAACTGATATTAGATTGCGCAGTTCTTGATTGTGGTGGAACAGCTTTAAAAATCGGTGCAGTAGAATCTCGGTATTGGGAAATATGTGCAATAACATAACATCACGCCTGTAGGATTACAGGCGGATCCCCGTAGGGTTAGGCAAAGGTACACCCACATTTCGCCAGTTATGTTTAAGTCCCATGTAATAGGGGGCCAGCCTATTGCCATCAACCGAGCACAAATCCAGACACCGAGGCTGTTACTGAGAAATGTCCTGAGGGAAAAATTCATTACCACATTGCCCGATCTCGGAATCAAACTCACCAGCGGTAAGTTGCGTCTTTGATTACCTACTGTTTCACCCTCGTGTCACATAGCGTGATGTTATAACCTAGACCTTTCTCGATAAATGGGCTATGTAACACAAAAGTTTTTTTTTTAAATCGAACCAGCAGTTTTTCAGATTACTTGGCTTAAACAAACAAATTCTTCATCTATATTATTAATTTGAAGATTGGTTCTAAATCAAGTGAAAGGCACTTTTGTTTTTCCCAAACAAGGCGCACAAACAATATCAACACTTAATATATTTAATCACAGTTTCGTCGTCATAGCAACCAAGGACGTTGAGTCACAAAATTGATAAAGCGCAGTGGTTTCCAGCTTCATACCACACACAGCGTCTGGGCCAACAGCTGGCAACCCAATTAAGTTGTCAGTCCTAACTAACGCTGTTACATAGTGTCCTTTAAAATTATATCTACAGATCTGTGGCGATGCACTGAGAATTTGGTATGCGATGCTGAGGTCCATTTCATTAGTACAGTCTGTAGTAATATTTCAAATGTTTGTGCATATCAGGTACTTGCTTTTGCCCACGACTTCCTCTGCGTAAATGTCGGACCCCGTTTTATTCCCACAGGGAGTGAATTTCGGAGAATCTGTTCTTAACGGACGTCAACTAACCCTGCCTTCCATCCTTGGGTATACGTCAAGCGGTTTTCGATATTTTGTGATGAGTGAGTGACTTTTCGCTTTTATATATATGTCGGCGGGTCGCCACAATTCGATAACAAATAAAAACACGTTTCCGGAATAACCTTAAAATCAAATCAGATTTGTTGATTGTAACTAAGTCAAAAGTTGTATTTCAAATCATTTAATTATCAAATTAGTAATACTTATAAGAATACAGATTATTTTCAATGTATATCACGTTGGTGAGAAACTACATTTCAAAAATAAAAACACGTGGTCATTATTTTACCACGTGTTAACATTAAAAATAGATTTACGCATGTTAATTGATTTAAAAATGTTATAAAACGTTTGTTTATAAAATAGTAACATTTTATAATGTAAAAACTAAGTTTATTGTGCGGAAGTGGGTGTTTTGTTCAAATGAATGCCACACTCAATTCTACTATAAAAAGGCGAGCGCTCGCCGGACTCGGGCATTCTTACTCGAGCCGTCGTAGCGATCGGACCTCCTCGGTAAGTTGAAGAATAAATTACAGAAAGCATTTACTGTGTTTATTTTCATTATCCAAGATGAGCAGCAACCCTGACCGGGATATTAGTGACGTCAGCAATGCTGACGTCACGTTTTTTAAAAACAACCGCGCGGACCCTGTGTCGTCATCAGAAGTGGGATCAGAACAAGCTCTGATTCCAACCACTTCCTCTGCAGCTTCGGTTCAACCTATCACGTCTGGAACAGTGCAGGGCAGTACCAGGTTGATAAACCCTGCCTCATTGAACGTTTCACACTCGCTAATTGGTGCGAACAACTTCAATGCCATGCAGTCCACCGCGACGGGAATACCCGCAGGCATGACGTATACATCAACCGCAATGCCAACTGCTCCGGAAATACCAGCTTTCGCAGGGATGCCATTCACGTCAATGGCATCCACCACGTACAATCAAGGGAGCCTATATCCTCCAGGGGTACCCATCGCCGCTGGATCGTCCGACACGACGACTGTGCATCCAACTACTCCAACAGTTGGACACAGTACAGTCTGTAGTAATATTTCAAATGTTTGTGCATATCAGGTACTTGCTTTTGCCCACGACTTCCTCTGCGTAAATGTCGGACCCCGTTTTATTCCCTCAGGGAGTGAATTTCGGAGAATCTGTTCTTAACGGACGTCAACTAACCCTGCCTTCCATCCTTGGGTATACGTCAAACGGTTTTCGATATTTTGTGATGAGTGAGTGACTTTTCGCTTTTATATATATGTCGGCGGGTCGCCACAATTCGATAACAAATAAAAACACGTTTCCGGAATAACCTTAAAATCAAATCAGATTTGTTGATTGTAACTAAGTCAAAAGTTGTATTTCAAATCATTAAATTTTCAAATTAGTAATACTTATAAGAATACAGATTATTTTCAATGTATGTCACGTTGGTGAGAAACTACATTTCAAAAATAAAAACACGTGGTCATTATTTTACCACGTGTTAACATTAAAAATAGATTTACGCATGTTAATTGATTTAAAAATGTTATAAAACGTTTGTTTATAAAATAGTAACATTTTATAATGTAAAAACTAAGTTTATTGTGCGGAAGTGGGTGTTTTGTTCAAATGAATGACACACTCAATTCTACTATAAAAAGGCGAGCGCTCGCCGGACTCGGGCATTCTTACTCGAGCCGTCGCACTATGGAAAATATAGGTGCTTTGCTGATCAAAAATCTGTAACTTTTTTATTTTTAGTCATAGTTACTTCAAATTTTGCACACGTATAGAGCATCGTATAAGAATTTTACCAATAATACTTTTATTATAAACTAGTGATTACTCGTGGTTTTACTCGCACTTTATTTTAGGAATCTGTAAAAACGTTATATAAATGAATGAATTTGACTTCGATATGATATTTTAATATTTTTTAAATATCAAGACAACTAATTAATACAGAATTAATTAAAAATAAAATATATTCTGATACGTTTTACAATATATTTGTTTTTTTTTATTAATAAGTAAAATATAGGTACACTTAGCTTTACATGGTAAAATTAATAGTATAACCTCTAGTACAATAAGATACACTTATAAAATAGATAAAATAATGATTTTATAATAAAAATACTGAATCGTTATACTTGAACCACTTCAGGATCCGCAATGAGTTGATTTACCTTCAAAAGAAGTAGACTTTCTTCGTCAAGTTCCTTGATGTTTTTAGAATATGGCTTACTATATAAAGTAATATTTGGAATACGTCTTCGTTTGTTGCCGATCTGGAACATTTTCTCGCATGATGCAGTCTAAAATTTTTGTAGTCTTTATTGCGCGACTCTTATGTATGGAGGAAACAACTTACAGCTTCTTTTATCGGTCAGAAAATTGTCCTCGTTACGTGACGCTTGAGCCCAACGGGTATTGAACTGCGGTAATATTTTTTTCTGGATGTCACAAACAATAAATTCAATATTTTCAGATGAAACATGATGATTTTCACGTAAAAACGTAGACAGAGCGGACACAGCCTTATCGTTTTCAATATAAAAAAGTATTAATTCACGCCTCGAGCAACTGAATGAGTTCATTGTTAAAGTTGTAAATATGTAGTAACTAATTACGGATTGCAAATAAATAGTGTAATGAAACTGTTTTTGTTTCACTTTATAAAGGAAAAAAAAAGTATGGTGTGCATCATGTACTAACTTTTATCATAGATTTCTTTATTCTCACGTAGAACGTGTGCAAAACCACATTGGCGCCAATAATGTATATTAAAACCACAGATATTTGCCCAATGATAAAAAAAAACTTTTTTCTATTAATTTGCCCCAATTTTGCATTTTGGCACCTTTGCGACATAACACTTCATAACTACTGAACGCGCAAAAATGCGCAGCTGATTCTTTACTAAAATATTATTAGATATCCAATGAACGTATTAATCTAAAATTCAGACTGTAGGCAAGTGTAGCTAACAGTTAAAAGTCTCGACAAAGTTTAAGAACTTAATTTTTTCTCATATTTTACGAAAATATTTATAGAAAAAATATTTATTCACATAATTAAATAAAAACTACTGTTTTTAAATCCGTAATAAATAACCTTTCGAATGATATATAACACTATAAGAGGTTCTTTAAAGAAACAACCAAAATTCAACTGTGTAATACTATGATTTTCAAGATAAAATTAACAGAAATTTCCAAGTGTCTGATATTAACGTTCTTTACGCAACATTTTACATGACAAGTTATTGAAAAATAATTTAAATATGAAAGAATGACTCCTTAACTAAAGAATAAGACCAAAATTATGTCTAATTTACATAATTCAAAAAAAGTATTTTTGATCAGCTCTTGTTCTACGATATTCCATAGTGCGTCGTAGCGATCGGACCTCCTCGGTAAGTTGAAGAATAAATTACAGAAAGCATTTACTGTGTTTATTTTCATTATCCAAGATGAGCAGCAACCCTGACCGGGATATTAGTGACGTCAGCAATGCTGACGTCACGTTTTTTAAAAACAACCGCGCGGACCCTGCTTCGTCATATATATATTTAGATTGAGATAGTATATTCAGTATTGCAATAATATGGACAAAATAGGTGCAGCGTCTGGTGTGGACTTGACCTATCAACCCTGATAATAGTGGATGTAAAAGACACCTTAAGAAGCTAAAACTACATATTCTCCAATCATTCCGATATTTTTTTTTGTTTTAAATCATACCTGTGCAATACTGAGATATTGAAGGATTTTGAGGCCAAAGTTCAACTTTTTTGCGTTTTATTAAAGCTTTAAATACCTCTACTAGCCTCATACTGTTATATGCTCACACGCTGTACCATAAACAGTGATTTTTCACACCAAAAATAAAAGTTGTTTCCCCTCAATACTCCTTGCTCAATATTACTTAATTTGATGAGTAATATTCGTTCTTTACGGCTATATTGTGTGGTTTAACAGCCCTTATAGTATTGTTTATAAATAGCATTTAGAAACAATGATCTATTTTCTAATTACCAAAAGTTATTTCCACAGTCCTGTTGAGCAAATACGAGACATAAACAAAGCTTTTGTTCCTCAGTCAGGCCATAAAAGCATTGACCGAACGAAAATAGGTCAAAGCCAATTAGCAGTTCTGAGCCTTTACCGCTTTCTAGTGCTTAAATTGGAGAGAATCGAGGTGCAAAAATCTTTTCGTACATGACATAATCTTTGTCACCATGATGGTTTGTTCCAATTTCAAAAGTTGTGGTAGAATGATAGCCACGCAAAGCCTTATTTAGACGATGCGAGAATTATCGTGTGATTTGTTATACATTGCGGGACCGCGCGGCTGTCGTGTCATAAGTGACCTATCATCCACGGAAATGTACCACATCTAGCACGTTTTTTCTCGCACCGTCTAAATCAGCTTTAATTCCCGTAGTACACAGTACTATAATCGAGTCCTCTACGAAGTATAATGCATTGGGCTTCACCGTTTTCCCAAATGCAAATATATCGAGGGTTGTTT
This sequence comes from Hoplodrina ambigua, assembly GCA_949774945.1. Lineage (NCBI taxonomy): Eukaryota > Metazoa > Arthropoda > Insecta > Lepidoptera > Noctuidae > Hoplodrina > Hoplodrina ambigua. The sequence goes on from OX458979.1 coordinate 4,072,281, forward strand.
CGTATAAAACGAGATGCGACGGAATTTCAGTATTTTAGCCAAGGCTATCTGACCTGTATATTCCTCTGGGAAATACCGATATTGTAAGGTCAGACGGTTGTTCGACATTCAGACGTCTGGCTACCTGTATCTAACAACTGTCATACTTTTTGTTAGACAGCAGAGACCTACAAAACCTCCCGGCTAAGTCACAAAGGGGTCTTGGTAGAACAATAGTTTATAACAGACTAGCTACAGTACACTTTTAACCTCGATTTTGCTTAAATATGTACAACATTTTTCTGAAAGCTGATACTAAATAATTCTTCGCTGAAAAGTTTATTCGACCTGGGGATTTGTTAAGCATCGATTTTCAAAGATATTGAGCCGTCGATAGAACTTTGGGGTTTATAAAGTGGTTGAGGCCACCACAGGATGTCGCCGCCCGTTTGCAAGCCAATTAAACTGTCAGTTTCTACAAGCGCTATTGGATAACAGCAGAGCTGCACGAACGTACAGTAGGATGTGACAGATTTAATAAAAGTGAAATGTACAAGCTTTTTTAATCTGTACCAGCGTGTAACTTTTTCCCGTAATGCAAGCCGCACACGTAACAATATGCTTTATGGACTTGTACTGGTATGTGAGTAATAACGTGTGCTGAATTAATTAGCGCAAGTATATGGAGCCATTTGTGGACCCAACGTGTCACGCTGACTTGTGCAAGTATATCATATGTGTGACTATTTTAAGTCTAGTGGTCGCAAGCGCGACTGCTGTGCATAAGGTCTTAGGTTCGATTTCCAGGTCGGGCAAAGTGTTATTGGGTTTTTCTATCAAGAATTTCTCAGTAGCAGCCTCGGAGTCTGGATTTGTGCCCGGTTGATGGCAATAGGCTCGCCCCCTATTACATGGGACTTAAAACATAACTGGCGAAATGTGCGTGTACTGATGGGTACACCTTTGCCTAACCCTTCGGGGATTACAGGCATGATGTTATGTATGTATGTATTATAAGTCTTTCGAGTGAACACAAACTTTACGATAATATTAACTCATTCAGTGGTAAAAGATTAGCTGGTCAGTAGGTTGGTAGCGCGGATGAGTGGTCAGGGTGAGTCCACTACTCATCCTGGGCATTGACACGTGGTTTTTTCAGGATTTACTTTACCTCTTTGGTTACTGCTCCACTCCGAGGGCCTTAGCGTGATGTTATAAAAGCCTACCTATTCTTCATAAATCTGGCTATCAGACAGAAAAAGTATTTTTCCAAACTCGGTAGATCCAGAGGTTAGACAAACGCGTTTAAACAAACAAAGGCGCAGAGATAGATTATAGTCTGGAACAGCACATAGGCTACTTTTTATTCCGGAATAATTTACGGTTCCCTTCGAATAATTTTAACTTTGACGCGGAAAAAGTCGCGGGCAGAAACTAGTATAGTAATAATGCATGCTCATTATTTTGAATAAGCTGCAATGAGTTTTCAAAATGCTGCGTTCGTTTGAGTCCAATACCTGACGGTTCACCAACCTAGCTTTTGAATAATTTAATACTAACTAATGAAATCGTAGTAAATTGCAGAGCAGATAAATGTAATGAAAATTGTTAAGTTTAATGACACATAACAACGAACTAATATTAAACGACCAAACTAAAAAAAAATCTTTCATTATAAGTATTTTACATTTTATGAGTGAGTAACATCTCTCAAAGTTCTGTGGTTGTTTTAATGTTCAGTTTACATGTTTACAAAATAACTAATTACTTTCTCGTATTACGCCTAAAACCATTTTATATTTGACAATAAAGAGATAAACATGGAGTTAAATGAAATAAAACCTAATATTAAAACACGAAGATGGCTAACAAACGAGGACACAGAACAAACATTTTTTTGGGAACAGTCGGTTTTTATTTAAACGAAAGACTTTTATTTTATTTTAATGTGGCGGTTTCTGCGTATTTGGCAACCCTGATGGCAAGGTTTATTTAATAATGCTTCAATTTGATTTTGATTTATTTTTCTTTTACAATAATAATGTTTAATTTAACCAGTATGTACTTGTTTATTGTTTTGTATTTCTTTATGCGAGTCAAATTTTGAGTTTGTAAACGAAATTAACCCAAATGGAGTTCTCCGTCCCTCTTCATTTTGTTTTAAAATAACTGAACTGATTTGAAAGCTTTTTTCTTCATTGGCATGATAAGGAAAATTCTGTTTGTACATTTTTGAAATATTTATAAATATCAATCGCACGAAGGCTTTTGACCCTTATCAGCAATTTTAAAAATTCGTGTCGTCTTGTCTAGGTTTATGGTCGTTATTTTTTAAAGTAATCATTCAAGAAACCAGAGAGAACCACAAATTAATCTCGACAGCGCGCTGCTGTGCGCTCGTATGTAAAACGATACGTACCTAGTTCAATAACTCGTAATGGAAAATAAGTAGGATTTAAATTACCGGGTATCATTTGAGTGAACCACAAGCTATTAGTGCCCTTATCCTATTTCTACATAATTGCATTGAGTTTATTTACTTGTTTACCAAAATATGACTGAACTACGTTATGCATGGAGCACGCTGTACGATACTTTATTTACTCCAGGTTTTTTTTTGGAACAATAGCAATCTAATCTCATTCTCAATCTGTCAAAAAATACTCTAATTTACATACATTTTTTGTCGCTGAGATGAGATTGCGACTAGATTTCGAATGTTTCTAATTAGTAAAACAGGTCAGGCATTAGAACAAGAGCTGAGCCACTTTTCGCAAAGCAAAGTATATCTAAATTTGTATAGACAACGCCTTCAGCAAATCTTACGTAGATAAATTTTGTTTGTATATCCCCAATCTCTATTATACAGACGATGTCGGGCAAGAACTTAAGCCGCGACCTCGGGTGAGGACAAAGTCATTGGATAATCTACTGATTGTGCACAATCCTCGCCTAGCTATTTAGGTGGCAAATTAGGTAGACCCTTATCCTAAGTAGGTTTTATTCCGGCTTATCCGGGATTACACACAAACCTAACCAAATATACAATTTGAATATATTTTCGCACTAAATAGAATTGGAGCGTCCGCATATTGATTTATTTAATTGTGTGCGATACTTGTATGAATATCTAATGTAAATCTTTCCGGGTATAATGTGTAATTTGTAAGTGTTTTGAAGCCTTCAATGTCTCTGTAACTAAAAGGTTCCCCGGTATGATCCAAAAAAGTGATTATTATGCGATGTAACTATAAGACGGCGCTTCGTACCAAATTTTAAGATTTTGAGTTCACGGGAAGTACCCTGTAGTACTGTACTTTTGATTACCTTGCGAGTGTCTAAATTTTGCGGCATAAACGGCTACTATCTTTTATTCGTATATTGATTGCTTTGGCTTAGAAGTTTGATTTTTTTAAATCTCCAAGACCTGAGTATTTCAACTTGATACCTTCACGTGTTCCTGGAAAACAGGGTCTTGACAGACAGACAGACGGACAACAAAGTGATCCTATAAGGTTCCGTTTTTCTTTTTTGAGGTACGGAACCCCAAAAATGATCACAATGATTAGAAAAACACGTAATTTTTTATTCCGTTAAGCGTCTTTTTTACCCGATCTATTCAAACACAGAAATTGAAATGACTTCTGGAAGATGAATATTGAATCTAGCGCGGTTGTAATAGCATGCCAAATACAATAGCCAAGCAAATTGTTTAGGTGTATTATTCCGTTCAACCAGTCCGCGGCTTCCATTTAGCCCCCATTATTCCGCTTCCATCTTTAGCCGCTTCAATTCATCTATTGTAGTTTGATCCTTCAAGTTTTACTTAATTAGAATTTCTTGAGACAAGCTTTTGTTATTTAGTTTCAGTTAAAACGGATTATTTGACAATAGCAATGTGGTGGGGCTGTGAAGAGTAGTAGTAGGTATTATATTCCAATTAAATGTTTTAATTTGGGATCGTAAATTGGGATAAGTTCTGTCAAAATGAATACGTTTTGACGGAGGATGGCCATGTTATAATTGATTTAATTTTTCGACGTAATTAAAGTTTGACTGTCTCGTAGTTCTAGTAGTCACAAAGCGGGACTGTTGAGCATAAGATGCCCAGGTCGGGAAAGTGTTATTGGGTATAAGAAATTTTTCAGTAGTAACCTCGGACTCTAGATTTGTGCCCGGTTGAAATGAAAATATCATTTACAGCTATTGGCTTCATATAATTAAATGATTGGTAGATAACAAATCTTACGACTGTTAATTATTCTCTTAAAAACATTGTAATAATATTCTCCATATAAAGCATCTTATTATTTCGATGAATAAGTATGTAAACATACGTTTCTTTTGAAATACATTTCAGAATATCCCAATTGTATTACGGTTCGCATCGACCTTCCGTTTCCATGGTAACTGCCAACAAATTATATTTTGTTGAAGTCTAAGATCGATTGGAATTATTTTGGCTTCTTAGAATGTGTAGGTACATAAATATATCATACGAAAAAAGGTCTTTGCCGTTGAATTACATCATTCCGATTTTACTCGTGGTACCTAGTAGCTAGTTATCTACATTACCTAGTTATTTAGTGTCGTGATGGCACATTGGTTAGAGCGCTTCTCACGTAGTAGGTTGCGGGTTATGTCCAATGGGTATGTCCACTACCAAAGAGGCCTTTTTTCAGTAGTGGGACAAATAATAGCCTGGTAAGATGTTTCAATTTAAAATTGCGCACAATTCTTCACCAAATTCTCTAACAAAAAATAAAGTTGTGCGCAATACAAGCAGTAAAGGGAAGTGCAATCTTTACTTACAAGTGTCTATAGTTATGTAATGTCAAAATAACAGTTTTCTTTAAATGTATATTATTTAAAATGTTTACATAACACTTATACAAAAACTGCCCGTCTGCTTATTCTGTGTATTCCTTAATGGCTTGACTTTCTATTGGCAGATCTTAGACTAAGGCTTTTACTTTTATTTTATTTTAGAAAAATAATTAGCGCTCCAGTCAGAAAATACTTCGCAAATAACCGACATCCCGATCCGGATAAAGTAGCGGGCAGAAGCTAGCTTTCAAATAAAACATCGCTACCCACGTTGAATAGAGGTACTTAGGTACAACCTAGCTAATAGATACGAATTCCTAGCTTTTTATTACACCGTACGTAACATAAATTCGTATTTCCACTGCTACGTTGTATGTTCACAGAAAGGTTACGTACGTTAGCTGCGCTGTTCATTTGTTTCGCTTTCGTACTTGACTGAGAGCTCGGAGTCTCTAAACCTACGTTATTTTGGCATGGCTGAAATTTTTTGACAAGATCAGGGTCATAGCTATCGTCGTATCGACGGGTCCCCTGAGCAGCAGGGGCCCCAAACCCGTGTAAAAAAAAACTAGAATAGTAAATAAATAAATAAAATAAATTTATTTATTTTCTCATTACAAATGTTGCAGGTAGGTACAGAAAGTGCTTTAACTAATATTGATTAAAAATATTTGTGAGAGACTGGAGCCCGAAGAAGGCATTGTATTCACTATGCTGCTCAAAACCAGCGCCGTGGTTTGCTGCCTTCATGCACGGGCCACAACTTATGCTGAGAGTCAGCCATTTTGCTAGGTAATGGCGCCTGACAATTTTTTTTTGTGTTTTTATTGAATTCCAATTTGTTTTTGTTTTGGGCTTTTGCACATTTTCCGTGGACCATAGCTTTAGTGACACGCTTTATAGGTCAGAACTAATATGTATGGATGAAGTTATGGCCGATGACATATGTTTGGCGAATTTGGGATCTTGGATCATACGAAGCGTGGCTGTGATGGGTCGCAGTGGACGACTACATTTTCATACAAAGTGAAGTATTTACAGGTAGGTAGTGTGCGAGTTCGATTTTCACACTGAACAAATATTTCTATGACTTCAGGTTTCGAGTCTGGTTATTATAATAAATATAAAATGAAACCGTCTTTAAATGTAAATACTATTTTTATAAAAGGTAAAAGTATACAAAGTACCTAATATTAGAACATATTTTTAACGAATTTTTCCCTACTTTAAAAACATAAAGAAAAGATTCTTTCTTATTTTGAATTTAAGAAGTTTCATAAAGGAGTACGCCTGTTGGCGTGAACACCTAGTGTAATGTTATCTTTTTTAAAATTGATGATAGCTATAATTGGTACAGCGTGTTTGAATGACACAGTATGAGACGAGTGTTCTAGAATCCTGTCTGTTCTATTGTTGTATACGGACAAGATGATATTTTGACTGTATCTGTATATTGATTTACATAACATAACATCACGCCTGTTATCCCCGAAGGGTTAGGCAGAGGTGTACCTATTAGTACACCCACATTTCGCCAGTTATGTTTTTAGTCCCATGCAATAGGGGGCGAGCCTATTGCCATCAACCGGGCACAAATCCAGACTCCGAGGCTGCTACTGAGAAATTCCTGATGGAAAAACCCAATAACACTTTGCCCGACCTGGGAATCGAACCCAAGACCTCATGCACAGCAGTCGCGCTTGCGACCACTAGACCAACGAGGCAGTACTATATTGATTTGAAAATCAAAGTATTCTACAACAGAATAAATACGACAGAATACTTAAGACTTACTAAATCTGTCACTCCTACTTTATTTCACTACTACATTAGAGATACGACATGACGGGTTACCATCTAGGTACCTCGTCGAAACTATCTACTTACGCACTACCAGCTTTCTATGTGTAAATCCCATTTCCATTAATCCTACGAGTTAATTTAGATGAGCTTCAGGAAATGGTCCGATTCCATTTCAAAGACGTAGTTTGTTTGATGAAGAATTTTTATTACATCAATGAAGGATATGCAAGATAATCTTGGTTACAGAATTTAAATTAAGTAAATGTCTCTTAGTATCGATATTTATACATGTTTCAAGTCGTTAGTCGTTAAATGACTACCCAGTTGATCTAGTGGTCGCAAAGCGCGACTGCAGAGCATGAGGTTTTGGGTTCGAATCTTTAAGCTTTGTTAGTCGAGTGTTTGTGTTTATTGAGCATGGGGTCCCGAGTTCAATTCTCGGGTCGAGTAGAATCAATGGGTTTATAAAAATAGCGAATAGCGTGTACGGGTTTTATTCATATTTGTGTGTCATTCAGGACTTTTTTTTTTAATTAAAAAAGAAATGGGTAGGTTCATTTAAAAACATATAAATTCACCTATACAAACAGCCAGGCCTGAAACAAGTTCCAGATAATTTGTTTTATCCTCACAAATATTTGTTCCGAACGGGAATCAAACCCGCGACACGTAGCAGCCAATCTCTCAATTACTGCGACAACCGTGTCTCTAGACATTGGCATGATATTATTTTGCTTTAACTTAAACAAAGTAGTTTTATTGTCAAACTGCCAACTGACCTAAATATTAAGCTCTGGGGTTTGAAACAGAGAATTCGTACAAGAGGGGGATGCAAAATGACCCCTTTACTAACCAATAAGTAATCCGTCGGTTTATTGTCGCTTGTTATAAACAAGGTCTACAATGAAATGGCATGAATGTAGTGCAAGCTTCATTAATAATTAAGACGATTTAATTAAATACCTCTGGCAACACTGATGAAAATGACGTCGTCAATATGGTGACAGGTGACAGCTGTCAGATGGATAGATAGAGCGGGAAAAGTAGGCAACGCGAGCGCGTGTAATTCACATACATGCTGACCTTTTAATAGGTAGGACTATTTGCTCCTAGTACAATTCAAACAGAGTTAATATTAAAATAATAAAACGATTTTTGTTCTCAAATAATTAGAAAAAAAAATCTTCAGAATATTTATTGTTTTAAGGTCACTTTTGAGTTATGTTAACGCAAAAAAACAAAAACAATATAAACCGATTGCATCTCCTACCTATATTCCATACATTCTATGATGGTGCGGATGACACATGTCAGTAATTCATCTATGTATGTCAGAATCGCATAACTACGTCAGTGAAATTATTTAATTTACTAGTTATTTACTTACTTATTTCGTATTTTACGACTATGATATCAGTGTGCAGTTAAAATATTTAATCATGATTGTAAATCGCCGTAACGTTCAAGAGTGAAAAGCAACAGTTTGACAAATGTCACCGGCACCATCATAGAGCGTGAGGAATATAGTCAAAATCATTACGCTGCTGGGAAACAAACAATAAAATGTTACGGTGTATGTTTATAATAAGGATGTACCTACTTATACTGTGATTTAAAGTGTAAATGGTGGAGGGTACATTAATGTAAACAGGCAATAAATGTTTATAACGAAAATAACTGAATTATTCTTATAATAGAAATGAGGTAAACGTTGAAAAGTAATCCTTTAAATTACATTCTTTGAACAGTTAGCTATCAGGTAAAATATTTGAACTGTTAAATTGTTCTCAGATGGCTTATCAAGTTTTTAAACTGCCATAAACCTGAGAGTACTTATCAATATCTCAACAATTTTCCTTCGCTTTCCTGAAATGTTAAAATAAAACTCGAAAAGTATCAAGATTATTAAATCCGAACTTGGTAAAAATACCATTTATACAAATTCAACTCTCTGTTCAGTGAGTTAAAGATTTAATTTCATTACAACATTATTACGAAAAGATTGTAACATAATACTAATCTAATAATTACATGAAAGGGTCTGCAGTAGATACGCAGCGAACCTTAAACACCCAATTACTTCTGCTAAGCGGGGAGTTCTATTAAAAGTAATTGGAAGAACAATCGTATTAATAAGCGGAATATTAAAAGTTCCCTATCTTCTAATCCTATATAATTAATAAAGTAATGAACAGCAGAAATTTCATTAATGTTTAAGAGAATATTGCCTCTCGCAAGATTTTTTGTTGAAAAGGAATTCGTCGGAAAGTTTTTTATGGATTTAATTTTGGCGTCGTACGGTCGTCATTGTTATCTCAATATTATCTCGTGTATGTACGTAAAAGTTACTTGTATATAATATTTTATTGTTGAAATATTATATACAAGTAACTTTTTATTCTTTCTATTTCAATAATAAAATATATTATTAAATTTAATTGACCAAAACATAATTATGTACAAATTAATATTACAATATATGTTGACTGCTGAAACGCGACTGCTGATCATGAGGTCTTGGGTTTAATTCCCAGGTCGGGCAAACTGTTATTGTGTTTTTCCTTCAGGAATTTCTTAGTAGAAGTCCGAATTTGTGCCCGGTTTATTACATGAGACGTAAACATGACTGGCGAAATATGGGGGTACTAATGGGTACACCTCTGCCTAACCCTTCGGGGAATACAGGCGTGGTGTTATGTTATGTAAATAAAATACATTTACAAAAACACAAACTTTAAAGACAGTCTTTTTGTGCCTTCTACATACATACATAATATACGGTAAAAACTTCAGAACCACTCTTTACGATCCTTATGAATGCGAGTAGGTACATACTATTTTTTGTACCGTTCTCTCTGTGCGAGATTCTGTTCCTTTTGTGCGTGATAAAGGGCTTTCACAATGCCGTAGGGCCATTACAAGCTTATATTATTTCACGTTAACTAAGTTAGCAGGAAAATAACTGAAACAATCGTCAACTTCCAATTAACATGAAAAAATATTCATTTAAACTTGCTAAAAGAATTGACGGTACGGTTTGCGTAGTGGTTGAGTTATTGGCTGCTGCGTAGCGTGTCGCGGATTCGGTTGCTGCACGGAACAAATATATGAATGGCTTTTAAAGTAGCTTTCCAAGAATGAAAGTATTTTTTGTGCCCAGTTGATGACAATAGGCTCGCCCCCTATTACATGGGACGTAAACATAACTGGCGAAATGTGGGTGTACTAATGGGTACACTTCTGCCTAACCCTTCGGGGATTACAGGCGTGATGTTATGTTATGTTTATGTTATGTTATGTGAAAGTATTTTTTAAAATCGGTTAAATAGTTTTATGGTATATCCATCATCATCTGCCTAACCTTTTTCCAACTAAGTTGGGGTCGGCTTCCAGTCTAACCGGATGCTGCTGAATACCAGTATTTTACATGGAGCGACTGCCTATCTGACCTCCACAACCCAGTAACTGGGTAATACGATACCCCTAGGTAAGACTGATTGTTAGACATTCAAGCTTCTGACGACTCGTAACGACTGTCAAAGATCCACGTATGACAGCCAGAACCAACAGCTTAACGTGCTTTCCGAGGCACGGCGTTTTATAGTATATCCATTACAAACAAATATAAATCTTTTCTCTTTAAATTATTGTATAATTTAGATGAACGAATAAAAATGTAATTAAAATTCATTCTATAACAGTTAAATTGGTTAAATTACATTAAACACAGGAGACATACACTTCACACCAATCTTGGTAATCTCGTTCACCGTACGCTACTAGAAAGGTTATTAATTCCAAAACGTATTTCAAACGCTTCGCATAAACAAGCAAGTGCCCGGAAATTCACATACAGACGCGACAGTATTATTATGTAAACAAAATCGCAATTTCGAGCAATTTTCTCTTATCATACACGTTACTTACAGAGCCAGTTAATTTTGTGAGAGTAGCGAAGCGTAAGTGATAAGGTCACGAAAGTCTTTGGTATATAAAGCGCGTTTTTATCGACGGCTTTGTATTAAAATCCGGGCGTGTGTGTTGTGTGAAACTCCGCTCAATCCGTGCACGATTTTCGTTTATTTTGAACGATTTGAATAAATCCGTTTTTCCGGGTGTGAAGTAAAACTTTTTAGTGAATGCCCGTTTTTTTTTTTCGGACGGAAAAATGTGGTATTATTTTGTGTGTTTGTTTATTGTCGCGTGCCAGCTGTAAGATTTAACAGAGGAAAATGGCCGACGTAATGGGGTTTGTAAGCAATGGGACTGCAGCCTGTACATAATGGTACATTGTTATGAACAAAATTATTGTTATTATTGTTGTTGTTCCGGAAAATTGTGGATTTTTCGTCGTTTGTAATAACTTAGGTACCTACGATTGTTTTAAGTTACGGTACTTTGAAGGTACATTGCTGAGAAATTTAGGAAATTTATACATATCTATAAAATGCTTTGTCCTAAATGATTGATGGATCAACGCACAGCATAAACTCCCGATCGTAGAGACCTGAAACTTGGAGGGTTTGTTCTTTATATGAAATCGTAGGAATCCGATAAGAAAGGGTTTTCCAATATTGGGAATGAAACAGGGGTCCAACGTTTGTATGAAGAAACCAATTTTTCGGACCAAGTCGCGGGCAGAAGCTAGTCCTTAATAAAAATCTTTTATTAAGTGGTAACATAACATAACATAACATCACGCCTGTAATCCCCGAAGGGTTAGGCAGAGGTGTACCCATTAGTACACCCACATTTCGCCAGTTATGTTTTTAGTCCCATGTAATAGGGGGCGAGCCTATTGCCATCAACCGGGCACAAATCCAGACTCCGAGGCTGCTACTGAGAAATTCCTGATGGAAAAACCCAATAACACTTTGCCCGACCTGGGAATCGAACCCAAGACCTCATGCACATCAGTCGCACTTGCGACCACTAGACCAACGAGGCAGTACGAGGTACTAGGCGGTATTAAGTGGTACTTGTATTAAAATTGTATCTGAATATCTTTCAGATTTAACACAGATAAACAAAAGAACAGGGAAAATTACTTCGCTAACACCCTTTGTTTGACAAACCCTTTTGAAGCTTACATTAATAACGAAGTTTTTGTATACTTTATATTATTATTTACCTATCGATTTTCTTTACAGACAATAGTAAACATTGTCTCAAAATGTAAGCCGACTTCTATAAAAAAAAACATTTACGGTAACAGCCAACGTTTTATGAGGGGTTTTCCTCTTAACAGAACGAAGTGATAAATTAGATAAGTCTGAATGTTTGAAGATATATTGCTAACATGTTGAGAATTTGAGACAAATGACGCTATAAAATTTATGGCATGAGTAAAGATTTACAGGATGTGGGACGTCATCATTAGACGGTTATGATCTTTTAAATAACGACAATTTTCAAGTTCTTCTTTTCGTATCGATGAGTTTACATTTAATTTTTCAAATTATTAATTTGATAATTATTTAAAACATTAAAATAAAACTTTTAGGCCCAACTAGTTTAATTTTTATGGATGTATCATAACATGATACTTCTATAGTGACTTGATATGGCATGAAGGGCCTAAATGTATTATTTTCAAGTTTGGAAAATAATACATTTAAGTTCAATGACGGATGTAAAAAGATACAATTTTTCACATTCTAGGAATCATTTCTCTTGTTCTGGAACACCTGGAAACCTCTTGGTTACGGAGACATCGAAGGTCAAACTACAAACTTTTTTACACTTTTATTTACGACAACATATTTTAAATATTATGACTAAACTTTAAATACTCTCACACTGCTTTTATTGTTGCATGCACCCAAAAGCACAATGTTTAATGTGCGTTACATAGGGTCCTACAATAAATTTTCCACACTAAAATAAAAATCTTTTACCTGCAATAATTTTTGTGCAAAGTTACTGGCTATGTAATGTGTAATTTTCACACTGTATTTATTCAATTTACATTTATAGTGAATGTTACGTAGATCGATTTGTATACCGTCAAAACGGCGACTATCGTGAACACATTTGTTAACACACTATGTTGTATAATAGTCAGTCTAGTTTTACTCAGTTTCTTCTTTATCTATAATTTAGGTATAATTTAGGAGAAATATCAAAACTTAATCGTGGTTAGAATTGAGGTTATACCTACTGCTGCCCGCGCACAATGCTTGCTGCTGGAATCTCGATACTTGTACGTACACACCCACTGCAAACATCCGCATAATTAATAAAAAGAGACAGTAAGAAGGAGAAAGAGAGCGAAGCTTTTTCCTTAAGTGACGATTTCTGCCAGTTAACTCTGACCGCAACTCGCATTACGAAATTTCGTTTCAAAAAACGGATTTACTTATTTATTAGAGTTAAGCCCACGCTGTAAACAAAAACTAAAACACGACGAAACTACAAAACACCCGCAATGAAAATTTTAATAATTATTAGAATTTTGAAGCACCTTTTGTTCGGAACTCCGTGTAAAACAATGCCCTGTTCAGCTCGCCAATTACTCAAATTATGAAATTTAACAAACGAAAAACACTTGACTAAGCGCTACCACACTTGAATGGGCACTGTTACAGTTTTATTCCGTAGAGGAAAGTGTGCGTAGGATCAGTCAATGCCCTAAAAAAATAATAATCAACTATTGGTGTAAAAAACAGCATTAATGAACACCTTAATGATTCTATCCGAATCAGCGTGATGACACTAGGTGTATAATCTTGTGATAAACACAAACGGAGTTCGTAATCTATTCAAACTCCATACTACGCTAGACTAGTACGTTAGACTAGCGTCTTTGACAGTCGTAACGAGTCATCAAAAGCTCAAAAGTCTGACAACCAGACTTACCTAGGGGTATCGTATTACCCAGTTATAGGGAAAACATGTAATTTAGCCTAGATCCCAAATTACCTACTTTAATAAAGCGTGACAAAAAATAATAGTCACATGTGTAAACAAGAAACGCGGTTTCATGAGTTACATGAATGGTACTTGCTAGGTTCAATGTTTTGAGTGCGTTACATTACACATGACCGTAAACAGTGATATTTTATTTTTTGCTTAATTTATTTGGTTTGATGGACAGTAGGTATGCATAGTGTACTTACATCGAATTTCAATTATCATTTTTGAAGATGTACAGCTCTTACAAGTCATCCTCTACGAGCAGTAAATATTTACGCACAGATCTCAATAAAAGCCTATTAAAATATTAAATTAATTAAAATTAAAGCTGAGAAGCTTTTGCTCTCATTGAAAATGAGTAGATAATCAAAAGCGTCCATTCAAAGGAATCATTTAGGAGTAATTTCAAACTTAAGAATTGCTCAGAGGAAGCGAACGAGTCTCTCAGGTATATTGATAAATGACTACCGAGCTACGATTGGGAGTCTCAATTCTCTTAAGACTTAAGAAACAATTTCTATTTCTATTAATCGTCTAAGCATCCATCCATCCATCCATCCATCTAGCCATCCAACGTGGCAATGCGGCCAGTCTTTTGGGCACATTTCCAATGGACGGCGATGCGGATGAATTTTTTGATGCCATTTAGTTTGTTTCTCTTTTTTTATTCTGGTTGTTTTCTTTTTGTTTTCATTTTGTCCATAGCTGATTGATTGTATTTTAGGGTTGTGATGTGTCTTTTGTGTGCACCGAATAAATGTTTTATCTATCTATCTATGTCAGACTAGAGGAAATAATACGATTTAATTTACATAATACCTATAATCATATCTATATCTACTATGTCTGACGTCTGTATGTTATGCTTTTTTAAAACTAGCTTTGACTGCGACTTCGTCCGCGTAAATGTTTGTTATCGCGGACGCAGGCGAAGTCGCGGAATAAAAAGTAGCCTATGTCCTTCCACAGGGTTCAAACTTACCCTGTACCGAATATCATCAAAATTGGTTCAGTGGTTTAGTCGTGAAAGCGTAACAGACAGACAGAGTTACTTTCGCTTTTATAATAGTAGTAAGAAAGTAAGGTTTTTTAGAAGAAAACAGAGGAAATTAGTATAGAATGACCACGTGTTAGAGTTCGGACTTAAAAGTCGTGTAAGTCAGTTCATCATACCTAAATCATGTTAGCATAAGAAGTGACGTTTGCTTACAAACACTATTAATCTACCATCTCACTCTTTCACTTTCTATCTCGCTCAAACTTTCTCAACTAGGGCGAAGATAAACAGTTGGTTCTCAATGCTTCTCGCTTATCCCTAGATCAGTGTAAAGGAGCAAAATTAGTTTTAAAATGTTTTGCTGGCTGTAAAGGGTAAAGTTAGGTACTGTCTGTAATCCTTTACTGTGTTTAAGTATTTTCGTAACTTGTGAATTCTGACTTAGAATTAACTCTCTACTTTAACTTAGTTTAAGCTCACAATGAGGCCGTTTTTTGCGTTTAAGTATCTTTTAAGTGAGTCTATGTCATTACGATTAGTGTTATTATGGGAATTTGGTAATTGATACACACATCACGCCTGAAGATTACGCCTGTAATCTCCGAAGGGTTAAGTAGAGGTGTACCTATTAGTGCTCCCACATTACGCCAGTTATTTTTAAATGCCATGTAATAGGGGGCGAGCCTATTGCCATGAACCGGGCACAAATCCAGACTCCGATGCAGTTACTGACAAATTCCTGATGGAAAAACCCAATACAACTTTGCTCGACCTAAGATTCGAACCCAAAACCTCATGGTACATTAGAAAAGATAATTAAAATTAACGAGTGATTTTTATCCAGTTTTTTGATCCTTTGTTATAATTTATGTCATTGGCTTAATTCTGAAGTCTACGCCGACGATGTCGCGGCAAAAGTTAGTTAAAGAATTAAGTCAAAATATTTTGTTGGTAGAATGTCACTACGAGTCCGTTATTGTTTAACCAACTTGTAGATATCTCTACTAGACGTTTATTCCTGATTAAAATAGTGTAAGAAGATATTTTGAAAAAACCTAAATTAAAATTGTCTGGTTGACAAATACTTTCGTATTTCGTCGTTCTTTCGAAGAAGCCTTATATTTAACAGGCAGTTACACTCTGGAATTATGAATATGCGTAGGTATAAGAGCAAAATAACAAAATTACCGTGTAACCCCAACGCGGTTCGTTGCGGGTCCCCAATTTTCGTAACTAGTACGTAAACAACTAGGTAAGTTAGTTGCTCGTTGACTCCACCTAAAGCGATTTTATTTTGTGCAGAGGGTCAAGTGGGCCGGGGTGCGAGGTCGCGTATGAAAGGGGTTGCGTTAGCAGGCAATAAGTAATTTCCTACCTACACACATTTTCCTTCGGAGTTGGAAAGCTGACAAAGAGTTGTGATTAATATTTTGTCGCACTTGCAGAAGTGCTTGAGAAGGGCGAGGTGCGTCATCTTATTTTTGGAGCCCGGAAAATTGGAAAATGGTGGCCATTATTATTACTATACAAGCTTCTGCCCGCGACTTGGTCGGTATTGTTTTTTTCTCCCGCGTTGCGTTTGCGACCCTTCGTGCGCGAGAGTCCTACTCGCACTTGGTCGGTAACCTCAGCCTGTAATCCCCGAAGGGTTAGGCAGAGGTGTGCCCATTAGTACGCCCACATTTCGCCACTTATGTTTCAGTCCCATGTAATAGGGGGCGAGCCTATTGCCATCAACCGGGCACAAATTCAGAGTCCGAGGCTGCTACTGACAAATTCCTGATGGATAAATCCAATAACACTGCCCGGTGCCGAATTAAGTTTAACTTTTTTTCCTACTTATGTTACACAAATACCAACACTTTGAAACAATAAAAGGATATTTTTGTTTCCTTTTCCTGTTATATTAAGGGCAAAAGTCTGCAATTTAAGGGTGAACAATCCTTTAATTTATGATAATTAATGATTACCTTGAAGAATGGCACTGTAGCAGAATTTGTAAACATTAATTTAATTAGAATTCAGTGATACTCAGTTCAATTAGTTAGGATCTCTTTTTATCAGTATTTTGTTTTAATTTGTAAGACTTAGCTCTCAGAGAAAAAACTTGACGATAAGTATCTAAAAGGTTTCTAAAGACATCATAGGCACATTTAATTAAAAAATACTTAAGTAATTGAATATGTAATATTCATAACATAACATCGCGCCTGTAATCCTCGAAGAGTTAGGCAGAGGTTTAAATACCATGTAATAGAGGGCGAGCCTATTATCGTCAACCGGGCACCACCGGCCATCACTAAGCGTAAGTAATATTTAATAAAATATATTTTAAACTTGTTCAACCGACTTCTAAAAAAGGAGTAGGTTCAAAAGTGCCTTTTACAGTCTAATTGAAATAAATCATTTGACTTTGGCTTTCGACGTTGTGTATTTTTACCTACAAAAGCGTGAAGGAAAAAAGGAATAAGTAAGCAGTTGAACTGAAATAAAACTTTTGAAAATAATACCGGTGCCAGGTCTTAAGTTTCTCTTCCAATAATCTTTTGGATCAACTTTTATTCACGCCGTTAGGGCTGGCAATATAATAAGGAAGGGATTTAAAATGACGCCGAGACTTTCAAACAGTTTCTTGTGAAATGTTATTTACTGAGGATACTTTTGAAAGTTACTGCTATAAAGTAGAAATATCTATCTATACTATCTTACTGTTTTTATAAAATGCGAAAGTTTAGATGGACGTTTGTTGCTCAATCACGCCTGAATGGCTAAACGAGTCTGGATGAAATTTGGCACAGAGATACATTATAGTCTGGAATAGCACATAGGCTACTTTTTATCCCGGACAAATGTACTGTTTCCGTGGGGTGATATATTAATTTTGACGCGGACGAAGCCGCGAGCAGAAACTAGTTGATAATATATTAAAAACATTATATAGAGTTGAAATTTGTGTGCAAGGTAATAATTCCGCTTGGTATTTATTAGGTATCTATTTCTATAGTGTTTTAATTAATTGGTGACCATAAAACGTAATGTTATGTAATTTCAGCGAGAAATGCTATTACAAACCTTAAATGGTATGCCTGCGCCAATGTACTCTTGCATTGTTAGTATACCCACTTAAACTTTTAATTATTCTTGCAAAGTCATCAGTTTAGAATTCAGAATAAGTTTGAGTTTAATGAGTTCATTTTACTAAGTAAAACCTATTAGTAGGTTTAAATATATTTAATGCTTTTTGTTTTGCATTCTAATGAATGCAAAACAAAAAGCTGATTGTGAAAGCTGTTGTGTGTGATTTTATTGATTGCGATTTACCTTAATAGGTAAATCGCAATCAATAAAATCACACCAAAATGCCTAATTTAAAACGTAGATGTAGATCTTGAACACAAATCGAATCGCGTTCTCTGACATGACATCCCATCCAATTTACAATTACAATATTTCATTCAAACCCTTCACAGCCCTAGCTGTTACGTAAAGAAAATCGATTGCTTAAACTTATCCAAAATAATTTCGTCGAAAATTGTTTTCATCGAAAATTATTTGTGACATGAAACAATTATTTTGGTAACACCCCGACCGTGTTATTTTGTAACAAATAAACATCAAAGAGCTTTTGATCACGTTGTATTTTCATATTTTTATTAGATTGTAACATCGACACGTGACAAGCGATTACACAGGAAATCTGGAGAGGCATTCGTCGGCAAATCTCTGAGGGATCTTAATGAGATGCGGTGACAGTAATAGTAATAACCGCAAATGGATGTGAGGATGGGGATGGTACAAGGAGGTAGGAGCGAGAGGTCGTCGGCGTCGACTGAGTTTGATGTTACCTCCCCCAGTGTCGCGGTGATTTGTTTTGGATGATGCCCCCATTATATCCGAGTGGTTAAACGTGATAAAGCCGTTAGGTGCAGCCACGTAGGGGAATCTCGGCTTGTCTGCGAATTTGCATTTGTATATTGGCAAAGTATCTGCGAATTTGTTGTGTTGGCGTTTTGGATTTTGTTTGTATGCAATTTTATTTTGAATTGTATTTTGGGACCGATTTTTTACGTCGAAAATAATTATTTTAGTACTTACATATTTTTGTCGCTAAATCAATAATACCGTACGAAAACAGTACAAATCTGCATGTATTTTATTTATATTTTGTCACACCGTCTAAACCGTATTCTCTACGCTATGGCCACACGACGTAAATCGGTTTCTCCTAGATAAGTACAATGTCACCGAGAAAGGTCTACCCTAATACTACGGGATGAATGTTGTACTTAATGCGCAAATATATCATATGAATCCTGTTAACTGCCACCCCATCAATTTTGGTCGCCGCTGGGGCACACTTACGTAGAATAAGAACTCATTAAAGATAATAAGATATTATTATGATGTTGATAATATTATTACAAATTAAATTAGATGACATAAATATGATTATATTTTCATTAGGTATTTTTATATTTATTCTTAGCGATGTGACCTTGTTTTGTCAATAAACTGTAGATAAGTATGTCACATAGGAGGCCAAAGAGAGAGGAGTTATTTATCTAGAATTTATCGTTCAAAGACTTTCGTCGAAAGCAAAGGGAGCGTGAATTTTGGTAGCAAGTAAGTACTACCGAGAATTGTTGATCTATTTTGTAAACATCTCCTTGAATTTAGGTGAAGTGAGCTAGAAGTGAACTAACAAGCTCACGGCTCACTTCAAGCAAACTTCTCAATTAAGCGATAGTGATTTTTACAGAACAACTACTTAACTAGGCATTGGCAGCTCAATTCACCTGAGATTTCCAGTGAATATCAATGCTGAAGTTATAATTACGTTAGTATTAGTTTGACTAGTTAGTAAGTTTGAATTATGTTAGTATAATGTCGTAAAAGACGACGTTTTTGTGACTTGACTCGTATACTACAAAAATTAAATTTTACGTTTTTTATACGCTTCTATTTTAAACACAGGATTTTATCGAATAAAATTTTGAAAAAGAAATACCAATCAACTTATACGATTATTATTAATCAGTTGTTTATAGAAAGGAAAATCAAGCTTCTATTTAAAATCGCTATCACCTTTGAACTGGGCTCGCAACCTTTCTCTCAAGTTTAAGTCAACCAGTAATAAAACCCGACACCTTTTAGATGTTTGATTTACAAACAACCTACTTTGTTTTGAAGATAAAATATTCATAACAACAAAAAATAAGTACAACATTACATTTAAATAAGAAAAACGAGATGAGTTTCGTGATAAATGTGAGATAGCTTTGTCGTATTTCTTTTCTGAATATATTTTTTCACATATTTTCTATATAGAAACTCCCGAATTCTCGATAACAGAAGGTGAGTAGCCGACTCAATATCCGAGTAGAGATGTGATCGATCACCGACACGGTAATCGAGAATCGTTTGGTATGTTTATACCTACATACGTTGGTATGAAGTGGTACTGATTGGTATGAAACTAGTGGTGTGGAAGAAACGTAAGATGCTATCATATATAATAATACATTCCATGGTTATGTATGAAAAAGCCCATTATGGCCCGTTTGTCGACACGATTGACGAAATGGTTGAGCGATTGGTTGCTGCGCGTGCTGGTCGTGACGCGGGTTTGATTTGTATAGCCTACAGATAGTTGTTGCGTGTCTGGCTGTTTGTGTATGTGAGTTTAGAAATATGAGAAACAGTGTGGTAAGTTACTAGAATTCAGTAGGATATAATTTAATTGGCTCTATACCAGATGTTTTTATTCGACCTACATAATTAAAATCCTTTTGACATTATAATATGTACTGTATTTAACATAGTGATTATTATTAATATTTTATTTCATATGTAGTGAATATTATTAATATTTAATTTTTGATGAAATTGACTATGTAATTGTTTGAATTTAATTATGTACGGAGACTACTTTTAATATACTTCGATTACTGACTGGTTATAAAGGGACATGCTAAAAACTAGCACGACTAGAAAATTTAATATTGTGAAACTACAGTTTTCCATATACTTATAATGTACCTAACCTATATTCTGCAAATAAAGCATTGATTCATTCGTTCATTCATCCTCCGCTGAAAAGGGAGGATCCTCCGAACGAGACGGGTCTTGTGTCTCGTAGGCTACTGCCCGACATAGGAAGATATAGGAAACGTCAACTGTAGTTTGCATGTTAAGCGATAGATGTCGCTACATGAGTTTACTTGTTTGTAAAGGCATCTACGATACAGAGGAAATTGCTAGTGACGGGAAAATATATTTTTCTATAGTGCGGACGAGGTTTTATGAGGAAGTCTATTAGCTAAGTTAGTAATAGCATTACCTACTTAGCGCGCTAATGGAGACTGTGCCTAATACCTAATTAATCCGTCAGTCGTTAATTAAGAAAATAATGTTTCTTTCTTAACACTATTACAATCTTGAGATTCATATATACTAGACTTTATTAGTTACTTGAAAGACTGATATTTATGAAATCTGATATTTATGAAGCCAAATTATTGTCTAAATATTTTGCAGACATATTGAATTACATTATTAGTTCTCCTAATTAGTCTAGTACATTTCGTCTTTAAGTAATTTTTAGGTATTCTACTCCCATAATTATTTATAACAAGTTTTTGCTACTAAAACTTAGTTAGTAATCTAATTAAATTATTTATTTGAAATAAACTATTTACAGACACTTTTGAATTGTTAAGTACTCAGTCAGTTAGAAAGTTAAAGTTGGATCGTTCCAAATAGTAAAAGAATGAGCAAGAAATTTTATGAACACTGTTTTAAAATCAATAAAAATAGTCAATTTAGGTTACATCATTCAAGTTGAATTTTCGGGTACAATGTGGAAAGAACTTTACAAGTCGTGCACGTTAAAGAATTCAAGAGGAAAATATAATAAAACTAGCTTCTGCCCATGACTTTGTCCACATCAAAGTTACATAGTATCCCACGGGAACCGTAATTTTTTCCGGGATAAAAAGTAGCCTATGTATAATTTAAAGCTATGCCAAACATCCAGATCTGTTCCGTAGTTTTTGCGTATAAAGTAACAAACATCCTCACAAACTTTTGCATTTATAATATTAGTAGGATTGACATTGAACAGTGACTGATGGCGTCCGTTCACGAACATGACGTCCATAATTGTTCAACTTGAAAAGGGTGGCATAAGTTATAAATAAGAATTTTCTTTTTCGTTTTTCCTGTAAGCAAAAGATAAGGGCGCAGATAAACAATTTCTATTGCATAACTAAACGGAGAACTTTGAGCAAATACCGGCCAAAGGATTTACAAACTGAATGCTATACAAATACTTCGCGTAATGGGCAGACAAACCGTTATCTAGAATATTCCAAAAATGGTTTATTTTTGTACAAAATTCTTGATCTCGATTAGAATCCTTTGTGTTGGAAACGTAAACAAGTGGTTTGAGATCCCGGAGTCGCTATAACTACGTTATTTTAGCATGGCTGAGTAAACATAGAGAAAAAGTCGGAATTTTAAAGCGTCTGACTGTTATTTTCCACAAGAAGTACCTGACAATAATGAATAATGGTTTTTAATAATATCCTATAAAATAGATATAGACCCGCCGTCAAACTAAAATGTAAGCAGTTATATTCATCACGCTGTAGGATGGTGCCGGTGACATTTGTCAAACTGTTGCTTTTCACTCTTAAATGTTACGGGGATTTACAATCATGACTGAATATTTTAACTGCACACTAATATCATAGTCGTAAAATACGGAATAAGTAAGTAAAAAACTAGTGAATTAAATAATTTCACTGACATAGTTATGCGATTCTGACATCCATAGGTGGATTGCTGACATCTGTCACCCGAACCATCATAGGACATACGTCATAAAGGGAACCTTATATTCCATACGGAATATAAGGTTCCCTTTATACCTGATTGTTGGAATGAATATTCCAAACATACTGGCAAGATCGTCTTTCATTTGTTTTCTTTGTATTTAACTCCTCTATCTATTCCCAAAATTCCAGCCATGCCGAAATGACGTGGGTCTGGAGACCTTAGGATCTTGGACTAAAAGATTTTTCTTAAACAATAAATTGTTTTATATTGTTTTGTTTCCCAGTACCGTTCAAATTATCAAACCAGAATTCAAACATGAATTTGAATTTCTAACCGTTGTATCGCTGCAGTGTTTGATAATTTCCAATTGAATAGTATTGGTTTTGATTTAATTAATGCTGGCCTGTAGTTTGGTAACTGCTGTTTATTCCTAATATATTTCGGTTTATGCCAAGCTAATATAGACTGGATAGTGGGTAATACAATATGGCAAAGAGATATTGGTATTTTCATGATATCATATTTCAGATATAGATAGCGTAACGTAGTGTTGAAATTCATTTGTGAATAGCAACTGTGCTGCCGTATTAATTTGCAATCGATTCTGTTCAGATTTCAGATGGCTGAATTACGGTAGGTTTTCACCATGATATCCGGGTTTTGATTTTTATGTGGCAAATATAGAAGTTTGTTACACAGTAATTATATTATGTATATTACTAGCCACCCGCCCTGGCTTCGCACGTGTGCAATTTACAAACCGTTACATTTTTAGCATTCAGATGTAACCCTCGTTATTATCCAGTTACTGGGTTGTGGAGGTCAGATAGGTACCTAGTCGCTCCATGTATACTACTGGTATTCAGCTGCATCCGTTTAGACTGGAAGGCGACTCCAACATAGCTGGGAAAAGGCTGGGCAGATGATGATTCACCCTTGGTTAACAGCTGGTATAGAATGTCTAAGGCATCAAGTCCGCCTTTGTAATATTTTTTTTGTTGCATAACGTCAATAAATAAATAATTAAGTTCTCAACTTCTCTCATCATAATTATAAACCCTGATAAAACACAAAAAAAGAAAACCACCAAGTCGATCGAGCCGATCTAAAGTGACTATCTTTTAGACATGTGACAATTTATTTTTGTTTATGAAGATTTTATAAAGACTGCCTCGTTGGTCTGACTGCCTCGTTGGTCTAGTGGTCGCAAGCGCGACTGCTGTGCATGAGGTCTTGGGTTCGATTCCCAGGTCGGGCAAAGTGTTATTGGGTTTTTCCATCAGGAATTTCTCAGTAGCAGCCTCGGAGTCTGGATTTGTGCCCGGTTGATGGCAATAGGCTCGCCCCCTATTACATGGGACTAAAAACATAACTGGCGAAATGTGGGTGTACTGATGGGTACACCTCTGCCTAACCCTTCGGGGATTACAGGCGTGATGTTATGTTATGTTATGTATGATTTTATAAAGACAACCTTACATTATAAAAAAATAAGGTTGCCCTTTTCACGTTACAATAAAACGAAAAGCCGACATTTTACGAGTCAAATATAGACTTCGTTACAAAGACAGCGACGAAACCACCTCCTCAACCACAAGATCGTGTTACTAACATAAGTGTAAACATACCCTAACAAGGACAAACGAGGTTTGCTTCCAATATTAATGACTTCGTTAACAGTACCAAATATATTTACTCTGTAAAATGTCGTTTACGTTAATTACTCGCTCACGATTCGTGAATCTCTGGCACGCATTACTCTTGCCAATTGAAGGCATTTGTATCGACGTAGCCTATTTGTTAAGTAATGAATTATGTATGTGTAAATCTCTTCAGGTTTTAGTACACTGAACGCGAGACGTAGGCGATGCGTAGGCGATGAGTACTTTGTGATAGATGGCGCTCTAAAAGTGTATTTTTGCGGAGCCAAACTGAAAAGCGATATCTTAAAAAAACATACAGTTGATTTTCATGGTATCGAATAATTTAAAAAATACGCATGTATAAACTAAGTTAAATATTTTATTGATACATTTAATCACATTTAATTAGCAAAAAAATACAGTTCCAGTAAAATACAGTTACATTACATATTAGACTTTAAATTTTCTCGAAACTAGCGTTGCCTGACATAATGCATTTTTTTATCATTTATTTTTATCTTCCCTGGGTGGGGCGGAAGGGACTGTCATACTTTTACTGACTAAAAAACCACCCTGTTCCTATTGCTGCCCTTTACGTTTTGGGGCCACGGTATCCTGTGAAGAAGTCTCCGCAACCCCGAGATGTCCCGCAACCCCGGACGTACTGCATTTGTGTTTAGCACGACAGTATTGCCTTTGAATCGATGGCGTAGCTCGTAGGCGTGCCGCCTCAGCGTAGCATGACGGCTTAGCTAATAGGCGTAGCCTTCGTAGCTCGTTACCTTAGCTCATTAGTGCACTCCTGTGCAGCGCTTGTATTCAATGTGTCGTTTCTTAGCAATCTCACACAACTGCATTTAGTGTGTTTGAGAACGTTGTTATCAGATACGTGCCTGTAAAATTATACTATAGCAAATTCCTATTTGCTTCCGTATATTTGAATTTAAATTGCGTTTAGATGTGTGGTGACTCAGCATCGGATACAGGAATATAAAACATTTTTTTTTTTAATTTTATTGCGAAGAAAATTGTGGGATGATTAGTTCTTAACGATAATGCTGCTAATTTATTGCTGTGGATCCTACAACCTTCTTCATACCTATCTTAGTCTTTTAGCTGTAAGGCATACGCGATGGTATGTAGTCACCACATACTAAAAATATAGCTTATTCATTACACCAGTTCTTTATATGTCCAAGACTAAGGGCGAAGAGTTTACACGTGCCCAGTACAAAATGATAGATCGTATTTTTATCTGTGCATACATAATAGAAATGTTCAGGTGATCCATCTCCCCTTTAGACATTACAATTAATGAGAATTCTATCACCAACATAAATTCTTTGATTAAGGTTTACTGTGAAATTATTATTTTTGATGATCAATTTTGAATGCGTGCTACAAGATTCATTACTGAAATACTGACAATTTAATTATATTATGTCTAGACATTACAGTTTCATTTAACCCGTCACTTATCGTCTGGAGAAATACTATTATTTAGCAAAAGATTAATAATAATTTTACCAGCTATTTTTTATATTTTTAAATATTTTTATATCTTTTTATAATACCTAATATTTAAAAATGTAATTATATATGTATACTAAATAAATAAATGGAATAATTTTACCAGCATATTACTAACCTGCTACAGGGCAAAGACCCTTTCCCATGCAGAGAGGGCACTATTGATCACCACGCTTGCTCAAGGCGGATAGACGATTTCAGACCTATATTAACTATAAGTTCAGGTTTCCTCTCGATATTTTCCTTCACCAATGCCCAAGATAAACTTAGAAAGTACATATAAATCGAAAAATTCTAAATGATACTTGGATTTGAACCCACAACCAAGTATGAGAGGTCGCTAGAGAGACCTTGACCGGTAGGTAATAAAAAGCAGAATATGAAAAGGTCAACATTTTATATTTTTTCAGCCGGACATGCCCGTTACATGTTTTTTCATACTTAAGGTTTAAAGGCAAGTCCCTTCATAAATAAATAATGAAAAAATATGCCTAACATAAGCTGTCGACGTTGTATTAACATGTTTTGCATGTAGGTCAAACAAATAAATCATACACCTAAAAAAAACCTAACATTTTCGTAAGACTTTTGAATTGAAGCTTCAAAAACATGAATATGAAATTAAATGAGACCCATTCGTATGTATATTTCTGTTCATAAAACATTCGAGGACAATACGACGTTATATTATATTATTCTGTCCTTTTCCATTCTGTGTCCCGATTCATTTGTGAGAGAAAAAACATGATCGTACCATTTCTCCTTTGGTATTTATTCGCAGTTACCGATATTTACAATGCAATAAAGCTAACCACAATAAAAATATGGTTGCCGGGTAATAATGGGTGCTATAAAAACATTTTATCGCGCCTGATCAACGTACGTAGTAGCTAATTTAGCTCCTGCTAATTTTGATTTATTTGTCGTGTAAATAAGAATTAGATTCTCATTGGTAATGGAAGGAGCGGCTGGCCATAAATATAGCGAGTTATTATCGTCTGTTTGTTACGGCCACTAGTGTTAATGTAATAGTGGAGAATAAATTACTATTTAGCTGGAAGTTTATTAGATAATATTTTCGTTTTTCTGAATAAACGAGTTTCCTTTTATTTGGCTTGTAGCGATAAGTGAATAAACAAATAACAATATTAATATCCTTTCAGATGATTTTGGGTTGAGGTGGCCAATCTTAGTGGGGACTAGCTAAGTTTGCAGCATATTACAGTGCACAAGTATGTGCGCAAACTCAGCGACTCACATAGCGCATAGTCATAAAAAACGTCAATCCGACACGACAGATCAGGCGCAGAACCAACGGCATTACGTGCCTTCACATCGGTGTTACATCACCAACATCCAAACTCCGGGCTACTGCTGAGAAATTCATAACGGATTAATCCAATCACACCTTGCCCGACCTGGGAATCGAACTCAGGACCCCAAGTTGGAAATCAGGAGTCGCGCTTGCGAGACCAACGGGACAGTAAATAAACACGGCAATATTCAACACTTTAGTGACAATTGCAACGGTGGTTTAAATAAACATACGTGTGAACGCATTCGCTTTTGCAAAACTAACTGAATAATGTGTTTCAAATGTAAATCATTCTGTGTTGCCATGCAGACCAAGCTGTTTGGAAATAACTTTTCATGTTAGACCTCATACAAGCTCTTTAGAAATGGGGCAGGTACTTAAAAATAATATCGAGTCACGATTTCAACAATAAAAAAATCGACCAAGTGCGAGTCGGATTCATACACGCACATAAAGGGTTCCGTGTAACAGTGAACTTTTAAAACAGAGCAGAAAACGCCGAAAAATATTTTCTTGTATGACTGTTTAATTTATAAGTGTGTTTTATTTTTGTTTCTTTTGCATCTTTTGCATATCGCAGTATCTGTACCGAAAAATATGTCAAAGTTATAAAACGCATGTAAAACAAGTTATATTATAATATAACAATTTAAAATAAATAGAAACGATGATATTACGAATTAAAATGATAAAAATACTGTTTAAAATCAATAACAATTCAAATACTGAATAACAAATAAGGTAAGAATTTATTGAATTGTCATAAACAAAAAATACAATTAATTAATTTTACAATAAACATTTGTCGTTAATGTATATGTCGTCTTCTATACGAGCCCTCAGAAGTCTGGAAGTCTTCTCTTGTATCTCACTAACAAGGACAATACGCGAACAAAATCAAAAGCGAAATATAGTTAGAAAATGGTCCTTTCGAGTACCTATCCATTGTGAACAATATGGCAATAGGAGAAGTTTAATAACATGTTACAATGGCAATGTTATTTGAATGTGAAGTCTTGTTAAATGTTAGACAGTTATGTAACATATTAATGTAGTATGAAAATCTAGAGTAAGTTAGTTACTATTCGTACAAAGGATTTTTAATTGTATTCCAACTGTCATAGGATACGTTTTCAAGTTTTTTATCTGTATCAGCCGATCTTAGGTTCGAGATTATCAAGCTAAGCCCACCACAATATTTCCGACCACTGCAACTGCTTGAAGCCAGAATCAACAGTTGCGACCACCAGAATAGCACCGATTCAAGGATACTCGTCGAATCCCGGAGATCTGATTTAACTGTCTTAGATCTCGCAACGATTTAAACAGAAAAAAAAAACGAAGTATTAGGGATGATTCTCATTAGAGCTGGCCGTGCCCGGGGCGGGGCCCGGACGGGGCACGGTTTTAAATCTGTTACATATATTTTGTATGAATCAATTTATATTACACAGTGCATTATCCGTGTCCCGTCCGGGCCCTCTCGACGCACTTCAATATCACGTCGGCTCGTCCACGCCCCGGCCCTGGCACGGCCCGCTCTAATTAGAATCATCCCTTATAAGTCAAAGTCAAAGTAAAAGCATTTATTATTTTTAACCATTTACAGGCATTTTTGAATTGACAATAAGCTGGCCAGAAAGTAGAAGCTAGTTGCTCGTACTAAATTATAGGTTGGTCTATTCGGAGAAGAACGAACAAGAAACTCCAAGGACACTCTTTTTAACTATTTTTTTTATTAAAATCCTGGTTACATTATTATTTCTATATATGAAAACAATATAGGTGAAGAGAACCTAATATATATATAAAATAAAAATAAAAAAAAGAATAATAATAATCTTTATTTCGGACTAGCGTTACATCCATAGGGGTTAGTAAGAAGATATCTTAAAAAACTATGTTAGTATTTTATATGGTTACAAGCCTATTGTTGGAGATACATATATATATATATATATATATATATATATATATATCACGAAGGGGACAGAACAGAACTAGACTAATAGGCACAAAAAGGCGTTTACAACTGTGAGAAGAACTATGATTTCCATCGAGCCAATTTCAAACACGAATAAGACCCAAAATATCACACGATATAATAAAACAAACTTGCACAAAGGACTCAGCCTCAGGTAACTATAGTATCTTGACCTATAATGGGAGACTGGCTTGCATACAAATTACATAAAATGGACTGCATTCCAGGCAGCTGTGACGTCATACCTACGTGCAAGATAAGGTACCTACGTGCACTGTAAGGTCGTGTCTTTGTAAGTAAATTAACTACTATCCTGTATCCCCGAAACTAAACCGACGGGACGGCAATCCGACACAACCGAGGAGAGATTAGGAGCAGGGCCAACGGCTGTACGTGCTTTTAGAGTGGATCACACCATCCACTTCCAAATTCCGGGTGCAACTGAGAAATTCTTGATGGAAAAACTCAATAACACTTTTTTCGCGACCTGGAAATCGAACCCGACGCTCAGCAGACTCACGTGCGGCCACGAGGCCAACGGGGCAGTTGTATCATATAGAGATAAACTACGATAAAATGGTGGGCCCCTCCATATTACTATTTCAATAATAATGAGTAATTAATGACGCTGCTAGTCAAGCATCAATGACACGCTGATTCGAGAGCCGTCTCAGTACGCACACATGCGTTTTGAGTCTTTTAAATACTTTTAAACGTTTCGAATTGTGCAGGGGCGCGCCAAGTTATCATAGTTTATCTCTTTGTAGGTTTACTTCCTAGTACCTACTATGAATTAAGCATCATGACAAATACATGGAAATGGCTTATGTCAATCTATATTATCAAACCAGAGATACGGCCCAACGGAAAACGGACAGCGGTAAACCACACGCATTCGGGAAATGGAACAATGACCCTCTCTATGCTAAAATTGTAATTTGTGATTTGCATCGGAAGGTCTTTTGCAACCACATTTTTAGGGTTCTGTGTCCAAAGGGTGCTAAATGGAACCCTACTGCGGCTGTATTATTTTAACCGTAAAGGTAAACATTTATAAATTTTTAACTGTCTGTTTATTATTACTTGTATAATAATAGCATACTGTAATATTATGTACCTACCTACTTTTAGTAAGTTATTTTTGGTTTTGTAACTATAGACAAATAAATTATTCTTATTCTTACTTACTATGGTCGCAATGACAAATGCGTAATTAATTTAATTTAATGTTTTACTTTACTGTATTTATAAAAATATAATAATGTTTTTGCATTTAGTGTTTGGTAGTACAAAACCCTTCGTGTGCGAGTCCGACTCGCACTGGACTAGATTTTTTTGCCTAAGTAAAAAACGGACCGCGATTTCACCACTCGAAAACTTTCGTGCCCAACACTTGTCGATTCTCACCACTGGGCTTGTCCGTTGCCACTTCAATTGCGATTCCTAAAGCTGTGTCAGCAACTTCGTCTCTCTTCCAAACTTCCTCGACCCGGAATTTGTTTCATAAAGAAAATAGTTTTCTATAGCTCCTTGAGATACTTTGATATTATGCTTTATCAGACTTTTCCAAGCCCTCTTATTAACACCATCGTACTTTAGTAAAATAACTTCATAAATTTATCATGAAAATGTAAAATATCTACCCCTAGTTTGCTCTAAGACTCTGTCTATAAGTACCCGTAATACCTGCTTCCTCTAAGTATGCAAATTAAGCACACAATTGAACAAAGATCTTAAACATTAATGCCCAAAATAACCCGTAGACAATTACTAAAATAACTGTGTTCTTTAGGGTACGCTCACAATTGAATGAAGGAGAATAACGAAGGTTTGTATCTTACCTGTATCAATATTTGGAGCTTGATAAAGAAAGCTTCTTTACAAAAAAACAGGGTCTATTGTAAAAAAAGAGCCATTTCAGTATCCCTAATCTATCGAGAACCCCTGACATCGCTATTATAAACTTCACGGTGCACAAAACTGAAAATTATCAACATAATGAAATGCCCCATAAAATGGGTAAGCTGAAAGCCCGAAGCGGTAGGTATTATTATCTCACGGGAGGCGAATCCCGGGACCGCATTGTGTCCCCACCCTTACAATCGCAGACGGAATTATAATTGAGAAACGAAAGCCGTTCTACGCAACGCCATCACAATTAGAACCATTTCAAGGAGGATGGTAGATATAGCTATATTAAACTTTATACATTATTCATTGTGTTATAGGGTACTGTCGGGCTCGATAAAGATATTATATTGAAATACGAGTAATGTGTGAGATTTACTGTCATTATAATTAAACGACGTGAGTAATTCGTTTATTAGGTTTTTAAATGGTTTGTTAAAGGTAGAATTAAACTGATAGAAATGCAATAATTGACATACTTTTTATAACCTGTCAAAACGCAATTTCTTCATAGATTTTATTGTTAACAGTTTACGTTAAGCTGCTTTTATTTCACAAAGTATGGAAATCAAAAAGTAGACATCAATTTCTTATAGTCTAAGATCCCAACGTCACTAGACCTACGTCATTTAAACACTTGTAAAATTTTGAGGAAAATTAAGTTGAAAAGAAATGTGTACTTGCTAGTTTCACTGCTTGGCCCTTTTTCAAGTAGTAGGCAAAAAAAGGAAACTTACTCGCTTATGTTTAAGTAAGACGGCTGTTTTTACTAAATATGTTTTCTAAACTAATATACTTAATAAAAAGAAAAGATTTATATTTGTGTAATGGATAAAATCAAAAACAACTTAACCGGTTTTAATTGTTTTTTAACCAATGTAAAGCCACTTTATCTACATACCTTTTCGTAAAAATTAGGGATTCGTAAGAAAATTCATGCGGACGAATTCGCAGGCAAGAGCCAGTATAGGGATTATTAAAATCTTTATCCGTTATTACCAGACACTTTCCACATGCCATAATTTTAGTTTTAAACGTTTAAAAGACGATGACGAAGACGTTTCAAAGTTCCTCGGTATGCACGGCTTCTGGCGCACGATACGCATACCTTCTCAACAACATACTCCTCTAGACAAGCTAAATGTCGTAGGTCTAGCGACTCTAGGTCTCAGTCTATATGATATTGCATGAAATAAGTGAAATTTCTCTGTCAGCATATGAAATGCCATGTCAGAACCTTATAAATAAGTAGATATCAAAAGAAATGTGTTGAGTATTACCTTTTGTAGTGAATAATCTCAGACACGTGTAAATAACCTTTTGGTGATATGAATATGAATATGAGATAAAAGAAAAACGTCGGAAGTGTTCTCAATAAAAATGTTTATGTTCTTTTTTGTTTTTGTCGAGACATTTTGATCATAATTTACAATGTTTTGTGTGTGCCTCGTAGAAAAGTCGCTAGCCAATCATTTTCATGTTCTACTAGTGACTGGCCCAGGCTTTGCTCGGGTTTTTTTAATTTGGGAGATTTAAATACAAAAATAATATAAGACTGTTCTGTAATTTCCTGTAGATTTTCTAAAAAAAAGCATACCTACACATTGACAATTAAAAACACAACAAAAATAAATCAGCCAAATCAGACAGTTGAGTCTTAATAATTAACACCCATTTGGTACGAAACCCTAAAAATAGGGAAAACCCTGAATCCATAAAATACATAGATAGGTAACAAAACGTATCAGAGAATCCACGCACGACGTAATTATCCGTTTATAGATAAATCGTAAAGATGTACAGACTCCGGTTAGGGTTGATAAGCCCTAATTACGGCGTCAGATTACAACGCAGCACTAATGACCTGACGAGAAATCAGAATAGAAGGGTACTGGATTCCAAACCGTTTTGTCGGTTCATTAAGGTACCTTTTATTTTGTAAATAGGAATTAGGCTATATCTTCTTATACATACATAAAATTCTCGAGTCGCAGTGTTTATTACCAAACTCCTCCCAAACGGTTAGACCGATTTTTATGAAATTTTGGTTAGGCTAGGTTAGGTTAACCGATGGATGTTTTTAAATGTAATTTAACTATAAAAACAGTTTATTAATGAATTTAAGTTTCAGTCGAAGACATCCATCGGCTTCTAAGAAAACTTCAACTATATCTGACCGCCCTGTATACCTATCGCTTTTGTTGACTGTACCTACGTATATTATATATTACCGCCAAGAGCTTTATAACTCATTGGAAAATCTGTAGTCAGTAGGAAAGTAAATACTTAAGGTAGGTATTACAATATAAACAATACAGCTTTCAACTATTGACAAGCCGTCGAAAACTTAGTTCAATACCCACCCTGAATAATTGAGTTATTTCTATACATTTTGTAACCTTGAATTCAAAGCTTTAATTTTCTGTTATAATCATTGGTATTATAATACTGAAAATGGAGGTTTTGAAGGCCATTGCTCTGAAGTGGGATACAATTAGCTCCTACTACTATTCTACTACAGAGCAAAGGCTTATTATAGAGAAAGTAGGAGTATTGATCACCATACATGATCAAGACGATCTTTCAGACTTAAGGTCATGGCACATTATCCCAGCACTGCAACTGCACAGCAGCAGCTCAAGCGAGGCGCAAGCTCGCAGAACGCGCGCCGGCCGCGCGGTGCAAGCTCGCAGAACGCGCGCCGGCCGTGACCGCGCGCTGGCCGCGGCGGCGCGCTGTAAGCACGCGGTCCACTCGCTTGCAGCGCGCTGTAAGCACGTGGTCGAGTTGTATATGGCAGCGGCAAGCGCGCTGACTGCCCGCCGTTGGCTTTTTCATATTGACATTATGAAATATATTGTACTACACACGATTTAATGCTCTAATTAGAATGACAAATAAATTGCGATACCGTTGCGGTGCTGGGATAATGTGCCATGGCCTTTAGGTTGTATAGATGTATCTATAAATTGATTTTCAGAAAAATACCGTAAATGATATTTTTGATATGAATGAACATATAATTTCAAACTAAATGGTTGTGGTGAAAAATAATGATATTATAATAGCAGGCTATAATACTACTCAGAAATAATGATATTATAATACCACTCTACAATACTACTCACAAATATTTACCATAATAAAAAATATTACCTATGAATGAAAATGCTACCAACAACATTTCTTACTTGTTTTTATAAAAACGGCCACTCAGAGCCGCGTAATTTCCTAGAAAACCTTTAAAGCGATTCGCTAAAACTTTTCGAGGAAAAGTTATGTTTATTTCATTAATTTTAAATGGTATGAAACGTTTTACTCAAGTAGGAGTATAATGAAAACCTCGTTGAAGAAAACATTAAGCGTTTTCTATGTTACGTTGGTATTCACATTCGCGATGTAATAAAATGTTAGTTACACAATTACGGAACGTAAAACTGAAATTGAAATGAAATGGGAACAAAATGAAACGGAAAATTCAGAATAAGGTCACTTATTGCGATGATATTCAACCAATCATTATTCCGCTAATGAAATCTTTGGAGCACATAAATTTATGTTAAATTGGGGCAACAGTACATCATTATTGCGAAATGATTTGCCCTGTTCTCATTTTTATGAAAATAAGGCTTCGTTAAAAGACTTTAATATATGTATCTCAATCTGAATTCTGATTTTATAATTATTATTGTAATATAATTATGATATACTAGCTGTTGCCTGCGGCTTCGCCTGCGTTAATTTTAGATAACATGGTTTCTCCGAAGTTTTCCAATACAAACTTTGGACCCCCGTTTCGTCCCGTTAGAAGGTGAATTTTAAACAGACTTAGTGGACGTCTACTATCTATAAACTACCTTCCTGCCAAATTTCAGCTTTATACGTCAAGCAGTGTTCGACATATCATGATGAGTGAGTA
Source organism: Hoplodrina ambigua (assembly GCA_949774945.1). Lineage (NCBI taxonomy): Eukaryota > Metazoa > Arthropoda > Insecta > Lepidoptera > Noctuidae > Hoplodrina > Hoplodrina ambigua. The sequence goes on from OX458979.1 coordinate 4,106,940, forward strand.
AATAAATGACTGGCCTTTCGCTTTCATATAGTTAGATACTGCTGTGCATGAGGTCTTGGGTTCGATTCCCAGGTCGGGCAAAGTGTTATTGGGTTTTTCCATCAGGAATTTCTCAGTAGCAGCCTCAGAGTCTGGATTTGTGCCCGGTTGATGGCAATAGGCTCGCCCCCTATTACATGGGACTAAAAACATAACTGGCGAAATGTGGGTGTACTAATGGGTGCACCTCTGCCTAACCCTTCGGGGATTACAGGCGTGATGTTATGTTATACTTAGATCAATTATTTGTTTAAAAATCTTTACAAAGGATTTGAAAAGAGACTTTACAAAGCTGAAAATTTCATGGTCTTTCCATCATTCGGATATTACTTTTGTTCTGAACCGTATTTTCTGGTTACTGAATAAAGAGATATTGAATGTCAAAGTTTCAACTTTCTTTCTTCGTTTTATACGATAAGAAGTTTTAAATATTATTACAAAACTTTAAACTCTACGACCCCAGTACTGTTTGGTGTATCTGTAAGCACGATATTGTGTGTGTTAAATTGATACACTGTGGCATCAAAACTAAAAGATGGTTCTAAGCTATAATTTTTGCTCTATGTTACTTAATTTAATGGGCAGTATGGTTAAGGGCTTCACCATGTTTTACTAAAGGCTTTTTACACCCTGTATAACGCGAACGGAATTACTGACATGTTTAGCAGAGGGAACAAACTATAGGCCTATGTCGTCTGTTCAAGAAGGACCGCTAAAGCAAACGCGTCCTTGAATGAAGATTGCGAAGAAGCGTTGCGTAGAACCAGTAACCTTGAATAACCGACCAAATGCAAATCGGACTCGCACACGAAGGGTTCCGTATACACACAATTGAGCGAAAACGTTAAGAAAAATCGTTTCTTTTTTGGAGTCCCTTTTAATTTATAACTTTTCTTTTTGTTTTTTTGTTACTAGCTCTCTTCCGCGACTTCGTTTGCGTGATTTTTGTGACGATTTCCTAATTCTTTGATGATAAAATACAGCCTATATCGCTCAGTGACAACGTAGCTTCCAATTTTACGTTCAGTAGATCCTGATTACCCCCTACAACCTCACAAACTCACAATTTCTATGTATTACGGTTCAAAAGATACAACCCCATGACAGACGGGCAGGCAGACAGACAGTACAGTTTTTGTAATTTCGTAAAAAAATATCAGAAACCAGGAAACAACAACCATTTAATATGTACCTATTTTTTTCTTAGCCATTTTTATCTATATACATATAATAAAATCGTAGAGACGTCAAAACTGTACATTTAATATTTTTGAAAAAGAAAAAGTGCTTAGGGGTCTTTGAATGATAGTTATGGCGAAAATTTTTTTTAAATTTTTTTTTCTGTTTGTTTGTTAGAGCATCACGCAAAAACTGCCGGATAGATTTTGTTTAAATTTTGAATGAATATTCCACAGTGGCCAAATTAGAACATCGGCTATAAATGATCACGCTACTTGCTTTGGGGGATTAGCAGACTACAACAGTTTACCAAAGAATTGTAAAAAAGACGAAACAAAATGTAAAAATATTATAAATAGCTGCAGACTGAAGTTCTAAAATAGTTATTATCACGCTATACCTTAAAGGAGCTAAGCAGTCAAATATGGAAAACTAGAACGGCTATTTCAAGTCATTTTGAAATAAAAAAATATTCGCTCGTGCTAAACAGCCATTGTTTTGTTCTTTACTCAGTACATTTGTTGCTTCCCGTAATTGGGCTATCCCCTGTACAAGAGAGCGCTTAAGCGAATTAGATGGAGCTTTCAAAGTCCTTGCTTAAGCTCAAGTGTTCACGTATCGCCGTTAACAGGGTTTTAACGGGATTTACCCATCCATTAAGCTGGCTCTCTTCAACTGACTGCTGATGACTTTACTTAGTACTTCGATCTTGAAAATGTTACAAAGTCAAAGTTAGATTCAAGTCCAAAATATCTTGATCTTCGGTTCAAGAATTTGACAAGTTCGATTGGAAGTTTGACAGTGGGACTTGATTACAAATAACTGTGGTTAAGTTAACGTTAATTGAATCGGTATAGGCATCTAAAAGGTATTTATACGACTGCGGAACAGAAGGAAAGAAGGGGTAATGAGTTTTGATGACAGTGACATTTTGATAAATCAGCATGTTTCACATGAATTATTAAAATTTATACAAATGTTGTTAATGAGAAAGTTACTCAGTGTCTGTCTGTTACGCTTTATCGGTTAAACCATTGAACCGATTTTTATAAAATTTGGTACTGGGTAAGTTTTAACCCCAACAAAAGACATAGGCTACTTTTTATTCGACTTCAAATTCAACTTCGTCTGCATCGACTTCAAGTAGCGGGCTAGTACTTTATAAGAAAAAGAAAGGTGAAAAAGAAAAAGGAGCGTGTGGCTGTTAATACTTAGCCACTAGCCCTCCATACTTACGCCGGCAATCATTTCTTATTTAATCAATAACGCCTTATTCCCTAAATCCACATTCAATCTTAACTATTCAAAATATCCTCAATGGCAGGGTACTTCAGCGCATCCAGATTCTAGCCAACTCAGACTAAGTGCATTTGAGTTCTGTGTTGAACAAGTACCTACATTTGCTAAGATTGCACAACATAGTTGGTTATATGCATGAACTTTAGTTGAACGTTCATCCTGATCGATGAGCGGTCCACGGGTTTGTGGGTGAATTGAAATGTTATTATCAGTAAATTGATATTGCGTTGGATCGTCTGTTGGCCTTTTATTAAATGCAAATGGAACGCTTTGCTTTATTGGAATTTAAATAAGTTTATTCCTTCACTTAATTTAAAAGTTTAATTAATTTTATTTACGAGTAATTGAATTACCTACCTGTAATAATATCCTTCTGATCGAATTTTGATTACGGTGGCAGTCAATGCTCCCTCTTTCCTTACGCTTACAGTCCGATGAGACGGCAATCCGACACGACTGGGGATAAATAAGTCGCAGGACTAACGGTTTTACGTGCTTTCTGAGACACGAGGGTGTCGCACCACCACCTTTCAAATTGCGGGCTACTATTGAGCAATTCCTAATGTAAAAACCCAAAAAGATTTTTTGCCCGTCCCGGGAATCAGGTACAGGACCCCACGCTCAATAGTCACGCATACGGCCGCATGACCAAGGGGGCAGTTACCTAGATTTAAATCAATAGAAGAGCTATTGTTCGACGTGAGACGTTTCAGTAGAGAATAGAAAGAAAGAAAACTAACTTTAACTTGAAGCGAAAGTTCGTATTAGTGTAATCAAATTCAAAATTGTTTTAAGGCTATAATTGAATAATAAGTTATTCATCATAAATCAAATGTTTTTAGATCAATAAATACAACTTGTTCCTAAGTTCAAAACTTTGTAGAACTTGTTCTGTAATAACATAAATTATGCTATTATTTATTCATTCGTTATCATTTCATTATAATTTGATCAGTAGTCCATTACTTTCCGCCTGTCATGCAAAACAAAGGCAATAAGAAAGCAAAAATATTTTCAAGGGATTTTTATTTTTTCCTCGCAATCTAGAACATTTTATGCTCAACCGTTTTGTTTCTAGGTCATCTTGAAGCGTCTACAAATTCACTTGTCCTCAGTTAACTTTGGTTCAAGGACTAAAATATACGTGAATTTGCGAACATTTTCTTTTTCATTTGGAAACCATTGTGAGATATCATACGAATGTGTAAGTACTACTTACTGCGTTCACAATTTAGTATTAAAACTTGTGTATTTTGGAAAAACAACTTTAATACGTATTCATGAAGTTTAGTTTGCGTTACAGCTTCAATTCATTGCTGAAATCGTATAAAGTGGGTATTTGTATTAGTGAAATTCACATCGATTGGAAACATTGATATGTATAGACTTTAGTTATTCAATTCAATGTTCAATCTCAAACTTATCACAGTTTCGTTCGTATTTTTTAGGGTTACGTTCTCAAAGTTTCCAATCGGAGCCCTCGCTCACCCTTCGCTGTCTCCGGACTGTATATTTTAAACATCCAACAATCGAAATTTTAACAGTGTGTATTACTATTGTAGCGACATCTATCGCCCTGAAAACACACTACAACTGACAATTCCTACATCGCGCAATCAAAGTTTTAGCACACATAACACCCAACTGGTCGGAGGATCCACCTTTTTCAACAGAGGATGGGAAATCTTACACCCAAACAGGGTGTAAGTAGGAAGAAGAAACATCCTTCCTATAAATTCTGTAAATCAAAGATTTAAAGTAAAGGGCGTCCACATACAAGAAACTTGATTGTTATTGACGTGTTTGCTCGAATTTAATATTTTACGATGGCACGGAACCCTTAATGTACAAGTCCGACTAGTAATTGGGCTACTAATTTGATTCGTCTAATATTGAGCTATTGATTGTCAAATTCAATAAATACGACGTTTGTTCGTAGATAAAGTTTTTGCATGAACAAATTGGAATACAGTTATCTATATTCCATACATATAAAATGCTTTGTCCTGAACGACTGACTGACTAACGAATCTACGTACAACCTTATCCGCACTTCGTAGAGACCTGGGGGCCTACCTCCAGTTCTTAAAACAATCTCATTTTAATATTACTTTGCCTTCCGAACAGTTGCAATCTCAACGTTCGGTTAAGCGCCGAGAGGCAAAAATTCAACAACAGAAATTATAAAGTAATATTTAAAAAAGATTGTTTTTTAGGTGGCGGTAGGCCCCCAGAAACTTGGAGGGTGTGCGCTTTGTATGACGTAGGCATTCGTTAATTTTTTTTAAATAATATTACCCCCTAATGGACAACACGGGTCCAAAGTTTGTATGGAGAAACCAACTTTGACGCGGACGAAGTCGCCAGCAGAAGTTAGTCGTATTATAATTTACACCGTGCGAAAAGAGGACGCTAGTGGTATTGGCAGACGTCTGAATGATGGACGTTGTTGGGAAGTGAAATGTGCGTCCGCCCACCGCCTATTCAATCCTGAGACTATTCGTAAGGAGTCAATGTCAGACACTTCGATAAACAGCCCTTGTGGAAGTTACAAATCGATCTTTTGACTTGAAAGGAAAGTGGCTTTTTACTTTGTAGAATGCCAATCGCTTTGCTACGCTTTCGTTTTTTATTGTAAATCCGGCTCTTTGTGAAAATTAATAGGCAGGTAGAATTGTGTTTTTGTAATGAGAAGAACTAAGGATTACGGATTTGTAATCTGTTTTATTTAAGGATTTCGAACGGGATTATAAAGTTTAATTAATTTCTGTTATCGTGAAGCTTCGGTTCTTTTATACAAAAAGTACTTTTTCATTTTATCTCAAGTAATTACACTGTGTGTATTATTATAATAAACGAATAATAATATTAATACCGGGTTACTATTATTTTGCTTATTATTGCGATAACTGTTCCATGGTTCTATGTGAATAAGGCAAGAGGGAGTGTACAGTTGCACGATAGTATCACATCACCTATTTCCAATCTCCTGGCTGCTACTGAGAAATTCCTAATGGAATAACCATACATCACTTTTTGTCCGACCTGGGAGTTAAACTCAGGACTAGCAATAGAGCTTGCTACTACGAAACCAACGGGTCAAAGTGCGCAATCTTCAGATAAAAGTTATTTGACTATCATAACGTTAGCTTTTATTTTACTTAGTAGGGTTTGCGCTTTCATATTCAGGATATATAAACTACTAAACCAAGTGTCAATCATTGTAGGAGAGGCGTTTCCCGTATCTACGATGCGCCGTTTGTTTGTGACAGCCCTGCCAACCGTCTTGACAAGTCTAACTGTCTGTCATATTTCTCTTTTGATCCCGTAAACATTTTCTTGAAAGCGGTTTGTTCATCCTTTGAAACTGTATTTAATACGCACAATTTACTGTTTATTGTGGATACTGATTATCTAAACTAACTCTTTATATCAAAGGGGCAATTCTATTAACTGTTAAAAACGATCGCAATCTAATTTCAGTCTCAATTTTTCAAAAAAATAATATTAACATATTTAATTAAATAAATATAATTACATAACATCACGCCTGTAATCCCCGAAGGGTTAGGCAGAGGTGTACATTAGTACACCCACATTTCGCCAGTTATGTTTTTAGTCCCATGTAATAGGGGGCGAGCCTATTGCCATCAACCGGGCACAAATCCAGACTCCGAGGCTGCTACTGAGAAATTCCTGATGGAAAAACCTAATAACACTTTGCCCGACCTGGGAATCGAACCCAAGACCTCATGCACGGCAGTCGCGCTTGCGACCACTAGACCAATGAGGCAGTCAGATTATTAATGTTAACATAATAAAAGTAAATAAAGTAAGCAGGTTTGCGGTCACTATTGCTTTGCAACTGTGACTTCGAAAACTCGAAAACCGATTATTATATACTACAACAGCTACAGTTGCGAACCGATACGGGTAGGTATGTTCAAACGATTTAGCTAATCTCTACTCTAGAATAAAAAAAATTAGGTACACAAAAAATTTTGGTTGTACAGTAACGTTCAGAAAATCCCAGGATACATTCTACATGAAATAGAGTTTACAAGCTTGGCTTCGGATCACTAATGGCTAATGCTTTCAAATCCCTCGATGGAGGAAAAGTTACTAAACTAAGTAACAGTTGATCTTTGGCTTTACTTTATTTAATTAAAACTTTCATCAGGCTGTGTACCTTGCTTCGTTTGGGAATATTGGAACTAATGGAAAGGAAAAACTAGGATTTCAATCAACCTACTTAAGTCAATAAGCCCAGGTTTCCTCACAATGTTTTCCTTCACCGATGTTAGTGATGTCCAAGATAAACTTGGAAAGTGTATAATTATGAAATAGAAAAAAGGTTTTTTGCAAAAAAAGATGACCGCTTTCAAAAACTACAAAATTAAAAATTACTTTAGCTTGAAAGTCGGCGGCTTTGGATTTGTTTCTTGTTATGTAGGTATTGCCACCGACTTCAAAGCTAAAGTTATTTTTTATTTTGTAGTTTTTGAAGGCGGTCATCTTTTTTTGTAAAAAAGCTTTTTATTTTTCACTTTTTAGTGCTTGTGTGTTAATTTTTGAAATCCTTACATAAAGCCCTTTCAAACAATACCTCACACGATATATTTAATTTTGGAAAATGGTAGGAGGGTGGTTGACGTACCCCCTCCCCACTTCCTTCAGTCAGTCATCGACTACACTTATAAACAAAGCAATTTTTCTTGTTACGGTGGTTCTGCTGTGATTTTATAAGGAGTTCCGTTCCACATCTCCAAAGTTCATCATCAGATCATGACAATATTCATATGGGACCTATTCGGAACTATACTCTTTCAAACAAAAAAAGAATCATCCAAATCGATTCATAATTGGCGGAGTAATCGTAGAACAAACATATTAAAAAAAAAACATACGCGTTGAATTGAGAACCTCCTCCTTTTTGAAGTCGGTAGAAAAGACACATTAGTCAGATACTTGCCGTGCCCGGTTGCGAACCTACAGCCTCGTGCATGGGAGGTGGGTGCCTTAACCACTGGGCAATGAAAACATCAAGCGGTAATTAATATAAGTGTGGAATCGCCGATTCGATTCCCAGGATCGACAAAGTATTATTGGGTTATTTCATCAGGAATTTCTCAGTAGCATCGGAATCTGGATTTGTGCCCGGTTGATGACAATAGGCCCACTTACATGGGACTAAAACATAACTGGCGTAGGTGTACTTATGTGTACACCTCTGCCTAACCCTTCAGGGATTACAGGCGTAATGTTATGTTATGTCTATTTATATTTTTTTTATAGCTTGAAAAAATATATCACATGACACTACTCCCATCTCTAGGATAAAATAATGTCGTAGAACATTGTACTGTTCCGAGCTATATTTCACCACTCTGTTTGTTTCCACGTGGGACGCCTCGACAATTTATTTCATAGTACATTTCGCGCATTTCAGCATTCTAGAATAACATTTCATGTACATTTTCTTCATTGTTGCTGCATTTGATTTAATTGTCTTTGTTACGTCTTCGTCTGTCTATAAAAATATTCGAGGCTCGATTTTATAACCATTTTTATAGCGGTATCTTTATTTTGTAGATGTTTACGTCATCATTCTCGCTTCGAACGCCTCTATACAGTTTATTGTGTTAGCTTTAATGTATTTAATGCATCCCTTGCCTCCATTTCCCTGATTAATTGTTTAGAACGTATAAGGCTTTTCACACCTGCCTGTCATCCTGCTCCTTAAATGTGAAACATATTCTACGGTAAACAAACGATGAGCTAGCAACTTAGCACACTTTCAGAAAATAGATCGAAAGCAAAACAACACGTATTTTAAACAAAACTTTACGTAGATAGGAAAAAATAAGAAAACCATCTCATTGATCAGTTTGCTTCGTTTTAAAAAGTGTCTAGTAAACAAAAGGTTCCATTTAATAGTTAGCGCTTTATAAAATTCTGTTTTTCTCGTAACGGTTCGAACTCGATGAGAATAGATCTTGGCTTTCAAAAATTTAATGGCTAGTTTTAAGTTTAGGCATGAATTAGAGTGAATGCCTTGGGGGTTCGTAAAACTAATTGGCTTAGTTTTTTTTTAATACTCTGTTAGATCCAAAGCGGTATTACATCTAGTTATATAAACATGCAAGAGAAGGAAACGAGAATAACGAATGTCTAGAGTCCTCTTAAAAAAAACCTTTACCATTTTGCTCGATTCTGCAAATTCAAGATCCCATGCTTTGTAATCTCGTCTGAAACCATTAAACAAACAAAGAAACGAGACAGTGTAATTATTAATTTCCTTGTATCAGTATAATTAAAACAGGAAATGTTAATATTTTTCTTAGTATATTTCTGTGGCCTTCTGAACTTTCTTAATTAAAATTGTTATGGAAATATTAGCTGGTGCTGCGAGTCGTTCGATGCAACTTTCTTCGCCGGACTTCAAACCCTTGTTTGACCTGAGTGGTTTTAGTAAGCACCAGTATTTTTTGCTGCATTTTAAGAGATTCCTTAGCTTGAGTTTCAGTCATGTTTGGTGTGAAAAATGATTGTAAACAATAATACAATTTTTCACACCTATTTCGAAAAATGTAAGTCGATTCGAAATATTTTTTGCTCAATTTTACTTATGTTTGATGGGCAGTTAGCGTAGTTAACGGCTATATAATGTGTCTTTTTAAACAGTGTGTATATAGACTAGCGTATGTCCGTTATGTCCGTGACTTTAATCAAATAAATATTGGTTATCGGCGGGGGTTGCGCGGATCACTAATTCTCTTTCTAAAATAAAAGTAGCTTTAGTCCTTATAAGACCAGCTATCTGCCAGTAAAAGTCCCGTCAAAATCGGGCCAGCCGTTTAGGAGATTGGCCGAGTCATATAGGCAGACAAACAAAAATATAAAATAAAAAAATATTTTTGAAATACTGCGATATTAAAAACAAAAATTCCAATTTTATTTCTTTGTATAAAAAAAGACAGACCTTTTAGGAAATAAGAGGGTTTAAACTCACAAAAGGCATAATGTTAGAGTTACTTATAATATACATTGTACAGGTCATGTTTGCCAGATTGAACAATCAAAACTATAGTACCTAATGTTGATATTAAAGTTCGGTATCTGATTGATCCATTATGGATAATTGTTTGAGTTTGGCTAAAACATACCGATATTGAAATCCCGTGACCAAATTCGATTATCCGCTTACAATTTGTTGTATATTTACTAGTTCGTTCAATCGAATAATGAGGTTAGTACGTTGATGATACTGTAACGAGTTTCGAAATTGTATCATGTTAAAAACATAGGCGTAATTTTGTAAAATAGTTATTTATTTGACTTTTTAAGTAATTAATCAAAGATTCTGACTGCCTCGTTGGTCTAGTGGTCGCAAAGCGGGACTGCTGTGCATGAGATCTTGGGTACGATTCCCAGGTCGGGCAAAGTGTTATTGAGTTTTCCATCAGGAATTTCTCAGCAGCAGCCTCGGAGTCTGGATTTGTGCCCGGTTGATGGCAATAAGCTCGCCCTCTATTACATTGGACTTAAAAAACATAACTGGCGAAATGTGGGTGTACTAATGGGTACACCTCTGCCTAACCCTTCGGGGATTGCAGGCGTGATGTTATGTAATGTGTAATCAAAGAATATCAATACACAATTTTCAATTTCGACTTCGTTTTTTTCTTACTGCTCCACTCCCGTGGGTCGTAGCGTGATATTATATAGCTTATGATATTCCTCATGAATCTGGCTATCAATCCGACTTGTGATTCCAGAGATTAGCGCGTGTAAACAAACAAATAAAAAAACGTTATTATACACTCAGCGGCACGGAATGTGGCCCAAGCGCGTTATGTGGTTTATTATCAAAATTAAACATGAAACTGGGAGTTTTCTTCGTTGTAAAACTTAAATGTTTATTGAAATCTTAAATGCGAATGATTAATTAACAAAAAGTGAGTAAACTTTTTTAAAATCCTACAAAATTACAAAAAAGACATTGAGCTCTAAATTTTGAAAAATGTTTTTGAATGAAATTTACAGAATTAAGCTATGTCACTTAAAATTAATAGCGGGTATTTCCACCTATGGACCTAATGACCACCTGCATGTGATCAGACATGCCATGGATTATGTTTTTAATGTCCATCTGGGGTATTTCTTCCCAGAGCAATTTTTAATTGACTGATGGTCTTTGGAGGGTTGGGACTGGATCGGATGCGTCTTTTAAGCGTATCCCAGACATGTTCTATGGGATTCATGTCTGGGTGTTGTGCCAGCCACTCCAATTTTGTGATTTTGACTTCCGAAAGGTAATCATCCACGCAAAATGCTGTGTGAGGTCGGGCATTATCTTGCATTAAGATGAAATCTTCACTACCGATGCATCCCACGAATGGTTAAACATGTTCCTGGAGGACCTCTTCAATGTATCGCACTGCCATTAGACAACCAGCAGCTACAGCCAACTCTGTATATGCGTCTGAACAAATCTCTTCCCAAAACAAAACTGATCCACTATGGATACTGACGGTTTGCCTGGTAGTGATTGGCAGAAACCTCTTTCCATGTCTTTTTCACACGTTCGTGGCCATCTGCAGCTCTTATGGCCACTCTGCATTCGTCAGTCCACAGAACTTTACTCCATTACTCGTGAGTCCAATTTGCGTGTTCGCGAGCGAACCAAAGTCGAGCTACGCGATAGTGCCGGAGCAGTTCTGGACCTCGAGCTGGCCTTTGAATGCGCAGATCTCGTTCCTTAATGCTCCTTCTTATTGTCCGCTCACTTTCGTTGATCCCTCTGGCCGTTTTTAGCCGCTGCCGTATTTCAACCGCAGTGAGGAACCGATTTCTCAAAATTGCTAGAGCGATTAATCGGTCATCTCGCGCTGATGTACACCTAATACCGCCATTTTCTGGTCTCCTTGTGTATAGGCCGGTCTGGTCGTACCGTGTTAAGGCGTACCTGAGAGTTGTATGCGATACATTTAAAGTTACAGCAATCTCTTGCTGCGTTCGCCCCTGATTCCTAAGCAACACAGTTTGAGCAACTTGAGCTGAAGTAAGAGGCATTATTTTCCAATCCTGGAAGCATAAATGACTACAGATTCATCACAAAGTAAACCAGTACAGACTAAATTCTCGACCATTTGAATATCGAGGTTCAACTCACCCGTGTTTTGTGCGTTCCGGTAACGAACTAACGTTAAGTGTCACAAAAATTAAACAAATCAAGTTTTTTCTGTGCTTACTCTTTTAAATTAACAAAGAACAATGTCCTGACAAACTGCCATACGAAATTTTCATACGTGATATCAAAATCGCCTGTTATCGGTTTGTTTATGTTTGGGCCACATTCCGTGCCGCTGAGTGTAATTATAGTATAAGTATAAAGATACAAATAGGATGGCGAGACAAACCAAATTAAATTGTCAAATAATTTTAAATGAAAATCAGGTGACCGATCTAAAAAGAAGCGGCAGAATCGGTTCATCAAGATTAACAATATCAAAAGCTTTATATTGTCGTCAACCACTAAATCTGAGCAAAATAATTAAAGTCAACAAGGCAGTTTAATAAAATAATACTGGTTTATAAAGCCCGTTTGCGCCATCCAGGTTACGCTCTCGAATGATTTGCTAACACGAGCCCATTTTTTAATTTAACCTCAGTTTTAACAACAGACTTTGAGTTAAGATTTTGGCGCAAGTGGCCTAAGAAAACAAAAGAAACAATTAAGTTAGCGTAGATAAAAATATACTTCGCAGAAGTCGAAGATAAAAATAATATTTTCTTTATGACGAATGGAATAATTTATCCACAGTAACATTTTGTATAATACGAGAACCGTTGTCAATTTCAATCAGAGCACTATTTTTGTTAAAATGTGAAAGAAATGGTTTGGCACATTACTATGATGTGGGTAGCATAGACGTGGGTATACGAGATAAACATTTTGATGCTGTTATGTGTCTTCAGATCTGTTTCTTGAATTATTTTATATTACACCCATATTTTCCTTAATATGGATGACTGACAGGTTCTCAGAAAATGGCAAACTTGAAAGAATTCGATTGCAGTTGGGAATCTTCGCTGTGTTTTTATATTGATGTAAAAAACGTGCCCAAAAACGAAAAAAGGCTGTGAAGTTTAGTGTTCAGGGTTGTTTTGTAGCGTCTAAAGATATATGACGTTTTAAGCAAATACACTAAAGCCAAAACGAAATGAAAAAGGATGACAAAAAATAATTTGAATCAAGAACAAATCGTTTTGAACGTTTTATCTGTTTTATTTTGTAAATTTTTATCAAAAACGTTTTAATGCAACATATACGTTAGTCAAAATAAGTTAATTATTCCATAATTGAAAGAATAATCTTGCTTTCGATGAGTGGACCAAGATGAAATACCTACTTATTCATAGGACTGTTATGAAATCTATTAAAATTTTGCGCCCAATAACGTTTCATGAAAAGGTGTGTCCAAACATTGAGCAGCAAGAGCGCGGCAGCAACACGCGGCATTTGTAGGACACATTTCTGCCGCGCTCTAGTTTGGACAAAGCCAACGAATGTTTGCGCGGCAGTACTGTGCGGCACAACCAAGATATGCCGCGCGCTTCAGTTGGCATCAGAACTAAAATGAAAGCGGTCGCATGTGTCGTAGCTCTGCTTATTATTAAAAAATTGCGTAAAAGAGCTAAGAAGAAACATATTTTAACGAGGAAATGCTGGATGAAACCACTTTTTCAACGGAGGTTACAGAATATTGAGTCAATCAATTATGAAATTAATTACCGGACACCACAGTTTTTAAGACTAACCTTGGAAGAGTTTGAACATTTACATAGCCTGGTTGAGTCACATATTAAAAAAGAAGAAGAATTCCCTCTTGTGATTGCCGAATATGTCTATCGCATTCAGTGCAATGCAAATGGCGTACCTACATGGCATGTTATTTTGACGTGTAAAGTATGACTATACTCCATCTATACTTTTTGAATATCATTGTTATGAGTATAGTAAGTAGGTCTAGATTTACAGCAATATTGGTATACATTATATTAATTATTAAAAGATTATAACTAACCCAATCCAGTTGTATTGCTTGTTTTTTCTCTATTCCTTTCTCGTCTATAGGAACTTAAAAGACTTTTCATTTTAGCCTTTAATTCCTTCTTGGGAAGATCAAAATTGTTGGCTATTTCATTCCACAAGTCTTCACGTTTATTTTTATTATGGTATTCCTTTTGTCGAGGATCCCATAACACTTTAAAAGATCCATACATTTCAATTAAACGAATCGATGTTTCGTTGTCCATGTTTGTGCACAGAAATACGTCCAAACACAATGACTGCCGAATGTTTACTAAGAATGTTCGCGCGCGGCAGGTAGCCAGAAGCGTTCGCGCGCGGCAGTCGTCTAATCACAGCGCGGCGGGCCGCGCGCGGCAGCCGCGCTCGATTGCCGCTCGATATTTGGACACACCTTAAGACTAGCAATCACTATTTATTTAGAGCTGCAGCGAAACAGAGGAGTCATAGCTATGGACGTAATTGGAAGATAAAACAAAATACTCTCTAATATTTTTAAAATTCGAAACATAATCAGTTTTAATTTCGGTAGAATAAACATAAAAAAATTATAGAACCAATTGAATTGTTTCTTTAAATGAAATTTTCACATCATTCTTTATTCAGTAAAAGCAACGTTATCGAAATCAAATATGGAATTTCAATTTTATTTTCAATAAGAGTAGATTTTTTACTGGAGCGTAGAACGTACGATCAACATGTAAATTAAATACGATTTACAAAACAAAATAGGATTCAGATATTTTATACGCAGATTTTAACAGCATTATCCTTTTTTAGCTTCGTTGGCCTAGTGGTCGCAAAGTGCGACTTCTGAGTATGAGCTTTTGGGTTCGATTCCTAGGTGGGGCAAGGTGTTGGAAATTCTGCCAGGATGTCTGACTTGGATTTCGTCACGGTTAATTGCAATAGGATCGCCCCCTATTACATAGGACTTAAAAACATAACTGGCGAAACGTGGGTATGTACTAATGGCGGTACACCTCTGCCTAACCCTTCGGGGATTACAGGCGTGAGAGTGTGTGTATCCTTTTTAGCCGACTTCAAATAAGGGAGGCTCGACGCGATTGCTTTTAATGTCGACACAGATGGGGCTTTAATATAATATTTTTATTACTCTGCCCTGAAAACAATTTACCATCTAGTTTTTTATGAAGGGTCCCTCAATTTAGTTTGTCTGAGTTCGCAATTTAGGCCGAACTATTTTTGTTAAAAAATGAAAAGAAAAATATAGCCGCAAGGCTTTATGTGATCACATCTGTATTTGGCTAGCAGCCTAGAGGTGTAAATAAAATATTGTCCATCCTGTAAAATAACCGCGTACTATTTCGCACTCACTGAATAGGCACAGTTTGCTTGAGAAATATTTAAGAAGGCATCAGCAGACAAGCTACTTCTGCATCAGCTATCGTGTTTGGCTCATTTATCAATGCTACATCGGATTTTGGCGACACTAACGTTCGGTTAAGTAAAAATGCGTACTTTAGCGATTGTTTCGATGTTGGACTGCGCTCTCGTAATTCTTTGCGTTTGAGCGTGATATCTGCGCCTATACCGTTACCGGAGAGATGGAGTGGAGTCGCAGTAACAGAACTGAAACCCTCGGGTGTTCAAAATTTCATTGATACCCATTTTGACAGGAGCAAAATAATTTTCTGTAAAAAAAATTGTGTCAATTTAATCGTTCAGTGTCCGTTTAACAATTTGGTTAGGTACTATTTAAATAATTTGTGTCCATTTAATCATTTTGTGTCCATTTAATCGTTTAGTGTCCATTTAACCATTTGGTGACCATTTAATAATTATTTAAAACGTTGCTCAGTAAACACGGCACTGTAGGTATAATATAAATCAGTCAAGCAAAGGGCATCGTGTTCTACCTTTCGGCTTGGTTGTGAGACAAGATAATCTTGTTTCAAGTCAGACACACAAAGCCGACTGACGCCGACTAACTGAACACAGACTTATTGTGAAGCATTGTGTTAAGTACCTATTATGTTTTAAACCATCTGGTGGTTCATAAGTATTAGGAGACTGATAACATACTGTATGTAAAATAATAAAGTCTCCAATTTTTATTGTATTACTCTTTGGCGAATCTTTAATAACAGCAACGTAGAATAAATGTTATTTAAAGAATTAAAATCTATGTTATTTAAAATCCGTTTTAAAAAACACCGAGCTATGCTCGACAGTAAGTACCTATATGAAAAAACGGAATTAATAAAAAGCGAAATGCACAGAGATTTCTTTTCTGTTCCTATGACGACCCACTGACCAAACATGCAAACTAAAAAAGAATATCTACCATAACTTAAAAGGATAGTAACACAAAGACGTTTATGTCAAATTTTAATGTGGAGTAAAACTCCGTATCATAAAACTCCTTCCATATAATCTAACAATTTGTTTCCATAATGTTATTATACCCAAGACATGCAATTTCCATACACTTCCGTCTCTCATAACCGGCAAATGGGATTGCCACAAACATTTTTATAGACTACTTTGTCTCCTTATCTTACCAGCAAATCAAACTAGACTCTAAATTCTGTGCAAAACAATCTATTATTCAGTAAACAGCCGCAATAATTTTTAATCCAACGTTCTAAGAAATTTTGTAAGCGTCGGTTAGTGATGTCTTTTACCACAAAAAGCGTCGTTTTATTTAAATGAACTGCCGGTCAAATTGCACCCCATGGATCTCTGTAGCGATAAAGCGAAATTAACTATCTCACTGTACCTACCACAACGAAATAGCAGATGTTACTTGAGCATCTCCACTTAAAAAGGACTCTTTAAAAATTTATGTGTATTTAAGATACGACTCTTGGTTTTAAGGAAAGAACAAAATTGAAATACAGAAGCCGGGCACTCCTTTACCAAGACGTGATGAGATATTAGCTTTTGATACTAGACCGCAGACCGGTATAGTGGAAATTATGCTTTTTTTACTCCTTCGCTTTCCTGATTAATTTCGTCGTGGGATTCAAGACATTTCACTGCTGATTCTGGCTCTCAGGAATTGCTTAAGACCAAAGTTTGGGGTATATTGCAACACGTTTTGCCAAAATAATTTCTGCTACTAGAAGTGGGCTTTTCCCACATAACATTTAGTTTTCTCCTACATAAGCTGATAATAAGTTAAGATAGGTGCATTGTCAAAAATTTAAATAAGTATAATAGATTTCAAACAACTTTAAAAAAACGTTGTTAAAAATAGTGTACGGTAAATGTTTTGTAGTTTTGTTTATGAAACCGTACCGAATGCTATTTTTATTATATCTACTAACCGTACGGAATGCGCCCGTGCTTACACCTTTGGGGTAATTTGGAGTCATGCACAGAGTTGTTTTTATCATGAGTATAACATATTATGTTTAAGTATCGGTCACAAATTTAAAAAACTACAACAAAAAAAAAATTAGTAGATCACTCCCTTATTAATCATGACTAATGTTCACACGATATTAATCTAAAAAAATATCTAACCTGCAGACCCCATATCGAAACGAGCTAAAAGTAATATTTTCTCTGTGCCCAGGTATTTCAGCGGGCGGCGGCGGTGACACCAGCGAAGAAGCAACCACCAGTATCATTGACTTCGCGTTCAATGCCACATCTAGCACCGAGAGCGTCGCCCAGCCTTACTTCGATAATGCAACGAAACGTGACTACACAGCGGCCGTGGGCCAGCCGGCGTATCTGCACTGCCGCGTGAAAAATCTTGGAGATCGAGCCGTATGTAATTTTCTATTTACTTGTTTACCAAGGTCAATTTTAATAATCCCCGAAGGGTTAGGCAGAGGTGTACCCATTAGTACACCCACATTTCGCCGGTTATGTTTTTAGTCCCATGTAATAGGGGGCGAGCCTATTGCCGTCAACCGGGCACAAATCCAGACTCCGAGGCTGCTACTGAGAAATTCCTGATGGAAAAACCCAATAACACTTTGCCCGACCTGGGAATCGAACCCAAGACCTCATGCACAGCAGTCGCGCTTGCGACGACTAGACCAACGAGGCAGTCTCTTTTTTCACAGTTTCTTTAGGGGGAAGCCGAATGAAAACTTGGCAAATTGTATTACTTTGTTTAGGTTGGTATACAATTTTAATTTAATTTTGTGCATTTAACTACATCTATCAGCAAATGACAATGAAATCGAACGCCATCAATCGAAGATCACATAGGAAATATTCATAACTAGCGCAAAGTGAGTGTAGGTACTTCTAAAGCAATAAAACAGCCTGTGCTATTTGATTATGCTTTTTAAATCAATGCCAATAAGCATGGAAATCGTCTGATTCGTGTTCTGTACCATCAGTATTACAGTATCGGTATACATAGTGAGGATGCAGATTAACACCTTGCATCGGATTAGGCGCGCAGGCTTTGCGCTAAACTCCAAAGCGGAACAGAGAGCGTCACACAGTTTCATTGCGATAATACTAAATTTAACTGCACCGCTACATCGTTAGACAGCTGGATTTTCCACTGAATCGTGTTAGAGCTGATTCACATTAGATCGGACCGACAGTTTTGCCGTTGACCGACTGTCGAGTGTTGTTCACTCTAGAAGCTCCCAAACCAACCTAATGCGAACACCACCGTTGATACCGTCGTTTTACCACAGCCAACTTTTGACAACTTTTGTCGGTCCGATAAAACTGTTGGTCCGACATAATGTGAACCAGGCCTTAATGATTATTTATCAACTAGCAATGCCCTGCGTTTTCACTCCCCAGTCCCCACCGCTACTGCTGTGGAAATTTCTGAAGAATTACGACTCCGGAACATTAAAAGTAGGTTAAAATGTACTCAAAACCTCAAACACAAAACTCAAGAAAAAAAAAGAGAGATAAAATGTACTCAAGTTGATCAAAACATCCCTGCTTCGATCAACTTGTGTATATTTTATTTTAGTTTCCACTTGCTCAGGTGGACATTTAAAGGCGATACCAATCAGTAGACTTAGTGCAAATATGATGCTGTTCCTAAAAAAATGGTACCTCTTTTATCGCGTTCTGCGAGCCCAAGTTTTAAGAATTAATAGACGCTAATGTTGATGTCAAACTTATGACTATATGTTCTGAGCGATCTTAATTTAGTCTGCCATTAAAACTAAGCACAAAACTAAAACTTTCTACATTACGTCCTAAAATAAACCCAATTTTTATTAGTTTCAAATTTCTCAAGTAAAGAACGGCGCAATTTGTTTTTCCTCCAAAAATCAAAATGTTTAAGATTGTGTTGTGTTGCGAGACATCCTAACGAAAATTAATGGTCTCGACCTCAATCAATTAGTATCAGTCTACCACTTTTTTGTCTGGATCTTAACTCCATTAAATATTTATCAAGTTAGGAAATCTTTACCAAGACTTTTATCATTATTTTCTTTTTTAATATGTTTTTAAAAACATTTTTGGAGAATAAAGTTATAGCCCTAAAATAGGTTTATTTTTTAGAAATAGAATATCTATATTCATGGTACATAAAAGTTTTTAAATGTGGTTTTACATATTTTAATTACTTAATTCAGCATGTAAAAGTAATACCTCAAGATAATTATTTACCTACAAGTCTTAGGGCGCCTTCAAATTTGCCGCAAAATGCCTCCCAGAGATAGACTGCGGCTGCAGAGCCGCGCATTAAATGTACAACACTATGATCACAGATTAACGAATAGTTCCTACCTATGATGCTCGAACCTAGCGACAGCACCGCGGCAAAGAAGAACAGGAAACAAAAAGAAAAGAGACGACAAGAGAAGAGACAAGTCTCTAAAAGAAAACCAAAACCGTTTTCTATTTTCAACTCTTAGCTAAGCCAATAGAATACTCGTCTGCTCTCACTCCGCAACAAAATTATACACGTAAACCCTATTCACAAAATTAATCTATTCACTTTTATTAGCCTAGTCTTTCCGTATAATAAAGTGGAAATAAAGGTAGTTACCCACGAGAAGTCAAAGTAAAGAGAGTGACGAGAGCAGTTTCAAAATTAGGCGCACCCTCCTAAATAAAGTGAGCCTCCTTTTGTGAGAGACATTGTGTACCTAAGTAATTACCTACTTTATTGAAAATGTAGCCTACTGCCTACTGCGTGGAGCAAAACTTTTGAGGAAATGTTTTAGATAAGGGAAGCAATTTATTTTAATGAAAAATGACGACCTTTTTTACGCTTCTCAAAAATGTTCGTGTATATCACCATAACGGTGTACTAACATTTTTACACGGCATTTGGTTGGACAATAAAACATTTTATGTGCTTTGTGGGTAGGATTGATTTTTTTGTGGGTAGTTATGCTGGCTGGTCGTGATGGCCTAGTGGTTTTTTTTTTGGTTTTTTATTCTTTGTTTATTTAGAGGCCTTCGAAACCGGATGAAGGATTGGTGTGCATAGTCTTCGTTGTGCCGTGACCTCACTTTAATGAATCGCGATGATGAGATTTTCCTGCAAAATATGACCTCGGCGGTACTTTATGCAACACATTGTCTTAATCTGGAAACCCTTGTATTTGTCACCATGGACAAGAGAGCCCCAACGTTACCTAAACTTAATTACATTCTTAACATACAAGAAAGACAGAAAAAGAATGGTCAGAATCATTGATGCAAAATCATATTTTCAACAATATATTTTGCTGCGTCAGATGTTGGTTCTGCTAATACTACTTATGGCCTAGTGGCTAAGGCGTCTCTCTTGCATGGGGTTGCGGGGTCGATACCGGGCAAGTACCAATGTGACTTTTTCTATTCATATGTACTTTATTAGTTGGACTTCTCTGACATCGGTGAAGGACAACATAGTGAGGCAACCTGGACTTGTAATTAAAAATTATAATTCTGAAACCGTCAATCTTTTTTGAGTAAGCGTGGTGATCGATGCTCGTGCCTTCTCTGTATGAGAAGAGGCCTTTGCCCTGGTGGTGGGACAATAAATAATAGCCTGGTATTATTATTATTTTTACTAATAGTTATGCTGAGGTAGCGTGTGACGTCATAATTGCGATACAATGCTGGTCATTTAGGGGCATTGTTTGCATGGCAATTAGTGTGAGTGAGATGTCTTTTGTGACTCTTTTGTAATTAACATTTGATTATTTAATGGACGCTAAATAGGTACGCTGTAAACAAGACAGCATAAAATGTTTACTGAGCACTACTTAATTAAAGATTTGTAGAAATAATATGTGTATAATTAGTTTTTTTTCACTAGCGTTTGCTAACGACTTAGTTACGGATTTTAAATATTTTTGATAATAAAATATAGCCTTTAGCATTTAGGGATAATGTAGGTTCCTTTCTTATTAATCTGAATTAAATTGGTAGTTTCGGAGATAAGGGAGTCCAAACCAAACAAAAAAACTATTTAGCTTTATAATAACAAATATAGATAAAAAATATTCAAACACAATCTAGATTTAACTATCCGATGTGAATAATTTATTTCTATGATGAAACTCACTTTCTACTGATTAGTGATCTTTATTCAGTCAATTGCTTAAATTTAAACTGTGTTACTTATCAGACGAATAGTTACTTACAAAAACAGCTATTTCGTCGAACCCTAATCAAAGTTCCGTATAAATCTTCTTTAAAGAGACTTTTCCAGCCAGTATTTTCTATACGAAGAAACTACGGCGTAAATATCGATATAGAATAAATTAAAATTCATTTTTTCAAGACAAATCTTTGTTTGTGGAATGAGCAGTTTTGTTTTCTAAAACCTAATGTCTCTTAAACTGACTCAAAATTGAGTTGCAAGATGCCACCCGAACAACACATACGCAAGTGCTAGTTAAATAAAAGCTTGCAAAAAAAGTAAGAAGTAACAGTAATAATACAATATTTAAAACTATACAAGTAGTATACGACATAACCTATTCTTCATTCTAGGAATTATAATAATACGAGTATGTTCATATCTCCCGTATTAAAATTTTCTGTTTCATTTTAAAATTTCGTGGAAATTCTACACAAAGCCTTTGCAGTGTTTTTTCTAACATGACAGTGTTTTTATGACGACTAATTAGCGGTGTTGTTTGCAGTCAAAATAATCTTCATTTTACAAAACCGCTGATTATTAATATCATAATAATTGATGTGAAAAGGCACGATGGGTTCAAAACTCTACTAAAATAAAATGGTCGTTTGCTATAGAAATAAATACTGAAAAATGAACAACAAATTATATTTTATACGCAAAACGATAGACATCAAGTGTAGGTACTCCATTAAAATGTCAGACCGGCCATATTTCAAAATACGTGATCCATTTTCCACAGATAGCTGCAATATAACGCGATAAAATGTATAAAATATTAACATACAAAAAAGGGCTGAGAATTTATGTGCCTACCCGGTCAGTAAGTGTACCGACTCTCAATAAATAAGAGCATGCAAATAATATATTTTTGCAGTGGACCTTAAGATATATTTTTATAAAGACACTTTTGCGTCGACACAGCACACGAAGTTTACGAAAATAAGTTAAAAGATTAGGCCGTAAGTAAGGTTCTTAACGAGGTTGAGTGTCCCTAAAACTGTACTTTGAAATGAAAAATTGTTTAAGCTAACACAGGCCGAAATAAAGCCCAGTTTTCACTATACCAGCCACGGTATTACCAACACGATTTTATTCAAGGTGTTAGGTAGAATGAGTGACGTTTTTCAAAGAGAATAGTACTTATGAAAATGAAAATAAGGAACCAATTTCAAAATCACAGAAAAAAAAACAGCTGTTCAGTACAATTTATATTTCCATAACTCAACCTAATGTAAAAGTAATAGCTGTTTTTTTTCTGCGATTTCTAGGTTGGTTATTAAAACTTGTTTATTTTCATAAGTACTTTAACTACAATGAAGTACATTATTCGTTCTAGATAGAACACTACAATTCTACACCTTGTATATGTATAAAATTTATCAAACAAAATTCGGTAAATGAAATCATTTTCGGACACTATTTGAGCAAATCCTGTTTTGGAAATACGAACGATAATAGAACAAATATGGCATGAATACACAACGATAATGCATGAAGCACACTCCACATTTGCGGATTTCAGTTTCAGTCTAAATTAACTTGAAATTAGCATACTAATCCTATATACGTTAAACAGACAGATTTTGATTTTCATGTGTGAGAAATGGCCATGAAGTAGATATACCTAATTTAGTAATTTTAATTAGGCCTTCAGTTTTTCTCTGAAACTTTTTAATTATTGTGATAGTGAATGTCTACTAAGTGGATTCAATGATAAGCTACGTTACATAGCATTTGGCATTTTATTTGCTCACAAATATAGCTTGCCCTCATTAGACTGTATATTTTGTCTATCACTTAATTAAATTGTCGGTACTTCTATGCGAAATGACTGCCTCGCTGGTCTAGTGGTCGGTAAACGTGACTGCTGAGTATAAGGTTAGGTTTCGATTGTCAGGTCAAGCAAAGTGTTATTGGGTTTTTCCATCAATAGCAAACTTGGAGTCTGGATTTGTGGCCCGGTTGATGGTTATAGGCTCACCCCCTATTACACTGTCAAAATGTGGGTGTACTAATAAATAGGTACACCTCTGCCTAACCCCTCGGGGATTACAAGCGGGATATTATGTGTTCTACGGGAAATGTGGGCAAAACATATCCAAAATCCTTCGAAAAGTATGTTATCACATTGTAAAAATAATATTTTTCTACAAAAAATGTTGATTATCTTATTAACCTTGAAATTATTGGGAATAGAAACAAAATGCTAATTACGATCATTTGCGTCTAAGTGCCCTTGCTTCACATTTTAATTTCATGCTTGCCTATTTACTTGGCTATACGTAAACAGACTAAGAATCTAATCAAGTAAAAAAAAAGGTCTACAACAGACACTACAACCTCATAACCTCGCTTCGTTTAAGGAAAACTGGTACGAAGTTACTCTGCAATATTACATAAACGGAATATATGAATATTTTAGTAAGGAGCAACCATGAAGCTGGAACGCATCAGTCTTTATATCTGAAGAACTCAATACTCAAGGAATAGGTCACGGCTATAGTGTAATACATAATTTCAAGGCCGAATTCGGTCACGGCGGTCAAGCCGATACTAGCTAGTACGCAGGAGATATTAATGTGCACAAGTGTGTGCTTTAACACAGGTGCAATCCAATGGAATATGAGAGATAAGACAGAGGCTTTAACTGTCATATTCCAATGGGACAATAACTGGGAAGAGATGCAGGTGCAGGACCAACAGTATTACGTGCTTTCCGGGGCACGGGGGTGTCACACAACCAACTTTCCTTATAGAAAAAGATTCCTAATAGAAAAATTCCAATAAAACTTTATGTTCGACCTGGGAATCGAACTCAGGACCTCACGTTCGACGAATTCGCGCTTGTGACCAGGAGACCAGCGGCTATAGTAGGTAATAGCTACACGTTTCAAAGTATCGAGGTTGAGCTATGCTGGTGATAGTATATATGTTGTCATTCGTTGGTTTTCGTCGTTGCAGCTAGCCTTACAGTCTGACAACTAGTCTTACAAAGGGGTATTGTGTTACCCAGTAACTGGGTTATGGAAGTCTGTTAGGCAGTCGCTCTATGTAAAATACCTACTGGTATTACCCTGTACTCGGTTACACTGGAATCCGTCGTCAACATAATTGAGAAAAGGCTAGGCAAATGTCGAGTACTCTCAAGTCTGTATTTAAGGCTAGTTTGGCTTTTAAAGTAAATCTTAAATATCATCGAGGTCACTAAATAAAATATGAGTCGAGATAAACGGTGCATTTTATTTTAATGGGAAACGTTTAGCTATCTTTGAAGTTGTCTCAGCTGGAAAACTTTTAATAATCTGTAGCTGAAAAAGAGGTTCTGCTTGGATGTCGATTTTAGAAGTTTGTTAGTGTAGTAGGAACTTTGGTAGGTGCTAATGTTTTCGTGAGCTCATTTTTTTCTTTTACTTTTTTTCTTCTAAATATATAAAAGCGAAAGGTCACTCACTCAATCTCACTCACTCATCACGAATTATTGAAAACCGCATGACGTACAAAGATGAAGTTTCAGAGAGGTAGTAGTTTATAGTTAGACGTCCGCCAACAACGGATTTTCCCACCCCCTAAGGGGATGAAACGGGGTTCCAAATTTTGCACATGGAGAAATGACGTTGACGCGGACGAAGTACACTAGGCAGTACTTTGTAAAATGATCTACCAAGACTAAAAATGTTTACGCCCAGCAAAAGAAGAAAGCCGATTTTCGTAATTAAAAACATTTCAAATCTAGTCGTGATCTTATCTAGGAGACAATTAATGGAAAATACTTGTTTAAAAATGTAGTGATTAAAATGTGAACGTTCTTAAAAATAAGGGAATTTTCCTTTATGAATTTATGCATTCACCGAAACCAGTACTAACATACTTAATTACTTACGTTCGTATTCATAAATAAATAAAATTGAGGTGGAATAAGCTCGATAGCCATTCGATTTTGAACTTTCTGTACCCGTCATACTATTCATATTCACTCCTATTACAACCATACTGCATTGTTCTTCTACATAGTATACCCAAGTACATATTATCAAAGTCAAAATTCTTGTGAACATGAAATATCAGGATATTAAATATCTTTTGCATGTTTCCTAAAATCCCACATATTGATGTCACCTTCATCTATGAAGGAATTTAATATAAACCTTCCTTTGCGTGACTGTACTTACGATTTTAGAATTCCTGTAATGTCGGTGTCAGAAGATTTAGTGAGTGGGTGTAAAGCTTAACGTAGGTAATCTTTTTATTATAGTGTGGGCGTCACACGGGGCTACAAAGTGACTGCTTAACGCAGAAAAATAACTATTTCTAAATGTAAACCTAGGTCGGTAAATAATTAGAAAGAAAGAAAGAAAAACTATTTATTCATTCGAAAATTTCGCACATAATATAAGAAACAACATATTGTATAAAAAAGCAAATAAAAATAAATTGGTATTAAGCAAAGCGTAATAAGCGGTTTTTAATTAAGAAAGCTAATATTTTTTTTTACAACAAACTCTTTTAGCATAACTTAACATCACGACTGTAATCCCCGAAGGGTTAAGAAGAGCTGAACCCATTAGTACCTACACCCTTATTTCGCCAGTTATGTTTGAAGTCCCATGTAATAGGGGGCGAGCCTATTGTCATCAACCGGGTACAAAGCCAGACTTCGAGGCTGCTACTGAGAAATGCCTGATGGAAACACCCCATACAACTTTCGCTGATTGTTTGTGTATGTATGTAGGTATTTAAAATATTTCCCAGCAACAATTTTTACATAATGTTATTTACTTAGTTTGATACGTAATTAACGGCTATAAATTGTCTTGTTTTACTCCGTATACCAATTTTTATAAACTTTTTTCTGTGTATTTTTCCTTAAATGTCCCTAAAGATAACATTTTATTTTAAGAGTTATTAGAAAGAAGACAAAGTTTCATCTGAACTAAAACGTTGCTTTATGTATAAGGAATACACAGCCATCCATTTTGTATGAGTGAGGTAAGTGCGCAAAGATTTATGTCTCAAATGTATTGCTCCGGTATTCCATGTCCGACATAGCAGGTGGCGTCTTCACGCCGTTCGTTGTTCTCGAGGCGTTACATGAGATTAGAATTTATTATTAAGCTATAAATTCCTGGAGGCACTCTCCTTTAGTTTCAAGGAAGTGTTACATTTTAAGCAGAGGTACTTCTATGTATGCATCTCTGGTACTTTGTAGTTATATGTGACGAATATTCGCCCAAGGACAAGATTTTATGTTTAAGGCGGATTGGCGATTTGTTACTTATATTTTTACATAGCATAACTAAACCAAACTGAAACAAACAAACTGGCAAAATGTGGGTTTACTGATGGTTACACTTCTGCCAAACTCTTCGGGGATTACAGGCGTGATGTGATGTTATATAAAACGAAGTCGCTTTCCGCCGTCTGTGCGCTTACTTTTTTTAAACTCCGTATCGGATTTTTATGCGGTTTTCATCAATAGACACGAGTGACTCAAGAGGAACGTTTACGTATATTTAGTATCTACAATGCACCTGTGCGAAGCAATTATATGTTCAGGTTTCGTTAGATCCAGAAGTCCGCTTAAGCTCCTGTGACTGGTCGTTAATAATTCAATCAACAAATCGCAAAAACACGTTACGCGTGCTTGACAATTTGTCACATTAATTTTTCGTTCGAACAACCGGAGGATCAATTAAAGTAGCAAAACATTCCCCATCTCTACTACCAAACAATTACGTCACATCGTAAGTACATCTTAAAAGGAAAACATTTTATGCCCCATAACGTCAAGCAGTAATGGCGCAGAATAAGACGCTTCTCACTAAGATGGTATATTGTTACAAGTTCCATCTATCCGGCGTCCGCTAAATATAAATAACTTTACTAATTAGTCGCCTCAAGTCATCTACGACGCCATACTACCCGTTATTATGGCACATAAATTTGATTTATAGTTTGTATGTGCTCCATAAATTCTGGAAAATACTTAAGCTATTTCATCGGAAGGTGCTCTGTTATCTAATTAATTTCTATTCCATGCTTCTTAGTAGGTGTGAAATTCGCTTGTCTACTACCTTACTTTGAAGGAAATTTGTAAGTCAATTTAATATGATGAGTAAGTGTAGCTCCTGTTAGATTATGAAAACTTAAGAATATTATTCATAAGAAAATATTGCTATGATTAAATCTGGTTAGGCTGAACTAGGTAAGTACTTAAAGAATTGGGTTCATTCTGTCATAACGAACCAATCCGTCAAATTTTCTTTTAAAACTAGCTGTCGGCCGCAGTTACACCCGCGTCTTTGGTTACTGCTCCGCTCCCGTAGCCGTAGCCTATAGCCTTCCTCGATAACTACTCTCAGAATCATTCAAATTGGACCAGTAGTTCTTGAATTAGTATAGATTAACTAAAAATTTGACAAGATGTCGGATATTGAACGCTAATTAATTTTAAATTTATTAAAAGCATTATTAATATTCATCTGCTATTAACTGTTAATGGCATTTTTCGAATACTCACTTAATTTGACATCTCAGCTACCTACTACCTTACCTAGGCTAATATTATTATTTTATTGTTTGCAAGAGGTAATCTCTGGAAGCACTGGTTCGATTACAAAAATATTTCACTAATAGATAACTTAATTATTACAGAGTGTATGTTTTATTGTATACTTAACTTAGCTACAAGCGAACGAAGTCTCTTAAAATAATTATTGAGCGATTGTGGATCGCCCCATTTCGAACTAACCTCAATTAACAATAGGTAACCCATTTTAGATGCTCTGAGCTTGTCTACCTCGAATTCTCTCGACGGAAATAGCCGTAGCATTGACATAGATAGTAAAACAAAGTGTTAAGTAAGAGGTAGGACTTGTTTGTATTAATAAGAGCTAAAGGGTTCATATGGGTACTTTTTGATAATAAAAAGATAGAAACTTAGTTTACCAGCATTTTCCATAGACTTCGTCCGCATAAATGTAAATTATTGCGGACACAGACGAAGTCGTGGAATAAAAAGTACCCTATTTCCTTCCTTGGGGTTAAAACTTACCCCGTACCAAATTTCATCAAAATCAGTTCAGTCATCAAATCAGTTTAGTCGTGTAAGCGAACAGACAGACAGAGTTACTTTCGCGTTTATAATATTAGTAAGTCAAGTTTACCTATGATATTATTATAACTAGCCTGTACTGTCCCACTGCTGGGCAAAGGCCTCCCTCCATTCCTTCCATTTCTCGCGATTTTGCGCTTCGTCTTGCCAATTCTCAAGGAAGCCCACCAAGTCGTCCCGCCATCTCCTTCTTGGTCCGCCGCGTCCCTATGATAATCTATTATAATAAATTTGCCAAATAAATAGCCTTAAACCGATCAAAAACAATCTTTATAATCGTTTTCTTTAAAGTTTACATTCAAAAATTTACATTTAAAATATTTCAAGAATTGCGTCGTAAAACATGAAACATGTTAAAAATAAACCTTTAACGTTTTGCTGATACCCGGCTAAGGGCGTCGTTTATTTAGAATTTAACAACATTTTCCCGGTCGATAGCGTCCTATGCCAACAGTTTTATGTAAATAACCGTTCAACTGTAAAACATTACGAAAAGGATCGTGTTCCGTGTTCACACCTCGCTCGTTCATTTTCTATAAATATACCTTTATTTCACAAAATCTGAGATTATCAAATGTAGATGTTGATATAACTCAAACTGCTCGACTGACTGGGTGACTGCCTCGTTGGTCTACTGCTTGCAAATGATCTCAGGTATGGTGATCAATGGTCGTGCCTTCTCTTTATGAAAAGAGGCTTTTGTCCTGCATTACAATAATAAGATGGTATTATAAAGGTTTGGGTGGATCTATTAGGCTACCTTGATAGTCTAGTGGTCACAAAGCGCGTCTTCTGAGCATGACGTCTTTAGTATAGTTTTCCTAGTCGAGCAAAGTGTTATTAAGTTTTCCATCAAGAATTTCTCAGTAGCAGCCTTGGAGTCTGGCTTTGTGACCGGTTGATAGCAATAGGCTCGCCCCCTTTATATGGCGAAATGTGCCTCCTCTGCCTAACCCTTCGAGGATTACAGACGTGATGTTATGTTTATGATATAATTCAAAATCGTAATTCCACAAGTAATAAATTACACAGTAAAACCAACGAAACGATTTCAGTAAAACTTGGCCGCACAACACAGTCATAACTTTGGAACACAGTTACCGTAAAAATTGGGTAAACGTGGCAAAGTCTCTATTTGTCGGTAGCACGCGACGTTAAGCACATCACGCTTGTAAAGGTACGAATACATTGTGCGCTATAACAAGTATTTCTAACTTATAAAACCACCAGCTTTACCGAATTTTTAAATCAACATAACATCACACCTGTAATCCCTGAAGGATTAGATTCGTCTGTTATGTTTAAGTCCTATGTATGAGCTCCAAAAAAATACGCACTCTGTAAAAATTTCAACTCTCTATTTATTAGGCCTGTTTTATATTAGTCCGGATCGACAATTTTATCTGACCGACAAACAACTCGCATTTGCTTTGTGATGACCCTGTGTCGTCGAGTTGACTGTGGAAAAA
Organism: Hoplodrina ambigua; assembly: GCA_949774945.1. Classification (NCBI taxonomy): domain Eukaryota; kingdom Metazoa; phylum Arthropoda; class Insecta; order Lepidoptera; family Noctuidae; genus Hoplodrina; species Hoplodrina ambigua. The sequence goes on from OX458979.1 coordinate 4,136,681, forward strand.
CGACGGATACTACGGTGATGTTCACATTAGTTCGGATCGGCAGCTTCTAGTAAGAACAGCAACAACCGACAGTCGGTCAACGGTAAAACTGTTGGTTCGACCTAGTGTGAACCAGCTCTTACGGTTAATGAGATACATCCTGCTAACAGACAGAAGGACAGAGGAGGCTTAGTAATAGAGTCCCGTTGGCAACCTTCGGGTACGAAATCATAAAAATAGGACACTTAAGTGAAAATTCAATACAGCAACCCACTAATAAAACTGCAAAAGAATTCTATTAGACATCTTTATCGAACTCAAGCTGCGGGGCGTATATTGGCAATGCAGCTTAACAGTCCGTATGTAGGATTTGATTTTCCGAACAGGCCCCAGTAAGTGCAATAGGAAGTGTCGCGTGAGTCTCGCCGTCGAATAAAGCAAAGAGAATTGGGTCGTGGCCCACGAAGCCACACATTTTGGAACAAAGCCAGCCGCAACGACGATTTTGTTTTATTTTACAAAAATAAAATACCTACGTACTGTATAACGATTTAGCCCGCTTTATAACGGTTGTGCCATTTATGACTATGTCACAATGGAATACCGGTTATTGGATAACCGTTCAGATTGTTCATCGCGTTTTTAAGGTTCATAATAAACAGATTAGGGAGGGCTGTCGGTGTAATTTGGAACGTTGGAACAGCTTATAATATATTTTTTACCGGAGAAAGGTTGGGTGGATAAAGCTTAAAATTCTTTATAAAATATTTACAGCCGATAACTTTTGTATTACTTTTTTATATAATTCGAAAAGTAAGTTCAATTTACAAGCTTAATGTTATCTTGCCTAGTCGTCTATATCTGCCGAATGTCGAACAACCTATGAGACTATATAAGACAAGATAGGCGCACCTTAATGGTGTGACTGGGCCTTGGTAGACCACGAATGAGATGACGAACGCCTGGACGGGTTTCTTGAGAATTGACAAGACCTAGCCTGTAATTGCGTCCGGTCTTCTTCTTCTTCTTCTTATCGTGTGGGTAGTAAGGCCTTACGACCCTACACACCCTAGTGTCAGAGTTTCTCTGACATGGTTTGAGTGGAACAGTAAGTCCAGGTTTCCTCATGATGTTTTCCTTCACCGATGCCAGTGATGTCCAAGATAAACTTTAGAAAGTACATATGAATTGAAAGATTCACATTAGTACTTGCCCGGATTTGAACCCACAACCTCATGCATGAGAGGCGGGCGACTTAACCACTGGGCCATCACGACACCGCGACATCGCGTCCGGTGAAAGGAATGAGGAAGTGGGGCTTTCTAAAGTTTATCTTGGGCATCACTGACATCGGTGAAGGAAAACATCGTGAGGAAACCTGGACTTACACCGTCCCACTCAAACCATGTCAGAGAAGTGTGGATGTGTGGGTTAGTAAGACCTTACTACAAACACGATAAAGGAAGGAAATGGGGCTCAGTAGTGGGACAGTATATAGCTAATAATAAAATAGTTATCATATAAGGGTAATCAGCATTCCGATCGAGTTAGAGGAAACGATTTTACGTAATTGCTTACACGTGTTGTTTGGGCAATATCCTCCCGAAATTGGTTCTATTACCGCATTACATTAGATTTCCTTTATTATTAGTGATTATTTTCCTACAAATATTTGCTTTGAAAGAAGCTATTTTTATCCAGCAAATGCCAAAACATTTATTTAAAACTGAGCCAATAATTCTACCCCACATCGGCATACAAAGTAACTCCGAATAAGAAAGCTACTGAGAATTTCCCACGAGACAAATTACCCAAAGACGCCTCCATCAGCAGATTTGTACTCCTTTCAAGGAATTCTCACCTGATTACAGACAACAGGGAAATCAATGATATGTGAACAATTTGTTAGATTTTCTTATTCAGCTTAAAGGTGGTTTGGTAAGTGCTTACATCACGAGTCTAAGTTAAATGTATGTTTTATAAAATCATCCTTAATACGACTAGATGCCGCGTGGCTTTTTTTTTTCTTTCACCCGAGTTAAATTACGTCTTTGATTACAGCTATGCACCCGTAGGACGTAGCGTGATGTTATATAGTTAATATTATTTCTCATGAATTTGGCTATCATGTACAACATGTTTTTTTTTTCGATCTAACTGGTAGTTTCGGAGATAAGCGCGTTAAAAACACTGTTCAGCTCTATTATATTAGTACCTATAGATATATAATATATTATAAGTAGAAGCCATTTTCAACATTTGAAAAGGTTTCTAACTAATATACTTATACAATGTCTTATTTGATAAGTATAATTTATTGATAATATCAATAAATTATACTTATCAAATTATTATTTATAACAGGATCGACTTGGCATAAACGATTTATTTATCAAATAACTTTGATGTTCCGATTATTGTTTCTGACAACAGGCTCCATAATTAACCTTTTCCAACGATGCTAGTGAAATATGACAACAACACGAGTATTTTATGAAAACATTCTAGAAAATCTGAGGCGTATGAAAGCGTGTCGAGGCAGCGAGCAATGTCACGTCGCTCAATGCCAACTATAAAAACGAGTAGCCAAGTTACCTACGTGAGTTTTCCGCCTCCGAATGTAGATAAATTTATGTACATAGGCCGTTAAAAAAGGGCTGATATATATCCCCCAGGATAGGATCAAGACGAATTACCCAATAATATTGGATTTTGAACGTGACAAGTAACGAAAATCGGTTTAAAATTACTGTAATTTGGGATCCCCTGTTGAGATTTATTCAGCGTAAGCCTGTTTAGTTGTTGCCTTTCAATTTTTGAACGTGATATTGGTTTTCGGTCTATTTTTGTCTGATTAATTCCATCATGCCCCAGGATTATTAGTTATGTAGGTACCTCTTGTATAAAGTTACACAGCTCTCGATATGTGTATCTTCTATAAATAAAATTGAAGTGTCTGTGTGTTGTAATGTCAGCTTTTTACAATATAAATAAATATTCATGTTCGTACTTACAATAGGCATGTCTGCTTGTCTGTTTGTCTATTTGTTCCGGTTGATCTTCGAAACGACGATTTTTAGACGGATTTTTTACTGGCTAGCTATGTTAAAGAAGTAATTTGGGCTACTTTTATTTTTGAATAATAATAAGCTTTAACGATAAATCACGTGAATTTAATTTATTAATTTTTTCCATCAGGAATTTCTCAGTGGTAGCATCGGAGTCTGGATTTGTGCTCGGTTGATGGCAATAGGCTCGCCCCCTATTACATGGGACTAATAACTGGCGAAATGTGGGTGTACTTATGGGTACACCTCTGCCTAACCCTTCGGGGATTTCAGGCGTGATGTTATGTAATTTAATTAATTCAATGATCTTAAATAAATTATCTAATATCTATAGCTATGTCGTTTAACATAATTTTATTCTATACTCCCCTAGTCAAGAATAAGAACTGTAATTTATTTAAGAATTCCTAGGCAATTTCAATTGTACCCTTCACAGTTATGTGTGTATTTCAATAGTATAAAATGTAATAAAAACTTAATCGTTTAACCCAATGCTATCATCCACGAACTTGCCTAAAAATAAATGAATATCAAAGCTTTGCCGAGCATCTATTTGCCACGTTGAACAATACAAAAGCTTTCACAAATTGTGATAATGAGAAAGTATTTTGTATTCCAAATTTGTTACGAACAAAGACTTCTCTGAAAGAGGAGATCGGCGGTTCAGAGCATTAATTAAATTTTGATCCGACAATTCCAGTTGAGTCCCCACCAATGCAGACGTCAATTGCCACGAAATTCAATTCAACCATAACAAAATTTTGAAAATAATAATTTCTTTATTTATTCATTAAGGTTCACCAACAATTGTTTACACAATATATAAAAAAAATCTTTATGGTACATTTATAAGTTCAACAATTACTTACAGACAACATGCGCCATTTATGGTTTTACATAGTAACTGTCGTAATTGTATTATAATAATTTATCAGTAATAAATTGTACTTATTTATTTAAACTTTATGCAACAATAAAGTAAATGGAAGGCATAGACTATAACAATTTCAGCGTAAGTTAACGTAGCAATAATAACAATAATCCCATTTCTATAATTCAAGTAAACAAATTGAATTATCATTTATTATATAAAATAAATAATACTTATTAAATGATAAATCTTTATCGTAATTCAAACAAAAATAATAATGAGAAGAGAAGTTTATCAAGGCGATAATTAAAGTCCTTTATTATCGTTTTTGATGTAATTAGCGGAACGTTAAACGATAATTGCTTGTTGTTGTTCAATTTCAACAATTAATTGAGTAAAAGTTTCGCAGAATGCCGAGTTTGCGTTTAAAAGTTCAAAGTCGAAATCTTACTACTTATTTTTGTAATTCCTACGTATTTACTTATTAGAAACTGATTCCAAATCGTGTAAACTAGCGTATGCCCGGGATTTCTTTCGCATAAATGTTTTATCAAGGGTTTTTTTATTTATTTATTTAATGAAGTATAAATAATAATAATAATAATAAGACTTACAGCTTAAAAACTAAGTAAAACAAGAGACCATAGTTGACAAAGTATCCTAGGTTACTCCTTATAACATCAGCTTCGGCCGTTTCGAAAATAAGCCGGAACAAATAGACTGACAGCAAGACAGCCATTCTGAAATGCTTACAAAGTCGTGTGCAAAAAATAGTCTCTAAATAGTACAAAAAAAAGTTACATCCCGACGTCTGTACGATTAGATCTTTTAAATTATGCAACGGATTTTAATGTGGTTCATCAATAGATAGAGTGATTCAAGAGGAAGCTTTATGTATCTATATTGCACCCGTACGAAGCCGAGGCGGATTGCTAGTAATTTTATAAACAAAATATTGACTTTAAATTATAAATTATTAACTGCAATAACAATCAGTTCTGAAAGATGTTTTCGAAAGATGTTGTTACTAAATTTCCATTTGTACTTAAGGGAAACGTCGAGAAAGTTTAATTAAATTGAATTATCTCACAATCATTTCGCTAATTAATTCATAAGTAAAGTATTACGAAATCTTTGAAATAAATGAATTATTAATTTGGTAAATGTCGTAAACATTTAGTAAGGTAGTTAGTTATCTATTACCTGATTAGATTAAAAAATACGGTACTGTATCCAAAAGTTGCTATGGAAACTTTATTACAATGCCATTTATCTATTCAGGGTCATCGAAAAATTACTAGAATCCTGAAATAGGGGTACTCATAATTATTAACAATTTTTACCGTCGGACTAACTCTGAAATCATGAAAATAAAAACTGCTGTTTCATACACAACGACCAGGTTGTATTTATGTAGGGAACAGCTGATATTTTTTTTTTCAATGATTTTCCAAAATACGCCTCTTTAGGGGATGAAACGGGGGCTTCAAAGTTTGTATGGAGAAACAATATTAAATAGACTTTTTACGTGTATGGTATTTATAAGTAAAAGCTAGTGCCTTATAAATACCAAAAGAAAATAAAGCAAACAAGGCCTAATAAATAATAGTAGTCAAGAACCAACTACGCAAATCCTATTCGTATTTAGGAACACAAAACAGAATACAAACAATTTTTTTTGTCGCCACTTTGTATATTGTCTTGCCAACATTGTAAAGTTAGTGCAAGAGAAAATTACACAGTATGTCGCTACAAGTCCCCAGTGTGCCTGGCTTGCGTTGCATTTAATTGAAGGCTCGAGCTGACCAACATTGTTTAAAACGACCGCCTCTCCAGTTCTCCACAGGTTGACTAACGTTAGGACTAACAACAGTTCTGCTCCGTAATCATGGCAGAGAACATTGATATTCGGAACTGTGAACTGTAGGGGTCGAAATCATGTGAAGGGCCATCGTACAATATTGAAATACGAGACACAATAAAAAACGATTCTATGTGTATACAATTCAAGGGGTCCTTTGATTTTCAACTATTTTTTGTTTCTTTTTTTATTTTTAACGTACAGCCGTTAAAAAAAAAATGTTAAAAGTAATACTCATTCTGAGAAAAATTAAAATGGTACACATTTAAGCTTTTCGCAGAGTGTGTATTAATGTTGTGGGTCAAAAGATACAGCCCTATTACAGACGGACAGAAGGATGGACGTATGGACAGACATCGAAGTCTTAGAAACAGGGTTCCGTGTGGCATTCTTTGGGTACATCATCATTATCATTACAGCATCAGCCAAACGAAGTCCACTACTGGACGTAGGCCTTTCCTAAAGGTAACCACAATGATCGGTTCTACGCTGCCTGCAGCCAGCAGTTTTCCAGTTGTTTACCAGGTTGGTCCTCCTCCTGGGGAGCCTTCCTACATTACGTCTTTCGGTACGTGGTAGCTACTCAAGAGTCTAACAGCCCCAACGGCCGTCTGTTCTATGAGCTATGTATTGACAGCTATGTCGGTTATCTTAGTTCTTTTGCCGATCTCCCTCATTTCAATCTCACAGAGACCCCAAGCATAGCCGTCTCCATTGCTCTAAGAGCGACTTTGACCTTCCTTATGAAGCCCATAGCCCTTAAAGTTCGGTATCCTTAAAATAACATTATAGGAACTAATATTATTCAACTCCTGTCCAACGCAAAGCTTAATAATTAATAACGGTCGGTTTGCGGCTGTTGAAAGTGTTAGCACTAATGTTCCTTTCCACAGTTTAATTTCTAATTAAATAATGAGAACGGAAAGGGTGTTGAGGTGTGTATAACTAGTTTATTTTAGAAGCTAATTATTATTAGGGTGTCATGTTAGCCCTGTGGTTAAGACGCTCGCTTCTTATATATTAAGATTGCAGTTTCGATAATGGGCAGATAGGTACTAATATGACATTTTCAAATCATCATACTTTTTAAGTTTAAGGACACACGGGTCGATCTATCAGGTTCATCAAGTCACATCACCAACTTCCATACTCTAGGCTGCTACTGAGAAATGCGCAATGGAAAAAGCCAATAACACTTTAACTGACCTAGGAATTGGAGCCAGGCTCAGCAGTCGCGCTTGACCACGAGACCAACAGGGCAGTAACCATATACTATACTGAATAGCCAGATGTAAAACGCTGCAGATTGCAGTGGAAAAAGAACAAGACCAATTGAAAATAACACTGCAATAGCGGTTTTGTTTACAAAACAGAATAAATTTCCGTTCCAACACTACTTCCACAACTTAACTGGTTTACGACTAAATACAGCCCGGCTATGTTAACCAAAAGTTGTTTACTCCAAGTTTTAGTTAATTGCGCTGCAAGACATCTGTTTCTGTAAAGATTTAACGAACAAACTGTTAAAGATAATACACATTTTAGGGTCCTGTACACAAAGGGTGCTAAATGAGACTGTAATACTAAATTGTCTGTCTGTCTATCTGTTCGTCTGTGTCTGTTCAGTGGGTCGAGGCCTGTCAGGGAGAGATGTATGTTTATGCGAATCCCCTGCAGAGGTGGAACACTGCGGTTTAGCCGGTAAGAGTCCAAGAGGATTTCCACCGCGCACAAAAAATAAAATAAAGGACAGTCTTTGTTGATTCGTAATAGCTAGACACTAGAAATATAAATGGAGTGTGAATTACTATAGCCGCTTTAACAACAAATAATAAAAACTAAAGTTATAAATTAAAGGGAGTCCTCAAACAACAAACGTGTTTTTTTTGGCATTTTTTGCTCAATTACATATAATATTGTACAGAACTACGAACGCTTCGTATGCGAGTCTGACAAGAACCGATTTTTTTTTTTGTTAGGTAATTGCATAAAAATATAATTTTTGAATGAAAGTTATTTTAACCAAACCTTTCCCTATCGCTGACAAATGAATTACTGTCAGTATTTTTTTAAGGAAATCAAGTTTTGTTCCACTTTGCCTTATCAAGCTTACAATAATAACGTGAACATAATTAAAGAATGATACCACTTTTAAAATTTAAATAATAAGTAAGCTTTATCATAAATCAATAAGATTCAATATTGTATGTGCACAAATTAGGAACATTATCATGGACATGACTATGAATATTTTAAACGAAATGGGTGTTTCAAATTGAACGTCTCTTTAATAAAATATGATCGGATATATCGGGAAATTGATTAGAACGCCCTTCACATTTCCTGTCTTGGCTCTACGGACTCAACGCTAGTGGATCCGTAACGATGATATTCGTTTTCATGGTTCCGTTGGAAAAACAACCATCTGTGCTGTCCCTATGGGGTTCTCTATTGATATAGGATGGATTTTAAACTGTATGTTAGCATCGGTTTTAGAAGTTTTAAAAGTTATCACTAGAAAACATAAACGTGTTTCACCTAACGCGAATTCTATGTATAAACTTTTTTTTTCTATTTGAGTGTGCATATCCATCCAGCCTAGTCGTGTCTAATGGCTTTTTGAATGTTCGGATTTTGAAACGCACATTCCAAACGTTATTGAAAGCTGTTATAAAAAAAAAGTTATTTTCGAACATTTATTTGAATTTCGAAGAGGATTATACACAGCCATTGAGTTACGACAGATATCTTTTTTTTTTTAAGTATATCATTTTAGTTTTTTAATTATCTTGTCCTCAGGTGTCCTGGATCCGCAAACGAGACCTCCATATACTGACCGTAGGTGTCCACACATACAGTAGCGACGCTCGCTTTGCCGCACTACACACGGACAATTCAGACGAATGGACGCTGCGGGTGGCGCCTGCGCAGCCCCGCGACTCCGGTTCGTACGAGTGTCAAGTGTCCACTGAACCCAAGATTAGTCTCTCGTTTAGACTTACTGTTGTTGGTAAGTATAATTTTTAAATCTTACTAAATTATAAATTCAAAGGTTTGAATTAATGTTTGTAACTAATCACGCCAGAACGCTTAAACGGATCTGGGTGAAATTTGGCACAGATATAGATTAAAGTCTGGAATTTTTACTTCGGATATACAGTTCCCGTGGGACAATATATCAACATTGACGCAGACGCAGTTGCAAGAAAAAGCTAGTAATATATTAGTGTCAGAAGCTCAGTCATAAATCGACAATTCAAACATGAGTGTTACACTATTGAATTGGTCTTCTTTTAGCAGAAATAATAAAGCTTTGAGTGACGCAAACCCCCCAGGAGTTTTATAACAATAAATGACAAATTAATTGGCTCTCATTAGTCGAAGAATTTGATATTACGTTTAGATAAAAGAATTTTCATAAAATAAACCGGCAATATAAAAGTTAAGTGGGTAAGGGAAAAGAAAATATTTGAGACTTTTGAATAACATCAAACCTAATTATCTCCAGCTTGCATAAATTTAAATATGCGCCCTGATGTTGTAGGTACCGCTTAATGAAGATAAATTAACTAATAAACTTCCACTTAATACAATTGTAAATGAGTCGAAATGTAGACTTATATAATTGTTAGACGCAATTAGCTTCACCCAGACAGCGAGCCATCTCTAAGTAAACGATTGAAGTTGAGAGTACTACATTAATTGACATCGAGAAACTTTCGAACGCTCGGTTCACTCAGCTCCCATTCCGTGAGCAAATAATTTAATATGCAATGCAACTAAAGAGGGATGTTTGTTTCAGTTTCAAAAGCAGAAATCCTCTCAGGACCAGAGTTGTTTGTGAGAGCTGGCTCAGACATCAATCTCACTTGCATCGCCAGACATGCTCCGGATCCGCCGAGGTAAGTATTTTTCCTAAAATAACTTCATAAAACTGACATAAACTTGTCTTACTTTACGTACGAAATATACTTGAGATACTTACAGCAAACTTTACCAAAACCAAACTCAAAACTGCTTCGCTTCCTGTTTGAATATTCCTTCAATATGGAACGAATATAAAGCTTTCGCCTCAAGTAATCGGCGAGGTGTTGACTCAACAGACAGACTGTGTGACTTGCCATGTTAGGAGCCAGGCGACGATGTTCTTGAAGCGAGACAATCCATGCACAACTATTTGCTGACAAGCGTTCGTGTGATCGGGATAACAAATTGAATCCGGGTTTTGAAAACAAAGAGGCGAGAATCAAAGCTTTGGCTTGAAAACAAAGTTTTATAAAACAAACATATAAAACAAATCAAATAAAAAACAAATCTTTTGAATAAAAATCGATGACTAATGACAATTTATAAACAGAGCCTTAATCTTTAGTTCCTATGAGTGTGAATTATTTTGTGCAGTTTTATCTACTGGTACCGAGGATCAAACGTGGTGAACTACGCCCAACGCGGCGGCATCAGCGTGGAGACAGAACAGCGCACGCGCACCAGTCGCCTGCTCATAGCACGAGCTTCGCCCAGAGACTCCGGCAACTACACCTGCGCGCCGAGCAGCTCCGGTAAACAACCATTATTTATTACACTCATTTTCAACAGTATAAAATACAAAACACATAAATAACTTTGTTGTATAATTTTAAGTTTGAACATAGTTTGCACGCGAAAATTTCATTTAAAGCCAGAATTATGACTCAGTTTAATTAGGCAGAGCGTACAAAAAATCTTAACGAAGCCCCCGAAGTGAAATAGCTAATCGCTGCCTTTGTTCCGCGTTCTGTTATTTCCGCCTGCGGCTTACAGCTAAGCTACTTTACATGGTTCTTTTATTATTTTGGCCTCGCGGGACATGCGGGTGTTATAAAAAATATACATGCCACTGTGGCCGTCCATTGGGTCTTTTATGGCGTGGGTACCTACATTTTTCACTCAACATACTTCACTATATCTCTGTCCATAGCTGTGTAAAAACCATTTGTCTTTTTCCACTCCTTTTCCCCTCAAGTACTGAATCAACGTGTTCAAATTCACTGTATACTCTGCGTTCTTATCGTCCATTTGTATTCCTTACACGCCGTTAATTTTTTTTTTGCAATTTTCTTCTTTTTTTTTCAAGATAACGTTTTAAAAACGCACGGCTTGGAATTAAATAGGAAGTGTGGGGCTATCATTGGTTTTTCAAATACCTTTTTGGATAAATAATCTTTGACGTATGATTTAATTTCCGTTGGGGGACGTTTTCGTTGCATTTTCATTTCCTATCCAAAGTTAAGTTATATTTTTTTGCAATAGATTCGGCGTCTGTGGTTGTTCATGTCGTGAGTGGGGAGCGACCGGCAGCGATGCAGAGCAACTCCAAGCGAATATCGCCTTTACCACCTCTAATACTACTCTCAATGAGAACAAGTCGATTTAAAACATTCCTCACGACAATCATGCTGTACATTTTATTAATGTCTCGATACATTTCGACAAATTCTCTTAAAAATATCAGAATTCTGTGGAACAATTATTGCATTAGAAGATTTGTGACGAGATGACCAGTTCTAGCCAATGTTGGTAACGTCGCATAAAATGCACAGCACAAACATTTAACTAGAATTTTTAATTAGCTATAAGTCAAACTGACGTATAAAGAAACGAATTATTGTAATAAGCATTTCTTTATAACGAATACGTACCATTTAAACAGTTCTTTTTTTTAAATTTTTGATTCTGTATAATTTTGTTAGTTTCTTATTTGGTACTTGACGAAGTTAAAATTTGTTTGATTTATAAAAGCTTTAATTAACACTTAATTGAACATTTTGTGTTAGTGATTCTTTTGAATTGAACTTTTATTCTTTGTAATTGAACTTATGCGTCTTTGACTGTTTATTTCAAATGACTGAGTAGAATTTTGTGATAATTATAAACTTTTGTTTATGTATATTTTATTTTGTTCTTAATCGAATACTGTAATATTTCTCTATTAAATTGTTAACTTTAAAAAAGCTAATTGGTAAAACAGAATTCTGGCTAATGATGCTCTTTGTACAGTAAAGAAATATAAAATTTATCTGTTTAAGTTTTAGTGCAATCAAAGTAAATTTAGTGTTACCTAATCATTTTAAAATAATAGTACTTATTATTAATAAACATCTACTGATAACGTTGTAAATTACTTACCAATGCAAAAAATAATTTCAATGTACTTGTTTACCCGGTTCCATTTCACTTTGTGCTTGTAAATAATAGTATAATTCATCATAATTAATGAAAATAACGAAAAATCGATGTTTAAGTTCAATTTGTAAAATTATTGAATTTATACAAATTGAGACTGTGTTAATTGTAAATTGCTATAATATATATTATTATTATTTTACTTACAGTAAGTTAGTGTTGCTACGAAAAAGTCGTAGCGCTTTGTTAGTAAACCGCTACGAGAAGTTTCTATAAGCTACGTAGATTTTTATATGCTTCGATTACTTTTTTTAATGCGAAGACATATTATAATTAATCTGTTTTAGGTTAGGGACATCGTGGCATAAACTTTTACCTTGTAATCAGTACATAATTCTAGAAACCCAGTGTTGTTTTTATTTTTTTCTTGAAAATCACAACATCAACACGGTCATCATGTATGAAAGAGTTGATCCGAAAGAAAAATGTTAGAATCATTATATACAAAGCTATGATAAAAGTTTATGTCAGGTTTTCTTCTCCACTTTGTAAAATAAATAATTGTAAGCATATTGTAGCACGACTGTGTTCTTGTTAAAATATATCCAAAAATACTAATTTCGTTAAAGATAGACAAAACTATTTCTAAATTGTTATGTCTAAATCTGCGCAAAGCCTTATTTAAGTATTATTTTTGTTTTGTAATCCCGTCGTAATTAGATACGGAGACGTCTCAATTTGTAGAAATTCAATGATTTCCAAAAGTAAATCCTAGAATAATGTAAATAGTATCTTTTTATAATATTTTCATCCGAAATAATGAAAAAGATAAAAATAGACATTTTCATTCCGTTGTTTTCCTAAAAGAATATCATATAATTGTACCGAAACATATTAGCCAGCTGAGGATTAAAGTTAATAATAAATAAAATTAAGTTTTAGTCAAATAAATCTGTGAATACACAATTTAGGACATTGTAAATATGGTTTGTAAATAAATACGTTTTACGTGTTATTTATCGTTGAGTTTTACTTAAGCGATTACGATTACGGCATCGCGCACCGCCGCGGAGGGCGGTGGCGGTAAAGCGGATTGCACCGCTCGACCGGTACGTGTGTTAGACATCAACGGGTTTCATAGAGGCCGATAGCCGAGGCCGAGGCCGAGGCCAATGCCGTGTGTTAATCGCCTTACAAAATACTTTTCAAATATTTTAGTACTTGGTAATCTAAGGCGCTTTGCACACAGAGCAACTATTGCAGCAACTGGCAACTGACAACTAGCTGGCAACAAGCTGTTTACATATATTTCAATTGGACTGCGCATACAGAGCAACTCGAGTTTCGAGTTGCGGCAATCGTTAACAAAAACCCTCTCCGTGTGCCCGGAAATGGCAATGTCGCTACGGCAACGGCATACGGCAACTCGGCTATGAAAGTTGCTCACAAATTGCCAAAAAGTTTCGGCAACCGGCAACGTTATAGCAACTATCAACTTTTACAGGAAATTTTTAAAGAGTTGCCAGTTGCCTCAACTTAAGTTGCTACAAAGCGCCTAAATAAGAACTGTTTTTGATGAAGGAATTTAATATGGCATGCCGGTTATGAACCAGTCTCATTCTCTCAGTGTCATTTCAGAATACCACATAGTATACTACACACCTATAATATACTCTAGTATAAATATCATAATACTACTAGGTATACTATTCTGTCCCATTCCTGGGCAATGCCTCCCTCTACTCCTACCCAATAATAAGAAATATTTTTTTTTGTTTGATGGCCAGTATGCCTATTTAACAGCTATGTGTAATGTTCTTTTACACTCCCTTTTTGATATTATTTGACACGTGGCTGCCTCGTTGGTCTAGTGGTCGCAAGCGCGACTGCTGTGCATGAGGTCTTGGGTTCGATTCTCAGATCGGGCAAAGTGTTATTGGGTTTTTCCATCAGGAATTTCTCAGTAGCAGCCTCGGAGTCTGGATTTGTGCCCGGTTGATGGCAATAGGCTCGCCCCCTATTATATGGGACTAAAAAACATAACTGGCGAAATGTGGTTGTACTAATGGGTACACCTCTGCCTAACCCTTCGGGGATTACAGGCGTGATGTTGTGTTATGTTTGACACGTGCCGAGTCAAGAAATATTTTAAATGAGGAAACACACCCTTGAGGTATCACGAGCTCTCGAGATAAGGAAATACTTGGAATTTGAATAAACATCCGTGTCAAAAAATAAAGAAAACAAAAAGCGTATAAATAATATTTACTCTCTGATATTAAATATTCAAGGTTATCTACTTACAGTTATGATGTCATTTAATGTGACTAAGAGCTCTTCATTATTTGTCAGGAAACCTGACATGAACTTACACGTGCCATTAGATGTTGACAAAAAAACTAGTAAGAAGGTACCTACTTAACTAAATTAATAAAAGAAAAAAACAACCTTTCAATTTTTTTTTCTACATTAGAAATGGCCGCTGCCGCAGGGCAACGGTGTGTTACAAAATACAGGCCGGTATAGACTTTTTGGAACTACGAAAAACATCCTAATTATTATTATTATTATAAATGCGAAAGTAAGTTTGTTTGTTTGTTTGTTACCATTTTACGCCTAGGCCACTGAACCGATCATCCTAAAATTTTGCATATACATTGCCAGGTGTACAGGAACGAACATAGGGTACCTTTAAACTGGGAAAAAGTAGGTTCTGTTCCCGAGAAAAATCACAATAACGTTATTATGATCATAGATGGCGCCACGTGTCGTTTCGAATTGAAATGACAGGACATGTGTAATTTTTTCCGCGACTTCGTCTGTGTGCGCGATAACCGAAATTTACGCGAACGAAGTCGCGGGCAAAAGCTAGTAATTAATATTACCACAGGCGTTGGAATGCTACAAAATGGATTTGGTAAGTAGATATTTTATTCACTCACAAAAGTTAGAAGTACAGTCAGCAACAAAAGTCTATTAACATTTTTGATTTTTTAATCCTAATTATTAAATACAATATTAAAAGTAAAACGCAATGAATATAAAATTCAGATATAATAAACCCATAGCTATTGCCTGAAATTTTGAAAGCCAGTACCTACATTATGTGTTTAATGTCTGTTTAAATGTTATAAAAAAGTAACACTGATAATCGACTTTTGTTGTTGACTGCACTTCCACTACTTTCCTTCTGTTGATTTGTGTAATCTGCAAGGATTGCAATAAGAATAAATGACAATGTTTTAGGTTAAGGTATGACGCAAGTGATAGGGCACTAATGATGTCTACAGGCAAATTCCTTATGAAAACATCAATATCGTACCTATCTGCAGTCACCTTTGTAACCATTTGACCTACTTGGACGATTTTGATGACATGGCATTAAATACTTAATTCCTTAAACGGACGGCTAGTACAAATAAATATAAACGTCAAATACGCTACAAAACAAAGGGAAAAGCAACAGGCTACAACCTAACATAACATCAAAAAGAAATCATCATTCAGAACTTTAACATTTGGAAATACCACAAACGGTTGTACACCCACAAATTCCGATCGCCAAGTTTTAACGTGTATGTAAATTGTGAGCACGTGCCCATCAAAGGGGTCTATCAGGTAACTACCGAAAACGTGTCGATACCATTCAACTTCACTGACTCCCGTTTTGCTTTGAAATTTTATTTAACCCTCTTTATTTCCACTGGATGAATAAACACGAGCACCTAACCCAATAAATCGAGCCGTTCAAGAAATGACCCCTTTTTCGATTAATCAAATAAACTCGATAGACAAATAACTCTCCCGTGAGGGCGAAACTTGAATACAAGAGAATGTTTTCTGAACCTCCCACGGGGGCACTTGATTCGACTATCATCGTAGCAGGCAAATGAAAAGAAAAACATGTCGCAAACATAGTTCCAGGAGAGCTTTCCTTATTTACTTAAGGCGGATTTTCCCTCTCAATCCTGTACAGCGAAGTGTTTTCCGAGATTATCCGGAGATAACCCTTGGTTTATCGTGGAAATTAGGGCGTCTTAAAATGTTGTGTAGATAAGCGTAACTGCCACGCACACGGCTGAAAGCGTAACGACTTCGTGTCTAAAGACTTGCACATTAGACGGCAAAAAACACGTTTGATACGTGATTCGACTGCTAATATCTCTCTCATCTCACATGAGACGGTAAGCGTAATACTCGTAGGTATCATTAAAATTTTCATACCGCGGATTAAGGTCAAACACCGCGTGTACATAAGAGACTATAGCAGTCGAGCAACGACATCTGTGTGCTGTGAATAAGTATTTGGGTTAACCGCCTTCTTTATTCAAATGATTCCAGATATCCCTCGCACTCTACTTGGAACCTTATGCTGATTTCAGCAAGAACTGCTTCTAGCAAAGAAAAATAATTTTAATAATTTTCTTGTTTTTTAATAGTTTCTAGGGTGATATTAAAACCACACAGATTTTAATACAGCTATTTAGACAATGCATGCATGTGTTGGTAATCATTCCCTTTTCCAGGATAAAATTGAGCCTATGTGCTATACCAGACTTTAATCTATCACTGTGCTAAATTTCATTCAGATCCCTTCAGCCGTTCTGGCGTGAATGTGTAACACACAGTCATCCATTCATACATCCATACATCTATCTATACATAGTAAGAATTGTACTTTAAGCCTCAAACAATAAAACAAAGTCTCTATTATTATTAAATCATTTATTTCAAACTGTGATTGTCCATTATTATGTTAGCATCAGTTAACTTAAAATTATGTTAGTAACATAAATAATCTCTTAAAATAACAATAAACATCATTAAATAAATAAATAAATAATAAATCCATTAATAAGTTAAATCAAAATAAATTACAATGAAATTAAAAATTAAATAAAAGTAAAATAAAAATTATAAACATGTCAAAATCAATCTAAGATTAGTAATAGTCTTTGCAGTTTTAGAATTATAAACTTTATCTTCATCGAAATAAAGTTCGAAATTCAAAAACTGGCTCGAATGTTTAAACCTGATTCAAGCAAAGAATTTGTTTTATAATAAGGCATGGTAGGTCCACCCGTTATTACTTTTGTGTTATAGGTTAGCAAGTAGGTAAGCAGGTTTAGTTGATAGAGCAAAAAGCTTTTTTACAAAAAAATATGACCGCCTTCAAAAACTACAAAATAAAAAAAATAACTTTAGCTTGAAAGTCGGCGGCTTTGGTTTTGTTTCTTGTTATGTAGGTATTGCCACCGACTTCCAAGTTCAAGTTATTTTTTTTTTTGTAGTTTTTGAAGGCGTTCATATTTTTTTGTAAAAAAGCTTTTTATTTTTAACTTTTTAGTGCTTGTGTGTTAATTTTTGAAATCCTTACATAAAGCCCTTTCAAACAATACCTCACACGATATATTAAATTTTGGAAAGTGGTAGGAGGGGGGTTGACGTACCCCCTCCCCACTTCCTTCAGTCAGTCATCGACTACACGTATAAAGAAAGCAATTTGTCTTGTTACGGCGGTTCTGCTGTGATTTTATAAGGAGTTCCGTTCCATATCTCCAAAGTTCATCATCAGATCATGACAATATTCCTATGGGACCTATTCGGAACTATACTCTTTCAAACAAAAAAAGAATCATCCAAACCGATTCATAATTGGCGGAGTAATCGTAGAACAAACACACAAAAAAAAAAAAAACATACGGGTCGAATTGAGAACCTCCTCCTTTTTGAAGTCGGTTGAAAATAACCTATAATGAGAATGGGTCCGTCGTTTACTCATCCATAGTTCTAAGTGGTTTCACTTAAGGTACTGATTTGAACGGCACTTGAACGAACGTTACTTACTCATGTGCTAACAATTTACTTTTAAAACTAGAACACATTGTGTAGGTAGTAAGTACTTACAGCAATATACAATTAGGTAGGTACTTAAATAAAGTTGTTTTTGAGATTTATGAAGAGCCATTAGACCTAACTTTTAAATGAAGCAGAAGAAGCATTTATATTAACCTATTTTTACTATCCGTATGTAATAAAATTTTGCGCCTATTTTAAAACCTTTGTACTCCGAAAGGTTTGTTATCAAAAAAGTAATTACACTAAAAACTCCACAGACAGACAGACACACAATAACACTAGCCGTTTGCTTTAATTTTCTGTATAAAAACACGTTTTGGACGTACCGACTGTAAAAATCCTTTCGAAAAATAATTACAAAATACATTTTTAATTACACCGTACTACCCACCTCGGTATCTTTTGTTTCTTTTACACTCATGTTAAAAGAAAAATAACCCACATACTACCCACCATATATCTTTTACATGCCAAGCAACTAATTTACGAGTTTCTTTTTCCGTTAAAAATGTCACCTACAAAAGGTAATTTTCCGGTTTTGTGAATGTCGCAAATTAGCCTTTAATTAAAATTATGCCAAAAATTTACGTCATTATTTTGGCGTCCTTTGTGATCGTGACCTTTCGTAGCTTTCATCGCTTCTCTTATCTTTGTTGACGAAAAAGGGACTTAAGATGAAAAAATAAAAAATACTGAACAATATTTTCAGTGGCGGTGGGTGATTTTATTAAATTTTTGTGCACAATTATACCTTTTTGGAGATAACTGCGTTCGTAATGCTCTGGGCTTATCATCTCTGGCTAAGCTTATAGAAGGTCAATATATACTGGTGGTCCTGTCTAAATATATAACACAACAGATTATTTCGGGTATCGTGAGCACCTAAATTAGCTAATATTTTCCGTCCATCACTTTTGTCATTTCACAGAAGATCAAAACGGTATTAGGTATTTTTAGATACAAACATATCTGTTAGATTTTTTCTGTAACTGAAAGAAATCACTTTGATATTTGTTACGAAACTACATAAGCCCGCGGCGTTACTCACGTGGACTTAAGTGTAACGGATTCGGAAATAATTATGTGATTGAAACATCATCATCATCATCATATCAGCCGTAGGACGTCCACTGCTGAACATAGGCCTCCCCTACAGATTTCCAATAAGACCGTGATTGAATACTATAACATAAAAATTGAGTACTTGAGACCAGTCAATTAAAAATGTTCCAAGGCACACTATATGCCTGTGGGTGTACACCTTTGCCTAACCCTTCGGGGATTATAAGCGTGATGTTATTGTATGTTGAAATATAGTCTTGAACACATAAAAAAAGCTCTACTTTACATTCAACAATTAGTTAGTCAACTATGTCATTCTCTGTCTAATTATCATAATATACCTACCACGTCTTTCGGATAATACAGCAAAGCAGAACCGTAAATAGAGTTAATATCTGTTTATGTCAAGGCTCGAAGAGAATACTAATTACCAAAATAAGGTTGGTACTTGGCACCATTGATTAACCTAGACACAAAGACTTTTCTAGAAAAAAACTCTTTATTTTAGTTTTAGTTAAGACAACCCAATTAATTTTCAATTAACAATAAATTAGATATTAAGTTGCTTTAAAATAAATAAATAGCCTATTAAATTGGCAAATACGTGATGTCACGGTTTGCTATTGAAAACCAAAATCTATGGGGAATGCGTTTTGACAGTAAAGAGCATTTACGCCGCAGCATTTCATACAAACTTACAAGTTTTTAGAAATTAATTAAACGATTTTAATAAAACTTTCTACATAATTATAATAAGCAGGATACATAAGTCAAAAAAGTTAGTTGAGAATATTATTTAAATATCTTATTATAAGATAATAAAAATAGATAAAAAGAAGAAGATAAAAATTATATTATTTTTCTTATTTATTTATTACCTTATTGGTACTATACCGGCGCGCTTGTATGACGAGATGTATGAACGTAGATGAGGCGAAAGGAGTATGTAAGGATCGTAGCAGGTGGCGTTCTGTAGTTTTTGCCTACCCCCATGGGTAAAAGGCGTGAGTTTATGTATATATGTATCTTATTTAAAAACAGATAATTGGAAATCTCTGTTTCTATAGAAAACTTAAATTCGGTCTGAATTATCTGTAACACAATTTTTTTAAAGGATGTAATTCGAATGTTGGAGTCTAGTCTACTATTTAATTCCCCAAGTGAACTTAGTTGGTCCAATGGTTAGGAAATAAATATCGTAATTTATAGGTTAGTCTTCTTTTATCTTCTAGCGACATGCAGCATGTCGTCGTGTAAGGATTTTCTATGCGCGGCAGCGGTGCCTTCACACGACATGAATGCCGCCATACAACACGTAGGCACAAGAGAATCTTTAATCTTACATGGTACGGTCCGCATAAATCTTTGATAAGTAGGTATTGAATAAGTGAAAGATGTATTGAGGAATTGGTCCTGCATAACGTACCTATAGAGGTATGTTGTGATAAATTTCTCACATAGGCACTCTATACAGGGTCATCGATTTTTTGAAGTGAAAACTTCTTTAGCGGCGTTGAGCACTTTTTCTGTAATGGGTATAAAATCTTAAACTCGCGTCAGGACACGTGACCTGATCGAAAAAGCGTAAGACGGATGGAGAGTAGACAGCTATCCCCTCTCTACGGCGCGGCGAAAATGTATGCCTGGGCCTACTGTTTCGTTTAGGCAGCGCAGGGCGCTTGCGCGAATGTTCGTGTATAACTTTTTAATGTAAAATAATTGTAATAGTTTTAAAGTGTTAAATTTTTAATGTAATATAAATTGTCATGTTTGTGTACGATAGCGCAATAAATGAATATTGTATTCTACCACATAAATGATAGTACTTTTATACTGATAAAGCAATTGGTGCAAAATTATTCCCTAACCATTCCAAAATATCAAACAACGTATAACGTATATGCTCAACGTTAATAATCAAGTTTTCACTTCTGCCGGCACTCCCGGAGTGCAACCCGTCTTTTTTTTTTATTTCGAGGTTGGTCCCATAGTAAAAGTTGTTTATAATGATCAGTACAATGACCCATTTTCAGGTTTCGGGTAAATTTTCAATGACCCTGTATACTAGTTCATATTTCATTTGTGTAATAAAAGTCTTTTTTTTTCTTTATGTTGGTACAGTAAGATTCACAATAGCGATTTGCTGCATTTAAAATGTCAATTTAATTTGATTATTATTTAATCCGAACTAATATTATAAATGTGAAAGTAAGTTTGTTTGTTTGTTTGCTACCATTTTACGCCTAAACCACTGAACCGATCATCCTGAAATTTTGCATATACGTTGCCAGGTGTACAGGGACGAACATAGGGTACCTTTAATCCCGAAAAAAAGTACTGTTCCCGAGGGAAATCACAAAAACGTCCTTATGACAGTAGATGGCGCCACGTGTCTATCGGATCATGATTAAATTTTAAGTTTAAGCATGTAATACATTATGGGTCTAGACTGTCGGTAGACCAGTTTCAAGTAAACAACCTAGGAGTACGAAAGTTGTTTGCTTAATAATTTTTCATGCCCAAAACCGCTGAAGAGTATCCTGACATTTTGCATAAAGTGGCTTCCAGACGGACGGACTTGCGGTTACGGCAAACCGCAGGCCGCGGCTCCTAACGCTCCAAAAACACACCACCGCGGTCACAGTGGCGGCCTGAAGTGTCATTAGCGTGGTGATTGTGCTACAATCGGACAATCGGACGTCGCAATCGGACGTCAGTCAATATGGCTAACCGTAACGTTGTCTTATTACTCTCATGACTCATTAGTCCTCTCAGAAGATAAGAAAAAAGGTAGGAAAACCGTTTATTTAAACACTTGAGGTGTGAGGTAGAGATAAACTACAGTAACATGACGCGCCCTTCCACAATTCAAAACGTTTGAAAGTGTTTTTAATAGTATTAAAAATACTCACAACGCATGTGTGCGTATTGAGACGGCTCTCGAGACAAAAACAAATCAGCGATTTGTTGTCCGACTAGCGGCGTCAAAAATTACTCATTATTATTAGTATGGCGCTGCACTGAAATTCTCTATGAAAATGAGAGGTACGTCGTCTTGCGCGGTCGGCTATTTATGATTAGTTGACAATAAATATCCTAGCCTGCTAATAAATAATAAATAGCTGCTAATAAATAGCCTAGCCAACGAATGTGACTACACACATTGAAATGGTAATATGGAGGGAAGCGTCAAGGTATAATAGTTTATCTCTACCTATATTATCATTAGCATCGCATATTAGGTACTCTTAGGAATAGAGAAGTGTGAGTTAAATTTAAATTATTATTTAAATTCAACTATTTCTATTACAATTTCCATATTTGGCGTCATTTTACAAAGCAGTACACGCGGCCGGTTGTTAAAATTTGCAATTGACGCGGCCGCCACAACATTTCGCGTTTGTCTGTGACCCACTTTATATACGTTGTCAGGGATACAGAAAACTGCGTAACTGACACTGTCATCACTGACACTGACAGGTGTAAACGCATTCATAGAGGATGCATGGAAGAATAAAGGTGAACTTATAACTACGCTCTGTCAATGAAGCATACTCTGCGATTACTCCGCTAATTGTAAATTGATTTGGATGATTCTTTTTTTGTTTATTTTTTCGAATGGTCCCAAATAAATACTGTCATGATCTGATGATGAACTTCGGAGATATGGAAAGGAAACTCCTCATAAGATCACAGCGCAGAACTGTCTTAACAGTAAAATTTCTTTGTTTAATGCGTGTAGTCGATGATTGACTGAAGGAAGAGGTTAGTTGCTAAACTAACCGTGACCTATGTCGATGTATGTAAACAACAGTTTTTCAACGGCAAAGTTAAGTTTGTCCCTCAGTACTGTTTATTTTTTCGTTAGAGGTATTTCCGGTGTGTTTTAATGAGGGTAGGTAGGTTACGTTTTTCAATTTTAGAATATCTCGCAGGTCCAACACACAACCAAAAGCTCATTGCGAGCCCGAGCAAAAATTACTGCTCAATCCTCGGAATCTTCCGTTCATGCCGCGTTAAGAAGGCAAGCACAACCGGAGCGACAAGTAAATTTGAGAGCTGATGAGACATTTTCTTAAAGCCAGGAAAGACTAGAGAGCCAAGCCGTTCGCCCTCCAAGCTTCTCAGAGAGTGACTGAAACGCCCTTTTAAATGCAATTGCTTTTGAAGGAACAAGCCGAAAGCCATAGAGCTGTAAGAGCAACTGAGACGCCTTTTCAATCAAACACAACTTCGTCTCAGAGAACAAGCTCAGCCATTACAGCGAAACTCTAAAATAGTCGCAGGTGAGAAGGACCTCTCTTGCAGAAATGCAAACTGAACGCCGACGGACTTTTATGAGTCACAGTCTGTTGGTCTGTAGGTATTTAATAATTCTGGATCTGGCCGAACAACAAGCCGAGTACAGCCCGAATTGATTGTCAAATTCTAAACAAACGCGGGCGAAGCCGCGGGTAAAAGCTAGTATATAATATAATGCAAACGTAACTCTCTCTTTCTGTTACGCTTTCACGACTAAACAAGTAAACAGTTTTTGATGAAATTTGGAACGGGGCAAGTTTGAACCCCAAGGAGTCCTTCCTTGGGGTTCAAACTTGCCCCATTAGCTTTTTCTTATTCCGCGACTTCGTCTGCGTCCGCGATAACCGACATTTATGCGGACGAAGTCGAATGCAAAAGCTAGATTAAAATATGCTTCATTGTGTTAATTGATGACATTATAATAACGTATCTTTAGTGGCATTTAACTAACCAACTTTTACAAATGATAGCAATCTAATCTCAGTCTCTAAAATACCTCTAATTTACCTACATTTTTTGACATTGATTGTCGGTGAGATGAGATGGCGACTAGATATTAAACGTATTTAATTAGTAGAATTTGCCTTTAGGTAAACCTAACTAAAAGTCTAATCAGTAAGCTAAGCCGGTTATGTAATAAAAACATTAGCAATGTTCTGGGACAATGGGTTAAAAATACTCAACAGGGTTTGTTAAATTCTACTCATTTTAACAAATAATTTAATATACACGCGCTGTGCAATCAAATTGTTTTGCCCGAAACACTCATTAAAAACAAACAATAATTAAAGCCTTTTTTATCCTATTTCCCTATTTAACCGTCCCTTGTTATTACTGTATTGTGTGGTGACTGTACAGTCAGCATCAAAATTACAGTTAATGGAATTTAACAATAAAATACAATTTTTCTGTTAAAATCTCTTATATCGCTATCAGAATAAAGGAAGGTATGTGCCATCTACACGATGTATGCTCGTGATTTGCAACAATTATTTACATACAAACATAAACTCACGCCTTTTTACCATGGGTGTAAGCAGAAACTACAGAACGTTACCTGCTACGATCTTTACATACTTCTTTCGCCTCGTCCGCGTTCATGCATCTCGTCATACAAGCGAGCCGCACACATGACCTTTCTGAAGAACCTCACCAATAAGGTCAGTGTAGGTCTTCTTAGGGCGTCCCCCCCCCTCCCTGAGTTCCATTTCACATCTGCCATACAAATTCCTTTTCTTAACTGCCTTTCATTCATTCTCTCCACTTTGGACCATCGAAGCATACTCTTTTCAGACGTCTGATTTTACGTCTGTAAATAACGCCTACAAAAAAAAAGCAAACAAGCCTTAACTCTGTATAATATTAAGTATTAGTATACATTAACAACAATAAACAGTGTTAATAAATTAAACCCCTAGGTACTAATTTCACTTTCAGCCGCTGAATCAGCGCTTTATCCAAACAAATTATAATTTAAAATTATTCACGTCAGCGGCTGTGAAAATGGTTTCATGAGTAAATTGTGAAACCGATATTCAGCAATCACGGTTCAAGTGAACCTTTACTGAACACTTTCAAAATAATATATTTACTTACACACCTGATAAATGTAAATTCTCTCTACGAACAGAAGTTAACCACAAAACATCAACATACTAATGTTTGCTTAAACAAGTTTGAACTTACGACCTTTAGCTGCCCGTCAGCGCTTTTTGGTCATTGACGCTTGAATGTTTAAAGTTGCAGGTTAACTTTGGCCTGAATACATAATTACCTACTTACGACCTTCAAATATTATATTTTTTTAAGAAAATCGTCCAGAAAATTCTTATTTTAAAAAGGATTTCTTTTATTGAACATTTTAATTTAACCTAATCTTATTGTAGTATTGCTGAATAAAGGTTTCCCCCATAACCTCCCATTCCTCTGTGGTGTTTTGTGTGACTCATCTCCCATACATACATAAACTCACGCCTTTTTCTCATGGGGGTAGGCAGAAACTACAGAACGCCACCTGCTACGATCCTTACATACTCCTTTCGCCTCATCTACGTTCATACATCTCGTCATACAAGCACGCCGGTTACGAGTACTCCGCACCTGACCTTTCTGAAGGACCTCACCAATAAGGTCAGTGTAGGTCTTCCTAGGGCGACCCCTCCCGGCGTTACCACTCACCTCTGCCATTTAAATACCTTTTGTCAATCATCTCCCATAATGGTTTCTAAGTCATCACGCCAGAGTTACAAACACCCGTTTCGTGACGACCCTGGCCCATCTGACACAATGCATTCTGGATACATTGCCTGCCCAGTCCCACTTCAGCATACTTAATGTCAGCCTACTCATATCTCATTATGTCTTAATTTATTTTTTATTAACTGTAACTTTTAGTATCTTTTTTCAGCTGACTGTACCTATTAAATTAGGGAAGGCAAAGGATTTGAAAACAAGACTGAGAATATTCCAAACAAAATTTTTTTATACCTGTCTATTTACTTATAATTTTATTGAATTGTATATTATTATTAATGGTCGTGTCCTATTAAAAAGCAAAGGCCCCTTTCACATTTTACAAAATAATGTGCTTGATAAACATTGATATTACCGGCGTGATTGTAGGTATGACGGCATGTATGAAACAACTTCTTATAGGATTGTGGCAAGTGGCGTTCGGTGGCTTCTGCCTACCCCCATGGGAAAAAGGCATGAGATTATGTATGATATTCAATCTCCATAACAGGCTTAGAGCCTATTCCTGTAACAGTTTTTATCACGGGCGAGCTAGTGTGATATCGAATACCAATGAAAAATGACAACAAAATTAGCCAGTTGATCAAAAAATTGACGAGATATGTCTTATTTAAATAAAACAAACACGTATTTTCGCAGAAGCGAGAAAACTCGGGTTTACGTTTTATTTAGGTCTCCAATTCAGAGAAACTTGTTTTTGAAGCCAATGAAGACACATGGGAGTAGCCTAATACGCTTATGTTTACATTAGACATGTGTTACAATTTACATAACGAGGGAAAATATTAAGCATATTTTTAAATGTGGGGTACACGGCAAAATAACGCAGGACGAAACCAGCTGGCTTCGTTCATAGTGGCGGCAGCGGCAGACGAATGGAGTTTTGTGAATTGTGGTACGGAAGACACTGTGCCGTTTTGTATGTATCTTGCATTCAATTAAGCAATTTTTAACGTTATTTCTGTTGTACTTTAGTTCATTATCAATTAAGAAAACTGCTTGGTCATATACTACTCTACCTGACTGACAAGTGACTGACTGATAAGTCATCGTTTTATTAAAATAAAATACCTATCTGGATGACAAGTATTCCAATAAAACGATGATTAAACAAAAGAAATACAAAAAAAATCTTTTGTTTGCCTGTATTTGACACAGTTGTGGGGCACAAAATATTTTTTTATTGTTTTAAATTATTACCAATTTTTGTTTTAGTTTTTGTGTACCACATAGACTGCGACAAAACTGACTTCCTTATTTGTTTCTTCAGCAATAAATAATTGAAAGTATATCTTTTAGTTTCTTCAATAATTGAGACTGATTCAAAGCTCGGAATTGGTAGAGAATATTTACCTAAAGTTCGAGGAGGAAGGTAACATAGACTTGATAATACCGCCTCTAAAATCACATGGCGATTAAAATCCGGAATGATTTCAGGATTTTAGACGAGGTATTATCAACTCCATGTTACTTACTTCCACGAACTTTAGGAAAGTATACTCTACCTATACCGATCTGTGTTTAACATACAACAAAGATTTCAACAAAAACCATAAATTATAAACGTCTGTAACTCTTTATAACTGCTTTCATCTGCAGCCCACTGCCTGAAACAAAAAGTCTGCCTCAAGGCATATTGTCACCATAAAATGGTATTATTTTGTTCTGTTACTCGACAATTTAATCGTTACAATTTGCATACGGTATAAGCGTATTGTTCGAAAACAATTTTAAATGACATTTCAGAGTGTATTAAATTTTTTGTCGTCATTTTCGGGGAAATGTGTGGATTTAAATATTCGAATGAGAAAGGAATTGAAAGTCGTTTCATTCTTGTAATTTAAAGCGCTGTGTTTTTTTTCTACAGAATGTTTTACTGATTAAAATGGATGATAGTATTTGTTTTCATTCTCACTTGATGAAAACTTAAGTTCGAATATAAGAGTGCCAATTCTACTCACTTTTAGGGACGGTTATATAATCTGTCATCTTAATTTGTAAAAAAAGTCTCTAATTTTTATCTCCGGATCTTTAAGGTTTTTCATTAGTGAATTTAGAAGCTTTTTGATGGCCAATTGAGCCCTTAATAAGGTCAACAAGAGAATAAGACTTAAAGAGATTATTGACAACGAAAAGTCTAAAAAATAATTATCTACAAAGCATGTTAACCGTAGCAAATATAGTGTAACTATAATTTTCCACACAGTGAGTGCTAAAACTGGGTTGTATAACATGACAGTTACATGCAGAAGTTCATATAATGTGGCAATTAGTTAAGCCGTCCCGTTAGTCTCTGTCATTCGAGGGCTTAACTCGAATACTAATATGAATGCAACCTCTACTAAAATAGGTTACGTACAGGAATTTGTTTTAATGGAAAAATACACAAGGTTTCTTTTCCAATGTTAGTGCGTTGATTTGGACACTTGAATTTTATATACAACTAGCTGACCCGCCCACGCGTTGCTGTGGCTATTTGTAATCAAAAAATATTAAGACTAATAATTGGGATAAAAACTATTCTATCTTTCAAGTTGGTTAAAACTGTACGCGGTGTGTAAAGATTAAAATCGGTTAAGTAGTTTAGGAGTCCATCCCGGACAAACAACGTGACGCGTAATTTATATATATTAAAACAAGATAGCTTAACCTGACCAAGTATTGCTGTAGCTCATTGATTATAAAATATTACAATATCTTTTCTTATAAAATGCAACACACTCAATTTTCGAAAAAGTCAAATAATTTACAACAACATAACATAACATCACGCCTGTAATCCCCGAAGGGTTAGGCAGAGGTGTACCCATTTATACACCCACATTTCGCCAGTTATGTTTCCGTCCCATGTAATAGGGGGCGAGCCTATTGCCATCAACCGGGCACAAATCCAGACTCCGAGCTGCTACTGAGAAATTCCTGATGGAAAAACCCAATAACACTTTGCCCGACCTGGGAATCGAACCCAAGACCTCATGCTCAGCAGTCGCGCTTTGCGACCACTAGACCAACGAGGCAGTCAAATAATTTAATTGCTTAAATAATAAATTGACCAGAAGGTCAATTTATGTTTTCTTTACAGTGGCTGTTTATAGATATTCTCGTTTCGCCGCGTCGGACGAGCGTGTTGCCTATTCCAACCGGGTAATATAGTCATCTTATATGTCATGTTCAGGTTTAACCGTGTCGGACTTTTTGTACCCACATAAACCTGTTGTTTTTGTTTCATTTGTAAAAGCAATGAGTGGGCAAAGGGTTGACTCGTTTCTAATTAAATAAAGCTTTATAGTGTAGATATTAATGTCTGATTTTATTTGTGTTATTGGTTACGGTAACAACGGACTGCCTCGTTGGTCTAGTGGTCGCAAGCGCGACTGCTGTGCATGAGGTCTTGGGTTCGATTCCCAGGTCGGGCAAAGTGTTATTGGGTTTTTCCATCAGGGATTTCTCAGTAGCAGCCTCGGAGTCTGGATTTGTGCCCGGTTGATGGCAATAGGCTCGCCCCCTATTACCATGTAATAGGGGGCGAGCCTATTATATATTATATATAGCGACTAAAACATAACTGGCGAAATGAGGTTGTACTAATGGGTACACCTCTGCCTAACCCTTCGGGAATTACAGGCGTGATGTTATGTTATGGTTACGGTAACAGTTTTTATTTTAAAAATGGCTTTGTTTGTTTCCGTAAGACTCAAATAAGGAACATTTACTTATCTATAATAAGAACTACTAACTAACTGTTATTGCTAAACTTATTTAATCTTTATTATACTAAGTACCTACTATTAAGTCTTATTCAGACTCAGGGGGCAATTCTGCTAACTTTTAGGAACGATCGCAATGTCATATAAATCTCAATCAGTCAAACTGCCTCTAATTTACCTACATTGATTGTTGACAAGATGAGATTGCGACTAGGTTTGAACGCGTTTATAATTAGTCGATTTGCCCTACTATTTAGTTTACTATTGCGCTTAACAAAAAAATTATAGACATATTAGAAGTATTTTACGAAAATCTCAGTAAGTAGGTAGGTACCTAGGTACCATAATTAAATGGTAAAACTTAAGAAAATATTAAAAAAAAGACAAATGATTTTCCACAAAAACAATAGTACTTTAACTAACAAGCAAAATGCTTTTATTGTCTCACAAAACTCACACAAAAGTCGGCACTGTATTAACATCTGAATAAAGTAGAAGGTATATTGAAAAAGTTTCGTAATAGGTACCTTGTTGTTACCTAGATAGCCTACTTACACCGAAAAAATTTGGACAAAAAGCGTGTGAGTTGCTTACGACCATGTAATTTGTGCTAGGTCATTACGAGTAGCGGTAGAAGACAGCTTTCCTTGTATATATTTTGTAGATTTTATGTTTATTTGACTGCCTCGTTGGTCTAGTGGTTGCAAAGCGCGACTGCTGAGCACGAGGTCTTGGGTTCGATTCCCAGGTCGGGCAAAGTGTTATTGGGTTTTTCCATCAGGAATTTCTCAGTAGCAGCCTCGGAGTCTGGATTTGTGCCCGGTTGATGGCAATAGGCTCGCCCCCTATTACATGGGACTAAAAAAAACATAACTGGCGAAATGTGGGTGTACTAATGAGTACACCTCTGCCTAACCCTTCGGTGATAATAGGCGTGATGTTATGTTATGATGTTATGTTATGTTTATTTGCGTTCCAGGGCCGCGGTGACTCTTTTGGCAAACCAAGAACTTACAATACGAGATATTGTGGCTATAAGGAAGATGCTGTCGCATCAGATGCAAAAATAACTGCTAAGCATTGCAGCTCAATTCTGATTTTTAGTTGTAAAGCGTAGCTTGAGTAAAGACGGTATTGTTGATATAAATAATTCTTCTGTACCTACGTGTGTGTGTTATTGAACTCCTCCTAAATCGCTGGATCAATTTTGATGATATCTTTGTGTGTTTGAGTGGGTACTTCAATAGTTTAGGCGCTGCAAGCTAGAATTTGGGCCGGACAACGTGTATCTGTCGGGGCGGCTAATATACATATGACGCAGGTAAGTTTTTAATCTAGTAATTAATTACAAAACCAACATATTATGTTTTAATTCAATAAGCCATCATAGATTTTCCAGATTATTTAAAATAAAAAGTCCCTAAAAGAAATGGCGACATGTTTTCAGTTTCCATTTACAATTTTCTCTGAAACGATTTTAAACTTCATTCAGTTGAGTACTACAGATAATTATGGCGGCCGTAAAACGCAACTTCGCTCACTGCGGTTAACTAGAGAGCCGTTTTAAAACTTTACTATTGAAATTAAATTTTGTTACTGACAAATTATTTTGGTTGGTGAAGCTGTTTGGTTATTATCTGATTTTAAGTTGAAAGGTTTTCGGGTTTCATTTTCAATGAGTTTATTGACAAATTGTTGATTGAAACCCGATGTACATTTTTTTTTATTACTGAGCTTTATTGGCTTAAAAATACACTATTTACAGGTACTTTTCAAGTGTGTAGGAGTTAGTTTCTTAGAAAGATGAAGCAATTAACTTCATCTTTCTGACTGACTAACTCGTTTAAGTAGGTTTCTATGGAGAAGAACGATAAAATAATAATCTTTTAAAATCGATAAAAATATAATTATCACAAATAAATTGATGTTAGATTAGTGTTGAATCTTCGGGTGCAATATGAGAGCAACGTAATTTAAAATAGCCCTTTAAGATGCCTAGCTCAACCATTTTGAAAAGAACTGAATGATCCGACTCATGTGCCACCATCAGCGAGGCATTTGCGTGAGCGTGCCGTACGCGGCCACTTCAAAACATACCTATACGGTAACTAATGGTAACTTTATAGTAAAGACAATTTAAGTGGAATTTGTAATAGCCGGTACATAATTACAGCTTGCGCGAAAAGACAGCGTACATACAAGTCAAAAGCCTGCGCAGAATGCGCCATGATTGTTCAAGTTATTTACCGACTATTTTACGAATGACACACTACGGCATCTTATGCGGTTGTAATAGGGGCGATTTTACAACAAAATGGTATAGTCTGACTGTACCTTCTCTTTGAAATTATTATCGTGCTTTAATATGGAGCGTAATACCATTTCATTATGTATTATTTTGGTTTCTCGTCATTACTTTATATGGTATCTCGCGAAAATTATTCAGTCTCAAAAACGAGGTATTATTAACTCGACAATAAATATTAATCTGCTTTGAGATGTTTCTAGGAAAAGGAAGCCATTATTGGAAGGAAACTTAGAATGTACACTCCTACCTATATCAACAATATTACAAGTCTGATTCTCTCAATTGTTTATGAAATTCTGTGTAGATTTTTTTATTTATTCTGACGACCAAACTGTTAAATAACAGTCATAAATAATTTAGTATAAATGTATAAAGCAAACGGGGGAAAAACTTAAAAACGATTTAGACCCCAGGGATGAAACTTTTCGTCGACTATGGAAAAATAATCTGCTATTCCATCCAAAAACACCTACATTGTCAAAATGTATGGAAAGTTGTAACTTTTTTAATAACGATAGGTAAATTATAATGGTCTAGAATTATGTACTGAGCCACGGGAAAAGTTTTTATTACAATGTCCCTTTTCCACCCGTTATAAAGATGTCCACAAAAGGTCACCGTTAAAACCATTATCATACTTATTTTAATATTATTTTTTTATGCAGCTAGGAACTTTTACAACACTGTTATAATCATCATAAAACCTTACAAAATTGCCGTAATCACATAAAAAAATCATGATCATGCCACTACCGAATATACATATTATATAACCGTATATATATAATTATAATCGAATATATATTAACATAACATGTCGAGTACCAAGAATTGTGTTGTTAAAAGATGAGAAGGCGTGGTTTGCTCATTAAAAAAGTGTTTGTAGTCACTGTGGTTCGAAATTGGAATGTCTGAGTCAAGCTTAAATTAAAATTACATGACATTTTCCTTGTACACTGAGATCCAGGAGTCGCTAGACCCACGTCATTTCAGTATGGCTAAAATGATAGAGGAATGTGTATTTAAGACATAATTATGTTGTTTTTTGAATAACCAAAATAAATAAAAACCAGTCACCATTTGAACGAAAGTGAACTTACCTTCTTCACTTACGCAGTACGCTCAAGTGATGACTTGCTTACTTCTTATTACTTGATACGTAAAAAAGAGTCCAGTATTGTAGCTTCCAAGCATGCACACCTTCTTAACGACATCGACCTCTATTTATTCCCAAAAATTTCAACCATGTTCAAATGACGTAAGTCTAGTGACTCTGGTATCTTGAATCATTGCGGAATGGAGCGAAATGAGCACAAACCGCGGCGTAATAAAAATCTAGATACGTCACTCTTTGTTACTCGCGTTGTACGTGAATGTTGAGCTAATTACCAAAGCCATTGTGATTCTTCTCCGCTGCAGTTTTTATTCTGTGACGCGTTTTCTCTGGGGGGAGTTTGATCCCATTTGTATTCGGGAATGTATCGCGAAGAATCCTAATTCAAATCGAGTAGGCATTTCGGTTTTCCGATGTTTCGTCGTTTGCAAGTGCTGGTATAAATATTCGTGCCATTACGGTAGCTTATTCGTGTGGATATTCGTATTGTCGATTTATTTTAAGGTGGCTTTGGAATTCTATTTTAGAGCGGGATATGCTAGGTGAATACAAGAGTGCCTTGACTTTCAATGAGGAAGTTTTCTGGGGATAATATTTTTTTAGTTTATGTACTTAGTTAAAGCAGAGATCGCGCGACTGAGAAAAATACTCGTATTCACCCATTATCACAACGTTTTACGTGCGATACAATACATTAGGCATTATAAAAAAGGTGAGTTTAAATAACAACGAAAAATAGGTATGCATAGTAACTAGTTAGTGATGTATCTTGTAACACCCCCGATAGTTCAAGTACATCCATACTAATATTATAAATTCGAAAGTAACTCTGTCTGTCTGTCTATCTATCTGTTAGTGTATCTGTTATGCTTTTACTTCTAAACTGCAGAACCGATTTTGATTACATTTGGCACGGCGTCCGTTTATTCCGCGTCCGTTTATTCCGCGTCCGCGATAACCGAAATTTAGGGACTACGCACACTTATTCAGCTCCATTCAGCTTTTGTCCATAGAAAACGCCGATTTCGTATGAGACGCGTACGCGTCCGTTTAGCTTTCCGCGTCTGAACGCATGCGATACAAAATCGTTGTTTTCTATGGACAAAAGCTGAATAAGTGTGCGTAGTTCCTTATGCGCACAAAGTCGATTGCAAAAGCTAGTTACATATATGAGAGAGCAACTTTTGAGTAACCTTCCAAGTTTGAGGTTTATATAATTGTGTTCTAATGGAAATCAATGTGACGACATGAAAAATCCTTTTAAGATCTTTAGACCCTCGTTACCTAGGGAACCGTCTAATGGATCAGGAATACCTTTTTTCTTTTGTTCCGTACACCGCTGAAAGGTCCCTGTGGATAGGTATTTGATGGATGAAATGGCAGATGTTTCTCACTTTCTCGATTCATTTAACTTATTTCTACTTCAAGTAACTTTACTTTGAAATAATGAAAACAACGCAATATTTATGTAATGTTATTAGATATTCAGGCTTCAAGTTGAAGTTTTTGTAATGGTGAACTATTTAATGAACCAGTATTAATATTTTGTGTCGTTATACCAGTGGTTGATTCGACTGTCTCTCATGCATGAGGTTGTGAATTTTATTCTGGGCAGGAATGGACTTATTGAGCTTAGATGTACTTTTTAAGTTTATCATAAACATCAATGCTCATGACTACTCTGTGTGAAAAGAGGCCTTTTATCTTTCTATGTCAAGTGGTTTTCGATATTTCGCTTTGATTTATATTTCAAGATTTACACTTCTTATTTTATTAAATCGAGTTAATTATTTTCATATAGGGAAGTCCTGTTGAGTAGTCCCATCGCGATCTTAAGAATTGATTAATATTTACTTTAGAAACTTATAGAAGAGTGGAAAAAGATCCGCACTTTGATCTAACTTAACTTTTCAAGTGATGGCGGAGGGGAAATTAAAAAATAATATTATGTTTCATCAGTTTGATATGAAAGTTATAAGATTTTTATGGGAGAAAATGAACTTTATGTTAGGGTAAGTGAGTACTATAACAATACTCCTCACTATTATTGTACGGGAACTATTAATCACGTAAGAAATTTAAAAAAAGAAAACTTCTTTTCTCTGATTTTTTATTTCTTTACACTTACGCGATTAACACACGGCACCGCGCACCGTTGCGGTATGGTACCCAGCAGTTCGGTACCAAACGCATAAAGTGAAAAAACCCTTAAGGATATTTAAGTATGCAAAAGCGCGACTGCTAAGCATGAGGTCTTGGGTTCGATTTCCAGGTCGAGCTAAGTGTTATTGAGTTTTTCCAGTAATTTCTAAGTAGCAGCTTTGAAAACTGGATATATGCCCGTTTGATGGCAATTGACTCGCCCCCTATTACATGGGACTTCATAAACTTGACTGGCGAAATGTAGATGTACTAATGGGTACACCTCTGCCTAACCTTTCGCGGATTACAGGCGTCATATTATGTTATGCAAAAGCAATAGACGTCCAAATAGATAGGTACCATCTACCTACCATTTCATTTTCCAATTTCCATTTTGCTATCATAATTTTCAAGGGAAATAGGGTCTTTGGTGACATCATCGGCTAAATGTGGTAATAATCGACTGATAGTGACATTAAGGTACCTACCGTCGTCTCACAGCATTATGGCAAAGTAGCCCTTTTCCCTTCAGTCCATTTTTATGGCTCACGTCAAAGATAAGCTGCATACTTCCAAGCTTTCATGTCGTCCTTTCGTGAGGTCGATTGATATGAAAATTCCTGCTGGACGGAAAATGATTTCGTAAATTGTGGGGAGGTGCTTTTAAATTCTTTAGGAAGCTTTTATTAGTAATCGTCAAGATGGCGTTTTAAAAATAACTTTTTTTTTCTGTCTGCGACAAATTTGATATATTATCCTACGGGAATCATACATTTTTCGGGATAAAAAGTAGCCTATGTGCTATTACAAACTATAATCAATTTCTGTGCCAATTTTTATCCAGATCCGTTCTTTCAAACATCCATCCAATCTTTCGCATTTATAATAGTACGATTAACTTTTATTTGAGAGGTTCATAGTGTTACTAATAACTCATTTAATATCTAATGTTAGTAGGCTGAATTTTAATGTAATTAAAATTCAGCGTGGAGCTGCATACATCTTATTACTATCGAGGAGTCCCACAGAGAACACACTCAGAACACTATTGGTATTTCGTTAGCACTATAAAAATCTAGGAACTAATTTAAAAAAATATGATTTATTACTGTTGTTTGCCTAACTGCTCCTCCAACATGCTTTCAAGGTCGTTGGCACTTATTGTCGCTTTAACCGCTCATGGCCTGACTGTCATACCGGTATGACAGAACAATAGAAAATCAATTGTGTCTCCTACGTGCGACTTGAGTAATTAATAATGATTTAACTTATTTACTTCCGTAATATATTTTCCAACAACCGAACTAAAAACCGGAGACAGCTAATCAAAACGATATTCAAGTAAAAGAATCTAGAGTTTAAGACAGCCGGTATAACCAACTCTTTGTGTACTAAAACTTTTGAATTCTCAGTTCGACAGTAACATAGCTATTCCCTTATCTTTAAGCGCTGAACGAACTTGAAAGCAGATAAGAAGCGCTGCGCTTTAAGTTATAAACTTTTATACTACGTGACGTATCGAAAATGCATCGGATGGTAAGAAGGCTTATACGAGCTGACTTTAAAGTAGTTTAAGCGCTAAGCGCGAATCGCATTTAGCCCCGCCCTCCATTATTCAGCGACTGATCCACCCTACATGAAGCTATAAACTTTGCTAACTAAAAGATTCCATGAAGAAACGCGCTGGTATTTAATAAAAGGTCTACTGTTTTGTTTAAAAACGGTATTTAAAAACAAAACGATTTTCAACAAAACGGATATTTTCTGTATGCCTCATATTTGGTATCTACTTACCTGTGTTTTTTAATTTTGAAATATGCCAATAGCTTAGGCCATTTTTAACCATATAGGTACCAAAAGAAAAAACCATCAACCAGCATACCTACCTATACCTATAACCATTTCTACGATTATGGTATGTATCTTCAGAAGCTATAACATCGAACGATCCAGAATATTACTACAAAACGTCTCGATAGGCGTCTGCCAAGAGTATTAATATTGTATTGTGATCACAAATCAATCGAAGATATCTACTGAATTGTATGGTGCCCTAGTACTCCAAATATAACTGTACTAACAGCAATTGAACAGGTAACGAAACGTTCTTACATTGCTAGAAACTCCAAGGACACTAATTATTATATGTATGTAAAGTACCCTAATGCCTTATTCTGCTCTGGTTACACAAGAATAAGCATAGATCTTCATACTTGCTCTAAGGTACATGTTGGCAATTACAGACCATTATTTTCATATCAAGTGAACAGAGGAGTACTAGTATTCTAACATTGTATTTATCCATAATACAGGGTTTCCCTAGTACAGAGTCCAGTCTCACGCGAATGTGATTATGTCTGCATTTATTTGTTACATAAGATCACATAACATCACGCCTATAATCCCCGAAGGATTAGGCAGAGGTGTACCCATTAGTACATGTTTTTAGTCCCATGTAATAGGGGGCGAGCCTATTGCCATCAACCGGCATTATTTGTTAGTTAGTATTAATTAAGCTAACCTTTGTGGAGAGAAAAATAAATTAGTATTTGTATTCGATTTTTGAAATCAAATTAGCTGACAGATGTGTTATTAAAAAAATGTTGTGGATGGCTAGTTTAAATACCAACAGCCAATCAGATCGCTTTAAATCTGACAGCAAATTATTGTGTTCTGCCTTTTAGAAATCGGATCTATATTAACTTAGAAAAATAATATTAAATTAAAGGTCTGTTGTACCAGAAACTGTATATTGCTTCGTGCTTCGATATTCGCTAAATTATTAACTACGAGATACTATGACATTTTCCTCTTACACCATAAAAGACAAATAAAATCGGATATCAATACTCAAGGTCATGCTCCGTTACAGGAACCCGCCTTGTTGTTTTACTCCATTTTTACTAAAAGTCATCAGAACACCGCACGCAGTTAACATGAGAAATTACGAATGCTTAAATAAAACATGTTACAACAGGGAGTACAGTGTACAATCGTGTACAGAGAGTATTTGGTTTCATTACGCTGTATCAACATTACGCCATCGCTGACAAACATAAACCGGGGTCGCCTTACGTACTGCCGCGTACGAAATTATTTAGTGTATGCTAATATTTGGCGAGGTTTTTGGTATGTAGTTTGTCGACGTGAGTTATTGTGTCTGGGAGGTACTGATAACGTTTAAGGGTTTATAGACTCGATACCGGAGCAATTACGAGTAGGTACGCAGCGACGCCGACGTGCGCGTTGATTTTATGTTCCGAATGTTAAATTATATTTTCTTCGATGATAAGGTATTGTTGTAAATACGCGTGCCTTTGTATTTGATAGGTATGTGGCAATTTAGCGCAGGTTTCTGTACATAATATCAATGATTATTTAAAGACAGTACAATACCAGCCTAATAGTGTGTACTTCAAAAGCCTTTTACTTATATAAAGAAGACAAGCCTTGCCAACCACGCTTGCAAAGCAGATCGGCGATTTCAGACTTATACAAATTTTAAGTCCAGGTTTCCTTACGATGTTTTTTCTTCACCGATGTCAGTGTTGTCTTAGAAAGTAGTTACATAAGGAATAAAAAATTTACATTGGAACCTGTCCGGTATTAAACCCGCAACGTAGTTTACGAGAGATGAGCGCGTTACCCATTGAGCTATCATTGTGATTTTTTGTCAATAGGTAAACTTAAACAGGTTTTGCATCAAAATCGGAATAAAGAAATCATTATACACGGCTTCCGTGCTGTAACACATGTAATTACTGAAAAACAAAATCGTGTGAAGTCTTTTTACAGTCCTGGTATTAATAAATGGATATTTATACCAGGACTGTAAAAAGATTTTGACCTTTAAACCTAAATATCGAAGTCAGAAACATTGTAAGCTGATGTTTGGTTAATTTTAGCTGCGTAAGGAAATATAGCCGGTAATTAATAAAAAAAACAAGATAAATAGTTGCCTTCGTATAAAATAATAAATTGTGAAGACGAAAAGGCAGGACAGTTGTCATCGGTCTCGAGTTTTAATAAAAACGTTGTAGTAGGTACTAATATCTAGGTACTTACCTACCGCCGAATCCATATTAAGATTGCTGCTAAAACAAAACACACATTTAGTAGAAGTAAACTAAAACATAACCTACAAATTATGAAAAGAAAAAAGTTTTAAGAACTTACCACAAGTGTACGTAGATGACCAGACTATCTATTCTGTAAATCAAATCCGCACGTCATATTACTTTACTCTCACTACATTTTCACTTTTAATACAAAAAACACATATTACCAATTACAATAACACTCGCATACAAATTTCACCGAAATACACTGCAGAATACTACCTTCGTTTAATTATGCTATCGATTTTAATTACGGAATATTTTCTGACATTTTATGAACCATGTTACGAGTATCTATACTTTCACAACAGTGTATTTTTTTAGAACTCCGATAAACATTTTAAATTTTACGGTAGTACCTAAATACATTAACACAAAAACTGTTTTGCTATTCAGCCATGTTTTGTAGTTTGCAAAAGGACTGTCAGCGCAAACTTGCGCGCCAATTAGTCATATACAAAAATGTTTCGACTTTTTTTTTACACACAATTTTGACATACAGTGTCAAATGCAAATTGTTTTTTTTTTCATATCATTCTTTTATTCTTTAACCATTTTTTAAAGTAATTACTTATAAACATTTTATTAATTAATCGTTACAACACCGGCGTAAGCTGAATGACAGTACAATAAAAAAAGGCTACCTACCTACGTTTTCTTTTTTTTTATGTAGTTATTTTAGTTTATGTTTATGTTGGTTAAATGCTTAACTGAGCTATAGGAATTAGTCAAAACGACACACCCTTAGCAAAGAGAAAAAGCGATTGTGATTTTTTGAATATAATGAAAAATGCTATTTTCGTTCCGATATTATTCCCGACTGATAATATTTTAGGGAAGTGAAGAGTGACCGATTCTTTTTAGGTATTTCTTTTTTGGATTTCATCAACATGTTTTTTAATAAAGGAATTAAAACCGTTCACACCTCGAGCCTAAAAAAAATGTTTATTTCGATTTATCTCTGTCTATATTTCGTTAGTAAAAATTGACGTAAAACTACTTAAATCAGTTATAAACAAAAATACTAATTTTGTCAGACACGAAACAAAATAAATTCAAATGAATTGAAATTAACATAACATCCTGTAATCCCCGAAGAGTTAGGCAGAGGAATAAAAAAAAAACAAAAACAAAAATAAAAATTGAATTGAATTTAAATAAAAACAAAAAGACCAATAACTAAACAAAGGTCATAATATTATTAATTGGTAGCGTAGCTAATGCACCAATCACGCGACCAAATCATTATTACAACAATAACTCAGTATTGGAAATATCGTTAAGACTAATGTATGCTATTTAACCCATGAACTGGAAATGTTATGATAGTGACCTGATTATCCATTGGATGCTAACTATGTAACTGTTCACAGCTTAATTTTCTGCTATTAACGACAGGAATGTTGTTGAATAAACTAACTGCCTCGTTGAGTCCGATTGCCAGGTCGGGCAAAGTGTTTTTTTACTTACTGAGTACTACGTGTTTTGACTTAATGATCATGGCAGTTGGGAGCTTGTCATGCTCACTCAAATGTCTCGCTGATGGTGGCGCGTGTGTTGGATCACTTGGCTCCCTTCATGATGGTTGAGCTAGGTGGTGCTGATCCATGCGTCATGCTCGTGAACGAGTGCTGTCAGTTGGGATTGGTCATCTCTTAACTGCTATGGTTTACATCTTTATTTTTAGTATTTTTTACAACTGTTTTATATTTATCTTCATTGTTTTCACATATAGACTCAACAAGAATATTGTAACCAGCATTTTGTAAAAACCTAATTTAAAAAGAGTGCCGTGAAGTTTCTTGCTCGTTCTTCTCCATAGAGGCCTACCTCCGTTTTGGAACGAGCAACTAGCTTCATTTTTCGGACTAACTGACCGACTCCTTGACAATTCAAAAGTGCCTGTAAATGGTCTAATTGAAATAAATGTTTTGACTTTGACTTTGACTTTGACTGACTTTGTTATTAGGTTTTTCCATCAGGAATTTCTCACTAGCAGCCTCGGAGCCTGGATTAGTGCCCGGTTGATGAAAATAGGCTCGCCCCCTATTACATGGGACCTATAACTGGCAAAATGTGGGTGTACTAATGGGTACCTACACCTCGGCCTTACCCTTTGGGGAATTCAGGCGTGATGTCATGTTATGTAAGCTAACAATCAATTACTGGATGCAATTACATATTTAATGCCCGATTTGTAAAAACGGCAGCATGACGGCACGTTTGATTTTATTTCGTGCCTGAAAAAGAGAATGTTTACCATCGAAAAATGGGCGGAGATAAATTGAAATAAACTATTTTTTTAGGCATGCGTTGGGAAGTGTCTTATGACCTTTAAAAAAATATTAATCAAATCCAAAAAATAAATCATATTATATGTAAAGGAATCGGTCACCCTTCACTTTCCGAAAATATTATCAGCCGAAAGGAATATCAGAACGAAAGACAGTATTTTTTATTAAATTATAGACCGATCATAAACAATATGTAATTAATATCTGATCGACAGACAGTATTTTTCATTATATCCAAAAATCACAACCATCTTTTCTCTTTGCTGCCATGTTTCTAGTGGGAAACATGGCAATTTTTAAGGACATTCTGAATATTAATTCATCTACATATACCTCAGTTAAACAATAAACATCCTAATATTACCCTTTAAAAATCCACTCATACTCAAAATAAGTAAATAGAATTAGTAATAACAAATTCCCAACCGATTTATTTTGAAATAAGTAGGTAGGTAATATATATACTATCAATCATTGTAGAAACAAAATATGCTAAAGAATATTTTATCGTGTGTGAATAATTTTTCTTTCAAGTTTTATATAAATAACATTAAATTGAAAAGCTTTATTCTGTATTATTAATAGAGAAAAAAAAATAAACATATCAGACTTGTAAAAAAATTAAATTCAGAATACACTGTTGTGCAAGTGTAGATACTCGTAACAAGGTACATAAAATGCCAGAAAATATTCCATTATTAAACGAAGGTAGTATTCTGCAGTGTATTTCCGCGAAATCTGTGTGCGAGTGATTTTGTAATTATTATTAATATGTGTGTATTAAAAGTGAAAATGTAGTGACAGTAAGGTGATGTGATGTGCGGATTTGATTTGCAGAATAGACAGCCTGGTCATCTACGTACACTCGTGGTAAGTATAAAAACTTTTTTCATTCTATTATTTGTAGGTTATGTTTTAGTTTACTTCTTTTAAAGGTGTGTTTTGTTTTCGCAGCAGTTTTAATGCAGAGTCACCGGTAGGTAAGTACCTAGATCTTAGTTCTTAAGTCTGCCTGTTTGTGTGTGAGTTTCTTTGTTTTTAAACGCACCTAGAAACTGCAGACAAATTCCTAGTGTGGGGCAACGTTTTCTGAACAAGGATAAAGATAAGAAAAGATTCACGAACCGCATTTAATGGTTCCAACTAGCATTTTTTTTATCCAAAATTATACAGATTTGTTAATTTTTTTTTTTCTGAAGAGTATGCAGGAAAATGCCAATAACCAAAGACCCTAAGCACGAACGCGCCAACGTAGAATTCAAATAGAAAATAGGACTATCCTACAGCATTTAGGTTAATTTTGTACGACAACCACCATTAGTATCAGACTATCAGTCAGTGATTTGATTAAAGCCTTGCAACAAAATCGTACTGGATTTGCGAAACGGATGTAATTCCATTTTCAAAACTCATCGAATTTACTTTGTGTTTACACCGCGCACTTGTGTTAGGTTCTCAGTATTACAAACTAATAGGATTAGTTAGAAACCCGAACCGTTTTTAAAGAAACCAGCCACCTGAAATAGTTTAAAATTATCGCGAAATCTTTTCAGCGGTTTTTAAAGCTTACCCCGAAAATACAGTTAAAACCAGCCTGAACTCTTTTAATACCTAATTTTATTACCCTAAGAGGTCGTTACGTAGAAGGCACACATATGGGTACGTCATTAGGGTCGCCGATCGAAACTTCTTCTAATTAAAGGAGCAACTTTAATGAATATCCCATAGGGTTGTCTACGAAAGTTCTTTTACTTATGCCATTCACTTATTGGACTTCGATCAAGGGGAGCGGGTGTGGTTGATCAATTGTTTAGTTCTACCTTCTACAGGGAAAATGGACGGTTCTGTGTTGTCAACCTTGAGTGCGTCAGGGGTGTCGCGAAAAGTTTTATTTCTTACTTAAGCAAACTTACTTATACTTGTGTAAAAGATTTTGAAGCGAAGTTTCTTATCGTTCGTTTCACTCCAGACAATTGGCGAATAAGAGCTTGGCTGAAAAAAATATAAAGGCGCTCCCTCACTGCGAGCATTTGCTTGTAACTTAACAGTTCAGATTCGAGCATTACATCAGTGAGTGAGGACAGCTTTCCTTTACCTTTAACACATTTCCTTTACTTAAGATACAGCCATGCATGTTGGTAGTTGTCTAGACTAATATTATAAAGAGGGAAGATTTGATGGTTTGTTTGTTTGCATTGAATAGGCTCCGCAACTACAAACTGATTTGAAAAATTCTTACACTGTTGGAAAGCTACACTTACTGCGGGGTGACATATATAGTCTATATTTTATTATAAAGATATTAGGGATCCGTCAGAAGCATCATGCGACAAAACTGCGTGGTGAGTGCTAGTTATTAATATATTTCATTCCTCCTATCATTAAAACATAATAGCGAAAGGAACTTTGTTCCAACCGGGTGTCCGATGACGCCCCTCGTTATTTTTATTTTTAAAATAGATAAACAAAAATAACATGTTGACATTGACCCTAAACCAGACAATACTTATATCATGGATATATAAATGTATGGTTTAGGTATAATGTATTTGGATCGCATCCAACGTAATCTCATTCCACCAATATTAT
This sequence comes from Hoplodrina ambigua, assembly GCA_949774945.1. NCBI lineage: Eukaryota > Metazoa > Arthropoda > Insecta > Lepidoptera > Noctuidae > Hoplodrina > Hoplodrina ambigua. The sequence continues at coordinate 4,180,370 of OX458979.1, forward strand.
AAACTAGCTTTGGCCCGCGATTTCGTCCGTGGTTATTGTGGATGCAGACAGAGTCGCGGATTAAAAAGTAACCTATGCCTTTTTTTGGGCTCCCAGCTTAGCGTAACAAACAAACCAATAAACAGATTATCTTTCACATTTACAATATTAGTATGGATACAAAGATTTCGGGGAGATTTTTTTGTTTGTGATTTAATCAAGTTGACACAGCTGTATGGGTTTATATACGTGTCGAAAACACCCCAAAAAACATTTTACTCTTTAAAAAATGACTAGCACTTTGCCCGCGACTTCTTTGAAACTTGTTTGAAAATATAATATAGCCTATGTCACCCGGGGTTAGTGTAGCTTCTGAACAGTGAAAAAATTTTTCAAATCGATTCTGTAGTTTTGGAGCCTATTCAATGCAAATAAACAAACAATTAAATCTTTCCTCTTTATAATATTAGTATAGACAAGTGACATTTTCGGTGTTGTAACTTTAAAAATACTAAATACAGAAGATTAAAACTAAAACCAGTAAGTACTTTTCTTCGAAATTCCACGGCGATATTTTTCACATTCACTTATCGAAGTTCGATAGCAGAGGGGGATCGGTCGCGGTTGATCAGCTCTTAAGTTCAACCGAGAAAATATACGGACGTCGGTGGCAACCCTCAGTGCGTCAGGGGTGGCCCACGAAGTCGAGGCGATCAACCGTGCCAAGAATAAAACGTTTGTTTATACTGACTTTGTTCGGGATTTCGCTTCGGATTATAATGTGTACCTACTGCTACTCTGCTAGTGATGTTATGATAAAGGAAGCCGGAATAACGGATTTGTATATTTATTTTTTATGTGGTTTTGCTTTTTATATTGAAATATAAGGGTATCAGGACATATGCGCGAAAGACATTTCCGCGCCAGACATTTGCGCGAGACCCTTTGCGCGCCAAGACACATGCGCGAATGGACGTTTGCGCGCCTAGACCTTTCCGCGAACAGACACTTGCGCGAATGGACATTTCCGCGCCAAGACACTTCCGCGACTCCCTTTGCGCGCTGGCCACTTGCGCGAAAGACACTTCCGCGATAGACATATGCGCGCCTATACTTGCGCGATAGATACTTCCGCGAAATATGCGCGAAGTATATTTTTATAAAGGACAATGGGCAAAATTCTTGAATTAGGGTTCCGTTACTTTTTTTACAAAATATGCTTCATGGGTGTCGTGTCCATGGTTTTCGGGGGTGCTGATGACGAAAATGGTGTCAAAATGAAAATCCAAGATGGCGGCCGGAAAATTTTCCAAGATATGCTTCATGGGTGTCGTGTCCATGGTTTTCGAGGGTGCTGATGACGAAAATGAGGTCTAAAAGAAAATCCAAGATGGCGGCCGGAAAATTTTCCAAGATATGCTTCATGGGTGTCGTGTCCATGGTTTTTGAGGGTGCTGATGACGAAAATGAGGTCTAAAAGAAAATCCAAGATGGCGGCCGGAAAAATTTCCAAGATATGCTTCATGGGTGTCGTGTCCATGGTTTTCGGGGGTGCTGATGACGAAAATGAGGTCAAAATGAAAATTCAAGATGACGGCCGGAAAATTTTCCAAGATATGCTTTATGGGTGTCGTGTCCGTGGTTTTCGGGGGTGCTGATGACGAAAATGAAGCCAAAAAGAAAATCCAAGATGGCGGCCGGAAAATTTTCCAAGATATGCTTCATGGGTGTCGTGTCCATGGTTTTCGGGGGTGCTGATGACGAAAATGAGGTCAAAATGAAAATCCAAGATGGCGGCCGGAAAAATTTCCAAGATATGCTTCATGGGTGTCGTGTCCATGGTTTTCGGGGGTGCTGATGACGAAAATGAGGTCAAAATGAAAATCCAAGATGGCGGCCGGAAAATTTTCCAAGATATGCTTCATGGGTGTCGTGTCCATGGTTTTCGGGGGTGCTGATGACGAAAATGAGGCCTAAAAGAAAATCCAAGATGGCGGCTGAAAAATTTTCCAAGATAAGCTTCATGGGTGTCGTGTCCATGGTTTTCGGGGGTGCTGATGACGAAAATGAGGCCTAAAAGAAAATCCAAGATGGCGGCCGGAAAATTTTCCAAGATATGCTTCATGGGTGTCGTATCAATGGTTTTGAGGGGTGCTGATGACGAATATGAGGTCAAAATGAAAATCCAAGATGGCGGCTGGAAAATTTTCCAAGATATTTCTTCCGGCCGCCATCTTGGATTTTCATTTTGACCTCATTTTCTTCATCAGCACCCCCGAAAACCATGGACACGACACCCATGAAGCATATCTTGGAAAATTTTCTGGCCGCCATCTTGGATTTTCATTTTGACCTCATTTTCGTCATCAGCACCCCTGAAAACCATGGACACGACACCCATGAAGCATATCTTGGAAATTTTTCCGGCCGCCATCTTGGATTTTCATTTTGACACCATTTTCGTCATTAGCACCCCCGAAAACCATGGACACGACACCCATGAAGCATATCTTGGAAATTTTTCCGGCCGCCATCTTGGATTTTCTTTTAGACCTCATTTTCGTCATCAGCACCCCCGAAAACCATGGACACGACACCCATGAAGCATATCTTGGAAAATTTTCCGGCCGCCATCTTGGATTTTCTTTTTGACACCATTTTCGTCATTAACACCCCCGAAAACCATGGACACGACACCCATGAAGCATATCTTGGAAATTTTTCCGGCCGCCATCTTGGATTTTCTTTTAGACCTCATTTTCGTCATCAGCACCCTCGAAAACCATGGACACGACACCCATGACGCATATTTTGTAAAAAAAGTAACGGAACCCTAATTCAAGAATTTTGCCCATTGTCCTTTATAAAAATATACTTCGCGCATATTTCGCGGAAGTATCTATCGCGCAAGTATAGGCGCGCATATGTCTGTCGCGGAAGTGTCTTTCGCGCAAGTGGCCAGCGCGCAAAGGGACTCGCGGAAGTGTCTTGGCGCGGAAATGTCCATTCGCGCAAGTGTCTGTTCGCGGAAAGGTCTAGGCGCGCAAAAGTCCATTCGCGCATGTGTCTTGACTCGCGCAAGTGTCTGGCGCGGAAATGTCTTTCGCGCAAGTGTACCAGATCCCAGATTTATTATTGTTAATATAAACACAGCTGTTTATTATGTTCCTAATTAAATAAAGGCGAAAACCTTTTAATGGAACTTAGATTTGCCAAACAAAGTCAACCCACAATATTAAAAAAAGTAATTAAATATGCCATATTAATTACTAACCATCAGTACCAATATACATAACATAACACATAACATCACACCTGTAATCCCCGAAGGGTTAGGCAGAGGTGTTCCCATTAGTACACCCACATTTCGCCAGTTATGTTTTGTTAGTCCCATGTAATAGGGGGCGAGCCTATTGCCATCAACCGGGCACAAATCCAGACTCCGAGGCTGCTACTGAGAAATTCCTGATGGAAAAACCCAATAACACTTTGCCCGACCTGGGAATCGAACCCAAGACCTCATGCACAGCAGTCGCGCTTGCGACCACTAGACCCACGAGGCAGTCAATACAATACCAATATACAAAATGTCTTAACATGTAACTTAACAAATATTATAATTACCAACTTATACAAAATCTTCGTTACTAGATAGAGCTCAAAACAAAATTATGGTAATCATGTGTATCGGCGCAAGTGCATTATTTAAAGAACCTCGTCAACTATATAAGATGCAGCTACATCAACGAATAATTAGATTAAGAGTTGATTACAATTATGATCACGAATTAATTGTTTAAAAACACAAATTATGTTAATGTTATTTATTTTGAGGGTTAATTAATTATTATTGATGATTAATTAATTATAATTGTATGGTTCAATTAATTATCAGTTTATTTACTCCAAAAGATTGTAAAAATAATCATTTATTTACAAAGTTAGAATCCTAACCTAAAAACTCAAACACGTGCGCCGTGCACGTGGTTAGTGTCTATAAATACAGGCGACAGCCACAGAGCGGCTCAGTTGCGCACGAGCCGTCGGACGGAACACATCTCTGTGAGTCATATTTATACTTTTTTTGTTTTTTTTTTTTGGTTTTTTTTTTTTGAAGATGATTAATTAATTATAATTGTATGGTTCAATTAATTATCAGTTTATTTACTCCAAAAGATTGTAAAAATAATCATTTATTTACAAAGTTAGAATCCTAACCTAAAAACTCAAACACGTGCGCCGAGCACGTGGTTAGTGTCTATAAATACAGGCGACAGCCACAGAGCGGCTCAGTTGCGCACGAGCCGTCGGACGGAACACATCTCTGTGAGTCATATTTATACTTTTTTGTTTTTTTTTTTTTGGTTTTTTTTTTTTTCTTTTGGGACAAGCCCGCCGCACTGTTCCCACCCACTGCAACTCCTGAAAGCCAGAATCAACAGTGGAGGCCACCAGAAAAGCGTAGAGGCAATGAAGCTCGACGAGTCCCAGAGAAACGATTTACTGTCTTGGGTCCCGCAACGAAATATTTATACTGTCGTCCTTGTAAAAAGTGTTTTATTTGAAGAAGATGGAAAATAACCAAGATTGTGATGTCAGCAATGCTTTTTTTTTTTTTTTGAGTTGGTAAAAATCATCAAATGACTCCGACTGACGAAGGACTGTCAGACTTTTACTGACTAAAAAACCACCCTGTTCCTTCTGTTGCCCTGCAGCCCCGGCAGGCGTTGGCTCCGTTGGGGGCCCCGTCCCTGTGCTGACAGCTCTTTGAGGCGCGCGCGAACAGAACGCGCCGTCGACCCGGGCTTGGTCCTTGATCGGACGGCGAGCTACCCATTACTCGCCGTCCGCAAGCCCGCGCCTACGGTGGCCGGATGTCGCCTCGCGACGTCCGACGCCCTGGGCGTCTCCCGCGGCGGCTGGGGCGTGAGGTGGTTCTCTCCGTCACGCGGCTCGCCTCCTCCTTCGCTAGCATTACTGCTTCGCAGAAGGAGGTGACTGCATCCCATTCCCTCTCGCCCCGGAGCATGGCCTGAACCAGGTCCGGACGCGAGAGGTTGCCGCCGCCTATCACCTCCGTGAGGGCACGGCGGTGCTCTGCCCAAGCGGAGCAGTCCTGCACCGTATGCTCCACCGTGTCCTCCGGGCGATCCACACAGTGGTGACACCCGGGCGTTTCCTCCCGCCCTATCCGACACAGGAACCTCCCGAAACAACCGTGTCCGGTGAGGACCTGCGTCAGGCGGTAGGTGAGGACGCCGTAGCGCCTCTCCAGCCACACCTCAAAGAGGGGTCTTACCGCCGCGATTGCGGCGTGCCCGAACTTGGGTTGCGACAGTCGCATCTCCCATCCCGCCATGAGATCGCACCGGAGCTCACTCCGCAGTGCACGATTTGCCGCGGCAGCGGGGTTTCACCCCGGCGCTGCGCGTCCACACGCCACTCGTAGACGCGCTGGAGGACTGTTGCCTCCAGATCCCACGGCGGCAATCCGGCAAGGAGGCTTGCCGCTTCGCCGGAGACCGTGCGATATCCCCGGATCATCCGGATGGCCATGACCCTCTGGCATGCCACCAACTTGGCTGGTGGCCGCCGCCTGATGGTAGGGGCCCCGTAGAGGGCCATGGACCGCACGACTCCGGCGTAAAGCCTCCGGTAGGAGGCGCCTGGTCCCCCGAGGTTGGGCAGGAGCCGCCAAAAAGCAGCCCCAGCCCTGTCCAATCGCGGAGCCAGACGTCGGAAGTGCTCCTTGAAGCTCCACCGGCTGTCGAGGACGAGACCCAGATACTTCATCGTCTCCTCGACGCCGATGTGAACCCCTCCCACCGTTATTTGGGAACCCGACGGTGGCGCGTTCCGAAGACCATGAAAGCACATGGCCTCGGATTTGTGCAATGCCACCTCGAGTCCCAATTGCCGGATTCTTTCGACGACTGTCGCAACCCCTCGCGTCGCTAGGTCGGCCGCCGCCTGGTGCGACTCTCCCTGTGCCAGGACGAGCATGTCGTCAGCGTAGCAAACTACGCTGACGCCGTCAGGGAGGTCGGCGCGCAGCACCCAGTCGTATCCAATGTCCCATAGAAGCGGTCCCAGGACCGATCCCTGTGGGACACCGCACGACATCTCTCGCCGGTTCCACTCTCCCCGTTGGTCGGGGTAGATGACGGCCCTATCCGTCAGATAGTCCTCGACAACACGACGAAGGTAGGTCGGCATCCGGTGATACCGGAGTGCCTCCCTGATGCAACTCCAGGCCAGGGTGTTGAAGGCATTGGAGATGTCGAGAGACACCGCCAAGACGACCCTGCCCCGGGATACTGCTTCCCCCTTCGTGAGGGCCCTCACGCGCATGATGGCGTCCACCGTGGAGCGCCCCCTGCGGAAGCTTAACTGGCTCTCCGCAAGGTCCGGCCCGGATCTCCCCAGGTGCCCGACGAGGCGGTTTGCAATTACTCTTTCAAAGAGCTTGCCCACCTCGTCGAGCAGCACGATGGGCCGGTATGCGGACGGTGAGTCCGCAGGGCGCCCCGGCTTCTTGATGAGGACCAGTTTCCCCGTCTTCCAACGAAGCGGGAACTGGCCCCTCTCTAAACATGCGCTTAAGAGCCTCCCTAGTCGAGGACCGAGAGCCCCTAGAGGCCAGGACCCAGGCTTTCCCAGGTAAGCCGTCGGGTCCCGGGGCGGTATTCTTGGCCTTCAGCCGTTGTACCGCCACTCTCAGATCTACCTCGGCCACCTCCGGAGCATTGTAGTCGCCGCCGTCGCTGTGGTCCGCGTCTTCGTCTGACGCCATGGAGCCATGGGCGGAGCCATGGGCGGGGGGGTATGTTCCCCCCGAGAAGGAAACAGGGCGCCGACGCCCTGTCGCCTGACGTCCCTGTCCAGAGCCTCCAGCATCTCCCTGCGGGATAGATTCCTAGCCCGCAGCATCCCATCTCGGAGGGCGGTCTTCGCCGCCCTGTACCCCTCGTACAGCTCCGCCTCAATGGCTGCCGCATTCGGAGGTCGGATGCGGCACCGCCTCGCGTAGTGCCGTTATCTCGCGCGACCACCAGTACACCTGACGCCGGGCGCTTCCTGGCCGGGCCCGGGGCATTGCCATGTCGCAGATCACGGACATGGCCTCCTGGAACCACTCCGCCTCGTCGTTGACGTCGGCAGGCCTGTCTGGTGACGACACCCAGGCCTGCACGAACGAGGCTTCCAGGAAGAGCTCCCGGTCCGGCTGCTTTAGCGCCCATCGCGGACCACTCGGGGTCTGTCGGACCGGCGTATCTGGGATCTGGGCGGAGACGTCGAACCGGATGTACCGGTGGTCGGAATATGTCTCCACCCCCTCCTCTACGCGCCAGTCAACGACACGTGGCGACAGAGCGAGGCTGGCGAACGAGATGTCCACCACTGACTCGCCCCGCATCCGTACACACGTGGGGACAGAACCCCGGTTCAGGATGACCAGGCCTGTCTCCAGAGCCCAGTCCTCCACCATCTTGCCCCGTGCATGGTCCGTGTACCGGGAACCCCAAGCCACGTTCTTGGCATTGAAGTCCCCGAGGACCAACACCGGGAGGGAACCGAACCCGGCGACGACGACTCCTAGCTCCCTAAGGGAGACGTGGAACTCGGCGAGAGTTCGGTTCGGAGAGAAGTAAACGCCTACCACGGCGATCTCCCCGAACCGTGCTGCCACACAGCCCCGTCCTCTCTTGACGCTCTCGAGAGACGGGGTACCGGCGGCAGCCGACGCGATTATGACCACCGAGCCGTCGAGGTCCGCCACCCAGTCATCCCTGGGTGGGACAAAGTACGGCTCGGCGACCACCGCGATGTTGATCAGCCACTGCGCCATGCTCTGGACCAAGAGATCCTGAGCGGCGGCGCAGTGGTTGATATTGGGCTGGAGGAGGCGCAATGGGGCCGTGACTAGCCCTCCATTACATCCCCCTCCAGGGCCCTCCTCGAGGGCGGAATCGCCCTAGTGGCGGCGACGGCGGCGACAGTGGCGGCGGCAGCGGAGGGCCTACCTCTACCGCTGGCCTTGCCTCCTGCCCGGTGATCGGCCGGCTTGCCATCAGCAGGTCATCAGCACCCCCGAAAACCATGGACACGACACCCATGAAGCATATCTTGGAAAATTTTCCGACCGCCATCTTGGATTTTCATTTTGACCTCATTTTCGTCATCAGCACCCCTGAAAACCATGGACACGACACCCATGAAGCATATCTTGGAAAATTTTCTGGCCGCCATCTTGGATTTTCATTTTGACCTCATTTTCGTCATCAGCACCCCCGAAAACCATGGACACGACACCCATGAAGCATATCTTGGAAAATTTTCCGGCCGCCATCTTGGATTTTCATTTTGACACCATTTTCGTCATTAGCACCCCCGAAAACCATGGACACGACACCCATGAAGCATATCTTGGAAATTTTTCTGGCCGCCATCTTGGATTTTCATTTTGACCTCATTTTCGTCATCAGCACCCCCGAAAACCATGGACACGACACCCATGAAGCATATCTTGGAAAATTTTCCGACCGCCATCTTGGATTTTCATTTTGACACCATTTTCGTCATTAGCACCCCCGAAAACCATGGACACGACACCCATGAAGCATATCTAGGAAATTTTTCCGGCCGCCATCTTGGATTTTCTTTTAGACCTCATTTTCGTCATCAGCACCCCCGAAAACCATGGACACGACACCCATGAAGCATATCTTGGAAATTTTTCCGGCCGCCATCTTGGATTTTCATTTTGACCTCATTTTCGTCATCAGCACCCCCGAAAACCATGGACACGACACCCATGAAGCATATCTTGGAAAATTTTCCGACCGCCATCTTGGATTTTCATTTTGACACCATTTTCGTCATTAGCACCCCCGAAAACCATGGACACGACACCCATGAAGCATATCTTGGAAATTTTTCCGGCCGCCATCTTGGATTTTCTTTTAGACCTCATTTTCGTCATCAGCACCCCCGAAAACCATGGACACGACACCCATGAAGCATATCTTGGAAAATTTTCCGGCCGCCATCTTGGATTTTCATTTTGACACCGTTTTCGTCATTAGCACCCCCGAAAACCATGGACACGACACCCATGAAAGATATCTTGGAAATTTTTCCGGCCGCCATCTTGGATTTTCTTTTAGACCTCATTTTCGTCATCAGCACCCTCGAAAACCATGGACACGACACCCATGACGCATATTTTGTAAAAAAAGTAACGGAACCCTAATTCAAGAATTTTGCCCATTGTCCTTTATAAAAATATACTTCGCGCATATTTCGCGGAAGTATAGGCGCGAATATGTCTGTCGCGGAAGTGTCTTTCGCGCAAGTGGCCAGCGCACAAAGGGACTCGCGGAAGTGTCTTGGCGCGGAAATGTCCATTCGCGCAAGTGTCTGTTCGCGGAAAGGTCTAGGCGCGCAAAAGTCCATTCGCGCATGTGTCTTGGCGCGCAAAGGGACTCGCGCAAGTGTCTGGCGCGGAAATGTCTTTCGCGCAAGTGTACCAGATCCAAATATAAGTACTCCTTTCAATGTTAATGTTTAATAAAAAATCGTTACAATGCTACCGTTATTTTAATGTTTGCGTATAATAAGCCCCATTGTTTCACAAGCCATAAGCAATATAAAAGATTACAGGCGTGATGTTATGTTATGTTGTCCAGTACTTCCAGAGATTACTTTTTACAAACAAAATAACAAAACAAAGAAACTTTAACACTTCACAATATTAGTAGATAGGTTAACTACCTGTTTTGAAATCTATTCATTAGAAAACAGACGGTTCATAAAAAATACTTTCCATAACTAAAAAGATTTCACGAACGAAACGTTAACGAAATTCAAAAGTCTGGTAAATAAATCTGAACCATAAACAAATATATTTTTGCGAACCAACCTCTTCCTTACACGTCTGGAATGAAGAGCTCAATTCAGTAGAAACGTGTTTCGTGGAAAATTCCTAAGCCGTGACAAACAACAACAAACTTAGTAAGTTGACGTTGCACGTGTCTAGTAACATAGATAATTTAGATTTAGAATAGGATCCGGTAGGTGGCGCTCTAAGCCAACAATAGAGCAGGACAACGTCTGTATCGCGTAATCTCCGTTGAGGCGATCCGGCCGGTACTGGCGGACTGACTGGAAGGTATGGCTAACTAACACGGATTAGTGTACATTAATCTAAACGTCCTAATTTGAATTTTTTGATGCTATTTAGTTTTACTTTTTTTTTTATTACATAACATAACATCGCCGAAGGGTTAGGCAGAGGTGAACCCATTAGTACACCCACATTTCGCCAGTTATGTTTTTTTAGTCCCATGTAATAGGGGGCGAGCCTATTGCCATCAACCGGGCACAAATCCAGACTCCGAGGCTGCTACTGAGAAATTCCTGATGGAAAAACCCAATAACACTTTGCCCGACCTGGGAATCGAACCCAAGACCTCATGCACAGCAGTCGCGTTTGCGACCACTAGACCAACGAGGCAGTATCTGTTCAGTAGTTTTTTATTTATTCTGGTTGTTTTTTTTTATTTTATTATTAAGCATGTAAATAAAGTATATATTGTTTTAATTCTTATTTAAATAAAAGTCCTAATAAAGCTAAAGAGTTTGTATTGCTTTTTGTTACTTAATACTTCTCTTAATACTGCCTCGTTGGTCTAGTGGTCGTAAGCGCGACTGCTGTGCATGAGGTCTTGGGTTCGATTCCCAGGTCGGGCAAAGTGTTATTGGGTTTTTCCATCAGGAATTTCTCAGTAGCAGCCTCGGAGTCTGGATTTGTGGGTGTACTAATGGGTACACCTCTGCCTAACCCTTCGGGGATTACAGGCGTGATGTTATGATGTTATGTACTTAATACTTTAATATTTTTGCGTTATATAACCCGTTTATTGACGAAGGTTATAAGCTATTATAACATCACACTACGACCCGCGAAAGCGAAGCAAAAATCAAAAATGAAACTAAACGCGAGTAAACCTGCTAGGTGTTATAAGTCTTATAATATGTACATAAATTAGTACATACTTACCTTATAATCTGCCTCTCCCAAAGATTTAATTCAAAGAAAATCAGACTTAGTTTACCAACCCCTATTCTAAGTCTTTGACGCAACCTTGAGAACGTAAAGGAAGGTACACAATATACGAACCGATCAACTGTAACTTGAAGTCTTAAACATTCGTATATATTGCTTGAACGAATGCTGTGTATCTCTGTTTCCATTTGAATTATAATGTGGTCTGTGTTCAGGAGTACTGGAGTGTAAAGAAAATGTGTTGCGTCTGAAATAGGTATTTTATATCGTACTGGAATAAAGAAATAAAAAAACACTCTAGCTTGGAATGGAGATAAGAAAATTCGTTTCATATAATGTTTACGTAACCGATTCTTAAACGGGTTTGGTTACTTATCTGATAATGTTCTTCAGACGATTTTGGTTAAGACGGCCAATCTCAATGGTGACTAACCAAGTACGCAGGAGATATTATAGTGCAGTGTTTGCGCACACGCTTGTACTCTCTTACCTTACTGTCATAGTCGGATGGGACAGCAATCCAACATAATCGAGGAGAGATCAGGCACAGAACGTCTTAACGTGCTTTCCTAGGTACGGGGGTGTTACACCACCAACTTCTAAGCTCCGGGCTGCTACTAAGTAACTAATGAAAAAGCCAATAACATTTTTGGCCCGACCTGGGAACCGAACCCAGGACACCACGCTCAACTGTAGCGATTGCGCTTGCCACCACGAGACCAACGGGTAGTTAAAAAAACGAGTAACGTCTAATTATTATTTACTCAGGTCCGCATTAGCACCAAATTTCAAGTTAATTAACCCAAGAAATGTATCAGGGACGGGGCCCCCAACGAGGCCAATGCCTGCCGGGGTTGCGGGACGTCTTAACAGGATACCGTGGCCCCGGAACGTAAAGGGCAACAGAAGGAACAGGGTGGTTTTTTAGTCAGTAAAAGTCTGACAGTCCCTTCCGCCCCACCCAGGGCGCCAGGAGTCATTTGATGATTTTTACCACCTAAAAAAAAAAAAAAAAAGGGGTTGAATTTCGAAAAATACAAGAAAGCTGTGTACAAAATTCCACGGTCCTAGTTCTGGTAATTTCGGCTGTGACTTTCGACAGCAAAAATTGCGAGAATTCAAATTCATGTACTTACCGTTAGTGTTTAAGTTTTCCTTTCATAGTTTATTTAAACATTTTCCTAAACTCGTAACTCATAAAGCTTATAATGAACTCACATTCAAAAACTCCACACAATCTCAAAAGTGTTGAAAGTTTGGAAGCTATTCAAAATTCAAACATAATAATATTGCACTTTCAGCACCGCGAGAATTCTACAAAATAAAGTGGTTTTACACACAACTGTATGCCATTTTCATACGAGCACGTATCTGAGCACAATTCATCGAAAATAAAGTGGTTTTCACACAAGCATTGTGCTTTTTTCGTGCATATCAGTACAATCGAGCAGGTGTTGATGGTCCTGCCATGTAGTCATTGTTATTTTTCGTTCCTGTCGATGCAAAACATCGAAAGAAGTGAAACGTCGAGCTTTTGGCTAGGTTATCCGGTAAACCAAAACACTTGCTAGCTAGTTCCAAAATAAATAGGAAAGTCTTGCACCGTACAGATGATGGGTTGTGTAATTTATTAATCTTTTCATAAAATACAATAAAATTGAATGTTTTCAAATGGAATTCAAGTATACAATAATGCCTAAGCCAGTCATTTGTCAGTGGAAGATTTACCTCTTTACCGTATAAGCATAATGTAAATGAGATTTAAACCACTTTGAAAATTTTATATATATTTTTTTAATTATTAAGATTAAAGTTCAACTAAAACGTTATAGGTAAACAAGAAAAACGTAGTACCAACATTCAGTACGTAGATTAGGTAGTTATATACAAATATATTGACTTTGACTTACATAAGTATTTTTTTCGTGAAACCTAAGCCTTATATCTTCAGTCTTCTCTGATATCTTCACTTTCATATCATCGTTACTGAAAACTTTATAACTACCAGCGCACTTTGGAACTGAGAAAACTAAAAAGTGGAATTGCGATACTTTGTATAAAAAAGTTGGAACTTTGACCTTCAATGTCTTCGTAACCTGAAGATTTCCAGGTATGACAATGAACAAAAAAATGATCACAATGATGGAAAGAATCACATTTCGGCTTTATAAATTATCTTTTCTCACATTTTATCTTCTTGCTTGTATGAACGTGGATGAGGCGGAAGGAGTATGTAAGAAGTTTTTCCTACCTCCATACGAAAAAGGCGTGAGTTTATGTATGTATGTTTATCTTCTTATTTACTATTATATTGATGATACATGATTGTTTCTCAATCTCGCCAGAATGGCTGAACGGATATGGATCAAATTTGACACGATTAAAGATAATAGTCTAGAATAACACACAGGCTACTTTTTATCCCGGAAAATTTTAAGGTTCTCGTTAGATAATATTTAACTTTGCGGTCGATACCGCAGGCGGCAGCTAGTAAGCCATAATTGAGCAATAGGTTTTTTTACACAAGGTGGAAAAACAAAGAAAAAAAAGTAATTATGTTATACATTTTTTAAATTAAAAATATACTTCCTGAAGTTTTAATTTGGTGTTCGTTGTTTAAGGAAAGTATGTTGTTTTGTTCTTGCTTACTTTGTTTAAATTATTTGGTTTATAATTCGTAACATTTAATATAACATTATAATTAATTTCAAAATAGGTAGACCAGGTACTTGTTGAACGAGCGAATTTTCCTTCTTTGTTAGTAGGTAGAGGCCACGAGTATTATACGTGAAGGACCTTTGAGTTTGTTACAAAATAACTGGATATTGTTAGGCAATAGCCGTAGTTTAAAGATGGCCGGTGGTTAAGGCGTCGGCCTCTCATGCACGAGGTTGCTGGGTGCCAACTACCACCTCTTAAAACAATATTATTTTTATATTACTTTGCCTTTAGCACTGTTGGATATTCAACGCTCGGCTCAGCGCCCAGATTTGAAAACGCAACAACAGAAATTAAAAAGTAATATTAAAATAATATTGTTGTAAGAGATGGTAGTCGCATAGATTCGATACAAGCAAGTTCTACCAATTTGGCTTTTTCAATTCATATGTACCTTCTTAGCTTTATTTTGTACATCACTAACAACGTAGTAAAACATTGTAAGGAAACCCTAAGTAAGTTTGAAATCACCGAGTCTTCTCTGTTTAAGAAGATACCTTTGCCCTACAGTGGGACAATAACAGACTGATATTATTATAGTAAAGACAAAACAAGGTCGTCGTGTCGTAACAACAAGAGTCGGAACTTTAAAGCGTCTTTCTGAAGTAATGGCTAAAGAAATGTGCCTGGCAATTATGAATAATGGTTTTTATGATTATCTTGTACAACATGTATAAAAACAGTTAGGTATCTCACTTGAACGTAAATGAAAACATTACTTTATACATATACGTGATATCTGAAAATGACTTTGAAGCCTGTACCCTATACTTGCATACTTTCTTAAAGACATATTCTCTATATAATACCTCTAATTACCAATTAATAATATTTTTTATTGTATTCTAATTATTAATTTATTGATGCTAAAATGTTAGTTAGATGTTTAATTGAAAAAATATTATTTTATCTGTGTATAAAAATTATAATTCGGATACAAAATTATTGTTATTGAATATAAATATAGGTAAATGTGTATCCATAAATTTTCAGCCATGTTAAAATAACGTTGGCCTGGTAACTCTGGTATCTCATTCTATGAGGAAATTACAAGAAAACAAACACAGAATGAAAGAAAGAAAAAAAAATGAGCAAAAAGGAAATAAGTTACAAATCAACCATCAATCTTTTTACGAAAACTTTGCGCTAATATCAAGAGCACAAAGAAAATTGAATGCCAATCTATATCACATAATTCTTTATCTTTGTATTGTATTGTTGGTTTTTCTGGATGTTTTCCTGTATGTTTGAGAGATGTTTGTACAGGTACCTATAGGTACCATAAAACATAAGTACACATAAGCTTTCAAAACAACTTCTAAGCCATGCAAATATATTCGTTTTATGTGGAAATCAAATCCGAGACGCGTAGCACAACAGCCAATTCCTCAGTTACTGTGCTTTCCGTTAAGCATTGTTTAGCCGCTTTCTATTCGCTTTCCGCGATCTGTAGATCGATCCCTGCTCGCAACCAATCAATGGGCAGTTTCCAATCTGATATTGCAAACTCAGTTGTTTAAATGGTTGCACGCAGTATCGATCACATCTTAGAAAGCAGCCGTAAGTCAAGCTATGTCCACACTAGTGTACTTTTTCGTTCATCTTGCCTTTTCGTCTGACTCATGCATGAAGCAAAAACGCATGCAATAAGGCATGGCACTAGTTCAAAATAGACGATAAGCTACAGCAATCAATATTGCATGCACTTGATGCGAAATGAATTGAAATTTGAAGACGCAAGAACGTAAAAGCGCACTGGTGTGGACATAGTTTTATAATTTTAAAGTACTGTTAACACTCACACACACTCTCTTTCACACACCCTCACATTAGTATAAAATAGGGATTCCAATTTCAAAAACTTTTTAATCCATTTAAATACAAAATTACATTAAACAACTACCTTCATAATAAAATTATTCCTCTTATAACCCACTTAAACAGCTTCATCCCTTTTGGGTCCACGTTAGCATAGGTATAACATGACGTCACTCATAAGTAGATAAGTACGGTCCGGCTATAGGTACGGCTGGTACGGCCTTAAGGCTACCATACATTATCAATTCTGCTTGCTGGTTCGTTGCACCTACATTACTTATGTCATTGGATGGCAAACAAGGTCTATCTGAAGACTGAACGTCCAAAATCTTCCCAACTTGCAAAATAAACTAATGCGTCGAATTGAACACAACTATAAAACCGTTAAACTGCCACAAAACTATTATAAAACCTTTACATGACTGTTAGTTGTATAATTTAAATAATATTCAACTTTTTGCTAGTTGGGTTGTCGTAATCTAGACTGTGTCTATGTCATCATTGACCTAGCAAGAACAAACCAATCCTAACTAATATTATAAATGCAAAAGTAACTCTGTCCTGTCTGTCTGTCTATCTTTCGCGTTCGCAACTAAACCAACAAACCGATTATGGTGATGTATGACACTAACTTCTGCTCGCCACTTTGTTTGCGTTAAAGTTTAAACCGTAATTTTTTAGGTATCTATCTCTGTGCTAAATTACTAAATATGGATGGACAGATCCATATTGCTTTTCTGGCGTGATTGAGTTACAAACATCCATACATCCATCCAAACTTTCGCATTTATTGTAGTAGTAAGATTAATTTGATGTTCGTGTACATGTGTTCGGGCAAGCCAAACTGACGCATATTCGCCTGTTCAAATGTCTCTTCAGGCTTTAGACTCGACCTTAGAGTAAGATCGAATCAATTTGTGACCACCCATTGATCTCTCCGTTGAAACTATGAGACTACGGAGCAGCTAAATTGGAACCGGGATTCAATCAGAAGAAAAATGGGGATGTTGGAACAAAGTACAGTCGACAAAAAGAGATAGGTGTCCAGGGTCATGAGATATAGTTGAAGTTTTCTTAGAAAGAGATGGATGTCTTCGATTGAAACTTAACTTAATTAATGAACTGTTTATTTTTACTGATTTTATTTTCTACTATTTCAAATAAATTACGTTCTTCATAGCGTATCGATGGCAAGGTAGATACATATTTGACATATTAGTTTTGTAAATTTTTTTGTTTGGCCCAGTATTCAGCTACCATAACACCATCCGCTGACGCAATCATTAGGTCCTCACGTGTGCAGGTGACTGGGCATGTGGCGCAAGATAATAGGTGAGCCATGATCTGCGAGGAGAGGCCACATAGGCATTGAAGATCGGTACCATCCGCGAAGATCACCCCACCTTTGAAGATTCTCTTTGTTGCGGCCAATCTGGGTGCGGAGTCTTAATTACATTTGAAAACATGCAACGGTTTCTAAGAAAACTTCAACTATATCTGACAGCCCTGCACACCTATCTCTTTCGCTGACTGTACATTCAACTTTGTGCCCTGTATTCTTATTTGGTGCTAAATTTTGGCACGATGCTTGTTTAGATGTGACTGTGAGCCCAATTAGTTTTTCCGCCAGTTTCGTTTGTTGCTGTTTTGTTGCCAAAGTGTACTTGTATAAAATAGGGGAACTAGGGGGGAACTAGGGGTAGAGGGAATAGTTTTGTTTGTAGTCATGATTTCGCGGAGTTTGTTTTATTCTAGCTTCATAAAATGGCTTAAAAACCAACAAACAAACTAATAAGCTTCTAGAATTATATGTACAGACCAGCTTATGCCTGCGACTTTGTCTGCATGAATAAGTAGACTTTGTTTCTCCTTATAACATAAGTTATTTGCCAGTACCGTCAAAATTGATCAAGCTGATCATTTGACATTACAAAAGACACTTTAATTTACATTTATTTATATTTAAGTAACATGACAAAAAATAGTTAACTATGTGGTATATTTATTTAAATTTAATTAAAACGGTCTAGAACAATTAAAAACCATTTTAAAAACTAAAACCCACTTACATTTTTAATTAAATTCAAAGCTTTCCACAGCTTACCCTGCTTGTACTAGAGCAACTGATTACACAATTTAAATAAATAAGGGTACTATTTACTCGTTTTTCACACCCCGATTTATTAACGATACAATTTATTTCGTAAAAAGAAAGCGACGCGACGTCTCTCGCTCCCTCGTACTAAATCCCGAAAAACCAATTTCCTGCAAATAGTCTAACGTATTTTCACAGCACTGACTGGTTACTAATCAAACAGCCATAAGTTTCTGTTCGTGTATCAAGAGATAGTAATTTATGTGCACGAATTTTAGGCCGAATATTTACTCCTTCACTAGGCTCGCCGAATAAACTAAAAAAAGAGTATATAGCGGTGGAATGTGATTCAGAAAAACTGCCTGGAAATGCAAAACTAAATTGGAATGTAAATCAAGTCCGCCCGTTCTGTGTTCCTCTCGATTCCCAATACACCTGATTACTGAAACGAACTTCGCAGCGAGCAAACAATACAAAACAAATATCTTTTAGTTCACTGTTCAGTTGTAGCCAATTTTTTACTTACTCTACGTTTTGGGTACAATCAATAAGTTGCCAACGAACAATTACGAATTTTCAACCCGTTTTCAAAAGTTTTTTGTTGGGTAGATTCGACCGTTTGTGTTATAAGTGTTACGGCAGACTTTACCTTCAGAACGTAATTGAATAAAATGTTTATAGCCTGCGTGTGCACTGTTGATAATTTATTCATTATAGTGTTGTGGCTGAGTGATTGACTACGGCAATTAACATCGGGCACCGCGCACCGCCGCGGAGGGCGGTGGCGGTAAAGGCGAGAGCACCGCTCGACCGCGCGGTCGGGCGGTGTACGTACGTGTGATAGGCATCAACGAATTTCTTAGAGGCCAATGTGACACGAGATCCGCTCCGCCGCGGTTGGCGGTGCGCGGTGCCGTGTGTTAATCGCCTATGCGTTGTCCGCCACGGGTTTGATTTGCGCACGGAACAAATATTTGTACGACCTACTGGTTGTTGTTCCCCGAAACAACAACCAGTAGGTCGTACAAATATTCGTCTGGTTGTTATAGGAATTCTCATTGTGAACTTTTTTTATACATTTGGACGTAATTTTCAAAGATTTTATTGATTCATTCCCTAGATTCCCTTTTAGTTTTTGTCTTGGGATGTAAATAATGTATGACCTTTCTAACTAAATATTTGACTCACCTTCCAAAGCGGGTTCCTTGGTAGGTTGTTCTATGTGACCATACGAGTATAATAATCTTCAAAGAATGTGCCTTATCATCGGACAGCAATCTGCCGACATTTTATGACATCCTAAAAATAAAAACATTACTAACCTACTTCCGACCAACTGACCTTTCACCCCATGACCTAAATAATCCCTAGTGCACGCTGTTTGCCCTAAATTAATTCTGGGATCGACTGAGTAGATCACTAATACTTGGGTATAAGTAAGAGCCAGAAAGCTGTCAAGCTAATGCACTGCTGAAATATTAAACGGAAAGCTTCGGCTTTGCATAGCCTGCCGAATTTAAATTAGCTTAGTGATAATTATTCATTTGTTGTACACTGGGCTATTGTTACAACTAGCCATAGTATTTTAATTGAAATCTCTCTTTACTTTCATACTATTTTATTCTGGTTTTAGTTTACTATAACAACACCGCTCCGATATGGCGTCGGCCCGGCCATAATCGCCTCGAAAGAATCGACCGATGGCTGCCAGCGAGCCATTACCTTTTTAACTTGTCTACATAAAAGTTATTATAACGTACACGATGTAAAGCCCTTATTTGAATAGCAAATTATATGCTGTGCCATAACTGTACTGTGATAATGAGCAATGACCTTTATTCTTATTGTGCACGGATTACTTGTTTAGTTTCGAACTCGAAAGCAGCAATATCTTCTCTGAAAAAATGTTGAATATAAATGACATAACATAAATTAATTTGTGAATAAGATGATTCATGCTATTGCACATATCTAAGCTATTTCACAAAAATATACATCACCCATTTTTGTGTTGCCCCTCGGAGTCTGGATTTGTGCCCGGTTGATGGCAATAGGCTCGCCCCCTATTACATGGGACTAAAAACATAACTGGCGAAATGTGGGTGTACTAATGAGTACACCTCTGCCTAACCCTTCGGGGATAACAGGCGTGATGTTATGTGATGTTATGTTATTTTTGTGTATCTTACTTTCATCTCCATAACCTGATTTCAATTTCTTCCTTTCATCTTCATCGCTACAATGTCAAAATACTCAACTAATTTCATCAACACCTCAAAGAAGCCTACAGACCATTAACAAAACGGCTTGCTTCGCGCTAATTGGTTGCTCTAAACCGGTGAGTAATTGCCATCATTGGTCCGCTTATATTTTTTATAGCCCTTTATTGGCTATTAACTGGGGCATAATGTGCTTGGAGAAAGTCCATTGGATAGTTAACACACGACGCTTGTTTACGATAGAACGATTTCAATACTAATTAGTTGTTTATGACAGGAGTCATTAGTAGTTTTACTTTGAACGGTAAATTAGTCCTGTTTTTGTTACGTAACGTGATTTGATTGCTAGATGCGTTTATGAGCCTTTTTAATTAACCATAAAATAATTATAACACTAAAAGGATTTATTATTGACAAAGCGCGGCTGCGGGCTCCATACAAAATGTAGCCTGATCATAATTCGGTTAATAAGCAATTATTCTCAATAAAATGTTGTAGATTTTTTTTGTCAAATAACCGGATTTCAAAATGTTACATACAATTTTTTTTTGGGTTACCTTATAGACTGCATTTTGTGTGAAGCACGGTGACAGTTGAAATCTCTTAATGAAACATGCACATAGTTATTTGAATTCAGAAATTCTATTTTGTTTCATCATAATTCGATTAAAGGTCGCTGACGGCAGTAGCAGTGCCGTCCAAACGCAATAGATGACGATAGTGCCGTCAATAATATAAAGAAATTTATGAAAAAAAAAAATATCTTCGACTCTCTATCGGCTATTTGGACATCGATGCAATCGCTGTAATAGAAATACAAAAAAGCTAGTAATGTCGCTGTGCTTCGTCATTACGATTTGGCGGCACTAATGCTGCCATGGCGTCGCCTTCGGAATTGTAGCTTAGACTACCATTTTATTCACTTAAAACGTGGTTAGATGATCTGTTGACTTGGCATCTAAAACATTGCCCGGCTTATAAAAAAATAAGTTCGATCGAGCCGAAAACCTTTACCATCATAAATCCACAATTCTAGAACATTTTAACAGGCACCTAAAATCACAAAGTACCTGCGGTAAGTGGTGACGCCGCAGATGACCCGAATTCGACTAACTAGGTGGTTAAACGTATATCAAATTACATTATTTCGATGTCAATGTTCCCAGTGGATTAATATTGCAATTATTTTCTCTTTTAAAACATATTTTGTTTGTGAATGAGCCGTCTCAATTGAACGAAAGCGAATAAGGTACCTGAAGGGGAGCCCAGAATTGAAGCTAGCAAGTACCCATACCTTCTTAACGACATATTTCTCTATGTATCCTTGAAACGACAGCCATGTTTAATAACGTAGGTCTAGCGACTCTGTAATTCCAGTCTGACATTCCTAATGAATGTGTTCTATACAAAGATTTTGCATACTGTCTGCTTATAAAAATATTGTCATATTAAGGCGTTCTACGTATTCGTTAAACTTAAAGATCCGTATTTTCACGAAACGTATATGAGTTTACTAACAATATTTGGCGAATGATGACGTGTGAAATTCATGAAAGGAAAAATTCCGAGCCCGGGTGTCGCTGTGCTATGCGTCAAGCTGCGGCGTAGCTGCGTAGCACACACAATTATACGATCGGAAATCTCCACGCCTA